>JALMGJ010000030.1:1755000-3025000 GCA_023362775.1 Charina bottae | reverse complement strand
AATAAACCTAAAAGAAATTTTGCAGGGGAGTGTGGGTTTTGAAAATATTTCAGAAGAAACACTTTAGATCTCGTGAAAACCCAGCAACTTTGTGCTACATGTAGTCCTTGTTTAGCGACTGCCTCGTTTAGCAACCATTTGCAGATATGACACTGATGAAAAAGTAACTTTGTGACTAATCCTTGCATTTACAACCTTCACAGTTCTATAAAGCAAAAGAAAGCTGAAGTTGCGGTTTCCCTTAGTGACCGCTTTGCTTAATGACCGAGCTGCCGGTCACAATTGTGGTTGCTAAACGAGGACTATCTGTATTCATTAAAGCAAGGAGAGACTGAAAAAAAATACCACTGCTTCCAAAGTCACATTAACTTAACGCTGGATTCCTGAAAGCCATGGCATTTTTTTCTTCAGGCTCATCTGCAAGTCTGGAAAAAGTTGGGCTGCTTTCATGTATAGCAGGGAGGTGTTACACTTGTGCTCACACAAGGCCCGAAGCACTTCTTTCAAATGATTTTTGGAGAGCACACAGCCTTAAAATGATGCCACTACTGGCCCCAGAAAACTTGGTTTTGCCACAGTGCCCATAGAATGAAAATATTGAAATTATTTTTATATTCCATCCTTTGCATCACTGCAGGGCTCCCTTGAATGCCAGCAGCAGCTGGGAGAAGGTGTGCCAAAGTGAAATGATGGTACTAACCCAAAAGTTATAATTTCATTGTTATGGGATATAGCAAAGGCCATTCCAAAAAGAAATTCCAGAAAATTATATTAGGACAGTTCAATCTCCCATGATAACTAGGTTGACCTTCCTTGTTTAGAGAATAAACCTCAGAATGTGATGAATAATAAGGAAGAGCTCATGCTTTGATGGTCTCCAAATAAACTTCAGGTTAGCATCTGACTGGCCTTTGTTAAACATAGAAAGCTGGAATAGGTAGACCTTTGCTTCCACCCCACAGGAATATGTTAATGTTAAATGCAATGTTAGTATTTTCTAAAATCAGGAAGTATAAAAAATCAGGGGGAGGGAGGGGGTGATATTCATCTGAGTTAGAAGAAAAGATTCTAAAACTATGAGAAACGTCTGATCAGCTTCCAGGAGGGACTAAGTCGGTTCTGATGTCTGCATGGCATTGCCCAGATACTGTGATGCCTTAAGACTAGAAAATAAAAATGTAGCTCTAAGAAATCTTGATTTTTTATTCTTTGCCTAAATCTGAATACAAAATAAGGATGAGCTCAGATCCTGTAGACTACAAGGATATATTTTATTTATTTATTTGTTTGTTTATTTAATTTTTTTCCCGCCTTTATTATTTTTATAAATAACTCAAGGCAGGGAACATTTTTATTTATTTATTTGTCCAACTTCTATCACCGCCCATCTCCCCCCACAAAGGGAGATTAAAAACATACCTAATACTCCTTCCTCCTCCTATTTTCCCCACAACAACAACCCTGTGAGTTGAGCTGGGCTGAGAGAGAATGACTGGCCCAAGGTCACCCAGCCGGCTTTCATGCCTAAGGCGGGACTAGAACTCACAGCCTCCTGGTTTCTAGCCCGTTGCCTTAACCACTAGACCAAACTGGCTCTGAAGTGTCTTCTGCAATAATATGGAAGTTGCTTACCACCAACTTCTTCTAGGGTACTGAATTATAATATAATGTCCCTTACTACTGTAGTTGTATTAGAAGAAAAGTTCCACTGGAAGAATTATCTTTTGTGGTTGTGCAATGCTATGTTACATAGGAGACCTCTTGAGTTCTCCCAGGCTTTTAATATGGAATGTGCATAATTCATTAGTTATCTCATGGGATATCTAGAGGTTATGAAAATTCTTTATCCATGATATCAAGTTTTCTCTCCTTTTTGCTTGTGAGGTTTTTCCCTAACCCTAACCCTATGCCTATTAATGGAGGGAATATGTTCAAATATAAAGACATGTATTGGAAGAACACAAAGTCTTTGAAGGTGACAACATTCCTCACTTCCATCTTCTAAATACTTTTTTTTTCCTTTTTAATTATATTGTTACAGATCTTGATACATTATCAATTATATTGTTTCAACAAAGTAATGTTTAACATTATATAAATTGGAGATTATTAGCATTCTGTTAGATAACTTAAAGTGTGGAGAATAGAGGAGAGAAATAAAAGTATTCTATCAATATTAATAACAATTTAGAATACCAGTGTTAGAAGCATAAAATTATTTGACTTTTTCATCCAAAGTTGAATATAACATTGAAACATGAACTGTTCCAAATTGCATCAAAGTATTTGTTATTTGTTATATGGTAAAGTTTCTATCTTAAACTGATTACTTAATCTTAAAGACTCCACTGTATTGTTACTTAGTGTGCGTGTATGTATGTGTATGTGTGTACTGTACATTAATAAAAGAAAAAACAGATAAATGAAGCAAATTTAACAAGGATTAAAATACCAAAAAAGGAAGAAAAAGGAAAGAAAGAAGAAAGAAGATTTAAAAAAAACTATTAGATTTCTGACTTCCCCCTTTTTATACATCTGCTGCTTTACAATATTTGTAGATATTTACGCCCCCTTAGAAGCCAGACTGTGAGTGATTATATTTACTGTGCTCTGTGATGTGATGTGTTGTGTGTATGGAACCATTCTTGCCTAAATTTGGTTAAACCCAATATCTATCAATATTAATAACAATTTAGAATATCAATGTTATATTTTATATATATATATATATATATATATATATATATATATATATATACATACATACATACATACATACATACACACACACACACACACACACACACACACACACTGTTAGTTTTGCCATTCTCATTAAATTATGTTTCTTGTTGATTTTTTCTGAAATTATACCCAATTAAAAAGTTGTGTTTTCATTTCAAATTTAAATTCCAAGGTTTTCTTCATTATACTATGAATGTCTTCCCAGTACTTTTGGGTTTTTTTACATGTCCCCCACATGTGGTAAAACATTCCTTCTGTTTCATGGCATTTCTAATATCTATTACTGTAAAATTTGTCTATCTTGTATATTACTGATGGAGTTGTATGCCATCTGAAGAACATTTTTTACCAATTTTCCTTTACGTTATAACTTATAACTTTCATAGATTTAGTCCATAGTTCTTCCCATTGTTGTATTGTAACTGTTTCTTTAAAATTTTGCATCCATTTTGTCATAGTGTTTTTTGTTTGTTCTGTCTCTGTATCATATCTAAGTAAAAGTTTATATATCCACAGTAATACGTAGGTGGTGTTGGTTTTGTATGACTGTTTCAAATTCTGCCTTTTTCCCCCCTTAATATGCATCCTTCCTTCTTGAGATCTGATTTTATCCTTCCAGCTATTTGTAAATAGATCAACCATGTTCACCCCAGATGTTTTTCCTGTTTTAATATCAGAATTCTGCAATTTCTAAATAACAGAGTTGGAATTTCATAGTTTTGAAACTAACTTGGCATCTTCTATCTACCTCCCTGCTCATTCTTCATGTTTAGGTATATGGGAAAAAACCCAACTTTAGTGGGCAAGCGGGGCAGAGGGGAGTAATGAAAAAAATAGCAGCAATCTTATACATCATTTACTTGAGAGTAAGTAGCAGTGAATTTAGTAGGATTTACTTCCAAATATACTGTACATGAATGGAACTGCAGTACAAATGTTTTAATGCTATCCAGGTTAGATGATTTATGTACATTTGTTTGTTTGATATACAATAATTTATTTATTGTTTTACTTTCCACAATCAGCAAAGTAGTTTATCAAGATTTCAAATACAAGAACAGAGCATTAAAAAGAAACAAATGGTTTATTATTTATTTATTTATTTATTTATCTTATTTATCCCCCGCCTATCCCCTCCCTAATGGAGGACTCTAGGCGGCTTACAACATCATTACATATTTAATTATACATCCATATATATACTGTATATATTACAGTGCACCAGTGGTTTATGTGGCAACAAATCTGTTTGCACTTTCACTTGTCACTCAATAGCAAAGGGACCTTATTGTAATTCAAGTATTTCTTATTGTGCACCTTATCAGGAACCAGTGAATAATGGTTCCCCTTTTTAACAAGCATGTGGGCCCTTTTTATGTATAGTCATTGCAACAGGAGGTACATAAGTCTGTTCCTGTTTCATAACTTAAGTCTTTGCATAACACATGGAAATGAAGTATCTAATAGGAAAATATCAGTACCCAGACAATCTGGAGACACCTAGGCAAATAAGTGTCAGAAGTGAAAAGCATCAGCAGAAAAACAGGAGATATAAATTGATGTCCCTGATTATAATATTATGGTGATGATGGAATAACTCAGATAAGTAAGATTTTTCTGTGGTTGAACTGTTTAATTTTCAGTTCAACCACTGCTCCAAAGAAAACGCCAAGAAGACGATACTACAGTGTTTCCTCTAAAACTGTAGACTAGTTAGTTTTTCAGTGGTAGGGACTATCACCTTGTCCCACTCCCCAGCGCGTTGGATTCCCTCTTCCCTGCTAAAGTCAAGTGCCCTGAAATCTACTTCCTCCTCCTCGCTGGTAGATCCGATTCCCCAACATGGTCACCATTTTTTTCCCCTCAGCAAAATAACCATAGCAAGGCAAGGATGGGAGCAGGACACGAACTGGACTGCTATTGTTGTTGCTACTGCTGTTGTTGTTGTTCCCCTGTTGGCCAACTACAGTGAACACTGGTCATCTCGTGAAGGTCCTCAGCAGTACCCTTACATTCTGGACTTTGTAAGGTTGGGGACGTTGCTTTTTCAATGGCAAGGTGACTTACTTCCCTCGTTTCAAAATATTTGCTATGTTTTGGATTCCTCTGCTTCTTCTGCTGATTTGCAGCCATGAACCTAGCTCCAAAATCTGTACCTGGTAACACTGTGAAGATAAGCAAACACACTTAGCATTAGACTGTTTTTTTGTTTGTTTGTTTGTTTGTTTGTTTTTGTGCCTTCGAGTCAGCTTTTGACTCCTGGCGATTGCCTGGATGAGTCCTGCAGTTTTCTTGGCAAGGTTGTTCAAAAGTGGTTTGCCCTTGCCTGCTTCCTAGGGCTGAGAGAAAGTGACTGGCCCAAGGTCACCCAGCCTAAGCTTAGCTTTGTGCCTAAGGCAGGACTAGAACTCACGGTCTCCAGGTTTCTAGCCTGATGCCTTAACCGCTTCAACAAACTGGCTCTGTATTAGACTGTAGCTGGTGTCATTTAGTAAAATAAAGACTGACTTTCGGCCAGTCGCTCCCTCTCAGCCCAACTCACCTCACAGGGTTGTTGTTGTTGTGGGGAAAACAGGAGGAGGAAGGGAGTATTAGGTATGTTCCCCACCTTGAGTTATTTATAAAAATAATAAAGGTGGGATAAAAAATCTAAAAAAAAAAGTGCTGGCCAATGCTGGTGGATTTTATTTGATGTTGTGATGAACTGGGAGCATGCCCATAATATATATAATCCTCTGGTGTGGATGAACGTCTTACTGGGAAGATAGGCTAAAGGTGGACCAGTTGTCTCTCAGAAAAGCTTAACTGTCATTCCTGATCTTTCTTCTAAGAAGCCTTGAAGGTTCCTGGGATACAATTTGAAACCATTGTTCTGGTAAGACAATCCAAGTGAAAGCAAGATGATACTGCTTCTCCCTCTTTTGCCTCTCTGAAAACTGGGGTGTAAGGATGGGGGTCATAGCTAGATTTCAGGGTTTATTTTTATTTTACATTTTCCTGGAATCCTGAAGTCTAACCAAAATGAAGTACAAAATAGCAACATCAACATATATTCAAAACAAAGAAACAAGTTTTCACTGGGCACATACTCACCTCAGAAAATGGCTTTTAATTCCAGAACTGAGCTCTTACTTCTTTCACACAAAAATCCACTCCTGGCTAATTTAGGTTCTGTGCAAAAGGGGTTTTATTGCTGTTAGGGACTGTAAAACAAATTAGTCCTGGGTGGAGCAGATTTGAGACATCTGTGGCATAAACTATAGGTTGGAATGCAATCTTCATGCTGGCTGGGGAATTCTGGGAGTTGCAGTCCACACATCTTAAAGTTGCCAAGGTTGAGAAACACTGCTCTAGAGTTTCTCCTTCTAAGGTTGTATATTTTTATTGTTATATTTCTTGTATTTTAATGATTTGTTTGGCTGTAAACAGCCCAGAGTCCCTCCTTGAGGGGGAGATGGGCGGTCATAGAAATTTAATAAATAATAATAATAATAATAATAATAATAATAAGGTGAAAGATTCACCCACATTTTTTAAAAAAGTAGTTTTTGAGAGGTATATCTGAAGGAAAAAAAAGGAGGGAGATGGTGCGTTTATAAAAAAAAAGGATAGCCATCTTTTCCTACAAAAAAAGTAACTTAGGGAAAGTAGGGTCTCTTACAATGTCTCTCTGTAGGTCACATGACTGGGAAGGAAGAGGGAGGGGTCACTGACTGCAGGAGCCAGTGGCATTCTGAAGTGTTGGTCTACTCCCTCTCCCATAGAGATGCACTGGGGAGGTGATTTTTTTTTCTCTATAGCCCCCAGTCAGATCTGGGCCATGTTCAAATCAATCTTTCTTTTGCTGGCTTCTCTCCCCACACTAAATCTGGTCAGGTTTCATTTTGTTATCCTGCTGACAGATGAACAGTAGAATTCTGTGCCCCTTCACATAATTTCTTTCCAATATTTTGCCAGAAGCCTTTATAATATACAGTAGAACATGGGGAAAACATGTGTTTATAAAGGGGGATTCACATTACAATCCATGTGGATTCGAGGAAGTTGCAAACAAAAATAGATGCTGCCATTTGAACAGATTCTGTCCTCCTTATGTGGGCAGTAAAACAGATTAGGTTGAATTGGAATAAGGTTGATCCTTAATTGCAGAAATACCTGATGCACTAAAAATAGCCCAGGGACTTTTATCTGCTTTCTACTTATCCTTAGTTAAAGGATACACTATCCACTCCAGCTTTCTTGTACCTTTCAGCTTTATCTGCCTGCAGGTTTGCCTTCAAGTTTGCCTGCACCCACAGCCTAAACGAGACTATTGCATGAGTAAAAAATGACTAATGAGGAAAAAGTTCCTTAACGAAAACTAATTAGCTCAAACAAGCCCATCTGTTAAATATGAGGTATTTGATGAGGATGAATTTGCTGACTTGTCAAAGATTATACCATGTTAATTTGTCATGCGCTAATTACAAGCCTTTCTAGATGTGGTGCTGGAGTCATTAACATTAGTTAACTATCCTCTTAAACGTAACGCAGCATCAGAATTAAAGACCGAGGTCAAGATATTAAATGGATGATTTCCACAGACTTCAGAAGTGTCACAGTCCTTTACATGGTGTTGGTCTTGGTTTTATTGTTAATGGTTGGTGGAAAAGTATCTGAGATTGTCTTAAGCAGCAGAAGCTGAAACTGAAGCAAGGGCCAGAGGTTTCTTGTGATATGATTTGGAATCAGCTCAGAAAACAAAGAGATCTAAGTTCCTACTTGGCTTCCTGAATAATTATTTGGCTTCATGTTACTTCACTAAGTTATTTCATCCTTTTGAATGCATCAGTTCTAGTGCTTCAGCCAATTTATCTCTCTGGCAGGCAACACAGACATTATCTCAGTTGGCGTGGCCTGTTCTAGGCTATGATCCAAGATCTGATGCTGCTGCATTACAGAAACTTGCTTTCATGAATATCCCTTGCCTTTACTTTGCTGCCTGCTGCCTCCCCCTTCCACAGTCCCAAAGGGCAATAAACTTATTTAGTAACCTGTAAAACAGGGCTTTCCAAACTTTTCCCGTGGCGACACACCAACGGTGGCGTGTGAGAAAACCCAGAAGTACCGCCATTGCGGTGGCATGCAAAAACCTGGAAGCGCCGCAGCAGCGGCAGCGCACAAAAACCCAGAAGGGCCGCCAATGCACTTTCAGATTTTCATGCGCCGCAGCGGTGGCGGCAGCAGTGTCCTGGTGTGTTGTGCAAAAATCCGGAAGCGCTGATGGCCCGCCGCTGCCATATGCACGGCGGCGGGCCATCAGCGCTTCCGGGTTTTGACGTGACACACCTGGGCCCTGCAGGCGACACAGTATTGTGTCACGACACACAGTTTGGAAAGCTATGCTGTAAAAAGAGAATGCAAAATGGGCGTGGTGGCTCAGTGGGTAAGACGCCAGGCTTGTCGATTGGAAGATCGCAAGTTCGGAGGTTCAAATCCCTAACCACGCGTGACAGAGTGAGCTCCCACACTAGCCCCAGCTCTTGCCAACCTAGCAATTCGAAAGAATGCAAAATGCAAGTAGATTAATAGGTACCACTTCGGTGGGTAGGTAACAGCATTCCGCGTGCGTCATACTGGCCACATGACCATGGAAGCATCTTCTGACAACGCTGGCTCTTTGGCTAACAAACGGAGATGAGCACCGGCCCCTAGAATCGGACACGACTGCACAAATGTGCGGGGGGAACCTTTACCTTTTAAAAAGAGAATGCAGTAGAGACGAGCATTCCCACAGTCCTGACCAAGCATCTTTTCCTGCCTGGAATGGAATTGTCTACCAGTCCTAAATTCCCCTATGGGGAAGTGATTGTATTCAGGTAATTTTGGACAGGATTTCTGCCCTTTCTTTCTGGAGCCAGTGAAGGCATTTGTGGGAAGGTATGTCCCAGACCTATCAGCTTCTGCCATTTAATCAGATTTCATTGGTGAATCACATACATCTTTTCTCTTGGCTGCAGCTCCTTGTACAGGCTCCAGATGTTTTTCATAGGATTAAGGGAAGAAGACAGAGGCTGTAAAGGAAGAAAGGCAAGGGGAATTCCTGTTGCAATAAGAGTTGGCTTGCATAACAGTAGAGTTAGTCCAAATTTGGAAACTTTGTCTAGCCATTTCCAGTGCTTACCTGCAAAACTCTATGAAGAGTCCCCTATGGGGGAGATGGTGTGGTGATAGAAATTGAAAGATAGATAGATGATAGATAGATAGATAGATAGATAGATAGATAGATAGATAGATAGATAGATAGATAGATAGATAGATAACCCTCAGTCTTTGATTTTGACAGTGCCCTTGTGTACAACCAATTGGTTTTGATGCAGTCCCTAGTTTCAGAAACAGCTTGCCAAACATGTGATTCAGTGTCTGTTTGAAATGAAAAGAATCAAAGCACATGGAAAGAGTTGTACAATTCTCTTGATGTGCTCAGTCTGACAGTATTCTGTCTATACTCTCATTTCAGTATACTCTCATTTTTTGCATCTACACTTTTACTGCTGTTTCTACTTTGTGTGCTCTAGCAATATAAGACTGAGTAGCCATCAAAGCATCAGACACTTCCAGAAGAACTTTACCAGCTATTAAACATGCAGTTTCTTTATATTTTTATGACTTTGGTAGATCATCAACAACAATATCTTCCCATGCATCTTTCTAGCAACACCCTAAAATCATCAGACTGCATGCATTTGTGGAAGACGGAGAAAGAAACTGAACTTCTTTAACAGTATGCTTGACTTATCAGGTGCAGTAACAGATTTTAATTAAATGCTGCTCCTCAAAATTCAGTTAATATATGCAAATTTGCAAGATACCAGGTATATAATATATAGTAATACAGTATATTATCATATATTATTCTGATAGGTCAGAATGACTGTGGAAGCATCTTCGGACAACGCTGGCTCTTTGGCTAACAAACGGAGATGAGCACCAGCCCCTAGAGTCGGACACGACTGCACAAATGTGCGGGGGGAACCTTTACCTTTTTAGCCCTACCAATATTTGCTCTAAAATTGGATAGCAGAAATAATCTCCAAAGAAAAAGATTTTCTATGTGTAACTGAAGTAAAACCCAGGAAGTAAAACTGTAAATGTAAAATTTGTCTTATGCACTGTCTGGGACATTTGCTTTATTATACAATCAATGCATGTCTGTTCCTTACTAGCCACCAAACTTAGATCACCAATGTAGGGATATTCCATTTCCTCGATTCATGGTTAGTAATTGTACACATTAAATCAACATAATTTCTAGGAAATAGCTCATTGATTTTCTTTGTTCTTGTTATATAGAAAAGCACCAGCCTGATAGAAAGACAGTATCTTTGTCCTTCCATGCAAATGCTTTGAACCACTTTGGGATCAGCACCAGACCCAATTGTTCTTTTAATGATATCTGTATTTGGGGAGCGAGATCTGATTATTGCTCACTTTATTTCTGCTTTTTGAAAACTGCAGCAAATTTGGTTTTCAGATTAGTTTTCCTTTGGATCATGGCATTTCTAGTTTTTATGAGGCAGCCCCTGCCACCCGTGGCAGCACTCCCCCTTCCTGCCCTGATTTGCCTTCTAGTTCCCAGGCTCAAGTCAGCCATTGCACAGCATCCACAATAAATTTTCCCTGTTCCCAACTTCCGGTGGGGACATGGCGGACTGAACAGCTGTGCCCGCAGGCTCAGCGGGCAGAACTGACAATGCGGCAGTTTTTTCGGGCTCAGGCAGGTTTTTCCTGAAGCCCAGGAGTGTTTTTCCGGGAAAGGAAAACACTTGGAATTACCCCATCTGTCCTCTGGACGGCTGCTTGCAGCCAGAAGACCGCAAACAGCATTCGCTCTCGACTGGTAAGAGCTAGCTGGGAGGCTGGGACGTCACCATTTCCAAGCCGTGCTGTAGCCTTAAAGGGACACTAAGACCAGCCACCCCATTTCTAAACCACCCAATTTATATTTCTTTTAAGTACGCATACCCTAAGAGAGGCTTTCTACAGCAAGAAGAAGCTGGTTCTCTTGGTGCTTAACATTATTTTTGGGATTAATTTTTAAAACATTATTTTTAAGTTTTGGACTTTGTTTTCCCCCCAAATATTAAGGAGGATTGAGAGTAAATAATTGTCTCCCTGTATTGTCGAAGGCTTTCATGGCCGGAGTTCGATGGCTGTTGTGGGTCTTCCGGGCTGTGTGGCCGTGTTCTGGAAGTTGTGGTTCCTAACGTTTCGCCAGCATCTGTGGCCAGCATCTTCAGAGGGCAGGAGCACAGACAGAAGCAAAATCTCTGTGCCCAGGTAGAGTGGCAATGTTTTGTTTGTTTTCTATTTATAGAGCTAAGTTATAGGAGATTAGGTGGGGTTTTTTGTTGTGTTGAAATGGCTGATGAGTGGCTGATGAGCATGATTAGCATGTTCATTGTGAGAAGTATTCCCATGTCCTGGTGGCTGGACTGAGTTCGTTGACCTTTTGCAGGCTGTGTTTTTCAGGACTGGTAGCCAGGTTTTGCTAATTTTTAGACTTTCTTCTTTTTTATTGTAACTGTGCTGGTGTTTGTGAATTTCAATGGCTTCTCTGTATAATCTGGTGTAGTGGCTTTTGGTGTTGTCCAGTATTTCTGTGTTTTCAAATAGGATTTTGTGTCCCGTTTGCTTGAGAGCATGTTCAGCTACTGAAGATTTTTCCGGTTGATGTAGTCTGCAGTGTCTTTCGTGTTCTTTTATCCTGGTGTGAATGCTTCGTTTTGTGGTTCCGATGTATACTTGTCCGCAGCTGCATGGTATGCGGTATACTCCTGCAGCGGTGCGGGGGTCCCCTTTGTCTTTTGCTGATTTTAGCATTTGTTGTATTTTCCTGGTGGGTCTGAAGACTGTTTGAAAGTTGTGTTTTTCCATCAGTTTTCCCATGCGGTCAGTGACTCCTTTGATGTAGGGCAGGAATACTTTGTTTGTGGGGGGCTGTTTTTCTTCAGTTGGATGTTGTTTTATTGGTTTGATGGCTCTTTTTATTTCATTCTTGAAATAGCCAATAGCCAGTAGCTGAACATGCTCTCAAGCAAATGGGACACAAAATCCTATTTGAAAACACAGAAATACTGGACAACACCAAAAGCCACTACACCAGATTATACAGAGAAGCCATTGAAATTCACAAACACCAGCACAGTTACAATAAAAAAGAAGAAAGTCTAAAAATTAGCAAAACCTGGCTACCAGTCCTGAAAAACACAGCCTGCAAAAGGTCAACGAACTCAGTCCAACCACCAGGACATGGGAATACTTCTCACAATGAACATGCTAATCACGCTCATCAGCCACTCATCAGCCATTTCAACACAACAAAAAACCCCACCTAATCTCCTATAACTTAGCTCTATGAATAGAAAACAAACAAAACATTGCCACTCTACCTGGGCACAGAGATTTCGCTTCTGTCTGTGCTCCTGCCGTCTGAAGATGCTGGCCACAGATGCTGGCAAAATGTTAGGAACCACAACTTCCAGAACATGGCTACACAGCCCGGAAGACCCACAACAGCCAATTGTCTCCCTGTTATTATTTTTGTACTAAATTTGAAGATATTAGCATTTTCCTACATGTTGAATCAGCTGTTTTGAACCTTCAGTTTTCTGCTTCTACTTTCCCTGGGGAACTGTCTGTTATCTTACTTTCACTTGTGTAAACACATTTCAGAATTCTTTCATATCTTCGACTTTCACTGGTTAAGCTCCTAGGGGATGCCATAATCTACTGCGTGAGACATGGAGGAGTGTAAGCAGACTTTCTCTGACTTTCACTGAGATTTTAAACAGATTCTTTCTGATTCCTGTCAAGTTTTTATGCAAGGCATTCAGGATATTGTGGAAAATATGAGGTCTAAAATGTGTCATCTGGTTGGGGATGTTGTGGAGGAAACTGAGGAATTTAACAGCAACAGAAATGTTTCTTCTAAGAGTGAGATCGAGACTTCTGTTGAAATGCTGGAAGAAGATCAGATAGACAAGTTGAAGAAATTAAAGGGAGAGATTGAGTTGCAAGCCATAAGTGAAATTGATTTTCTGATGGAATGCCATGAAAATGAATGGGTTATTATGTATGGGAGGTCTCTTGAAGAGAATTTAGAGTTTTTGAGGGGGGCAGTTGGGCTGTTTGATTTTTTTAAGAAAAAAGCTCTGTGCTTATTGTGGGGATATGTAAATGCTCTGGTTTATTTTGAAGTGGGATAAGGGTTTAAGAATTTTAAGAATTTAAGAATTTAAATTTAAGAATACTTAAATTTAAGAATTTAAATTTAAGAATACTTATCTGGATTGCTTTTAGGCTGATTTCATTTATTTTTAATGATTTGGATTAAGATTATTAAGCTATATTAAAAAAATAAATGTTTGGTTTTGGGTTTAATATGATTAAGATTATTAAAATTGTTGTAGTATAATGGCAGACAATTTATGTTTTTTAGTTTGATCTTTATTATAGTAGACAGGAATATATAGAATAGTAGTAGGAAGGAAATAAATAAATGTTATTTTGGGGGGGCAAATTGATTAGGATATATATATATATATAGTGTGTGTGTATATATATATATATATACACAGTATATATATACATACCTACATACATACAGTATATATATATATTCTTTATATATTTTTATTTTAATATCAGGGGAGGGAGCAACTGTATTTAGTGATTTTTATAATGATTTATAGAAATAATGTGATTTTGGTTTAATATAGAGTAAGGCACAGCTTTCCAAAGTGTGTGTTGCAACACACTACTGTGTTGCCTGTGGTGTCCTGGTGTGTCGCGTGAAAACCTGGAAGCGCTGATGGGGGGAACCGGAAGAAGCGGCACCCCCACCAATCAGCGCCGCTTCTTCCGGTTCCCCCCATCAGCGCTTCCGAGTTTTCGCACGACACACCAGGACACCTCAGGCCGCACCACCACCGCCACCGCCGCACCGCCATCACCACCGCCATTGGTGTGTGTCACCAACATGAAAAGTTTGGAAAGCTCTGGAGTAAGGGATTGATTATGGAAAATTGTTGTATATCCTTGCCATTAAAAGTCAGAAGTCACCTCTTTTTGTAACGTTGAAAATTTTCTCTTGTGTTTCTACACTTTTTTAGGTTTTTCTTTTTTTCTTTGTAGTTTTTTGTTTTTCTGTAGCTTTTATCTTTGCTTGAAACTTAATAAATTTCTTATAAAAAATAAAATAAAATTTCCCTGTTCCCCATAGAAGTTCCGGATCCTACTTCTAGAGCTTCTCTCTTTGTCTATGCAGTGGTTGGAACTTACGTTCTGCTTTTCAATCCCCAGTCCCACCAGCTTAGAAACATGCAGTCCGACTCTCAACTACCGTGAAAGGGTCCTGCTTGCAGAATGTCTTGGCATGCTATCATATCACCTTCACAAATCACAGGGGCTTTTCAACACAATAATGGACTGAGGCCACGGTGAAAAGATAGCTTGCAAGTTGTGGGATCTCACTGCATTGGTTTACATTTTTGAACTCTACTTTCTCCTGCACATTTCCCCTTATAGCAGCCTTTTAGATTTATTTGTAAATCACCAGACACATGAACACAATGTACATTAATACATGTACAGAAAAACATGAGTTGTAAAAGAATGGCACTAGAGTTTATTTCCTTTCGTATGGATTAATTGATGGGAAATGCTCTCTTTTGATGAGAGCAGAGATTTACAAATAAAAGAGATGGCTATAGGCTGGTTTCAAACTGGTTTGTAACGGTTTGGGAAATAGAAATGCTAGTGGCATGGAATTCCCTAGAAACAGTGGAGAGTATAATCTTTGGACATGCATTTTAGGACATTGTGTTGTTTATTGCTGCTTTCAGTTCTTCAAAGCTGCACTGCAAAATATGAGTTCTAAACTTTCTTGCTGATACTTCTCCAGCCAAACACCTTCTTCCTGGATATCTGACTACAGCTCCTACTATCAGGGAGATAACTGGTGAAGAAGGAGGGGGCTCCCTCCAGGGGGATAAACTGTGGCTAGTGAGAGAGGCCACAGGGGGCATAGTGAGTGATTGGATGGTGAATGGAATGGGGTGGTTGAGGCTTTCCAGCGCCGAGAGCTTTAGCTGGTTGCGCTGGTGGCCTACGACTCCCCAGGAAGATTGAGAGTGAAAGGATGGATGGATGGAAGAGATCCCCACTTAGATCCAGGTTTTCGAGGGTTCCGGGAGTGGAGGCGACCGAGCCAGAGAACTCTGGGGACTGTAATGTGGGCAATCCGATCGAGGTGGTGACGGGCAGGAGATATTATGACGGGAACCGGAGGACAGGCCATCTTCGGGGAAGGCACCCCCGATGTTTAGTATCGGTGGCGCGTTCTGGTCCTCCGAGTTCAACCCCAGGTTCTGGACAGCAGATCCTCAATGGCTCCGGTTTTCGGCTGCTGCTTCTCAACGCCAGGTCAGTAAACAACAAAGCCCCTCTCATAAGTGAATTAATCACGGAGAGACGGGCAGACCTGACGTGTGTTACTGAGACCTGGCTGGGCCCAGAGGGAGGGGTAGCCCTCTCGGAAATGTGCCCAGCCGGATTTCAGGTGTGGCACCAGCTGAGACACCGGGGTAGGGGAGGAGGGGTGGCAGTTATCATCAGAGAATCTTTGGTGGCTTTCAGGGGCCTTGCTCCACAAGTGTTCGGATGTGAGACCCTGTTTTTCAAGTTGGGTGCCCGAGAACAGTTGGGAATGTTGCTACTGTATCAGCCTCCCTGCTGCGTAGCAACCTCCCTGCCTGAGTTGCTGGAGGCCATCTCAGGGTTGGCGGTGGAGTT
Organism: Charina bottae; assembly: GCA_023362775.1. Taxonomy (NCBI): domain Eukaryota; kingdom Metazoa; phylum Chordata; class Lepidosauria; order Squamata; family Charinaidae; genus Charina; species Charina bottae. The sequence continues at coordinate 3,009,421 of JALMGJ010000030.1, read as the reverse complement.
TCCTAGGCTTATGGTCCTGGGGGATTTTAATTTGCCTTCCCTGGGGTGTGCTTCGGAAGCGGCTCGGGAGTTCATGGCTACCATGGCAGCCATGGCCCTGTCCCAGATTATTCAGGACCCGACTCGTAACAGTGGACTCACCCCGGATTTAGTTTTCTTGTCAGAGCAATGGCAAAGTGATCTGAGGGGAAAGTTAGAACTATCCCCATTGTCATGGTCAGATCACGTCCTGATATCCCTAAGATTCTCTTATGCCGCCCCGCTCCGCAGGGAGGCAGGACCTATTCGATTGGTCCGCCCCCGGCGACTTATGGACCCAATGAGGTTTCAGAGGGAGCTGGGGGTAATACCCGAAGATCTGCTGCACGGTCCAGCAGAGGCATTGGCCGCAGCCTGGAATAGGGAGGCGGCCGGTGCCTTGGACAGGACCGCGCCAATGCGACCTCTCCAACCCCATTCGACCCATCACTCCCCGTGGTTTATGGAGGAGTTGAGGGTCTTGAAGAGGGTGAAGAGACGTCTAGAGCGCCGCTGGAGAAAAACGAAGGCGGAATCAGACCGAACACAATCTAGAGCCGCTATTAAGGCCTACCTTGTGATGGTAAGAGCGGCGAAACGTGAATATTTCTCCGCGATTATTGCATCCGCAGAATGCTGTCCGACGGCCCTGTTCAAGATTACTCGATCTCTCTTGGGTAGGGTGGTATCGACCACCCACCTGCAGGGCCATGCGGAAGAATTTGCTGAGCATCTGCAGGATAAAATCGCTCAGATTCGGTCTAAGTTGGACTCCATGCGTGGAATGCAGTCTGGGGAGATGCCGGGAGAATGGCCTTGCCCTATTATCTGGGAACAATTTGATCCTGTTGGACCTGAGGAAGTGGACAGGATCCTTCGAATTGTTAATTCCACCACATGTTATTTAGATCCCTGCCCTTCCTGGCTGGTAAAATCGGCCAGGGAGGTGACATGTGTCCAGGCTATGATTAATACATCCTTGGCGGAGGGGGTGGTTCCAACTGCCTTCAAAGAGGCATTGGTACACCCCCTCCTCAAGAAGCCAGCCCTGGACCCTACCATCCTGGACAATTTTTGTCCAATCTCCCACCTTCCCTTTTTGGGAAAGGTGGTTGAGAAAGTGGTGGTGTTGCAACTTCAAAGGACCCAGGATGAAGCGGATTATCTAGACCCTTTCCAGTCAGGTTTCAGGCCGGGATATGGGATGGAGACTGCATTGGTCGCGCTTACGGATGATCTCTGGCGGGAGCGGGATGGTGGTAGTGCATCCATCCTTGCTCTCTTGGATCTCTCAGCGGCATTCGATACCATCGACCATGGTATCCTGTTGGGGCGGCTTAGGGAGTTGGGGGGGGGGGGTGGCGTAGTTTTACGCTGGTTCACCTCCTTCCTCCGAGGCCGCTCCCAGTCAGTGGTAATAGGAGAGGAGAGATCTGACCCTCGGCCCCTCTTGTGTGGGGTGCCGCAGGGTTCGGTTCTCTTTCCTCTCCTATTTAACATCTACATGAAACCGCTAGGCGAGGTCATCCGGCACCATGGGATGAGGTATCATCAGTATGCTGATGATACTCAATTGTACATCTCTATCCCTGGTGAAGTAAGTGATGCAGTGACCACCCTGTCCCAGTGCCTGGGGGCTGTGAGGGCCTGGATGGGGAACAACAGGCTTCAATTGAACCCTAGCAAGACCGAGTGGCTGTGGATTGATGGCCTAGCGTCTTCTGGGAAATTATCATCTTTGGTTCTTGATGGGGTAGCACTGCCGCATTCGGAACCGGTGCGGAACTTGGGGGTCCTTCTAGACTCACGACTCCTGCTCGAAGAGCAGGTGGCAGTTGTGGCTAGGAGGGCTTTTGCACAACTTCGGTTGGTGCGCCAGTTACGCCCGTTCCTGGATCACGATGCCCTCCGAACAGTCACTCATGCTCTCGTAATCTCCCATGTAGATTATTGCAATGCGCTGTACATGGGGCTACCCTTGAAGACTATCCGGAAGCTTCAGCTGGTGCAGAATGCAGCCGCGCGAGCAATTTTGGGTACACCAAAATCTGCACATATAACACCTTTGCTCCGCGAGCTGCATTGGGTGCCAGTTTGCTTCCGGGTACAATTCAAGGTGTTGGTTATTACCTTTAAAGCCCTACATGGCATGGGGCCAGAATACCTGAAGGACCGTCTTATCCCCATTTTATCGACCCGCCCCACAAGGTCATTCAGAGAGGGCCTGCTACGAACCCCATCAATCAAAGAATGTCATCTTATGGGGTCTAGGAGACGGGCCTTCTCTGTGGTGGCACCCACACTGTGGAACATCTTGCCACCAGAGTTGAGACAGATCTCCTCCCTCCCGACCTTTAGGAAAGAGCTGAAGACCTGGTTTTGCTACCTGGCATGGGCATGGGAAGGAGGAAAGGATAGTTCCTCATGGGGGTGGCTAACTCCTTAATTTTATAATGTCCTTCGTTTTAATTCCATCGTCCATCTGGATTTATAATTATTTATTATTTTTACATATATTGTATACTGATGTTTTATATTTTATTTTAACTATTTTATTGTAAACCGCCCAGAGTTCCCCATTGGGGGAGATGGGCGGTTATATAAATTAAATAAATAAACAAATAAATAAATAAACGCATGCGCAGTACTGAATCGCTTTGCCTTCCTCACAAGAGGCTGCAGAAGGCACCGCCCTAATTTCTTGGGCCTTTTCTCTGAGCATCCCTAGTTCATTTTAGTTTAGCTTGATTCTGTCTAGCAGAGTAGAACAATAAAACACTAGAGCTTTTACGCCAAGTGTCAGCATGTTCCTTCGCTCGAAGTCAGGACACCTACTAACCAAAGTCCCCTGGGCAGTGGTTGTGAGTAAGTCCAATACATCCAGAGTCTAATACATCTAATATATCCAGAGGACATCAGAAAAGGGAAACATCAAATCTGTTTCCTCTTCCAGCCACAATTTCCTCTTCCGGCCACAGTTCTCCAATGCTGGAATATATACCCCACCAAATAATGAAATGGTTGTGCTACTTCAGGAACAAATTAAACGCACACTAGAGATCAAAATGTTTATTCATTGTATGTTATTAAGCAGAACAAAGCAGCAATGGAAGAAATTTGAAAATCAGTAGCTGGAGCAGATATATTAGCATTTAACAAGATTGATAGTGATTATTGTTTTGCAACAAGGCTATGCCTCAGAAGTTGGCAGGATTGCACAAAAGGTATACACTTATGTTAAAACTGTATATTATCCAATGCCTGAATTTAATGCATGCTGAAATCATCATAGCATTTGCATTTTACAATTGACCCTCTCATCTTATCTAACAGCAATCTTCCTGGGCTTCATCATCAGCTTCAGCTACCCTTTTGGAGGATCACCAGTGAGAGCAATGGCAGACTTGACAATTGAGCCTGTAACTGGAGAATTAACTTCTAGCCAAAGTACCCAGAGCTCTTCCTTACAAGCCCCGATGTGGCTTTCAAGGGCAACCTATTTCAAATGTTCTTTTTTCTTGAAAAAGATACTGTGATCTTAAAATAAAACTGTTATCAAAGTTGAGCTGAGTTGAATATTCTGATGCTTTTCCAATAGGCTATCTTTGCGATTGGGCTACTGTATTCTTGCATTTAATTATATTTTACTGTTTTGATCAAGGCTGATATAATCAGTTGATGCTTTGCCGTTTCATCTATAGGTTTTATTTCCGAAGGCATTTATCTTACAAAGCAGCATGATACCTTAAATAAATACATGAAGAATAAATACTACCCTAATAATGATACATCTCTATTCATTGCAATTCCCCAAAAAATAGTTTTATCCTGACATAAGAGGTGGAAATTTTTGCCACATCTCAGTCCTGCTTTATAAAGAGGGTGACCACGTGCCTTACCTGACATTTTCTATTACTCTTGTATTTGAAGAGCTGTCAAAAACGCTCCTCTATTTGAAGGGCTGAGTCAAGTCCAATTTCAACAGGAGAGCAGTGCCTTGGATTTGCTCATCAATGATTAACGCCAGGACAGCAGACAGAGCAGGCACATAGGTTATATAGTCAGTCTAGTCCACCCGGATGAGATGAATTGTGTTGTCAGATGGTAATTCTTTTTTAAAAGTACAGCTGTATATTAGCATATGCAAAACGATATAATTCTGTCCTTTTAGCACAGGGGTACCCAACATTTTTGGCACCAGGGACCGGTCGTGGAAGACAATTTTTCCACAGACCAGGGGGGTGGGGTTTGCAGGCGGGAGCCCCGTGGCCCACTTCCTAACAGGCCGCGGCCCACAGGTTGGGGACCCCTGTTTTAGTAGACACATGGCAAAATGGCAATCTCTATTACCATGTTCCCTTATGAAAAGTGGTTACTAAATTTATATTGGACTTCTCTTCCAAGGGGGCAAACGGCTTTAGCGCACTCTCTTTCCTACTCTCTCAGAACCTGAATTAGGATTTCTAAAACACCTTGCAGTTTTGACATGCTTGTACACATATTGTCACAACATTCTTTAAAGGTAACCGAGGCTACTTTGAAGACCTGCACATTATCGCTTGCTTGCTCCATTGTTTGTCTGAATTCACTTAACAGGGCAGTAATATTTTCTATAGCTGCATCCACACTGTCAGAAGCTGTAGACAGATTCCTTTCTATAACTGCCATGTTTTTATCTGGGGATAGTTCTTCCTGGTTCTCACATGGCCTAGCTGGATTTTTGGACAACTTGCCTTCTGGAAGTGACTTTTCTTGGATTGAATTTTCAGCGTTTTCTATTTCCAAGAGATGTTTTCTCCACGGAATAAAGGAAAAAGAATCATCATCTTCAGTATCCATTTGAGCAATGGTTTTGGCCAATGATAATGCCAAGGCGTCCATTTGGTTTGCATCTTCTCCAGATGTTGTGACTGAAGAATGTTCTGCTTCCTCACACACAGTCTCATGCACAATGGCCTGATCTGTAAACAATAAAAGGAATGTTTAAATACATGTATTTAAACACGTATAATGCTGAGTAGCCCTGCTTAAGCCATCACTCCACCCTTCATGCAATTATATTCATAAGCAGGGAACAGCTGGGTTGCGTTTGCTGACGGTTTATCTTTACTGCCCTCCCTTATTCCCACTGATTGGTCCTCACCAGCCCTACCACTCCTGCCAAGACAGGAAGAACAAGGGCAATGTCTTTTATATGCATAGAGTTGTTTTCAATTAAAAGCCTATGACACAAGGGATATGTACAGTATGTTTATAGCCTAGGCTGGCCTTGTCAAAATTTCCCCATCCTCTACACAGCAATGAAAGCTGAGACTAGTGAGTTTAAAGTGAAGGCCTACAGTATATACACAGTATACTCGTGTATAAGCCCATCCACGGATAAGCTGACCCTTGAAATTTCCACATGTTTTCATTTTCACAATTGGCTTATCTGTGGGTAATTCACCGATTATCCATTTTTCATGGTGCTTTGGTTAAAAATTTGAGGGTCAACATATCTACGGATGGGCTTATGCATGAATATATACAGGATACAGTATATGGGTACTTTTTAAAAGTATTACTGTATATGCTTGAGAATAAGCTCATCCGCAAATAAACCGAACCCAATTTTTGGGCTGCATTTTGGCACCTAAAATGCTTGGCTTATCCATGAGAATATACATGAATAGGAGCCTTGCTTCCCTATTACCCAGTAGCCAGGTGGACTTAAGGAGATTTGGGTATACTTCTTATTGGTATAACATACTGTGTACATGTTACTTTCAACCTGATTTTACATCTGGACCAAGTTAAATTTGCCAAATTAGTGGATCCAGTCAACTAACATCCTTCAACATTAAACTTCTCTTACCATTTGACAGTGTTGGAAGATAAATACTTTGCTTGCTTCTCAAATTTGGAGCTCTTATTGTAGTTCCAGAAAGGGTTTTGTTTGCAGAAGTCACCTGTCCCTTTCCTCTGTTGAGCTGAAAAAGTTGAAATCGAAAATAACAATAACAACAGCAATAACACTTTCGAAAACAATATAACAGTAATGACAACAACAAGTTTGGTGGGACACCAAGGGAGAAAAGGATGGAGTTTCCATCACCATCTCCCCTGTAAAGCCCTCTGCCGGCTCTCAGAAATATGTTCCTGAAATATTGGGCTTTATCCACAGTCCGTTTCTTGCAGAAGATACTACACTTGTTTAGCAATTATGTGAAGAGATTGTGCATATGGGTCCAACTCCCCATGTCCTTTTCCTGCATGAATGGCTCATTTCTCCAGGAAACTGACTGTGAATTGGGTATCTCAAGGTTACCATGACCCAACATCAAAGTACAGATAGACTGTTTATAACCATCTCCCTTTAAAACGAAAACAAAAAACTTTGGGCAGTGGCAGCCAAAGGCTGAACGGGGCAATAGTGATAATGTAGTCATTGGAGGGGACAAGACCAAAATGTTCAGCCTTTTTATTTTTATACCATTATTATTATAATGGTTATTATTATTTTGTGTTTTTGAAGTCTGGGACATTCTTAATAGTAATAGGTGTTTATGTCATTTGCCAGTGCACTTTGGCAATATACTCTTGGAGGTTTCCAGCGACTGGAAAGGAGGTGTAAGAAAGGAGATGATAGACTCCTCTCCATCATACATGATCCATACAATCTCTCTGTCAACTCCGTTCAAGAAGACTGCAGAGATAAAATAGGGGACCTTCCCTATGAAAATTAACATCTATTTCCTTAAAAATTAAGTTTCAGATTCAAGATTCTCTAGTGTAGAATTTTTTTAAAATGCTGCTACCTACACCTGTATCTGGAATAAGTATGCTTGAATTTTGGGGAACTTAATTTTCTGTATGTCTACTCACATCATTAGTACATCATTAGAAAGTATACTGCTTTGTTTAATTTGGTTATTTTGTAATGCTAGCTACCCAATTTCTCTCTCATTTCTTTTTCTTTAATTCTTACGAAGCTTTCTAATTTGGAACCTTTGACTTTGTATTTTGGATAACCAAGAATTTGCTATACTTGAACTAAAAAATTTTGGGTGAATGCTAGATGGCAGTCATCATCATTGGCGATCACTCATAGCCGAGTAAGATTGTCTTCCAAAGGTAAAATTTTAACAGTGGATCCGTAAGTGGCTATCAAGGCCAATTCTGGATCTGCACAACCTCCCACAGTGAGGGCATAGGTTTCCGGGTGGGAGACGGTCATGATGAGGGTTTGCCTGACGTGCCTTCCTTTTAGCTCTTTTCTCCCTTTCGCCCTGTACTCGTGCTTCTTCAAAGTCCATAGCGCCATTAATAAAAGCTGACCTCCAATTGAAACGCTCATGAGTTAGGGCTTCCCAGTTCTCAATGCTGATATTACATTTTTTTTAATTAGCTTTGAGAGTATCTTTGAATCTCTTTTGCTGTCCACCAATATTCCGTTTTCCATTCTTAAGTTGGGAGTAAAGTAGCTGCTTTGGAAGACGATGGTCAGGCATTCGAACAACATGACCGGTCCAGCGAAGTTGATGTTGGATGATCATTGTTTCAATGCTGGTGGTTTTCGCTTCTTCTAATACGCTAACATTAGTCCGCCTATCTTCCCAAGTAATTTGCAGAATTTTTCGGAGGCAGCGTGGATGGAATCTTTCAAGAAGTTGGAGGTGGCGTTTGTAGAGGGTCCATGTTTCACAGGCGTACAGAAGGGTTGGTAGTACAATGGCTTTGTAAACAAGCATTTTGGTCTCCCTGCGAATGTCCCGATCCTCAAACACTCTACGCTTCATTCGGGAGAAAGCTACACTCGCAGAGCTCAGGCGATGCTGAATTTCAGCGTCGATGTCGGCTTTTGTAGATAGATGGCTGCCGAGATAAGAAAAGTGGTCGACATTTTCTAGTGACACACCTTTAAGCTGGATTGATGGCGCTGCAGAGGGATTGGTTCGAACTTGCTGGTAAAGCACTTTGGGTTTTTTAATGTTAATTGAGAGGCCGAGCTTTTCATATGCTTCTGCAATGATGTTTAGGATAGTTTGAAGATCTTCCTCGGAGTGTGCACAGACTACGTTATCATCAGCATATTGAAGTTCTATAACAGAAGTTGTAATTACCTTATTTTTTGCTTTCAGCCTACTAAGATTAAAAAGCTTTCCATCTGTTCGATATATAATTTCTACACCGGTAGGAAGTTTCTCTTCAACAAGGTGTATAATCATAGCGATGAAGATAGCGAATAAGGTTGGAGCAATAACACATCCCTGTTTAACGCCGGATTCCACTTTAAATGGATCGCTTTGAGAGCCATTGTTATTCAGGATTGTTGCCATCATGTCGTCATGGAGTAGCCGCAAGATGTTCACAAATTTATCAGGGCATCCGATTTTCAGAAGGATGGTCCAGAGAGCAGTACGATTTACAGTATCAAAAGCTTTAGTCAGATCAATAAACGCCATGTACAGAGGGCGGTTTTGCTCCTTGCCTTTTTCTTGAAGCTGTCGTGCAGTGAAGATCATATCCACTGTTCCCCTGGAAAGGCGGAAGCCATTTTGCGTTTCAGGGAGGATGTCTTCTGATACAGATAGGAGACGGTTTGCGATGATCTTTGCCAGGATTTTGCCTGCTGTGGCTAGAAGGGAGATGCCTCAATAGTTTCCACAGACTGTTCTATCACCCTTTTTAAAGAGATTGATAATTATGGCATCCCTAAAGTCTGCTGGAATCTCCTCCCTCATCCAGATTTTTTCGATGAGCTTATGACGTTGTTGTGTAAGTTCAGGCCCGCCTTCTTTAAAGACTTCAGCAGGAATCCCATCAGGCCCACTAGCTTTGTTATTTTTCATTTGTTTAGTGGTTTTACTGACTTCCTCCAAACTAGGGGGTACTGCAAGCTCATCTCTTATTTGTTTTTGCGGGATTTGCAAGAAGACTTCATCAGCCACAGTAGAGTGACGATTAAGGAGATTGTAGTAATGCTCTTTCCAGCGCAGTGCAATAGACTCTTTGTCCTTTAGAAGTTTAGCACCATCTACTGAGCGTAAGGGATTTGTACCATGGTTTGTTGGTCCATAGATGGCCTTTATGGCATTAAAAAAGCCCCGTGCATCATGAGCATCTGCAAAATGTTGGGTTTCTTGGGCTTTTTTTATCCACCATATGTTCTTAAGTTCTCTAGTTCTTCTTTGGACTTCTGCCTTTGCACTGGCGTAGATTTTTTTCTTAACGGCACAGTTAGTATCTTTTTGCCATATCCGGAAGCCTTTCCTTTTCTTGTCAATAATATGTTCAATCTCACTATCGTTCTCATCAAACCAATCCTGATGTCTCTTAGTTTGGTATCCGATAGTTTGTTCACAGGCTGAAATAATAGAAGTCTTCAATTTAATCCAGTGTTCCTCAACATTTTCAGGAAGTTCCATAGGCAGATGTTCCTTGAGAGTTGATTGAAAGCAAGCTCGTTTAATAGAATCTTGAAGGGCCAGTGTATTCATTTTACGCCTTGGTTTTCTTCCTTGGAGCCTACGATGAGGGACAATCTTTATGGCCATCCTGGATCAAATTAATCGATGGTCTGTCCAGCAGTCATCGGCGCTCGTCATGGCTCTGGTGAGAAGTACATCACGGCGATCTCTAGCACGGGCAATTACATAATCTAAAAGATGCCAGTGCTTCGACCGTGGGTGCTTCCATGATGTTTTAAATTTATTTTTCTGGTGAAAGAGTGTGTTAGTAATGACAAGGTTATGCTCTGCACATTTAGTCAGAAGTAAGATTCCATTCATGTTGCTGTTGTCAACTCCTTCTTTCCCAATGACTCTCAGCTCTCCAAATAAAACTCGCCAAAAACCAACAGGCAACTATCCTAAGTGCTTACACACCAACACTAGATGCAGATGAGGATATCAAGGAAAACTTTTATACACAGCTGGACACCATCTTATCAGAGATACCAAAGGAGGATAAAATTATCCTCCTGGGCGATTTCAATGCAAGAGTTGGGCGTGACTTTGATTTGTGGCTAGATGGCAGTAAGGAGATAAAGAAAGCTCTTAACTGTTGTGGGTCTTCCGGGCTGTGTGGCCGTGTTCTACCTGGGCACAGAGATTTCGCTTCTATCTGTGCTCCTTCCCTCTGAAGATGCTGGCCACAGATGCTGGCGAAACGTTAGGAACCACAACTTCCAGAACACGGCCACACAGCCCGGAAGACCCACAACAGCCATCGAACTCCGGCCATGAAAGTCTTCGACCATACAAAGCTCTTAACTCTTTCCTGCCATCTAGTGATCCTCCAGATGATTGCAGTCTAGATAGGGCAACCCTTCATAGGGCAGATCCCTCTTTCATACTAACCCAGAAATGGCCAAAGGGAAAAAATAGATGGTCTTATTCATCAATGACATAGGAGTTTTAATTTTATTTATATAGATTTTTAATTTGGGCTTCCCTGATAGAAAACTGCAAACCTTAGAGGTTTGACTCAGCAAAAAACCAGTATCACTTGGGAACATGTGGGTTCAAATTCTTTTGCAATTGTGAAGTTCATAAAGTGGTTTTCAAAGACTCATGTCCTTTCAACCTAATTTACACATTTTCATGTTAAAATGTTAAGCATGCCTCCTGGCCTACCTGTTCTAGCTCAGAATTTGCATAACAGCATGATCCATAACGAAGGAAATCCAAAGCAGCTGAGAGTTTCACTGGAGAAAGCATAATATTTTCACCTGAATATTCTTTGCTCAGCAGATCAAAGACAACTTTTTTGTTGGCTTCATTGAGGGAAATCATTGGAAATCAGCACTCACTAAAGAAATGATTATGCAATAAAACATTAATGGCATTTTTTCTCTTACTTTTTTAAACCTGTCACCCGCTTGAGATTTTCACAAGACTAAAGTTTTTCTACTTTCTTGCAGGCTGAATAAATTATTCTAATGTAAACTCATTGTTTGTACTTTTATATCAAATAATAAACAAGCATGAAATAATACCATGTTTATTTCAGTAAGACTGAGCGTATGTCAAAGATTTCTAGTTCTAGTCCCACCTTAGGCATGAAAGCCGGCTGGGTGACTTTGGGCCAGTCACTCTCTCTCAGCCCTGGGAAGGAGCCAATAGGAAACCAGGAGACTGAGAGTTCTAGTCCCGCCTTAGGCATGAAAGCTGGCTGGGTGACCTTGGGCCAGTCACATTCTCTCAGCCCAACTCACCTCACAGGGTTGCTGTTGTGGGGAAAATAGGAGGAAGGAAGGAGTATTAGGTATGTTCCCCGCCTTGAATTATTTATAAAAATAATAAAGGCGGGATAGAAAATAAATAAATTAATTAATTATGCATGTCAAAAATGTCTTCCTATTGTGTATGTGCATGGTTTATTTTTTGTTTTTTGTTATTGCTTTTTTGCTAATAAGGCATTAAAGTGTCATCTAGTCAACGGCAGGCTATAAATGACATGTTTTCATGTATTTTTAGCAATACTTGTATGTAGTACAGTTGTACATAATATCATGAAAGCATCATTTCCTGATCAATATTGCAATAATCTATGGAACTAAATCAAGAAGCATTACAGGTAGTCCTCACTTAACAACCATTCGTTTAGTGACAGTTCGGACTTACGATGGTGCTGTACAAAATGACTTAAGACCTGTTCTCACGCTTATGACTGTTGCAGCATCCCTGCAGTCACGTGATCACTATTTGGGCACTTGGCAAACAGTTCGCGTTTATGACTGTTGCAGCGTCCCGTGATCATGTGATCACCATTTTCGACCTTCCTAGCCAGCTTCTGGCAAGCAAAATCAATGGGGAACTGCGTGAGTCACTTAACAACCATGTGGTTCGCCTAATGCCCATGGTGATTCACTTAACAATCACTGCAAAAAAGGTCATAAAATTGGGTTGGATTCGCTTAATGACTGCTTCGCTTAGCAACCAAAATTCCCAATTGTGGTCATTAAGCAAGGACTACCTGTAGTCTCTTTCTCACTTGGCTTTGTTTCTCCTCCATGATGCTACAATACAGTCAAATCTGATTGGCTGTGTTGTGTTATAACTAGCTGTATCCACAAAGGGGGTGCGTGGGTTAAAAACAGGCAAGATGGCAGTCGTGATCAAAGGCCCCAGCCCTCTGTACTCTGTATATGACACTGTCAGATGTACAAAAAATGGTGGGCTTGGTTTGTGAAGCCACAACCACCTCGTGCATGTTTTGACATACACATCCCTACAGATGCTGCTGGTCATAACATTATTTCCTTAAATACAGAATTTCTCATATTTGAGGCTATTTATGTAATTGATGAAGAAGAAAAGAATACCAAGGCAGCACTAGAGGGAAACTTTTGAGAGGGAAGAGTCTTTTAAAAAGGACAGATGTGCTCAGCTGTTCTACTGTGTAACTAATGGACCAATATCTGACTTTGCTTTTCAGATGAAAACTGTTTTCACAGTATCAGTTTGACATTTGAACATCATTGTTTATGAGAAGAGCCACTGTTACCACAAACAAATAAACTTGCTAGCTGACTTGGAAATCATACTGTTGACAAGAGTCAAAAGACCCTAATGTAATAAACATACCAGATCTTCAGATACCAAATAATGGAAGATGCTGACATTATTAGACTCCATTCGGGAATTCAGTGTCCTATGCAAACTTGGGAGGAAGCCTCACTAAACTCAGTAAGAGCTGCATAAAAGCTAGGATGATACTGTCAACAACCACAACATAAAATGTTTGCTATCTCTGTCTCCAGTCCAGAGTTCTTAGCTGAAATCCAAAGAAACAGTTTCAAATTGTTGCAGCCAAAGTGTCCACAAAATTAAATGCTGGCTCCTACTCAACTTTCAAACAACAGTAGCATAATTGACTCTGTTGGATGAGCATTCCTTAATTGCTCCCTGATTTACTAAAACTCAGTTTTATATTTCCTGTGGCACTCTTTATAAAAGTCTTTGAAAACCCCTAAGAATGGAAAAGCTCACCTTCGCTTCCAAGATGCTGCTTGATGGATCTGGTGGTTTTGTATGTGAACCTGCCAGGCTATATAGAAAATGTAATACACCTCCACTGTCATTATTTCAGTTTGCATGTGTTTTGATTTATGGTATTTTGCATAATGAACACGGTGCCTTATACATTTTGAATGAGCTCAGCTCGGTCATCTCAATAGCTGGTAAATGCAGGGTGATAATGTGGGGTTGTTATGTTTTTGTACCGGGTTGCCCAACTTAAACTAGCATCACATGCACTTCCGAAGATGGAAATAGGCTCTGTGGAACTGGAAGGATTTAACTGACCCCGTTCCGTTCCATTTCAGAGTAGTAATGTATAGGGTTGAGCTGCATATATTGGATAAATTAAGCAGTGAACTGAAGCATATATGAAATAAGGCATTTTCAGTTGGAGTCAAGATTGCACTCATTCAAGTTTATGCTTTATAAGTCATTATACTCATTTTACATGGATTTCCCTACCTACATTCCTGTCCTTGTCACTAATGTTGTATATTAGTTTGCTTGCTGCCCTCTTACAAGAAGTGGGGAGAAAATTCTACTCATAATCCCACTGAAGCAGAATGCAATCCATTCACTTATCTGGATCAAGAGCTGCGCATGAGTGTCTTTCCTCTACAGAACTTCATGCACAAGTTTGGGGGTAGAGCTTGAGCATGTTGCCAGGGGCAGAGTGAGAAGTGGAATTCTGCTTCTTCATTATGAAGCAGACACCAGTCTCATATCACAGCCTCATCTACCTCATCCTGATTTCCTTGGAGAAGTGGTGAGAAATCTGTCCAGACAACTGCTGTTATTATCATACAGTGCTCAGATTATAAATGAATGAATGTAAATGTGCATAAATAAACAATAGGGAGAACAGAACCTTGTTAAGAACTGATCTGTGCTGTAATCTGTTGCTTCTGAACAATCTTCTTTGTTGATAATAAAAGTCATCTCCAGATTTGTGTAGGTTTTTACATAGATAAAACTAGCTATATTATTATTATTATTATTATTATTATTATTTATTAATCTTGTATGCCACCCAATCTCAATGACTTCAGGTGCCTCACAACAATCAAACAAAGAAATTACAGTAAAATCGGGCTTCCGGTGGGAATGGCGGACTGAGTGGCTGTGCCCGCTGTTTCAGCAGGTGGAGTGGACAGCGCGGCGGCTTTTTTTTCAGGCTCAGGAAGGCTTTCCTGAAACCCAAACGTTCTCCAGATTAAGGAGAATACTTGGAATTAACCCATTTGTCCTCCAAAATGGCAGCTTGCAGCCAGAAGATCACGTTTTGCTTTTGACTGGTAAAGAGTACCCGGGAGGCAGGGATGTCACCATTTCCAAGCCACGCTATAGCCATAAAGAGACATTATGTCCGGCCACCCCATTTTTAAATCACCAATTTGTGGGGTTTTTTTAAGTATATGAACCCCAAGGGAGGCTTTTTACAGTGAGGAGAAGCCGGTCCTCTTGCTGCTTAACGTTATTTTGGGGATAATTTTTTTTTTAAGTTTTGGATTTTGTTTTCCTTCCAAAGGAAATTTCAAAGATTGAGTAAATAATTGTCTTCCTGTTATTATTTTTGTATTAAATTTGAAGATATCAGCATTTTCCTACACGTTGAATCGGCTGATTTGAATCTTCAACTTTCTGTCTTCACTTTCACTTGAGAACAGCCTGCTATTCACTCTCACTTGGTGTAAACAAGTTTCAAAATATCCCATATCTTTGACTTTCGCTGATTAAGTTCCTAGGAGGCCCCATAATCTACTGCGTGAGACATGGAGGATGTCAAACAGATCCTTTCTGACCTTCACCAGGACTTCAAACAAATATCTTTTTATTTTTATCAAACCTTCCAGGACATTGTGGAAAATATGAGAGCTAAAATGTGCCATCAGGCTGGGGATGTGGTGGATGAAATTGAGGAATTTAAGAGCAACAGAAAGGTTTCTTTTAAGACTGAGATTGGGATTTCTGTCAAGATGCTGGATGAAGATTGGATAATGGAGTTGGAGAAATCTAGGGGAGAGAGTGATCTGCAAGCCATGAATAGGGTCGATCTCCTGGTGGAATGCCATGAAAAGAACCTGGAATTTTGGAGGGGGGCAGCTGAGCTGTTTGATTCTTTCAAGAGGAAAGCTCTGTGCATATCTTGGGAACATGTAACTGCTCTGGTTTATTTTGAAGTGGGAAGAATGTTTATTTGGTTTGCTTTAAGGATTTGGATGATGTTATTTACCTTTAAAGATTTGGATTTATTGTTTTGAATTGGCTTTTTTTTGTTTATTAAGATTTTGGGTTTATTAAGATTGGGATTATTAAAATTGTTATACCATTAAGTATAATAGCTGACAATTTATGTGCCTTTCAATTTGATTTTTATTATAGTAGACAGAAATGTATAGAATAGTGGTAGGAAGGGAATAATGATATATGGTTTATCTTTTGGAAGGGAGAAAGATCTTCAGGAGGTTTATTTAAAAAAATTCTTTATTTTAATATAAGGGGGAGGAGTAACTGTACTTAGTGATTTTTATTATGTGTTAAAGGGGAATGATATATAGAAATGATGTGTTTTGGTTTAATGTAGAGTAAGAGATTGATTATGGAAACTTTGTATATCCTTGCTGTTAAAAGTCAGAAGCCACATCTTCCTGTAAATTTAAAAAACTTTTTCTTCTTTTGTGTTTCTGCACTTTTTTAGTTTTTTTCTTTTTTTTTCTTTTTTTGTTTTTATTGTACTTTTTATTCTTTCTTTGAAACTTAATAAAAATTTGTTATAAAAACAAAGAAATTACAATAAAATCAATAAAACATTAAAAATTAAGATAAAAGGTGGCAAGCGTGATGAAGTGAAGGGTCTCACTTTCCCTCACTAAAGGCCTGGGTGAAGAGCCAGATCTTCATGGATCTTCTAAACAAGAGCAGAGTGGGAGCCATCCAGATCTCAGGGGGAACCTTGTTCAGAGGGCAGGCACTGTATAGAGAAGGCGCACTTCCAAGGTCCTGAGAGATGATATTGTTTAATTGAAGGAACCCAGAGCACACCAATCCTGCAGGATCAGATCAGTTGGGCAGATGCCATGGGAGACAGGCTGTCCTTCAAGTAACTAGGCCCTATGCCAAGTAGGGCTTTATAGGTAACAACCAGCACCTTGAACTGTAAAAAGTAAAGGTTCCCCCCGCACATTTGTGCAGTCGTGTCCGACTCTAGGGGCTGGTGCTCATCTCCGTGTGTTAGCCGAAGAGCCAGCGTTGTCCGAAGACGCTTCCACGGTCATGTGGCCGGCATGACGCACGCGGAACGCTGTTACCTACCCTCTGAAGTGGTACCTATTCATCTACTTGCACTTGCATGCTTTCGAATTGCTAGGTGGCAAGAGCTGGGGCGAGTGCAGGAGCTCACTCCGTCACGCAGGACTAGGGATTTGAACCTCCTAACTTGCAATTTTCCAATCGACAAGCCTGGCATCTTACCTGCTGAGCCACCACACCCCTTGAACTGTACCAGGAAGCAAACCGGCAACCAGTGCAGCTTACAAAGCAGAGGTGTTACATGGGCAAACCAAGGCATGTCCATTACTGCTTGCACCACTGCATTCTGGACCAGTTGAAGCTTCCAGGTGGTCTTCAAGGACAGTCCCATGTTGAGCACATTGTAGTAGTCAAGCTGTGAGGTGATTAAAGCACGAGTGACTGTCTGAAGGGCCCCCCAATCTAGGAAAGGGTGCAACCAGCGCACCAGATGGAGTTGTGCAAAGGCTTTCCTGGACTCAGCTGATATTGCTCTTCAAGCAGGATCTGTGAACCAGGGAGACCCCCAGATTGCATATCAACCTTGAAGGGGGAAATGCACCTCCATACTGTTAGAGTTATTCTGTTAGAGTTATTCTATGTAGAATTCATACGAATGGATTCCTTCACTGTGATATTCTTTAGCTGGTAAAGACAGTATTTTTCCATACAGTGTTCACAAAACATTCTACCAGTAAACACCAGGTGTGTGACCTTCGCTAGCCAAAACATAATGATATCAGTCCAAAATACCTTATCTCATGGGAACCGCTTTCCCGGAGGGGAGACAATGTGCAACACTGCCATCTCATGGCGATTTATAGTAAGTACAACTGTTTAATGCATTGTTAGTTTGAAAATGTCCTGACCCACATATAGCCAATCAGAATGCTGAAACAAGTGTATATCTCAGCTATGAACTATGGGTCTATACTCTCCTCTCTCTTCTTCTTGACTTCTATCTGTCCTGTTGCCATGTACTCTGTTCCTGGACTGTAACTATGCCTGGCCTTTGTATGGGCCATGATTTTTTCCTCACAACTGCTGATGAAGGTCAGTGATGGAATATCCCCAGATGTGGGTGGCCCAAACAAACACAGCCACTCAGATTTGGTAGAATTGAGTCAGAGATGGTTCCTTCCCATCCAAACCTGCACAGCCTCTAGGCCAGCCTTCCTCAACCTTTTGACCCTGGAGGAACCCTTGAAATATTTTTCAGGCCTTGGGGAACCCCTGCGCATTGAGGCTCAAATACAGGCCACAAGTTACAAAATTATTATATTCGTTTCATGTGTAGGCCTGTATATATGCATTAACAGTGTTCTTAAACTAAAAATAAAAAATGAAATTTACCTCTTTAATGTGAAGTTGCCCAAATTTGAAATATTTTTTTAAATAAATCGTGATCTCCCAGGGAACCCCTTTGTAAAAGAGAAGAAACTTTGTCCAGAAGCACTCAGCATGTGTTTTTCTGCTTTATTTAAACCAATTCTACTGAAACCTAATTGCAGTACGGTTCCTAAAATACTCTGATTTTTTTCATTATATTTGTATGCTGAAAAATCGAACCAGCTCGCAGCAGATAACAGTACAAATAAAATAAAAAATGTGATGAAATCCAATTCGTCATTAAAATCAATAAAGCAACAAGCAACAGTAATAGGGTAATAAAATAAGAGAACTGATGGCTGGTGTCAACCCTAGTCAACATGGCAGCAAATTATAACTCAGCCTCTTGTAAGGGTTTTTCCTCCCTTCTAGAAGCAGGTCAGGGTAAATGTCACCTGGACCTCAAGGGGAGGCTGTTCTGCCAGGTGGAATCAGAGAAAAGCACTTTCTGCAATTAAAATCCAGGATTCGAAATGCATGGAGCAACCCTCAAATCTGTTAATGCAGCTGCAAAGGGATATAATTAGATTATCTTCTGCATCATGCTAATAAAAAACTTTATGTCTATTTCTAATCCAAATGAGTATAAAATTGTGCTTCATAGACAGTTTTACAATTTAGAATTGTGCAGAGGAATTTAGCTCTGGCCTTGAGAAAGAAGTGGAAGAAGCCAAAAAAAGGTAAAGGTTCCCCCCGCACATTTGTGCAGTCGTGTCCAACTCTAGGGGCCGGTGCTCATCTCCGTTTGCTAGCCGAAGAGCCAGCGTTGTCCGAAGATGCTTCCGTGGTCACGTGGCCGCATGACGTGCGTGGAACGCTGTTAGCTGCCCACCGAAGTGGTACCTATTCATCTATTTGCATTTGCATGCTTTCAAATGGCTAGGTTGGCAAAGGAAGCCAAAGAGTTGCTCAATTCTGGGAAAGTAGACAGCATGAGAAAGAAACTCGGGACAGCCCCACCTTGACCATGTTGTCCTTTAAAAGTGGGCATTGAAGGTTTTGGACAGGGTTTCAAGACTGTGCTAATATACCCCACAACATAAAGTAGCAGTCTGGAATCTTTGCGGTGTCTGTTTCTTGACCCGGACTATTTCGAACAGCTAACAATTCCCAGAATTCCTACATTCTTTGCAGCAGGTATGTGGTTCTTTCCCTTTTATCTTTCCAAGTACAGGTAGTCCTCGCTTACCAACTGCCTTGTGTAGTGACCATTCAGTGTAGCAACAGTTATAATTTGCTGCCAACGGTTGAAAAAAATAGCATTATGACCAATCCTCGCATTTACAACCGTCACAGCATCCCGCAGTCACGTGATCACCATTTGCGAGCTTCACAGCCGGCTTCCAACAAGCAGAATTAATGGAGAATGCAGAAGTGAAGTCGCAAGTCACAGTTGCATGATGTCTCGCTTAACAACCGTGTGTGATTCACTTAATGACAGGAGCGGAAGTGACATCCTAAGTCCAGCACAGTCACATGATTTTTCGCTTAGCAACCATGGTGCTTAGTGATGGAGTTGCTGGTCTATTTGTGGTCAGTAAGCGAGGACTACCTGTACAAATATTTTTCCACATGAATTCTTAATGTTTGGGCTGGCCATAATTACAACTGGCACTGACACAGCATGTCATGCTAATTGCCAGAATATATCCCTGGCAGTGGTTCAGATTGCAATTTATTTCTCCTTTCCCCAGACAGTGACTCCTGACCTTTGTTTGTCTGTAGGGTACAAATAAAACATGTTTCACCTTTACTATTTGTGAATGCATTGTGAGAATATTGAACCTGTTTGTCTTCCTGCTCAGATCCAATTACCTACCCCAACTTCATCCCCTCCCAGATCCTGATTTAATTTCAGAGCTAACCAAAGACCAAGCAAGAAGGGAAATTATACTGTATCTGCTAATGTTATTTTCTTTAATGGCTTTATGTCCAAGATAAATACATTTTCTTTTGTTCCTTCCCATATATTCCATTTGGCATCAAAAGCATTGCTCCAGAATCCTCAAATGATTCTGAGCTATTTTGAGGAATGGGGTCTTCTCAATGGTGGCATCCATCTTGCATAATATCTTTGCCCTTTACAATACATTCAGGTGCTAAAAAATAGCTGTTCAAGGAGGGGTTTAACTGAATATTTGTTTCCTTTCTATTTAACTTTAATGATGTTTTCGGACTTCCGGTGGGGACAATGGCAGATTGAGCTGCTTTTTTCCTTTGTCTGTGGACTGACCTGCCAGAGTGGCTTTTTTATGGGCTCAGGCAGGCTCTGAATTATAAATTATAAATTATAAATTATAAATTATAAATTATAAATTATAAATTATAAATTATAAATTATAAATTATAAATTATAAATTATAAATTATAAATTATAAATTATAAATTATAAATTATAAATTATAAATTATAAATTATAAATAACTGCTGAAGCATTCTCTGGATTAAGAAGAACCCTATGAATCACCCCATGTGTTCTCCAGACAGCTGGTCACAGCCAGAAGACCACAAAATGGCGTTTCACAATCGACTGGTAAGCCATCAGCTGGGAGGCGGGGTCGTCATCTTCTTCCCAAGCCACTCTGAAGCAAAAAACGGACCCTAAAGCTGCCCACCCCATTTCTATAGCACTAAGTTTTTTCTGTTTGAATTTTACCAAAGAGAGGCTTTCTATAACAAAGAAATATGGAATCTCTTGATGACTCTCATTATTTTTGAAAACTATTAACTTGGTAATTTTGCTTTTTATATATATTTTGCTAAATTGAGATTTAAAGAATTTTGTTTTGTTTTTTATTCTTTTTTTATTAAAGCGATTTTTGAGGAATATAAAACTTTCTCTCCTTCGTTGAATCTGCATATTGGAGTTCTGATCTATTTGCTTTCACTTTCCCATGGGAATGATGTTTGTTATTACTTTTTATTTTCCTGATTGGCCACACTGGAGATAAAAAGGCTGGAGAGAGTGTTCAGTTACAGCGTTAATGACTTTACCTTCCTGAGGCACTAGAGGATGCCATCATCTACCTTACTGTTAAGAAATATGGAGGAAATTAATTTGATATTTAAAGATCTCTACAGTGCTGTTATTCAAGTCTTGGAGCATTTCTCAGAATTTGTGGAGTCCTAATTGTCACAAGACAATTAACTGATATGGCTGAAAACTACCTTAAGAGTAAAGTGGTTCCTCGAAAGAAAAAGATGAGAATTGGTGACTTACGTTTAAATAGTCAAAGGAAAATTGAGTTGTCAAAAGTTGAAGATAGGAAGACTGTGTTCCCACCACACCATGATCAAGAAAGATAATTAATTTCTAGAGGCTGGAAGATTTTGGATGAATATTTGGGCTTTTTAAAGCAGGTTGTAGAATTTGAAATTGACAAGAAGAAAGCTCTGTACATAATACTGAAATATGTAAATGCCTTGGTTTACTTTGAAGTGGGATAATTGTATAAATGTGTTTATCAGGACGGTTTCTTAAAGGTTTGGATAAATGGTTATGCTGTTTTGAAAATTCCTACATTTTTGGTAAATGCTTAGGTTATTGTTTAAATGTGGTTATCAGGATGGTTTTTTAAGGTTTTAGATAAATGTTTATGCTGTTTGGATAATTCTTATATTTTTGGTTAATGTTAATTTAGTTCGCAGATAGGAGCAAATTATAGTGAAGAAGGATAGTGTTTGTTACTATATTAGGTTCCAAATTATGTTTGAAGGGTTTTATATGTTTTTCTTTAATTGGGAGGGTAATTTTGTTTTAGAAGGGCATATAATAATGAGAATTTAAATGCTTTATAGAAATGTTTACTATAATATGAATTGGAGTAAGAGATTGATATTGATTTATGTATATCTTTGTTATAGAAAGTCGGAAGTCATTTTGTAGTAGTTTGTTTTGAGTTTTTTCACACCTTTTAAGTTCTGTTACTTTTTCTTTGTAGGCTTCTTTGTTTCAATCTTTTTAGTTTTTATGTATATTTTGAAAATGCTTTAATAAAGTTTTCTAAAAAAAAAACTTTAATGATGTTTTCTCCCATCTGCTTTTTCATCAATGTTCATTCTTGTTTGTCAATTGTGTTCTTGGCTTAAAGTCATTCTGCCATGATTGATGTTTTATTTATGTCCATGGTATTTTATTCTTAACAGCTACCTTGAGTTCTTTCCTACCTGCCTTTCAGGAAAAACTGTTCCATCTCTGAAGCCAGGGGTTACTTCTGGTTTCAGAGATGTATCAGAAGAAAAATAGGTAATAAAAAGTGCCTTTGCAGAGGAGGATGTGTTCTACAAACCCCTGTCTACCATCATGCTCCTGAAATCATCCACACTCTATAGAAAATTGGTGGGAGAAATGACTTTGCACATGGATTCCAGGTTCACATCTAGTGGACTTATTGTTATTTTTACAGTGGCACTGATAGTGAAGAAAGGAATCTTGCAAATCACTAAATGCATCATTTGGTAAAGAGAGTTAAAATTCAGGAATATATATTTCCCTAAATATAATGAATGTGTTCTGGTGCTAAAGCAGCTAATTTGGGCAGCAATCATATATTCTTTTACCTGGGAGTAAGCTGTACTACACTCAACTGGACTTACTTCTAAATAGGCTTCTATAGGATTGCCCTGTCAATCTGGAAACAAAGGGAGGATTTTGCACCAAGGTATGTCGGTTGATTCTCCTGGTTTCGAGCAGCCTTTGATTTTCCATCACATTTTTTCCAAGATGGTAAAATGAATGGATGAGAGCATTCCTCTTCTTCCTCCCTTGTAGGTAATTATTCCAAGGCAAACAGTATGAAGAAGAGAATAGTTTAGGGACACGAGGGTTTAAACTATAGGTTGCGTTGTTATCAGTTGGCCTAACATTTGCTTGGGGAATCCGACTGGAGGTGACTTCTTTTCTGGAAGATACTTCACATTTCCCCTGATTCAAGTTGCTTCTGGATTCCATCTCTGTGGCATCAGTAAGTGTTGTTCTCGCATCTCCTTCTGCTCTGGAGTTGCAAAATGTGTTTTTTGGATTTGGATTTGGATTTGGATCTGGATTATTTGAGAACAATTCCTCCTGAGGTTTTGGAGCATTCTTCTGATTATGACATATATTGGTTACTGGAGGTTGATTTACATTCCCATTCTTTTCTCTTCCTGGAAGATCATCACTCCATGGAAGAAAATCAGAAGAAATGTCTTCTTCTGAGTCAGCTTTCGAAGTGATGCTATTTGCCAGAATCAGAATCAAATTATTGCATGCCAAACCATCGTGTAGAGGAAAAACAAATGGGGACGTGGCTGCACCTTCTGCCCCAGAATCCCTAGTTTCAGTAGAATCCACATTACATTTGAATTCTTCAAATGGAGTCTTTAACGTACTTTCTGCAGCCGGTTCCTTAAGAAGGGCAGGGGGTAAAGGTGGATGTGACTCAGAAATGCCCATGTCTTCTCTTTGAGATAATCCCTCATAGCTCTGAGATGGGATTATTTGGTTTTGATGCATGGACTTTTCCAGAGATGGCTGTTCTTGTCCTGGAACCTTATCATCTTCTCTTCTCAGTAGATGTAAAGCAACATCTTCAGAATTAGACTGAGAAGTGATATCAACAGGATCATTTTCTATTTGTGGTTGTCGGTTATTTACCTCAGAATCGGGGGGAAACACAAAGGAAGAGTTTCCCAGTTTTCTGTCAGGGGTCTTGCTTTCCACATGCTTTGTGGTGTAGTTGGATGGCTGTAGTGAGATACTGCATATATTCTCTGCAGCTGTAGAAGGCAGCCTTACATCTTCAGAATCCAGATTCCTATTTGGCAACCCATTCTGGTTTTCCAGACTTTGGTACTGGTTGTGAAAACTTTCCCCTTCAGGAGGAATCTCCTTTTGGCTCTGAACTTCAAGTGCTTCACACTTTGGAACAGATTTGTTCCCAGGTGGAACGTTAGAAGGAAGATTTTCATCAGTGCTAAGCTGAGAAATAGTAGATGTGAGGACATGGGTTAAATGGCTCTTCATAGGTCCAACATCTTGTTTAGAAGTGGGGAAGGGGAAATTTTCCTTTGCTTTGATGGGCTCTTTTGCCAAAGGCTTCTGCATAGCTTCCTGAACTGCAAACAGAAGGGAAATTGTGAAACTAAAATTAAGAAATAAGAAACAGAACAAGAAATGCATGTTTACTTTTAAAATATTGCTCCAAGCATGAGCTAAAATAAAAAACAGGCTAAGGTTTCAAGTTGCCTTGTACTTTTGTTATCTTTGTTGTACCTTCTGTGTGTTGCCTGGCATTTCAGCTGTTTTAGAGCTCACTGATTGTAGACTTCCCCAACTAGGTGCCCTTTAGATATGTTGGACTATAGCTCCTTCCCATAATCCCCAGTCAGAAAAGTGCTTTTGGGTGGAAGGGCACCAAATTTAGGAAGTCTAAAAGAGAAGTAGAAAAGGTGTCAAGAGTAAAAAAAAAGAATAAAGAAAAATGAATGATGTTGCCCGATTGAAAGAAAAACGTTATATTAGGCTAATGCTTTGCTGTAAAGTTGCAAATCAAATCAAATCAAATCAATTTATTATGGTCACTGACCAGTACAAGTTGGAATTTTACAAAGTAAACACATTGGGCTTAAAAATATAAACCCTCTGATTTGAAATAGTTTTAAATCTAATTTAACAAGTCCCAATTAAATATTAAAATGCATTTAGATCACGATGTAAATGAGCCCCTTATCAAATTTAAAAATAGTCTTATTCATTTACATTACCATGACTAATATTCTCTGTTGTACATAATTTTAAAAATATAAAATACAAATATTAAAATGAGTGATACGAAAATAAAATATCATATATAATATATATACCACTTAAAATTATAACAAGGAATACCATATTACATTTTCAAATCATAGTCTGGCGTATCTTCATGGCAGCTGCACAGAATCTGGCTACTTGTGCTATAACATTTGGATATTCATCTATAAGTAACATTTACATAGAGACTATATCTTGCGGCCTAGGATATTTATTGATCAGAGGTATTATTAATTTATTCCTAAGCTCTTTATAAAAAGGGCAGCGAAGGAGCACGTGGTCTGTGGTTTCTATCTCTCCTATGTTACAAGCGCAGCACCTTGCAGCTAAAGGGATTTTTTTGTATCTGCCATCCAAGACTGCAGAAGGGAGTGCATGGCTTCGAGCTAGGGAAAAAGCTTTCCGATGGCTAGGAATTTCGAGTTGTGCAATATGTAAAGTTGCAGAATTCAAAATATTAGGGATTTGTATTACTGTTTCTAGTTCAACAATAATATTTAAAAAAAACAACACAATTCAACTCTAGCAAATCCAAGACTACCTATTGCAATTCCAGGTTGGAATCCAACACAAGATGCAGAAATCTTCTTGTCTCAGTATTGAACTTTATGAATAGTCTGAGATGGTACAATGCAACACCTGAGAGTGCATGTTTCACAGTACACCTAGATATGTGTGAAGAAGATGACATCCATCTATTTTATACTATTTTATAGTTGCTTGTCAATACAACTACATACATAATCACACATACAGACAAGTGACACAGCCATGAAGCAAAATCACGGTCTCTTACACACCAGGCATGGAGTGTGCTCTCTCACTGGCTTCCGAAGTACTCTGGCTTGTTGGATGTTCTGAATACAGACTAGTTTCTGTCTTAATGTGTTCTTTGTTTTGATTGAAACTGGACAGCTAAAAAGAATAACAACATAGTTATGAAATAATTATAACAACAAATATGCTTTTATTCCACCTGTGGGGATCAGTGTAAAATTATATTTATATAACTACATTTTTTAATTGTATATACTAGATTTCCCTCTTTTATCGAAACATCAGTTCACGTGTGTGTCACTGGAGCCATGTAGCTAATTATGCACACAGGTTTCTACACTTCAGCTCCCCAAAACAGCAGGTTACTCCAACCCCTAGTATCTTCCACATACAGATGCAGCTAATCTATATTTGCAGCAGAATTAAGCAAATTAAATTTGGCCTGGTGGTTAAGGCACCAGGCTAGAAAGCGGGAGACTGTGAGTTCTAGTCCCACCTTAGGCATGAAAGCCGGCTGGGTGACCTTGGGCCAGTCTCTCTCTCTCAGCCCAACCCACCTCACAGGGTTGTTGTTGTGGGGAAAATAGGAGGAGGAAGGAGTATTAGGTATGTTCACCGCCTTGAGTTATTTATAAAAATAATAAAGGCGGGATTAAAAAAAATCTAAAAAAAATATATTATCCTGGGCTGTACCATTCTGAGTGCAGGAGGAACTGCATGATTGAATGTTCCCAAGTTTGACATTTCTACAGAGGCAAGAGGTTAATGTATTAAGTATTTGTACCTGTGATGGAGAAGGTCAGGACTCCTTTTGTATTTTCTCCTATCTATTTCTGCACTTTTTAGTTCATCTTTTTTCTTTTAGTCTTTCTTCAATCTTTTTCTATACTTCTGTATTTTACCTACTGTATATTCTGAAACTTTAATAAAGTTGTTCAAAAAAAAAAAAACATTTCTGCAGAGGCTGGAAACCTGCATGTTTAAACCTGTATAATAAATTCTGGATGCTGTAGGGAGGTAACATGAGCAGAACATTTAATGGGGAGAAATGAGCTAGCTTTTCATGGCCTCTAATAGCGCAGTTACCACTGAAGCAAGAGAGAAAAGAAATGTTTGTTAACAGATACCCACCATTTCAAGCTGGATTGCTGAGTTCTTTGTGAAACTATCCAGCAGCTGTAAGGCACCTGAGATATTCAATGGAGAAAACAATATATTTTCATTGGGACGGTAGTGTCTCAGCAGATGAAAGGGGCTACTGCCTAGTGTGGCATTTGGATTCTTGGAGAAGGCCATTGTGCAAGTGAGCAAACTAGAAAAGTGCAGAAACTTAATCAGTGTATCTGTAACAAAATATGCAACAAAATAGTGTAGGTTGGGATGTAGACAACTGCTGTTTACCTTTTCAGATTACATTGTGCCATCTGCCCCAATGTTTACACACACAGACACCAATATTGGGTTGAATTTTTAAAAATTTCCACCCATTATGCTCCTACCCCTAAGGGAGGAGAACAAGCAATTGTGTCTTGAGAAGGTTCTTATGTATTTACAGTACATTCAGCTGCAAGGAGGTGTTATTTGCACAATCATGCTTCTAACTCAACTGCTCTAACAACAATAGATGTTGTCCACATACAGTATATAAATGAACGTTACATAGCAAACAATACATGGACTTATTTTATATCTGTAGTGGTGAAGATCTGATTGATTGATTGTCTTTTTCAAAATTGATGTACTGTATATAATAACTCAGTGAGATCCAGCTTCAAGTCCATGCTCAGACATGAACTTTGAGCCAGCCACTCTCTCTCAGCCCAACCTACTTCACAGGGTGGTTGCTGTGAGAAAAATTGGAGGAGGGAATGCTATGTATATACCTTGAGCTTCTGAAGGAAAGGTGGGGTGCAAATCTAATAAATAAGTATAAGGTTCAATTGCATGATAGACTATATTCTCATTTTGTGGGCAATCCTATGGCATAGGATAAGTCCTAGGGGCAATAAAATGTGTCAGGTTCTCCATTCTAGAGTTGGAGGAAGATCTCTTACTTAGGAGGGGTTCCAACATGGGATTCCTCCTTCCTATTTCTGTGTGAGTTAAAAAAAAAAGAGGGGTGAAAGGGCACGCTCTGTTAGATTTTAAGTCACCCTGGCTCTCTAGCCTGTCTCCAAATATGGCATAAATTGGTCTCAATTTCCTTCCATTGTGAGCAGAAGAAAATAAAGATTTATTTAAACACACAAAGAAAAGGAAAACAACACCCAGAAGTGGATGGAGACACATTCACATTTCTTTTTCCTCATTTCTGTCCTGGCAAGTGCAGGTAGCAGAAGACTTCAAATAGTCGAAATGCTCCAAAAGCAGAGCATTGTGATCCAAACAATTGGTTTGCTCTCTCCTTTCAACCTACAGGAATTTAAAATACAGCAAATATAAATACATTCATATGCTAATGTACTGTCTAAAATTTGTTAAGTCACCTACATTGATATGCCCATCAGTTCTAATAACACTGATGGAAAGAAAAAAGACCTTTCTTTCTTGGATAAACATCTTAACTTAGATCTCTCAAAAATGCAACAGAAACATTTACAGTTTACATTGTACAATTCTGTTATGAAAATTACATAAATTCTCTCTCTCATAGATTATTACTGGCGGGAGCAGAATCCTATATTTAGTGTACTTTTCATATTTTTTTTAATTCAGCTGATTGTCTGGGATACAAAAGAAAGTATGTTTGCATATGTCTTTAACAGGAGAATTTTGTAAAACATTCAATTATATAAAAAACATAAAGGATATCAGAAGCACTATTTCTTTAATATACTGTATATGAATCTATGTATCAACCCTGAATAAAGCAAGCTGAGTTATTTTATACAGTACATCAGTTTTGAAAAAGAAAATCAATCAATGCAGAGGAACCAATAAAAAAAACTGAAAATCAACCCTTACCTCCAAATCATCAAAGAAACTAAAACTTTTGATTTCAGCACAACAAACATAACTTAATGTTTCAGTATACAGATTGTTTGTTACAACAAAACATAGCATCTGTATAATGCAAGACTATTCCAGAAAAGAATTCTTGGCTCACAACCCAGAAACATTTAAGCCCAATTACAGTACATCTCACTGAAATCCATGGTACTGCTGACAGGTTATATCCAGTATGACTTAGTTTCTCTAAAGTTACATGGAAGATGGGCCAGAGCTACAGTCATAATAGCTATATAGCCTTTCCACATAACTATGGGAAACTATTGGTCAGAGCTAACACTAAACTTGTCCATCCTATTAACACCTTCTCAAGATGTAGAAATGGTTTCTCAGTAAAGATCAACACAGTCAGCTTGTCCACTTTTAGCAACCACAAGACAAGACTTCATCTCCAGATCTAAGAGAATTGCCAAGAAATATTCTTCAGATATATTTACCTTTCCTTCCACAATGAAGTTCAGAACTACCCATCCAAATCTGGTTGCCTGCTATATCCTAGTCTATATAAAGAGCCATTTCCATCTTCAGTATCATTTGAAATGTAGAGTTCCCTTATGCTTTATTAAAGATAATTTACATATAATGAAGTACAACCCAAATAATAGTTTGCTATCACCTTCTTGATGTAAGGTGATCATTTCACTGGGTCTACCTTCTTGATGAAGGCTATAATCTCAAAGGTGTTTCCTTGAAAGTAAACAAATGTTTAATGTTAATTAACTCCTGTTCTCACTAAGGTGGAGTTAAGAAAGTAGGAAGTAGAAATATGCCTTTTAAGCAGAAACATGCCAATCTTCTCAGACTTCCTTCCTGCATAAATTATCAGACTCCTACAGTGTGTCTAGTAGCTGCTGCTTCTTCTTTTTTAATCTGTTCAATTGTGTCCAATTCTCGGAGACTGCCTGGACAAGTCCCTGCAGTTTTCTTGGCAAGGTTTTTCAGAAGTGGTTAGCCATTGTCTCCTTCCTAGGGCTGAGAGAAAATGACTGGCCCAAGGTCACCCAGCTGGCTTTGTGCCCAAGGTGGGACTAGAACTCCCGATCTCCGTTTCTAGCCTGATGCCTTAATTACTACGCCAAACTGGCTCTCTAGTAGCTTCTTATTGGCATGTAAAAGGACCCTTCCATATACTTCTGACAGTTTTCTATGGCTTTATCACATCACAGTTATAACAACTGCAGTGAGACATCCACATGACCAATCATTCTCATCTTTCTCTGCCATCCCACCACCCTTTGCTGTTCAAACACATCAGACATATCCAACGGTGCTAAGTTATATGTAGTTCTCTCACCCTACTACCTACTAACATTGACCGGGCATATCCTACCCCTGCATTTAATTTTGCAAAGTTTTATGCATATACTCTAGACTCTAGACATTTTGGGACCCTAGGGAAAGTCATATTCTGGCGCCCCCATGTTAGGAATTTTTAAAAAGGCGCTCTCTTGTTTCTTGCTTCTTGCTTCTTGTTTCTTTTTCCTTTTT
Organism: Charina bottae; assembly: GCA_023362775.1. Taxonomy (NCBI): domain Eukaryota; kingdom Metazoa; phylum Chordata; class Lepidosauria; order Squamata; family Charinaidae; genus Charina; species Charina bottae. The sequence continues at coordinate 2,979,655 of JALMGJ010000030.1, read as the reverse complement.
TTGTCTTCCTTCCTTCCTTCCTTCCTTCCTTCCTTCCTTCCTTCCTTCCTTCCTTCCTTCCTTTCTTTCTTTCTTTCTTTCTTTCTTTCTTTCTTTCTTTCTGTTTTTGAGCTGTACACTTATGATTTTCAGCACCAGGCAATTTTTTTCTTTTCTTGGACATTTTCACCTTCTTTACTGTGAGTGAATCACAGTAAATAATTTTAACTACATCAGCACCCATTGTTGTCATATGGCAACAATTCTGTAAAATTATTTTTAATCCTTGAGCGTGAGCGGGCACACTGACACACAAAGTGTACTGTTACTGCTTTTCTGGGTATAACTTTGATAAGCTGGTAGTCATCCAACTCGCTCGCTCAGTACCTTCCTGTCAGACCTTTGTCTTGCGTCACTAATATTATCAGCTTCCTGAGGTCCATAGCTGTAATAATAATTTCTTTTCGTGACTCACAACGTCTGATTACTGTGCTGTTCACTACCACTCAATCAACTTTGTGGGTAAAAGTTTTCTGAAATTGTAGAAAGAAAAAGTTCTAAAGCAACAAGCAAAAATTATCAGATTTTATACTTATATTGTGTATTTTGGAAGTCTTTTCAATTTTGGCGCCCCATAAAACTTGGTGCCCTAGGTGACTTCCTAGATTGCCTAGGCCTAGAACCAGCCCTGGCATATGAAATATCAAAGTATACCCTTAAATATTTGGTGTTTCACAGTGGGATTTTTACAAACTCAATCAGAATTAGTGGGACCTACAGCAAAATATGCCAAGGCAGTAAGAAATGTTTCTATTCAGGATTCCAAGGAAGCCAACCTGCTATACCCACTTTTAGGAGCCTGCATTGTACCCTTCACACATTGTTTTTCCAAACAGATACCCATGAGTGCTTCCAGAAGCATTCTAGAACTGTTTTGCTGCCTTTAATGGATTTTATGTGGTAATAAAAATGACAGAACAGATACAAAAATAAAGGAAGTGAGTGACATATAGAAGAAAGTGACAACTACAGTAGCTCCTTCCCTCATAAACTTTTGTACAAGAGGCAGGATGAGTGCAAATAAAATAGTTCTTTTGGAAATGGCCTCAGTGGTCTATGGTCTCTGAACAAACTCCTTTCGGATTAATCCTTGGTTAGTGTTTGTCTTTCCAAATGTGTGCTGATAACTGTACTTTGTGTGTGGATGGTGCCAGTTTGTCTACACAAGAATTAACTCAGAAAATGAGATTGTTGTAAATATGGAGTAGTCTTATCCAGTCTGGTGTCTTCCAGACTTCAGCTCCCACAAGCCCAACATCACGTTTAATAAAAATGTTTGCTTCCAATGGCCCTTCAAAATCATGAAAATAATATTCACCTCTAACCCTCTTTCATACATTAGGCTATATAATCAAGAAAGGTGGTTCTGAAAAACGTTCTTCACAGACATTTTGGAGACAGCTAAATAAACATCTCCAATCCAAGGTGTAACTCTCACCCTAAGGAGGCATTGCACATGAGTCAGCACTTCCAACTCAGCTGAATTTACTTCCTTTTAATGACCACCCAGAAAACAGAAAACATTATTCAAATGGACAAGTATTGGTAAACTGTATGAACAGTAGAGAAAGTATGCTAGACATTAAAGAGTGAGGCAGTGAGATGTAGCTGTTAAAGAATCAAATTAAGAATGGGGAAACTAAGGTTCATGTTTCTACTCAGCTTTGAAGCACCTTGTCTCTCAGCTAAATATGCTTCACAGAATATGTATGTATGTGTTTATATCTGTATGCCACCTACTGCATAGGTTCTAGGTGGCTTAAAATCATAAGAGCAACAATAGACAGGAAAAAACAACTACAACAGATCCCTGCTATCCATCTGAATGTTATCAAATTAGGAGCCATCCCAACCTTGAGTGACAAGCTTTTTCCAGAATGAGGAGACTACAACTGAGAAGCCATCCCCTGCCCCCCCCCCAACAACTTCTCATGCACAGCATACCCCTTCAGATAGCACATATTGAATGGGCAGATTCCAACTGGAGAAGATGATCTGAAGATGATCCAACTGGAGAAGATGAAGATGGAGAAGGAATTGAGGACCTGAGTCATAAAGAGTGACAACCAGCACCTTGAATTCAGCTCAGAAGCCTATTGGCAACTAGTGCAGCCTCTGCACACATATAGTTTTCTGTTCTACTGGTTAATATTGGTCATTCTGCACCATCTGTAGCTTCCAGATCATCTTCAAAGGCAACCCTATGTAAAGGGAATAACAATAGTCTAAATGGTAGAAGACAATGGCATACATAAATCACTATCTTCTGTGCCTCCTGGTTCAGAAAAGGTCACAGCTGGAAGACCAGCTGTAGATAGCTGAAGGATCTCCTGGCCACAACCTATAATTGCTGCAAATCAGGGAAAACTCCCAGATTGTGCACCTGCTGTTTCAAGGAAAATGCAACACCAACAAGAACTATAGATGGAACTTCCTTGGACATGAAGGTTTCTGTACCAACAGTAACTGCATCTTGCCTGGGTGCAGTCTGAACCTGTTCTATTCTGTCCCTTACAATCTCCAGGCACTGGGTCAAGACTTTCACTGCATCTCCTGTTTGGCCTGTAATGGAGGGACCTATCTTTTACATCTGCAGCCCTTCCATGGGATTTGTGTTCTTCATTTTCTGTGCCTCACTTCAGAGTTTAGAACAGAGCTTTCCAAACTGTGTGTCGCGACACAAAAGTGTGTCGCCTGCGGGGCCCAGATGTTTCGAATCAAAATGGCGTGCCATCAGCGCTTCTGGGTTTTCCCGCGGCGACACACCAACGGCGGCATGCGAAAATCCGAAAGCGCCGCAGCCACGGCGGCGTGCAAAAACCGAAAGCGGCAGCAGCGCTTCCGGGTTTTTACGTGCTGCCGCAACGGTGGCGCTTCCGGGTTTTCCCATGGAAAAACTTTGGAAAGCCCTGGTTTAGAACATTATGCTGTGTTACATTAAGCAACATTTTTCAAGCTAAAAGTAGCAAGTTATGGTAGACAGTGGCTGATGATTACCAAAGTGCCCAATAGTCCAAATGCATTAAAGATGAACAAGAAATTGTCAACGGTCATTGCCTCTTGAATACTACTGCAAAATGATCTTCAATGTTGTTATCCCTTTTCCGTTCCCCTTACGTCTACTTTTGTTTGCTTTTTAAAACCTGAAACGAGAAACTTCATTTTTTATACAACTGCACATATGAGTAAAAGGAGTGGGGGGAAAAAATAAAAACATTATGACATAGTCAATCATATGTGCCCAAGGCAAGCCTAGGAATCATGCCAAAACTGGTTTCCACACCTGCTACAACTTCTAATTTAAATAATAATTAGTAGACGTGTGTGCTACATTGCAGCAATTTTACACATTTTAAGAAGTAACATTGACTTGCAGTAACCATGAAAGACAAATATGGCGTTAGAAGCAAGACAGTCATTTAGGACCTTTTCCCTCATGTATCTCAGCATGGCACAAGCAAAAGGAAAAAAGGAAACCCTATTTTTCCCCCTGTATCCCCATGAAGATGTCTTCGTCTTATTCCTTAGCCCATGAGAGAGACAGGCTTAATATGTCTTTTGCTGTACTGATGCTAAATGATTAGGCATCTAAAGGATGCTTCTGATGAAGTGAGCTGCAGTTCATGAATGCTTCTGCCTTTTAATAAACTGTATTCCTTGGAAAAGGTGCTACCAGACCACTGATTTTTTGCCACATAGACTAACATGGCCCTCCTCCTACAATGCTGCTAAAGGAGTAATTCATCACCAATCCTGATGATATCCTAGGGCAGCTTCAAGGTGTATAAAATCTGTTGGCTTTGTCCCCCATTAACCTTGGAGTTACCTGAAGCCAGGTAACTACAGTGAAAGAGGCAATAAAGGCAGGATAGCAATTGGTAAGGGAGATACAGTAGCAAATTTCATGCCACTCTAGTTTTCCGTCAACTCAAGGATGAGCAGATAGCTCTTCAAATCAGAAATGGGGAAAGGTCTTTAGACATTTTCCAAACAGAAGACTCCTAGCATTCGTCTTTCCTTATCATGTAATTTTCAGGGTCTTGCCCTGACTAATTCATACTCCTGGGTACAGTTCCCATAACTTTGTTCAGTACACCACTGTTACTTATGTCACCTGTGTGGAGCGCAGGGGATGGCAGTTTTTCATACTCCATTCTGGCTTTGACACAGTAGGTGCCATCATAGTTATTGTTGTTATTACTCATCACGTGTGTCCTCCATGGTTGCCATCACCTACTTCCAGGTGCTGCCTGCAAGGAGATCAGAACCAGACTCCTTGGTCATTCATTACCAGCACTGCATTCCCTTAAAGCACTAGCTTCTTATTAGTTGCTCCCACTTAACCCCGCATTCTCCTCCACACCTTATTAATCTTATTGAGAAGACGGGTTTAGCACTCTTTCTGAAGAGTGCTAGACACATGTTCAGAAATAGTCTGACAGGGTACATATGTGGAAGGGGGATGGCACCAAGCAGAAGCATTGGGCAAACTCCCTCCCATTTTATCCATTGCCCCTTCACCCTGCCTGCTATCGGTCAGCTTCTTAACATAAGTTTACTGCTCTTTAAGAAGAGTTCTAGTCCCATGTTTGAAAATAGCATAGCTGACATAAGAGTGAAGACAGCGTTTCAAGGAGCATTGGAAGAGCTCCCTCCTGCTTCAGCCATGCTGTCCCCTAATGCCGCCACCTGTTAGCTGGGCAAGTTAACAAGTGGCCAACCTAGTTGCTCAAAGTATCAGTTTAAATGTGCCCAAACCCATCCCATCCTCCTTTTAAAAAAGTGATTGGTGGTTTTTCTCCCACCAGCAGATGATGTTTGGCAGGAAGGGAGACACAGCCAGTGGAATCCAGCAATTCATTTCTTTATCTTGCTTCTTTAAAACATTGTTATCATTCCTGCTAATTTTTACAGAATTTCTGAATGGCTTAATCCACACACCCCTTTTTAAAGAAAAATGCTTTGATTTCTGCCTTTTTCAGTTCCTCTGACTGAAAAAAAACAGTTGTTGTTTACAGAAGAGCAATTGAAAAACATGAAGGCTAAAACATTAATTTTCCAGTTTTAATATTTCTGTTTTCCTAATCATTGTTATAAATATGTAGTGTATGCCCTTAAATGCCATTCCCTTTCTCTCTGATGCACACACTCACTTGTGCCGTAAATCATATTTGTTTTCTGTCCCTGAGTTTGGCTTGGCGTGATGTGCAGATACCTGTGCTGTGAGGGTGCCACAGGGGGGGAAGCGGAGGAAGTCCCAGGTAAGGAGCGCAGGGGGGTGGCAGGGGAGTGGGGGATGCCGCGCGCAAGTTGGAGAGGGGGAGCTGTGGTGCATGCAGGGAAAGAGGGTGCGGGGTGCGTGTGAACACAAGAAGGCTGTCAAGGAGAGTGCTGGTGGGTGGGGGGGGACGCAGGAAGGCCGGGGAAGCAGGTGCAACCTTCCCTGCTGGCTTCCCCATTGACTTTCCTTGTGGGAAGCTGGCAGGGAGCGTTAGAAATGACGATCACATGACTGCAGCAGCACGGCGGCACTGAAGTGGACACTACTCTGCCAAATTTCAATCCCACTGGAATAATGGGTCCCGGATTTTGGACGCATTCTGTAAGTTAGCCCATTTGGGGTATCTTGGTTCAAAAATTATTGCCCTATGATGCACCTTTTGGCCAACTGAAGGTTACAAACAATCAAACAGACATGAGAGTTTTAGTGGTATATAGATATAGGTAAGCAGATCCTCGTGGGCTCCGGTCTCCAACTGCTGCTGCTGAACGCCAGGTCGGTGAATAACAAGGCCCCCCTTATAAGCGATTTAATCACAGAGGAAGGGGCCGACCTGGTGTGTATTACCGAGACCTGGCTGGGCCCAGAGGGGGGAGTAGCCCTCTCGGAAATGTGCCCAGCCGGGTTTTGGGTGTGGCATCAGCCGAGACACCGGGGCAGGGGAGGAGGGGTGGCAGTTGTCATCCGAGAGTCCCTTGTGGCCTTCAGGGGTGCTGCTCCACAAGTGACCGGATGTGAGACCCTGTTTTTCAAGTTGGGTTCACGAGAACAGTTGGGAGTGTTGCTGCTGTACCAGCCTCCCTGCTGTGTAGCAACCTCCCTGCCTGAGCTGCTTGAGGCTGTCTCGGGGTTGGCAATGGAGTTTCCCAGACTTATGGTTCTGGGGGACTTCAATCTGCCATCCCTGGGACAGTCCTCGGAGGCGGCCTGGGAGTTCATGGCTACCATGGCAGCTATGGGCCTGTCTCAGATTATCCGTGACCCGACTCGTGACAGTGGTCTCACTCCGGATTTAGTTTTCTTGTCCGAGCAGTGGCAATGTGATCTGAGGGGAGAGTTACATCTTTCCCCATTGTCATGGTCAGACCACGCCCTGGTGACCCTGAGACTCTCTTGTGCTGCCCCACTCCGCAGGGAGGCGGGACCTATTTGACTGGTCCGCCCCCAGCGACTGATGGACCCAGTGAGGTTTCAGAAGGAGCTGGGGGTTATTCCCAAGGACTTGCTTCACGGTCCAGTGGAGGTCCTGGCTGCAGCCTGGAACAAGGCAGCAGCCGGAGCCCTGGACAAGATCGCGCCTATGCGACCTCTCCGGCCCTGTTTGGCCTGTCACTCTCCGTGGTTTACGGAGGAGTTGAGGGCTTTGAAGAGGGTTAAGAGACGTCTAGAGCGCCGCTGGAGAAAGACGAAGACTGAATCTGACCGAACACAATCTAGAGCCGCTGTTAAGGCCTACCTTGTGGCGGTAAGAGCGGCAAAACGTGAATATTTCTCCGCTCTTATTGCGTCCGCAGAATGCCGTCCAACGGCCCTGTTTAAGATTACAAGATTGCTTTTGGGTCGGGAGCAAGGGGAGACCCATTTACAGGGCCGATCGGAAGAGTTTTCTGAGCATCTGCAGGACAAAATCGCTCAGATTCATTCCAAGTTGGACTCCAAGCGTGAGACAAGATCTGGGGAGTTGTCAGAGGCTCGTACTTACCATGTTATCTGGGAGCAGTTTGATCCTGTTGGGCCTGATGAAGTAGACAGGATCCTTGGGATTGTAAACGCCACCACATGTCAACTTGACCCATGTCCCTCCTGGCTGGTGAAATCAGCTAGAGAGGTGACATGTGGCTGGGTCCTGGCGATTATAAATTCGTCCTTGAGTGAGGGGGTGTTCCCGGCTGCCTTTAAGGAGGCGCTGGTGCACCCCCTCCTCAAGAAACCATCCCTGGACCCTACGATCCTGGGCAATTTTCGCCCAGTCTCCCACCTTCCCTTTTTGGGAAAGGTGGTTGAGAAGGTGGTGGCGTTGCAACTCCAGAGGATTCTGGAGGAAACGGATTATCTGGACCCTTTTCAGTCAGGTTTCAGGCCGGGATATGGGACAGAGACTGCATTGGTCGCACTTATGGATGATCTCTGGCGAGAGCGGGATGGAGGGAGTGCGTCCATCCTGGCTCTCTTAGATCTCTCAGCGGCTTTTGATACCGTCGACCACGGTATACTCTTTGGGTGGCTCAGGGAGTTGGGGGCGGGCAGCGTGGTTTTGCGCTGGTTCGCCTCCTTCCTCCAGGGCCGTTCCCAGTCAGTGTTGATAGGGGAGGAGAGAGCTGACCTGCGACCCCTGTCTTGTGGGGTGCCGCAGGGATCGGTTCTCTCTCCTCTCCTGTTCAACATCTACATGAAGCCGCTGGGTGAGATCATCCGTCACCACGGGATGAGGTATCACCAATATGCTGATGATACCCAGTTATACATCTCCATCCCGAGTGAAGTAGGTGATGCGGTCAATGCCTTATCTCAGTGTCTGGAGGCTGTGGGGGTCTGGATGGGGAACAACAGTCTTCAACTGAACCCTGGTAAGATGGAGTGGCTGTGGATTGATGGCCCCCCTAGATCCGGGAAGTTGTCATCTTTGGTTCTGGGTGGGGTTGCACTACCTCACTCGGATCCAGTGCGGAATCTGGGGGTTCTCCTGGACTCACGACTCCTGCTCGAAGAGCAGGTGGCAGTCGTGGCCAGGAGGGCCTTTGCACAACTTCGAGTTGTGCGCCAGTTATGCCCTTTCCTGGATCTGGAGGCCCTCCGAACAGTCACTCACGCCCTTGTCATCTCCCGCATAGACTACTGTAATGCGCTCTACATGGGGCTACCCTTGAAGAGTATCCGGAAGCTTCAGCTGGTACAGAATGCGGCGGCGCGAGCAGTTATGGGTGCCATAAGATCGGCACATGTAACACCTCTGCTACGCGAGCTGCATTGGTTGCCAGTTTGCTTCCGGGTCCAATTCAAGGTGTTGGTGATTACCTTTAAAGCCCTATATGGCATAGGGCCAGGGTACCTGAGGGACCTTCTCGTCCCGATGACGTCGGCCCGCCCCACCCGTGCATGCAGAGAGGGCATGCTTCGGACCCCCTCAACAAGAGAATTCCATCTAGCGGGGTCCAGGAGGCGTGCCTTCTCTGCGACAGCGCCCGCTTTATGGAACATCTTGCCCCCGGAGGTGAGACTGGCCCCTTCACTCCTGGCCTTTCGGAAGGCCATTAAGACCTGGCTCTGCCACCTGGCCTGGGACGACAGAGGCGGTAGTGCCTCCTGGGGTTGGCTGGCCCCGTAGGTGATCTGTGCTACGGTCCTCAAGCCATCTTGGATTTTATTTATTTTATTTTATATTGGATATATTTTTATATATCTTCTTTTTGTATTGTTTTTAAATTTTTTAAATTTTAAATTTTAATTATTGTAACCCGCCCAGAGTCCCTTGCATGGGAGATGGGCGGGGAATAAATTAAATAAATAAATAAAATAAATAAAGTGAGGTACTGGGGCTCAGACTGTGCACCTTTGCTTTGAGAGGAAGTTATTAATACCCAAATCATATATACATCTCACCTCTTTCTGAAACTGCCAAAAGCTGGCAGTTCAACAATTTGAGAAAGTTACCCACAAGATGAAGACTTCCAGACAAATGATCTGCTGCTATTTTAAAATTGCTGTTCCTAGAAACTACAGAAACAGGAAGACAAGACGTGATAAGCATTAGAGTAATTAAATTAGAGTAATATATCCCCTTTCTTATTCACCTCCTCTAAACCCACCAGTCTCATAAGAAAAAGATAGGGAAAGTTCATATTTGAGATGCTTCCTGGAGAGTGTATTCCTCCAGTAATCCTTAGCAGCCTTTTGCAAAAACTCTACAGGAAACAGAAAGCTGAAACAATGCTAAAATCCTTGTGCTTACTCATCCTTTTAATTACCCACAATGTCCTAATGACCTCATTTCAAACTTCACTAGTTAGGATTTGGAACAGGAAGTCTTAGATAGGGTGGAACTGTAACCATTGTAGATATAATGTGTTATGTATGCTCACAGATATACATACAAATGTGTGCTATTTATTAGTTCACTGCATTAATGATATCATGCATATTCATGTAAAATGGTACGTATAACATCCATAACATTCTGAAACACTCTAACCCTAATCCTGCATCTTGCTTCCTTCTTCCATGCCCTTCTATTCCAGCCAGTGGACATTCTGGAATATGCAAAGGAATTTGATAGCAGTTCTTGAAGAATTAGTGTTGATTTTTTCTCTGAGGTTGAACCATGGGTTGGTTAAGTTTAAAAGGTGCTTTTAAACCTTATTGTACTAACCAGGATTTCCAAGACAGCTGCACATGAAAAATATTACTACATAAAATGGGCCTTGCTGCTACTTTTTTGGGTGGGTTGAACCAAGAAACATTGAGTGGGTCATCAGATTTGTTCCCCCAGTCTTATGAAGGCTACAGGTAGCTGAAAGTCAAAACCAACCAGGTAATGATCTGACCATTCCAAGTGAGTTACTACTGCCTCCCCAACTCACACACTATGTTATCCACATTTTGTTATACAAAAACCCCCAGCCCCAGAGTATGACCTTTACATACATTGAGCCATACATTAACTTTAGGCTGACCATATTTCCTTGAGACAAAAATGGGACCCTAACCTACCCCCGGCTCGCTGGACAAAGTGGGCGTGCGTGCACACGCACACCCGCACGCATGCCTGCACGCACGCGCGCACACCCGCATGCCCGCACACACAACCACACGCACACCTGCACGCACGCACACGCACCTGCACGCATGCACTCCGTCTAACAGCCTTGCTGGCAAACGGGATGGGTGGATGCTCTCTCATTGAGAACAGGACAAAATGGACATTTTTATTAAAATGACGGGATGGTTGGGAATTGTTTAAAAAACGGGACTGTCCTGTTCAAAATGGGACGTATGGTCAGCCTAATTATCTTAGACAGGGCCACAGCTGACCAGGCAGACATAAATTTCTGCATTGCCCTTGAGAAGGTAGGCGCAGCATGGCCAGTAAATCCCATCCAAATCCCACTGCCAGGTCCTCAGCACACTGATCACCTCTACCAATTCAGGCAGGGAAAGTAATAGGAAGTGGGGTGGGGTTAGGCCAACAGGATCCCAATTCTGGTTCAGGTTCCCAACACTAGGTTCAGATATTCAAAACTGTGTGCACGTGCATGTACATGCACTCTGCCAGCTGTACCCAATATGTCCGCCTTTTACATTCTTTCCTATCACTTCTTAAAGAACAAAGGTCTGAGGGCAGCAAGAGACATCTCTTATGTTGGTAAAGTAGCATAGCACAAAAGTTCTAAGAGAATGAGATAGCTATAACTTTTTCATACAGGTAGTCCTTGACTTACAAACATAGTTGGGACTGGAACCTCCGTCACTAAGCGATGTGGTCATTAAGTGAGTTGTGCCTGATTTTACAACCTTTTTTGCTGCGGTCGTTAAGCAAATCGCCACACTTGTTAAGTGATTCACATGGTTCCATTTGATTTTGCTTGTCAGGAGCCGGCTGGGAAGGTCACAAATGGTGATCACATGACCCCAGGATGCTGCAACTGTCGTAAATACATGCTGGTTGCCAAGTGCCTAAATGTTGATCATGTGATCGCAGGGACACTGCAATGGTCGTAAGTGCGAGGACTGGTTGCAAGTCATTTTTTTCAGCACTGCCGTAAACAAATGGTTGTAAGTCGAGGACTACCTGTATTTAGGCTAGGCCTTTGGGATACTGAATAGATAAATAAATCTGAGCTATGCTGGTATTTTCAATCGGACATAAATTAAGATGTGGATTTATAGGTAGTTTATGCTACAATTGCTATGACAGTTGCAGCAGCCTCTTCAGGGTATTACTTGTTGGCTTGACAGAAAAACTGAAAAAGCATCCTGAAAGTAAGAGCCAACTAGTTCTGAACTATTGCTGAGATAATTGCATCGGCTCAGGAACATAGTGGGTTGGGTTGGGATTTTTTTATTCAGGACCATGTCCCACTGGTTTAAATTGATAAGATACATGTTGGTGACATTTGTGGAGAGTAAGGAAGAGTAAGGGGCGTGGTGGCTCAGCAGGTAAGACGCCAGGCTTGTCGTTCGGAAGATCGCAAGTTCAGAGGTTCGAATCCCTAGCCCCGCGTGATGGAGTGAGCTCCCGCACTAGCCCCAGCTCTTGCCAACCTAGCAATTCGAAAGCATGCAAATGCAAGTAGATGAATAGGTACCACTTCGGTGGGTAGGTAACAGTGTTCCACACGCGTCATGCCGGACACATGACCGTGGAAGCATCTTCGGACAACGCTGGCTCTTCGGCTAAGAAACGGAGATGAGCACCGGCCCCTAGAGTCGGACACAACTGCACAAATGTGCGGGGGGATCCTTTACCTTTACCTTTTAAGGAAGATGAACTTGATGAAAATATACAAGAAGTGTTACCTAGGCAAAGGGGGCTGCAACATTTTTAAGCCCTGAGAAATTCAGAAGTGATTTGGCAGACACCTCCCTAATTCACTGGAATATAAGAGGGGGGAGAAGGACCAGCACAATCAGACTTGCAACATTCTATTATTAGAGCCAATCTCAATAAAGGTAGCTTTAGTCTTCCTGTGGAGTTGATTTCCTGGTCTGGTCTACCTTGTGGGGCTGACAGCAGCACAACATTTGTCATTTGAAAATGGATGCCAGAAAACAGCACAATTCTATTAAATCCATTAAATCCATTAAAGAAAAAGCTGCAAATAGTTCCAACTGTAAGAGCAAACAGTTTGGAAGATCAATCTGGAAGTATCTGGAAGATCAATCAAGTAAGTCATATATCCTTATAAGCAAGAAGATTAAAATGTAAAAGCAACCACAGACAGTGCATCAACCCATGAGTGATGATGTTTCTGAAAGTGTTTTTAAATAATCTATGGCCACACAGAAATGATGCTGCAACTCGCTCTTCGATTGTGACATAATCCTGGCAAAGTAACATTGCTGCCAAGGTTTCAAATGGGTTCAGGCAAGACCGCAGACTTCGCAGACATGCATATAATTGCTTGCAACCATGTTGTTGTTTTTTTAATTGTTGAGTAAGCCTCAGATTAATTTAAGAGGGTTCAGAAAACATTTTTCTTCAAACAAACCAAAGAATGGCTTTGTTCATTCCAAGTCCAATTCATTCAATATTACGCATCTGCAGGAAAATGTTCAAGTCTGTATAACGCCTCTCCATTCTCATGAGCTCCTTGATCTCTTACTGTGGATTCAGCAGTAGCAACAAAGCACACTCTCACTTTCATCTCTCTCTTCTTACTCCTCTATTCTTCCAACCTTGAGGAGCTCCCTTGGCAGAAGGGGGGTGGGGGCGTGAGGGAGCAGAAAAAACATCTTTCCCTTCCTTTCAGCTGCCACCAAACAAAATTACAGCAGGTCCCCGGTTCAAAAACGTCCCGGTTTACAGATGACTCCTAGTTGAGAACGGACTGCCATAAAGACTATTATATTAAAAATTCAAGTTAAGTACAATGTTTCATGTTAAATACACAATACAATATACTTTGTGTATTATTGTATTTAAGATGTTTTAGTGTATTTGGAAGTGTTTCTTAAGTGTTTTATATGCATAAAAAGGTAAAATATATGCCAGAGCTTTCCAAACTGTGTGTCGGGACACGTTAGTGTGTCGGCTGCAGTGTCTGGGTGTGTCATGGCTGCTGCTGCCTCCTGGCTTCCTCGCAGGTTCTGGTGCCTGCCTTATGCCTTGCTGCCTCCAAACCTGCCCTGCCAGGATTCTGTGCAGGTCCTAGTGCCTGCCTTGTGCCCTGCTGTAAGAGTGTGTCGCAAAATGATGTCCTGATGTAAGAGTGTGTCGTGAAATGATGCATGTCTAAAAAGTGTCTCACCAACATGAAAAGTTTAGAAAGCTCTGATATATGCTATATACTAAGACAAACATTTAACTAACTGATGCTAAATAACTGTTCCGACTTACATACAAATTTGACTTAAGGACAGACGTAGGAACAGAACTCGCTCTTAAACCAGGGACCTGCTGTACAGCAGCCTCAGTGTAGTGAGGAACATAGTGAGGAATTCCCCCCCCCCCAATAGATTATACAATCCAAGCCAAAGAACTATTACGGTCTCACTTTGAATGCAGGTATAGTTCATATTCTGAATACAAGTATGAAACTTCCAAAGTTACTTCTTTAAATTACTATCCAGTTGCATCTTAAACTTACTCAAGTCAGCCCCACTGAGTTGCGTAACATTTATTCCCTGGTATTTTCTTGATGGGAGGCTTTTGTGCAAAAATACTGTTCTCATCATGCAATGCTTTTTGCCAAGACAAGAGAGGCAAATACTGTGCGGCCTGCCCTTGTGTTTGGATAAGCCAAGTGCCGTTAGTTCCACCTGACCGTTCCAGACCCCAGTCCCCCAGGAGTCACCATGCTCTCATTCTGAGTGGCTCCCTTGGAAGATGTGAGGTTAATTTTTAGCAAAAGCAATAAAGGAGGTCAAATCAGTCGATCCTGAAGGAAATCAACCCTGACTGCTCATTGGAAGGACAGAACTGAAGCTGAAGCTCAAATACTTTGGCCACCTAATGCGAAGAGAGGACTCACTGGAGAGGACCCTGATGCTGGGAAAGACTGAAGGCAAAAGGAGAAGGGGACGGCAGAGGATGAGATGGTTAGATAGCATCACCGATGTAACGAACATGAATTTGAGTAAACTCCGGGAGACAGTGGAGGACAGGAAGGCCTGGCGTGCTATGGTCCATGAGGTCACGAAGAGTCGGACACGACTAAACGACTGAACAACAAATAAAGGGAATAATGGTGAACGAAATGTGTAGTCTATAGCTGACAGGATGGAAAAGTGATAAAATAACAAAAGTGCTCTCTAGCATGTTAATTGCTCTGTAATTGAAGTCAATTCATGGCAACTGTGAGCTTTAGGGAGGGAAGAGCCAGACTGAGAATTGGAGAAGCTGGCTGGGCTTCCAGCTATTAAAAAAAAATCATTTCCTAATCTTTGCAATAGAAAATGTCTGCAAGCTTTAGCCATAGATGGGTTAATTTGTCCAATTTCAACATACTGATAGAAGATTTTACATATATAGCACTTAAATACAAATATATTTCGTATTCATATATTTTATATTTAGTATTAATACATTTATATTATATAATAGAGTCGGACATGACTGTGCAGGGGAAACCTTTACCTTTATTAATACTTTTATTATGGCTCTGAAATCATGTTTTATTTCCTTGAAGAGTTTTGTTGGCTTTCTTACTCTTCCTTTTTAACAGACCTTGATAGAGATAGCTATGCCCATAGAAAGATAAGGTGTACATTCCAAAGATAGCTTCTCCAGAGGAAAGGTGTTGTTTAATAACAGTCAAGGGGCCCTAGCAAGGATGGAAGGAAGTTCCTTATATGGAATGAGGTTAAGGGGGAGTATGGGTAACTGAGTAAGGGGTGGTATTCTAAAGGAGGAGTTGAATGGAATGTATATAATGTGCGCGATCACCCACCTAACAGCTTGCTGTCATTGCTTTTGCTCTTGCGTGAAGAATAAATAACATAATTTCATGCAACTGCCTGTTTCTTTGGTCCTGGCTCAGAAACGAACCTGGTAAGGAAATTTAAAAATTCTAACAATACCTTTCTAAAAACTCCATCTCAGCACAATTATTCCTTTTGCTGATTTCAATTTTCAGTACTGTATTCACTATGAGACTGCATATCCTTTATTCCATGTGTTAAGCCCTCTCCTTTGTGGCAGCTATTAAGCTGTATTCCACCTGGGTTTATTGCATGTATTTGTTTTGTTTGTTCTTTGGGAGAACTTGGTGTGTTTTCTAAACATTGAAATTTACCTCTATGACTTCACAGCCTTCTCTATTACACTTCAGTACCAGAAGGTTGCAGCAAACAAATATTTCTGTTGTGTGTATGTTGTTTGCTGAGGTTCAGTGCCAACAGTGACTTCTTGCTCCAAGAAAATTAAATTCTTCTAAACTGCCACCAAATGGCCTCTGAATGCATTGGACCAGGGTTCCTCAACCTCCGCCATTTTAAGATGTGTGGACTTCAACTCCCAGAATACTCCAGCCAGCATTGCTGGCTGGAGTATTCTGGGAGTTGAAGTCCACACATCTTAAAATGGCGGAGGTTGAGGAAGTCCACACATCTTAAAATGGCTGAGGTTGAGGAACCCTGCACTGGACTATACCCCCTAGATTGAATCCCCAGGCAGCACATCCCAGCATTTATGGAGAGACTAGTCCAACACATCTCGAGCATTTTGGATTGGAGAAGACTGCTCTAGTGCTGTGAGATGATTCACAAGTCTTTTCCACTGTATGCCATGTTTCCTGTATATAATTCCTTTTATTCTGTATCTTCGAAAAGACAATGTTGTGCTTCCTGTTATTGAATTAACCCAGTGTTTCTCAACCTTAGCAACTTTAAGATGTGTGGGTTTCAACTCCCAGAATTCCCCAGCTAGTCTTACTGCCTGGGGAATTCTGGGAGTTGAAGTCCACATATCTTAAAGTTGCTAAGGTTGAGAAACACTGAATTAATCTATGAAATACTGTATATTACAGAAAAAGTGTGTGTGTATGTGTTATGAAACTAAGTAATACAATCAAGGCCAGTGTGTGTGCCTGTGCATGTGTGCATGTATGTATTAGAAAGTACCATAGCCCATTTTTTCAGGTCTAGAATTCAACCAGCTGTAGAGAAGTAGCAGTAGTCGTTATTTTTGTAACTTGACAATAGCCCTGCTCTAGATGACCCTTCAAGGCACTGTTAGGTTCAGCCATCAAGAGTGATTTGGAACACTGCCATTATAATCAAGTTACTCCAAAGGAATTTGTGGTTTGGGGTATGCTTTAATAAGCTTCAAGGAAAAAAATCATTTGAGTTTCAAGGAGAGCAGAGTTTCCCCAGGAAAAGAATAGTGTTGGTAGGATTATGCAGAATGCAGAAGAGGAAGGGGTGATCAGCCACAAATAATTCGTAGTGCTCTAAGGATCTGTTAGAGACTGCGACACCTGTTGCAGCGGCTGCTTCAGTCCCTACTTCGTTGACGTCCACGTAAGCTTTGTGAACAACTGTGGATAAGAAGAGCTGGTTCGAGGGAGACATTCCCAAAAGGTCAGCTTTTGCTTCACTGAATACATCAATTAGCCCCAGTCCTTGCAATGTCAGGTCGAGATCATAGCAGGCTTCTAGCTTGAAGCGAGGTATATGTATTTCCACATGATGCTCCCTCAGGTTTTCTGGAGAAAGCCAGCATGCTAAATTCTTGCAGGTCATTGCGGCCTCAACCTGTATAGTTTAAACATAATTGGCAATAAGTGATGGGGCATCTGGATAGCAGATAGAGTAGGTATCCTTATCTTTCTCATATATGGAGAAATGGGGTATACTTTCATTTAAACTGAATTAGTTGTGTAAGTGATCATAGATCACTTATAGATGCTTGATTTACATAGATCACCCGCCCAGGGTCCCTCCTTGTGGGGGAGATGGGCGGGATATAAATGTAATAAATAAATAAATAAATAGATAGATCACAGTTGGATGACATGTCCTGCAATCCAAGGAATTTAGGCTAGAAGTGAGTGCTTTTTGTCTACTGCTGTCAGCCCTGTGAGATAGTCCAGACAGGTAACCAAAACCATGAGTACTAACACTACCTTTATGATAGGTTACAGCAACAGAGTCTTGCAAGTCTGAAAGCACCTCGCCCCTCCTCCGCCCTTACTTTCCAGGGAACTAGGGAGGGGCCCTTCTGAGATGCTTCCTCCACTTTCATTCCTTCTGTGGGCTGAGATATCTCTTGTCTAGGCTGCAGCTCTTCCTCCTGTCTCCCAAGGTTATTCTCACATCACATTACAGCTGCGGACTGCAGTTTCATTTCTTTTCATCTCCAAGGGCTGCAACTATATTACCATTGTGACAAGCTAAAATGTTGTTCCGTTTTGGGAGTTCAGGGAGGGATTAAGGGGCAAAAACTATGCCTCTTATTTCATAAATAAAATGGGGAAGGTTGCAATGCTGAAAATATTTTTTTCCCGGCAACATCTGGGGGTACTCTGTGATTTCAAAATGGCTGTCGGGCTCACATGTGGTCTTTACCCTACTCACCCCTGTCTTGTGCAATTATAAATTTGTTAGCTTTAAAAGTGCAACAAATCTCAGCTGTAGAAGACTAACACAGCTATCCTGGAAATTTTATTGAACAATATATATATAATTATATTATATTATATTATATTATATTATATTATATTATATTATATTATATTATATTATATTATTATTATATTATATTATATTATATTATATTGTTATTATTTTTATTAATTTATTTATGTATTATTTGAAGGATAACAAATAAAATTAAATCCAAGCAGAAAGTTATCATTTTAGCAGTAAATCACTGAGGTAACATACAGATTATATTTCATTCGGTAACTTGGGCTTTACGTCTATCCTCATATAATTGCATTTGTAATAGAAAAGAATATTTTTTTCACTTAAACCCTGATTTTATCTAGCTTGAATTAACACTGAACAACAGTGAACAGAGATCAGATAATTTCCCATGAAACAAATGCAAACAAGCATTTCATTCAATATGGCTATGAGTCTTAATTCCCTCCCTTGTCCTTTCTGTTAGCTCCCTCTAATGCCTAAAAGGTGCTGAGCTTTAAATAATTATGCTGCAAGCATACTGTTAAATAACAGGCTGGAGCAGTGTCTATGAAGGTTCTCAGTCATCCAGGTGGAATTGTCTGTAGCTTGAATCATGTCAACTGGATTTCTATTTTCTCAGTGGAAACGTTTTGCTCCTTATCCAAGAAGCTTCTTCAGTCTGAGCAAAGTTTGTAAGGGAATCCTTAAATATCTTAACGATCCTCCTTTGGATGATAAAGGGACTTAGAAACATCTCAAATAACCATGACCTAGCCCCAGGTGCAAGGTCACACAGCCACCCTAGAAACATATTTAAGGATTCCCTTACAAACTTTGCTCAGACTGAAGAAGCTTCTTGGATAAGGAGCGAAACGTTTCCACTGAGAAAATAGAAATCCAGTTGACATGATTCAAACTACAGGCTGGAGCAGTGTTTCTCAAGCCTGGCAACTTGTAGATATGTGGAGTTCAACTCCCAGAATTCTTGGAGATGAAGTCCACACATCTTCAAGCTGCCAAGGTTGAGAAACGCTGGGCTGGAGAGTGCCTCAGCCAACAAGCTGGTGCAATGCTTTCTTCAACAGAACACCACTGCCACCTGCAGGGAGGTCATCTACCCTGAATCGGTGTCCAAAGTTTGGATCCTGAAGATGCCACTGCCTTGTATTCAAACAACATTCTGTACCATAAAGGTAAAGGTAAAGGTTTTCCCCTGCACAGTCGTGTCCGAGTCTAGGGGCCGGTGCTCATCTCCGTTTCTTAGCCGAAGAGCCAGCGCTGTCCGAAGACGCTTCCACGGTCATGACGCGCGGAACGCTGTTACCATCCCACCGAAGTGGTACCTATTGATCTACTTGCATTTGCGTGCTTTCGAATTGCTAGGTTGGCAAGAGCTGGGGTGAGTGCGGGAGCTCACTCCGTCACGCAGCACTCGGGTCTCGAACTGCCGACCTTCCGATTGACAAGCCTGGCGTCTTAACCACTGAGCCATCATGCCCCTATTCTGTACCATAAACTCAGCAAATCAGGTATGTTGATAGAATATGCTAAGCCACAAAAAACTTGGTAAGATTAATATTAACCAAGATTGATATGTTGTGAGAATGTATCTGCTAGATCAGGGCTTTCCAAAGTGCTGCCGCTGGTGACACACCAGCAGCAGTGGTGGCGCGCGCGCACGGTGACGGCGCGGGGGGGGTGCGGCGGCGCGCGCGCACGGTGGCGGCGCGGGGGGGTGCGGCGGCGCGCGCGCACGGTGGCGGCGCGGGGGGGTGCGGCGGCGCGCGCGCACGGTGGCGGCGCGGGGGGGCATGCGGCGGCACGGGGGGCGTGCGGTGGCGCGCACGTGCATGGCAGCCACCGTGCACGCACGTGCCGCCGCTTCCGGGTGGTGTGGCGACACACCACGCTGTGTGTGGCGACACACTTTTGTGTCGCGACACACAGTTTGGAAAGCTCTGTGCTAGATCTTTGCCTGACCAGGTTTAATATGCTGTCTGCACATGGCCATTATGCCTTTACAAGGAAACCATGATTAACAGGAATGAAACAAACCAGGATTTGATAACATGAAGTTTGTTTCAGAATCTGATTCATGTTGAACCCGGCAGTTGTAGCCTCCTGTTTCAGGCATAATGAATGGTTAAGTGAAGCAGACTTCAAACACTGCACAGTGAAGAAGCAGCATAACATTTGTAGGCTGAAATAAAAATGTGGAAACTGGGCCACTGTTTTATGTAACTATTTCATTTCACTTGCTGCCCCTAGTCTGGAGATTGAGGTGGATTGCAGAAACTGTAAAACAAACAAAGAAAGAAAGATTTGTGTTTTAATGGTAGGACACATTAGTGTGCTTTGGATTTACCTGCTCCAGGTGGCTGGTGTCATTTGGTAGTATTATAATCATGGACAAAACTTCACCAAGGTATGGAAGGCACAGGATCTGGGCGTTCTTTTCATCTGTGTGTCCCAGTTTAAATCTCCCTTTCTGATACATCATGTGCACAGATTTAGTTTCATTCTGTTTCCAAAGATAGAAGTAGATACATGTTTAAGAAATAAAACATCCTCTTGTGTTAAGGATCAACATAGCAGAGTTCACAACTTTTGGAAGCTGAAGGCAAAAATGCAGAACTATGACTTGGTAACATGCAAATTTGGCAAGTGGTTTTACTTGAAAGAAGGGATGAATCAATTATATGGTAGAAAATTCTATGCATATTACATATTTCCAACATAGTACACATCTTCTAACTTCTCCAAAGATACATCGTCCTACTGCAGTGGGATTCCTTGTTTAAGTAGCAGAGGAAGGTCCCTTGGGAAGCCATGAGGCCGAATCCTTTAAAATGCATTGACTTAAGCCTGATTTACACATGGAGCAGAATAATAGCCCAGTCCTAATGAATAAAAATGTCCCAAGTGAGCTAACAGCAATCAGGCAGAGGTCCAAACCCATTGCCCTGTTTAAGAGAGGAAACAGTTGTGTGGGACTCTCTTTAATAGGGCTACCAGATTGGGCTGCAGAAATCTGGATAACCACTCTTTTTTCTTGTTGTTAGAACTGCCCTTTATGGTGTCGAGTCATAGAAAGCATTGTGTCAATTCAGACTGCAGATGGAGGAACAGTTTTGACAGTTTTGACTGTTCCTCTAACTAAAAAAAAGCATGATGCAGATCAAAAGCTTGCAAGTGGCTGTTCTGGGACTTTTCATGGTGGCATGTTTTGTTTGACCACATACAGTATTAGGCTCAGCCTAAGGTTTAAAGCTTTCGCAAGTGGTCTGTTCAGACATTTGCAAAGGGTGGCTTGTGCCCAGGGGTATAAATAAAGATCTCTGGACCTCAAGGCAAACCGATTCCATGGGGCCTCCAATCCCAGCATTAATCAAGGGCTAGAGCATAGCTTTCCAAACGGTGTGTCGCGACACTTTAGTGCAGAGCTTTCCAAACTTTTCATGTGGGTGACACACTTTTTAGACATGCATAATTTCGTGACACACTCTTACAGCAGGGCACAAGGCAGGCACTAGGACCTGCGCGGAATCCTGGCAAGGTCGGAGGCAGCAGCAGCCACGACACACCCAGACACTGCAGCCGACACACTAACGTGTCCCGACACACAGTTTGGAAAGTCTGTGGCTTGAATCATGTCAACTGGATTTCTATTTTCTCAGTAGAAACGTTTCACTCCTTATCCAAGGAGCTTCTTCAGTCTGAGTAAAGTTAGTAAGGAAATCCTTAAATATGTTTCTAGGGTGGCTGTGTGACCTTGCACCTGGGGCTAGGTCATGGTTATTTTGAGATGTTTATTTCTAAGTCCCTTTATCATCTAAAGGAGGATCATTAAGATTACCCTGCTGCTGTTGAGCTTGCAACAATCCTTAAACATATTTAAGGATTCCCTTACTAACTTTACTCAGACTGAAGAAGCTCCTTGGATAAGGAGTGAAACGTTTCTACTGAGAAAATAGAAATCCAGTTGACATGATTCAAGCCACAGACTGTTCCACCTGGATGACTGAGAACCTTCATCGACACAGTTTGGAAAGCTCTGCTTTAGTGTGTCGCAACACACAGTTTAGTCTGTCGCGACACAACCCGGAAGTGGACGTGCACGGCAGTGGCACGGGGGCACGTGCGGCGGCAGCGATGACGGCAGCGGTGCGCCATCAACGCTTCCGCATTTTAGCAGAAAACACGAGGCCGCTGCCACTGCCGCCGCCATGCACTCCCCACACCACCGCCGTGTGCACCCCCGCCGCCGTGTGCACCCCTGCACCACCGCCGCTGCCGCCGTTGGTGTGTCGCCAACGGCGGCAGTTTGGAAAGCACTGGGCTACAGGCTACAATGGAGGGAGCGCACCTCTTCAGCTGACCAGATCTTGCATATTTAAGCCCTTCTTGTGGACAAACACTAGTAACTATGGCTCAGGGCACTCTCTTAGGGACAGAGCAGCTCTTTGAAGTTGCCCTAGTACTAGGGCTACCAAATCCGCACTACAAAATCCAATAGGTAGCAGCAAAGGCTTTTCCCTTTCTCTCTCCACTGCCACCTAGCGGTCACCCTATCAGTATGCACTGAGGATGGCCACTGCACTCCCTCTACAGGTAGTCCTCATTTAGCGACCGTTCGCAGGTACAATGGTGATGAAAAAGTAACTTTACGATCATCCCTTGCTTTAAAACTTTTGCAGTTCTGTAAAGCAAAGGAAAGCTTAAGTAAGATCATAAGCACAGCTGCAGTTTCACTTAGCGATCGCTTCACTTAACAACCAAGTTGCTGGTCCCAACTGTGGTCGCTAAATGAGGACTACTTGTAGTCTGCTTCTGCCTGCTCTTCCATCCCCTCCCATTCTGCCACTCTGGACAGAATTACAGTACTAGGGCTGGGTGTGCATTGGCCCTGCAGCAGATCACAACCAGGTTTGTTTTAAAGAATTTCAGTGTCAACCTGAGATTGCAGGCCTCAAGATGGCTGCCACCTTTGCTTTGGCTGTATTTAGACAAAATAAAATCACAAAGTCTCTTTCATTTGGCATTGTGAAGCAGAGGCTGGATGGCCACTTATCAGGGGAAAGTGATTGGTAGCAGGTCACTTTTCCACTCCTATCTGATGATGTACACTAACCCTGAGATTATTGTCCTTGTATTCTGTGTTACTGGAAAGCCACCCAATCAGTAACTTGAAATGGATGTGGAAGCTTGTAGTCCATCAGATGTTGTTGGACTCCAAAATCCATTCGCCCTAGCCAGCAGAGTTATTCATCAGACGTTATGGAAACTGTAGTCCATCATCATCTAAAAGGACACAGGCTCCCTACCTGTGAATGATATAACAACTCACAATGTTGGTGGCACATCAATTATATTCAAATGTATGACCGTGGAAGCGTCTTCAGACAGCGCTGGCTCTTCGGCTAACAAACGGAGATGAGCACCGGCCCCTAGAGTCGGACACGACTGCACAAATGTGTGGGGGGAACCTTTACCTTTTTATAGTCAAGTCATGCCGTATTGTGACATACTTAAAAGGCCACATACTGCTATACGGTGTAATGATATTTTCAGCACTGCAATACCTCATTCAGCCTAAAATTTCTTTCAGTCGTATAATTCGGATCAAACTGATATTGCCAAGTTGCTTTAAAGTAGATGGCATTTGCCAGCACCAGCACAGTTTGTGGCCCAATCGCACCAGGAGCAAAAAGTTCCTTAATGTTTCCTACGACAAAAAGAAATATGAATGGATATAGAAAACAAAATGAATAATGTGCTTGACTTTTTTTTACTTAGTAAGGAGATATCCCTCGTAATTAGGTGAACAATATTTTATAGACTAAGGGCATATTCAGTGTTGCATAGCATACCAAAAACCACATTTTTTTAAAAAAAGTCAGTATGAAGAAAGGGAAAATTGGTAGGGTAGGAGAAATTAGAATTGTTGATAGATGGGAGGACCTAAAAATTGAAATTGAAAACAAATAAATAAGCTGGCAAACCACACTGCTGATTTACAGAAGCTTTCTGTTGGGGTTTGATAAACCCAGGAATTTACTTCTAGATATAAATTATACAGAGAGGCTTGATATTTAGGTAAAAGGTGAAATATTCTGCACAGTCACCCAATTAGCAGCCATTGTTGTAGGAATGATGTGTCATGTGTGACTCATTCAACAGGTGCTTAGAGTTAGGTTGGGTGTGGTGAATAACGAGATTGACCTATAATGTGATTGGTCAGGTTCACTATATATGCAGACATTCTCATTTCCCATTATTCCCATTTTACCTCGTGAAAGCTGTATCGTTGATGGTGTATCATTTGTTACTTGTGGAAGTGATCTGTAAATACGTATTTATATAAAGTAAATAGGATATTTGATATAACTTCTGTTTGGAGTCTATTTACTGCATAGTACTTGGATCACTGGTGCCTAGGAGAGAGGCAGGCCGCTCCATCTCCGCGCGCTCCCTCTGACAGGGTTATGGGCCCAGAGGTGGCAGAGACGCCATAGACGACGGAAGGCTTTGCACTGGCTGTGGATCGGTGGATCGTGTGCAGTCTGTGAGCTGGAAGCTTTGGAAGCCTATCCAGGAGTCGTGTGGCTATTTGGAGTGATTTGGAGCTTTAACAGGTTCCGTGCCTGCGTGTGTGTTTTTTCTCTCTCCTACGCTTGATTTGCAGCTGGAGGACATTCTGATAAGGTCTGTGTCTTTAATCATCGGTGTCTGCCCAGAAGGGGCTGAAGACAGATGAGCACAGCGAAGATGTTGCCGGCAGCAGTCGAGGGAGGTTTTCCTCTGGAAAGACTGATTGACAGTAATTATTCGTCATGGTCATATAAAATGGAAATGTATCTTCGGCGTGAAGGGCTTTGGAGGAGTGTACTTTGCCCTGAACCAGACCTGGAAGATGAAGAAGTTGCTCTAAAGGATGGTAGAGCATTGGCAAGCATAATTTTATGTCTGGAAGATAGCCAATTGTGTTATGTTAGAGACTGTCAGTTAGCCTATAAGTGTTGGGAAGCTTTAAAGAATGTTTATCTAAGAAGCTCACCGTTATGTAAGGTTTTACTAACAAGAAAACTTTATCACGCTAGATTAGGGGTATCTGATAATATAAGAGATCACCTGCATTATATGACAGGGTTGTTCCAGGAATTGGCTCAGAGAGATATGCCATTTACAGAAGCTAACAAAGTGTATATAATTCTCAGTTCTTTAAATGAAACGTGGGATACTTTGGCAATGAGCTTTGGGTCGTTATCTGAGGAAGATTTGACCATAAATTACTTATCTGGCAGATTACTGGAAGAAGAGCAAAGAAGGCAGCAGTGTTCTAATGTAATGAGTGCTAAGCAGAACAGTGTTTCTGTTAAGGAATATTCTGAGAATGTTTTGTATGTACGAAAATGTTTTAACTGTGGGTCGCAAAGGCATTTGTTGAAACATTGTGATAAGAAACGAAAGCCGAAGGCCAAGCTGAAAATTTCCAAGCCGTGAGAAGCTGCACAGCTGTCTTTAATTAGTTCAAGTGTAGAACAAGATTTAAAGGGACCATTTTTAATTGACAGTGGGGCTTGTCAGCATATAGGAAATAACAGACAGATGTTTAAGGGTTTTAGGCAGGCTGATAAAGATCATGTTACTCTAGCTAATGGAAGCATTGCATCTGTGACTGGTACGGGATTTGTATATGTACCAGGGTTAAATATTGAATTATCAATGTTGTGTGTACCTGAACTGGAGTACAATATAATTAGTGTGTCACAATTGGATAAACAGGGTTATACTGTACAGTTTGGTAATAATGAATGTATTGTTATGAAAGATAACAATGTTTGTGGCAAAGGTATTTTGCAGAACAATTTATATGAAATTGTACAAGCCAGGACAAGCAGCAGCCATCATGGTTTAGCTACAATTAATAAGCCAACACATGATTCATGTGCGCACCTGTGGCACAGAAGGCTTGGGCATCCGAGTTTCAAAGTGATTGAAAAGATGTCAGAAGCAAGTTCTGGAATGGAATTGAAAAAGTGCCAAGTGTATTTGGATTGCACAGCTTGTAAGGTTGCAAAGTCAAAGGTGTTTCCTGTGAGCAAATTCAGTGATAGGAAGTCACATAAATGTTTTGAATTAGTTCACACTGACTTAATTGGTCCATTACCAGCTTCAATAGGGGGTGCTAAATATGTTTTAGTCATTGTAGATTATTACACTAGATTTGGGTTCTGTTACCTATTGAAAGCTAAAAGTCAAACATTTGAAAAGTTTAGAAACTGGGTGCAGTTTGTGGAACGTAGGTATAGCACAGAAGTGTGTAGTTTACAAACTGACCGGGGTACAGAGTTTCTTAGTGGGAGTTTTCAGCAATGGCTCCGTAGAAGGGGCATTGTGCATAGGAGAACTAACCCACATAGTTCAGCTGAGAATGGCGTGGCTGAACGTAGGAATTTGGCATTGCAGACAGTGAAGGATTCACTCATTGCTGACTCAGGGTTATCAAGAGGATACTGGGGAGAGGCAATATTAACTGCTAATTATTTAATTAACAGGTTATGGAGTGTGTCTGTAAACCAAACTCCATATTATATGTTATATGGCAAGAAGCCACCATTAGCTCATTTGAAGGTGTTTGGGTGCACTGCCTATGTTCACGTGCATAAGGAGGTATGTAGGAAAGGGCAGGCAAAAGCACAGAAGATGACGTTTGTGGGGTATGAGCCAGGGACCAAAGGATATAGGTTCACTGATGGCAGGAAAGTTGTTATTTCTAGATCAGCAAGTTTTAGTGAGCACAGCAATTGGCAGAGATTACACGGGAGCAGTGAGGTTTATCTTCCTAGTCAGGGACGTTGTGAGTTTTCAGAGCGGAGAGAGGCCACTGATGTGATTAAGAAGGAAGAGGAATTAACTCCTAGTGTGCCAATGATGCAGGATGCTACAGTATTGCGTAGATCTGAGAGAGTTAACAAGGGCATACCACCTCAACGTTATACACCAGGTGATGTAAAAGTGTGTTTTATTGATTATGAACCTGGTAATTACAGGGACATATTGGAGTTGCCACAACATGAGCAGAGTAGATGGAAAGCTGCTATGGATGTGGAAATGAAAGCCATTAATTCTCATAAGGTTTTCAAATCTACTAGGCTGCCTGAGGGGCATAGAGCAGTAGGCTGTAGATGGGTGTATAAGAAGAAAACCTTAGTGAATGGTGATATTCAGTATAAGGCTAGGTTGGTAGCACAAGGATTTTCCCAGATAAAGAATCAGACTTATGATGAAGTTTTTGCACCAACGCTAAGAGGGGAGACATTTAGGTTTGCCTTAGCAATGGCAGCAGCTGGGAATTGTGTAGTACAGCATTATGATATCACAGCAGCATATTTGCATGCTGATTTGAATGAAGAGATCTATATGATTGAAGCCCCAGGTTATGAATCAAAGATTGCAGGAAGGGTATACAAGTTGCAGAAAGCATTGTATGGACTCAAGCAGTCGGCACGTTGCTGGAATCTTAGGTTAGATAAGGAATTACAAAGAATGGGATTCAAGTGTAGTATAGCTGACCCATGTCTGTATGTAAAGCAATGTGAAAATGATGAA
This sequence comes from Charina bottae, assembly GCA_023362775.1. Taxonomy (NCBI): domain Eukaryota; kingdom Metazoa; phylum Chordata; class Lepidosauria; order Squamata; family Charinaidae; genus Charina; species Charina bottae. Next base: position 2,952,441 of record JALMGJ010000030.1, on the reverse strand, counting down.
CAGATTTTGCTTTTGATATTTGTAGACGATTTGTGTCTTATAGCGAAAGATCAAAGCAGGGTAATTGAATTTACTGAAAATCTGAAACAGCACTTTGATGTCAAAGATCTGGGAGAAATTAAGAATTACCTAGGAATGGGTATTCAGAAGGTTGATGGGGGTTATGTTCTAGAGCAGCGGAAGAAGATTGAAGCACTGCTAAGAGAGAACAATATGGAACAGTGTAAAGAAGTTTCAACCCCGATGACAACAGATTTTGTCATGACAGAGACTGGAGACGATGAACAAACTTCATGTGATCAAGAATATGTGATCAGTCAATAATTGGAAGTGTATTGTATTGTATTGTATTGATTTGCAATATTGTCCATCTGAGTGTAATGTAGCAGATGTGATGACAAAGCCTCTAAGCATAGATAGACATAGGATGTGTATATCTCAAATGTGTATGTCTTCTATTCTGTACAATTGAATGTAATATCTATTGTAAATTGAAGGAGTGTTGGGGTTTGATAAACCCAGGAATTTACTTCTAGATATAAATTATACAGAGAGGCTTGATATTTAGGTAAAAGGTGAAATATTCTGCACAGTCACCCAATTAGCAGCCATTGTTGTAGGAATGATGTGTCATGTGTGACTCATTCAACAGGTGCTTAGAGTTAGGTTGGGTGTGGTGAATAACGAGATTGACCTATAATGTGATTGGTCAGGTTCACTATATATGCAGACATTCTCATTTCCCATTATTCCCATTTTACCTCGTGAAAGCTGTATCGTTGATGGTGTATCATTTGTTACTTGTGGAAGTGATCTGTAAATACGTATGTATATAAAGTAAATAGGATATTTGATATAACTTCTGTTTGGAGTCTATTTACTGCATAGTACTTGGATCACTGGTGCGTAGGAGAGAGGCAGGCCGCTCCATCTCCGCGCGCTCCCTCTGACACTTTCATCCATAATAAATTACATGGGAAAAGATGCACAGATGGATAGAAGGGAAGACTTGTATAGGAACTAAGAGTCTGTTGGGAAAATAGGAAGCTGCCTATAGATCCATTTAGTTCCGCTTTGGCAATACTAACTGGGAGCAAATTTCTAGTCCAGCCTTTCTCAACCTTCTGACCCTGCAGGAACCCTTGAAATATTTTTCAGGCCTCGGGGAACCCCTGCACATTCAGGCTCAAATAGAGCCAGAAGTTACAAAATTATTATATTTGCTTCATGTGCAGGCTTGTATATGTGCATTAACAGTGTTCTTATACTGAAAATAAAGAATGAACCTTACCTCTTTAATGTGAAGTTGCCAGAATTTGAAATAATTTTTTAAATAAATTGTGATCTCCCAGGGAACCCCTGGTGACCTCTCATGGAACCCTAGGGAACCCTGGTTGAGAAACCCTGCTCTAGGCTTTCAGGGAGGGGTTTTTCCACCTCTATTTAAAAAATTGTGACTTACCCAAGGATTGGCTCTCTTACCTCCACCTACCTAGAAGAGAGTCCATTTCTCTTGCAATGTCAGCACAATGGAGTACAGATAGTCCTCATTCAATGACTGCCCTGTTTAGCAACTGTTTGAAGTTACGACAGCTCTGAAATAGTAACTTTATGACCAGTCCTCGCACTTAACGACTGTCGCCACATCCCCACAGTCACATGATCGAGATTCGAGCACTTCGCAACTGGCTTCCAACAAGCAGAGTCAATGGAGAAGCCAGCAGTAAAATCGCAAGTCGCGTCACGTGATTTTTCACTTAAAAACCGCATCATTTAGCAACAGAGTCACCAGTCCCAATTGTGGTCATTAAGCGAGGACTCCCTATTTTTGTGACAAGAAACTCTTGCCTTTCTTACCTTGGGTCTGCCTGTAAACTTCAAGGTTAATTGTCTTCCTTGTTTTTTCAGGAGCACTGAAAAAATCTACTATCTGTGGTGTAGCATCGTAGATTTCTTTGGTGCGTGTGATATATTGCTGAAAAATTTCAACGAGAGGGAGAGAATGGAGAGAAGGAAAACACATTCTGGAGATTATGCATTTTTAGTCAGCGGTTCCTGTGTTTGGAATTTTGTTTGTTAACTGCTAGGAGTGCTACTTTTCTTACATGGAGAGGCAAGACACAAATCCAGCAAGCCTACGAGCATATGGTTCCCCAACCCAGGCTTTCCTCAGGAAGTTCTCTAATTCATCAAGCTTTCCCATAGAAAGGGAACCTTCAGATCTGCTGGGACTAGGGTTACCAGATAGCTGAACCGGCAAAGGAGGACACAGACAATTGGAAAGGAGGACAAATGGGGGAAAGGAGGACACACTGTTTAACTTTCTTATGACAAAAATTACGAAGAATTGTATGAAATATTGAAAAATTGCGAAGAAATGTACTTATGTCTACATGTTAAAGCGGCCCAGGGGAATGTCATGTGAGTGGGTTCTACTGGTGGTGAATTCTTCCTTGAGTGAGGGGGTTGTTCCTTTACCTCTTAAAGAGGCCTTGATTCACCCCCTCCTCAAGAAGACATCGCTGGACCCCACCATACTAGACCATTTTCATCCATTATCTAACCTCCCCTTTCTGGGGGAAGGTGGTTGAGAAGGTGGTTGCGCAGCAGCTCCAGAGGACCTTAGATGAATTGGATTATCTGGATCCCTTTCAGTTGGGATTCAGACCTGGGTATGGGATAGAAATGGCATCGGTCGCGCTTTTGGATGATCTCTGGCAAGGGCAGGATGGGGGTTGTGCATCCATCCTGGCCCTACTTGACCTCTCGGCAGCTTTCGATACCATCAACCATGGCATCCTTCTGGATCGGCTCAGAGGATTGCGAGTGGGCGACACTGTGTTGTGCTGGTTTGCCTCCTTTCTCCAGGGTCGAGTCCAGTCGGTGATGATTGGGGAGGAGAAATCGTGCCCTCGCCCCGTAATGTGTGGGGTGCTGCAGGGGCAGTGCTCTCTCCACTCCTATTCAACATCTACATGAGGCTGCTGGGCAAGCTCATCCGTCGCCATGGAGTGAGGTATCATCAGTACGCTGATGATGCCCAACTGTTTATCTCTGCCCCTTGCAAATTAAGTGATGCCGTGAACATCTTATCCCGGTGTCTGGAGGCTATGAGGGTCTAGATGGGGAATGACAGGCTTCAGCTGAACCCTGGCAAGACTGAGTGACTGGGTTTGGGGGCCTACCAGTTCTAGAGCTAAACCATCTTTGGTGCTGGGTGGATTTGCACTGCCCCAGACAGACCCTATGTGGAATCTGGAGGTCCTCTGGACTCACAACTCCTGCTCGAACAGCAGGTGGCAGTCATAGCTAGGAGGGCCTTTACACAGCTCGTGTTGTGCACCAGTTGCACCCGTTCCTAGATTGGAGGGCTCTGCTCACAGTCACTCATGCCCTAGGCACCCCCCAGTTGGATCACTGTAATGCGCTCTACATGGGGCTGCCCGGAAGCTTCAGCTGGTGCAAAATTCAGCAGCGCAGGCAGTTATGTGTGCTTCTAGAACTGCACATGTTACACCTCTGCTCTGTGAGCTGCATTGGTTGTCAGTCTGCTTCCAGGTCCAATTCAAGGTGTTGGTGTTCACCTTTAAAGCCCTTCATGGCATGGGGCTGGGTTATTTGAGGGACCACCTCTCCCCGATTACATCTGCCTGTCCCATCAGATCCGGAAGAAGAGGCATGCTGTGGGTCCCATCTGTTAGGGAACTACATTTGGCGGATCCCAGGAAGTGGGCCCTCCCTGTCATGGTGCCTGCCTTATGGAACATCCTCCCCCCCAAAGTGAGGTTAGCTCCATCCCTACTTATTTTCCAGAAGTCCCTCCAGACTTGTCATGGAGGTCATCAGGCCTGGGGGTCCCAGTGGACCGGTGAGATCTTGAAGTGTCTCCATGATGGATGTTAAAATCTACTGCAGTACTTTCCAAAGTGCCGCCGTTGGCGACACAGCAATGGCGGCAGCGGTGGCAGCGTGGGGAGGCGTGCACGTGCATGGCGGTGGCGCAGGGGGGGCACACAATGGCGGTGGCATGCACAGCGGCAGCGGCCTCGCTAAAACGCGAAAGCGCTGGTGGCGCACTGCTGCTGTCGTCGGTGCCGCCACCACACACACACCCCGCGCCGCCACTTCGCGACACACTAAACTGTGTGTTGCGACACACAGTTTGGAAAGCTATGATCTACTGTAATCTCTTGTGTGCCTTATGATTTTTTAAACTTTTTAATAATGACTGTTTTTGATATGTTTATTGTTTTATATCCTTGTTGTATACCACCCAGAGTCACTTTTTGTGAGATGGGCAGCCATATAAATTTGACACATAAATAAAAAGAAATAAAGAAAGAAATGTGAAATGACTTATTCCAGTATCAGAAAGATGCTGTTTTTCAATCACAGGAATGTGCTAGAGCAGGTTAGGAGGCAAAAGCCTTCAGCATGTAACTGATTAACGTCTTGCAAATTTCAGGCAGCAGGGTAAGCTGGCCTGAGGGTACTAATCAACTAATCAAATAATTAAGGTCACAGAGTAGACCTTGTTAACTTGTGGTTAGCACTTATTAGGGAAGCACTGCTCTGTGGAGAAAAGCTGCTCAGGAAAATACTCAAAAAGCTGGACAATACTTGATTTTAAGGCTATGCCTGCTGGACAGAGGACAGGAGGACAAAAAGGAGGACATGTCCTCCTTTTTTCTATGAAGGTTCTCAGTCATCCAGGTGGAACAGTCTGTGGCTTGAATCATGTCAACTGGATTTCTATTTTCTTAGTGGAAACGTTTCACTCTTTATCCAAGGAGCTTCTTCAGTCTGAGTAAAGTTAGTAAGGGAATCCTTAAATATGTTTCTAGGCTGGCTGTGTGACCTTGCACCTGGGGCTAGGTCATGGTTATTTTTGAGATGTTTGTTTCTAAGTCCCTTTATCATCTAAAGGAGGATCGTTAAGATTACCCTGCTGCTGTTGAGCTTGTGAAATGGTCTTAATCTTCCTAGGCACAGAAGACAAAGCAGGAAGGAAGATAGGGGAAAGGTTATGCCTGAGGCCCCCACCTCTATTCAAGGAAGGATTTTCCAAGTTGGCATGAATGGATTCCTTGACCCCTCTCTCAAACCACCTATCTTCTCTGTCTAAAATGTGAACATTAATGTCCTCAAATGAGTGTCCTTTTTCCTTTAGATGAAGATAAACTGCTGACTCTGGTCCTGTGGTGTTACTTCTCCTGTGTTGGGCCATCCTCCTGTACAAAGGTTGTTTGGTTTCTCCAATGTAGAGTTCAGAGCACTCCTCACTGCACTGGATTGCATACACTACATTGCTTTCCTTGTGTTTTGGAGTTTGATCTTTGGGGTGTACAAGCCTCTGTCTCAGTGTGTTGGTGGGTTTGAAATATACAGGTATGTGGTGTTTGCCAAATATCCGTTTGATCTTTTCAGACACGCCAGCCATGTAAGGAATGACCAGGTTCTTCCGTTTACTCTGAGTCTCAGCCCTATCTGTCGCTGTTTTAGGTCTGGTAGACTTAGATTTGGTGAAGGCCCAATTTGGATATCCACAGGCCTGCAGAGCTGTTCTCAGATGCTGCTTTTCATTCTTTTTGGAATCCATGGAGGTGGGGATGGTTTCTGCTCTGTGTGACAATGTCCTGATGACTCCTAGTTTGTGCTGCAGTGGATGGTGGGAGTCAAACATCAGGTATTGATCTGTGTGTGTGGGTTTCCTGTAGATCCCTATTTCTAGCTTGCCACCGGTCCCAATGAGGACTTCACAGTCTAGGAATGCCAGTCTGTTGTCCTTGGTGTCTTCTCTGGTGAAGCTAATGTTGGCATCTATAGTGTTTATATGGTCCGTGAAGGCCTGTACTTCCTGGGCCTTGATTTTGACCCAGGTGTCATCCACATACCTAAACCAGTGGGTGGGCACCGTTCCCTGGAATGTGTTGAGTGCTTTCTTCTCCACTTCTTCCATGTATAAATTGGCCACAATGGGTGACACAGGAGAACCCATGGCACAGCCGTGTTTTTGTCTGTAAAAGTCACCTCTGTATGTGAAATAAGTGGTGTTAAGACACAGGTCCAGAAGATGGCAGATCTGGTTTGGGTTGAGATGGCTTCTCCTTTCCAGGGTGCTGTCCTCTTCTAGTCTCTTCCTGACAGCGGATAGAGCATGAGTGGTGGGGATGCTGGTGAAAAGGGAGGACACATCAAAGGAGACCATAGTTTCATCTGTATCCAGTTTCAGGATCTTTGCTTTGGAAACAAATTCTTCCGAATTATGGATGTGGTGTTCAGAGTGTCCAACTAGAGGTGCTAGTATGGTAGAGAGGTGTTTGGCAATGTTGTATGTTACCGAATTGATGCTGCTGACTATGGGTCGGAGGGGTGTTCCTTCCTTGTGGATCTTAGGAAGTCCGTAGATGCAGGGGATGGCTTCTCCAGGATACAGACGGTGGTAGGTAATCCTATCGATGGAGCCATCATGTTCCAATTGTTTCAAACAATTTTTGAAACAATTGGAACATGATGGCTCCATCGATAGGATTACCTACCACCGTCTGTATCCTGGAGAAGCCATCCCCTGCATCTACGGACTTCCTAAGATCCACAAGGAAGGAACACCCCTCCGACCCATAGTCAGCAGCATCAATTCGGTAACATACAACATTGCCAAACACCTCTCTACCATACTAGCACCTCTAGTTGGACACTCTGAACACCACATCCATAATTCGGAAGAATTTGTTTCCAAAGCAAAGATCCTGAAACTGGATACAGATGAAACTATGGTCTCCTTTGATGTGTCCTCCCTTTTCACCAGCATCCCCACCACTCATGCTCTATCCGCTGTCAGGAAGAGACTAGAAGAGGACAGCACCCTGGAAAGGAGAAGCCATCTCAACCCAAACCAGATCTGCCATCTTCTGGACCTGTGTCTTAACACCACTTATTTCACATACAGAGGTGACTTTTACAGACAAAAACACGGCTGTGCCATGGGTTCTCCTGTGTCACCCATTGTGGCCAATTTATACATGGAAGAAGTGGAGAAGAAAGCACTCAACACATTCCAGGGAACGGTGCCCACCCACTGGTTTAGGTATGTGGATGACACCTGGGTCAAAATCAAGGCCCAGGAAGTACAGGCCTTCACGGACCATATAAACACTATAGATGCCAACATTAGCTTCACCAGAGAAGACACCAAGGACAACAGACTGGCATTCCTAGACTGTGAAGTCCTCATTGGGACCGGTGGCAAGCTAGAAATAGGGATCTACAGGAAACCCACACACACAGATCAATACCTGATGTTTGACTCCCACCATCCACTGCAGCACAAACTAGGAGTCATCAGGACATTGTCACACAGAGCAGAAACCATCCCCACCTCCATGGATTCCAAAAAGAATGAAAAGCAGCATCTGAGAACAGCTCTGCAGGCCTGTGGATATCCAAATTGGGCCTTCACCAAATCTAAGTCTACCAGACCTAAAACAGCGACAGATAGGGCTGAGACTCAGAGTAAACGGAAGAACCTGGTCATTCCTTACATGGCTGGCGTGTCTGAAAAGATCAAACGGATATTTGGCAAACACCACATACCTGTATATTTCAAACCCACCAACACACTGAGACAGAGGCTTGTACACCCCAAAGATCAAACTCCAAAACACAAGGAAAGCAATGTAGTGTATGCAATCCAGTGCAGTGAGGAGTGCTCTGAACTCTACATTGGAGAAACCAAACAACCTTTGTACAGGAGGATGGCCCAACACAGGAGAAGTAACACCACAGGACCAGAGTCAGCAGTTTATCTTCATCTAAAGGAAAAAGGACACTCATTTGAGGACATTAATGTTCACATTTTAGACAGAGAAGATAGGTGGTTTGAGAGAGGGGTCAAGGAATCCATTCATGCCAACTTGGAAAATCCTTCCTTGAATAGAGGTGGGGGCCTCAGGCATAACCTTTCCCCTATCTTCCTTCCTGCTTTGTCTTCTGTGCCTAGGAAGATTAAGACCATTTCACAAGCTCAACAGCAGCAGGGTAATCTTAACGATCCTCCTTTAGATGATAAAGGGACTTAGAAACAAACATCTCAAAAATAACCATGACCTAGCCCCAGGTGCAAGGTCACACAGCCAGCCTAGAAACATATTTAAGGATTCCCTTACTAACTTTACTCAGACTGAAGAAGCTCCTTGGATAAAGAGTGAAACGTTTCCACTAAGAAAATAGAAATCCAGTTGACATGATTCAAGCCACAGAATGTCCTCCTTTTGCTGGACATCAGGTAACCCTAGCCAGAACATAGTGCTATTGGGTGGAGGCTCTTCTGAGACATTAAGTGTTGGGGGATGAAGTGTTAAAATATTCATGGTGGCTCCAAAAGGGAAGCACACCCTTTTCCTCCTCTTTTGGGTCTAAGGCAATAATGTCAAACTGAAAATGGCCTCAGTCCAGACAACCATTTTCAACGGTGGCTTAGATTGCTGCAAAGAATCAGCAAGTCTTGGACATGCGCTCTCCACTTTCCTTCGTTTCTAAAAGAAAAGTGTCTGAAGTTAGGATTACAATAACATAGGAAGCTGCCTTGAACTTGAGTCAGATAACTGGTCCATCTCAGTATTGCCTACACTGACTGGCAGGTCTAGCCCTGGGTATTTCCCAGCTTTACATGAAGATTGTATACAGTGAATCTAGAATATTTGCAAGCAATGCAAGAGCTCTACTTTTTTTTAAAGAAGGAGAGAGGCCTTACCTGAAGAAATTGATATCCTTCCTGCATGAACAAATTATTGGCCAGCTTCAGCTGGTAACCATGGCCAAGGTTATTCAGCTGAAGAAGGAATTGCTTGAACTCTGAATAAATTGCTCCTTCCTAGGCAAGATATGAAAGGGAAGATTGGAAACAGAATAAAAATAATTATATTAATGTCTCCCTTGGTATAAAAGACAGGGGGCATATCACAAGGTTCAGTTTACTTCACAGTAGGGCAGTCAGCTAGGACCACCATGACAGCCATGTGTGTATACACAAATTTAGTCATGTGGGGAGCCATTAAGTTCTCCCCTACAGCTTTTGAATCTTTCCCCCACAAGGACTATGCACACAATGTGCCAGAGATATGGAGGGTGGGGTGGGGAGCTGTGCATGGTACCTGTCCTCTGGAATAGCATCTGGCCCTCAATCTGACCATGTTTCAATAGATCTTGAAAAGCTGGCTTTTCCCCGATTTTGGTTTATTTGGTTCTTGCTGTTTTAGGCTGTTGTCTAAAATAAATGGATGGATGGATGGATGGATGGATGGATGGATGGATGGATGGATGGATGGAAGATAGGATAGAGATTCTCCTTTTTGTGTTGTGTTTCAAAACAAGCAGAAAAGAACTGAACACTTAACAAAATGGGAAACTGGGGACTAGGATTGCGGTTTCTGTGCCTCTGTGGCTGATGGACAGAGTCTAACTGTGTCATTTTGTGTGTTCTTTGAGTTGTGACACAGGTGGTACACTATGAGGCCCTTGCTTGCTATTGTGAGATCACTTACAATGTATAGAGTGGTAACTGAACATTACAAATCCCAGTGTTATCTCTAATGATTGGACTCTGGTTGTGTTTCTACAGTGTTAGTACATTTGCATTTTTATATTGCAATTTTCCAATTTTTTGTGTGTTGTGTGGTTCACCCTCCAACTATGATACTGAGAGGGTAAAGGCTAGTTCTTCTGATGCCGTGGAAACATATCTCCACCACCACCCCGTATAATTCCTCAGCCTGGGTCCCTCCATACAGCATTACTGACCATAGTACTGGACGGAACAAATAATTTGATAAACTATTTGATTTTGTGGGGTTTAACAATGTTTTTGGACATACCACTGGAAGAGGGAAAGCACCTTCTCTCCCATATTCTGACACAACGTCTGCCACTCTTCTTTCAGAATCAAGTGATCCTGCCTCTCCAGGAGTTTTAGCAAGGTGTAGCACCTATAGCAAAACTAGTTGCAATCAATACAGAATGAAACAGAGGGGACTATAATTATAGCATAAATAAATAAATAAATAAGTAGGCAGGCAGGCAGGCAGGCAACGTGGCATCTGTAAACACAGAAGTTGGTACCCAACTGGTTTCTTTCTCCACATGAACTTAAAAACAACAGATTTTTGTGATCAACCAAATATATAGGAAGCTGGCCTACTGCAAAGTGAAGCAGCATCCTCTGGATCCTATTTATTTGCAGCAATGCCTTTGAGTAGAGAGCAGCTGGTGTGGTTATTTTTCTTTGGTCCGCTTTGTGACTGGACAATTCTTCATGATAAACGTTTGTGAATGCACTCGTGATATGCACACAAAATTTCAAGTATGCTCCCTGCACACAAAATTGCCATGATTTATGACAAATTTACATATGTTTATAACAAACACCATCAACTAATCTCTATTTCTACCTAAGCACAGCACAAACATGTCCCAGCAATGTGTTTTTTCGGCAGTGCCCTCAAGACATTTTTTTTCTGATGTCATCTCATCCCCAGCCCACAAGTGCAAAAGGCTTAAGTCATCCTTAGCTGTAATGGGGTAATATTTTCCCTCTTATTCCAACACCATCCAAAGGTATGTCAAGGTGTGCCAAATTGTTTAGGCTTTATGTCAACAATTACCTTGGTTGGAAGTCAAGTGACTGCAGTGAGTGGCAACAGAGGCAGGACAGGGATCAGCAATGGGAGGAAGAGCAAATTTCATGTCAAAAGAGATTTCTGCCAGTCCAAGAATGGGTGGATAGCCCTAAAACTCAATCATAGGGAAAGGCCCATTGGATATCTCAAGTCACTGAAATTGGCTTGGGAGAATAGACCAACTTTCCCCAATCTGGTGCCCTCAAGATGGTTAGGTAAAATGGGAGTTTATCTGGAGGATAAAATGGGAGTTTATCTGGAGGAGGGTTCAAGTGCAAAGATTATTCTCTCCTGTTCATCAGTTATGAGCAGGTGATGCCAAACAGAAGACAGAAACAGGAAAAAAAAGTTTATTTTATTTTACTGTGCTAAACTAATTAAGAAAAGTATAGTTATGTACAACTATATTAGCAAAATCACATAACTTCAAATTTAATAATCGTTATAAAAATAAAAAGAACAAAAAGGAAGACCCTAAAAAATAAGGGTATAGGAAAACTTCAATTTTACAAACCCCTTTTCAAGTGTTTTTGAATGCAATGGATAAAATTGGAGTTCACTCCCAAATAACAAAGTCCATTGTCTTCAAAGCAGATAATTGGTGTAATATACTTTGTTTATGTAAATGTGTGTCATCTGCATAATTCCCCCCAAAACAACCTTATAGCTCAAAAATCTTCCATATGCCTCAACAACCCATTACTGCAGATTTCTCCTTCCAGTATTATGTGATAACTTTCTGAGTCAGCCTCCATGCCTCTCAAAAGAAGAAAACAAGTTGTTGTCAGGAAACCTATAATGGTCTTGCTTACCTTTTCAATCTGCATTTTACTATTTCCATTTGCACCAATTAAAACCATGCCCAGGGCAGTTGAGATACTTGCAGGGGAGTAAAAAACATTTTTGCAAATGTCACTGGAATTTAACTTATTGTAAAGATCCAAACCAAATGCAGTAATGGCTTTGGAAAGTGACAGCCTGGTGAGATTCAAATCCATGACTAGCTAGGAAAAAAGAAGAGAAAACCTATAAGTAACCAGATGCTCAGGAGCAACAGGTTTTGTGTATTGCACGTAGAAGTCTAGAAAGACACGCCCAAAGGGAAAGGTGTGGGTGTGGGGAGAACCACCTTTTTGTTTAATATGAAAACATCTCTCAAGCGGCAAAATTTCAAAGCTATTATTTTCAAATACATTTTATATTCAGAGGTTCCTGCAACTGGAACAGGTTAGCAAAGAACAGAAAAAGTGAATGCAAAAAGCCAACATGTTCAAAAGAAACCATTGAAGAAATTATAGAGAAAACTAACTAGAATGGAAGCAGGATGCTTACTAGGTGATGAATAATATAAAGGTAAAGGTTCACCCCGCACATTTGTGCAGTCGTGTCCAACTCTAGGGGCCGGTGCTCATCTCCGTTTGTTAGCCAAAGAGCCAGCGTTGTCCAAAGACACTTCAACGGTCATGTGGCCGGCATGATGCGCACGGAACGCTGTTACCTTCCCACCGAAGTGGTACCTATTCATCTACTTGCATTTGCATGCTTTCGAATTGCTAGGTTGGCAAGAGCTGGGGCGAGTGCAGGAGCTGACTCCGTCACGCAGGGCTAGGGATTCGAACCTCCGAACTTGTGATATTCCGATCGACAAGCCTGGCGTCTTACCCGCTGAGCCACCACGCCCCTGATGAATAATATACTTAGCAGCAAATAATATACTATTCACAGCAAACATGCAGTATACTATCTATCCAGCCAGCACTGGCTGGGGAATTCTGGGAGTTGAAGTCCACACATTTTAAGGTTGCCAAGTTTGAGAAACACTGATCTAGACCAATACAAGTATACAGTTGGTGTTTACTTTCTAACAGCTATCGAATCAAATCGAATTATCCATTCAGTCGTATCCGACCTTTGGCGATTCCATAAGCCAGCTCTCTCCATGATTTCCGATCTTGTACAGCTTCTTTCAGTTGCTAACAGCTATACACTAGTTTTAAAGTAACATTAAACAACACTGGACCAGAGGAAGTTAAAATGGTCACAAATATAATCATTTAAGTTGTGCTTTAAGTGTGAATGAGCTGAGAAAAGTAGCCCCATATCTGATGGGTGAGCTGAAGTCTCCCTGTTGAATACCAGGGATGGAGTACAATGTTTGAGTGCTGCTGCATTGAACTGTATTCTAGGTACTGTCATGGCAGTACCTGTATGGATAAAGTGGTCGTTGTTTTGGAGAAACAGATATTTACATTCTTTCCCTCTTCCTCAACAAATTTCTTATGGCAAGTTGAAAATTGCAATACAGATAAGGAGCCAAGAGTGGTCTGAAGGACTTAGGATACCAAAAATATGCTTTTTCCCCCTGTATTGTCCTCCTCCGCCCATTTTAGGTGTCTTACCAATGCGTCCTCAGCAGTGGAAACTACATTGGTAGATGTTCTGTCTGCAATGTCTGCAGTGTCTTTTCCAAACAGGATATCTGTCGTGACAGTATATCTCACATTCTACCAGATGAGATCTCACTCCTTCTCTACCCCCAGCCAGTACTTTATATTTACATTTAAAAGGAAAAGGAAAAAGCAATTCAAAAAACTGACAATATGATTCATTTGGTTTTGTTGCTACAGACATAAACATCTTTCATTCTTCACTATCTTGTATTAAATTTTCTATTGTCCACTGAATTCATAAGATGGCATTTTCTTTTCACACATTCACACCCCTATAAACTACCCCTAGACTACCTTAAAAACCATTGCTTTCACATTCAGTAGTTAGGCATATTAATGTTTAAACAAAATCATATTTACCGGCTGCTTGTCTTTGGGAGTTAAGAAATCACCTTCACTCAATGCTTTCTCTTCAGCTTCCTGGGGAAGTCTATAATTGCCACACCCTTTCATTATTATATACAGTAGGTGATCTCATGATTCTTGGAGAAGTTGTTATCCACTTGCCATTGTATGAGCTTTTGGAAATCTTTATTTTTATTATGTGTGATTCTATATTTTGGGGTGATTTTTCTTCAAAATAAACCCAATCTCTGCTTTTACTCAATCCCATTGGGATAGGCTACTTTTAGTCACACAAAATAATATCAAATACAACAGAGTATTTTGGGGAACAACAGAAGCAGGATCTTGCCCATACAAGTTTAACAAGTTCAGAAATGAGAATTAATTTTCCACTTCATGGCACACAGACATTTCGTCTTTAGCAATTTGATGGTGTAATCCGGTGCAAGTCTACTCTGAAGTAAATTCTAATGATTAGTCCAAATGACTTTAACATATGTTTAAGGCTGTAGCTTTAAAGGGATGGAATATATAATCAAATGTACTTTTACATAATATAAAACTCAAATCCATATATATATATATATTTAAATGACAATAATAGGTGGTAAATGTTTACATTTTCACCCATGTTTACCTGTAATGAATATATATATAGATATACAGTATATAGACCCCCACACACATTGGTATTCCACTTCTCCAAGTGTAAGTATTATTTTACTCTAAACTACTCCTTCACCCACATGGGATCCCAAGATGGGATCCATGAAATTATAAAAACAAATACAGTATATACAGTATCAAACAAATAGTTAATCCATGTAGACTGAATTAAAAGTCTCCGGGCAAAGAGGAATATTTTAATTTGACACATCAACTAATATACAAAGTACATATACAAAGTATACAAGTTAGTGCTCATAGCATCTCTCCCAGAAGAGTGTACCACAGTCAGGGTGACGTGCAAAGACACACCTTTCTGTACAAACCAATTAAAGTTATCTCAGTAATAATATTAAAATATGATCTTTTGTAAAATGTACATGTACGTATATGTGGGATAATATTTGTTTGTTTGTTTGTTTGTTTGTGGGATAATATTTATTTATTTATTTATTTATTTTATTTTATTTTATTTATTGAATTTGACACCGCCGAACTCCCAGCGAGTCAGAGGAGGTATGAAAATAGTCAGATCCATCTTGAATTGCCCAGTTTCAAAGGGATAGTCATGATAAAGGCAGTAGAACCCTGCCGTAGAGTAATTCAGTTTGGAGAAACTGAATCAACTGCAACCATTCTGGTTTTGCAATAGGCACACTTACTAGATTACGTTTATATTTATTATTTATAATTTATAATTTATAATTTGCATTTCTCTGGCTTCCAGAGGTGATCCCATCTATGAAAATAACTTTTAACTGTTTTAGCTTTCTTTGTTAATTACAGAAAACATGCAGCCTCTTTTACAGCAAAAAGTAACAAAGGGTGGGAGAAATGTTATCATAACTAATGATACTCTCCTCAGTGCCATGATGATGCAGGAAAGTATCACTTTCTTGGTGCATCTCTAATTATAGATTGATAAAAGTATATAAAAAAGCACTGTTGAAAAAGCCTAGTAGTTCACTCAAGAATGTCCATTTCACATCACTTGAGAAATCATAGCTGACCATAAGAACACTCTTCAAAAAACACACTGAGAAACAGTGTAAGGTAATCAGGAAATCTTGTTAATTTGCAATCCAGTAGATGAATTGGGGAAAAGAAAACATACAGTATATGGGCATTAGTTTCAGTAGTCACAATGTGGCTCACACATGCATGAACCTTCTTTGATTTTTTATAATCTGATGGCTTGCAACTGAATATATGAATGAACTCCACTGAAAATCTACTGCAGCAATTGATGCCAATAATAAAGGAAATGTAAGGAGGCTATTAGTTGATATAGTTGGTTTTTTAAATGAAATAATCTCCAAACATTTTGGATTACAGGTCTCTTTATTCCTAGCCGATATGCCCAGTGGCATTAGTCAGGGGGAGGCTGTGCTACACCAATATTACCAATGCATATAAACAGTATTAATTTTATCGCATATGTCAATTATGTGTCCCAATATTTTTTAATGCTAGGAGACTTTGCTTTTGACATGCAAAAATAGTAATATTGAACCACAGTTATGAACTCATGATACATGAAAAGGGTTACTTGATTTTCAGTTGACCAGACAAGTATTACAGGTAGTCCACGTTTAGCAACCACAATTGGGACTGGCAACTCAGTTATTAAGTGAAGCAGTCACTAAGTGAAACATCACAATTTTACGATCTTTCTTCAGCTTTCCTTCACTTTACAGACCTGAAAAGGTCATAAATGCGAGGACTGGTCACAAAGTTACTTTTTCATCACCGCTGTAACTGCGAATGGTCACTAAATGAGAACTACCTGTACACGAAATGCAGAATCACATGATGCCATTGTGTCAGAATCAAGCAACATGAAATGATAATTGGTTTGGTGCATGCAAACTGTCTTCTACTTTTGCCTTTTTCCTCCATCTCAGCAATGGAAATGACTGCTGAGACTCGGACTGTGCGTGTTTTTGTTTATTTGTTTGTTAATTTTTAAAATCTGTTTACTTAAAATCTATGTCACATCTCAAAACGAGGACATCTTTGTGTGGCTTACAATGGATTCAAATCACACAAGATTCCAAAGGAATTGAAATATAAAATAAAATGATTAAAATGTTTAAATTAAAACATTGAAACAGTACCAGCAGCAGTCTGAGTTTTTTTTAAAAGTAATGTGGGTAGACTGCAGTACTGCAACCGAAACTCTCCCCACGACCTGAGTTCGATCCCAGCGGAAGCTGGTTCTCAGGTAGCCAGCTCGGGTCAACTCAGCCTTCCATCCTCCCGAGGTCGGTAAAATGAGTACCCAGCTTGCTGGGGGAAAGGTAATCACGACTGGGGAAGGGAATGGCAAACCACCCCGCTCTATAGTCTGCCAGGAAAACATCGTGAAAGCGGCGTCTCCCCAGGGGTCACATGACTCGGTGCTTGCACAGAGGAGAGTGTGTTAAAAATCAATGTATTGATTTTTTTTAAATGATTGGAGAATAAAAACATCTTTGCCTGGCACCAAAGGACAATAAAATGGGTGCTTGCTAGAGGGTGGGTAAAGATAGGAGCCAATCCAGACACATATGGAACTCAGTTGTTACTGAATGTGGTATTTCATCGGGATGGGGCATTCCAGAGACAGGGGATACCATGGACAAGGCCCACTGCCAAGTAGCCATTCAGTACACCTCACCAGGTAGGGCACCTGAAACAGGGCCGGGGATTTGTTATCAGCTCATTATTAGTGTTTGTTTTATTTCATACTGCCTGTGGGTGAAGATTCTCAGTCATCCAGGTGGAATTGTCTGTAGGTTGAGTCATGGCAACTGGATTTCTTTCTTTTGGTTGAAACGTTTCACTGCTTGTCCAAGTAGCTTCTTCGGTCTGGGCAAAAGTTGGTGGGGGGACCCCATATATGTCTTCCAGAGTGGCTATATTGACCTTACACCTGATTGGCTTGTTAATTGGGCAATTGAGGTATAGATAGTCTTTGGGATGTCTTACTCCTAAAACCTTTATTCATCCCCAAGTGGATCTTAAATGTGGCCTTGCTGGTGAACTTGTGAAGTGGTCTTAATCTTCCTGGGGACTAATGAAAGAGCAGCGTGATAAATGGGGGACAAGTTGTGCCTGAGGCCTCCACCTCTATTGAGGGAAGGATTTTCCACTTTGGCATGAATGGATTCCTTAACCCCTCTCTCAAACCACCTATCTTCCCTGTCCAAAATGTGAACATTAATGTCCTCATCCTTTTTCTTTTAGATGAAGGTAAACTGATGATTCTGGTCCTGTGGTGTTGCTCCTCCTGTGTTGGGCCATCCTCTTGTGTAAAGGCTGTTTGGTTTCTCCAATGTAGAGCTCAGAACACTCCTCACTGCACTACGTTGCTCTTCTTATGTTTTGGTGTTGGATCTTTAGGGTGTACAAGCCTCTGTCTCAGTGTGTTGGTGGGTTTGAAATATACAGGTATGTTGTGTTTGCCAAATATCCATTTTATCTTTTCTGACATGCCAGCCATGTAAGGAATGACCAGGTTCTTCCATTGATTCTGAGTCTCCGCTCTGCCTGCTGTTGTTTTGGGTCTGGGGGTAGACTTAGATTTAAAGAAGGCCTGCTTTCATACTGCCTGCTTTTTCATAGATTTGTGGGAATTTGCCTCCAGTTAGTACAATCCTATTCATGTTTAAGTACGTCTCTCCAGATGTGCATAGTACTGTAGCCAGAATTAACTTAGTTCCTATTCATTAGGCCTTTGAGCTAACTGTTCATTGATTTCATAGTCTTTAGTTTTACTTGTCATTGGCACCGGTAGTTCTACTTCCTGGCGTCTTACCTGCTGAGCCACCACGCCCACTTCCTGACAAAGCCTGATTTACTTCAGGGCAAGCTGCCTCCTGCCATGTCTGCATCCTAACTTGAACTAGATCTCCTGTTTATGGCCTATTCAGAGCAAGAACCTCTAAATGTATATGACAGCAAATACAATTATTTAGCCAAATAATAGAGTAGTAGAGTGCCAGCCTAGCAATTTGAAAGCATGCAAATGCAAGTAGATTAATAGGTACCACTTCGGTGGGTAGGTAACAGCGTTCCGCGTGCGTCATGCCGGCCACATGACCGTGGAAGCGTCTTCGGACAACGCTGGCTCTTCGGCTAACAAACGGAGATGAGCACCGGCCCCTAGAGTCGGACACGACTGCACAAATGTGCGGGGGGAACCTTTACCTTTAGAATGCAGGGAGCCATCACTATTCCATTCCAAGTCCTCTAATTTATAGCAGGTAAGCCTTGCATTATTTTTTCTCACATGCATATCAATGGAAGGGAACTAACTACACAGCTCCATGGCTAGTTTAGTGTTCAGGGCAGAGCCTAGTATCATGCAAATCTGATTTTCCCCAACACAAATCTAGATTAGCTCATTCCATCCCACCACAGCGCACAGTGTTAGTACAGTAAGGTGGCCCCTACTCACAGACTATCCTCTCTAAGGTAAAGGTTCCCCCCACACATTTGTGCAGTCGTGTCCAACTCTAGGGGCCGGTGCTCATCTCCGTTTGTTAGCCGAAGAGCCGGTATTGTCCGAAGATGCTTCCACGGTCATGTGGCTGGCATGACGCATGCGGAATGCTGTTACCTACCCACTGAGGTGGTACCTATTCATCTACTTGCATGCATGCTTTCGAATTGCTAGATTGGCAAGAGCTGGGGCAAGTGCGGGAGCTCACTCCGTCACATGGGGCTAGGGATTCGAACCTCCAAACTTGCGATCTTCTGATCGACAAGCCTGGCGTCTTACCCGCTGAGCCACCACGCCCCTACTCACAGACTGTCCTCTCTACTTACATCCTAAGGCAGGGTTGGAGAAACTGTAGTCCATCAGGTACTATTGATATATAGCTCCTGGCATGCCTTCTCATCAGCCAGGTTTACAAAGCTGTTGGAAGATGTGTTCAGTAACATGTGGTAGATCTGACATTCTCCAACATTTAGCTAACATTTCTCAATCACTCTCCCAGAGAATAATTTCTTCTTTTGCCAAATACCTTCTTAAAATATATGATTCAGCATCTATTTCAAAACTTTAATATAGAAGAGACATAAAATCATAAATACTCATCAAGAAATCCAAACCTGGAACTGAAACTCATTCCCTTTTTCAGGTCTAAAATAGTGTATGGTTCCCATGTAACAAAGAACAGTATTAAGTAACAGCATTAATTAATGCATATTATGTCTGATATATGAAGTCAGATTTTAAATGATGCAGGAGGTATAGTTTTGTTTCTCACTTTTAACTTCAGCAATGAGAAAATATACTCAGTTTTTGCAATGCTTTATTTGGAACAAATTAAGGTAATCTCAATTAATAACCACCAAAAAAAGTAATAAACAACCAAAATAAAATGTTACATAGTATTAAACTAATCTGACTAAGAAAAAATTCCATATTAACTGTGATTAGTGTAATGAAGTCCAGACAGATATAAGATTTCTGATGTTCAGGTAACAAATTAGTGGTTGAACTTCAGTTTTTTTTAAGATCTAAAGAAACTCATATGAGCTCTGCCATAGCCAGATATTTCAATAAAGTTGACATTTACTATTGCCAGTGAGCATAAAATGAACAGCAGTATTTTTGAGACATAATACAACTTCACATATTGTTTTATTGCTGCATATGAAAGATACATGTTGCTGAATTTGATCTGAAGTTTACTTCAGATATAAACAACAAGAAACCTTCTTCCCAACTATAGGTGTATGGTATCTATCTGATAAAATCAACTATGGTTCACTGAAGGATATGCCATAATGAATTTTTTTAATCTTCTAGATGTCCCTATATTTATTTTTGCTACAACCAACCCTCTGTAAATTCACTGGAACGGGAAGTTATACAACTTAATTAACAGGAGAAATTGCTTAGACTACCTTTAAATATGTCATACCCAACAGTTTACAGAAAATTGTGATAACTGCTTTTTTTTATGGGCAATTCTGTTTAAGGAGAACAGAATCTACCAGCAAATACAATACTGCGAGTTTTGTTGTGCTTAAAGAAGTAAAGAAAAGGATGGTTAGCATTAAATTCATCTTTGTGTTGTAGGATCCGGTATCCAGGAACATCTCGAGACTCAGCTCCTTCTTCAGTTACTTCCAGAGAGACTTTGTGAATGATCTTGGACAGAACAGTGCCTTTGGACTCTGACATTTCAGAGAAATCTGATGCATTCTCATCAAACATGTGAGTCATACCAAGGCTTTCTAAAATGGGTTTGAAGTCATATTCACTTTCCACTTTGAATTTGGGGAGAAACACATTAACTCTACTGTTTGCCATCACACTAGGATTGGTCCACTGTACCAGCTTCTCGGGGGTGAGCTCCTTCTCAAGCTAAAGATATAAGAAAAACAGTAGGTGAATTAGAGTATCAGCTCTAATTGGATACTGTATTATTGTATTGTACAGTATTCCACTGTATTGTATTGCACTGTATCGCATTGTATGGTATTGTACTGTACTGTACTGTACTGTACTCTACTGTATTGTATTGCACTGCACTGCACTGCACTGCACTGCACTGCACTGCACTGCACTGCACTGCACTGCACTGCATTATTGCCCATTAGTCATACACAGAAAGCTGAAGTGGAATTTGTCAAGCAGCTGGCAAACCACTGATCATAGATGAAGGAGTTTATTTAACTTTAGATCAAAATTAATTTGGGCCAGATCTATAGTGGCCATGCCTTCATCAATGCATGCAACAGTTTTGTGATCTACTGCGACATTATGTTTTTGCCTGAGAACAGTTGCAACTTGCATTAATGCAATTGTAATATCACTGCTGGGATGCTACTAACTGTTGTGATTTGAGCTAACAAATCATTCCTCCATCCAGTCTTGCTTCTTTTTGTTAATGTAGGGTCCAAAGGATATTACCCTACTATATTCAATGAACTAAACAAATGGCTACAAGACACATTAGGACAGACCTTTCCAAACTGTGTGTCGGGACACGTTAGTGTGCCCGCTGCAGTGTCTGGGTGTGTCGCGGTTGCTGCTGCCTGCGAGCCCTGCCAGGATTCCACGCAGGTCCTAGTGCCTGCCTTGTGCCTTGCTGCCTCCAAACCTGCCCTGCCAGGATTCCGCGCAGGTCCTAGTGCCTGCCTTGTGCCTTGCTGCCTCCAAACCTGCTGTGATTCCACGCAGGTCCAAGTGCCTGCCTTGTGCCCTGCTGTAAGAGTGTGTCGCGAAATGATGCATGTCTAAAAAGTGTGTCACCAACATGAAAAGTTTGGAAAACTCTGCATTAGGATATAAATCTATTTCTCATTCCTTTCTAATCGGACTATTTTGAAACATGCAAGGAAGAGAGTGATTGATATGTATCTCTCCAAAGCATACTTTGAAATGTATCCAGATACTTATTTCTACCTGCTCCAATCCAGTTGTATCATCCTCTAGATCTTTAGGTAGTAAGATAAGCATGCTTATATGTTTATTATGACATGGGAGTTCCAGAATCTTGGTTTTTAAATCGTTTATGTAGCCCAAGCATAATGTAGCTTCCAGATTCATCATCTGCGCAGGTTTGGTTTCCGTCTAGTAAGGAAAAACAGAAATTGAAAGTTCACTTAAATACCAGTTGTGGTCAAAATTCCTGATTATGTGTGCATTTACCTTCATACATTGAAAATATGGATTGAGAATAGAACTCAAATGTTACATTGTTAAATTATTACACAGTTGAATGTAAATGTGTATACTGTAAAATAAAAGTTAATGTTCTGGAGAAATAATGTAATAATCCAGTCCTTCCACTGGATTATTAAAAATAAATAAATAGAATTTTTAAGAAATGTGATACTGTGTGATTAACAGAATTGTATTTACTTCTTTACAGTCATGCATGTGAGAATGTTAATTTCAGCATGTTATTTTGTGAAATCCAGTGTTGTATTTGTTAGCCTAGAACTGGATCTAGATTCATAGCAAGAGTAGACAATACGAAGTCTAGGATGGGTCACCATGTACTGTATTTTAACCCATTTGAAATTCTGGCCTGGATTAACAAATGAGTTTGCTACAAACAAAAGGAGCCAAAGAGAGATGAAAGGTGATGAGGAACCATTAATCAAAATGGTGACAAAGAGTGGCTAAATTTTGTCAAGAAAATGTAACCCATCTGACATTGTCCCCAAATGTTTTTGCTATTCATAATGTGCTAAAGTCGTATTGTATTTTTACCATCTTACGGCCTATCAGTTTTAACTGCGAAAGGAACATTCTGATGTCTTCTAAACATGTCATATGGTTTTTTTAGTGTTAGACCATAAGTGAACCATTATGTCACATTCACAGTTTGGGTCATTAGCGATACAATCACTCATTAGAGCTGATTTTGGATTGTGTGAATAGAACTAAAGGCTGATTTAAAACTCAGAAAGAAACTGGAGGCTTTCCTGCAGCATTTAATTTTGGTGTTAAAAGTTTCAGGTTGTTTCTTCCCGTACCTTGCTTATTCTGAATGGACATTCCTTGGTTTGCTCCACAGGAAACTTCTTCATCCAGTTTGTTATAAAATAGGCTGCATTTATCAGGATGATCTTGGTCTGGTCATTGACACTCTCCTCAATTAAAATGTTCTCCATTTTACCTGCAGATACATTGGCAAGAATACTTCATTAGAGGTGTTACCACAGATACAGGGCAAGAACCAGCCAAAGTCATATTTTCTAGGAAAAAGCAATTCAGGATACTGTATCTCCAGAAGAGTTTAGATTCTAGAAGAGGCATTTAGCTATTGTGAAATAAACAGTACTACTATGGAATCACTCTGTTTTTGCTTTAAGAAAAAGATTTAGTCCTTCAGGATATCTTGACCAATCTGATGTTATTCAATTGTGTTGCACTGGCAGTTTCCCCCATCCAGCCTGCATGGCAAATAAAGGAATTTTAGTCCAGTACAACAGGAGGACACCAGTCTATGGAAAATTAAAATGTAGCATTGGTTAAACAAAAACATTACATTTTCTTACAATCTGTTCTTGTCTATACATAATAATTAGAACATCTGCTCTACCAGAGAGCCCCACATTCAATCCAAAAATCTCAGATAGCTTCTGTCATTAAAGGTACTGGTTGAAAGGAACCAATGGTCTCATTAGGACATTATCAGGCATGGCTTTAAATCTACCTGAGAAGCAAGTTGAGCCTCTGTTAAGCAGTTGACCCAGCAATGTCATCAACTGAACAGTGGAAACCTCAATTTGCTTTCTGTGCAAACCTAAAATCATGCCAGGTAGGCATGAGAGCTAATTTTTACATGGCCAGAGGAAAACAACTTGATGTCACTTCTAGCCATTACCATACAGATGACAGATGGAAGCTAGGTCTTCTGCCCAAGAGAAGGGACTGAATAGCCCCTTACATAGAGTAGGCAAGAGAAGGAGCCAAAAAAGTTTTCATATTGATTCTATAAATAGGCCTTGCTCTTGAAACCTGGCACTCATTAGAATTCTTTCATTATGGCTTTCTGACTTTTCTTCAATAAAGAATACATTAGAAGTTCTTAGATTGTCTGTAGCTTGAATCATGTCAACTGGATTTCTATTTTCTCAGTGGAAACGTTTCGCTCCTTCTCCAAGGAGCTTATCCAAGTTCTTAGATTCTCCTTAGATTGTCTAATTGGATCTAATCTTACCTGTCCGTCAATGTCATTAGCTTAAGGAAGTTTTATATGTTCACATGCAGGTTGGATGCACACAAAGAACTCAGGTAATGAAGAAGCTGTAAAGCTACTGTACTCAGTGGAGGATGGTTCTGACATACAGTAAGTAACTATGGTACATTGCACAAACCACCATAGAAACTGCAACTGCATAAGGCTTCTCTGAGTGTTGCCCAATCAGAGTAGTAGTTATGGTGCCCTTGTACAGGTCTCCAAATAGAATAAAAATAATTAAAAAAGTAAAATGTTAGCTACATGAAACCCTTTGTCTGCAGAAGCAGCAGGAAATCCATACCACAAGCAATCATAACAGAACTAGCAACACACAGCTGGAAGAACTCAGCTCTCTTTCTGGGTTTAAATGATCTTCTATGCAGCACAGCATGTTGCTCTTTCAAGCACATGCTAAGCCCGTGTTTACAGGGAGCCTGCATAAGATCTAACTCATGCTATGGTATGCCCAAGCCAAAATCCCCATGAAGGGCAGAATGCAATGACAGGAGGGAAGGGGGCATGCCTAGAGAAGCCTAAAGTGACCAATAGGAGTTGGGCAGATCACAACTCTTGATTACATCAGCAAGCAAAAGGTCAGCGAAGCATTACCAAATTATATATTTGGCAAAAATTGCTTCAGGAGAAGAGGAAAAAGACGACTTTAAAACTAGAATAGCTGAGGATGACTTTAAACTGCCTCAGGAATGGGCTGAGAATGAGATGAAGGCAATGTCATACGCAGAAAAAAACCCAGTTACTGGGGATTTTCATCCCTTGGTTAGGGAGAAATCTGGAAGAATCTATTTTTGGCACTAAATGCATACACAGTTCCTCCTTACCTTTGAAAAAAGTATTACAGTATTTTTTTCTATTTGCCTACAATAAGCACTGAGTGCCAAAAGATCTTGGTTTAATTATACTGAAAGGCTTTCAGATTGCTGATAGCTCATTTATTGAATACCGATGAAAGGTATTTTTTTTAAAGCCTAACCTCTCCAGTGGGGTAGTGACTTCCATTTTAAAAATAAAACATATTCAAACTTATTATTGGTGTAATGGTAGTATTATTAGCATAGAAACCATAACTAAGCAAACATGTAGTATGATGAGCTCTATCTATTTCTGAAGGCATAATCCCTGATTCAAGGACATCCCAATTCATGACTTAAAAGAGATCACTTGATAAAGAATGTACTTGCCATCAGTAAGATCAGAAACAGATTTGTTGATTTGCAGCCTGGTGTCTTCTGCTTTGTCTTTAAAATCTACTACTTCAAATTCTGATGGGAAGGGTCTTTTGACAGAACTGATAAATTCCTGAAAGAGAGAAGGCCCCGGGTTAAGACCTAGTTCCCCACTGGTAACATGAAGATCGAGGGTGTTGCTGCCAAGGGCAAAATTATAAAACACGTGCGTGTGGCCATTTTAAACCTGAGAGACAACAGGGTGGGGGCTTTGACTGGGATTCCACACATGCAGGCACAGGAGGCTGGAAACCATCAGACAAACTAGGCAAACAGTTTTGGGGCCAGCTTAGGCTGACCATACGTCCCATTTTGTACGGGACCGTCCCGTTTTTTAAACAATTCCCGACCATCCCGTCATTTTAATAAAAATGTCCATTTTGTCCCATTTTTTAAAAAATTTGGAAGTTCCCGCAAACCTGTCTGTCAGGATGGAGGCCGAGTTGGAAGAGGAAGAGCTGCTGACGATGGACGGCGAAGGCGCGAAATTCAAATCGGAGCCAGAGCCTCCGATTGGAGAAAGTCAGGGGCCGGAACCTCCACCACCTATCAGCGCATGCATTCGGCGAGCTGAGAGGCGGGCCGAACAACAGGACGCGTGATTGGCTGGCCGAGCCAGACGCACCTGCGGTCGGAGCGAAGGGGGCTCCCTGGCCCACCCACTTGCCCACCGGCACAGCTTGCCTCGCCTCTGCCCTGCCAGCCGGGCAGTGACCGCAGATGGACTGAGCGTGCCCTCCTCCCGGGGCCGCAGCCCTGGCCGAGGAGGGGCAAGCTCGCGCTCCCCCCCACCCCCAGCACCCTTCTGCCCGCATTGGGTGATCCTCGTACTCCCTGCGCCCGCTGCAGCAGCAGAGGGCTGCAAGGCTGGAGGTGGCGAGGGGAACAATGAGAGAGCGCCCACCCGCCCCGTTTGCCAGGGCGTCGCAAGGACCGCGCTGCTGGCGAAGCTTTGTTAGATGGAGTGCATGCGTGTGCGCACGCGCGCACGCCCACTTTGTCCAGCAAGCCGTGGGTACATTAGGGTCCTGTTTTTGTCTCAAGGAAATATGGTCAGCCTAGGCCAGCTGGCAATCTCTATAATGAACTTCAATGGGCTAGGATTTTCTCCATGATCAAAAATGAAAGGAAGTAATATTAAAGGAGCAAAGTCAAAAACAGACTGTGTTTCAATCTGACATACAATATTACCATAGAGAACATAATGTAACTCCTATTTTAAAGCTGTATAAACAATTAGAAATCATTTTGATTCCAAATTATACATTAAACATTAATATATGATCTCCGGGTCAGTAAAAGTGGCATTGTATCAATTAATAATATTCGGACATAAGATGAGCCGCTTCAAAATTCAATAGCACCAGCACATTAAAGTCAAATAAATATTTACTGTGGCATATGCTTCAAATATGTGAAGATCAACTTCAAATATTCCTCAGTTAGCATATAAAAATGAAGAGAAAGAGAAAAATGCATAAGTTAACATTAAATAAAGATGAAGCTATAAGTACAGGTGTGTTTCCAGCTGATATTCCTCAAGGGAAATTTCTTTGGAGACCTCAAAGAGAGAAAATCAATTTTCATTCTTCCCCCACCCCCTGGATTCTCTCAAAATCTCTTTGGCGGATCTTTGCCTTGGGATGTGGGAGGGACTTCAATGGAAGATCAAACTGGCAAAAAAAAAACCAACCCTCCCTTTTTATTCTACTGCCTGAAGCTTCTAATAACACCTTCTGTCAACAGAAGGGCACTATTTGGTACAACCCAGTGTATGACAACTGAATCTTAATGGTTCTTATTAAAAACACAAACTGTAATTAAAATCCTGCAGAAATTCTAAACTGGGCTGCAGTTTCATGCATCACTGTTGCTATCAGCAAGAACTATTTCCATGGATGGAACTCTCAGATCTTTATAAGCCTTACTGATATCATATTTGAAGAAACTGTGCTTCAATCAAAGTTCAAACAAACTATTGATCTAATAGTCTACTGTAATTCTCTTTAAATCATGGACATGAAGGGAAATACCTAACTGTAGAAATTTTGATTGAGCATCTATTTCTAAATGAAACATACTCTATTTACATTAAAGGTGTATTTAAAAACCCAGCTGAACAATATCATTTTAAGGTAATATAAATACAAGACTTAATATGTCTTAAGCTACATTTATCTTAAAGTATCATATTCATTAAATTTAAACCTTAGTAAAGCAACCATAATCATAATGGAATTAATAATTATGGGATTTAGACTATAACTGTCAACCAGCCAGGCCAGAGAGAAACTGCTATTATTTCTTCCTAACTTACCGTAGTAGGATTAAGAGATTTTTCTACATAGAGCCGCTTAACCATTTTTAATGAATAAAATGAGCTAAGTTTGGAAGCATCAGATGTTATTGTCTGGAATCCAAATGGAATATCTTTGACATCTTCTAGATGAAGTCCCTGTTAACAAACAAGTATCAGTTTAAATATTGATTTCAGTAAAGATTTCTACCATAGTGTTTTCAACACCATCAGATGAAACTGATCTTTTCGATCTGATATTTTGTCGAGCTTCTTTTTTCCCATGCAGCCAAGCAGAAGCCACTGAGAAGCCTGCAAGTAGGGCTCACTGAAGCCTTCACCAGCAACTATTACCCACAAATAGCCTCTAATCCAGAAGAGAATATATAGTCATCATAGCTGGTAGCCTTTGTTAGCCTTTTCCTCCCTGTAGGCGTCTTCTCCCCTTTTAAAGCCAGCTATATTGGTGGCCGACAATATAGCAAATTTTCAATAGCAAATTCTAAGCAATTTTACTATGTTTTATGTGAAAAATGCTTCTTTCTGTCTGTCATGAATTTCCCACCATTCAGCTTCACTGGGTGATCGTAGATCCTGGGAATGGGAAAGAGAGTGGGGGGGGGAGCTACAGTATATCCACTTTTATATTCTTACCTATCTTGATCCCCTCTTCATTGTTTTCTCTTCTAAACTTAATAGGCTAAATATTATTATCTTTCCTCACAGAAGGGTGGAGAAAACTTCCCTATCGTTTGAACTGTGATTTTTTCCCCCACCTGTTCTAGATGTGCAATTTCCTTCCTTATTTACAGTTTTCATATCCTGCACTCAATCACTAGGATTCTGGGCAGTGCAGAACAGAGCAAAGACAGGGGGGGAAAGTTAGGAACATACAGTACATAAAATAAATAATGGAACCTAACAACTTCTAGAATTGCAGTGATCAAAAAAGAGAGTGGTTTCATTTTAGATCTGAATAAAGATATTATTTTAGCAGATTTATTTTTAACCCTTTTCTTATGATTCCTAACATGAAATTCCATCAAGATATCCATGAGGTTATTTTATCATAATCCCAAGATTCTTTTCCTGGTCAATTACTATTAATTCAGCCCCATCAACGTATATGCAGTTCGAACTGATTGCCACAATATGTTCATTGCAAGATTTACTCCACCTTCTCTGCCACATGCAGAGATTAGCAACTCAGTGGGTTGCTATCCCAGTTAAATACTATAGATTTCAGCTATGGGAATTCTTTACAAAAAAAATCAGGATTGCAGTTTTTGATAGCTTTAATTAAGAGATTAATCAAACAAAATTTAAGGCTAGAGTCCTAAGTAAAAGTGTGAGGAACTACATCCACTTGAACCAAGAAAATACATATATGACAGGAGATCCACAATTTTATTTCCATAGTCTAAGAAAAAGTGTAGCTACTTCTAGACATACCATTTTACATAGTCCAAGTGGCTTTCCTTAATATTTCCTTATCGACTGTGTGGTATCAAAATATCACTGTTATGAATTAGTTCTAGATTTAGCCTTAGATAAAGTAAACCACTAACAGCAGCATCCACAGCAAACCACAATGCCAAAATGTCAACCCACACACTGTTATGTCATTGTGCAAATGCAGCCCTACTAAAGCGGCAACACTAAGAGGAGAGAACAAGAACAACAAAGGGTTATAAACAATAGGAAATATTTATGGCACCTTTCAGGTTCTGTAAACCTCTTTTTCAATGCCAAATATGTGGCAATGCTCTCTGTCTTTGTTCCATCTTAAGTTTTACTCTGTTTATTTCCTGCCTTATGTTTGAGAACCTTTGCTGCTAAACCAAGCCAAGATTTTTCTACCTGTGCTGTTTAATGGAAGTACACAACAATACTTGAATTTATAGAAGGGTCAATCATCATCTATGTAGCAATGAAAAATACTTTTTATATACAACAAGCAAGAGTTATGTTAAAAGTAAACATCCTACCTGTTTCATTTGGGTTGCTGTGTCACCCTTAGCTGCTTTATATGCTAGAGCAAGAGAAGTTGATGTGCAAAGCGGAGCAAAAACAATATTAGCAGTTTTGTCCGTTTCACACAGTTTTTTGAATAGATCAACCGCAAAAGCCGTATTTGCAGCCTGTATAGCATCCATAGTTATGATTCTGAAATCAAAAAGAGGAAATAATTAATCAACCAACCAACCAATCCTATGTATGAATAATTGGTACTTTCTCACCATAACCCCATATGCCAATAAGCATTGAATGGCACTGCAGCCTCACAACACAATTTAACAAACTGTTCACTCTGAAGTAAGTATCATGACATTCTACATGTGGCATGGATGGAAAGGTGGGCACAATCTGCTTTCATGTTTTCTTGGGTCAAAAAGCTTTCAGTCAGTCCCTACGACCTCTTAAATTATCTGATCACAACATTACAGCAAAAGACGAACCAACACAGCTGGCAAAATTTCTCCTCTTACAGTTCTGAAAGCTAAAGCAGATCTACCAAAGTTCCAGACTAGGGCTACCAGGTGTATGGCTGATTACTTTCCCTTATCTCAATGAAACTTAAAGCTTTCTTCCTAAGAAGTTTAAACGTTTGTGAATATAATCAGACATCCCACGGATACATATAATATATTCTTAGCTTACAGATACACACACACACAAATAATTTTTTCAGAGAAGCTAGGACTGTTGAATTCATATCATGTGAGAAGCATTGCTGTTGGGAGTTGAAGTGTTCTGTGGGTGGTGTGACCATTCCTGAGAGCAGGAATTTGACCTGGGCAGTGATTACTGAAGCAGGTTTTATAAATATAGCAGAAAGGAGATTTATTTAGAGGGGAAATGTTACAGGAATAGGCAAAGCCCAGCACCTAGCTAGCTACATCCTACCAGGAGGAGATTCAGAGAGCATGTGCTGTGTGCATTTCAGCCTGGGTAGGAAAAGGCAGAACACAGCAACATCAGATTAGCAATCTCTTAGTCAAAGGACAGGCAAAGTGACAAAGAGGGGCACAGAAAGATCCTTAATTTACACACACTATTTACTTGCTACTGTGCCCTTTTGGTCAGTACATCATAAGATGTGGAAGAGTCAGTGCCACCTCCATTTCCATCAAATGCCACCTCAGAACTCTTTCTTAAATTCATACTTTATTCTTTTAAAACAGGGGTCCCCAACCTGTGGGCCGCGGCCTGTTAGGAAGTGGACCACGGGATTCCCTCCTGCAAACCCTGCCCCCCCGGTGCAAGTGATTACCCCGCCCCCAGTGTGCGCGATTGGCTCCCGCCTGCAAACCCCACCACCCGGTGCGCGCGATTGGCTCCCGCCTGCAAACCACCCCCACCCCAGTCTGTGGAAAAATTTTCTTCCACAACCGGTCCCTGGTGCCAAAAAGGTTGGGGACCACTGTTTTAAAAGACAGAGTGCTTAAGTTGTGTCTCTATCAAGCAGTTAACTAATGTTCTGTTTATTTTAATTTTATTTTATTTTGTGCCTCGGATGTAACCATCACTTTCTTGACTGAGGTGGTAAAATCCTCATGTAGGGCTCTCCATATCAGTGTTAAAACAAAGTCATCTGAAAACATTCCCAAGTAGAAATCATAGGTCACATGAACACTTACTATGACCCTGGACTAGAACATTTCCCACTAGTGATAAGTCTTCACACAGTGCATGTTTTGTCTCATACAAAAGAATCAGTACAGTCTGTGGAAGGACTGTGGCCACTTACACCTTGGAAAAGGTTCTCCAAAAAGGAAATCTTAACAGTTTTCTGAACATGCAAAAGATGAGGCATGTCAAAAGACAACCAAACTCAGTAACTACTGAAGAAAACAAAATATGCTAACATATTCTTGCTGTATGTGATCCACAGAAGTATTATTCCTTCTCATGCTACTAGGATAGCATGAAAAGTACTACACTATATGGAAGAAGGCAAAGAAAAAGCAGCAGCAACTGAAGAAAGCAAAACATGCCAATGTTTAGATGCATAAACCTTGGTTTATTGCAGATGTATCTCCATCTAATTTGCCCTGTTGAAAGCCTCCCCTAGGAAATGAACAGCACTATAAAAAGACTCAGCGATAGACCTAGAAGCCATATTTAACATCAACTTCCCAATGAAGCATTCTTCAAAAAGAAGAACATGAAGCTATTAGTCACTGGAGAAGCTCAGTGGGGTGGAGTCAATGCATAACTGACATATTAGTTAAGGAATTTGAGTGGAAAATTATGCTTAAGTCAGCATTGTTAATAATTGCTCAAGGCATAGCGGCACCTTTGAAGTGCAACTAGTTTGAAACACACCCACATTTTACTAAAATGCCTGGGATGAGCCATTCTGCTTATTAAACTTGCTTTTTCTCCAGCAGAAGTTTCTTTTAAAATTTCAATTAAATTCATTTTTAAGCACTGGTGATTTGAGGCTTGTAAGATGTTTGGGTTTTTTTGTTTGTTTGTTTGGTTGGTTGATTGGTTGGTTGGTTGGTTGGTTGGTTTAAACAGAACCTCCAGTTCTACTACCTGCAGCCTAGTACAACAGTCATATATAGAATTAAAGAATTCTGAGCTGAGAAATATGATTGAAGTATAGCCATCTTTCCACACAAAAATCATTCTAGGCTCTTCCTAAAGTATTTCAGCCATGTAATTTACCATAGCAGAAGCTGAGATCTGTTATTTCCCAAATTATTGGGAGTCAGAAAGTTTCCCCAGTCCAAATCACCAAAAAATCTACCAGTGCTTCTGCTCACAATACCAAAAAGAAGAGACAAGTATTTTATGCTCTCATCTTATCTAGGTGGGGGGGGAGAAACCTCCATAATTTATGACTCACTAAGCCTCCTTCCGAGGTGGGTAAAATGAGTACCCAGCTTGCTGGGGGAAAGGTAATTACGGCTGGGGAAGGCAATGGCCAACCACCCCGCTCTATAGTCTGCCAGGAAAACATGGCGAAAGCGGCGTCTCCCCAGGGTTCGCATGACTCGGTGCTTGCACAGGGGAACCTTTCCTTTCCAAGCTGAACATACAGCCCACTAACTGTGGATGGTGGCTTGCCAGCAGCTTTGACAAGCGGTTTGTTTTTGCAATCCCAAAAAAGCACCAACATAAGATCTATTAAACCCTGGATGAGCAGCCTTATATGACCAATAATTTTGGGTTGACTTGATGGTTCACAAGCTGCGCAGTAAAGCATTATAGATCTGGTATTCACTTTACTACTGCTGTGTGTAATCCACAGAAGTATTGTTCATTCTCATGCTACCAGGATAACATAAAAAGTACTCAACCATATGGAAGATACAACTTTGTTTTCCATTCCAGCATTATCAGCCATATATACTCAAGTTTTGCACAGAGATGAGGAACAGCCAGAGCATGGGATTCTCTAGAGAAGACTATGGCTTTTCATATTATCCCATCAACACAGGAAAAAGTGATGCTGGAATAGTTTCTACGCATCATGAGGATAATGGGAGTACTAAGCTTTATTTTACATTCATTCAGTATACTTATAGTCTGTCTTTTTTCCATGACGAAGCAGAAGGAATAGCAGCCATGGAGTCCACAGGGATCTCCCACTGAGGTCTTGACCCAATCCAGATTTTCTTGGCTTCAGCAAGACAGCATGATTGCTGCATCATGTTCCTTCAAACTATGTCATGCCTGAACAATGATCCTATAAGGTCCATTACCAGTATGAGACACTACTGAGTTGGATAATTTCCAGATTCTTAAGAATAAGGTAATGAGGATAATTTCGGCTTCAGAAACTACAAATTACAAGAGACATACAGACTGGCATTAGCTCAGGCTCACTGGCTACTTTTTGGATGCTGAAAAGTTGACAAAACGTGTAATAACTCTCCTGGTGCTTTGGTCTCATGCTACATCTTAACTGAATTCTTTTTAGGGAGAAGATTTAGAGGCAGGGATGACTCCACCATCAAGGAGAGAGAGAAGCAATCGCTCCAGGTAGCAAATGTTGGAAGAGGACAAAAAGGGAAGCTCTACGGCACACTCTGCTCCCCGCTTGTGGAGGTGTGAATGCAAAAGCAGTTCCATAAACAGCAGCTTAGCTTGAAAGAGAGGAGGGGATGAGAAAGAAACTCAGGATTGCCTCACCTCGATTGAGAGTGGGATGAGAAAAATTATGTCAGGCTTTCAGAATTCTGTTATTATACTCCGTAACAATGAAGTAGAGTTCCAGTACTCCTTGTGGAGTCTCTTTCCTGACCTGGCCTACCTGGAAGGGCTGATACTGCTTCCTACAGATGTGGTGATGAACACTGTCCTAACATCAGTACTGTCAAAGCAGATTTTGCATAAGAAGACAGGTTTCCGTTTGGTTCCTTGCTTCAGGCAGCAAAACATTTTGGGCCATGTTAATAATTAAGTTTGTTCAAGTTACGTTCTGATGTAGAGGGAATAGCGAATGGCCTTGAAGGACAGGAGGAAAAGCCGCTACCAAGGCCACGGTCAGATAAGCGGGGCTTGAGCCTGGGCCAAGAAAGTCACTTGAGAAAACGTCTCAGACAAGCCCCTCCCTAGTTCACAGGAACCTAAAGAGAAGGAGGAAGGAAGTGCATTCAGACTGGCAAGATTCTGTTACTATATCTTTACAATAACAGTAGTACTCCCCTCCTCAGACTCCACTGGGTTTCTTCATGCAGAAAGGCAAGGAGGATGCAAAACAAATGCAAAGCCCTCCTGATGCAAACCTTAGACTCATCCCTTCCCACTGTCGTGCCTGAAAGAGTCTAAAGAGTCGGAAACAGTCATCATGGGCCTTATACATTTGTAATCTTCTGTTTATAGAAATACAAGAACAGACAATAACCCTAGCCTTGCTGGAATGAAGATCATCCTTAACATCCTCTTAGCTCTGAACAGCATTTGTTATTTGATTAAGAGTATAAAAGAAGCTGAGTCAAAGGCCCACACCCCTGTGGAAAATTTCACCTGCAGTCAAGTTTCTACTAGCAATGTTGTAGACTGTGCCTGACTCCAGATGGACAGCTCTTAACACAACCAGTGAGAAGGCACTAGACAGCTATTCTACCTTAAGCAATTTGTCTGAGCTCGGAAAAAATAAAGAAAGCGGGGGGGTGGGGGGGAGAGAAAGAGAGAGAATAGTGTGGAAACACAGGAGGATCACAAACAGAAGGTACCATCTTACCTCCCTTAAATTCTATGATTGAAACAGGACAGTTGCACAAGAAAAGTCTTGTCTTCCATAAAGCAGATGTGTATAAAAAAGGTTATTCACCACCCAATACAATCAACTGGATTAGAAAGCTTATTATTCTTGTTCCACATTGTAAGGTGTGATTTTCAAAAAATCACTTGCTGAAAAGCAAACTATACCGGTTAGATCAATAACCTCGCAAACAAGCAAGGGAGCTATAGCAATGTTCCAGAAACTATTCACTCTGAAATCTATTGACCAAATGAAGTTCTGCTGCTGAATGGAAAAATCCTTCAATTTCTCCTGCAGTGCCCCCCCCCCTCTTTTTTATTTTCAACCGCACGGGGCCCTTTATAAGGAATCCTGGGCAATTGCTTAGACAGATACAAAGGGTTTAAAAATATATTCCACACTTACCTCCCTATGTAGCAACTCTACTCCCTGAACTGAGAAAAAAAGATGTAAAAAGCAGAGCCGAAAGACTTGTGTTACTGGTGACACTATGGAGCACAAAGACTGAGCTGTACTTGCTCACCTGAACTCTGAAGCCACTCCCTCTTTTGTGCTTCTTCTCTCTCTCTCTCTCTCTCTCTCTCTCTCTCTCTCTCTCTCTCTCTCTCTCTCTCTCTCTCTCTTTTGCTATTAATCATCCCTTTTGGCATTTTACCCATGATAGGATTCACGCTGAACAGGCAAAGTAAAAAGTTCCCATCAGCTGTAACATGCTCCAGCAGGGTGAAGCCATTTTATGAAAGTTTCTTTCTCACCCCTAAGAGGTTCTGGCAAAGGGACTAAGGAGTAGTGCAAGACAAGACTATGAGATTATGTGTTCGGGGTGAATTGGCCCTGAAATGTTGCAGCTGTCTTCAAAAGGACAAGACTCTGCCCTAAAGAAAGGAAAAAATAAACATCAGAACACGGTGAAACAAATCTGATCTTTCCACTTTCAGCCTGGCTCAGCCTTCTGTGGTCATTAAGAAGCCAAAAAAACCTAAGAGCTATTACTGCAATTGAACAAATCCTGGATTTTGATGCAAGTGGAATCAGCAAGGTTATCTGTCCAAAGTGGATTCTCAATTGACTCATTTGAATATAACAGAGAAACACAATTTAGCGTTAGAAGACCAAGACTAGCTTTCTCCAAGATTATGCACTCCCCCATCTTTTCCGGCATGGACACAAGAATTGAAATTTTTACTTCCTTTTACGATTAACCACAGCTTGCTGGGTCATCCAAACTCAGACAGACGCTAATAAATCTTAATTTCAAAACATAGTTCTTGAAACTTGTTTTCACGAACCACAGTTAAGATTAATCTCAACAGTTAAGTTTAATCAAAGTTTAGTGTTCAGAAGAAACAGTCATCATTGGCGATCACTCGTAGCCGAGTAAGATTGTCTTCCAAAGGTAAAATTTTAACGGTGGATCCGTAAGTGGCTATAAAGGCCAATTCTGGATCCGCACAACCTCCCATAATGAGGGCATAGGTTTCCAGGTGGGAGACGGTCATGATGAGGGTTTGCCTGACGTGCCTTCCTTTTAGCTCTTTTCTCCTTTTCGCCCTGTACTTGTGCTTCTTCAAAGTCCATAGCGCCATTAATAAAGGCTGACCTCCAATTGAAACGCCCATGGGTTAGGGCTTCCCAGTTCTCAATGTGGCTGATGAAGAAGAAACAGTAAACTGCAATTAATCCAAAAGAGAAGTGGAAGTGAATGTTTCTTGTCTCCATCTAGCAGCTATTCTGGAAAATGAAATGTACTCATGCGTATAGGGGGAATTCTGGGGTCACTGCTGAAATTCTAAATCACAGATTACATCTACATGTAATTTACATGGAGCCAGTGTGTAGAAATCTGATTCCCGCTAACAACTACAACAACTTTTTTCCTGTGGAGTCCTTGGTGCTCTCTGAGCCTTGTTGTTTTCTTGCAGACATTTCATTGCCAGGCTAGGCAACTCTGGCAATGAAACGTCTGCAATAAAACAACAAGGCTCAGAGAGCAACAAGGACTCCACAGTTCAGCCCTGAGCTACAAATATTCTCTTCGATTGGTAACTTTTTTCCTGCCAAGGCTCACTGCAGCATCAAGTGGATTGTCATTCAAAAAAGAGTATGTAGATAAAGGGTTAATCTCCCTCTTCCAGATCAAAATTGTAATTCCTTACCTTTGGGGCTCTTTTCAGGAAAAAATGAAAAAGACATCAGGGTTATATGTTTTCAGTGTCCTGTGGTATGGCCCTCAGAAAGGTATTACAGGACATACCTCCACTGAAAAGGGCATGCAAAACTTTACAAAAGGAAAACACATGGATGTTTCTAGCTGAGAATATTCTAATGCTGAACACAAACATGCACATCTTGAAATAAACTCTTAGCTAGCGATCTAGCACTTTGTGAAAACTGCAGCCTATAATCAGTTTGCTCTGTCTTCAGTTTTCATGCCAACTAATGCCTTGCCACTCCCTTTGAAGTGTTAGAGCAGTTTGTTTAAACATGTTATGAAACATTCTCTTCTCCCAACCTTACCTTAGCAAAATTATTCGAATATTCTGGAGCATATCTTCATCCTTAGCTATTAATCAACCAACAACTGTATAGATATTAAATTGACTGCAAAAGTCTAAATGCAGTGAAATACCATGGTTATGATTATTCGCTCTGCGTAAACTACAGTCTATGCATACAAAACTGTCTACAACCAATGGTGCTAACTGTAATAATTATTGTACAGCTGTATTCGGCCAAACCTGGTAGCAGCTTGTTGCTATAAATGACCAGAGTTAAAGACCACATAAATATTATTTGTTGTTTCTAGCATCTAGTGCAGGGGTGGGCAACGTCAGGCCCGGGGGCCGTATAAGGCCCACGAGGCTCCCGCCTAAGGCCCGCGGGGCTCCCGCCCGCAAACCCCGCCCCTTCCACACGATTGGCTCCCGCCCGCAAACCCCGCCCCCCAGTGTTTGTGATTGGCTCCCGCCCTCAAACTCCAGGCCCCAGTCTGCGGAAATCCCAGAAACCCCGCCCTCCACCTCCCCAGTCCCCGGTTATAAATATCCAAATGGCCCTTGGCAGAAAAAAGGTTCTCCACCCCTGATGTAGTGCAAAAAATGCATGTGTGAATAAGCCACTAAAGTGTAATTATGGCAATTATAATTCCTTACTATTCAATGCAACCTCAAAAACAGTATTTGTAGTTGGAGGCAGACAAAATCACATGATATTTAAGTGATAAATAGTGTGGCCATGTATCCCTTGCATTGTTTCTCAGTCTAGTTCTAGTTTCTAGTTCAATCAGAGAGCATCTACATTAAGGAGATCAACATGTTTATTACTAGAGTGCCTGTCAAGCCTATATGATTGGGGGGGTGTCTATCCATAAAACCTCTAATTGATCATCTGATTATTATTAAGTATTATAAAACCGCCCAGAGTCCCCTATTAACCGCCCAGAGTCCCCTATTCGGGGAGATGGGCGGGGATAAATTGAATAAATAAATAAAGTAGTCATGACAAATGCTCTTAATTTTAATCTTTAATATACAGTATCTAAAAGAAAGACTCTGGCATTTGGTCCTTGTTTGGTTTGACAGACAACAGAGATCAACTGCAATCCTATTCTGCACTGCTGGAAATAGATTTCAGCATGGCCCGCTCTAAATAAGATCAAATAGTATATTAAATAGCCAGAGAAGACCTCATGGAAAGTCAGATACTGGCACTTGTGAAACTAAAGCCTAATACCCTCTTATACAGATTTAAATGCACTTTATGCTTCTTGAAATCAATTAATTTGCATAAGACTGGGCAGTAAGGAAATCTCAAAGTCAGAAAAATCCTCACCATTCTTAGTTGCTGTTCTTTGACCTTACTTGGCTCCCATCATACTTTGCTTCCTAATTCAATGCCCACATTGATTTGTGGGGGAGGGGGGTTAGCAACCTGTGCAAACTCAAAAGCGGAGTTCACTCAACCAATTAACCCAGAGGGGGTTAAGTTTAGCCCCAGTCTTTTTTGAAATTAAACTAATTCCACCCAGTCAACTAACTCCCCCACCAATGTCATACAAATTATTTACTAGAGGACATTTCTGATGTCCGTGATCAAGATAAAATCTTAGAACCTGTGAAAATGGGGCTTCTCTAGGCACTCTGCCTCCCCTCCACAGTTATAGGGGATGGAGATTAAAATAGACAGAAATGAGTTGGGATCTCTAGGACCTTCCTCCTGAATCTATATGCAGAGGCACCAGCCCTGATACTGCCATAGATTCCACCTACCCCTCCAGAGGACAATTCACAATAGAGATGGAGATGGAGATGGAGGTGGAGGTGGAGGTGGAGGTGGAGGTGGAGGTGGAGGTGGAGGTGGAGGTGGAGATAGAGAGATTGTAAGCAGCTGCCTCAGAAATCTGAACCTATTATAATAAGGATGTTTCAGGATCTTAGGGCAATACATAAATGAAAGTTCAGTGCTTACAGGGGAATGAACAAATTACTAGAATTAAGTATATACAGCAGAATATTAAATGGAGTGATCTACCTCTTTATTTCATTTGAGCAGGTTCATTCCATGTTGATAATACCCCTTTGTCTAGTGGCAGAGATGCTGGTTGTTTATTTGTACATTAATTATCTTATTTATTTCACTATATAAAAAAAAGGTTCCCCCCGCACATTTGTGCAGTCGTGTCCGACTCTAGGGGCCAGTGCTCATCTCCATTTGTTAGCCAAAGAGCCAGCGTTGTCCGAAGACGCTTCCACGGTCATGTGGCCGCATGACACACGCGGAACGCTGTTACCTACCCACCGAAATGGTACCTATTAATCTACTTGCATTTGAATTGCTTTCGAATTGCTAGGTTGGCAAGAGCTGGGGCTAGTGCGGGAGCTCACTCCGTCACGTGGGGCTAGGGATTCGAACCTCCGAACTTGCGATCTCACAAGCTTGGTGTCTTACCCGCTGAGCCACCACGCCTCTACATTTCACTATATAGCAGCAAGCATTTTCTCACTTTACCTGCCTGTTTATTAAGCAGTAAAACCTGTAGCTTCTTAGGCCACAGCACAAAAATAATATTTACTGCTACTACAAATTATTTGTTTCATGTTGGGGGAGTTACAGAAATAATTAATGATGATCAGGCAGACTTGTGTCTCTATTATTAAGCATTGGCATCAGCAGAGCCTCTGCAACCATCTCAGTACAGTGGCATTCGGTAGAGATGCCCTCCCAATTGTCTAAAATCAGTGGGGTTGGATATAATGTAGCAAACCATCTGCAACCTTTCCCATCAGGCTGTCCTAAAGACAATAATGATGGTGAGGCAGAGAGCAGCAACAGTAGGCAGAGTCAATGCATTACCACAAGTAGAACCAAAGCATTGCAACGCATAAAGCCAACTGTATAATGTAAATCTCTCCCAGCTCCTTTACTTCAAAGATCCTAAGGATACTGAAGAAATATATTGCAATCATATTTCCACTAGCTTGCTATCCCAGTGTGTGTATGAGCATTCCTGAAGTGTCTAGTAACTAAAAGCACAATCACAGATAATTCAGACACTAAAGGCTTAAAAAGCCACTGTAGAAGCACAAAGGGCTTAGGAGCTGAAAAGAAATGGCATATCTAAGAAACTTAAGAAAAGACAGATCACTAAGTATGAATGTAGATAAATAAACAGATTCATAGGGACAATGCTAAGAAGCTGAACTCAGAACTAGTCAACACTAGCAAAGGATGCTAAAATGGCTTTTTTTTTTTTTTGCAAGTATATTAAAAGTTAGAGGAATAAAACACAAGTTCTGCTGCTTAGTATAGAAGATGAAATATGAAGTGGTGACAAGGAGAAGGCAGAATTGCTCAACTCTTATTTTGCCTCCAGCTTCTCCCAGATGAACAGTATAAACCATTGCACAAGTAGAATGACTGATAGTAGATCGGAATTGCGGTTTAAGATTAATAAGGAATTACTCAGCAACCTTAAATGAGTGCAGGAGCCAACTGCATCCTAGGATACCAAAGAAGTGTGTTTTCTATTAACTTTGAAAAATCTTGGAGAACAGATTAGGGGCTACAAGACTGAAGGAAGGCAAATGTCCCAATTTTCAAAAGGAAGGAGAAGAAAGATCTGGGGAAGCTGTGGAGTGGTCAAGTTGATTTCAGTACTGAAAGAGACAGTAAAGTGATTGCATGCTTATAACAATGAAATATTTAATCAGCCTGGATTAGACAAGAATAAAGCCTTTTTTTTTTCAAAGCAGGTTTCACACAGTTAACAACTTAGATCAGAGCTTTCCAAACTTTTCACGTTGGCGACACACACCAACGGCAGCGGCGGCGGCACGGCCTACGGTGTCCTGGTCTGTCGCGCAAAAAACCCAGAAGTGCTGATGGGGGAACCGAAAGAAGCGGCACCCCTGCCGATCAGCGGTGGCGGTGCTGATTGGTGGGGGTGCCGCTTCTTTCGGTTCCCTCATCAGCGCTTCCGGGTTTTTGCGCGACACACCAGGACACCGCAGGCGACACAGTAGTGTGTCGCGACACACACTTTGGAAAGCTATGACTTAGATAAATGTGGGTTAGATGAGAATCCTGTCTAAGTTAGTTGTTAAACCATATTCAAAGGCTGCACTTGCGTGACAGATTAAACCACCTGATTGTCAGACCGAGAGCAATTCCACGCTGAAGCCTAAGTTCTGTGCTGCTCCCAGCTGCTCCTAAAGCCAACTTCAGAAATTACAGTCCAGAGGGGAATGGTTTGGGCCAGGTTGGTGCTCAGACCAGACTATAAAACCTGACTGGTGGTTTGCCTGCTTTTTGCCCCTTTTTGCCCTTCCTGTCTATGCTGTGAGGGCAAGACTTGGGTGGCTCCTCTGTGAACAGGTCTACCAGGGCCTGTCTTTTCCTTTTAAAGAGTATCCCCTCCTCACTAGTCCCCATGCCTTTCCTTTGCTTTCCCAGATGTTTGCACATGTGGATCCCTTCACACCTACTTCCTCCCCTTTGACACTAACACAAAGCCTCCCCCTCCCGCCCGCTGATTATACCACGGTTGCTCTGTTGCTACAATAAACAAAGCCAAAGAGATACAGGTTGTTCTTTCATTTTCACCTTCCATGGAAGGACCATAGAAGCCTTGTGGCTGAAGTGATGATTCACCTTCACAGAAACAACTTTGTAGCACTGGCTTTATACCAACCTGCCTACATTGCAACAGTACAACTTAAAGATTTAGAAGACAAAAGAAAGGGCGGGGGGAGCTTTGCAGTCCTATGAGTAACTGATAGGAAAACAAGGGGAGCGTGATTCACCTAGCCTGGGTAGAAACCAAAACGGGGCCCACTGGGAAATGTAAGAGTTGAATGGAGTAATGAGCTTGTAGAGCAGGGGTTCCTAAACTTTTTGCCATCACACTTCCCTTTTAATCTTAAGGTACACACCTCCCCTAAAAATCCAAACACCAAAACGAACACAAATGAACAATGAAAACAATAGAATGAAACTTTGGAAAAGGTGGATTTATTGTAACAATGTATGATAAGGAGCTCAGCAGAGAAGCTGCTGCTCCGTCGCCATCTTAGCTCCGCCCCCCTTGTAACAATGTATAGCTAAAAGGTTCTTGTTGCGGTTTGTATATACCCAGGAATTTACAGTTAGATAAATTATACTGGAGAGGCTTGATATCTAGGTGAGAGGGGAATTATTCTGCAAGTCACCCAATTAGCAGCCATTGTTGTAGGGATGATGTGGCAGTGTATGACTCATACTACAGGTGCTAATAGTTTAGCTGGGTGTGGCAGATGATGAGAGTGACCTATAATGTGATTGGTCAGTTTATATATATAAGCAGAAGAAACCTGGTATTCTTTCTTCTCATTTGCTGTAACTTCATCGATGTATCATTTGTTACCCGTGTGGATGTATTCCGTAATACGTATGTATATATAGTAAATAGGATATTTTTATAATCTCTGTTTGAGTATC
The DNA here is from genome assembly GCA_023362775.1 of Charina bottae. Classification (NCBI taxonomy): domain Eukaryota; kingdom Metazoa; phylum Chordata; class Lepidosauria; order Squamata; family Charinaidae; genus Charina; species Charina bottae. Next base: position 2,909,873 of record JALMGJ010000030.1, on the reverse strand, counting down.
TATTTACTGCTCAGAACGTGGATCACTGGTGTCTAGGAAGAAGTAGCGGGCCGCTCCACCACGCGCACTCTGACAGGTTCTGGGCCCAGCGGTGGAACGTGTGCAGCTGGCATGCTGGCACGGCTGTGAGGACGTTGGAAGCCTATCCAGGAGTCGTTTGGATATTTGGGGCGAGTTTGGAGCTTTTGCAGGTTCCGTGCCTGGCTGTGTATTTTTTCCTAGTCTTGTTTGCAGCTGAAGGACGTTCTGATACAGTCTGTGCAATTTATCATCGGTGTCTGCCCAGGAGGGGCTGAGGAAAGATGAGCACAGTCAAGATGCAGCTAACAGTTGGAGGTGGATTCCCTCTGGAAAGACTGAATGCATCTAATTATCTGTCCTGGGCGTACAAAATGGAGATGTATCTTTGCCGTGAAGGTCTTTGGAAGATTGTACTTTGCCCTCAAACAAACTTGGACGATGAAGCAGTTGTTCTACAGGACGAAAAAGCATTGGCAAGCATAGTTTTATGTTTGGAGGATAGCCAGTTATGTTATGTTAGAAATTGTCAGTTAGCCAGTAAGTGTTGGGAAGCTTTAAAGGATGTTTATCTTAGAAGCACACCGTTATGCAAAGTATTGTTGACACGGAGGCTTTATCATGCTAGATTGCTTGAAAGTGGGGATATCCGTGAACATTTGCATTATATGACTGGTTTGTTCCTTTAATTAGCACAGAGGGATATGCAATTCTCAGAAGCACATAAGGTTTATGTAATTCTCAGTTCTCTTAATGAAACATGGGATAATTTAGCTACCAGTTTCGGGTCTTTATCTGAGCGTGATTTGATCGTAAATTATTTAACTGGGCGTCTTCTGGAAGAGGAGCAAAGGAGGAAAACATGTTCTAATGTAATTAGGTCAAAGCAAAACAGTAAGTCTGTGAAAGAATGTTATTCTAACTCTGATAATGTTTTATATGTGAGACGCTGTTTTCGCTGTAAGTCTGATAAACATTTGTTAAAAGACTGTGATAAAAAGAAACCAAAAGCCAAGCCGGGGATTTCCAAGCAACGGAGTGCTGTCCAGCTGTCAGTGATTACTTCTGCAGGAAGAGATTTAAAGGAGCCGTGGCTTCTTGACAGCGGAGCCAGCCAGCACATCGCCAATGATAGGCAGATGTTTAAAAGTTTTATGCAAGCTGAACGGGATCATGTTAGCCTTGCAAATGGAAGTGTTGCATCTGTTACTGGCAAAGGGTTTGTGTATGTACCAAGTTTTAACACTGAATTATCAATGCTATGTGTACCAGACTTAGAGTATAACATCATAAGTGCTTCTCAGTTAGATAAACAGGGATATGATGTAAAGTTTGGTAAGGGTGAATGCATTGTTTTGAAAGATAATCATGTCTGTGGTAAGGGTGTTTTACAGAACCATTTATATGTAATGATGACACACAGAGACCATGATGTAGCCATGATTAACAAACCAACACATGATTCATGTGAACATCTGTGGCATAGACGGTTGGGGCATCCGAGTTTCAAAGTGATTGAAAAGATGTCTGAAGCAAGTTCTGGAATGAATTTGAAACCGTGCCAAGCTTATCTGGATTGCACGGCATGTAAGGTTGCAAAGTCAAAGGTGTATCCTGTAAGCAAATTTAGTGATAGAAAGTCACATAAATGTTTTGAATTAGTTCACACTGACCTAATTGGCCCATTACCAGCCACAATAGATGGTGCTAAATATGTTTTAGTTATTGTGGATGATTTCACCAGATTTGGGTTCTGTTACCTATTGAAAGCGAAAAGCCAAACGTTTGATAAGTTCAGAAATTGGGTGCAGTTTGTGGAACGTAGTTATAGCACAAAGGTGTGTAGTTTGCAAACTGACCGGTGCACTGAGTTTATGAGTGGCAGTTTTCAGCAATGGCTCAGTAGGAGGGGCATTGCGCATAGGAGAACCAATCCGCATAGTTCAGCTGAGAATGGTGTGGCGGAATGCAGGAATCTGGCATTACAGACAGTAAAGGATTCACTTTTAGCTGACTCAGGGCTATCTAGAGGATACTGGGGAGAGGCTATATTGACTGTTAATTATTTAATTTACAGGTTGTGGAGTGTGTCTGTAAATCAAACACCATATTATATGTTGTATGGCAAGAAGCCATCATTAGCTCATTTGAAGGTGTTTGGGTGCACTGCCTATGTTCACGTGCATAAGGAGGTACGTAGGAAAGGGCAGGCAAAAGCACAGAAGATGACGTTTGTGGGGTATGAGCCAGGAACCAAGGGATATAGGTTCACTGATGGCAGGAGACTTGTTATTTCCAGATCAGCAAGTTTTAGTGAGCACAGCAATTGGCTGAAGTTACACGGAGGGAGTGAGGTTTTTCTTCCTGGTCAGGGACAATTTGAGTTCTCAGAGCGGCGAGAGTCCAATGATGTGATTAAGAAGGAAGAGGAAGTAACTCGTAGTGTGCCAATGATGCAGGAGGCTACTGTATTGCGCAGATCTGAAAGAGTTAACAAGGGCATACCACCTCAGTGTTACACACCAGGTGATGTTAAAGTGTGTTTTATTAATTATGAACCTCGTAGTTATAAAGAGGTATTGGAGTTGCCACCACAAGAGCAGAAGAAGTGGAAAGCTGCTATGGATGTGGAAATGAATGCCATTAATTCCCATAAGGTGTTTACCAGGCTGCCTGAAGGGCATAGGGCAGTAGGTTGTAGGTGGGTTTATAAGAAGAAGACCTTAGTCAATGGTGATATTCAGTATAAAGCTAGGCTTGTAGCACAAGGGTTTTCCCAGGTTAAGAATCAGACTTATGATGAGGTTTTTGCACCAACGCTAAGAGGGGAGACATTCAGGTTTGCCTTAGCAATGGCAGCAGCTGGGAATTGTGTAGTGAACCATTATGATATCACCACAGCATATCTGCATGCTGATTTGAGGGAAGAAATCTATATGGCTGAGGCTCCAGGATATGAGTCTAATGTTGCAGGAAGAGTATACAAGTTGCAGAAAGCGTTGTATGGACTCAGGCAATCGGCATGTTGCTGGAATCTAAGATTAGATGAGGAATTGCAAAGAATGGGGTTCAAGTGTAGCAAGGCTGACCCATGTCTGTATGTAAAGCAATGTGATAATAATGAACAGGTGTTGCTTTTGATCTTTGTAGATGATTTGTGTCTTATAGCTAAAGATCAAAGCAGGGTAATTGAATTTACTGAAAAACTGAAGCAACAATTTGATGTTAAAGATCTGGGAGAGATTAAAAATTACCTAGGTGTAGGTATTCAGAAGGTTGATGGGGGATTCGTTCTAGAGCAGCGGAAGAAAATTGAACAACTGCTAAGAGAGAACGATATGGAACATTGCAAGGAGGTTCCTACCCCGATGACAACTGATTTTGTTAAGACAGAGGCTGGAGACTATGACCAAACTACATGTAATCAGGAACACTATCAATCAATAATTGGAAGTTTATTGTATTTAGCACAATGGTCATGTCCCGATATTGGGCATGCGGTAAATGTACTGAGTAGATATGTTACACAACCTACCCAGAAGCATTGGAAAGGTATTAAACGAGTGTTTAGGTATCTTAAGGGGACTATTAATAAATGTTTATTGATAAAACCATGTAAACCATTGGAATTAAAATGCTATGTAGATAGTGATTGGGGTAATGATGTACATGATAGAAAATCAATGACAGGATTGATAATTATGTTTGGTGACACCTTGGTGGGGTGGAGGTCTCGGAAACAGAGTTCTGTCGCAGTATCAACCGCAGATGCGGAGTACGCTGCATTATCTGACCTATGTTCAGAGTTAATATGGTATAGGCAATTGTTAATGGATGTTAATATAGCAATTGATGAACCTATATGTGTATATGATGACAGTGAAGCATGTATACAGATTGCAAAGAGTGATAGGATCAGAGGAAGGAGCAAACATGTTGATATCAAGTATCACAATGTTAGGAATGCTGTAAAAGAATCTCTGATTAATTTGCAATATTGTCCATCTGAGAGTAATGTAGCAGATGTGATGACAAAGCCTCTAAGTATAGATAGACATAGGATGTGTATATCCAAAATGTGTACGTCTTCTATTCTGTATAAAGTGAAATGTAATATCTATTGTAAATTGGAGGGGTGTTGGGGTTTGTATATACCCAGGAATTTACAGTTAGATAAATTATACTGGAGAGGCTTGATATCTAGGTGAGAGGGGAATTATTCTGCAAGTCACCCAATTAGCAGCCATTGTTGTAGGGATGATGTGGCAGTGTATGACTCATACTACAGGTGCTAATAGTTTAGCTGGGTGTGGCAGATGATGAGAGTGACCTATAATGTGATTGGTCAGTTTATATATATAAGCAGAAGAAACCTGGTATTCTTTCTTCTCGTTTGCTGTAACTTCATCAATGTATCATTTGTTACCCGTGTGGATGTATTCCATAATACGTATGTATATATAGTAAATAGGATATTTTTATAATCTCTGTTTGAGTAACTATTTACTGCTCAGAACGTGGATCACTGGTGTCTAGGAAGAAGTAGCGGGCCGCTCCACGCACGCACTCTGACAGTTCTTCACACCTCTGGGCTCTGTCTGCATCTCCCCAAGGGAGGTACACCTCACACCCTGGTACACCCTGTTCTAGGAGGACTGAGAAAACATGAGGCAAGGAAACTTCATTGACTTAATGGGCCATTGTTGGATCAACCATGAGATAATTTAATAATGGCAGCTACTGACCAGCAGAGGACATAGGACTATGTCAGCCCATGACAAAATGGCTGCACAGGACAGTGACTGGCTACTGGAAGTGAGAGGGCGTGTGGGCACTTTAGCCAATCAGATTTGGAGCTTTCACTAGATCAGAAGCACCGCAAACCATCTGCGTTCCAGCTTTGGATGGAAAACAGCTCCTTTGAAAACTTTCAAAATGCAGGTAGAGGGTGCATTTGTGATGGGCTGGGAGTGAGTGAAGGACAAAGTCATCAGTTCCTATTCTAAAGAAGCAATGGGTGTTCTATACTGGCAATGGGGCAAGGAGAAAGTGCAGATCTGCCTTCAATGTGTTTTCTGACTTGACCATCAGTCAAATTATGGTTAAGGCAGAGTGCCTTGACCATGGTTTGGCACAAAGGTTTGTGGTTGGTTGAATTATCTTAGTCCTGATTCCATATGCTGACCAAACCCAGTTAGACAATTAATCAGTTAATAAAACCTAATCAATTAATCTACCACTCTCCAGCCTCCAAATATAGACTGACATGAAATGGGGCTGCTCTAGCTATATCTTTGTTCCTCCCATTTTTATTTCCAGTAAATTTTATTTCTCTATTATTAAAAGCACTTATACTGGATTTCTTGAAGCTTTGATTTTACATTCTTAAAACTACATGGCTTATGCAAGTGCTTTGCTGTAAAGTAGAAAAATATTAGTGACATATCTCACACAAATGCACACATATACCCTTATTTATTTATTTTTTAAAATTGTAAATATATCTGTCCGAGTGAAAAATCTCAGGGAAGCTTGTGTGGATTGCAAAATTCCAGTTTGTTTCTTTGGGTTCTTCCTCCCACATGGTCTCTACTACTTTGCAGGCTGGTAAAAAAAAAAAGTCAGATTTTGACTCCAGGTGACTGCCTGGACTAGTCCTTGCAGTTTTCTTGGCAAAATTTCAGAAGCAGTTTGCCCTTGCCTGCTTTCTGCAGCTGAGAAAGAGTGACTGGCTCAAGGTCACCCAGCTGACTTCATGCAGGACTAGAACTCACAGTCTCCCAGTTTCTAGCCTGGTGCCTTAAGCACACCAGACTGCCTCTTTTTTTCTGTTCATGGAGGTATAACAAGCACTTTTCTTGGCAATAATACCCAAGTAGCTTGTTATTACGTCTTCCGTTTTTTTGGTTTTGGGGTTCTTTACATACAGCCCTAGTATTTCCTGATGGCCTCCCAGTTTAGCTGTTTAGCTTTTTGAGATCTGCCAAAGTTTGCTAAGTACTGCCACCTAGCTGGTTCCTTTGCAGCCAACTCCTCCACAATTGCAAATGAATAGGACATGGACAGGGCGATTCAACAGACGCTGTATATTTAGACTTTCAAAAATCCTTCAGCTCCCACACAAACTCAACAACTGTAGTGAAATGTGATCCTAGTCCGTGAGGGGGAGAAGGAAGTGACAATACTTTTAATGGCAAAAAAAAAGATACCCCAAAAAAAGGAAATACAAGAGGATTTACTGGGAAAAGAAGACCGTTAGGAAACTTTGCATGCTACAAAGTTATTCATTCAGATTTAGCTATATTTTGATGTAATTAGCCATGGATGATTCTCAGCCAAGGGTTACGGCATCCTTCTGGGTCAATCGGCTGTCTGAATCAGGTGAAGAACACTATCTTAGAATGTTTCTGTTCTTGGATACTGGTAGATTATCACTATTATGAGGCAGCTGCCTTACAGAATATCTGGACTTGATTCCCCCTGCCCCCAAATACCTACATGAGGCCATTGATGGATTCAGGCTGGGTGGGGTAAGCTATAAATATGAATAAGATGCTAGATGTATTTCTCCTTTCCATTAATCCAGATGAGACAACAGCTGCTCAAATCAATCCCTTATTGGCAGAATGGAGTAGGTGAGGGCCAGTGTGCAGCTATTAGTCAGCAGGGAAGCTTCTCAGGAATGCCTCAGATTCTGTGAGGTCAGTCCCTCCTGCAGGCCACCCAAAAGGATGGCAACTCTGGTCATCTCTGCATTAGTGGTTTAGAGTATTTTCACATCACCACCCAGCCATTGTTGAAGCGATAGAAAGCATGTCTGCATCACTATTGTTTTGCCACAATTACGTTTGGATGACCCTAGAAGATGCTATAAATCGCTAGTGCAGATACTCCATGATGCTGGGGTATCTGCTTCATGAATGGGCTCTGCCACTGGAAAAAACTACTAGACCTCAGCTGATAGGCTAACACTCAGCCTGCCTGCCTGCTTGATTACTGTGGTGCTCAGCAGAGCTCAGATGGTGTCAACAAGACAAGACCTCAGGGCAGAAGTCTACATTAAAGTAAATGAAGTAATACACCTCGCCATTTAAGAAGCACTCCAACCACAACAGATAGGTTTGATTACTATAATTACATAACTGCACCATTGCCTAGAAAAACTTGAAGGCAATCTCCATTGCCCCAGGAGTCTTCTGGGTCGCAAGGACACTAACTTCTACTATCCAGTTTGGATCCCTAACATTTGATACCTCCTAGTTTGTGCTGTGCGGCACCAGTAGAGCACTACTCGGGCCTTTCTGATAAGCATATAGAGCACAGCTTTCCAACCTGTGTGTCGCGACACAAAAGTGTGTCGCCTGCGGGGCCCAGGTGTGTTGCGCCAAAACCCGGAAGTGCTGATGGCGCGTGGCCGCGGCGGACCATCAGCACTTCCGGGTTTTCGCACGGCACACAAGGACACCGCTGTCACCACCGCTGCGGCGCGTGAAAATCCGAAAGTGCCGCAGTGGCGGCGGCACACAAAAATCGAAAGCGGCAGCAGCGCTTCCGGGTTTTTGTGTGCCGCTGCAGCAGCAGCACGTCCGGGTTTTCTCATGCGCTGCCGTTGGTGTGTCGCCGCAGGAAAAGTTTGGAAAGCCCAGATATAGAATCCTACTCCTCCCTTGCAGTGTTGGAAGCTATGGTCCAATGTGTACAAAGAGAATCCAGGTTTATTATTTATTATTATCTTTTTATCATTTATAAAACTTCCTGCCTTCTCTCTCTCCTCTCTCTCTCTCTCTCTGAAAGGTTTTATTTGTGGTTTTTTAAAATTTAGTATGGAATTGTACATCTTGTTCTCTGTCTCTAATAATAATTTTTCAAATAATGGTTTTCTTTATGAGAGAGAGAGTTTTATTTATTTACTTATATTTATTAAGAATTTTCATATAATAAAAGATGAATCAAAAGAAAAAAAGGAAAGGAAAACAAAAAAGTACAAGAAAAGAAAAAGGGAAACTAAAGTTAAGAAATACATAAATGACTTCCGACCTTCTTTTCAACAGATAATTACAATTTTATTGTCCCTTCTCCCTCTTAAATATTTTACAAATCCCCTTGCCCCCTCATTTAGTCTGCATCTTTCTTAATCTTCAAATCCATAAATCATCAATTCATTTTTTTCTTCCTTCAGCAAAAAGTCCATATAAGGTTTCCAGTCTTTCAAAAAAGTTTTTGTTGTTTGTTCTCTGATCAAACAGGTCAGTTTCGCCATTTCTGCAAATTCTGACATTTTCACAAACCATTCCTTCACTGTGGGAATTTCATTATTCTTCCATCATTGTGCATACAATAATCTTGCTGCAGTTATCATATGCTGTACTATGTCAATCTACCATGAGTCTTTTCTAATTCATTGTCCATAAGTCCCAATAAAAATAATTCTGGGCTCAAAAAAATAAAGGGAACACTGAAACAACACAATGTAAGTCCAAGTCAATCACACTTCTGTGAAATCAAACTGTCCACTTAGGTAGCAACACTGATTGACAATCAATTTCACATGCTGTTGTGCACATGGAATAGACAACAGGCGGAAAGCATAGGCAGTTAGCAAGACATCCCCAATAAAGGAGTGGATCTGCAGGTGGTGACCACAGACCACTTCTCAGTTCCTATGCTTTCTGGCTGATGGTTTGGTCACTTTTGAATGCTGGTGGTGCTTCCACTCTAGTGGTAGCATGAGACGGAGTCTACAACCCACACAAGTGGCTCAGGTAGTGCAGCTCATCCAGGATGGCACGTCAATGCGAGCTGTGGCAAGAAGGTTTGCTGTGTCTGTTAGCGTAGTGTCCAGAGCATGGAGGCGCTACCAGGAGACAGGTCAGTACATCAGGAGATGTGGAGGAGGCCGTAGGAGGGCAACAACCCAGCAGCAGGACCGCTACCTCCGCCTTTGTGCAAGGAGGGACAGGAGGAGCACTGCCAGAGCCCTGCAAAATGACCTCCAGTGGGCCACAAATGTGCGTGTGGCTGCTCAAACGGTCAGAAACAGACTCCATGAGGGTGGTATGAGGGCCCGACGTCCACAGGTGGAGGTTGTGCTTACAGCCCAACACCGTGCAGGACGTTTGGCATTTGCCAGAGAACACAAGATTGGCAACTTCGCCACTGGCGCCCTGTGCTCTTCACAGATGAAAGCAGGTTCACACTGAGCACATGTGACAGACGTGACAGGGTCTGGAGACGCCGTGGAGAATGTTCTGCTGCCTGCAACATCCTCCAGCACGACCGGTTTGGCAGTGGGTCAGTAATGGTGTGGGGTGGCATTTCTTTAGGGGGCCGCACAGCCCTCCATGTGCTCGCCAGAGGTAGCCTGACTGCCATTAGGTACCGAGATGAGATCCTCAGACCCCTTGTGAGACCATATGCTGGTGCGGTTGGCCCTGGGTTCCTCCTAATGCAAGACAATGCTAGACCTCATGTGGCTGGAGTGTGCCAGCAGTTCCTGCAAGACGAAGGCATTGATGCTATGGACTGGCCCGCCCGTTCCCCAGACCTGAATCCAATTGAGCACATCTGGGACATCATGTCTCGCTCCATCCACCAACGCCACGTTGCACCACAGACTGTCCAGGAGTTGGGGGATGCTTTAGTCCAGGTGTGGGAGGAGATCCCTCAGGAGACCATCCGCCACCTCATCAGGAGCATGCCCAGGCGTTGTAGGGAGGTCATACAGGCACGTGGAGGCCACACACACTACTGAGCCTCATTTTGACTTGTTTTAAGGACATTACATCAACGTTGGATCAGCCTGTAGTGTTCTTTTCCACTTTAATTTTTGAGTGTAACTCCACATCCAGACCTCCAGGAGTTGCTTACATTTGATTTCCATTGCTTTTTGTGTGATTTTGTTGTCAGCACATTCAACTATGTAATGAACAAAGTAATTAATACAAATATTTCATTCATTCAGATCTAGGATGTCTTATTTCAGTGTTCCCTTTATTTTTTTGAGCAGCTTATTAATCTTTACACAAGAAAGAGTGTTAAGGAATTGAGATTCCTCTCGAAGTGTAAACAAATGCCATCCAATAGAATAGCTTTTTACAAGATACATTTACTTTTGTGGCGTCCTTGATGCTCTCTGAGCCTTGTTGTTTTCTTGCAGACGTTTCATTGCCAGGCTAGGCAACATCTTCAGTGCGAAAAGGGAGTGGGACTTGCTCTCTGTTTATATACCCTGGCTTGTCCTGCCTGTGTTGGTGGGGGTGTTGTACTCTCCTTCGTAGTACCTTGATTGGGTTGTTGTTTGCTGCTTGGTTGATTGACTGAGTTAATAGTTCCTTGATTAGGGTCTATTGTTCTCCTCGATTGGTACATTTACTTTTCCAGGAGATTATGTTATTGATTGCTTGGATGGAACAATTGTATATAAGCAGCCATTCAAAACCTGCAAGGTGTACAGTATTGCTATTTTACTTAGTAGATTCTTTAAGCTGATTGTCAAAGAAGAAATATCAGATGAAGATTGTTTTAATACTTATTATTACATTAGGGGATCAGCACTTAGCATTGTTAAATTGTTTGGTTCACCCGTGAAGTCTCCAGAACTAATATATATAACTAACTAACTTTGACATCCATGTATTTACTTATTTAAATCCTCCAGGAGCTCAAGATGGTATACATAGGATTCCGCCCTCTATTTTTTCTCACAACATGCAACAAAACAGTAACAGTAACCTGTGCAAAGAGGTCCAAGAAGTATTGAAGCCTGTCCTGTAACCTTCCAAGCCATCTGAAGAGATATAATTAACTGCACTACCAGGACTAAGGTTTGTGGAAAGGGCAAACAGGGAGAAACCATTTCAAGGCCGAAGGAAAAATGTAGCTATTGGAGACAGTTTCTGGACCACAAACTACTAATACTTACCAGCACTTTTAGTCCTTCAAATGTAGAATTCTAGTACAAACGTACAAATCACATTATTTTCTTAACCATGGTTTGTTAAATAAGCCATATCCAAACCAACCATGATGTGTGAACATAGCCTATATATGTAGGGATGTTTAGATGGGCATGGAGGGCTCACTCTGTATCTCCATCTACTTTTGATCTATCATCTACTTCCAAAACTATTGAACCAGGCTAACAACTTATTTCTATGGAGCTAAATAGTTAAAGCAGATAGCACTTTAAGTCAGCTGTAAGAACCCGAACACTATATTTACTTACACTGACCTCCAGGAGGCGGTACATATGATCAGTTTTGTCCTACTTTGGACTCATCCGTGCATGTAGGTCTAAACCAGTCATGTACTGCCTCCTGGTGGTCAACATAAATAAAAGTACCATACCAGATATTTTTGTTGTTTATTTGGTCAGTGGCTTCCAACTCTTCGTGACTTCATGGACCAGCCCACGCCAGAGCTTCCTGTCGACCATCCCCAGCTCCCCCAAGGTCAACTCCATCACCTCCAGAATATCATCCATCCATCTTGCCCTTCGTCGGCCCCTCTTCCTTTTGCCTTCCACTTTCCCTAGCATCAGCATCATTTCCAGGGTATCCTGTCTTCTCATTATGTGGCCAAAGTACTTCAGTTTTGCCTTTAACATCATTCCCTCAAGTGAGTAGTCTGGCTTTATTTCCTGGAGTATGGACTGGTTTGATCTTCTTGCAGTCCAAGGCACTCTCAGAATTTTTCTCCAACACCACAGTACAAAAGCATCTATCTTCCTTCGCTCAGCCTTCCTTATGGTCCAGCTCTCGCAGCCATAGGCTACTACAGGGAATACCATTGCTTTAACTATGCGGACCTTTGTTGTCAGTGTGATGTCTGTGCTCTTAACTATTTTATCAAGATTTGCCATTGCTCTCCTCCCAAGAAGTAGACGTCTTCGGATTTCCTGGCTGCAGTCAGCGTCTGCAGTAATCTTTACGCCTAGAAATACAAAGTCTGTCACTGCCTCCACTTTTTCTCCCTCTATTTGCCAGTTATCTGTTAGAAGTAAATTTTATCTTACCAAGTTCGTTCCTGAGCCGGGAGTAAAGAAACTGACAAATTGCATGAAGTTAGGAGTTTATTCACCCAAGAGCAAAAGCAATGACAGCAAGCTGTTAGGTGGGCGGCCGTGCAGGACCCCCTTCCTACAGCACATTATATAGATTCCATTCAACTCCTCCTTTAGAAGACCACCCCTTACTCAGTTACCCATACCCCACCTTACCCTCATTCCATATTAGGAATTTCCTTCCTTCACTCCATATTAGGAACTTCCTTCCATCCTTGCTAGGGCTCCTTGACCGTTATTAAACAATATATTTCCCCTGGAGAAGCTATCCTTGGAAAGTACACTTTATCTTTCTATGGGCACAGCTATCTATCAAGGCCTGCTAGAAAGGAAGGGTAAGAAAGTTAACAAAACTCTTCAAGGAAATACAAAATGGTTTCAGAGCCATAATACAAGTGCATATGTTTCCAATATATGAATATGAAATATATTTGTATGTATATATACAGAAATGTAAGAATATGTTTATAATCCAACAATCCCCCCTCTGTGCATGGGAAAGCATATTCCCATAGCACACCTAGGAATGGTCCAGTCAGTAGTTGTGGTTGAGGAAGCAAAGGGAATAGCGACTGGATTCCCTTTAGAAACCTCTAGTAGGAGGGTCCACAGCATTATAAGCCAAGACATTCTTTCAAACCCCAAATGTCAGAATCCGGATCCCTAACAAGCTTGATGGGAGGCCAAGGCAGGAAGGGGGCTGTGATCTTGGACTGCTGGTTTGACGTGTGTCCAATGAAGCCAGGTGTTTCGTTCAGCAACCTGAACTGCTGTTTGTGTTGTCAAAAGGATATCCACACCCAATCACCTGGTTCAAAAGGATGAAGAGTTTCTTCCAATGGCAAGGTCTGGAGTAGAGCACTTCATTTCCATAGAGATCGCAAGTACCTGCACATAGAGAGGAGATAAGAAAATAACGTAGAATCCCCCCTCTCTAGGTGAAGGGAGTGGGGATCCAGGCCTTTTGAAACATCTGGTGGCCTGCCAAAAAGCAACTCAAATGGAGACAATCCCACATCTTTTCAAGGTCAGGTACATTGTTGTTTATTCGTTCAGTCGTTTCCGACTCTTCGTGACTTCATGGACCAGTCCACGCCAGAGCTTTCTGTCGGCCGTCACCATCCCCAGCTCCCCCATGGTTGAGTCTGTCACCTCCAGAATACCATCCATCCATCTTGCCCTTGGTCGGCCCCTCTTCCTTTGGCCTTCCACTTTCCCTAGCATCAGCTTCTTCTCCAGAGTATCCTGTCTTCTCATTATGTGGCCAAAGTACTTCAGTTTTGCCTTTAATATCATTCCCTCAAGTGAGCAGTCTGGCTTGATTTCCTGGAGTATGGACTGGTTTGATCTTCTTGCAGTCCAAGGCACTCTCAGAATTTTCCTCCAACACCACAGTTCAAAAGCATCTATCTTCCTTCGCTCAGCCTTCCTTATGGTCCAGCTCTCGCAGCCATAGGTTACTACAGGGAATACCATTGCTTTCACTATGCGGACCTTTGTTCTCAGTGTGATGTCTCTGCTCTTAACTATTTTATCAAGATTTGCCATTGCTCTCCTCCCAAGAAGTAGACGTCTTCTGATTTCCTGGCTGCAGTCAGCGTCTGCAGTAATCTTTGCGCCTAGAAATACAAAGTCTGTCACTGCCTCCACTTTTTCTCCCTCTATTTGCCAGTCATCAATCAAGCTCGTTGCCATAATCTTGGTTTTTTTGAGGTTTAACTGCAACCCAGCTTTTGCACTTTCTTCTTTCACCTTCGTCATAAGGCTCCTCAACTCCTCCTCGCTTTCAGCCATCAAAGTGGTATCATCTGCATATCTGAGATTGTTAATGTTTCTTCCAGCGATTTTAACTCCAGCCTTGGATTCCTCAAGCCCAGCATGTCGCATGATGTGTTCTGCGTACAGGTTGAATAGGTAGGGTGAGAGTATACAGCCCTGCCGTACTCCTTTCCCAATCTTAAACCAGTCCGTTGTTCCGTGCTCTGTTCTTACCGTTGCTACTTGGTCGTTATACAGATTCCTCAGGAGGCAGACAAGATGACTTGGTATCCCCATACCACCAAGAACTTGCCACAATTTGTTATGATCCACACAGTCAAAGGCTTTAGAATAGTCAATAAAACAGAAATAGATGTTTTTCTGAAATTCCCTGGCTTTCTCCATTATCCAGCGGATATTGGCAATTTGGTCTCTAGTTCCTCTGCCTTTTCTAAACCCAGCTTGTACATCTGGCAATTCTCGCTCCATGAATTGCTGGAGTCTACCTTGCAAGATCTTGAGCATTACCTTACTGGCATGTGAAATAAGTGCCACTGTTCGATAGTTTGAACATTCTTTAGTGCTTCCCTTTTTTGGTATGGGGATATAAGTTGATTTTTTCCAATCTGATGGCCATTCTTGTGTTTTCCAAATTTGCTGGCATATGGCATGCATCACCTTGACAGCATCATCTTGCAAGATTTTAAACAGTTCAGCTGGGATACCATCGTCTCCTACTGCCTTGTTATTAGCAATGCTTCTTAAGGCCCATTCAACCTCACTCTTCAGGATGTCTGGCTCTAACTCACTGACCACACCGTCAAAGCTATCTCCAATATTATTATCCTTCCTATACAGATCTTCCGTATATTCTTGCCACCTTTTCTTGATCTCTTCTGCTTCTGTTAGGTCCTTACCATCTTTGTTTTTGATCATACCCATTTTTGCCTGGAATTTACCTCCGATGTTTCTAATTTTCTGGAAGAGGTCTCTTGTCCTTCCTATTCTATTGTCTTCTTCCACTTCCGCACATTGCTTGTTTAAAAATAATTCCTTATCTCTTCTGGCTAACCTCTGGAATTTTGCATTTAATTGGGCATATCTCCCCCTATCACTGTTGCCTTTTGCTTTCCTTCTTTCTTGGGCTACTTCCAGTGTTTCAGCAGACAGCCATCTTGCCTTCTTGGTTTTCTTTTTCTTTGGGACGTTTTTTGTTGCCGCCTCCTGAACAATGTTGCGAACTTCTGTCCATAGTTCTTCTGGGACCCTATCTACTAAATCTAGTCCCTTAAATCTATTCTTCACCTCCACTGCATATTCCTTAGGAATATTAGTGAGCTCATATCTAACTGATCTGTGGGTCTTCCCTATTCTCTTTAGTCTGATTCTAAATTTTGCAATAAGAAGTTCGTGATCTGAACTACAGTCAGCTCCAGGTCTTGTTTTTACTGACTGTATAGATGTCCGCCACCTTTGGCTGCAAAGGATGTAGTCAATCTGATTTCGGTGTTGACCATCTGGTGAAGTCCATGTATAAAGTCGTCTTTTAGGTTGTTGGAAGAGAGTGTTTGTTATGCACAGTGAGTTGTCTTGGCAAAATTCTATCAGCCTATGTCCTGCTTCATTTTGTTCTCCCAGACCATGCTTGCCTGTAATTCCAGGTGTCGTCTGACTACCCACCTTAGCATTCCAGTCTCCTGTAATGAAAATAACATCTCTTTTTGGTGTATTATCTAGTAGGTGCTGCAGATCCTCATAGAACTGATCTACTTCTGCTTCTTCAGCACCTGTGGTTGGGGCGTATATTTGGATCACTGTGATGTTAAATGGCTTACCCTGAATTCGAATTGAGATCATTCTATCGTTTTTTGGATTGTATCCAAGCACTGCTTTAGCCACTTTATTATTAATTATGAAGGCTACTCCATTTCTTCTGTGGTCCTCTTGTCCACAGTAGTAGATCTGGTGGTCATCTGATGTGAAGTGGCCCATCCCAGTCCATTTCAGTTCACTGACACCTAAAATGTCTATATTTAATCTTGACATCTCACCAATAACCACATCCAATTTGCCCTGGCTCATAGATCTTACATTCCAGGTTCCTATGGTGTGTTGATCTTTAGAACATCGGATTCGTCGTTCACCACCAGCACCGTCGGCCTCTAGCCGTCCTTTCGGCTTTGAGCTAGCTGCGTCATCACATCTGGGGCTAGTTGAACGTATCCTCTGTTCCTCCCCAGTAGCATTTTGACCATCTTCCGACCTGGGAGTCCCATCTTCCGATGGTATACCGACATATCTTTGGTTGTACTGATCCATTTAGTTTTCATGGCAAGAATACTGGGGTGGGTTGCCATTACCTTCCCCAGGGATCGTATTTAGTCTGACCTCTCTGCCACGACCTTCCCGTCTTGGGTGTCCCTTCACGGTTTAGCTCATGGTTTCATTGAGGTGCTCAAGCTCCAGCACCACGACAAGGTAACGATCTCCTTTGCTGGAGGTACATACAGTAAGTGAAATAAAGCGATAGGCAATACCTGGGGCCACTTTAAATGCGTCTCCTGGCATAATTTTCCTAGCAATGTCTTGAGTTCCCTGTTAGCCCATTCCACCACCACCCGAAGATTGAGGATGATAAGGGACATGTAAGTTCTATGTGATGCCTAAAGCTTGCAGGATGTGAGTAATCACGTGTGCCTCAAAGAGTTGGCCGCGGTCCATATCTAAGACAGACGATGCGTATCGGGGAACGATGTCCTTCAGCAGGTGTCTTGCAGTTTCAATTGCAGTAGCATGTCAACAAGGGAAGGCTTCAATCCAGTGTGTAAGTTGGTCTCTGCAAACAAGTACATGTTCGAAGCCATTTGCCTTAGGTAATTGAATATAGTCTAGCTGTAATTTTTTTTCTCAAAAGGTCTTTGGGCCCAGGGTCTCCCTCCCTTATGGATCTTTTGTCTTGAGGAAGCATTGTTAGCTTGGCAAGTGAGACATGTACGTGCTACTTTTTCAGCTTCCATGTAAACCCCAGGCTCATACCATACCCATTGCACGATATCCACAATGGCCTGGTCCCACAGTGGCCCTTTGCATGAATCTGTTGACAAAGAAGGTGTAACAAACATCTAGGGGCTAAGGGTCTTCCATCCGGTACCCTCCAGAATCCATCAGAAAAAGTTGCCTCATAGTTTGCCTGCCACTGTTCCACCTCCCCCCTCTCAACAAAATTGTTGTACGGAAGAGACAATTGAAGATGAAACTCTGCAGCTGTGACAGAGAGGGATAGAGGCTGCAGGGTGGCCCATTTCGCTGTAGCATCGGCGAAAGCATTCCCCTTTGTAACAAGGGAGATGTCCTGTTGATGTGCAAGGCAGTGCACTATGGCCAGAGCCTTAGGGAGCATAATGGCTTCCAAAAGGGAGGCTATCAGAGTAGCATGAGCAATGGGGGCACCAGAAGAAATAAGGAAGCCCCGCTGTTACCACAGGGCTCCTGTGGCATGGCAAACCCCAAAGGCATATTTAGAATCCATGTAGACCGTCACATGGAGGGTGCGGGCAGCCTTGCAAGCCTTGGTCAGGGCAATGAGTTCTGCGGCTTGGGCACCGTGGGAAGGGGAAAGTCCAAAATCAATCCATTGGGAGTACATTTAATAGTGGCCCTGAGTTTACAGAGTAAATCACGACCTAGGAGAAAAACAAGAGATTCAGAACAAACAGTAAAAGCATGTTCAACAGTGAGAGGACCCACCTCTACTGTTAAGGGGTCAGTAACATTTACAGGAATGATCCCCCAACCCCAATAATATGATCAGAAATCCCAGAAAGAACAGTAGGGGAAGAGGGAGGGTGAGTTAGTAAGGATGCAGTGGCCCCAGTATCAACCAGGCAGTGATACTGTTGACCACCTATAGTTAAAGGAAGAAAAGGTTCTCCTCCAGGTCCAGAATGTATAGGTAACATGAGTGCACTCAAGGGTAAGGTCGCTTGTAGAGCCAGCTGGTTGAGAAGAATCAGCGACAGGCAAAACTGGATACACATGAGAAGGTTCTGGAGGGAAAGGTGTGTGGGTCAAAACATATCTCTCAAGGGCTCTAAGATATGTGTTTGCAAACACAAAAATATATGGGGTGGTTCCCAAATGTATAACTTTATGTTTGTGCAGCAGGATCACCCCTATTTTCATCCTGCTACTTTATTAGTTGGTCCAGGTGTTGGGGTCACAGCAATAAAGCACAGTAGAAACATAACAATTTCCTTTCTTTTTCCCCTCTGTGATTCACTCCACATCAACTCTCTCCCAAGCCATCTCAACATATCTCCATCTTCACTTCATTCAACTTACTCTCACCCAACTTCAACTTACTCTTACCCAACTTACAATATTCTTTCCTCACATTCCCATCTCTTACTTCCATACAGATCAAATTGGTTACCTACTTACAGCAGAAGTAACATGCAAAGAGGCAAACAATAGATCTGCAAACAGCAAATTATTTTCCAACACCCTCCCAAAGTCTCGGTCTTTAAATTGAAAAAACAAAAATAAGTTGAAACAGCATTTCGGTGTTTTGGCAGAGCTCCATCAGGTTTTATCTGAGAGCAGGCAGCAGACACAGCACAGGAGCTGATTTCTTCTTCGCCTCTTCTGTCCTTCGGTAGCAAACAGTCAGTGAAACAGTCAGTGGGAGGGGGAACCTCAAGGAGAGTAGGCACACAGAAAAAAATGACAGGAGAAAGCTATGTAGATGTCAGGAACAGAAGGCTGTCCTTGCAGGGTCTCCTCTCTTTCTAAACACTTTTCTGGAGAGACAGCAGCCAGCCAACCACTCACAAGGGACATACCTCAAGTTAGCAGAAAGGATTTCCAAGCTGAGTGAAAGAGAGCTTACAACTGATTAGTTTACACACTTTTTCAAACATCAAACACCATACCACACAATCAGGGCACACACAAGCCTTTCCCATGACATTCATCAGTTTAATTCATGCTTTACTTATTGTAAAAGGAAAGGAGAAAAGTTAGGATCCCATGTCAGTCAGAACACACACTCCTTCTCCCAAGTCCCATTAAGCACAGCCAACCAGGGCACATACAGTCTTCAGTTCCTTACTTGCAACTAGGAAATCAGACAAACAGCCCTGATCAGCAAACAGGAGATTTATACAAACTTACACACACATAAGTGTAGCCCAGTTGGAGTTAAAAAAAACATAATGAAAACCAAACCAGGGGAGATAGAAACACACACAGATAGAAAGAGCTTCTCATGTATACACACACAACCTTTCACAGGAAATCAATTTTCCTCCCCTTTTCCCATTCCAAAGGTGGCAAACATTCAAGATGGCATGTACATATCATACAATAAAGATTATATGGTAAACAACAAACAACCTCACCTTTCTTCTTGTATGTACTCAACTTAGAAAACAAACACAAAACTTACACAACTACAGGAAGTGCAAATAACTGGACACATGGCACGATCAAATCCCATGTCCAGCTATTCACAGTAAATAACAGAAAGGGTTGCATAGCCAAAAAGTTGGAAGAGCCACAGCCTGGCCAGAGCTATGGATCTCCAAAAATTTCGAAGCATTCCCTTACTGTGGAGAAATTTAGTTCCATAAAGGGACAGACTCACATTTAACTCCTAAAGGGACAAACTGACATACATACATACATACATACATACATACATACATACATACATACATAGAGTACATATTTTCACAGACTTTCCCTCTTCAGCCGACAGATGTTCATGTTATACACACATACATAGACATACACAAACACACAACCTGCACCATTTCCCTCAACAAATATACATACAAATGTACACAGACTAATACTTAACAAACAGAAAACATTTTGGTTACAGATACTTACACAAATATTTGAGCTTAACTGGCATGATCATGTTGTAAGTGTTTTAAAAGTTTTAAGTTTCTCATAGTGGAAAGTACCCAAGCTTGACCAGGGTTCACCTGACCACCTGGAGACTTCCTAAGGAAGGTTGGGAATCAGGAGCACTGGCAATTGAGGGTGGGTCTGCAAGCTCATTCCAGCAATGCCAATAGGATAATTGATCAGGGTTATTTCTTTTCAGCTGAAGTTTAAGAAGCTTCCATTTCTCACAGTGAAATGTACCCATAGGAGGCCAGATTGCATTACCACTTGTGTCTAAATATTGAGTCCATTCTATACATAGCTCACGTGCACGTCTTTTCTTCATTCCTGGCTGGGTGGGCAAAATCCCCTTATCCCAAGCCTTCAACAACGCCCCTAAGGGGGAAGATGGGGGTACTGTCGACTTAGTATGCCCCATAACCACTCGTGTCCCTAAGCATGGCACCGGTGCCCGTCGGATTTGGGGTGTGTCTAAACACCCAGAGACTCTCTATTAGAGTACCGACCCTCTGCGCGCTTCCAAGTCTTCAATTACTTATTCACCTTTTTCTACTTTTAGCTCACAAGCGGTAATTGCCCAGTTATAGTTCATTCATGCATTCAATCGCAACCTGTCCGGGCACGGGTATCGCCCTGGTCCCACTGGCTATCCGAGTTACTCTGGTCAATGCCCAAAAGAGTTAGCAGAGGCCAGGGGGCGTCTTGAACCAGTTTGACACACAGCCCTGCTCGACAGTCGGGTTTTATAAAAGGAATCAAGCACACACATTCACTGGGCTTATAAAAGGAATAAAATTTTCAGGTACTCACCCACTGTGGAGTTGTCCTAGGTTCATGCAATTGGCTGGCATAAAAACCAAAGTTCCCTTTACTACCCTCTGGGTGTTCCCACAGGAAAATCACAACCCTCCGGGCAAGTGGCCCGGTGCCGGCAGGGTGTGTTATCCCCCTGGGACCCACTCCATTGGGTTAGCTCAGTAAAACATCTGGGGTGCCAAAATGTTAGAAGTAAATTTTATCTTACCAAGTTCGTTCCTGAGCCGGGAGTAAAGAAACTGACAAATTGCATGAAGTTAGGAGTTTATTCACCCAAGAGCAAAAGCAATGACAGCAAGCTGTTAGGTGGGCGGCCGCGCAGGACCCCCTTCCTACAGCACATTATATAGATTCCATTCAACTCCTCCTTTAGAAGACCACCCCTTACTCAGTTACCCATACCCCACCTTACCCTCATTCCATATTAGGAATTTCCTTCCTTCACTCCATATTAGGAACTTCCTTCCATCCTTGCTAGGGCTCCTTGACCGTTATTAAACAATATATTTCCCCTGGAGAAGCTATCCTTGGAAAGTACACTTTATCTTTCTATGGGCACAGCTATCTATCAAGGCCTACTAGAAAGGAAGGGTAAGAAAGTTAACAAAACTCTTCAAGGAAATACAAAATGGTTTCAGAGCCATAATACAAGTGCATATGTTTCCAATATATGAATATGAAATATATTTGTATTTATATATACAGAAATGTAAGAATATGTTTACAATCCAACATATCAATCAAGCTCGTTGCCATAAACTTGGTTTTTTTGAGGTTTAACTGCAAACCAGCTTTTGCACTTTCTTCTTTCACCTTCGTCATAAGGCTCCTCAGCAACTTCTCGCTTTCAGCCATCAAAGTGGTATCATCTGCATATCTGAGATTGTTGATGTTTCTTCCAGCGATTTTAACTCCAGCCTTGGATTCATCAAGCCCAGCACGTCGCATGATGTGTTCTGCGTACAAGTTGAATAGGTAGAGTTAGAGTATACAACCCTGCCATACTCCTTTCCCAATCTTAAACCAGTTCGTTTTTATGTGGTCTGTTCTTACGGTTACTATTTGGTCATTATACAGATTCCTCAGGAGGCATACAAGATGACTTGGTATCCCCATACCACCAAGAACTTGCCACAATTTGTTATGATCCACACAGTCAAAGGCTTTAGAATAGACAATAAAACAGAAATAGATGTTTTTCTGAAACTCCCTGGCTTTCGCTATTATCCAGCAGATATTGGCAATTTGGTCTCTAGTTCCTCTGCCTTTTCTAAACCCAACTTGTACTTCTGGCAATTCTCACTCCATGAATTGCTGGAGTCTACCTTGCAAGATCTTGAGCATTACCTTACTGGCATATGAAATAAGTGCCACTGTTCGATAGTTTGAACATTCTTTAGTGTTTCCCTGTATGGGGATATAAGTTGATTTTTTCCAATCTGATGGCCATTCTTGTGTTTTCCAAATTTGCTGGCATATGGCATGCATCACCTTGACAGCATCATCTTGCAAGATTTTAAACAGTTCAGCTGGGATACCGTCATCTCCTGCTGCCTTTTTATTAGCAATGCTTCTTAAGGCCCATTCAATCTCACTCTTCAAGATGCCTGGCTCTAACTCACTGACCACACCGTCAAAGCTATCCCCGATATTATTATCCTTCCTATACAGATCTTCCATATATTATTGCCACCTTTTCTTGATCTCTTCTGCTTCTGTTAGGTCCTTGCCAACTTTGTTTTTGATCATACCCATTTTTGCCTGGAATTTACCTCCGATGTTTCTAATTTTCTGGAAGAGGTCTCTTGTCCTTCCTACTCTATTATCTTCTTCCACTTCTGTGCATTGCTTATTTAAAAATAATTCCTTATCTCTTCTGGCTAACCTCTGGAATTTTGCATTTCATTGGGCATATCTCCCCCTATCTTAATTCCCTGGATAAATGTTCTCCAAAATCCATAATTTCCAAAACTTTAAACATAAAGCTCCAGTTCAAATTATCAAAGGCTTTTTCTGCATCTAAGAAGATAAGAGCCGCTTGACATTCATTATGATATTGGAGATATTCTATAATATCCAAAACCACTCTTACATTGTCTTTTAACTATCTTTTTGGTAAAAATCCACATTGATCAGGATGGATAAGTTCTTGTAAAAAAAATTTCATTCTTTCAGCCAGCACTGAAGCAAATATTTTCTTAGTCATTATTCAACAATGAAATTGGTCTGTAATTCTTAACTAAGGAAGGGTTTTGTCCTTCCTTTGGTATAAGGGCAATATTAGCTTCTTTCCATGAATCTGGCATTGAAGAGCCTAACAAAATAGAGTTCATCAGTCTTTTAAAAGGCAGAAGAATCTGATCCTCAAAGCATCTGTAATATAATGCAGATAAGCCATCAGGTCCTGGTGTTTTTCCCAACTTTGTTCTCTTTATAGCTTCTGCTATTTCAAAGGTGGTTATGGGACTGTTCAATATTGATTTCTGTGACTGTGTAAGTTTTGGTAGATCTTGTTTATTCAGATATTCATTTATCTTTTCCAAAGAGATTTCTTGTTTTTTATATAAATTATAAAAAAAACCTGTGAAATGCTTTTTTAATCTTTTCATTGTCCAATAATTCCACATTTCCTTCTTGAATCTTTAATGCCATTTTCTTCTCTTTCTTTCCTTAATTTATATGCTAGCCATCTTCCTGGCTTATTAGCAAATTCAAAATGTCTCTGTTCAGCATATTTTAGCTTTGTTTCAATTTCTTTCACAGTCAACATTGACACTTGTTGATGTTATAACTTGAGTTGATACACCATGTTATTATCTGATGGTTTTTTCTGTAGCTGTTTCTTTCAACTTGATCTGATCCAGAACCGTTTGTAGCTTTTGTTGAGATTTTTTCACATAATGAGAAGACAGGATACCCTGGAGAAGATGCTGATGCTAGGGAAAGTGGAAGGCAAAAGGAATAGGGGCTGACCAAGGGCAAGATGGATGGATGATATTCTGGAGGTGACGGATTCGACCGTGGGGGAGCTGGGGATGGTGACGGCTGACAGGAAGCTCTGGCGTGGGCTGGTCCATGAAGTTGCGAAGAGTCAGAAGCGACTGAACAAATAAACAACAAACAAAACAATTATGATAGATAAAATGTTCCCTCATAACCGCTTTACTAGTGTCCCACACAGTTTTTAAATCTATTTCATTATCCAAGTTAATTTTTAAAAAAATCCTTTAATTTCTTCTTACAATCCTCCACATCCTTTTCTTTTTGTAGAATAGTTTCATTCAGTCTCCATCTATAAGACCTAGAAATTCTTTTTATTATCATGCTTACAGGGTTATGATCAGAAAAGGTCTTTAGTAATATGTCCACTTTAGAAATTTTATTCACCAAATCTTTTGAAACCCAAATCATATCAATTCTCAAAAAGGATTTATGTCTCTCTGAGTAAAAAGTATAATCTTTTGCCAGTCCATTTTTATATCTCCATGAATCCACTAATGCCAAATTATCCATCAGATCAAAAAAAGACTTTGGTAATCTCCCTTGTTTAATTTTAATTTGTTTTTCAGATGTTCTGTCAATTAATGGGGAAGTAACTCCATTCCAATCCCCCATTAAACACCAACTTTGATATGAGCTGTCAAATCATTCAAAAGTTGGGTAAAAAAATTTACTTTTATCTTCATTTGGTGCATATATTCCCACAATAATAGATTTTAGTCCATAAAGTTCAACTTCAACTGCTACATATCTACCATACTCATCAGCTAATAATAAATGTGGTTTCAGATATGGTTTAATATATAATACAAGTCCATTAATTTTCTTCAAATTTGCTGAAACGAATTCTTGTCCCAAATTTTTATTTGTCAAAGATTTGGTATCTTTTTTCTTTATATGTGTTTCTTGTAAACATATCACATCACATTTCAATTTATTCAAATAATGAAAAACTTTTCTTCTTTTTTGAGGGGCATTTGCCCCATTTATATTCCACGTAAGACAATTTAGAGCCATTTTTATTAAAGCAACGTACCACAGTCTTTAGATGTAGCAGCCATCTCATCATCTTGTGTTGTGGAATCCATATGTTTCAATCCAAGTACATCCTAATCCATCTTAGTTCCATATTTAGTCAAAAACTCCTTAGTTTTGGGGATTGAAGTTAATCTAAACCGTTGTTGTTGATAGGTAAAACTCACCCCTTCCAATTTCTCCCAACAAAAGGGGATCTTATTCTTTTTCAGTTAGAAAAGTATATTCTTTTCTCCTTCTTAAAATTCTCACAGGAATTTCTTTCAACACAGTTATATCAACATTCCCAATATTAAATTTAGAGTCAAAATGAGCTTGAAGAACCAATTCTCTTGTCTTTCTCCTAGCAAATTGAACAAACACATCCCTTAGCTTATTATTTATAGCTACATATCTTGAATTAATACGGAAGAGTTTCTCTATTTCTTCCATCATTTTATCTTCCTCCCATCCAATTAGTGCTGCCAGAGCTTGTATAATCTTATCTTTAAGGTTTTCTTCTTTGGCTTCAGGAATCCCCCTGAGCCTTAAACAAAACTCTTTATACCTTAATTCCAGCAATGCAATCTTATCAAGTTCCTTCTCCCTTTTACTTTCCAATACATCAACTCTGCTATTCACTTTTTTCACTCCTCCTTTCAATTTCATTTCCATTTTTTCTAATTTCTGATCAAATCTTTTCTCAAAGTCAGCAAATCTTTTATCCTCCTTTCCCCCCCCCCCACTTTTTTCAAGCTCTTCAAAAGATTGAGTAAGAGACTGTGTAGTTTTAAATGTATATTCCTCAAACATGCCTTTTAGCCAATCAAATTCACCAGAACCTCATCTTTTTTAATTTCTTCTTCTTTCCCCCCTCCCCACTTTCTTTTATATATATAAAGATTTTATAATTCCAATACTTCAATGTTTTAAAAGTTCAATACTTTAAACTTTAATACTTTGGCTCCCTCTAGTGTCCAACCATAATAATTCTAAAAAAGGGGGGGAAAGGCTCCAGAGCAAGTGATAAAGGGGGGAGTAAAAGTGTCCGGATTACAATGTATCCAGTTACAAAGCCATGGGCTGAAATTGAAAGTCTTTCTATATCAGTGTTTAGAAACAGTATCCAATCACAGCTTGAAAGAGCCTACTCGTGGGTTTTGGAGGCTTCACCTCCAAGAAGTGGCAAGATTTGTGGAAGAAATATTTCAGTATGGAGTAAAATGTACAGATGGTCTATGAGCCCTCACCCCCCCACTGTAGATTATTGTGGCTTTTGGGGAAAAAATGTGCTCCCTGTTGCAGGCAATTGCTAGTGGCAATTGGAGAATGGGTCCTGAGCAGTTATGCTTAAGGATTCTTGTTTTGCCAACATCTGGTAGTTATTCTTCTAAAGCAGGGGTGGGGAACCTTTTTTCTGTCAAGGGCCATTTGGATATTTATAACTGGGGACTGGGGGGGTGGGGGGGGGTTTCTGGGATTTCTGCGGACTGGGGGCCGGAGTTTGCGGGCGGGATCCAATCACAAGCACTGGGGGCGGGGTTTGTGGGCAGGAGCCAATCACGTGGAAGGGGCGGGGTTTGCGGGTGGGAGCCCCGCGGGCCTTAGGCAGGAGCCCCGCGGTCCTTACATTGTTGTTGTTGTTGTTGTTATTATTATTATTATTATTATTATTTATTTAATTTAATTTATATGACCGCCCATCTCCCCCCAACGGGGAACTTTTGTCCCCGTTGGGAACGGGGAACGTTGGGAACATTGCCCACCCCTATTCTAAAGATACCCCAATCATGGATGGTCCTGTAGAATTGCTCCTTGACTAACCCTGCCCATTCAGCTTCAGAAGAGAAGCACTAATGCTGAAACCAGGAAGTAAGAATCTTTAAGAAGATTCTGGGCAGATTCCTCTAGCAATTAAGACTCTTACTTGTTATTTCCTCAAATCTCCCACACTTAACTTGGTTGCAGAATTGACAAAAGCCGTGTGATTCCTAAATATTGTTCTTGTTAAACCCCTGCACTTTGTAATATCCAGTGTTATATTTGCAATATTTTTCCACTGTGTCCTTGGAATGAAAACGTATAAATTTGTTGCATTGTATATTAAGGATTGTTGCTAATTCATGCTTCTGATTTCTCTTTCCCTATCCTAGAATAGATGACTCTTTAGCCTTCCCTTTTTCAAACATTCTTTTTACTTATTTAGCCCCAGAGTTAGCCCCAGTTATCTTACAGACCATGTTTTGTACCCAGATTTATAGGAGAAGCTTAAAGCTCCTCAGACATTAAAGAGTAGGCAAATACTAGTTGAAATTAGAGAAATTAGTCAGCATGCTTAGTTGGATGGGAGCAACTGTAGTAATATTTCTCATTCATGTTGCATCCCATTATAGCCATTTTTGCTTTTTGAAATGATTTTAGCCTCGTATATAATTGTTTTAATCCACATGAGCAGAGCTTTCCAAACTGTGTGTCGGGACACGTTAGTGTGTCGGCTGCAGTGTCTGGGTGTGTCGCGGCTGCTGCTGCCTCCGACCTTGCCAGGATTCCGCGCAGGTCCTAGTGCCTGCCTTGTGCCCGGCTGCCTCCAAACCTGCTGTGATTCCGCGCAGGTCCTAGTGCCTGCCTTGTGCCCTGCTGTAAGAGTGTGTCATGAAATGATGCATGTCTAAAAAGTGTGTCACCCACATGAAAAGTTTGGAAAGCTCTGCACATGAGAGTTAAGTAAGCTGAAGCTCCTTTATAACTCAGTGCTTCGAATTGGGAAAATACCAGGTGACTTCTGTTTAAGGAGGGGGGATTGTTACATGATTTGCTCCCCTACCCTCTATATCAGAGCTTTCCAAACTGTGTGTCGCGACACAAAAGTGTGTCGCCACACACAGTCTGGTGTGTCGCCACACAACCCGGAAGCGCTGATCATCAGCGCTTCCGGGTTTTCCCGCAGCGACACACCAACGGCGGCATGCAAAAAACGAAATTGGCAGCAGCGCTTCCGAGTTTTTGTGCGCTGCCGCAATGGCGGCACTTCCGGGTTTCCCCATGGCGACACACCAACGGCGGTTGGTGTGTCGCCGCGGGAAAACTTTGGAAAGCCCTGCTCTACATTATATCACCAATTTGGGGTAAGGTTTGTGATGGGCTTATGTACTATAAGAAGTCTATAACCGCCCAGGGTCCCTCCTTGCGGGGGAGATGGGCGGGATATAAATATGATGATGAATAAATAAATAAAATATAAGGTGACTTTTTTTTACATTCCCAAGGGAAGTGCTATCTGAGCAAAATATGTTCTTCCTTAGTGCATGTGTAAAAGGTAAAGGTTCCCCCCGCACATTTTGTGCAGTCGTGTCCGACTCTAGGGGGCGGTGCTCATCTCCATTTGTTAGCCGAAGAGCCAGCGTTGTCCGAACATGAATGCTATTTTATGTAAATCTCTCTCCTTCTTTGCTATGGTAGGAAGCCTCCAAAATTCTGGTTTATTACAGCTACAGGTTTTAGATTTCCCTTTCTGCCTTCAGCAACTAGCTTAAACTGCCCTTATTTCTTTGTCAGTCTCTGAACTCCTGCTTTTATTTTTCTTTGAATTTAGTGTGCTACTTTCTGGGCTCCAAGCCATTCTCCTATTGACTTGATCAATGTATTGTTATTTTGTATCCTCTTAATTTGTTTGTTTGTTTGTAAAACTGTGTCGCCTATGTATGTCATGCAAACCTAAATGCACAAACAGGAGTGAAATGTAGCATAATGGAACTGTCCAGAAGACATTGCATTAGTTAGTGATTTTGTATGTGACATTCAGGGTTAAGGTTCACCTAAAAGTCAACCTAAATCCCACAATTGGGAGGCAAAAACAATTGATTCCAAGATCACTGAAAGCAAACTATTTAAATCTCTATCACAAACAATGATTAGCCATCACAGAATCTGCATGCCAAATTGTAAATTGTAACAGTAAGCAAGAAACATGGTGTGGGCTCAGGTGCACCATGTTTAATCAACCTATAAAATCCTAATCCAATGTTTGGGACTTTGTAACTCACCTGGGGGCTTCGTATGGTTGAGTAGACCTCATCACAAGGTTAGATAAATCCAGTCTCCCCTTACACTGACAAGGTTTCTTACAATTCTTCCAATTTCAGCCTTTTACCCAAGGTCTACAGAAATCATACCTGAGGGATTATGGTGGTAATTGAAGTAACCTGCCTCTAATATACATGTGCATGTCTACTCAATACAAGCATACTCAGGAAAAGCCTGTCATTTTATTTTGAACTGTTAATAACAGATTGTGAATCATGTTTTTAAATTACACCTTGATTTTTTTTAAAAAACACTGCTGGAAAGCGTACTAGAAAACAATGCACCTTGGCATTTTATCTGCATATTCTTAAAATGAAAAGGCAAGAGAGGAGGGCAATCTGAAGCTATTTGCATTGGAAAGAAATCTCCTATGGATGCCTAGAAATTAATTACCAAATTACTGAAAGAAAATATAGAAGGTTTCTTTGAATCAGTCACTACCCATACCTTTCACTAAGAAGTAAAGCTGAATCCACAGATAACTGTTCTATTGGCACTTGACCACTTTGGTATTAAGTCAAACCTCCCAATATGTTCAGTGAATTTTTTCCCATTATTTTCATCATAATTATACACACTTAGTCAGAAGTAAATCCCAATGAATTCCTTGGCTAATACTAATACTAATCCTTGAGCTAATACTACGAAAGTGGGTACACAGTTAAAACTTACCTAGTCTGTTGATTCTAAAAAATATACTGTATGTATTTTAAACACTAACTGTAAACTAAGGTAAATGTGGTTTATCTCTATGTGTCTATTGATGGCTGATTTGTCTGAATGCCAAGCTTCCAGGAATTCCCTAGCATTTTGGATTTGGCTTGGTCTAAGATGCTAATAGTTTTCCCATTTGAAACTGTGGTTGAGTCTTCCCATGTGTTGTGAGATTAAAGAATTTTCGTCACCAACTAGCTGTCCGAAGACATGATGAACTGGGAAACTGTTAGCATCTTTTTTTAAATCCATTCAATCATGTCCGATTCTCGGAGACTGCCTGGACAAGTCCCTGCAGTTTTCTTGGCAAATTTTTTTGGGAGTGGCAGGAAGGAAACAAATAGCCTACAACTACCTTGCCCCCCGCCCCCAGGAGCCAACACCCAGATAAGCAGGAAACAGCACCAGGTAAACAGTCAGGGAGGAAACAGTACCATAATCAAGGAACCATCAAGTCACACTCCCTCCAAGACTGGCAGGATAAGCTTTTATTTATTTATTTATTTATTTATTTATTTATTTGCTTTTTTAATTAATTAATTAATTAATTAGGAGTTAGCATCCTTCCAGCATAAAGCTTTTATTTATTTATTTATTTATTTATTTGCTTTTTTTAATTAATTAGTTAATTAATTAGGAGTTAGCATCCTTCCAGCATAAAGGATAATTAATTAATAATTAATTAATTAATTAATTAATTAATTAATTAATTTAATCCCCACCCATCTCCCCAAATAGGGGACTCTGGGCGGTTTATATTTAGATAGCCACAAAACCCTTCTCTCTCTTGCACTGATAAAGTTACCTAGTTGGGTAATGACACATCTGCAAGCAAACAGCCAAGCTCAGAGAGCACCAAGAACTCCTTAGTTTAGTTATAATTCTATAGCATGCTGTCTTAGAAATGCTGAACATTTTAATCCACTCAATCATTTTACAGCTGACCTAAAAATATAGATGAAGGAACATATAGGAATTTTTTGTCAGAAACATTCCACAAAAGATAGTAATGGACAACTCAGATAATAGTTATCCCCCACCATCAGGAAAGTGTTTCATGCCATTACATTTGAATGAGGTAGCAAACATAACAATGGAATATCACAATGGGATTGCAATAAACTCATTTCCTAATTATAGGAATCACACGTGGAAGGAAGGAAGGAAGGAAGGAAGGAAGGAAGGAAGGAAGGAAGGAAGGAAGGAAGGAAGGAAGGAAGGAAGGTAATTTGTCTTTATGCTTGTGATGAACTGGCACACAGTTATTAATCCAAGAATTCTCAATTACACACTGTGAGACTAGGCTGAAGCTGCCATAACCTAAAGATGAAGCAGGCACGTACACAGAGAGGACAAAGCCAGGAATCTTGTCTATGGGATCCCTTTTGGGAGGTAGATATGAAGGAAGCAAGTCGTTAAGGAAACAAAAGGAAAAATGTCACCTGAACCAGACAGAGGAAGATGGGCCTCAGCACATGAAAACCCCCACCCCAAATCCATCAACAGCTACTAGGCTTGTAAATTAAGTAGCTGCCAGACTTGTAAATCAACAAGGCAAGAACTGTTGGGGATAAAAGGGGTCTCAAAGCCTGCCCACTCCTTGAGTCGTTCTTGGATCCAGACTTGGGTGCTTCCATCCCTCTAGCTAGTGCCTGGCAGCCTAGTTGGAAGGAGGTGGGTAAGTGTGTGTGTGTGTGTGTTTGTGTGTGTATAAGAGCAAATGTACCTTGCAACCAGTAAAGTTTTGCTGTTACTTTAAATTCACTGGGTCTCCGTGTATTACAAAGAACCTGTTGTGCCTCAGTGTTCGGTTGGAAGTTATTTGTGTGTGCAATCCTAATTATTTCCCCGGCTGTTGACCAGGGCTGTGTGTCTTGTCTGCTCAAGCCGCACCTATCTGGAAAACCCAGGTAGAAAGCAAGGGGGGCAGACAGATCCGCGTGCCTCAACAGTCTGTGAGTGTGTGAGTGATTGACCATAAGCCGAACCTGGGAGCAGCGTTGTGTAACATAGTTGGGTAATGACACATCTGCAAGCAAACAGCCAAGCTCAGAGAGCACCAAGAACTCCTTAGTTTAGTTATAATTCTATAGCATGCTGTCTTAGAAATGCTGAACATTTTAATCCACTCAATCATTTTACAGCTGACCTAAAAATATAGATGAAGGAACATATAGGAATTTTTTGTCAGAAACATTCCACAAAAGATAGTAATGGACAACTCAGATAATAGTTATCCCCCACCATCAGGAAAGTGTTTCATGCCATTACATTTGAATGAGGTAGCAAACGTAACAATGGAATATCACAATGGGATTGCAATAAACTCATTTCCTAATTATAGGAATCACACAAGAAAGAAAGAAAGAAAGAAAGAAAGAAAGAAAGAAAGAAAGAAAGAAAGAAAGAAAGAGAAAGAAGGAAGGAAGGAAGGAAGGAAGGAAGGAAGGAAGGAAGGAAGGAAGGAAGGAAGGAAGGAAGGAAGGAAGGCAGGCAGGCAGGCAGGCAGGCAACATAATTTGTCTTTATGTTTGTGATGAACTGGCACACAGTTATTAATCCAGGAATTCTCAATTACACACCATCAGGTAAAGTAGAAGAGTACTTTATTAATACAGATGCTCAATCCCATTCAAAGATCAGTCTGAAGGAAGCTGCGCAAAAACGCTAAGATAAAATACCCCGGTTTCTCCAACTCCTCCCTAAAGGCTGCACAACTTCTAAAAGCAAAATCCCCCGCCCTCTCGCTAAGCCTAGCTAGCAGTAAAATTCCATTCTACTAACGGTTTTCTACTCCCTTTCCCACATTCCTTGCTAACGAACGCTGATAAGCCAGCCACGCTGACCTTGAAGGTGCTCAGGCCTCTCAGCAATCATGCTTCTCCCATGCTCAGGTACTATTACAGGACTGCTAATACAATTACTACAAAACCCATCTCCCATACACTTATCCTTTATGCTGGAAGGATGCTAACTCCTGACAATGTTTCAATAAGCCACCAAAAGAGCTGCTATGCCAATATAGCCATTCACAGCATCATGTACCCTGGTCTTTATATCAAGATCTTCAAGCTTTGGCACTGCAGTATCAGACTTAACACCAAATACACACACACACACAGACACAATTATGTGTATAATTGGTGTTAAGTCTGATACTGCTGTGCCAGTGCTTGAAGATATGGTAGCAATAGAAGAATGTACAGCTATGTAGAACTAAACAGGAAATGTGATGATTAAACAATTGAAATGAGTAAAGAAGCAATTATACTAACGTGAGCAAGATGTCCTACTTGGGGATGGACACTGGAATGTCAAAGTTGGAAAACATAGTTGGGCTATATGGTCTAGGAAGCAATAATGAGGCAGGACTACTTATCAGTTTCTGCCAATCCAATGATTCCTTCACTACTAACACATTCTTCAAACAACCAATACATAGACTTTAAAGAAGAAAGTAGGAGTATTGATGCTTTTCAACTTTGGTGTTGAAGAAGACTCTTGAGAGTATAGTGGATGGCCAAAACAAACAAACAAACAAACAAACAAACAAACAAATCATAGAACAAACCAGTCCAGAGTTCTCAATTGAGGCACAAATGACCAGGCTCAAATTATTCTATTTTGGAGACACAATGCACAGACCCAGCTCCCTTGAGAAGTCTGTAATGCTGGGAAAGATGGAAAGAAATAGAAGAGGATGGCCAGCAGCAAGTGGGATGGATTCGATTACAATGGTGACGGATGCACTGTTGGGAGACCAGGTGGACCAGGTTGGGAGAGATCATCCTGAAGGTCTATCTATGCAGTCGCTAAGAGCTGACATGGACCTGATAGCACATAATTAATCAGTCAAGGAAATAACAGCTTATCACAATTTGCCGTTTTATAATCTGGTACGTCCAACTCATTTCCTTCTATTGGAGGAGAGCAATTTACTTTGGATATCATAGGTCCAATTCTAATAACATGAAATCGCTTTAACTTTAGCTGAATATCTATTTGATTAGAAGTATATATTTAACTTGATTTTTTTAAATGATCAGTGCCTCAGATTATGTTAATATCTTCACTTTGGTGAGCCTCCATGAGCCCAGAGTTTTAGAATTTGGATGAAGTTTCCATTTACATTTCTAACAAATTACATAATCAAAATATCCAAGTCTTTTGGTGTGAAAGAATGTAGAACTGACCTTGGGAAGGAAGAAGGAATGATCAAACCGTTAAGGGAGGAATTTCAGAAAAGATTACTCAGTCTGAGAAAGAGGAAAGTGTGAGAAAGAAACTCAAAATAACACCACCTTGATTTTGTTTGATATTATAAGATAGATCAGAGACAGAAAGTCTCTGTCAGACTTTCAAGATTCAGTTTTTCTACTCTACAATAAAGAACATTCCTGGAATCCCTGGTGTGCTTGTTTCTTGACCGTGCCTACCTTGGAGGGCTGATACTTGGTGAGAGTTATTATTTGTGCATACATATTTAAAAACCTTTTAAAAATATATAATGTAAATTTCTCTTAGGCACATTTGCTATTTTCTTACTGGATGAAGCTGGGAAACAAAGCATCTATGTCTGGGAAACCAAGAGGAAGTTCAGGAGACAGCAATTTTGAGCTGCGTCAGTGATAATATTTACTCGTTTTGCATGAGTCTGGATGAAGCTAGAAGATTTTAGGACTTGAGACAGTACCCAGTGCAAAAAATCTATTCACATAAAGCAGCATTTCTGAATGTGGCACTCTCCATAAGTGCTGGACTACGGCTCCAATTGTACCCGGCTAGCAGGAATAATGGCTCTAATCCAGATGTTGACAGTACCAGCTTGGGGAAGGCTGACCTACCAGGTACAGATAAGAGAAACATCTGGTTGGAAGAAAAATTGTTACTCTCCCCTTTGCTACCATGGTTTCATTTTTTTTCCTGGTTAACTTGCAACTGTAATACTGAGCCAAATGATGAACTGTGTGGAGCAAGGAAGGGAGGGATAGGAAAATGCTGACAAAGCTTGTTGCAAAACTGAGGTTTTCAGAAGCTACAAGATTTACTTTAAGATTCGGGGAATATATTTTAAAAACTCATCACTGCCCCAAAATGATTAATTTACAGCCCTTATACTGAGGCTATCTCCTCTCTTATTGCTTGCTTTCTCGGTAGCATAGTATTTACGACAGAGCTTTCCAAACTTTTCACGTTGGCAACACATACCAACAGCAGCGGCGGCGGCAGCAGCGCGGCCTGCGGTGTCCTGGTCTGTCGCACAAAAAACACGGAAGCACTGATGGGGGGAACCGGAAGAAGCGGCACCCCTGCCAATCAGCGGCGCTACCGGTGGCGCTGATTGGTGGGGGTGCCACTTCTTTCGGTTCCATCAGCGCTTCCGGGTTTTTGTGCGACAGACCAGGACACCGCAGGCGACACAGTAGTGTGTCGTGACACACACTTTAGAAAGCTATGATCCACATGGGTGGAGGTATCTTTTATTTACTCAGAACTAGTTGATTGTGAACAATTAAACTTTATTTAACAATACCATTGTATGAACAAATAATATTTTGTGTTTCAGTTGTTTCTCTTTAGAAGTACATAGGCAACTACTGAATTATAGTCTCAACTATAATTCCCTATTCTTTTATGCATATAATATTTTCTTTCCCTCTTTT
Source organism: Charina bottae (assembly GCA_023362775.1). NCBI lineage: Eukaryota > Metazoa > Chordata > Lepidosauria > Squamata > Charinaidae > Charina > Charina bottae. The sequence goes on along the minus strand of JALMGJ010000030.1, from coordinate 2,874,833 downwards.
TACCCTGTCCATTTGTCAACTGCCTCTCTTACCTTCTGCCTTAAAATAAATTATTTCTTAATATGATGCCTTAATAAGGCATCAGCAATGACTCAGAAATGTTGTCTTAACCAACTTGAAGAACAGAACTGAGACAATGCATGGACTAGTATACTGCTGTAGGCTTCTGCCTCTGAAGATGCCAGCTGCAACTGCTGGCAAAATGTCAGGACAAAAGAAAACTAGACCACAGCCATTCATCCCGAAAGCTCATCACTGCTTCATGTATGGGCTAGATTTGAATTAGTGGTTATGCCCATATGGATAAAGACAACTCTCACAGTAATTCATTTGTGAGATTTATATCATGCCTCCACTCTGGGACCAGTGTCTCAACCTTGGCAACTTTAAGATGTGTGGACTTCAACTCACAGAATTCCCCAGCCAACATGCTGACTGGGGAATTCTGGGAGTTGAAGTCCACACATCTTAAAGTTGCCAAGGTTGAGAAACACTGCTTCAGGCAACTTACATGAGTATCTCCCTTCATTTTATCCCATAGCAGCAACTCAGTAGGGTAGGATGAGCCAAGAGCATGATTGGCCTAAACTAGACGCCATCGGCTCCTGCCCCCAAACCCCGCCCCTTCCACGCGATTGGATCCCGCCCGCAAACCCCGCCCCCTTTCACGCGATTGGCTCCCGCCCGCAAACCCCGCCCCCTGGCCCTCGAGTGGTGTTATAAATGTTATAAATGTCAAAATGGCTCCTGGCATAAAAAAGTTTGCCAACCCCTGGCCTAAAGTAACCCAGTGAATTTAATCCATGAACAAGGCTCTACTACAGCCGCTTGCGCAGTATACATTAGCCGAGTGTCATCATTATGCCAATGATGCCCAACCCCACAATGGTGTTCAAAGGGCTTTAATTCCATAGGACAGCTCACTTGCCTGGCACTAAATTCCATTAATACGCTTTTCTTGACGAAGCAAGCAAAGCCAGTCTATAAATCAAACAGTGCAACCTCCATTTCCTTTGAAGGAAGTACTAATTATATTAAGCACTAATTTAAGCAAGCCTACTCAGCACAGTAGGGTTGCAGCCTAGGAATTGTTAAGCTGCCTCTAAACAAAGGCGCACCCATTTAAATTAAATTATAACGGAGGAAACAATATTCATCTGCATATTATCTCTAAATGCAACACAAGGCAACAGAGATACACAAATAAGAAGGCGGGGGAGGGGCGGCTTGCTGCGCATGCGCCCCCCACATTCTCTTTTCCCAAGCCCATAATTCGCACTTCCGGTTTGACTTTCTGTCAGTCCTGCTCCGACGACGACGCGATGTGTGACGTCAGTCGCTTCGGCGGATACGGAAGAGCCGTTTGGGTCGATTTCGGCCGGCTGTGGGGACTGAGTTACGGAAGTAATAAGCAACTCGGTTTTTTTTCTTGAAAAAAAAAAAGAGATAATTTTGGTCTCTTAAGGCGGTGGGCGCGCAATAGGTTTCCCTTCCTTTTGTCCTTTTTCGGTCCCTCGTCGTCCCGCCTATCATGGCGGCCACACCCAACCTGCAGGTGAGCATTTTCTGGCAGAACCTTGGACTTGGGTTTCGCGTGGGAAAGGCCCCGGCTACATTCTAAAAGGGAAGGTTGGGGGACGTGACGTTCTCAGTGACCGGGGAGGCGGGAGGTGCATTCCAGCCGCACAGGCAGGTACGACATCTGACTTGGGCTAAGTTCCACCTGCGCTCTCCGTAGAAATTTTTTCTGTGGTGCTGCTACCTCAGACTAACCCGGTAGTGGGGAAGTTGCCCAGTCGCAGGAGAAGGCTACTGCCCGTTTTTCTTGATCGTGCCTTTACTATGAGTAACTGGTTGGCCAATATAAGGAATGGGACGGTGCAATCCCTGGACCTTCGCTCTGATCCAGCATGGCCTTTATGTTCACATAGTGCTCTCTACTACTTAAGTTGTAGACCAGGAAGCTTAAAAAAGCGTGTAGGAGGAGTAGAGTTGAGCTAAAGGAGTGGCTAGGCCTGAGGAGAGAACTGTTTCCTGAAGGAAGTATCTTTAAATCATGAGGATTTCTGACCCTGGGTTATTAGGTTCAAGAAGTATGGTTGAAGTTCAAATACCTTGTGGCAACTGCTGGATCTTATCCAGTTTTGTTTTGTTTACCAATAGCTCAAGAGCCTACCAGGGTCAGCGTAAGGGGGTCAGGGTAAGGGTTTGGTGGAGATGCAAGAAACATTCTTAATTATTCCTCTTCATAATCCTTTGGTGGAAACAATTCTAGCTTAATTTGATTGTGCCTCTGGCTCCACAGCATAATCATTGCCACATTTCTTGATTCTTAGTGTTCTTCCGCAAATATCTTATTGCAGATCCAGACAGGAAGTAAAAGGGCTATGTGTAATTGTTGCATTAGTAAACCTAGTTATTATTTGGTTGGGGATTTTTAACATACAGCTATGGGGGGAAAACAGCTTAAATAATACCAGTAGCATGGTAATGAATTAGCAGTTACTTTTTCATCAAGATGTTAATATACGTGTTAGCAGCATACTCTAAGTGTAAAGTCTTACCTAAAAAAACACAAATATACACATTTAACGTCTTGCAAAGTATTTATTACCTTATTTTATCCCAATTTTTAATGTGATTATTTTTCCAGGGCCTACCTATAGTAATTAATGAAGTTTTTCTGTGGCAGTATAAAGAAAATGTTTCCTTATTTTTGCAAACAAATTTTAGATTATAAGCATGTTGGAAACTTAAGTATCTACTTTTTAAAAATTTCTATTAGTAAGGATTTCTGATACACATTTTATATATTATAAAGAATGAAACATCTATATGGTACACAAGCCACATTCAGATCAGTGAAATGTGCTTGGTTGTCATAATTTTTACTCATTACCATATCCATAATATAATATGCCAGATTTGGGACAATTTCTTTCCCTTAGTAATCCCTTACAATACAATTTCATTGCTTTCAATTGTAATTTGGCTGCCTCAGAATACAATATAGGTAAGAATGTAAATAAATGCAAACAATTTCAAAAGCAGACTGTCATAATGTATGTGATAATAAATCCTCAGTTTAGAAGAGAAAGAAAGCTTCTGCTGCAACTTTGGATCCTGGCAAGAATATTTGCTTGAGAGTCATAGAAAATAATGCAGTACAAACATGACATGTATATACCTCAAACTTGCTTTCAAGAGACCTGAGCAATGTACTGAAAACAGAATAATAGTTTAAGGCTACTTCAAAATGGAGTTGTCATATAATCATACTGTATTCTTGTATTCCTATGTTGAAAGCCTGTTTTAAGATACTTAATTTAAGGAACAATTGATCTAATATTTTTAATATTAATTGTATTTTTATAGAAGGCAATAGACCTCGCAAGCAAAGCAGCACAAGAAGATAAAGCAGGGAACTTTGAGGAAGCCCTGCATTTATATCAACATGCTGTGCAGTATTTTCTTCATGTTGTCAAATGTAAGAATTATTATACTATATAAGTGGCTAGAAATAATCTTCATATTCTCTGTTTTAGAAGCAAAATTCTCTGCACTGATCTTCCTAATGGCTTTTAGAACTCTTGGGATGGTTTGTAAAACTACAGATAACATTTGTTGGTGGCTTCAAGAGAAGGATATGGATAATTGTTCTGATTAGGATCCTATCTACCAAATCAAAAACACGTTGGATATATTATATTAAGACTTTCTGCAGTGTTGTACTTGTTGCAGGACATAAATGGAGTTGCATACAGCCTTTCCTTGCTTGAGTTTGTATCATCTATCCATGACACAAATATGTCCCAGCTAACCCTTTTCTGCAGTGTCCTTATGATATGATAGTCTTCAGATCCTTATCCCAACTGATCCCTAGTGTGTGGGATTGCCCAGGTCCTATTGACTGTTTTTGGCAGGTGCTGGCACACCTTCCCCACAGTCCCTGGGCAGTGTTCTCCAAGGCAATTCTGATTTGGGGAGTGGGAGAGTGGATCTTTCATGCTAGCCTCTTCCCCTTTACATGCTGGGTTTCCAAGCCAGTCACCAGCTTGAAGACCTGGCTTTGAAAGAGGAACCAACCTAATTAACAGGTGAAGGGCATTGGGGAGGGCTGTGTGGTTCTGCTTCATCAGACAGTTTCTTCCCCTAGATCTGTGACCTGTTTGTTGGGTTACTTTTCAACATGCATTTACTGCTTTTTCAGAAGAGAGCTAAATCTCTTATTTAAACGTAGCCCGACTTAACAGCTGATGGATATTTTGTAGCCCAAGAGAGACACTTGTGCTGCCCTATAAAATCCCTCTGCATGCCTGTCATTGTTACTGAGCAAAACAAGCAATTTCAACAGATGACTAAACCAGCAATCGTAGCTATTCATCAAAAGCTGGCTTCCCCAGCACTATCCTATGTTAAGTTGAATTGTTGAGGTTTCCAGCAGTCCCTTTCCTTAAAGTGCCCTACACATGATGTATAAGGACACCACCATTTGGTGTACTGATTGGCAATGGGGGCAGTACATTTTATTCCAGTATAGTTTTCTGCCAAGATTTATCAAGGATAAATGGATAGCACTTTAAATGAACCCTAGTTTGAATTCTGTCTTTGACAGTTCATGGAATATTGAGGATTCCCTTAAAAGGTAGATGTGCTCTAACTTAGTAACCAATTAAAATGTTGATATTTTTTAGATTTTTTTAATCCCCCCTTTATTATTTTTATAAATAACTCAAGGTGGGGAACATACCTAATATTCCTTCCTCCTCCTATTTTCCCCACAACAGTAACCCTGTGAGGTGAGCTGGGCTGAGAGAGAGGGACTGGCCCAGGGTCACCCAGCCAGCTTTCATGCCTAAGGCGGGACTAGAACTCACGGTCTCCTGGTTTCTAACCTGGTGCCTGAACCACTAGACCAAAATGGCGCTCTCAATAGAGATTGATTGTCAGGACTTCCAGTTGAAACAAGCTTGTTAGCATTTTAAGAAAGAACTTGGTAATTGGTTGTGAAAGATACTTTAAGAAATGTAAGTTGGCTACCAGTGAGAGCAAAAGGTTGAAGAATGGATATATTCTGTGTTGGGAGAAGAATGTTTCCCAAAGGAATTATAAGATCATCAGAAAGAACAAATAAAGCAGTGGAGACAGGAAATCAACTAACTTGGCAAAGAATAACAGGGAGAGGAAAGGACTAAATATGGGGAGAGGATACATGAAGAAACTGAACACTCATTGGTAAAAGAGGGTGACTCATTTTACTATAATCTGTGTGTTGTGCCTTGCTACACTTTCTAAACTATCAAAAGACCACCTAACCCTTCAAGGGAAGGTTTTAGGCATTTAGGAAGCTATTTAAGCTCTCCTGCTCACTCCAGATTGTTAGAAAGAACTGGGTAATCATTTAATTGCTATTTATACTTTACTCATTTGCTCATGCTTCTAATTTTGGCCCTATTTTCTATTGATTTCTGTGACATAACAACATTTTTTTCCCCTGAGGAAAGGTTCACTGAAGTTTGGAAGCTGCACATGTTTGTTTATATATTCCAATCTCTAAAAAGTATCATTCTAATCTGTTTTGTCTTTAGACTCAAGAAAATAACCAACATTCTTTAAAAATCCAATAATTGTTAAAGTATTTCAGAGTCTTAATTGAAAATCAGCAAAACAAGAATAGTTTATTCATTGGTAACAATATATAGCGTTTTAAGAGAAAGATAATCTGTATATGTGGTTTAAGTAGCTATTTTTTAAAGAAGTAAAAGTAGACTTTTTCTGATTCTCAGATGAAGCACAGGGCGACAAAGCAAAACAAAGCATCAGAGCAAAGTGTACCGAGTATTTGGACAGAGCCGAAAAGCTGAAGGACTATTTGAAAAAGAAGGAAAAAACTCCTCTGAAACCAGTGAAAGAATCTGGTTCAGCTGATGAAAAAGGGTATGCCATCTTCATTTATTCCAAGATTTTACAAAATTGTTCCCCTCTGTAAGATTTGTAGTTATAATCATGCAAGAAAAGGTATTCCAAAAATATTGTTGGGTTTTGGTGAATTATGGGAATATTACAGTGCATTCTATATTAGTTTTTTAGAAGTTATTCTATACCAATTTTTTTTTCTGACTCTTCCAATTATGTTACATGTCACTGTTTTCCTTTACATGGTCAATGGTCTGACATGGTCAGACATGGTCTGACTTCTCAAATACTTAATTCTAAGAATTATGTGCAGTATGATTTTTTTAATTTGTTCTTTCCAGAGGTGGTTTAGGGAATAATGAACATAATATAACCCTGTTTGTTTGTTTATATGAATGGGCATACATGTTAGAATCAAGGAGCAAAAAGGGGGAGGGCATGGATTCCCAAATATCAGTGAAGAACTTTATTATTTTTGTTAATCAGGCCAGATTTCCTTTGGGTATAAGCCTTTGTCAAGAGTACTTTGTAAACTTGGTTACGATCTACTGAATTGAAATCACTAGCTAAATGATATCCATTGTATGTTTCATCCCTATTTTTTTGTTCTTTGGTTTTTAGTGTCTGCCCTCCCTTCCTTGCATTTTTTAATTTGATAGAATACCTATTGTTTCTAATCACAGAATAGATGAGCAGTAGAATATTGGATTGAATTCAAAATTAACTGCTGCTGATTTTGTTGGATCTGCTCCAAATATGATTTAAAATTGGATACATCCATTGTATTCAAATTAATTTTGTGCCTCACTGCATTTTCCTGCTGAAGGCAGAAAAACAAGTTTCATAATATTTGGAGAGAGATTGTAATGACTTAAGTTATTTGGTTCTTCCCTGCAGCAGCAGTTTTCTGAACTACTGTATAATCATATCACACTTACTGAAAAACAAGATTGAATGTATACCTTCCTCAGTGTATTGAGGGTTAATGCCACCAAGGACTTCTGTTGCATTGTGTGTTGGCATGTGTACTCTGTCTCTATTATGAGCCAAAGTGCTGCTTTATGAAAATAATCTATAATTTGGGGGGTTTGGAAGAGTAATGGGCCAGGGTTAGAGTAAGAACTGCTTAAGAAAGACCTAACTTACATCTGTCTATAAAAAGCATTTTTGTTACTCTTTTGATAATACATTTTTAGATGTATAAGTATCTGAAGTTCCAGTATTTCCTGATATGCTTTCTGTGGGAAGAATATTTTTTGTTAGAAATGAATCAATCTTGAGCAAAAGAACCTATCTCTGTTTTAGCTGTACACTTTACTTACACCCAAATTAGGAATGATAGTGATGGGGAAGGAGAATCAGATGATCCTGAAAAAAAGAAGCTACAGAATCAACTCCAAGGTAGCCTTCCATCAAGCTTTTAATATTTTGAACAAAACATTTCTATCAAGTTGTCAGATGAAGAGTTGCAAGAACTTTAAATATTAAGTAATATATTATAATATATTAAGCTCGGGGGAGATGGAGCAGTAATACAAGTTAACATATAAATAAGTAAATAAATAAGTACACCACCCTTGTAATGAAGTGGGTTTTAAAATTAAAAGAGGGCACATGGGATACTCTCCAGCCCAGCCTTTCTCAACTTTTTGACCCTGGAGGAACCCTTGAAATATTTTTTCAGGCCTTGGGGAACCCCTGCACATTCAGGCTCAAATATAGGTCAGAATCTACAAAATTATTATATTTGTTTCGTGTAGGGTCTGCATATATGTATTAATAATGTTCTTAAACTAAAAATAAAGAATGAAACTTACCTCTTCAATGTGAAATTGAAATAATTTTTTTAATAAATTGTGATCTCCCAGGGAACGTCTAGTGACCTCTTGCAGAACTCTAGGGTGCCATGGAACCCTGGTTGAGAAACCCTGCTCTAACCTGATAAATATACTCTTTTGCTTCTTGGCTGTTTGTGAACAGTTACTGCTCTTCTCTTTCACACAATTTTCATTTCTTGTTGTTTGATCCCAGCGTTTCAGTGCTCCTAGTGAGCAAGGTGATGGTTTGCTACTGCACAGTTTATGGGATTTGAATAATGGACTTTGTTTTTGAGGGAAGATTAAGGAAAGTCTTCATGGAATGTAGGGAAGAGCTATCCTGTTTTACTGGCAGCATCCTCTGCCGCCACCGATGCTTTGCTATGAGGACAATTCCATTATTTCTTGTTTTATGACACTAAGCAGCAGTCTTGTTCTGCCTCAAGGGGAAATAAAACTACAGTGGTGCTTACCCAAATCAAATTAATATTCAGATTTAAAGAAAAACATACAGGGGCTTTAAATCTTGGCAGTCCATTGAGTGAAATTGCGAAGTACCAGTCTGCACTTAGTCTGGATTAGAATAGCTTTTCCTGTAGTGAGATGACCGTAACTTGCTTACTTGTTTTTGTCTGAAGTAAACCATAAATATGCTGCAGTTGTGTTCTATTGATTGTCTAAGACTGTGCTTTCCAAGTCCCGCCGTTGGCAACACACCGCCGGCGGCCTCGTGCATCGCGCTAAAACCCGGAAGCGCTGATGGTGCCGCAGGCGACGCATCATCAGCACTTCTGGGTTTTGACACACTAATGTGTCGCAACACACAGTTTGGAAAGCTATGGTCTAAGATTTTGGTTCAGAAGTGAATAGGATTCTACTTTAAAGATGTTTACATTTCATTTTTTAAAGAATTATAGTATGGAATGTGGATACCTATAGTCTTTTGTTTTACAGATGCCATTGTCATGGAACGACCAAATGTAAATTGGAGTGATGTCGCTGGCCTAGAGGGAGCCAAAGAAGCACTTAAAGAAGCAGTAATATTGCCCATTAAATTTCCTCACCTTTTTACAGGTGAAAGCATACTAATATATAATCACTGCCTTCTTGGCATTATTAATTATATACAGTCTTTCAATTAATCCTCAAGTGTTTGAGATAGAGAGTGTAACTAAGGTAATTTGAAGTATCGTCAGAAAGGTACATGCAGTGTAAGTGGAGGCAATACAGTTAAGGAATCATTTCTCGAATGAAGAATAGTTATGGCTGAATGCAAGAATATGAAAGTATGGAGTTACTTGGTTGGCTGTTTTTGGACTACTTGATATTACATATCTCTACAGATTTTTTTTTGCTATGTCATAGAGTAAGAATTCACAATTCTTTGTTGTATATTCCTTCTGTGCTTTATACTAGTCATGTGATCTCCTCAACAGACTCTGCTAGTTCTTGAACCAAAGCCAGAAGTTTGTATCTTTCTTACTGATGAACTTACAGGATACTGGAGTTTTCCATTAAATACATAAATATCCTGTTTTTTAAAAAAATTGTGAACCAGTGTAATGTAGTGATTGCAGAGGTCAATTCAAATTGGAGAAACCTAGATTAGTGTTCCCCAGTCAGCTTAGCTAACTTCATTTGGGTATAAAACTGGCTGACCAGAGCCATTATGTACTGTCTGTGTTCCTTGAAGGGTAGGATAAAAACGTGATAATACTTTTCATTGTCTAAGTAAAATCTTACTCTGCTGAGAAATTCTAACTACAGAAGCTATTAATCTTATTCTTTAATAGAAGGCTCATAAGAAATACTCAACTTTGATTTCCATTTCATTATAGAGAAGATTGGTCAACACAAAATGTGTATATTTCTTGTTTTAGAGCAGCTGTCCCCAATCTGGTATATCTAAATGCATTAGGATAATTAATTGCAGAATTTTAGGCAGTACGGCTAACAGTATGGGTGCAATGACAATTGGGACAATTTCATTCTTGTGATGGAGATCCTGAAGTTCCAAGGTCAGAGCTATTTTAGTATGGATGTTAAGTCCCCAAGTCTTGGGATTCTGTAATTCCACTTCCAAGACTATTGTGACTGAGGAGGTAACTTGGTATATGGAATACAAGCAGCTTCTCCAGTCCATCCATATGTGTCTCTACTAGGTGTTGGCTTTGGGCAGAAGGAAACCCTGCTGAGGATGGTCACATTCATATGGACTGCAGTAACTCTCCCACCTCACATCTACCATCCAGCCTGTATTGAGTGTTGTACAGAGATCCTGTGAGGGCACAGCTGGGTGACATCAGCTCTTGCCAATTCACAAGCGCAGGTCAACTTCCTTATCCATAATTAAGTTCTGACCTGGCGTAACAGTACCACTAAGTTGACCAAGCTGTCCAGATTATGCCTGTGCACAGAGGGAATGCAAACAGTTTTTTTTTAATTGTTAAAGAATTATATTTTGAAATGTGTGTGAGTGCTTTGCACATGCTAAATGAGCAGGCAACTCATTAGACTTAACATATATTAACATATATATTAAATGGTACTGATTTATTTTTAGGGAAGCGAACTCCCTGGAGGGGCATCCTTCTGTTTGGACCTCCAGGAACAGGGAAATCCTATCTGGCAAAAGCTGTTGCAACAGAAGCTAACAATTCTACATTCTTCTCTATATCATCATCTTCCCTTGTCTCAAAATGGTTGGGAGAGAGTGAAAAGTGAGTAGTAACTGATCAAACAATTTTAAACATTTGGAATCTTAGACCTATATGTAAGGAGCTAAGATATCTTGTTGGGGAGAAAATTGAATGCAGAGCTGAATGAACAGCTGAATTAGCTCATTATTTTTCCTTCTTCTTCTTACACTATTCAGCAGAACAATGTGCTGTTCTCTGACCAGGAATTTTCAGTGTTTTTGATCCAAATCTAGACATCATTACAATTTTACTCTCTGCTTGGAAGGGGACATTGGGACAAGTTGTCATCTTCAGCTCTATGAAGTGCTACTTTCAGATAACTGTTCCATAATATCTTCATCAGAATGAGCATTTTTGCTTTCAATTACTGGGTCTCATGTCCTCTCAACCATTCACTGCCCATATTTGATAAAATAGTGCTGGTCTGGAATGGATTAAATGCAGTTTTATGCAATTTTTATGTGATCAAGGGGTAAAACAAGGGAGGGAATAAAAAGACTGTTTTGGTGATTAAAAAGTAAGGATAAAATGAGTCGGAAGGAAGGAAGACTGATCTGATAAATTTATCTGGTGTATTATTCCCAAAAACATGTCTACTTTACAATTTATTTACTTTAGAAATTTATAAGGCCATCCAACTCTATAAGGCCAACCAACTCCATCCAATTCCTATCATCACTATTTATCAGAGATGCTTTTCATATTTCTGTATAATGTAAACAGTGCTGTGTTCTTTAGCTACATAACTGCATTGCAGACAGGATGTTTGATCTACTGATCATTGAGAGCTGTCCAAGAATTTGTGACTTTACAGTTTAATTTGTGAAAATGTGTATAAAGCAATTGGATGAAAGTAATTTTTATCTGAATGATACCTAAACTAAAATTTAGTAATAAAAGCTTTAAATGCCTTACTACATACAGTATGGTAGATTAACATTTTAAAAATATGGTTGTCTTGCTGTGCTTTATCACTGCATTTTCCTTAATATAATTTAAATTGCTCCATAGGCTAGTGAAAAATCTATTCCAACTTGCCAGAGAAAACAAGCCTTCAATTATCTTCATTGATGAAATAGATTCTTTATGTGGTTCCCGAAGTGAAAATGAAAGTGAGGCAGCTCGGCGAATTAAAACAGAGTTTTTGGTTCAGATGCAAGGTAAGGTTATTAGTCTCCAGACATTGTTGTTTACAGTGGTTAAAAGCATGTCTGTATATTACATAATGGCTGTAAAATACTGTAGTCTTTAACCTAGCATGCATCAGCCTGCTTAATATAATCTGTGGAGCTGAAAGTTTAATGGTGAATTTATCTTGTAACTTCTTTATGCTATGCATTCTATTAATGGGCACTTATCAGATTGACTTGTTTTTATTAGGCGTTGGAACAGACAATGAAGGAATTTTGGTTCTTGGAGCTACAAATATACCTTGGGTTCTAGATTCTGCCATAAGAAGGAGGTAAAGAATGGCTGTACAAGTAAATTGATTGCTGTCTTGTGGTTTGAGCCTGAATGACTCATGGTTTCAGAGCACTTTGGATTGGAAAACTGGTTATACATCACAGATAAAGCATTTCCTTGTTCATGTGAACAGCACGTTTGGACATCAGCACCAATGAGCTGTTGTTTTATCAATATTAAAAATGGTGATGGGTAGTATAACATTGGGGCGTGGTGGCTCAGCAGGTAAGACGCCAGGCTTGTTGATCGGAAGATCGCAAGTTCGGAGGTTCAAATCCCTAGCCCCGCGTGATGGAGTGAGCTCCCGCACTAGCCCCAGCTCTTGCCAACCTAGCAATTTGAAAGCATGCAAATGCAAGTAGATGAATAGGTACCACTTTGGTGGGATGGTAACAGCGTTCAGCACGCATCATGCTGGCCACATGACCGCAGAAGCATCTTCGGACAACGCTAGCTCTTCGGCTAACAAACGGAGATGAGCACTGGCCCCTACAGTCTGACACGACTGCACAAATGTGCGGGGGGAAACTTTACCTTTTTAGTATAACATTACACTCTTGAAATAAAAAGGGATAGAACATTTTGTTCCACTTTACAGGCATATTTTCCCATTAAAAACATTATTTTCCCATAACAGGAAGCAGTGACTAAAAGAAAACTAGCCCTGAAGCTCAAACTTGGCAAATGATGCTGGGAATATTCTGGCTTGGTGCTTATTCCCAGTTGTGGTTTGTTGAGCCAGGAATGTTGCACCCCAAGTGACCCCTTACATTTACTTCTTTATTGATGTCTTGCAAAGACTGTTTTGATAACCTGTTTAACTTAGATTAGCCTTTCTCAACTTTTTGACCCTGGGGGAACCCTTGAAATATTTTTCAGGCCTCGGGGAACCCCTGCGCATTCAGGCTCAACTATAGGCCAGAAGTTACAAAATTATTATATTCATTTCATGCGTAGGTCTGTGTAAAGGCATTAACAGTGTTCTTAAACTAAAAATAAAGAGTGAAACTTACCTCTTTAATGTGAAGTTGCCTGAATTTGAAGTAATTTTTTAAATAAATTGTGATCTCCCAGGGAACCCCTAGTGACCTCCTGTGGAACCCTGGGGTTCCAGGGAACCCTGGTTGAGAAACCCTAACTTAGGTTAATAGAGGAGCGTGGCAGTCATGTTGAGCAGCTTTTGCTGATGTGTGGAAAAGTACAAATTTCTACCTCAAAACCTTAGGCAAGTGGCAGTGTTCTCTTCTGTCTTAAAGTCTTGGGTTCAAGAACAGACTGGAAATCTTCCAAAATTTTAGGCTGTGTTCCAATTTGACAGAACAGGATGAAAGTTGAAATAGTAATGGGAAGGACAACAAATACTTTATCAAAGCTGACTTTTCATGTTTTAAGAATCTGAATTATACTGTGTATGTAATTTAATACATAAGTATATGAAACAGTAAGCTGTTCATTTCTGATTCAGTATAATTGTCTTTTATCTTATTCATACTACAGTACAGATTTTTTTTTTAGCCTTCACATTTGTGATCCCTGGGGAAGGTTTCTGTCTTAAGCAGACAAAAAAAGTAGAATAATAATTTAAAAAAAACAATTGAGTTGCTTTTTGAAATGGGATGGTATTGCAATTTTCAAAAATCATTATATAAGGGTAGCTGTTTAAGAAAAACAAATTTGAAATGCTATATCATGGGCATGGATAAGTGTTGGTGTTTGTGATTTTTTAATAAGGTTTGAGAAACGGATTTATATTCCCTTACCTGAAGATCATGCAAGAGCTGCAATGTTTAAGCTTCATCTTGGGACTACTAAAAATACCTTGACTGAATCAGATTATCAGGAACTTGGAAAGCGAACTGATGGCTATTCGGGTGCTGATATCAGCGTCATAGTACGTGATGCCCTAATGCAACCTGTTAGGAAAGTTCAATCAGCAACACATTTTAAAAAAGTGAGTAGCTGGACTTCTTTTCTTTTTGCCAAAAATAAAAAAATATTGCCTAAGGGACATGATCTCATTTCTGATATCATACCATGACTCTGAAATGCAGCATGAACTCAAGGAGTTCCTCGTTTCAGTCTAAGCTTGGAGCTGGTGGTGGCGGAAAACAAACCCCATCCCTAAGTTCTGTTCTCTAGAAGAGAACTAAACTACAGGTTGTTGGGTTTTTTTAGTTTGCGGACCTCAGTTTTAAGAATTAGGACCTATTCCTAAATCTCAGAATTCTCGGGGGGGGGGGACTGTTGGAGATGCTAGTGAAATAACCACCCAGAGTCCCTCCTTGTGGGGGAGGTGGGTGGTGTTAGAAATTTGAACAATAAATAAATAAAATAAATAATTGAGTAAAATATCCTCCCTTTCCCAACCTCTCCAGCTACTACCTCTTAGTTACTAGAGAGGTATGTTTGGTTTGGAAATAGATTAGTGTTCACCAGGCCTGGGCCATATATAATGGCATTTATTTTATTTTATTTTATTTTATTATTTTATTTTATTTTATTTTATTTTATTTTATATTATTTATTTTATTATTTATTTTATTTTATTATTTTATTTTATTTTATATTATTTATTTTATTATTTATTTTATTTTATTATTTTATTTTATTTTATTTTATTTATCATCATATTTATATCCCGCCCATCTCCCCCACAAGGAGGGACCCTGGGCGGTTCACAGCACAAATCTAAAATCAATAAAAACAAATAATACAAAAGTTCAATAAAATATCTAATACAATTTAATCCAAATAATGGTAGTTCTTACTATCCCATAGGTCGGAAAGGTTGGTCAAAATAGATCTAAGCGACCAGCCAACCCCAAGACTGGCTATTCCCCTCCCCTCCCCAAGCATGATGGCAAAACCAGGTCTTTAGATTTTTTCTAAAGTCCAGGAGAGAGGGGGCCGATCTTATTTCAGGGGGAAGAATATTCCAAAGGGCGGGGGCTACTGCAGAGAAGGCACGCCTCCTGGGCCCCGTCAGATGGAACTCTCTTACAGACGGGGCTCGTAGCATGCCCTCTCTGCAGGACCGGGTGGGACGGGATGGTGGTTTCCTAGATTAACAGTTTTATCGTCGTCTCAGCTGATGCCAACACCTGCCTGACCTTGTCTGGGCTTGAAACCAGCAGGGTCAGGGCTGGTTAGTACTTGGATAGGAGACTTCCAGGGAATTCCAGTGCCATAAGCTAGACTGGGAAGTTGGAAATGGAATCTCGGAAGAAAGTAGTGGCAATCCACTTCCATATTGCTGCCAAGAAAGCTACAAGGACTTCACTATGAAGTCAGCAGGAATTGAGTTTGACTGGAAGGAGAATTTACCTTTTGTAAGTTTTTGTGAACCAGATGCATGAAATGCTGCTTCTAGTTAAAGCACCCATTATTTGTAGAAGAGGGTTAGAATGGTAAACAGTGGGGTTAGGGCAGAAATGAACTAGATTAGACATTTTTGCATTAGTGAACTAATTAACACATGCAGTAAAATAGAAAAGCATTGTCCTCCCTTAAAACATAGAATACAGTTGAACTACATGACGGGTTGTAATTCAGCTATTGTACTTTCAGCAAGTTCTGTTTTTCAAGAATTGACGGGTCTTGGGAAGTTCCTCCAATTGCAATTTCTTATCAGTGAAAGTGGTTATTGTAGTATAGTTTCCCCTAAAGTAGTGCCCTCCAAACTTGTTCAGTTTGCATAGTTACCAGTCAACATGTCTATTAGATTATTTTGCAGAAAAACAGAATTGGCATGATGGGAGTTTTATTCCAATATGTCATAAATTCAGACTCCTACTGCCTCATCATTATTACAAGGAGAAGAATTTGTATACTTCACCCAGATTCTTTTAAGAATGTTCTTTTAAAAAATCAGCCATTTTCTGTTAATATGTAGGCATACTGTATGTTTCATTCTTTCTATGTGTGTGACATACAACCAAGACACTTACAAATTTATTATGTCTTTCAGTAATTAATTAACTATATATACTGCTTTAATATACTGTACAAATATATTTCAACAACCATTGCCTATATGTAGTTGCACCCTTCTTTTCAAGAACTTCTATATTTATCATTAAGTGGCTCATTTTTCTACCCTAATTCTTATTACTATTTGGTAGTCATTCTGTTTGTGGTTTTTGTTTTCACATTTTAAAAAGTATAAAAAATATAGTAAGGAAGGAAAAAAAGAGAACACAATATAAGCAATAAAATATGGGTGGATAACCAACAAATCTTGAATAACCAGCAGATCTAAAGTTTCATATGGCTAAAGTTTCTAATACACCATTCCATTAACAGCTTAAGTACTATAAGACATTTCATATCCAATTTCTAATCAAAGCATGTCTCGATTGAACTGTAAAGAGAATTGTTTGGTACAATTGAAATCAATAAGAGGAAAAAGAAAAGCTATATATAATAAGCTATACATTAAATAATACTGTAAATAATGTGTATGCTATATGTCAGATTAAAGTATGAATTCTAGAAGCTAATTTGGGATGTGGCTATACAATTCCATGTACAGAATTGTAGTACAGAAATGATTTCTAAATAAGGTTGAATTGTAGATCAGATTTACTTTTTAGATATGAAATTATTCTAGACATTGAAGCATATTCCACAGTTTAATTAACCATTCTTTCATAGATGGGATTAGAGATCTTTTCCAATGAAAAGCATATAAAATTCTTGCAGCTGTTATCATATACAATACCAGTTCAGCGTATTTTGAAGGAATAGTGAAGTTTAATCAAAATGTCTCTGGCTGGAATGGAATTACTACTTTCAAAATTTGTTCCATTCTGCAATGAATTAATTTCCAGTATTGTTGAGCTTTACAATATTACCACCACAAATGGAAGAAAGATCCAATATGTTCTTGCATTTCCAGCACTTTGGGGAAAAAGAACTACTCATTTTAGCAATTATGACTTGAATAATATACCAGCGATAAAACATCTTGTACCAATTTTCTCTAAGTATAATGTTCAAAGTGAACTTGATGTTCTTTTTCCATTGAAATTCGCATTGTTCCATCTCTATAACTATATTCAAATTTTGCATCCATTTAATCATAGCAAGTGTTTTACCTGTTCAGGTTCTGAATTGTATTTCGCTAATAGATTATAAATTGAACCTGGTAAATGTTCAGTATTTGAGTTACAAGATTTTCAAATTCAGTCATATTTCTCAATAGTCTCCCTTGCTTCCATAGTTTTCTTGTTGCAGTGCTGCTTATTTGAGAATATTGGAACCAACTGAATGTGGAAGAACATTGTGTAACCAAAGACTCAAGAGATCTTACTTTTGTCCTGTTAATAATAACATTTTGTAATGTAAACAGATTATTGTCTCTCCACTGAGCAAATGTCTTATTTTTTAATTCTTCATAAAAGTAGAAATTCAGTAAGGAAGCAAGAGGGGATAAGTCTGGGTTTATTCTTTCTTACATTTATCCCAAACATTCAGTAAGTTGCTCAATACTAGATAAACAAAAAAATTGTTTATTTCTGTGTATATCAACCCAAATATATCTGCAGGCCCTGTAGAAGTTCTGCCTCTTCCATTAAAGTGATGGAACTATAAGGAGATATAATCCATTCTGAAATTCATGTGACACAGCTGACATGATACTACAATCTGAAATTCAGAGCCGCTAGGCCACCTCATTTTTTGAAGCTTGCAAGTTCTTGAATTTAATCCTTGGCCTTTTATTAGACCATATACTTATGTGCGCCAGTTGTTTAATACTTAATTGTCAATAGGAACTGGAATAATTTGAAATAAAAAAATTAGTCTTGGTAAAAATACTCATTTTGACTGCTGCCATTTTTCCTAACCAAGACAAATGTAATTCCTTCCATTTAGGAATATCGGTCATTATGTGTTTCCAAATTAGTGAATAATTGTTCTTGAATAGATCCTTATGGTTTTTTGTCAAAAAGATTCCTAAATATTTAACCTTTTTAGCAGTAATGTTAAAACCAGGTAGACAGAAGATGAAAATTAATTTGTGTATTGACTAACTGACCATTATTCTTCTTAATTGTATATGCCTCTAAATATTTTCAGTGCTGCAACTCAAGATTCTTGTTTCTTTCAAAGGTGAAAGGACCATCACTATCTGATCCAAATGTTCTAGTAGATCTGTTCACCCCATGTTCTCCAGGAGATCCCAGTGCCGTTGAAATGACATGGATGGACGTGCCAGGAGATAAACTTCTGGAACCTGTTGTTTGTATGGTACGCTTTTATTTACTATGAATATTTTGACTTCAGCCTACTGTGCATTCTTAGAATAAAAGTCACAGATTCATAATTAAACCAGGAACCTATTTTCAGGAACATCAAGTATCTTCTAAATCAGTGTTTCTCAACCGTGGCAACTTTAAGATGTGCTGAAGTCCATACATCTTAAAGTTGCCAAGGCTGATAAACACTGTTCTAAATCCTTATGGTATGACACATGGCAAAGCATGCCTGCCACAAAACAAATTGAACCCTAAATCTGTCCCAGTACTCTCTGCACTGACTGAGCTCCTCCATTCTGGGTTCTGGCACATTAGGACACAGAAGGAAGCGTCCTTTTCCTTCTCTGCCTGAAAATCAAAAACTTTGTGTATGTTTGCCATTCTGTACCAATCTGTCCAAAATGTTGCTGCTTCACTACATCTGCAGGCTTTATGTTAAAAGAAAGCAGTCTGATGTTGTGATCTACAGATTACATAAGCCCTACATCATGGCCACTGATCTGGGATTTTAAAAAATGATAATAAAATCCCCAGAGAGCACCAGCCTGCCTTCTTGGGTTTTACTATGTAAATCCTACTGGCTACTATGCTAGCTTATGACCACTC
Source organism: Charina bottae (assembly GCA_023362775.1). Classification (NCBI taxonomy): domain Eukaryota; kingdom Metazoa; phylum Chordata; class Lepidosauria; order Squamata; family Charinaidae; genus Charina; species Charina bottae. The sequence continues at coordinate 2,856,074 of JALMGJ010000030.1, read as the reverse complement.
TGCAGACAAAACTTGGAAGCTGGGATGATTATTATTATTATTATTATTATTATTATTATTATTATTATTTTATCCCACCTTTTTTATATATAACCCAGGGCAGTGAACATACCTAAAACTCCTGCCTCCTATTTTCCCCACAACAACAACCCCGTGAGGTGGGTTGGGCTGAGAGAGAGAGTAACTGAATCAGTTACCCAGCCAGCTTTCATGGCTAAGGCGGGACTAGAACTCACGGTCTCCTGGTTTCTAACCTGGTGCCTGAACCACTAGACCAAAATGGCGCTCTCAATAAAGATTGTCAGGACTTCCAGTTGAAACAAGCTTGTTAGCATTTTAAGAAAGAACTTGGTAATTGGTTGTGAAAGATACTTGAAGAAATGTAAGTTGGCTACCAGTGAGAGCAAAAGGTTGAAGAATGGATATATTCTGTGTTGGGAGAAGAATGTTTCCCAAAGGAATTATAAGATCATCAGAAAGAACAAGAAAAAGCAGTGGAGACAGGAAATCAACTAACTTGGCAAAGAGTAGCAGGGAAAGGGAAGGACTAAATATGGGGAGAGGATACATGAAGAAACTGAACACTCATTGCTAAAAGAGGGTGACTCATTTTGCCTATAATCTGTGTGTTGTGCCTTGCTACATTTTCTAAACTATCAAAAGACCACCTAACCCTTCAAGGGAAGGTTTTAGGCATTTAGGAAGCTATTTAAGCTCTCCTGCTCACTCCAGATTGTTAGAAAGAACTGGGTAATAATTTAATTGCTATTTATAATTTACTTAGTGGGGTTTGCATACTTTTTCACATGATTGTATCTGTCATGAAGATAAAAGCTTTGTTATCCAGTTCGCTCATCCTAACAAGGAGGGATGGTTTCCTTGAACAAAAATTGAAGTTCTATTTACAGTATGGGCTCTTGGCTTATAGAAAGGCCTGCAGTTATACTATGACAACCATACCTTATTCTTCTACAGCAAGTAATAGTATGCCTCTCTCAAAAGGGGAAAAATGAATATGGATTATAATTTTAGTTACAAAAATAATATGCTTCAGTAGGTGACAACACCTGGATGACTTTATCAGGGCTCCAAAGTGGTTAGTACTTGGATGGAGGAAGACTTGCAAATACTAGGGCTGTAGGCTACATTGGGAAGTTGAAAAACAGCCCAGAAGAAGGCAAAAGGCAAGCCTCTAATCCAGAGTTTTCCAAACTGTGTGTCGCAACATGTTAGTGTGTCGGCTGCAGTGTCGGTGTGTCGCGGCTGCTGCTGCCTCCGCCCTGCCAGGATTCCATGCAGGTCCTAGTGCCTGCCTTGTGTCTGGCTGCCTCCAAACCTGCCCTGCCAGGATTCCGCGCAGGTCCTAGTGCCTGCCTTGTGTCTTGCTGCCTCCAAACCTGCTCTGCCAGGATTCCACACAGGTCCTAGTGCCTGCCTTGTGCCCTGCTGCCTCCAAACCTGCCCTGCCAGGATTCCGCGCAGGTCCTAGTGCCTGCCTTGTGCCCTGCTGTAAGAGTGTGTCGCGAAATGATGCATGTCTAAAAAGTGTGTCACCAACATGAAAAGTTTGGAAAGCTCTGCTCTAATCTAACATTACCAAAAAGCTGCATGGACATGCCCATGAAGTCTCCGGAAGTCATTGTTGATTTAAAAGAGATCTTAAAGGAGACCTTGCCATTAACAAAAGTGATTGGCCTTGTTAATGCAATATATACTGTAGCCTATCTGAGTAGGAATTGGCCTCTAGCAAACAGCTAAGCTTAGTAACTTGACCCAAATGCAGAGTTTATCTCCTACTTGCTTACTATTCAAATAGTTGTTGCAGAAGCAAACATAAACACCATAACTTTAGATGCATCTTAAAACATTTGTTAAAATTGTGGCCTGATTTGAAAAATGTTAAGATTTTTTTCTTCTGTGTAAGAACATAGTTCCAACATAAAATAATAATTGCTTAATTAATTTTATGTTACAAAATACTGAAATAATTCATATACTGTATTAGGTCAAAATGCAATTTGTTTTCTAGCATATTTTTATTTATTTATTTATTTATTTATTTATATTTCATATTTCGTCACCGCCCATCCCACTAAGAGCGACTCTGGGCGGTTTACAATAAAATTAAAATAACGACAGATTAAAATACAATAAAAACAAAATTCTTCATAAAAATATAAATATAAAATATAAAATCCAAGATGGCGAATCAAAAGATCTTAATTTAAATACATATAATTCCCCAGGGCCTCTTCAAGGCGCTAACCACCCCCACGATTGATCAACTCCCCCTCCCACCCCAAACAAGATGGCAGAGCCAGGTCTTCACTCCCTTTTGGAAGGCCAGGGGAGTGGGGGCCTGCCTCACCACTGGGGGCAATGTATTAAACAGGGCAGGGAAGGCTCTCTTCCTGGACCCTGCCAATCGACAATCTCTCATGGACAGGGTCCGCAACATGCCCTCTCTGCCTGACCGGATGGGATGGGTCGATGCAATGGGGTTGAGGCGGTCCCATAGGCAACCTGGACCCATGCCATGTAGGGCTTTAAAGGTAATGACACCTTGAATTGGACCCGAAAGCAAACTGGCACCCAATGCAGCTCGTGCAGCAAAGTTGTTACATGTGCCATCCTTGGGGCCCCTAAAACTGCTCACGCGGCCACATTCTGAACCAGCTGTAGCTTCCGGATACTCTTCAGGGGTAGCCCCATGTAGAGCGCATTGCAATAGTCTATACGGGAGATTACTAGCGTCTGAGTGACTGATCGGAGGGCTACCTGATCCAGGAAAGGGTGTAACTGGCACACAACATGAAGTTGGGCAAAGGCCCTCCTCCTCGAGCAGGAGTCGTGAGTCCAGGAGGACCCCCAGGTTCTGCACCGGGTTTGTCTGGGGCAGTGCAACCCCATCCAGAACCAAAGATGGTAATTTCCCAGATACCGAGGAGCCCCCAACCCACAGCCACTCCGTCTTACCAGGGTTCAGCTGAAGCCTGTTCTTCCCCATCCAGACCCCTACAGCCTCCAGGCACCAAGAGAGGGTGGTCACAGCATCACTTAAGTCACCCGGGATGGAGATGTATAATTGAGTATCATCAGCATATTGATGATACCTCATCCTATGGTGACGGATGATCTCACCCAGCAGTTTCATGTAGATGTTAAAAAGGAGCAGGGAGAGTACCGAATCCTGCGGCTCCCCGCAAAGGAGTTCTCTCGCTCCCTATCAGCACCAATTGGGACCGGCCCCAGAGGAAGGAGGTGAACCAGCACAAAACTGTGCCACCCACCCCAAACTCCCTAAGCCGACCGAAAAGGATATCATGGTCAATGGTATTGAAAGTCGCCTCCGAGGCATGCCCCAGGGATGGCAGTTTGAAGTCTCCCAGAACCATAAGTCACAGTTATAGCCAAAATATATGAATCCATCCAATTATTGTTTATATTTGAAACCAGCAAATTATGGCTTGGTATAGTGTGCATACTTAACTCTAAGTTAGCTCTTTTAAAATAGGAGAACTTGTCCTAATTGATTTCAGTGGATTAAAGTGTAACTGAGCTTTCAAATAAAATTTCTGGAAAGTAATGAGAAGGATATATAATGCTCCTCATTGTATATGATAACACTAAGCATCTATTGTGACAGTGGCACCAGGCTAGAAACTGGGAGACCATGAGTTCTTGCCCCACCTTGGGCACAAAACCAGTGGGGTGTCTTGGGCCTGTCACTCCCTCTCAGCCCTAGGAAGAAGGCAATGGCAAACCTCTTCAGAAAATGCTGCCGAGAAAACTGCCGGGACTTATCCAGGCGATTGCCAGGAGTCAAGACTGACTCGAAGGCACCCTCCCAGCAAAGAAAACCATATATTGAATTGAAGTAAAGAAGTATATGCACATTTAATACGAAGCAAGAGCTTCAAATGTAGAGCACAAAATACTGGTGCTAACATATTCACCTGCTCTTTTGATAGGGATCAGGGAAGGTTTTCTGAACTCTTAACTTTCTGTTTCAAAGACCTGAAAAAGTATTGCTGATTAATAGCAAGGTGATGGCCTGTTTTGTTTTTTTAATTACAAAGCACAGAATGATGATAATCTTCCTGTGCAAGAATGTAATTCAAGTACTAGTTTGAAGCATTCATAGGCATATAATTTAATATGCCATGTGTGTAAACATCTGGGGTAACTAACTAGTTCCACTAGCAGCCTTTTATTTTGTTTAAAGGGTTGGGCACTCAAAGTGGTTTTTGCATTTCTATGCAGAAGCTTCAAATTTGAGTCGTCATTGGTTTTCCTAAACTACCTGTCTCATCTGTTTCTCACCCATTCAGTGACCTGACCTGCTCTGCCAGGAGAAATATCCTCTCCCATTGAGGTTGCGTGAACACATACAGACACCTTCACCAACCCAGGACTACCACCTCTCTTTTCAAAACTTGAGAGAAAAACTTGTTGAGAAAAAGAGAACCTGCTTTAAGCAATTGTGAAAAAGGCTTTCTTTATTGGCTAGAAGTGTATTTTGGCTTCATTTTTTAAGAGACTAATTTATGCCACTGAGGGGATGTTTAGCTATTCTCCCCATCACATACTCACACTTAGGCAATTACTCCTCCACTTAACTTTGTTTGCTTTAGAGTTAAATATCTGAAGTGGAATATCCCGTGGGTATTTTAATTTCCTATAAGTGTGCATTTCGAAACATCTTTCTTTAGAGTGCTATAATGTTCTGAGTTAAAGTAAGAATGGGTTCTCACAGTCTGGGCTATAACATGTAGTAGTAAAGCACTGTGACGTGTGAGTGCTGGTTGGCAATGTTTAGGCTGTAGTATATATGTAAATACTTGAGAGTAAACCAATTGAGTGAACCTTGCTTCTGAGTAAAGATGGAGAGGGCTCTGCTGTTAAGTTGTAATCAATAAAATCATTCTGCAGTACAGGTAGTCCTCAGCTTACGTCAATTGGTTCAGTGACAGTTCAAAGTTATGGCAGTGCTGAAAAAACGGACATGCAACCAGTCCCCAAGGTTCTGGCCATCACAGCACCCTGCAGTCACGTGATCACAATCCGGGCGCTCGGTTGCCTGGCTCACGATTACAACGTTGCAGGGAGCTGCAGTCATGTGATCACCTTTTGTGACCTTCCCTGTTGGCTTCCCACAAGCAAAGTCAATAGAGAAGCCAGCAGGGAAGGTTGCAAGTCACTCCGGTAAGTCACTCACATCCAAAGCACCTCCCCACCCACACACAGCCTCCGCTGGCCCTCCCGCAACTCACGCACAGCCTGCACCGGGCCTCCCAAGCCCTCCACTGCACTCCTTACCTGGGACTCTCGCCTCTTCCATCTTAACGACCCGCATGTCCTGGGGTTATGACAGCAACTGGGACTGGTGGTATTGCCATTGCTAAGCAATGCGGTCGCGTGACATTGCGCTTTACGACCCCATCGCTTAGTGATGGCAATTCCGATCCCCTTTGCCATCATTACCCAAGGACTACCTGTAATGCATTCCTTCTAAGTACCAGTAATACAAAGCAGGTGTGATGTTTCATGGTACCTTGCATTGTTAAATTTCTAACAATAATGTTAGACTTCTGTTTCTATGGTAATGATTTGAACAATTGTGAAAAACTGGTTAGAAATGTTAGAGGCTGTTATGATTTCTTTTAGTTTCTTCCCCCATGCCTTAACTCATGAAATTGTGGTGCATGTGCTATGTATATGTATAATAGAGAAATGCGCAGCTCTTAACTGTTCTTTCATTTATGTGCAGGCTGATATGCTGAGATCACTAGCCAGTGCAAAACCCACAGTAAATGAGCAAGACCTGGAAAAACTAAAGAAGTTCACAGAAGATTTTGGACAGGAAGGCTAATCCAAACAGCCCTCTAATCCTATTATTTCTTTCTTTGGCATTATTGCCTCTATGTTGCCAATAAATAAATTGCTCATTCCTTCTTTTCCATATGAACTGAAGAGCCTCTTGCAAAGATCTTTGAGCTTATGTATATCACTTTCCAGAAATATCTATTAAAGTCATTTACTGAGAGCCATGTTAATAGGACTTATTGGCAAAAAAGAATGGACAAATGTGGTATATATGTTTTAACATTTGACAGCCCTTTGGAGGATTTCTCACTAAGAAATAATATATGCTAGGTCAGAAGTATTTATAAACTCCTATTGGCCTAGAAATACTTTAAAAGAAGGCAGAAATTCTCTTTGGTTATCAAGTGTTGATTTTTATAATCCGTGAATTTGCTTGCAAAACAAATGTTCTTCCTTGAATCATCATCTGGAATTTGGTAATACATATGGTTAAATTAATTTTTTCTATAAATTATGGTGAGTTGAAGTTTCAAAAGGGAGAAAGTACTGAAGGCCAATACTTACTGAGTGCAGAATTGAAGTTCTGATGTGTTTTTTGATTTCTGCAGTATGGTATTGTCTTAAAAACATCACACATTGTTCTGAATAACTCACAGACATTCACTGTGCAACCTACCAGAGAATAGGCTTAAAATGTAGATAGTGTGTGAGACAATTTCTCTTCCTGTCTGGTTTCATCCTGCTTTATTCTCTGTAGGAATTTAAACCAAGCAAGGGGCCTATTCTTTTAAAGTTTTATAGAGAAGCCTGAAATCCACATTTTAGCCGGCCATTTGTTAAAAGAAGATAATTCTGAACTTATCTTTATTTTGAAAGAAGCTCTTGGAACGATGTGCTAAACAGCCTGGTGAACTTCCCGGGGATGCCCAGGGAAGGTGCTATTCTTCAAGACCAACCTAAAAATATCTATATTGTTAGTTTAATAGATAAACTATATTAAAAATTAAGTAAAATGTAAGTTTTGTTCCCAACGGCTTTTGTTAAAAATTATGCATTTTAGAGAATTACTTAATGTTATCTATAACATTACAGTGACCAGTTTGAACATCACGTTAAAAAAGTTTTGCTGAACCTCAGGCTTAAAGTCTTCCTCCTTCCATATAGTGGAAGGTGCAGTTATAAGTTTCTTGCTTCTGGATTACTGTAACTGCAGCCTGCCTTATCATCCAAAATGAACAAATTGTAGTTAATCATGCTTTAAAATAAGCAAACTTCAAACCATGGGTAATGAAGCTGCCTTATTAAATATGCCAGAGTTAAAATTAATCAGAATTTAAGATTCAACAAACAGCCTCTGATTAATAAAAAGCAGAAACTTCCAGAGTTTTGGCCAGGGTTGTGAGGGAGAAAAGGGAAATATGCAGATCCAGGTCACTATTCTCATCCTATCAAACTCTGTTCAAATGGAGCCAGTGACAGCACTGAATTTGTGCCTTGGAAATTTGCCTTGGTTGTAGATAAGTGAGTGCTGTAGTATCTGTGTAACACAAACTGCATTTCTGTTATGGAAATGTATCTTGCAGATGCTTATGGTGTTACAAATTTCTATGTAAAGTACTCTATGGTCATCTTACAGGTTTCATTTCCTTCTCATGCCTGTATTTTGTGTAATTTCTGAAATCATAGGAATGGCTGAAATTTGTCGCTGGATGAAGTAAAAAGTTGCAAGATATACTGTAGTTTACGTTTCTAAATGTTTTTCTCTATAGGATCAAATACAGTTTTATGTTAAATATATGGACTATTTTGCTCAGTATGTGCAAATTATACTTTGAAATCTGGTGAAAGGAACTTTTGAGAACATATCCAAGTTGTTAAAGTCATGTTACATTTCCATTATGTCACAAACTCTGTCAGATCTCTTTACTATCCTGTTTATGCGTTTATTTATTACCTTTATACCCTGCCTTTTCTCTGGGAACTCAAGGCAGAGTGCAAGAATCACCTTTCATAATACTCCAACAACCCTGTGAGGTAGGCTGTGCTGAAAGAGATAATTGGCCCCAAATCAAACCGTGAATTCCATGGTGGAGTGCGGATTTGAACCTGGATCTACGTCCAACCATTTTTCCACCTAATTTTTCACAGCTTGCTTCCTGCGCCTCCTGCATTATATTTGTTTTCAAAAATATAAACTCTTGAAAATAGCCATGAAATTTCATAAAATTTCACTATTGCTCTATGCACACACTTAACTAAACATTCATTACTTTTATCATGGAATGTAGGTCACCAAAGCTCTTCTCTAATGATATAAAATCCAAATTAAAATAAATTTTGCATTAAATCGTTATTTATTATAAATTACTGCATTTTTTTTAAGCCAGGTAATTCCCAAAGGAGAACTATACCCCAAAATTCTTAGTACCAGTAGAATAACAGCCATAGCCTTTTGATCCCTTAACTATAGTATTTTTAACCTCCTGATGTGTAGAACTCCATCTTGTCTCCCCATGGGTGAAGAAACAGTTGGAAAATGTTGACAAGGCAACATCCCATCATTCACTGTTCAAACATGCAGTTTCTTGTAGCTTGGTAATTTCTTGTTTGGGCCCTTTTTCCACATAATGGGAACTATAGACAACATAACCTATATTTTAGCATCGGTGGGGTGGATAATGCCTGGTTAGAAGATTGTTCTGGGTACTATTCAATATGATATTAGAGGTGAGGGCCTGTGTCTTATGTATGGGTCATATCAAACAGCTATATGGTAGAGTTGAATGGAAGGAAGGATTACTGTACCTTTACTTCCTGGTCCTCACAAATAGGCTTATTTTCATATTGGGGGATTTAGGTAAGAAATTGCAGAAAGGGAGGTGGAAAGAGTTTAGATGGTTAAGTATTTGATGGCAGAGTGCCAAGAAATCCCAGGGCTTTGGCTACACAGAGAAGATTTATCAAAACATCCTGGAAGAAGTGATGGCAAACCACTTCTGTACTGTTGTGAAGACAACTCTGGGATATACTCACCAGGAATCCAATTTGTCTCTGAATCTCTACCCTCACATAAAGTTGTAGGGTTAACATATTTGAATATTTTGTATGGTTCTGAAGACTCCGCGTTCCAGACCTGAAAATGGGCCACATAGATTATCAGAAGAATAGGCTAACTCATCTATGAGGAAAGGCTGCAAATGTTGGGCCTTTGTAACTTTGTAGAGTGAGTGGAACTAGGGCCAAAATGCACAGGGAATAGAGAACAAAGGAACAGTACCACCAGTTTGCACTAGGGAATTAGGGTTCATAGAACATCCATTTTGCTTCTTAAGAAACCTGACCATGCAGTGAGTTTTAAGGGCCTGCATCTGATGCTGGCAGAGAGACAAATGATGATTGTTGGTGTACCATTGTCTGCTACCTGATGGCATCCTTGCTGAGATGGACTTGCGTATGATATTGAAGGACGGTTATCCTGGGGGATTTAAACATTCGTACTGAGGTTGCACTGAATGGTCCAGCTTGTAGCTTCAAGGTTTTGATGGAGTTATCTCAATGCACAGTTGGCTCAATGCACAGGGCAGAGCAGATCCTTGATCAGGTCTTTGTCCTAGATGTGAAAAGAAAAGGTCTCATTATAGGAGGGATTGAAAAAAAATCACTATTGTCATGGTCAGGCCAATTTCTAATGAGGTTTGGTCTCATGGGGGCACAAGACAAAAACCTGATAAAATGATTTATCCTTGGAGACTTACGAAATCTAATGCATTTTTTAACATTCTTCAGTAATTTCTGCTGCTAGAACCAACAATCCAGTTGAGGCCTTAGTCTCAGAATGCGATGGTGAGTCAAAGCAGGCCATCAACCTGGATGTTCTTTAGCATCTTCTACAACACTGGAAAAGACAAGATTTCCATATTTTTTTTGAGCAGATGAAACAAATCAGACAACATCCAGGAGATGAAACAGAACAGACAACAGCTAGAAGGCATCTGGTACAGGGTACGCCTGGCGTAGATTCATATTCAAGAGAAGGTTGTTGATTTGTCATTGGAGGCTAAAGTAGCCTTGGTGGCCAAAAATATCTATTACGGTTTTAGTTTGTACAACTGAAGACTTTCCGGGACATGAATAATCTTGTCAGAGAAGCCCATGCATTGATGACTTCAAGATTTGATTATATAATGCACAGTATGTGGGGCTTTCCTTGAAAGTGATTCAGAGGTTACTGCTACTTGGTATGCTATAGCTGGATATTCAGTGGAGTCCTTATACATAATACCTATTTGGAAAAATCTGCACTGATTGCCAGTTAGCTACTAAGCATGGTGTTGGCGTTGACTTAGATTAGATTAGATGGTTCTAAAAGTTAAAGACCAAGGTGTACGAGGAGTACCCTGTTTTATTATAGGGCTATCTTGTCTTTATATTCTGTAGAGCAGGGCTTTCCAAAGTTTTCCCGCGGCGACACACCAACCGCCGTTGGTGTGTCGCCGCAGGAAAACCCGGAAGTGTCGCCGTTGTGGCAGCGCGCAAAAACCCGGAAGCACTGCTGCCGCTTTTGGGTTTCTGCACGGCGCCGTTGGTGTGTCGCCTCGGGAAAACCCGGAAGTGCTGATGATGATCAGCGCTTCCGGGTTGTGTGGCGACACACCAGACTGTGTGTGGCGACACACTTTTGTGTCGCGACACACAGTTTGGAAAGCTCTGCTGTAGAGGATATATTGCTAATGGTACTGTAGCTTGCTGATACCTAGTTTGAAACAATGCAAAGGTAGGTGTTCTAGGCACTGGTGTCAATAATACAAACTTCCTGGAAATTAGTCATGCCTCCACTAGAGAAGATTTTTGTCCATAATTAAAACCTTTCCACTTTGCCTTAGGCCTTTTTTTAATCACTTTATTTTATCAGCTATCACAATTATTTGTACAGTTTATCTGCTGCTTAAAACCATTTTAGAGGTTTTTACTTCTGTTGTTTTTCTGTTCTATTTTATTGTATTGTTTTATATAAACTGCTCTTTTAAAATGAGAAGCACCATAGAAATATTGTAAGTAAACAAAAAAAAATGCTGTATATTATCTCTAGTAATGGAACCAGTTCTCTTGGTAATATTCTTCCCTTCTTAGCTATTCTGTCTTGTTCTGCTTTTCACTTTCTTGAAACAAATGTTAAGAGGTTCTTAACAACTGTCATCCAGTTACAAATACCTTATTTTTAGACAAGAAGCCTAAGAAAATGTATTGAATCATTTCTTGTAAGCAGCCATACAAATTCAGTCCTTCTGTGCCAGACTATGAACTTAAATTGGTTGAAAAGTCATTCTCGTCTGGAAGCTGATCTCTGAAAGGAAAGCTAAGGATTGATTTTGATTCCCAGTACTTCATCAGTTTAAAGATCTCTGAAGGCTCATGTAAAGGGACTAGAACAGGGCTTTCCAAAGTTTTCCCGCGGCGACACACCAAACGCCGTTGGTGTGTCGCCGCGCAAAAACCCGGAAGCGCTGCTGCCGCTTTCGGGTTTTTGCGCACCGCCGTTGGTGTGTCACCGCAGGAAAACCTGGAAGCGCTGATGATGATCAGCGCTTCCGGGTTGTGTGGCGACACCCCAGACTCTGTGTGGCGACACACTTTTGTGTCGCGACACACAGTTTGGAAAGCTCTGGACTAGAACAATTACGTGTACTGAATGGTATAAAACCATTACACTAGTATCTTAGGTATGTTTTCAGAATGCCTTGCTTATTGAATCTATTGAGTTTTGCCTTCTATTACAAGCTACTTTCCAAATGTTAACTTATGGTCATGCACAGGTGGGCAAGTGATGTGTTGTGCATCGTGACAATGTCATGCAAATGATGCAAATTACATATTGCACATCATTTGCATAATGACATGATTGACACAAATTAGATAGTTCATGTCATTTGTGTGATGGTGTCATGGTTCATGCAGCATTATTGTGGCTTCTACTGGACACTTAGGTTTATATCTATTCATCTGCAGTGAGTTTCGTTCAGTTTCACTCAGGGTTTTTTTGATAAATGCTTAATGGTTTGGTAATGCAATAATTTAAATTCATTTTGATATATTAGGGATGGACAGCCACATATTGCTGAACTGCTGCTCTCAACAGTTATAGCAAGCATGGGCAATGGTAAGGTGTATTGGAACTTACGAGTCATCAACAATATGGAAGATAAATACTGTTTGTCCTCATCGATTGGTCATTACAGAGAATTTGTACAATTCTTCACCTGCCTTAGGCACGAAAGCCGGCTGGGTGACTTTGGGCCAGTCACTCTCACAGCCCAACTCACCTCACAGGGTTGTTGTTGTGGGGAAAATAGGAGGAGGAAGGAGTATTAGGTATGTTTCCTGCCTTGAGTTATTTATAAAAATAATGGATAAAAAATATTTTTTAAAATGTTGGAATACCGCAGGAACTGGTCCTCTCTCCCCTGCTCTTTAATGTCTATATGAAACTGGTGGGAGAGAGAATCCAGCAGTTTGGGGTGCTGTGTCATCTGTAGGCTGATGATACCCAAACTTTATATCACCATCCCAGATTGTAAGGGACATGCTGTTAATGTCCCATCCCAGTGTCGGGGGGCTGTAAGGATCTTGATGAGAGAGAACAGGCTGAACCTGAACCTGAACCCTAGAAAGATAGAATTGCTGTCAGTATATTAGGGTTCTCTGCCAATACCAGTGTTATTTCTGAACGGGCAAGCACTGTTTATGAAGGAGCTGTTTGCGATTTGGGGTTTCTTTTGGACTCCCGGCTCCTGCATGAACAGCAGGTAGAGAGGCTAGAGAGACCTTCGTCCAGCTTTGGCTGGGGTGCCAATTCGACATTAACTTGTGAAGGAGGATCTAGCTATGGTAACTTACATCCTCATTACCACCTAGTTGGACTATTGCAATATGTTTTACATAGGGCTGTCCTTAAAGACTACTTGGAAATTGCAAATGATCCAAAATGCAGCAGCCCAGATATTCACTGTCTTCCAGCACTGGGAGCATACGATGCCGATTCTGCACATCCTGCACCTGTTGCTGATTGGTTTCCAGGTACAATTTAAAGAGTATTGACTTCAAGAGCCCTTTATGATGTGGTACCTGGGTACTCGCTGGACTGCCTCCTCCAAATGGAATCATCCCAACCCTCTAGCTTATTCCATCTTGTAGAGATAAACTAGTTGTAGTCACACATTCTGAGAGGTAAGGGGGACTGAAGCTAGAAGGCACTGCTTTTCTGGGGCAAAGCTGGTGCTTTGGAATAGCCTCCTGGTGGAGATTAGGCTGGCCACTTCCTTGCTGGTCTTCATGAAAATGTTTAAAAAGTTATTTCAAAGGGCATTATATTACGCTTAAGCACTGCATCATCTTTTACTTGTTTTAGTTTTTCACTTGTGTTCTTTTAGTGGGGGAGGGGTTTGTGTTATTTGTTGTCATTTTAATCATACTGTCAATTTTTAATTTTCATTATATATATTTGTAAACCGCCCAGAGTCCCCTTCGGGGGAGATGGTGCGGTGATAGAAATTGAAAAATAAATAAATAAATAAATATGATGTACAAGCCACCAAGAGTAATTAGATTGCAGCAGGGTATAAGCTGAATGAATGAATGTGTCACGATGTGGATTGCGAACACAGCACACAACTGGGTTCGAATTCCACAGGGTGCCATTCAATTAAGGGTTAGATACGTGTAAGGATTAGAGATAGGTTGATGTAGAGTAGACACGGAAAAGGGTGGACTGGGCACATTCCAGTGTAGTCCTTAGAGAAGCAGAACTGAAACAGACTGTCAAGGTCAGCACCATTCTTATCATCTGAGAATGTCTGCAAGTGAACAGAAAAGGGAAGGAGGTGAAATCAAGGAGGAAAAGTACTGGAGATTGATGACGCTGGAATGGGCTGGGAAGAGAGAGGGCATGATTTAATTGAGACTTTGCGCGGGCTTTTTCACTTGTAACTTCAACTTGGATTTATGCATACTTGTTCTAATAAACAGCTTTTCCCTTTGGCTTAAATGGTTTCAGGTGAAGGTTACTGATATTAGGATTTAAGGCTACGATCCTAACAGAATGAATGAACGAACAATGAATGAATAAACAAACAAACAAACAAACTGCAACTCATTAACGAGTTCATTACAAATATTTAATCTGAGAAATTCAATTGTATACTACTGCAACATTTCCATGAAGTCAGGCACAGTGCACAAAACAAGTTTGAGCTCTCAAACATCCATACCTTCTCTAGCAGGCCAAGAACAGAATACAATTTGCTTCATCTCAGAAACCTTTCTAAATAGTAAAGAACAGCATCAATAAAGAAGTTTACATTTGAAATATTTAGCATCTACTTTGGGACATTAAGATTCAGTTTCATCTTTATGCAAAAGACAAAAGGATAGAACTTAAAACAAAAGTTCTATCATTAAATAGAACTTAGTTCCAAGAAAAATAAGTCTATGGGGCTATCATACAGGACTGCAAAAATCTGGATGATCAGTACTTGGCAGGAAAGAGTTTGTTTTCTAGATCTCTCTGTTGTTGTCTCTTTGGATTTTTGCAATCCAGGTATGGTACCTATAGCTAGGAGCTATGGCAGCTTAGAGATCTCTCAACAACCAACATGAGAATCTTTTCATTTCTAACAATGGTTCTTGGGCTAAAAGTTCTGTGAGGAGAGTTTGGTTTGTCTCCAAGTTCTACTCCTTACCTTCTATGTGTTTGGAGAGAGTTTGTGTATTGGAGCTTGTTCAAAATAAGTTATACAGAGTGACTTTCATGTAGATGATGAAAGAATGTTGATGGAGTGAAAATCATTGCATGAGAACTCAAGAAACAGTTACAGTATCTCTTGCTTAATATTGGAGGGAAACGAAAAACACTACCTTTGCCACAATCTTATTGAGCTTCATTGGTTTGAACTGATTCCTGAAAGCTCCAAATGGTTTTTAAATTTAGTTTTTGTTCCATACATTGCAATGAAAGAAAGAAATCATCCTACCTCTCACTTTCTACTTTAATTGTGAGGATTCTTAATTAGTTTGAAAATCAATTATCATTAGTTGTGCCTTATTTTTCATATCAGGGAAGACTGGCTCCTAAAATAGTATACAATTAAAATATATTACAAGACACAGCATAGAAACATGGGATAGTGGAAGTGAGTAAAGATATCTGCAGCTGCTGTAGCTTTGTAGCTTTCTTCCTTGCATTTTTTTTACTTCTCGCCAGAGCCTGCGTGACTAGTTTACCTTCTATATATTGGAAAATATGGACTTTGGAGATAATTTTATTCAAGGAATTAAATCAATTTATGTGCCTCAAAAAGCGCGTATTATTGTAAATGGCGATTTAACAGAGCCTTGTCATATACAGAAACGAGCAAGGCAAGGGTGTCCTTTGTCACCCTTACTCTTTATCCTAGTTTTGGAAGTCCTGAATAGAGACATTAGACAAGACGATCAAATAAAGGGTTTGAAGATAAAGGAGGTGGTCATCAAACTGAGGGCCTTTGCTGATGATTTAGTTTTAATATTACAAGACCCTTTGAACGTTGTTGAACATTTGATGAAGAAATTAAAGGAATTTGGGTCATTAGCTGGACTTAAAGTAAATAAACAAAAAACAAAGATGTTGATCAAGAATATGACTACACACAATCGAGAAATGCTGATGGGTAAGACTGGTTTTAGAATTGAAAAAAAAGGTCAGATACTTGGCGACATTATCAAACACGAATTGTATGTTGTTTCAGAATAACTATGTTAAATTGTGGAGTGATGTTAAGAAAGACTTGTTAAGGTGGGAAAAATTACAGCTGTCAATGATGGGTCGGATATCTGTGATTAAGATGAATGTTTTGCCTAGAATGTTGTTTTTGTTCCAGACAATACCAATTTTGACAACAGACCTACCGTTTAAACAATGGCAGAAAGATATCTCTAAGTTCATTTGGCAAGGGAAGAAAGCAAGAATCAAATATAAATTGTTACAAGATGCCAAAGAATGAGGAGGTCTAGGTTTGCCTGATTTGAAATTGTATTTTGTTGCCTGCTGTTTGCTATGGATGAAGGATTATGTGAGCTTGAAGGACACGAAATTAGTGGAATTAGAAGGACATGATCTCCGATTTGGGTGGCAGGCCTACTTGTGGTATGATAAAGTTAAAGTTAATAAAGATTTTAAAAATAATTTTCTTAGGCGTGCCATACTGAGGGTTTGGAATAAATATAAACCAATATTGTCTCCTAATGTACCTATGTGGTTGTCCCCTCAAGCTTTTTTTTAGAAGAGAATTGGCAGGCAAACCAAGCTGTTTGAGATATGAAGATTTACTGAATTTTGAAGAAGGGATACCTAAACTTAAAACAAGGGAACAACTAGAATTGGAAGGTCATATTTGTCACTGGTTTAATTACGCACAATTGTCAGAACAGTTTAGTTTGGATAAGAAAGTATATAATTTTGTTCATGAAAAAACACAATTTGAAATGGAATTTTGTACAAACGATGAGCATCTTATTAAGAAAATGTATAAAATGTTGCAATTGAATTTAGAAGATGAATATGTTAAAGATTGTATGATTAAATGGGCTAAGAATTTTGGGTATAATAATATGCTTGAACAATGGGAGAATATGTGGAACAAAGGTATGAAATTTACTCTGAATTATAATTTGAAAGATAATTTTTATAAAATGATGTACTGTTGGTATTTAACTCCTGATAAGTTGTCCAAAATGTATAATGGGGTATCAAATGTTTGTTGGAAATGTTTACAGAGTGAAGGAACTTTCTATCATTTATGGTGGACTCGTGGAAAAGCTAAGAAATTCTGGAATCCAATATGTATTATTATTCAAAAGATTCTCAAAGTGGACTTACAATTGAAACCGAACCTGTTTCTCTTGGGTTTGATGGACCAACAGCTTGAGAAGCAACATGGAACTCTGTTCTTACATATGATAACAGCAGCAAGACTCTTATACGCTCAAAGATGGAAGGATGCACAAATTCCCTCAATGGAGGATTGGATAATTAAGTTAATGGAACTGGCGCAAATGGCTAAAATGACAGCATTGATAGGAGAAAATACTGTAACTGAATTTGTTTCTAGTTGGAAGCCGCTTTTGGACTATTTGTAACGGAAAAAAATGAAGTTCTGATTTTGGGTTTTGATGATTAAATGGTTTGATTTTAGAGAAACAATGTTACTAAATGTTTAATTAATAGCAAGAGATTAACTTTTATGTGCTTTTATATCTGTGTTGGAGAAGGTCGGAAGTCACCTGTCTTTTATGTTTTTCTGTCTGTTCTTGCACTGTTTTAGTTTCCCTTGTTTCTTTTTTAGACTTGTATTCTATCTGTTCTATATTCTGTATTTTGTGTTTTAATTATATATTGAAAATTAATAAAGCTTTATTTAAAAAAGTAAATAAGTTATTCATTCATATGTCAGACCATAGCAAGTGCAATTTAAAGCATTTGGATTTGGATTAATACCAGCTTTTATTTATTTACAATACATACATCCTATCCTTCCCCAAAGGTAGCCATCGTGGCTTCCTTCTGAATCTGTATTTGCATGACAGACCCATACTGGTCAAACACTGGTTATTTATTAGTTTTATCTGAGCTGCATCTTCTGAAGGTTTCCCTTCTTTTAAAGTGCTTTTAAAGGTGTGTGTGTTTAATCTGTTCAATTGTGTCCGATTCTGGGAGACTGCCGTGACAAGTTCCTGCAGTTTTCTTGGCGAGGCTTTTCAGAAGTGGCTTGCCATTGCCTCCTTCTCAGGCTGAGAGAGAGTGACTGGCCCAAGGTCACCCAGCTGGTTTTGGTCTCCTGGTTTCTAGCCTGGTGCCTTAACCACTATGCCAAACTGGCTCTGCTTTTAAAGTGCTGCCTGCTAATTTATTTGCTTGTATCTTTCATCCTGCATTCTACTTTTTTTAAAAAAATGCACAGACATTATCCAATTCACTTTTGATTTGCTGTACATTTTGAGGATTGTGTACTCTTACTTGAATGAACAGGTAATTTCTAAACTGGGTCTGCTGCATCTGTCTTCAAGTGAAATATACATGGTGTGCCAAAAGTTAAGCCCCATAATTAATAAAACACAATGTGTTTTATTCAATTTATTAAATTGTTTTTCAGGAAAGTTCAAAGATAATGCATCACACAACTAAGGAAGTGTTTACAAGAAAATGACAACCAACTCAAATATGCAATGCAGTTTATATAATAGCCTATGGGGCTCGACTTTTGGTACACCCTGTATTTTCATGAGACAAGCCCAAGATTATGTTTTCTTGTACAACACATCTGCAAACCTATACATTATTTTTACCCAGAGGAAAGTCTTGTTGATCTGAATGGGACTTTTTAATTCTCTTCCAGTGCTGTTCTTCGAATGCTTTGACTTATTTAAGGCGACGATCCTAAAAGCACATTAACTTGTCAATTGGTCCTGTTTGGGAGGAACGATTTCTAGGTACAGCACGACGAGGCATGGCTTGCTCGCACTATTTACATTTGAAAGATCGGCTGCGCCACTCCCGCCAGTTTTCCGCCACCTCCTTCTCCTCTCCTCCTCCTCCTCCTCCTCCAGCGGCGCCGGCGGGAAACGAGCCAAGTACAAAACAATAGCTAGCAAGCTCTCAGCTGCTGCCGCTGTCTCCACCCTCTTAGCCACGAGCGGCAACTCTTCGGTCTTTTCTCCTTCAAGCTCCAGAGGCCGGCCAATCGTCGTGCGGATGTGTCATCTTGCTCCGTCCCTATTTCTCCCCTCAGCATAGGCAGCCTATCAGGTCTCCCTTTCGGTCTCGCCTCCCAATGAGAGAGCAGCTCTGGTTTTCTTCCCACCCCGTCATCCTCCGGTTCGTTTCCTTGAAAAAGAAGCTGTGGACTTTTTTTGTTGCTGTTGACTGGGTCACTCAGTCGAACGGGACCATAGGGAGGGGCGCGGCGGTCTGGACGACGCGGTTCAGCCAAGTCTGTGGCATTCCGGGTGCAGCGATGCCGGGAGAGCTTCTGCTGGTGGCGGCCACGGGGGTCGCTCTCGTTCTGGCCTTTCTGCTGCTTCTCTACCTAGTGTCGTCGGTGAACCATCCAAAACCTCTATCGTTGTCCGGGGCTCACGTTGTGGTGAGAATCTAGCAGAGATTATTGCAAGGTTGGGGACTTGGGATGGAGAAGGGAGGCTAGCCAGAAGGATGATATCTGCGCTCCTACTAGCAGAGGCTTTAAACCTCTGATTCATATATATCCCCCTTCTCTCCCCACTCCTCCCCGCCTGTGTTACTGAATTAGATGCATGATTGTGTATTTTAACTACGCCCACAACCCTTTGGCAAGTGTCGATTTCAATATGCAGCCTTCCAAAAAATTGTTTCTGGAATGTTTGGGTTCACTTAGAATTCAAAAAGGGCGTGAATGACCTCGGTTATTTTTAGCCTGAAGCGAAATACTGTAGGTGTTCTTTGAATTCATTCTTGAAGAAAAGATTTGAACTGACTAGTAAATAGTATGTTGATGTGTTTGGATAATTTTCCTCATTCTCCCCCCCCTCCCCCTTCATGACTTTTGTGTTCGTGTAATGTTTCACTTCGAAAAAATAAATGCCCGAAATTCTAAGAGCTTTTTATCAAGCAAGGTCGTTTCCTCCTTCCCCATTTCTTTATGGAGGAAATGCAAGCTGCAAATCCTAACCCAGACAATTCTTACCTGTATATATTTTAATATTTAAA
Source organism: Charina bottae (assembly GCA_023362775.1). Lineage (NCBI taxonomy): Eukaryota > Metazoa > Chordata > Lepidosauria > Squamata > Charinaidae > Charina > Charina bottae. The sequence goes on along the minus strand of JALMGJ010000030.1, from coordinate 2,836,474 downwards.
ACTTAATGGTCTTGAATACAATGTCACATATGCTTAAAACAAGTCGATCTTAATTGGACACAAGTGTGTGTCTGAGACTTCAAATAACTTTTTGTGTGGGCACTGTAAAAAAAAAATACCTAAACTGCATTGGTGCTTTAACTGTTTTACCATCCTAAGTGTGGATGATTCTAGACTGGCATGTCGGAGGGTGAACTGCCTTCAGCTCAAACCTGACACATAGGGTGAATTTATGTTGCAGGCCTGGGCAGATGTTTACCATTTTTATATTTATTATTTCCTCTTTTTGATTGTATAGGGCCCCAGGGGATATTATAAACAACATTATTATATAACCTGCATTATAAAGAAGCAGGTGCACTGCTTTACTCACTAGGGGTTGGGAATCTCAGCACATCTGGAGGGCACCATGTTGAAGAATCTACCTTACATTCTCTATGGGGCCCTAAATGAATTGAAAGCATGGGTTTAGTGAAGGGGAATAACAACGGCATGACCTGGATCTCCATATGGAAAAAATAGCACTAATTTATTTATTTACTGGTTTTTTCCCTGCCACAATCAAGAAGACTCTTAATGGCTTACAAGATGCATCTGTAGAAAACAAAATGCCTATGATAGAGTAGGCAGATAAACAATTGTTCATGAGATCTTAGTATATAAAGGGCTTTTCTCTTCTCACAGATATATTTTTACTTTCTCCTTCTCCTTGGTATTTTCATGTATTTGGGGGTTGGAGGAAGCAAAGATCACAGAAGTGAGCTGTCTAGACTTGACAAAACAGAATACTAAAGATGCATGATAATAAGGACTAGCATAAAACCTTATTCACATATTAACAGCATGTGTAGGCTTCTTACTTACATGAATGAATGTAGTATATAAAGTAGAGCATGTATTTCAAATAATTTGAGGAAAAAAATTCCTAACAGCATGTAAGATTTTGGTTTTTCAGACATCATGTGCACAAGCTAAACAAAAGTTACGCTATAGCAATGTGTATAAATGAGGTAGATCTTTGCAAAAGAACTCACATTGCAATAATTGCCTGTTCTCACATTCTGTTGTTTATACTTACTGTACTGATTCGCCACACTTAGTAGAGATTATTTTACTATATTTTTTGATAGGTTATCTGAAACCACTTTATGTTCGACATGGACATACAGTACACCAACACTATTAGCAGCAACACCCACTCCATTATTTCCCTGAGGAGGTGTGATGGAAGCAAACTGGATTTTCTTGTTTTGTATAGACAAGGATTATCTTATAACAAACACATAATGTTTGACAGCAAACAACTGCCTAATTCCACTTACTCAAAAAAAGTTGGTTTTCATTCTAGGGCAAGGAATGAAGAAACACAATAGTAACTCATACTCATGTTCTCAAATCATTCCATAATATTACACAATAGCATGGGTGTCCCTCAAAGGAAAAATATCATTTAAAAATGGCCAAAATCTTATGAGATTTTATTTTATTAAAATCATTTTATTAAAAATATATAAATTTAAAAAATAGGTTAATATCTGGGTGTGTGTGAGCACATTGCCAATCCCTTTTCTTATGTTATTAAAAAAGCTTACTGTTAAATGATACTGTTCGGACTGTGGATGTACCAAGTCTTGTTCTCACCATAGGAGACGAGATGACAGAACACAGTCTTCAGCTCTGTCGTCTAGTAATGTTCTCCAGGTTTTAGTTTAGCTTACTTGGTACTTAACTTGTTGGTTTATCTGAAACTCTTAAGAAAATCAAAGAGCAGGAGGAAGTAGAAATTCTCAGTTTTCAGTTCAGTTTGGTTACTAGAACTCTGTATAATATATTTACTAGAGCCAGGTTCTCAGGGAAACTGGGCGTGTTTTATATTGAAAGCTGTTTCTGCTCTTAGAGTCTTGTTCATTTGGTTTTGCTATGCTTTTAATTAAAAACAGATTTGCATTTACAACTTAATAACCTGAAACTTCATCAGCATAGTAATACTTGTATAGTGCAAAAAGTGCACGTGTACATACTTTTGCATTTATCTAATGGATCTTGTCTGCAAAAGAAAGCATACGGTAATGCAGAACTCAACCCCACATCAAAGAACTTGTAAAAAAAAGGTCTACCAGGTAGACGGTTGACAGCAGTCTTCGTTCTTATGTTTGGAATAAGACAGCCAGAATCACCCCTGAATGCAGATGCAGCATCTTGTCTGACTCAGACAAGTCACTGCGTGAGGCCTCGCAGCAGCAATGTCTATTTTTGAAAGGGTGCTTAGGTAACTGCTCTGCTCCCCCATCACCGGTCCAGGCTCAGCCAGTAGGAGCAGCAGCAGCATGAACAGAAGTTGTTTAGGGAAAGAGAACCTAATTGTGGCAGTCAAAGCAGGTAGAACATTGGAAGCAATGCTACTCATAATTGCCTTGTTTGGTCTCAAGGATGGGACAAAGTCAAGGAATCAAATCAAATCTTTATTACGGCCATAGATCAATATAAAAATCAAGGATTTGTTTCAGACTTGAGAAAAAAACAGTGAACGCAAGTAACAATGTTTTGAGCTCACTTTCCTATTTAACATTTCAGAATAGTTAGTTTTCTTGGCGATGTTTACCTGGTTGATGATCCAGAGCTAGCTGATCACAGGAGTTGTCAGATAATGAGGTATAAATACTGAAAATGACCCAAGAAATCAGATCGGCATCAAGAGTTGGTCAAAGTATGAAGTTCTTTGAACACTTAAGTCCATTATATCAATATTAAATATTGTTATAAAATATTTAAAGAAAAATTTTCATAGGGATTTCATTCTGACATACAATGTTCTCATGATTACGATCTCCCATACTATTGTGTTAATGTGAATCTAGGCTATAGGTAATGTAGTAATCATTTGTTTCTATGTCAGAGCTTTCCAAACTGTGTGTCGCGACACAAAAGTGTGTCGCCTGCGGGGCCCAGATGTGTCGCATCAAAACCCGGAAGCGCTGATGGCGCGCCACCGGGCCATCAGCGCTTCCGGGTTTTCCCGCGGCGACACACCAACGGCGGCGCGCGAAAATCCGAAAGCGCTGCAGCCACGGCGGCGCGCAAAAACCAAAAGCGGCAGCAGTGCTTCCGGGTTTTTGCGTGCTGCTGCAACGGCGGCACTTCCGGGTTTTCCCGCGGCGACACACCAACGGCGGTTGGTGTGTCGCCGCGGGAAAACTTTGGAAAGCCCTGTTCTATGTGTTGTTTATTGGTTTTTAAATAAGAACCTATATAGTGCTTTTTCCTTGTAAGTGAGAGTTTAGAGCAGGGCTTTCCAAACTGTGTGTCGCAACACAATACTGTGTCGCCTGGGGGCCCCCAAGTGTGTCGCGTGACAACCCTGAAGCGCTGATGAAAATGCCCTCAGTTTCGGCAGGGAGGCGAGAATCGTGCGCACACACTGCTGGGCCGCTTCCCTGCTGCACAGCTGATTGGCGCGGGGGGGGGCGGGGTGGAAATACTCCACGCCGACCAGCTGTGCGGTGGGAAGCGGCCCGGCAGCGCGCACGCGCAGGGTGAGTCTTTTCGCCTCCCTGCCGGAAATGAGGGCATTTTCGGGGTCCCCGGACCCTGCCCTTTCAAAGGGGCAGCGGGCCATCAGCGCTTCCGGGTTCCAGGATGCCGCTGCTGCCACGGCGGCAACCCGGAAGCGCTGACAGCGGTGCTTCCGGGTTTTTGCGCGCCAGCCGTTGGTGTGTCGCCAACGGCAACAGTTTGGAAAGCCCTGGTTTAGAGTGTACCCCGACATACCTAAACTTCCAAAATCTGGATGAACAGTAATGGCAGGAAAGAGATATTTATTTATTTTTATTTTATTATTTAAATTTGTATTACCGCCCATCTCCCCCAACCGGGGGATTTTGGGCGGTTCACAATAAAACAAATTAAAAACATAAATATAAAATTAGACCATCAGTAAAATAAATATAAAATCCAAGTGGACTAGATGTTAATAATAGGGCGGGCTTCATGGCACCACCCCAGGAGTAACTAGTAGCATATTGAGAACTCTTAACTTTTTTCTGACATCTAGTGGTCATTTGGATTTTTGCAATCCACGTTTGGTAAGTCTAATGCTGTAGCTTATTGCTGTGATCCCTTCCTCACAAGTGCTGTCAACTAAAAACAAATAGCTTCATGGATCATGAACTTTTTCATTCAGAATACAGATAAGAACTATTCATAGCTTGATACTGAGAGTTTATATTTCTGTGGCATTATAGAAAGGTGGTTTTTTGCAGTGTTCCAAGGGTGCTTAATGGCATTGTTTTGGTTCCTTTAATTTCAAAACATAATTGTGGCATTGATTTTTTTAAAAAGTTGTCACCCACTTTTTGTTTGTTTTACCTTATTTTTAATTTAAAAGCTATCTTCAGAAAATGACTATTCATTTTTGCTTCATAGTTTTGCTTTGTTTTTAAATCCGTTCAATTGTGTCCCGATTTTCGGAGACTGCCTGGGCAAGTCCCTGCAGTTTTCTTGGCAAGGTTTTTCAGAAGTGGTTTGCCATTGCCTCCTTCCTAGCTTCATAGTTTACAAATACACAAAACACAGCCTTCTTCAATTTACATTAAGAAATAACTTCTGGAGAAAAAAATGTTCTGCTTAACGCATATTTAAGATGAAACCATTGTACAATTTACAAACTACCTGCGCAGATTTTTAAATGCAAATGCCAACCAAGTTTGTTTGTTTGTTTGTTTGTTCGATTTCTCACCGCCCAACTCCCGCGGCCCGCGGGCTGGATCTCTCGCTCCCAATCAACACCGACTGGAACCGGCCCCGGAGGAAGGAGGCGAACCAGCGCAATACGCCGCCCGCCCCCAACTCCCTGAGCCGCTCCAGAAGGATACCATGGTCGACGGTATCGAAAGCCGCTGAGAGGTCAAGAAGAGCGAGAATGGATGCACTACCTCCATCTCGCTCCCGCCAAAGATCATCCATAAGCGCGACCAATGCAGTTTCAGTCCCATGACCAGGCCTGAAACCTGACTGAAAGGGGTCCAGATAATCCGTTTCCTCCAGAATCCTCTGGAGCTGCAACGCCACCACCTTCTCAACCACCTTCCCCAAAAAGGGAAGGTGGGAGACTGGACGAAAATTATCCAGTACAGTAGGGTCCAGGAATGGTTTCTTGAGAGGGCATACCAGCGCTTCCTTAAAAGCTGCTGGAAACAACCCCACCCCTAACGATGTATTGACCATCGTCTGGACCCAACTGCAGGTCACCTCCCGGGCTGCTTTCACCAGCCAGGAGGGACATGGATCTAATTGGCAGGTGGTGGCATTAACAGTTCGGAGAACTCTGTCCACTTCCTTGGGTCCGACAGGCTCAAACCGTTCCCAGTTAACAAAGTAAGAACATTCCCTGGGTATCTCTTCAGACTCTGTCTCACACTCGGAATCCAACCCAGAGCGAATCCGAGCAATTTTATCCAATAAATGCCGAGTAAATTCTTCCGCACGGCCCTGGTGGTGAATTTCTGCCTCCCTCTTCCCCAAAAGGGATCGGGTAAGTTTGAACAGGGCTGCCGGGCGGCATTCTGCAGATGCAATAAGAGTGGAGAAATATTGACGTTTCGCCGCTCTTATCGCCACACGGTAGGCCTTAACAGCGGCTCTAGCCTGTGTTCGGTCGGATTCGGTCTTTGTCTTCCTCCAGCGGTGCTCTAGGTGTCTCTTAATCCTCTTCAAAGCTCTTCCGTAAACCAGGGGGAGCTTCGGGCCCGACTGGACAAGAGAGGCTGCATAGGCGCGATTATTATTATTATTAAGCTGTCTTACATCATTTCCTTTTCATTTCCTTTTCAAAGAAGTATCAGAATGAGAATTTGCACCCTTTTTGGGTACATTAAGAAATCATTTAACCTCTGTGTCTTAATTTTTTTCTTATTTGGCCTCTTTAATAATGGTTCTTTGAAGGAAAACAAATGTAAGACAACATATTTACAATATTGCATTGAATAACTATATGTAGGTAGGTGTACCATTTAAAGAAAAATCACAATAAATTTCTCAGTCATGTCAGGAACTAAAAGTTTCTCTGATTTTTGAATTTGAACAACCAATATGCCTCCTAGAAAGTCAAATGGTGGACGTGATAGGGATGTTAATTGCCTTTTACTTTTGTCACTTAAAAGCAGCAGGTATTTCTTGTTGAATCTGGTATATTAACTTCCAAACTAATCTAAGGCTAGTATCCAATATCATACTTTATGGATTTTTCTCTCTCAAATAGACATGTGCCATCATCCTGTCTTTCCTCCATTCCAGATCTGAAATTCACCTTGGCCAGGTTGGATGCACTACCCTCTGCAGTCCTGTGGGGGCAGTATAAAAGTATCCCTCTACACAAGCACATATCCCCTTGTGGGGATGCTGTCAAGTCTCTGAGCGACATGCTCCTCTGTGGCTCTCTGTACAGGGAATCTCAGATGACGTTCATCTATCCCATTCTGAAGAAATACCCTGGCAAAGAGTGCGAAGCTTATTTGTTGCTTCTTCTGTCTGACCAGGACTCTGGTGTATTCTCCCATGTTGCTTGATTTTCTGCTTCTGTTTATAAACTTGGTGATGCCAATCATAATAAACATAATAAGTTAAGAAGACAGGTTTCAGAATTTGTGAGAGTTCTGGTGGTGAGATTTTTAATGAAAAAAATTAGTTTTTATAGGCTCTTTCCATTCTCAAGAATAGTAAAGTTAATAGAAATCAGGCATCATTCAAAGCAATAATATTTTAAAATGCATTATTAAAGGCACAAAGTGACACAAGAATTAAACATTTTTTAAAACTATTGCAATAAAATAATATTTAAGTAACTGCCATTTTAAAACAGGAGTGCAATATTGTTTACAGTTTTTAGTGGGGTTGGGGTTATTTTTAATTGACCTTAGGCTGTATAAGATTGTTTCCAAGCATAGGTAAAGGTAAAGGTTCCCCCCGCACAGTTGTGCAGTCGTGTCTGACTCTAGGGGCCGGTGTTCATCTCCGTTTGTTAGCCAAAGAGCCAGCGTTGTCCGAAGACGCTTCCACGGTCATGTGGCCGGCGTGACACATGCGGAACGCTGTTACCTACCCACCAAAGTGTTACCTATTAATCTACTTGCATTTGCATGCTTTCGAATTGCTAGGTTGGCAAGAGCTGGGGCGAGTGCGGGAGCTCACTCTGTCACGCAGGGCTAGGGATTCGAACCTCCAAACTTGCGATCTTCCAATCGACAAGCCTGGTGTCTTACCCGCTGAGCCACCATGCCCCTTGTTTCCAAGCATACAGTATATAAATATATTCCAAAATCATCTAGAGAGGATGTATATCAGCAGGAAGGAAAACATGTCGAGATGTTTCCTGTTTTTGGAATATTTATTTATAGTTAGTAAGCTGTTATATTGATGCACTTGCCTATCTTGAACCAAAAATACTATCTTCAGAACTCATCTCTTGGTGGATAAAATGTTAACATGTTAATTCAAAAGATATCTCAGCCTCAATTATTGTTGACTGAGTAAATTTTAAAAACTACTGTTTTCTATTTGTTTAGAACAATCAAGGTATACTGGCTTTCTGCTAAAATCAATTACAATGTTAGGGCCATGTTTCAGGAAGTTTCATCCTGATATCTATAACATTTTAGCATTTTTCCCTTAGAGATAATTGTGACATTCATTAATTACATTTACTTCTTCTGTTTGTACTTAGTGTTAGTTTCAAAAATAAAGGCAAGAATTTGAAGAAATATAATACTGTCTTCCACTAGCTTTAGTTTATTTCTCTTTAAAAGAAGTATCCTTTTTTTCTCTTTCCCAGCCCCAAACATACATAGGAGTTTCATAGAAAGTGTCTTCTAAAATGGTGGCAGATTTTCAGAGCTGTTTTCATAGAGTTATCTCTTCAAACTTTCTTTAAGCTTACAACATCATAAGAGCCTATGGAATTATTTGGATTCTGTCCTCAATTCTCACCATATTCCCCAAAACAAATGATGATCATTTTGTTGCAATATTTTGTCATAATAGATATACAACATCCGTTACATCTATGTTTGACGTCAACAAACATTTCTTCCTGCTTCCATATTCCCCTTCATTCCAGCTCTAATAGACGATGCTAGATAAATATGTTAATTTTCCATTTTAAACCATGTTCAACAAGGCTACCAATAGCATCAGTTTCAGTTTTAATTAAACTCTGAAGATGTTAACCTGGTTTAAAATGCAACTGAATTCATCTTTTAATCAATGAAATTGATACTTTAAAATCCAAATTAAATTAAAATCTTTTTTTAATCATATCTAATTAAAACATGTTTTTTAAACATGGTAGTCTGTTGCAGCAAAACAGCTGTTTTGATGCCTTAAAGCAGGGGTCCCCAACGTTTTTGGCACCAGGGACCGGTTTCAAAAGACAATTTTTCTGGGGGGGCGGGGTTTCCAGGATTTCCGTAGACCGGGGGCGGGGTTTCCAGGATTTCTGCGGACTGGGGGCGGGGTTTGCCAGCGGGAGCCAATCACAAGCACCGGGGGTGGGGGTTGCGGGCAGGAGCCAATCGCACGGGAGGGGGAGGGGTCTCTGGGTGGGAGCCCTGTGGCGCAGTTCCTAATGGGCCGTGGCCCACTAGTGGGCCATGACCCACAGGTTGGGGACCCCTGCCTTAAAGAGACATTTGATGTTACAGATTGTAGTCAATTTCATCAAATGCTTTGGCTGTTATCTTGGGCAAGGAGAGTATATACAGTGCATTCGGAAAGTATTCAGACCCCCTTCACTTTTTTCAATTTTGTTATGTTGCAGCCTGATACTACAATAGTTCAAATTCATGTTTTGTCACAGTAATCTACACTCAGTACCCCATAATGACAAAGTGAAAACAGAATTTCAGAAGTGTCTGTAAATTTATCAAAAAGGAGAAACTGAAATACCACATGTACGTAAGTATTCAGACCCTTTACTCAGTACTTTGTTGAAGCACCTTTGGCAGCAATTACAGCATCGAGTCTTTTTCGGTATGACGCGACAAGCTTTGCACACCTGGATTGGGGGATTTTCTGCCATTCTTCTTTGCAAATCCTCTCAAGCTCAATCAGGTTGGATGGGGACCGTCGGTGGACAGCCATTTTCAGGTCTCTCCAGAGATGTTCAATAGGGTTCAAGTCAGGACTCTGGCTGGGCCACTCTAGGACATTCACAGAGTTGTTCCTAAGCCATTCCTGTGTTGTCTTGGCTGTGTGCTTAGGATCGTTGTCATGTTGGAAGGTGAACCTTCAGTCCAGTCTCAGGTCTTGAGCGCTGTGGGACAGGTTTTCATTGAGGATATCTCTGTACTTTGCTCCATTCAGCTTTCCCTCAACCCTGACCAGTCTCCCAGTCCCTGCTGCTGAAAAACACCCCCACAGCATGATGTGGCCACCACCATGCTTCACTGTTGGGATGGTATTGGGCAGGTGATGAGCGGTGCCTGGTTTCCTCCAGACATAGCATTTAGAAGTGAGGCCAAACAGTTCAATCTTGGTTTCATCAGACCAGAGAATCTTGTTCCTCACAGTCTGAGAGTCCTTCAGGTGCTTTTTTGCAAACTTCAAGCGGGCTTTCATGTGTTTTGCACTGAGGAGAGGCTTCTGTCTAGCCACTCTGCCATAAAGCCCAGATCGGTGGAGGGCTGCAGTGGTGGCTATCCTTCTGGAACTTTGTCCCATCTCCACACAGGCTCTCTGGAGGTCAGTCAGAGTGACTATCAGGTTCTTGGTCACCTCTCTTACTAAGGCTCTTCTCCCCCGATTGCTCAGTTTGGCCGGTGACCAGCTCTTGGAAGGGTCCTGGTTGTGCCAAACTCCTTCCATTTGAGAATTATGGAGGCCACTGTGCTCTTGGGAACCTTCAGTGCAGCAGAAATTTTTTTGTAGCCATCCCCAGATCTGTGCCTTGCAATAATTCTGTCTCTGAGCTCTGCAGGCAGTTCCTTTGAGCTCATGGCTTTTTCTCTGATACAGTATGCATTGTCCACTGTGAGGCCTTCTATAGAGAGTTGTGTGCCTTTCCAAATCATGTCCAATTTAATTTACCACAGGTAGACTCCAATCAAGGTGTAGGAACAGCTCAGCAACGATCAAGAGAAATGGGAGGTGCCTGAGCTAAATTTCAAGTGTTGTTGCAAAGTGTCTGAATACTTATGTACATGTGGTATTTCAGTTTCTCCTTTTTATTTATTTTATTTATTTTCTATCCCGCCTTTATTATTTTTGATAAATTTACAGACATTTCTGAAATTCTGTTTTCACTTTGTCATTATGGGGTACTGAGTGTAGATTACTGAGGCAAAAGATGAATTTGAACGATTGTAGTATCAGGCTCTCCAGCAAAGGAGATCGTTACCTTGTTGTGGTGCTGGAGCTTGAGCACCTCAATGACACCATGAGCTAAACCGTGAAGGGACACCCAAGACGGGAAGGTCGTGGCAGAGAGGTCAGACTAAATACGATCCCTGGGGAAGGTAATGGCAACCCACCCCAGTATTCTTGCCATGAAAACTAAATGGATCAGTACAACCAAAGATATGTCGGTATACCATCGGAAGATGGGACTCCCAGGTCGGAAGATGGTCAAAATGCTACTGGGGAGGAACAGAGGATACGTTTAAATAGCCCCAGATGTGATGACGCAGCTAGCTCAAAGCCGAAAGGACGGCTAGCGGCCGACGGTGCTGGTGGTGAACGACGAATCCGATGTTCTAAAGATCAACACACCATAGGAACCTGGAATGTAAGATCTATGAGCCAGGGCAAATGGAATGTGGTTATTGGCGAGATGTCAAGATTAAATATAGACATTTTAGGTGTCAGTGAACTGAAATGGACTGGGATGGGCCACTTCACATCAGATGACCACCAGATCTACTACTGTGGACAAGAGGACCACAGAAGAAATGGAGTAGCCTTCATAATTAATAATAAAGTGGCTAAAGCAGTGCTTGGATACAATCCAAAAAATGATAGAATGATCTCAATTCGAATTCAGGGTAAACCATTTAACATCACAGTGATCCAAATATACGCCCCAACCACAGATGCTGAAGAAGCAGAAGTAGATCAGTTCTATGAGGATCTGCAGCACCTACTAGATAATACACCAAAAAGAGATGTTATTTTCATTACAGGAGACTGGAATGCTAAGGTGGGTAGTCAGACGACACCTGGAATTACAGGCAAGCATGGTCTGGGAGAACAAAATGAAGCAGGACATAGGCTGATAGAATTTTGCCAAGACAACTCACTGTGCATAACAAACACTCTCTTCCAGCAACCTAAAAGACGACTTTATACATAGACTTCACCAGATGGTCGACACCGAAATCAGATTGACTACATCCTTTGCAGCCAAAGGTGGCGGACATCTATACAGTCGGTAAAAACAAGACCTGGAGCTGACTGTAGTTCAGATCACGAACTTCTTATTGCACAATTTAGAATCAGACTAAAGAGAATAGGGAAGACCCACAGATCAGTTAGATATGAGCTCACTAATATTCCTAAGGAATATGCAGTGGAGGTGAAGAATAGATTTAAGGGACTAGATTTAGTAGATAGGGTCCCAGAAGAACTATGGACAGAAGTTCGCAACATAGTTCAAGAGGCGGCAACAAAAAACGTCCCAAAGAAAAAGAAAACCAAGAAGGCAAGATGGCTGTCTGCTGAAACACTGGAAGTAGCCCAAGAAAGAAGGAAAGCAAAAGGCAACAGTGATAGGGGGAGATATGCCCAATTAAATGCAAAATTCCAGAGGTTAGCCAGAAGAGATAAGGAATTATTTTTAAACAAGCAATGTGCGGAAGTGGAAGAAGACAATAGAATAGGAAGGACAAGAGACCTCTTCCAGAAAATTAGAAACATTGGAGGTAAATTCCAGGCAAAAATGGGTATGATCAAAAACAAAGATGGTAAGGACCTAACAGAAGCAGAAGAGATCAAGAAAAGGTGGCAAGAACATACGGAAGATCTGTATAGGAAGGATAATAATATTGGAGATAGCTTTGACGGTGTGGTCAGTGAGTTAGAGCCAGACATCCTGAAGAGTGAGGTTGAATGGGCCTTAAGAAGCATTGCTAATAACAAGGCAGCAGGAGATGATGGTATCCCAGCTGAACTGTTTAAAATCTTGCAAGATGATGCTGTCAAGGTGATGCATGTGATATGCCAGCAAATTTGGAAAACACAAGAATGGCCATCAGATTGGAAAAAATCAACTTATATCCCCATACCAAAAAAGGGAAGCACTAAAGAATGTTCAAACTATCGAACAGTGGCACTTATTTCACATGCCAGTAAGGTAATGCTCAAGATCTTGCAAGGTAGACTCCAGCAATTCATGGAGCGAGAATTGCCAGATGTACAAGCTGGGTTTAGAAAAGGCAGAGGAACTAGAGACCAAATTGCCAATATCCGCTGGATAATGGAGAAAGCCAGGGAATTTCAGAAAAACATCTATTTCTGTTTTATTGACTATTCTAAAGCCTTTGACTGTGTGGATCATAACAGATTGTGGCAAGTTCTTGGTGGTATGGGGATACCAAGTCATCTTGTCTGCCTCCTGAGGAATCTGTATAACGACCAAGTAGCAACGGTAAGAACAGAGCACGGAACAACGGACTGGTTTAAGATTGGGAAAGGAGTACGGCAGGGTTGTATACTCTCACCCTACCTATTCAACCTGTACGCAGAACACATCATGCGACATGCTGGGCTTGAGGAATCCAAGGCTGGAGTTAAAATCGCTGGAAGAAACATTAACAATCTCAGATATGCAGATGATACCACTTTGATGGCTGAAAGCGAGGAGGAGTTGAGGAGCCTTATGACGAAGGTGAAAGAAGAAAGTGCAAAAGCTGGGTTGCAGTTAAACCTCAAAAAAACCAAGATTATGGCAACGAGCTTGATTGATGACTGGCAAATAGAGGGAGAAAAAGTGGAGGCAGTGACAGACTTTGTATTTCTAGGCGCAAAGATTACTGCAGACGCTGACTGCAGCCAGGAAATCAGAAGACGTCTACTTCTTGGGAGGAGAGCAATGGCAAATCTTGATAAAATAGTTAAGAGCAGAGACATCACACTGACAACAAAGGTCCGCATAGTTAAAGCAATGGTATTCCCTGTAGTAACCTATGGCTGCGAGAGCTGGACCATAAGGAAGGCTGAGCGAAGGAAGATCGATGCTTTTGAACTGTGGTGTTGGAGGAAAATTCTGAGAGTGCCTTGGACTGCAAGAAGATCAAACCAGTCCATACTCCAGGAAATAAAGCCAGACTGCTCACTTGAGGGAATGATATTAAAGGCAAAACTGAAGTACTTTGGCCACATAATGAGAAGACAGGATACCCTGGAGAAGAAGCTGATGCTAGGGAAAGTGCAAGGCAAAAGGAAGAGGGACCAAGGGCAAGATGGATGGATGTGTGGGATATTGCTAGCTTAATGGGGTTCCAGGCGCAGAGTAATCCAAACAGAGTGCAGCGTAGGGCTAACAATATTTTATTGTAGCATAAGGCAATAATGGATATAGTACATTATTGCAAAAGGAAAAAACAACAAAGCATACGCAGAGTTCCATCAGCAGATGTGCAGTAAAAAGCATGGCCCATACAAAGGCCAGGCATAGTTACAGTTCAGTAACAGAGTACATGGCAACAGGACAGATAGAAGTCAAGAAGAAGAGAGGAGAGAGTATAGACCCATAGTTCATACCTGAGATATACACTTGTTTCAGCATTCTGATTGGCTATATGTGGGTCAGGACATTTTCAAACTGACAATGCATTAAACAGTTGTACTTACTATAAATCGCCATGAGATGGCAGTGTTGCACATTGTCTCCCCTCCGGGAAAGCGGTTCCCATGAGATAAGGTATTTTGGACTGATATCACTATGTTTTGACTAGCGAAGGTCACACACCTGGTGTTTACTGGTGGAATGTTTTGTGAACACTGTATGGAAAAATACTGTCTTTACTAGCTAAAGAATATCACAGTGAAGGAATCCATTCGTATGAATTCTACATAGAATAACTCTAACACCCCTTCCGAATGGATTTCGGAACATTTTGGGGAGTGAAAACTGTCATTTTGCAAGAACACAGAGACACAAATGATTTATTCCAAACACATTTGCTCCAGTCCCAATCTTTTAACCATGGTTGCATGTTTTTCAAAAGGCAAAGCTTTTGTGAATATATCTGCCACATTCAGTTCAGAAGGACAATATTCCAATTGGATAAACCCTTCCTGAATTGCATGTCTTACATTCTGAAACTTCACATCAACATACTTTGTGCGGCCTCTCACATTTTCAGATAGAGCAAGTGCAATGCATGATTGTGAGTCTTCATAAACTATAAACGGTAATTTAATGTTTACTGTGAGATCTTGGAATAGTTGTTTACACCAATGTAGTTCATTTACTGCCTGAGGGCACTATATTCTGCCTCGCAGGTAGAAATTGCGATTGCGTTTTGTTTTCTTGCCCGCCAAGCAACGGCTGTGTTGGCAAACAGGCAGACAAATCCACTCACAGATTTTCTATCTCCCTGTTCTGCAAAGGAGTTGTCAACATAAATCACAGGCATTTCAGACTTAGTAATGGACACTTTAAGACAGAGATCTGCTGTGCCTTTGAGATAACGCAGAACTCTTTTTAACCCTTGCCAATCTCGCATAGACGGTTTGGCAAATTTACGACTGAGCACTCCAACTGAGTAAGCTAAGTCAGAACGTGTCCACTGTGTTAAATGTAGCAAGCTTCCTACAGCAGAGTGATATAACTCAGGTTGAGGACAAGGTTCCTCACACGTGTCACCCTTTAGGAAATCAAGAGTCATAGGCGTTCTGGTAGGTTTTGCATTTGACATCTCAAGCTGACTTAACAATTGAACGATTTTTCTCTTCTGACTCAGATAAAACTCACCACTCTGAGATCTAGTAACTTCAACACCCAAATAATATTTCAGTTCGCCTAGGTCTTTCAACTGAAAGTACTGTCTTAGCTGTGTGGCAAACTCTTGTACAAGGTGCAAAGAACCAGTTGCTAGGCAAAAATTGTCCACATACGTTAGCAGCACTGTATAGCTACTTCCAGAACCTCTAATGTACACACAGGGATCAGCAACTGACTTTTTAAACCCTAGTTCCGTTAAAGCTAAATCTAAGCACTGATGCCAATAACGACCGGCCTGCTTTAACCCATAAAGCGCCTTGCGTAGTCTGTACACTTTTTGGGAATTGTCACAAACATAGCCAGGAAGAGTCGGAAACGACTGAACGAATATCAGGCTGCAACATAACAAAATTGAAAAAAGTGAAGGTGGTCTGAATACTTTCCGAATGCACTGTATAAGAAGGTTGGAATGGGAGGAGGAATAAAGAGGCCTGAAGGAAACGAAATCCAGAAGTTGTACACAGTGATAATTATCTATTGTGACTGTTTGCAGATCAGCTATTGGGTGGATCAAACTGGTGATCTGGATAACACATACAAATATAATGACCTTAGATATATCTATTTGTCTTTATACTACTAAAACACTGGTGTCTGTTTGATATTTGTAACCTTTAACTGGGTGAAATGTGTCATAGGCTAACAATTTTTGAACCATTATTTTATTTTATTTGTCATATTTATATCCTGCCCATCTCCCCCACAAGGAGGGACCCTCGGTGGTTCACAACAAAAGTTTAAAATCAGTAAAAAAAACCTATAAATAACAATAATAAACAATAAAAATATCTAATACAGTCCGATCCAAGGAATGGTAGATCTTACTTATCCCATCGGTCGGTAAGGCTGGTCAGGGTAGATCTAAGAGACCAGCCAACCCCAAGACTGGCTGTTCCCCTCCCCTCCCCTCCCCAAAGACCATAACCAGGTCTTTAGGTTTTTTCTAAAGTCCAGGAGAGAGGGGGCATTTATAATGACAATGCAGTGGATCTTAATAATATAATTGAACCCAGGAATTAAAGAAAGACTACAAATGATATTACATAATAAGTGTTAACAAACCCCCAAATACTCATCGCTTAGAATCATATCCCACATATATGATAAAATGAGTTTGAACATGCATGATAGGTATGAATTTAGCCAAATTGATAGCAAGTTAACAGACCTTAGATATACTGTATCTATCTATCTGTCTATATCAGAGCTTTCCAAACTGTGTGTCACGACACAAAAGTGTGTCGCCACACACAGTCTGGTGTGTCGCCACACAACCCGGAAGTGCTGATCATCATCAGCGCTTCCAGATTTTCCCATGGCAACACACCAACTGCAGCGCGCAAAACTCGAAAGCGGCAGCAGCGCTTCCGGGGTTTTGCGCGCTGCTGCAAGGACGGCACTTCCGGGTTTTCCCGCGGCGACACACCAACACCGGTTGGTGTGTCGCCGCGGGAAAAACTTTGGAAAGCCCTGGTCTATATACTACAAAAACACTGGTGTCTGTTTGATATTTGTAACCTTTAACTGGGAGAAATGGTGCGTCGTAGGCCAACAATTTTTGAACCAAGGTACCTCAAATGGGCTAACTTACAGAATGTGTCCAAAATCTGCTACCCATGATTCCCATGGAATAGAAATTTGGCAAATTTTATAAAACATTTCCTGTGGTCAACTCCTAATGTTTGTCTGTGCTGTACAGTTCAACATGGGCTACTGTCAAGGCAGATATATCTCTGAATGTCTCCCTGAATTTTTAGGAACTTTTCTAGTACGTTAGAAGCTCTGCAATTGTTTTAACTCCTCCTATGATAATTCTATTGGTAGCATCCAAAATAAAAAAAATATTTTAGGTAATATCTTCATTTTACATAGCGCTACTCTCCCAAACTATGACAATTTCAATTTTTTATATCAAAATATTTTTTCTTTTATTTCTTCCTTCAACTTATCAAAATTCACTGTTTTTATATCCTGTAAATTTTTAGCTATAATTATCCCCAAATATTTAAAACACTCTGTAACTTTAATCTTATATTTCTTTTTAATTTCTTCTATTTCCCCTCTACTATTATTGATTAACATCATCTGAGACTTATTCCAATTTATTTTCAGACCTGTTACTTCTTCAAAATCTTCCAAATGTTTCTGAATGTTCCTTAAAGCTTCTAATGGTTCTACTGTAGTTAACATAGTATCATCCGCAAACAAACTAATCTTTACTTTTTCTCCTTGTCCTATTCCTTCTATATCTTTAACTTTCCTTATTGCATTCGCTAATAATTCTATCACTAATATAAATAAAATTGGAGATAAAGGGCAACCTTGTCTTGTTCCTCGGCTTAGGTTGAATTGTTCTGTTTTTCCATCATTAATTAATACTGGAGCTTTATTCCCTGCATATAATTTTGTAATAATATGTTGAATTTTTTTTCCGAATCCCATTTGTTGAACTAAATTTTTTAATGTTAGCCATTCTACTGAATCAACGGCTTTAAAAATATCTAGTGCTATTACTCTGGCTTTTACCTCTTTTTCTTTTATATAATTAATTACATTTAATAACCTTCTCATTAAGTCTGCCTTTTGTCTTCCTTTTATAAATCCACTTTGATAATTTCTAATATATTTTCCTATAAACTCATTCAATCTTTTCACAATAATTGCAGTAAATACCTTCGCATCTTGATTTATTAATGATATTAATGATATTGGTCTATATGAGTCAATTTCTGATTTATCTTTTCCAGGCTTTGGAATCAAAACTATTACAGAGTACTGCCAGGATGGTGGAATCTCTCCTCCTTCTAAAATACTATTAAATATTTTTTCTAATTTCAGAATTAATTTTTTTTTTAAATTTTATAAAATTCTGCCCCTAAACCATCCATCCCAGGTGTTTTTCCAACTTTCAAATTCTTTATAACCTCTTCTATCTCTTCTTTCGTAAATTTTTGTTCTAATCTATCTTGACCATCCTCCTGGAGTTTATTACCTAACTTTTTCTCAATATAATTTCTAATTTTCTCTTCTGAACTCCCTTTAGTTGTATATAACTTCTCATAAAATTCTTGTATTGTTTTTATCTTATCTTTCATCAAATTACATCTATTTCCTTTTATATCTTTAATTATACCTATTTCCATTTTTGTCTTTTTCAATTGAACAGCCCTAGCTAACATCTTAGAATTTTTATTAGGCTATTCAAAGTATTCTCTTTTTAGATAAATCAAATTTCTCTGGACCTTTTCCATCTCACTTCCTTGCAATTCTTTTTTTAACGCTAATATCTCATTCAAATTTTTTAAATCTCTATTAATAGTATAAATTCTCTCTAATTCTCTTATCTTCCGTTCTATCTCCTCTTCCTTTTGCTTTTTTAATATTGATGCTTCTTTAATACTTAATCCTCTTATAACTGCCTTCATTGAATCCCATAGTATTCCTTGCTCAATTTCACCATTGTCATTAATCTGCCATATTTCCTTCCATTCTCTCTTTAGTTTTTCCGTTATCTCTCAATTTCTAAAAATATTCATATCCATTTTCCATCTTTTAGCTTCCTTATAATCACATTTCACTTTCATTTGAATACTCATTGAATGATCACTAACTTTTATGACTCCAATTTCTACATTTGTAATTTTTGTCAATGCATTATTTGAAGTGAATATATAATCTATTCTCAAATATGTATTGTGTACTTGTGAAAAATATGTAAATGCTTTTTCTTTACCTTTCAATTCTCTCCAAACATCCATTAAATTAATCTGTTTCATCAATCTGTTTAATATCGTTTTTCTATTTTTCATCTCCTCTAATGTTACAGTTGATTTATCCAACTTCTTATCTACTACCACATTACAATCTCCTGCTAATATAATCATCCCTTTACTTTCTTTTTCAACCTGCTTCACTACAATACTAAAAAACTCACTCTGTTTTTCATTCGGTGCATACATATTTATTAATGTTATACTGTATCTTCACCTCTTATTTGACCTTGTACCATTAAATATCTTCCTTTATCACCTCTCTTTGTTTTTTCCATTATAAACCCACATCTTTTAGAAATCAATGTTGCTACTCCCCTTGCTTTTGAAGTACCATACGATTTTTCATGTTTATCAATCCAATTTAGCTTTAATTCATTCCATCCTTTTTTTGACGCATTTCTTGCAAAAAAATTATATCTGGTCTTTCCTTTCTTAATTGTGCTTCCACTCTTTGTCTTTTTAACACATTACCCAAGCCTCTAACATTCCATGTTACAAACATGTTCCATGTTTAAACTTATTTCTGTCCCAACAAATATTTTTGTCCCACCTTGTGAACTATCTATACTGTTTAACAACTTACTAGAACAACAATTAAATATATAAAAAATAAACATAACAACACTGATACAAAGACATATCACAAAATTACATAAACATACACCCCCTTCCCCCCACCATAAACCAAACCCCACACTTAGTAATCTTTTATTCCCCCATCCGTCCTTCAGGCTTCCTCACCCAGGTCCTCGCCGAAATGCTTCTGGGGGAGGACACACCTGTTTCTCCCCATATTTAACCATTTCTGTCCCTCACCGGCTGCTCGACTTTCCTACGTAATTTTCCATTTCTATCCACTTCACCTATAATCTTCTTCTGTATCTTTTACTAACCCTTTCTCATGGATCTCACTCCAAACTCTTAAAAGCCTAATACTTCTTAATTAATACAATAATTACTAATTATATCGTATCTAAAAATTTCTTTAAAGTTTTTACCATTTCATATTAATTACACTACAGAATACATTTTACTCAAAATCTTTTACATATACCTAATTTTCCCTCTGGATTCCACTAATTTATATCATTATACATTAGCTTTTCCATCTTCATAATATATTTTTACCAGTTCACTTCCTTTAAACATAAGTACCAACTCCTTAATTGGACATCAATATTCTTAGACTAATCTTAATTTTTATATGGGTCAAACCCGTTTAATATACTAATTATAAATTCCATCCCCATAATCACTTCTTTTTTTCCTGTAACTGCTTCCTTCGGGTAGAAATTCTATCACCAGCATATTCCTGCGTCTTCTCCATTTTCTTCTCATCCTGTTGCTCATCCACACTCAAACTCTGAACCTTTCTTTGATCATCTTCCGATTCCTTGGCCTCATCTACTTCTACCTGATGTTTTTGTAGCTTTCCCATCTCTTCCTCCCATTCTTGTTGGGTTAGAATGCCTTGCACTCTCATAATATTTAAAGCTGCTTCTATAGTCTCAACCCTCAAAAATCTTCCAGCATGTTGAATTCTTAAGAAGAGTGGGAATCCCCAAGAATAGCGGATACTTTTTTTCCGAAGAATAATTCTAACAGATATCAAACTTTTTCTCCAGGCCAAGGTTTTGTAGCTTAAATCTTGAAATACTTTAATCCATGTTCCTTCAAAGGAGGAGGATTAGGTATTCCAAATATTAATATGTATTATATAGCTAATCAAATGAGATATGTTCCTAAGATGATATATGGATTAGAAAAATTGATTTGGGGTAAAATGGAGTTAGGGGAGATAAGAGATAAGGATTGTTTTCTTTTTATACAAAACAAAAAATGTTTTTGTGAAATAAAAAACCCAATAAGTAATGTTACTTTACAGATTTGGCATAAAAATAAGCTGCTCAAAAAAATAAAGGGAACACTGAAATACGACATCCTAGATCTGAATGAATGAAATATTCGTATTAATTACTTTGTTCATTACATAGTTGAATGTGCTGACAACAAAATCACACAAAAAGCAATGGAAATCAAATGTAAGCAACCCCTGGAGGTCTGGATGTGGAGTTACACTCAGAAATTAAAGTGGAAAAGAACACTACAGGCTGATCCAACGTTGATGTAATGTCCTTAAAACAAGTCAAAATGAAGCTCAGTAGTGTGTGTGGCCTCCACGTGCCTGTATGACCTCCCTACAATGCCTGGGCATGCTCCTGATGAGGTGCCGGATGGTCTCCTGAGGGATCTCCTCCCACACCTGGACTAAAGCATCCCCCAACTCCTGGACAGTCTGTGGTGCAACGTGGCGTTGGTGGATGGAGCGAGACATGATGTCCCAGATGTGCTCAATTGGATTCAGGTCTGGGGAACGGGCGGGCCAGTCCATAGCATCAATGCCTTCATCTTGCAGGAACTGCTGGCACACTCCAGCCACATGAGGTCTAGCATTATCTTGCATTAGGAGGAACCCAGGGCCAACCGCACCAGCATATGGTCTCACAAGGGGTCTGAGGATCTCATCTCGGTACCTAATGGCAGTCAGGCTACCTCTGGCGAGCACATGGAGGGCTGTGCGGCCCCCTAAAGAAATGCCACCCCACACCATTACTGACCCACTGCCAAACCGGTCATGCTAGAGAATGTTGCAGGCAGCAGAACGTTCTCCACGGCGTCTCCAGACCCTGTCACGTCTGTCACATGTGCTCAGTGTGAACCTGCTTTCATCCGTGAAGAGCACAGGGCACCAGTGGCGAAGTTGCCAATCTTGGTGTTCTCTGGCAAATACCAAACGTCCTGCACGGTGTTGGGCTGTAAGCACAACCCCCACCTGTGGACATCGGGCCCTCATACCACCCTCATGGAGTCTGTTTCTGACCGTTTGAGCAGCCACACGCACATTTGTGGCCCACTGGAGGTCATTTTGCAGGGCTCTGGCAGTGCTCCTCCTGTCCCTCCTTGCACAAAGGTGGAGGTAGCGGTCCTGCTGCTGGGTTGTTGCCCTCCTACGGCCTCCTCCACATCTCCTGATGTACTGACCTGTCTCCTGGTAGCGCCTCCATGCTCTGGACACTACGCTGACAAACACAGCAAACCTTCTTGCCACAGCTCGCATTGATGTGCCATCCTGGATGAGCTGCACTACCTGAGCCACTTGTGTGGGTTGTAGACTCCGTCTCATGCTACCACTAGAGTGGAAGCACCGCCAGCATTCAAAAGTGACCAAACCATCAGCCAGAAAGCATAGGAACTGAGAAGTGGTCTGTGGTCACCACCTGCAGATCCACTCCTTTATTGGGGATGTCTTGCTAACTGCCTATGCTTTCCGCCTATTGTCTATTCCATGTGCACAACAGCATGTGAAATTGATTGTCAATCAGTGTTGCTACCTAAGTGGACAGTTTGATTTCACAGAAGTGTGATTGACTTGGACTTACATTGTGTTGTTTCAGTGTTCCCTTTATTTTTTTGAGCAGTGTATATTTAGACCAGGAATTTCACCACTGACTCGAATTGTAGAATTAGAAAAATTCCCAGAGAATCTTAAGGCAGGATTAATAAAAGATACGGAACGAGCTGGAGTATTAAGATAGAAAGATTGGTTAAGTAAAGTTTCTAGTAGATAAGATATAAAGAAAATATTTAAACAGAGTACAATATCTTGGTATAATGTATTGCAATTGGAGTCATGGACTAAGAATTGGGTAAACAATATGGGAAATGTAGACAATTAACAAAATTTGAGGAATTAATGATACAGTTAAAGCAGAATGGTATAAAGTAATAAAAGGGTTAATGAATAAAATTTATAAAATAATGATAGAATGTAACTCAGCACAACAAGGAATGAAATTCAGTTGGGAGAGTGATTTAGGTATTAATATTACAGAAGAGGAATGGATTTGGGTGCAAAGAATTATGAAAAATATGTCTGTTAGAATTAAAGAGAATTGCTATAAGACAGTTTGGAAATGGTATATGACTCCAATAATGTTAAGCCACTATAATAAAAATAATTTAATAAATTATTGGACGTGTAAAAAAGAAATTGGGTCTTACTTACAGTTATGGTGGGAATGTGAAAAGATTAAAAAAATATGGGAAAAGGTTTTGCTGAGATCAATGAAATACTATCTATTACAGAGCTTTCCAAACTCTGTGTCAGGACACGTTAGTGTGTCGGCTGCAGAGTCTGGGTGTGTCGCGGCTGCTGCTGCCTCCTGGCTTCCACCCAGGTTCTAGTGCCTGCCTTGTGCCTTGCTGCCTCCAAACCAGTTGTGATTCCGCGCAGGTCCTAGTGCCTGCCTTGTGCCCTGCTGTAAGAGTGTGTCGCAAAATGATGCCCTGCTGTAAGAGTGTGTCACAAAATGATGCATGTCTAAAAAGTGTGTCACCAACATGAAAAGTTTGGAAAGCTCTGATCTATTAATTTGCAAATAAGTCCAAAAATAGCATAATTTCAGAAATATGAAATTAGAGTGGCAAAAGAAAGAGATGAGAATAATTCTTGTTACTGCCCTAAGATTAATAATAGTTAAAAAATGGAAAATGGATTACGAGTATGAGCTTGAAGATTGGTTTAAAGAGGTATGTAATATTGCTATTAATTAAAAAAAAATTATTAGATTTTTAAGTATACAAAGCTAAAAGTTAAGAATGAAACGGAAATAGAAATACAAATTAAAAAGAAAAGAAAAGAAAAGTGCAGTAAAGAAAAAAGAAAGAAAGAAAAAGACAAACATAGAAGTTGGATAACCTCCGATCTGTCTATGGTCATAAGAATAAAATAGATAGTTTGTTTTTACATGCTGGCTATTCATACAACATTCATATATTTTTCTTGTCTATTATATACTATTTATATATAATCTAATCATCAAAACCCCATATTAGCTTTACTCCTGCTTTTTGCAAATAGTCCATCAAAGGTTTCCACTCTTTAAGAAAGTAACAATTTGAATTGTCTTTTAATAAGCAAGTCAATTTATCGTTTTCATCGAAATACATTCCTTTTTCCTTTAATAGTTAGTAAAACAGGGTTATGATCTGATAGAGTTTTAGGTAGTATTTCAACCTTATTTACATCCATCATTAAGGTTTTAGAGATCAAGAACATATCTATTCTGGAAAATGATCTGTATCTTTCTGAGTAGTATGTATATTCTTTAGAGTTTCCATTCATAAGTCTCCAAATGTCTTGTAAATCCAACATATCTTTTAAATCAAAGACAGTTTGGGGTAGTTTTCCCTGTGTAGGTTTCACATTTTTTTGCGAGTGTCTATCTTCCATTGGGAGAATCACCCCATTCCAGTCCCCCATAAAACACCAATTCTCATATGATAAGTCTAAAAGTTTATCCATTAAGTTTTTATAAAATAATCCTTTATCAAAATTTGGAGCATAAATCCCAACTATCAATGTTTTAGTCCCTTGTATATTTACTTCCACTGCAATATATCTTCCTTTGTCATCAGTCAATATTAATTTTGGATTAAGTTTTTGTTGTATATACAAGACTACCCCCTTAGTTTTTTTTAATCCAGCTGAAATAAATTCTTCTCCTAGTTGTTTTTGAATCAAATACTTAAAGTCTTTTTTACAAATATGAGTCTCTTGTAAGCAAATTACATCCAGTTTCATTTTTTTCAAAAAATGAAAAATTTTCTTTCTCTTTTGGGGGGAATTTGCCCCATTGATATTAGTCCATGATATTTGGATATTTAAAAGTTCTTTTTTAGATCCACTCCAGTAGCTCCCATCTCCGATAAGTCCTCACTCTTTTCCTTATCTTTGAATGTCTCTTTTATTTCTTCCAGAACTTTAGATACTTCGCTCATATCTGTCATATATTTCTCTATGAAGGCCTTTGCTTTCAAAATGGAATTTATTTTAAATCTTTGTTCTTTAAAAGTGAAAGATACTCCTTCTATTCTTTCCCATCTAAATGGTATGTTATTTTGCTTTAATTTATCTGTAAGGAAGGAGTATTCTTTCCTTTTTCTTAATATTCTTAATGGGACTTCTTTTAAGACAATTATATCTTTCCCTGCTATATTTAATCTGTCACTGTAGTGTTTCTTCAAAATTTGCTCTTTTGTAACTTTCCTCATGAAATATATCAATATATCTCTTGGCACTTTCTTCTCTAGCGTAACGTGAATTAACTCTAAAGATGTTATCTATTTCAGAGTCCAGATCTTCTTCTTCTATCTGTGAGTATTGAGCTAAAGCACCAACTATATATTCTCTCGTGTTCTCATCTGACTTTTCTGGGACTCCTCTCAATCTCAATATGAATTCTTTTTCTCTCATTTCTACTAGAGCGATAGCATCTAAGTTGTATTCCATATCTTTAGTAATAGATTCTGATTTAATCTCTAATTTCTTAACCTGTTCTTGTGTCTCTTTAGATTCTCCTGATAAGGTATTTACTACCTCTTTAATATTTTGTATTTCTTTTCTAAATTCTTCTTTTAAATCTTCTTTCATTGCTTCCATTTTTTTGTCTACTTGTTGACCTAAATTGTTAATTTTTTTCCCCATTTTTACATCCAAGGAGGCAATTGAGTCGTCCATCTTTTTCTCCAATGTAGCAATTGAGTCGTCCATCTTTTTCTCCAGGGTAGCAGTTGAATCATCAATGTTTTTGTTCAGTGCTGCAATCGCATCCAGTATTTTTTTCATGTCTGATGTTGGTACTTCTGAAGATAATGCAATGGAGTCAGTAGACATTCTCCCTGTTTCTTTCTCCTTTTCCTTATCTCTGTCCCTCTTTGCTCTTGCAGCCGCAGTGGCCATGTTGCGTATAGTATTCCTGTAAAGAAAAATAAAGAAAAATAACAGAAGACAAAAGGAAACAACAACAAACAGCAAAAAAAAAGGGGGGAAAGGGAAGTGGGAGAGGGAGGATAAAAATTATTCAAAAATTCAAAAGCAAAAGGTGAATAAGAGAAGAAAAAGAAAAAATTCAATATACAATAAAAATTAAAAAATAAAAATAATACTGCCTTTTCTTAATAGTTGTTGCATAAAAAAAAAGGCAGAATGTACTTTGGTAAAATCAACAGTTCTCACATAGAAAAAATAGAAGATAAGAGTACAATGGGTATTTCCTTTAACTGTAGTCAAAATATCCTTGAAAATATAATAACAATCCAGTTCTCAGGCAAGCTTATAATCACAGGTCCCAAAGAGGAGAGAGAAAAAAAAAAGGGGGGGGGAGAGAGAGAGAGCTTCAGCTCTAAATGTCTTTACTCTCCAAGATGAAATGTAACAAAAAGGTCTGTTAAAATCCCATATAATAAGGAAATTCCAAAAACTGTTCAAAGCAAAGGAACTCCAAAAATACCCTTTATAATCCAAATAATATCCAGACACATTACAGGAAAAAAAAGAGAAAAAATGCCATCTCAAGATGGGAAACAGAAGAAAAGTAAAATAAAAGGCAGACCATTAATCCATTTGAATTCAAAGTCCAGAGAGGAAAATAGATTAGTCCCACATAGGTAGATAAGCCATTCGTCAATAGTCAATGTCACTCAGTATCACTTAGCTCCGAGTAAAGTCATTATTCTTTAAACTCCCACCATTTTCTCAAATCTTCTTAGCAAGAAAGTTACACAAGCGCCAGCAGTATCAATCATGTCCATAGAAGGATCTTAGCAAATAATAAGTAAAGTTAAAATAAACACAAATATAAATCAGTGACTAAAAGTGCTGAATTTAGGTGCTACTTATCTGAAAAGATTTCGCGGTTTCCTGCAGAGCATTAGCGATGTTTCCTCCAGTCGCTTTCGCCGCTTCAATTTCCTTTTTCCCGTGGTGGAAAAACGGGAATTGGGAAAGAGCGGCGATTCCAGCGACCCTTGTGGTCTATCTTCTGATCCCCTTTTCTTCAAAGGGGAAATTTCAGCGGTTTTGTCTCTTTAAAAACCGCTGCAGGCAGGCAAACCGCGGAGCCGAGACAGGAGCGCTCGGTTCAGCGCACCGACATCTTCAGCACCTGGAAGCGATCCGTAATATTGCTATTAATGACAAATTGATTTGTAAACTAAAATATAGAAAGGGTTTGGTGGAAAGGAATGATTTTGATGTTATATGGGGTGAATTTCTGGAATATGTCTTTGTTAAAGGGAAAGGAGTAAAACCAGTTCAATATATATTATCTTTTTGAAGAAGAGGGCTTATTAAGAATCAGTAATAATAAAAAAGTAAAGAGATAAGGAGAGTTACAAGTCCCACGGGTGATGGGTGCACGTAGAGGTTAAGTTTATAAAGTTATATGTGTTATGTTTTGGTTGTTTTATTTATTTTTGTTATTATTGATTGTGTGTTTTGTTATTGTATTTTAAAAATAAAAATTATTAAACAAACAAACAAACAAAAAAGAACCAGTGGAAATGGCAAAACTGACCTGTTTGATCAGGGAGAAAATAACAAGTGCTTTTTTAAAAGACTGGACACCTTTCATGGACTTTTTGCTAAAAGAAGAAAAATGTGAAATGATGATTTATGGATTTAATGATTGAAACAGATGAGAATTAAATAAGGGGTTGAAGGGATTTCTGGAAGAGTTAAGAGGGAGGGGAGACAATAGGTTTGTTAATATCTGCTGAAGAGAAGGTCAGAAGTCATATTTTATAACATTAGTTTTTTTCCTTTCTCTTTTTACTTTTCTTGAACTTTTTTTCTTTTTTTTCTTTTTGTTTAGATTCGCTTTTTACTTTATGTAAAATCTCAATAAATAAAGTTTTTTTTTAAAAAAAAGAGAACCATAGATTCCTAATTTGTGGTCCCATAACTTTATACCCATCTGCCTAGCACTCTGTAATTCGACCTGGGTACAATTGCAGAGAACATAATGCAGTGATGTGCAAATATACCCCAGCTATGATTGTCATATTAACAGAGTAGATCTGAGGGTAGAGTTGTGGGATGCACAACTCTAATAAATAATCATGTTTAAAATGAACTTGACTATCCAGGGACACAACTTCCAAGCTTAGCATCTTCATAGTATTAGCTGTGGACCAGAAATGTCCCACTGCATATGGAGGGAAAATGCTGGTACATGCAAGCGTGTGGATTCTACTTACAATTCTTATTTCTAAGAGCTGTACAATGATAATGTTACTAACTTCATGGCTTTAATCCATATCTCCTTTACTTAAAAGGTAACTGGTGGTTCCAGTGGCATTGGGAAAAGCATTGCTATTGAATGCTTCAAGCAAGGTGCTTTCATAACACTGATTGCAAGAAATGAGGTAAATTTTAAAGTTTGTTTATTTACAGTAATAGCTGTCATGTTTTAAGCTGCTAATTACAGGCTTTTAAACAATAGTGACTATAAGGCACTACTGTTTAATTAAATGCATTCTGGGATTCAAACTCAACTAATGATGGCCATGACTAAATCCCATTGAAAAAAATGGAAATTAAATTAGTGATAGCTAACTGTAGCTGAATTTGTGCCATTTCTGTTTTTATAATAAAGAAGTTACTCTTGTAAATTTGGATCTGATGTAGGAAAATCAGGATAGGATCACACCAGCATCAGACATTCAGATAATATCAGTAGATGGGGCTTTGAGGAGGGAAACGGGTTCTCAGTGCACAAGGAGCAATGTCTCTGTGCTTCTTCCTGCATGGAACTCAGCAATCTGGAGGACAAGGCACAGAGCTAGTGTTCTTTGTCCTACTGGTTCACTTTCTCATGTGTGCCTGGTCCCACTCCACTGTCAAACTGCTGTTTTGCATATAGAGACATGCAGATCTTCATTGATGGAATTCAGCATGTCTCTACTGCAGTGCTTCACTATAACCCCACAAAGCATAGGGGTGAAATGCTT
The DNA here is from genome assembly GCA_023362775.1 of Charina bottae. NCBI lineage: Eukaryota > Metazoa > Chordata > Lepidosauria > Squamata > Charinaidae > Charina > Charina bottae. Next base: position 2,807,857 of record JALMGJ010000030.1, on the reverse strand, counting down.
CGAACCCAGCCACTTGCTGCTATAGAAGCATTTCTATACTTATGCAGACTTCCCTATTCAGGGTACTGCAAAGCATGAAGTGACATAGTCACAGACTCAAAGAAATTGTGTCCATCCCTATTGGAAAGCACCCACAGCTCTGCACACACTACGAAGTTGAACAACCGCATGAGCAAACAGCCTCCACTGAAATATGCCAACAGACCCAGCAGAATGAGTATATCTAGTCTCTGTTGCCAGTCATCAAAGGACACTGTGATCAGCTCCAAAGCCAAGCCCATAGTTAGCATCTCCACTTGCAGAACAAAACCTCCTGGCAAACCATAAAGTTTTCAAGCGTACTCATCCCCAAAACATAGCCTTACGCGGCCCACACGTCTTCATCTCAGTCAACACCAAGGTAGCTGATATCTGGGCAGAAACAGGCCTCAGACTTCCACATCTAAAGCTCAGGTGAAGCTCTCAAGGGAATATTCCCCTTTGGCTAGCTCTTCAACAAAGACTGCCTAGGACTCAAACAGCTGGTCCTGCTGCTGTTGTCACTAGAGGTATTGTTCCTTTTCACTAGCAGCTAGAAATAAAGGTGTAGGAAGAAGCTGGAGCCCTCAGGTCCTTAGTGCTCCCACACATTTTTGGGCAGATGTTGTGTCCTCTTTCATTAAAGAAACAGTTACAGGTATTCCATATCTATCTGTGTTGTTCTATGGGCTTGAAAAGGTTAAGTAGACTCTGTTCTGTGTCATGTAGCTACTTACTATACATTCTGTATTAGAAACTTTTTAAATTTTTTATTTTGGAATTTACAGCCCCCAGCTTTTTATGATTGAATCAAAGTAAAATAGATATAATTTAATTAAATGGAAACAAGCAACAATACAAAAGCATAAATATAACCATTTAATAGCTGAAAATGAAAGTATAGGAAAAGTTAAAAATGTCCACTAGAATGAAATACAAAAATAACTTTGTTTGCAGTGGTGTGGTGCTACAATATTATATTACCTTTTTATTTTGAATAGTGTTGGCTAGAATCCCAGCTCTCAACAGATGTGCATATAGTCCTGCGTTGGGGACGTTCTGCCATCTACAGACTAATAAAGTAGGGATGTGCAGCGTTTCTGAACCAAATTGAAAAAGTGCTTTGGAGTGGGTGTAGGCATGCACATCACACATTTGGCATTGCTTAAAGAAGCTGCATTTCTTCCTGGGCTCAGAAGGTAGCCACATGATCCCAGGAAAACATATTTAAGTTAAGGAGGCACTGACAGCTTACCCATGCTTTCTGAAGAGTGCATTGTCACACCCTGAATGTGCCTTCTTAACTTGAACATGTAGTTGAGTTAAAAGATGTAGCTTTCTTAGGGTGGCACTGTGCAGTGTACTCCCCATGATCCTCTAAAGCACCTTTTAAGTTCCAAATCCAAAGCACTGCACATCCATATAATAATGACTTTCAAGTAAAGTGCCAATTACCACATCCTGCATTTCTGTTACATCCTTGTTGCCACTGGAATGGCACATGTCAGGTGGATGCCTTATGATAATGTTTGTTTGCTTCTTGGAAAGTGGAGAACTTCAGAATCAAGGCTACTCTCCTGTGCACATTTACATCTTAGTAAGTCCCATGGAACACAATGAAACTTCCGAATACATATTGATGGGCTTGTATTGCACATGAATATAGACAAATCTCAAGTCAAACTTCTGAAAATGAAGATAAATGGTTAATCTAGTTCAAATTGGCTGAAGCAAGATGCTTATATAGTTACAGAATTTGCAATACATTATGTCAATAGACATTTGTTATATGCTCTATGGTAATTTTTAAAATATCTTTAGAAATGCTTTCATTTGACATAATTATTTTAGTAGCAAGTCCAATGCTTATTTAATTCCAGAAACGTCTCTTGGAGGCCAAGAGAGAAATTGAGAAGTTCTCAGTTAATGATAAGCAGGTAAGATTCCACTTTCACTTTTAACAAACTGCATTTCTGTCTGTCTGCCACTTAGAATTAGAGTAAATGAAGCATTGCTGTCCTAACTACCAAATGCTTTTGTAGATAAAAGGTGATGTAACAGTTTCCTCGTAAGTTCTAAAACTAAAATACTCTGCACAAAATAATTTCATAGATAATCTGAAGCTTGTTTGTTAAGGAAAAGGAAGGTCTAAACTACATATATCCATTGTGATAGCAGCCAGAGGGTAGAAATACACATTTACTCTGAGAGAGGCCTCTAAAAGTTCCCAGTAGTATCTTTTCTGAAACTAATGGGATTTGCATCCTTTAGTCAAAGTCTTTAAAGCATAGGGAGTTCCCAGAATAATTATATTATTCATGGCAGAAGAAGCAGGCTCACTTATGTTACCTCTCTGGAATGAATGACCCATAATAAATTCCACAAGCCAGTAGTGTAGGTGGCAGAAAACCTTAGAGATCCTCAGAGCCTGCTACCTTATATCCACTACTGCAATAGAGGTATAAAACCATTCTGTGATTTGAAGAAAAGCAGCGGATTTTTAAAAATTTTTTATCCCGCCTTTATTATTTTTATAAATAACTCAAGGTGGGGAACATACCTAATATTCCTTCCTCCTCCTATTTTCCCCACAACAGTAACCCTGTGAGGTGAGCTGGGCTGAGAGAGAGGGACTGGCCCAGGGTCACCCAGCCGGCTTTCATGCCTAAGGCGGGACTAGAACTCTCAGTCTCCTGGATTCTAACCTGGTGCTTTAACCACTAGACCAAACTGGCTCTTTATTAAATGTATTAATACAATAATAAATAAATAATAAAGTAATTAAAATAAATAAATAAAATAAAATATATTAATAAAATAAATAAAAATAGATTAAATATATGTGTTGAAATCAGAGGTGTTTGTTGGTGAGTTCAAGTGATCTTTGAAACAATGGTATGTTTTTGATGCCAAGATGAATAAGGAAAAGGGAGAAAAAGTAGAAAAGGTAAGTGTGTAAGTAAAGCATGATAGAATGAGAGAAAAAGTTAAGAACATAAGGAAATAAACAAGAGTTGAAGAGCTGTGACCTTCTGTTGTCTTTAAAGAAAGTGCTTCTCTATTAAAATAGAAGTTAAGTTGGGATTAGCCTTTTCACTAGCTTCTGATAGTACCGTATTTTCCGGCGTATAAGACGACTTTTTAACCCAGGAAAATCTTCTCAAAAGTCGGGGGTCGTCTTATAGGGCGGGTGCTGAAACCGGAAGCGCTGATGGCGCACCGCAGGGGTGCAACTCCACTTCCCCGCCACACAGCTGATCCCCGCCGCACAGCTGATCGGTGCGGAGATTTTCAGAGGGGTGAAGAATACATCTCCAAGCTTTAGCAGAACAAACCATGAAGGAGGAGGAGGAAGAGGGTGGTGGTGATGATGGGGGGAGGTTTGAAAAAGCAGATCCAAGCACAAAAGTTAGTGAGTCATTTCGGTGGCAGCTGGAACAGTTTTCTTGACTCCGGCCTCCCGCCCTCTCTCACTCTCTTTCCCTAGCAATGGATCAGTACGGGGGGAGGGAAGGGAGGAGAAGGCAAGGGAGGGAGCGTTCAAGAGAAGTGGATTTAAAAGAGCAGGGGGGGGCTTTGTATACAGATGCCCGCATGTTAATTCTTCCGGCGGTGATGCGATTCACGCCCCTAATTGATTTATTTTTAAAGCCACCCCCCCCCGCTCTTTTAAATCCGCTCCTCTTGAACGCTCCCCCCTCTGGTCCCACCCTCCGCTCCCTCCCTCCCTTGCCGTTTCCTCCCTTCCCTCCCGACCCCCCCTCACTGATCCATCGCCAGGGAAAGAGAGCGAGAGGGAGGGAGGGAGGCCGGAGTCAAGAAAACTGTTCCAGCTGCCGCTGAAATGACTCAGTAACTTTTGCGCTTGGATCTGCTTTTTCAAACTTCCCCCCATCACCCTCCTCCTCCTCCTCCTTCATGGTTTGTTCCGCTAAATCTTGGAAATGTATTCTTCACCCCTCTGCCTTGCCCAGGTAATTAAAGCTTTCTCCCCCCTCCCCCCAATATTCTCCTTCACACACACACCCCGCGCTGCCACGCTTCGCATTACTATTCGCTTTCTACTCCGCTTCCCTGTTTTCTCCCTGCAGTTTTTTACTTTCTACTCCGCTTCCCAATGCATTGGGAAAGCTTTTTTTCCCCAGTGCGTTGGAAGAGGGGTAGTCTTATACGGCGAGTATATCCCAAACTCTATATTTTAACTGGAAAAGTTGGGGGTCGTCTTATACGCCCAGTCGTCTTATACGCCGGAAAATACGGTATATAAAAATTAATTGCTCTGCCATCTTGGGGATTAGTAGATTTTGTATTAAGGGGCAATTTTGGATATATCAGTCCTAATTAAGACCCACAAATATATCTCTGCTTCTAATTCAAAGGGCATTATGCAGACGAGAGCTAATTAATTAGAAAAAGAAATAATCAGTATTAATTCTGGCTACCTGTGCGAAAAACCCTGCTCTCTTCTGGAGGTTGGTAGCCCCTTCTTTTTCTAATAATATTTATAGTTCTTTGCTGCATATACCAGCCAGTGTACAGGAACACCATTTTGCTACCCTATATGGTCAAGCAGAGAATTCCCTGGCAGAGTTGGAGTTGGATGTGACCTCTCTTCCCCATTGGCCCCCAGTCTCGTGCTGAGACCAGAAATATAATTAAACAGTTCAAACCAGGGAAAGCCCCTGGTTCAGACTTTATTATGTATGAAGTAATAAAAAATAATTTGGAATGGTGGATCCCAGTGCTAGCTTCACTTTTCACTGCAATAGACTGTTCAGCCATGATACCAAAAGATTGGGGCTTGACTATTATAATATTAATACACACTTGATCTAATATATAAGAAGGGCAAGAGAGATGATCCAGCTAACTACCGCCCAATCAATTTGTTAAGTCAGATCAGCAAAATGTATGCTAAACATCTCCAGGAGAAACTAAATGATTGGCTTGAATCTGAAGACATTCTGATGGCGGAAAAGGCTGGATTTAGGACAATCAGCGTTAGACCATAGTTTGGTGCTGCAACATTTAGTAGAAAAGTATACTCACAAATCAGGACAATCCCTTTATGCAGCTTTTACTGACTTTTGGTCAGCTTTTGACACAGTATCTAGAACTAAACTCTGGCATAAATTAAAAAATACCACAATTGACAAACGTCTACTCCTGCTGCTCATTAAAATACATCCACTTCTGGGTTGTGTCCCGGCACACTAAACTGTGTGTTGTGACACACTAAACTGTCGCAACACACAGTTTGGAAAGCTGTGGTCTAGAACACATTGTTAATTTAGCCATTTGAACCAGATCCATTAATTTAACAATCCACTCTTCAAAAAAGGTATCTCTGGATCTTTCCATCTCTGTGCGTATAAAAGTCTTGCAGCTGTGATCATATATAAAAGCAGAACTCCATGTTGTTTCTCCAACTCCTTCTCCATCAAACCCAAAAGGAACAGTTCCGGCTTTTTTTGTATGTTCACTTTTAAAATCTTTTGGATAATAATGCATATTTGATCCCAAAATTTTTTGGCTTTCTCACAGGTCCACCAGAGATGATAAAAGGTCCCTTCTCCCTGTAAACACTTCCAACAAACATTAGTTACACCATTATACTTTTTTTTTTGATAAATTTTATTAGAATTTTACAATACATAGTTAAAAGTTAGAAATAGAAAAATAAATAGAAATACAAAATAAAAAGAAAGAAAAGAAAAAGTGTAGTAAAGAAAAAGAAAAGTATGAAACTTAGGTAACTTCCAATCTATCCCTGGTCATGAGAACAAGAAAATCCGTCCTAAGTGCTAGTTTTTCATGCAATAGATAAGAATAATTCTTTGTCTAATATACCCTATTATATTTATAGCCTAATCTTCAAATCCCCATGTAAGCTTCGCCCCTCCTGCATTTCGCAAATAGTTCACCAGTGGTTTCCACTCTTTGAGATAACGACAACTTGAGCTTTCTTTTAATAAACAAGTGAGTTTATCATTTTCTGCCATGTCCATCAATTTTAACAACCATTCTTGTATCATTGGTAAAATCTGAGTTTTCCAAAATTGTGCATAAAGAAGTCTTGCTGCAGTAACGATATATTGTATGATTCTAACTAGATGTTTTTCTATTTGTAAATCCAATATCTCCAACAAAAATAATTCTGGTTTGAGCGGAATCTGTATTTGTAGTATACTCTGCATCAAGCATTATACATTTTTGATAGTTTATCAGGAGTTAGATACCAACGATACATCATCTTATAAAAGTTCTCTTTTAAGTTATAATTTAAGGTGAATTTCAAACCTTTATTCCACATATTTTCCCATTGCTCCAGCATAATATTATATCCAAAATTCTTAGCCCATTTGATCATGCATTCTTTAACCTGTTCATCTTCCAAATTCATCTGTAACAACATTTTATACATTTTAGTAATAACATGTTCATCATTTATGCAGAGTTCCATTTCAAACTTAGTAATTTCATTAACAAATTTAAAGTTCTTTTTATCCACTTTAAAGCGTTCTGACAATTGCATATAGGTAAATCAATAACATGTAAAACCTTCCAACTCTAACATTTCCCTTGTTTTAAAACTTTGGTTCACTTTCTTCAAAATGTAACTAATCTTTATATTTTAACCAACTTATTCCTCCCACAATTTCTCTTCTAACAAATGCTTCTTGAGGTGACAACCACAACAGTACATTAGGAGACAATCTTACCTTGTATTTGTTCCAGGTATGGCACTCCTAACAAAATGATTTTTAAAATCCTTATTAGCTTTAACTTTATCATACCACAAATAGGCGTGCCACCCGAATCTTAATTCATGTCCTTCAAGCTGTAATAGTTTCTTGTTCTCCAAAGTAATCCTTCATCCAGAGCAAACAACAAGCAACAAAATATAGTTTTAAATTAGGCAAACTCAAACCTCCTCGTTCTTTAGCATGTTGTAACAATTTATATTTAATTCTTGGTTTCTTCCCTTGCCAAACAAATTTCGAAATATCTTTCTGCCATTCTTTAAATGGTAAGTCTCTCGTCAAAATCGGTAAAGTCTGAAACAGAAACAACATCCTAGGCAAAACATGCATCTTAATCACAGATATTCTTCCCATAAGAGACAGTTGTAATTTTCCCCATCTTAACAAATCATTTTTCACATCATTCCAAATTTTTACATAGTTATTTTTAAACAACATACTATTTTTAGTTGACAGGATCACCCCCAAATATCTAACCTTTTTTTCAATCTTAAAACCCATCTTACCCATCAGTAGTTCTTGGTCAGACATGGTCATATTTTTAATTAACATTTTTGTTTTTTGTTTATTTACTTTCAGACCCGCCAATGACCCAAACTCTTTCAGTTTCTTCATCAGATATTCCGCAGTATCCAATGGGTCCTGTAAAATCAGCAAAAGCCCTCAACTTAAAAACTTCTTGTTTGATCTTTAAGCCAATATTTCTTAGCTTTCCCACAAGTCCACCAAAGGTGATAGAAGGTGCCTTCACCTTAGGAGCATTTCCAATACACATTCAATACCCCTTTATACATCTTTTTTTTTATTGAATTTTATTAAGTTTTACAATACATAATAAAGGTTAGAATAGAAAAAAGAAATAGAAGCAGAAATACAAAATAAGAAAAAGATAAAGAAAAAGTGAAGTCAAGAAATAATAAGCAAAGAAAATATAGAAAATAGATGTCCTCCAATCTATCTTTGAACTTAAAGTACAATAATTGATTTTAAATGTTAGTCCTTCATACAGTATACAGGAATTTTTCTTTGTCATATGTCTTTTGATTTCTTTAATCCAATCTTCTAATCTTCATATAGGTTTCACCTTTCTTACTGTCTCCCAATAATCCATCTTTGGCTTCCACTCCTTGAAGTAGTAGTTAAATGTTGAATGTCCATTACTACATATTTATATCTTCAATAAAGTCCAATTAGTATAACAAATAAAAGCCTTATTTACTTCTAATAAACTACAATATATTCTATTCATATTATGACTCATAACCTAACATATTATGTAACTTAATACATAATTTAGCAATTCTTATAATGTTCATACATATATGTTTCTATAATTTAATTCTAATATATATATATCTCCATAAAAAAGGAATTCTTATATCTCAATTATCCATCTATAATTTCCATTCCTTGTAGTAGTGTCCATTTAAACTAAATGCATAATCTATCATATCACTTAACCTAATACCTAATATATCAATTCTTATAATATTCATACAATACATATTGATATATATCATCCTGTAGTAACCATCATTCTAATTCCATCTCATCTCATCATATCATTATCTTCTCATAAATATATCTCTAAGGAAAACAATATTCTATAATATCAACTTATATTTGTATTTAGCGTCTTACATTTAGAATATCACTTTTTATATATCCATACAATTTCTCATAACAATTCAAGTCCATATTTTCATTAGCCTTTATATCCATACAGTTTCTCATATCTTCTGTTTAGGTTATACCAAAATCACAATACACTATGGCAAATTCGCAATATACAGCCTGCTCTTTTCTATATCTCATATAGAATATCAGAGCAACCTTCTCTCCCTTTCCACGTATTTCACAACATCCATCCAACTGTACACCCATATTTTCACTCTGTCTCCACTGCCACAACATATCTATACCAAGATTATAGTGTATAGCCTTCAGAATGTTCTTCTGAACTAATATACTCAAAATTCCCTCCTTCTGTTTCTCCTGCACTTCAAAAGCATTTTTCTTTTGTGTTTCCGTTTCCGTTGTCTGCTCTTTCTCTCTGTTTTGCAGAGTTACGAACAGCAATTCCAACGATCTTTGAATATTTGAAAGAGCCTCAGTAATCTCTCTTCTGAACTCCTGAGGTACTAATTCGAAGGCCATTTTTCCTGTGTCCTTCAAATTAAAATAACAACCCTTCTAGTCAAAACAATAGTCATGTAATCTATCCATGGAATACTACCAGCAGGATCTATTAAGCAAAACGTTGTTTTTCTTTTTTTTTTAAAGTTAAAAGAAAAAAGAGAGTTCCAATAATCCAAAATACAGGAGAGAATAATATTTTAAACAGTTTATAGAAGGAGAAATAAAAAATATATTCCAAGTGAAACAGAATCCAACCAGGGAGAATGTAGAAAAAGAAGAAAAGAAAAAAACATGTTACCCTGTGTTTTTATTCTTCAAACTGCGAGCTTTCGTTCTTCAAGCTGCAAGCTGCTTAATCCAAACAAAGAGTTTCTCAAAAAATGAATAGTCATTTAGTTTATCAAGCGAAGAATTACAAACAGAGTCTCTTAAATCCCTCTAATACAAAAGAAAAGTAAAAAAAAATGCAGACGTTTCATTATGTTGCAAATATAGAGTCCATCAAGCTTCCACCAGAATCAGTCAAAACAAAGAAAGCACAAAACCAACCAACATTTTAAAACAAAGTCCAAAAAATAGATCTTAGATATCAAAAAACTTTCTAATCTAAAAAAAATAATTTCCTAAAGTGATCTAAAAGCGGCTGTACGCTCTTGTGTCTCTTCAAAGAGACTTGTTTTCCCTGCGAGAGCAAGATATCTTCTCGGCCATTTCCCTTGCACTTACCTTGTTCTCTCCGTGGTGGAAACTACAGAGAAAAAACAAGGGTAGGCAATTCCAATGGCCCCCCGAGTAATCTTCTGGTCTCCCCTTCTTCAGGGGAAAAAAACTTCAGTGGTCCACAACTTCTGCAATCCACTGCAAGCAAGGAAAATTCAGCCAGTTCCCAGCACTCTGAGAAATTCGACTGGTCGAGCTGGCAGCCAAGCCTGGAGTCCCCACCCCTTTATACATCTTTGACAAATTAGTGGGTGTTAAATACCAACAATACATCATTTTATAAAAATTGTCTTTCATATTTTAATTCTACATGAATTTCAAACCTTTGTTCCACATGTTCTCCCATTGATCAAGCATAATACTATATCCAAAATTATTTGCCCATTTGATCATACAATCTTTAACATATTCCCAAGAAATGAGCTTGGGATTGGAGGACTGACTACTTCCATTTCCATTCCATTTCCCCCCATCCGTTAGAGGCGGCAGAGATTTGGGGTCCCCTTTGTGTGAGAGTGGTATTCCTCCTGGGTGTGAGAGACCCCGGGGGAGGCCAGAGTTGTGTGATGGTATATAAGAGTGCTCACCCCTGAGTGAGAGACAGGTGGTGGGCAGGAGTGGATGGTGCCCCCTTCGACCAGTGAGAGAGGCTGAGGGGCACAGTGAGTGCTGAGTGAGTGTTTAGGGGGTGGTTGGGTCCTACCAGTGCTGAGAGCATAATGCTGGTGCGCTGGTGGACCTACCACCTCCTGAGAGTGACTGGGTACAGGAGGATGTGTGCATGGGAGAGGGGACCCCTGTTTCAACCTAGAGTTTTCGGAGGTCCGGTGGTGGAGGCAACTGGGCCTGGAATCTCTAGGGGCTATGGGGCGGGTTGTCCTATTGAGGTGGTGACGGGTCGGGGATGTTATGGCGGGAACCGGAGGGCAGGCCACCTTTGTGGAAGATGCTCCCGGTGTTTGCTACCGGTGGTGTGTTCTGGCCCTCCGGGTTCAAACCCAGGCCCTGGTCAGCAGACCCTTGAGGCCCCTGGTTTCCGGCTGCTGTTGCTTAACCCCAGGTCGGTTAATAACAAGGGCCCCCTCATATGTGATTTGATAACGGAGGAGGGGGCCGACCTGGCGTGTATTACTGAGACCTGGCTGGGCCCTGAAGGAGGGGTTGCCCTCTCAGAAATCTGCCCGGCCGGGTTTCAGGTATGGCACCAGCCGAGACACCGGGGTAGGGGAGGAGGGGTGGCAGTTGTCATCCGAGAGTCTATAGTGGCCTTCAGGGGCGCTGCTCCACAAGTGGCTGGATGTGAGACCCTGTTTTTCAAGTTGGGTTCCCGAGAGCAGTTGGGAGTGTTGCTGCTGTACCAACCTCCCTGCTGCGTAGCAACCTCCCTGCCCGAGCTGCTGGAGGCCGTCTCTGGGTTGACGGTGGAATGCCCCAGACTTATGGTTTTGGGGGATTTCAACCTGCCGTCCCTGGGACGTGCCTCAGAGGCAGCTCGGGAGTTCATGGCTACCATGGCAGCCATGGGCCTGATCCAGATTATTCGGGACCCGACTCGAGACAGTGGCCTCACCCCGGACTTGGTTTTCTTGTCGGAGCAGTGGCAAGGTGATCTGGGGGGAGAGTTATATCTTTCCCCATTGTCATGGTCAGATCATGCCCTGGTGGCCCTGAGATTCTCATATGCTGCCCCACTCCGCAGGGAGGCTGGACCCATTCGAATGGTCCGCCCCCGGTGACTAATGGACCCGATAGGGTTTCAGAAGGAGCTTGGGGTTATACCCGAGGATCTACTGCACTGTCCAGCGGAGGTCCTGGCCGCAGCCTGGAATAAGGAAGTGGCCGGGGCCTTGGACAGGATCGTGCCTGTGTGGCCTCTCTTGCCCCATCCGACCTGATATTCCCCGTGGTTCACGGAGGGATTAACGGTCTTGAAGAGGGTTAAGAGACGTCTAGAGTGCCGCTGGAGAAAGACAAAGACCGAATCCGACCGAACACAAGCTAGAGCCGCAGTTAAGGCCTACCTTGTGGTGGTAAGATTTGCAAAACGTCAATATTTCTCCGCTCTTATTGCATCCGCAGAATGCCGCCTGACGGCCCTGTTTGGAATTACTCGATCTCTCCTAGGTAAGGTGGGGTCAGTGACCCACCTTCAGGGCCGTGCGGAGGAATTTTCGCAGCATCTGCTGGATAAAATCGCTCGGATTCGTTCTAAGCTGGACTCCAAGTGTGATGCATGGTCTGGGGAGATGCCGAGGAAACGTCTTTGCCCTGTTATCTGGGAACAGTTTGATCCTGTTGGGCCTAAGGAAGTAGACAGGATCCTCCGGACTGTAAGGGCCACTACATGTCATCTAGACCCATGCCCCTCCTGGCTGGTGAAAGCAGCCAGGGAGGTGACATGTGGTTGGGTCCATGCGATGGTTGCTACATCCTTGGGAGAGGGAGTGTTCCCGGCTGCTTTTAAGGAGGCGCTGGTGCACCCCCTCCTCAAGAAGCCATCACTGGACCCTACGGTGTTGGACACCTTTCGTCCTGTCTCCCACCTCCCCTTTTTGGGGAAGGTGGTTGAGAAAGTGGTGGCATTACAGCTCCAGAGGATTCTGGATGATACGGATTATCTAGACCCCTTCCAGTCAGGGTTCAGGCCGGGATATGGGACAGAGACTGCATTGGTCGCGCTTATAGATGATCTTTGGCGGGAGCGGGATGGTGGTAGTGCATCCATCCTGGCTCTTCTTGACCTCTCAGCGGCTTTCGATACCATCGACCATGGTATCCTTTTGGGGCGGCTCGGGGAGTTGGGGGTGGGCGGCGTAGTTTTGCGCTGGTTCACCTCCTTCCTCCGAGACCGGTCCCAATCTGTGGTAATAGGAGGTGAGAGGTCTGGATAAGAGTGCTCTTAATTGTCTTTTGGGTAAAAACCCACATTGATCATCATGTATAAAGTCCTGTAGAATCTTTTTTAATCTGTCAGCCAATACTGAGGTAAATATTTTATAATCATTATTCAACAATGAAATTGGTTTATAATTCTTAGTTAAAGTAAGATCTTGTCCCTCCTTTGGTAAAAGTGCAATATTGGCCTCTTTCCATGAATCTGGCATTGCAGAGCCCTGCAATATAGAATTCATCAGCCTTTGAAGAGGTTGAAGAAGTTGGTCCTCAAAACATCTATAAAATAAACTTGACAAGCCATCTGGACCTGGTGCTTTCCCCAATTTAGTCTTTTTATAGCTTCAACTATTTCAAAAGTTATTAACAGGATTATTCATAATTAATTTCTCTGACTGTGAGAGTTTTGGTAACTTTTGTTTTTCCAAATATTCATCCATCTTCCTGTTTTTTATACAAATTAGAATAAAAATCATAAAATGATTTTGAATTCTCTCATTATCTATTAAAACAGTCTCACCTTCCTGGATCTTTAGTATCATTTTCTTTCCCTTTCCTTAATTTATAGGCTAGCCATCTCCCTGATTTATTTGCAAATTCAAAATGTCTCTGTTCAACATAATTCAATTTAGTCTCTATTTCTCTCACAGTTAACATAGATATTTGTTGATACAAGAGTTCAAGTTGGTATAAAATGTTAGTATCCATTGGTTTTTTCTGCAACTCAGTCTCTTTTTTTTAATTTGGTCCAGTATGGTCTGCATTTTTTCTTGGGATTTCTTTTTTAAATCATGGTTATATTGAATAAAATAACCTCTCATAACAGCCTTGCTAGTATCCCACACAGTCTTTAAGTCAACTACTTTATCCAGATTAATATAAAAGAATTCATTTAATCTCCTTCTACAATCTTCCACCACATTTTCTCTTTGTAATATTGCTTCATTCAATCTCCATCTAAATGCAGTAGGGTTTATCTTAATTATTAAACTGACTGGGTTGTGGTCTGAAAAAATCTTAGGTATAATATCCACTTTACAAATCTTATTGGTCAGATTTTTTGAAATCCATATCATCAATTCTTGAAAAAGATTTATGTCTTTCAGAGTAAAAAGTATACTCTCTCGTTCTACTTCAACTCCCACATATCTGCCCTGTTCATCAGAAAGCAGAAGCCATGGTTTCAATTGTGGTTTAACATATAAAACAAGTCCATTAGTCTTCTTCAAAACTGCAGAAATAAATTCTTCTCCCAAAGCTTTATTAGTCAAATACTTAATGTCTTTTTTTCTTACATGAGTTTACTGTAAGTATCTCACATCATAATTTAACTTTCTCAAGTAATGAAAAATCTTCTTTCTTTTCTGAGGAGCATTAGCTCCATTTATATTTCAAATAAGATGTTTACAGGTCATTTTATAGGCAAACAAATCATCAAAGTCCTTGGATGTGGTTCCCATCTCCACATCCTGTACAGCAGAGCTTTCCAAACTGTGTGTCGCGACACAAAAGTGTGTCGCCACACAGAGTCTGGTGTGTTGCCACACAACCCGGAAGCGCTGATCATCATCAGCGCTTCCGGGTTTTCCCGTGGCGACACACCAACGGCGGCGCACAAAAACCCGAAAGCGGCAGCAGCGCTTCCGGGGTTTTGCGCGCTGCCGCAACGGGGCACTTAGGAGTTTTCCTGCGGCGACACACCAATGGCGGTTGGTGTGTCGCCGCGGGAAAACTTTGGAAAGCCCTGCTGTACAGTATCTTCTAACTCTTCATAGTCTTGTGAAGTTTTTTCTTTATCATCCGCTGCACCCTGCTCCAATTTGGATCCATGTCTAGCGAGCACTATAGCGGTGTGGTGGCTCAGCGGGTAAGACGCCAGGCTTGTCGATCAGAAGATCGCAAGTTCGGAGGTTCGAATCCCTAGCCTCACATGACAGAGTGAGCTCCCGCACTCGCCCCAGCTCTTGCCAACCTAGCAATTTGAAAGCATGCAAGTGCAAGTAGATTAATAGGTACCACTTTGGTGGGTAGGTAACAGTGTTCCGTGTGTGTCATGCCGGCCACATGACCATGGAAGCGTCTTCGGACAACGCTGGCTCTTCGGCTAACAAATGGAGATGAGCACCGGCCCCTAGAGTCGGGCACGACTGCACAAATGTGCGGGGGGAACCTTTACCTTTTACCTAGCGAGGAAGTCTTTAGCTTTTGGAATTGAGTTTAATCTAAATCTTTGCTGCTGATAGGTAAAAATTAAACAATATTTCCTTTGTTACTGGCTGCTACAGAATCCCAAAGCATATAGAGTCACTCCCATGCTTACCTGTTGGCAAGGTGTTTGTTGTTCAGTCGTTTAGTCGTGTCCGACTCTTCGTGACCTCATGGACCATAGCACGCCAGGCCTTCCTGTCCTCCACTGTCTCTCGGAGTTTACTCAAATTCATGTTCATTACATCGATGATGCTATCTAACCATCTTATCCTCTGCCGTCCCCTTCTCCTTTTGCCTTCAGTCTTTCCCAGCATCAGGGTCTTTTCCAGTGAGTCCTCTCTTCGCATTAGGTGGCCAAAGTATTTGAGCTTCAGCTTCAGCATCTGTCCTTCCAATGAGCAGTCAGGGTTGATTTCCTTTAGGATTGACTGGTTTGACCTCCTTGCAGTCCAAGGGACTCTCAAGAGTCTTCTCCAGCACCACAGTTCGAAAGCATCAATTCTTCGGCGCTCAGCCTCCCTTATGGTCCAACTCTCACAGCCATACATTACTACTGGAAAAACCATAGCTCCTCAAATGCTTTTTTATTTGTTTTTCACCAAATGTACCTTTGTGGTTTTGGCCAAATAGTTTGATTTTTGTTTGCTCATTTATTTCTGAGTTGCACCTGTATATAAGTAAACATGGGATGGTCATGTAACTAAAAATGCTGTCTGTTCATTTATTAACAGTACATTCAAAGCAGGGTTTTATTTGAGAGATAATGTAGCTCAGTTTTTTTGGTTTGATCCTGTTAGGCTACAGTTGTCTCTCTTTCCCTTCAGGTATCCTTTTAAAAATTAGGATTTTCTCTAATTAGAATCCCTTGGAAAACTGTGTATTATGCATTGAAGGACTCTTAGTTGTCTGTTAATACAGTCCTCTTGCTGGGCTTCTTGATTTTAGAATGTATTGAATGGTTTACAACAACTTTGACATTAAATGCCTTATTTAATTTAACAGTATAAAGAGACAAGAGATGAGCTAGCTCAGACATATCAGTCTGTCGAATCCAAATTCCCACAGTGGTCAGCCACTAGTTAATAGGAAGCCCACAAACATGACCCCTGCATACTAATACCCTTCTATTCATTTTCCTAGCAGCTCTTCCCAGGAGGCTGTACAGTGCAATGGTTAGTTGCCATTGATACAGTAGTTGCATCCTCCATGAAATCTTTGTCGTGACAAAATAAAGTTTAGAGAATTAGCTTAATGCCTTGATAACTAGCCAAAATCTGTGCTTGCTACCAACCTTACACCTTTTTCAAAGAAGGAAGGGTGGCCTCTTGATGATGCCACTGTAGTTTAAGAAGTGCTCAAGACATGAATCTCTGTTAATGTTAGCTATTTGTGACTCATTAGTGACGCATTAGGGAAATATTTATTTGCTATCCTTAAGTAGTTTGCTTGAAAGTCTGAATTTAATATTATTTTAGATATAGTAACCTAGGGTAGAATATATTTTCCAGGTTTTTATGCAGGAAGTAATTCTGTAGTTTCTTAATATGGCATTTGGGAATGTAAAGAAACTCAAAACACATGTAAAATGTTAATTTAAAATGGTTGTAAATTATGAAGTCAACAATTATGATATGGTCAACAATTGAATGCAAACTTATATAATCCTTCATTTTCTCTCTCTCATGTAGGTTGTGCATTCTATTTCTCTTGATGTTTCCAAAGACTATGCAAATGTGGAGAAGATCCTTAAACAAGTAAGGGAATTGCTGGCTTTTATAAAGCTCATATTTTCATGTTATCACAGAGCTGTTCTGTTCAAATAAAGGTAAAGGTTTCCCCCGCACATTTGTGTAGTCGTGTCCGACTCTAGGGGCTGGTGCTCATCTCCGTTTGTTAGCTGAAGAGCCAGCGTTGTCCGAAGACGCTTCCATGGTCATGTGGCCGCATGACGCGCGTGGAACGCTGTTACCTACCCACCGAAGTGATACCTATTAATCTACTTGCATTTGCATGCTTTCGAATTGCTAGGTTGGCAAGACCTGGAGCTAGTGCGGGAGCTCACTCCGTCACGCAGGGCTAGGGATTCGAACCTCCGAACTTGCAATCTCCCGATTGACAAGCCTGGCGTCTTACCCGCTGAGCCACCACACCCCTTATATCTGACTATATCCAGACTATATCTGTTCAAATAGTAGCATATAATTTGTGACACCAATGTTTTTCAGGCTCAAGAAAAGTTGGGTCCTGTTGACATGCTTGTTAACTGTGCTGGAATGTCAGTAAATGGAAAATTTGAAGATATTGATACCTATAGGTTTGAGGTAAGTGGTCCTAGCTTAAGTCTTGAATAAATTCTTTTCTGTTGCATTATATTGATTATTTATATCTTATATAGAAGTGAAGTTACTAAAAATTAAAACTACTCAAGGACTTTATAGACTCCCTGTATTAATGCATCTGTACATAGTAAATTATACAAAATGAGATTTTGAGTTTAAACTTTAAATAAAGTATACCTGATATTTGATAACACATTTGTACTATTAGTACTACTATAGCCTCATGCTGAACAGTGTTGAATCTTTCCTACCTACATTATAACATAATAAATATGTTGTATACTTTTATATGTAAAGTGTTGCAACCTTGAACCTTTCTAATTGTTGAAAATGTTTCATGCATGTGTGGGATATTAATTGTTAAGAGAAAATATAATAGGGCCATTTTTAGAAGATGAGACCTTGTAGATATGGTTTTATAGTAGTTTCTCATTTCTCCGATTAGCAGGTGGAGAGCTATTAGGGATGACGTTTTGCTTGTAACTATACTAATAAACATGGGAAGCTGCCTTACTCTGCGTTAGACAATTGGCCCATCTAGGTTTGTTGTTGTTGTTCAGTCGTTTAGTTGTGTCCGACTCTTCGTGACCTCATGGACCATAGCACGCCAGGCCTTCCTGTCCTCCACTGCCTCCCGGAGTTTATCGGTGATGCTATCTAACCATCTCATCCTCTGCCGTCCCCTTCTCTTTTGCCCTCAGTCTTTCCCAGCACCAGGGTCTTTTCCAGTGAGTCCTCTCTTCGCATTAGGTGGCCAAAGTATTTGAGCTTCAGCTTCAGGATCTGTCCTTCCAATGAGCAGTCAGGGTTGATTTCCTTTAGGATTGACTGATTTGAACTCCTTGCAGTCTAAGGGACTCTTAAGAGTCTTCTCCAGCACCACAGTTTGAAAGCATCAATTCTTCGGCACTCAGCCTTCCTTATGGTCCAACTCTCACAGCCATACATTACTACTGGGAAAACCATAGCTTTAACTATACGGACCTTTGTCAGCAAGGTGGTGTCTCTGCTTTTTAATATGCTGTCTAGGTTTGCCATAGCTTTTCTCCCAAGGAGCAAGCGTCTTTTAATTTCATGGCTGCAGTCACCGTCTGCGGTGATCTTGGAGCCCAAGAAACTAAAATCTGTCACTGCTTCCATTTCTTCCCCTTCTATTTGCCAGGAAGTGATGGGGCCAGATGCCATGATCTGAGTTTTTTTAATGTTGAGTTTCAAGCCAGCTTTTGCACTCTCCTCTTTCACCCTCATCAAGAGGCTCTTTAGTTCCTCTTCGCTTTCTGCCACTAGGGTGGTATCGTCTGCATATCTGAGGTTGTTGATATTTCTCCCAGCAATCTTAACTCCGGCTTGTGATTCATCCAGCCCGGCATTTCTCATGATGTACTCTGCATATAAGTTAAAGAAGCAGGGTGATAATATACAGCCTTGTCGTACTCCTTTACCAATTTTGAACCAGTCGGTTGTTCCATGTCCGGTTCTAACTGTTGCTTCTTGACCCGCATACAGGTTTCTCAGGAGACAGGTAAGGTGGTCTGGTACTCCCATCTCTTTAAGAATTTGCCACAGTTTGTTGTGATCCACACAATCAAAGGCATAGTCAATGAAGCAGAAGTAGATGTTTTTCTGGAACTCTCTTGCTTTTTCCATGATCCAGCGAATGTTGGCAATCTGATCTCTAGTTCCTCTGCCTCTTTGAAACCCAGCTTGCACTTCTGGTGCAGCACTTTAACAGCATCATCTTTTAGGATTTTAAATAGCTCAGCTGGGATACTGTCTTCTCCGCTAGCTATGTTGTTAGTAATGCTTCCTAAGGCCCACTTGACTTCACTCTCTAGGATGTCCGGCTCAAGGTCAGTGACCACACCATCGTATTTATCAGGGATATTAAGATCTTTCTTGTATAGTTCTTCTGTTTATTCTTGCCACCTCTTCTTAATCTCTTCTGCTTCTGTTAGGTCCCTGCCTTTTTTGTCCTTTATCACGCCCATCTTAGCACAAAACGTTCCCTTGATATCTCCGATTTTCTTGAAGAGATCTCTAGTCTTCCCCATTCTATTGTTTTCCTCGATTTCTTTGCATTGTTCATTTAAGAAGGCCTTTTTAAGCCATCTAGGTTAGTGTTCCCCAAACTGACTAATAGTGGCTTTCCAGAACTATGCTAATGGCTTTTTCAAACACTTTCTTCAAAGGCCAGCTTCTTCAACAACTAGCAGTAGGGAGGAAACCCAAGAACATTGCACAATATCAAAATGACTATACAACTGAATGCAATGACACCATGGAGTGTTTTGCAAGATGTCAGCGCTTATAATATTACATTGAGCAATATTCTCATGGGTTTTTTATTATAGATTTTGCATGGGATTATGCCTCTTTGTAATTTGGATTAAGATTGCTGAATCTTAAATGTGAATTTATGGGCTAGCACGTCACCTGTCTCAATCTACCTACAGTGGATATAAAAAGTCTACACACCCCTGTTAAAATGCCAGGTTTTTGAGATGTAAAAAATCAGACCAAGATAAATCACTTCAGAATTTTTTCCACCTTTAATATAACATACCAGCTGTACAATTCAATTGAAGAACAAACTAAAATCTTTTAGAGGGAAAAATAAAAACAAGATAGAAGAACGTGGTTGCATAAGTGTGCACACCCTTAAACTAATACTTTGTTGAAGCACCTTTTGATTTTATGACAACATTCAGTCTTTTGGGGTAGGAGTCTATCAGCACGGCATATCTTGCCTTGGGAATCTTTGCCCACTCTTCCTTGCAGAAGCGCTCCAAATCTGTCAGTTTGCGAGGGCATCTCCTGTGCACAGCCCTCTTCAGGTCACCCCACAAGATTTTCAATTGGATTCAGGAACGGGCTGTGGCTGGGCCATTCCAAAACTTTGAACTTCTTCTGGTGAAGCCATTATTTTGTTGATTTGGAGGTATGCTTTGGGTCGTTGTCATGTTGAAAGGTGAAATTCCTCTTCGTCTTCAGCATTTTAGCAGATGCCTGAAGGTTTTGTGCCAAAATTGACTGATATTTGGAACTGTTCATAATTCCCTCCACCTTGACTAAAGCCCCAATTCCAGCTGAAGAAAACCAGCCCCAAAGCATAATGCTGCCACCACCATGCTTCACTGTGGGTATGGTGTACTTTTGGTGATACACAGTGTTGTTTTTGCGCCAAACATACTTTTTGGAATTATGGCCAAAAAGTTCAACCTTGGTCTCATCAGACCATAACACATTTTCGCACATGCTTTTGCCAGACTTGATGTAGGTTTTTGCAAAATGTAGCTGAGCTTGGATGTTTTTCTTTGTAAAAAAAAAGGCTTCCGTCTTGCCACCCTACCCCACAGCCCAGAAATATGAAGAATATAGGTGGCTCAGCGGGTAAGACGCCAGGCTTGTCGATCGGAAGGTCACAAGTTCAGAGGTTCGAATCCCTAGCCACGTGTCACGGAGTGAGCTCCCGCACTAGCCCCAGCTTTTGCCAACCTAGCAATTTGAAAGCATGCAAATGCAAGTAGATGGATATGTACCACTTCGGTGGGTAGGTAACAGTGTTCCGCGTGCGTCATACCGGCCACATGACCGCGGAAGCGTCTTCGGACAGCGCTGGCTCTTCGGCTAACAAACGGAGATGAGCACTGGCCCCTAGAGTCAGACACGAGTGCACAAATGTGCGGGGGGAACCTTTACCTAGGAGACTGTTTTCACATGTAGTACACAACCAGTACTTGCCAGAAATTCCTGCAGCTCCTTCAACGTTGCTGTAGGCCTCTTGGCAGCCTCTCAGACCAGTTTTCTTCTTGTTTTTTCATCAATTTTGGAGGGACATCCAGTTCTTGGTAATGTCACTGTTTTGCCACATTTTCTCCACTTGTTGATCACTGTCTTCACTGTGTTCCATGGTACATCCAATGCCTTGGAATTTTTTTTGTACCCTTCTCCTGACTGATACCTTCCAACAATGAGCTCCCTTTGATGCTTTGTAAGTTCTTTGCAGACCATGGCTTTTTTTAAAAGATTTTTTATCCCGCCTTTATTATTTTTATAAATAACTCAAGACGGGGAACATACCTAATACTCCTTCCTCCTCCTGTTTTCCCCACAACAACAACCCTGTGAGGTGAGTTGGGCTGAGAGAGAGTGACTGGCCTAAAGTCACCCAGCCAGCTTTCATGCCTAAGGCGGGACTAGAACTCAAATTCTCCAGGTTTCTAGCCTTGTGCCTTAACCACTAGACCAAACTGGCTCTCTTTAAACTTTAATTTGAAGATGGCTTTTGCTATAAGAGGCAACTGAGTAAATGTCAGAAAAATCCTACTAGAACAGCTGAACTTTATATGAGCTTGATCAGAGTCACTTTAATTGACGGCAGGTGTGTACTGACTACTATTTAACATCAGTTTGAATGTGATTGGTTAATTCTGAACACAGCCACATTCCTACTTATAAGAGGGTGTGTACATTTATGCAACCATGTTGTTCTATGTATAGTCGAAGGCTTTCACAGCCGGAATCCAATGGTTGTTGTGGGTTTTCCGGGCTGTGTGGCCGTGTTCTGGCAGTTTTGGTTCCTAACGTTTAGCCAGTCGCTGTGGCTGGCATCTTCAGAGGACAGGAGCACAGCTAGAAGATTCTGTCTGTGCCCAAGTGGAGGGTGTGAGTTCCTGCTGGTGTTTATAGCTGCTGAGAGGGTGTGTGTCTTCTGTGGGTCATTTACACAGAAATACTGGACAACACCAACAGCCACTATGTTAGACTATACAGGGGAAGCCATTGAAATACATAAACACTAACACAGTTTTATGACACACACCCTCTCAGCAGCTATAAACACCAGCAGGAACTCACACCCTCCACTTGGGCACAGACAGAATCTTCTAGCTGTGCTCCTGTCCTCTGAAGATGCCAGCCACAGCGACTGGCAAAACGTTAGGAACCAAAACTGCCAGAACATGGCCACACAGCCTGTAAAACCCACAACAACCATGTTGTTCTAGTTTTTTGTTTTTATTTTTTCACTCTAAAAGATTTCAGTTCGTTTTTCTATTGAATTGTACAGCTTATATGTTATATTAAAGGTGGAAAAAATTATGAAGTGATTTATCTTGGTCTGATTTTTTTACATCTCAAAAACCTGGCATTTTAACAGGGGTATGTAGACTTTTTATATCCACTGTATATGTTAATGCAAACTTTATTATGAAAGCAACTGACACTTGCTAATATATGTTTATCTACAGGAATTAATGGCTGTCAACTACTTGGGTAGCGTTTACCCAACTCGTGCAGTAGTTACTAAGATGAAGGAGAGAAGAATGGGGCGGATTGTGTTTGTCTCATCTCAGGCTGGACAAGTTGGCATATTTGGCTATTCAGCTTATTCTGCAACAAAATATGCTCTTAGAGGATTAGCTGAATCTTTACAAATGGAGGTATGATTATCTTTCCCCAGCATCTGTGGTAGTTAAAGAAAATAATTGTAATTTGTTATACTTTTTTATGCAAACACTTATTTATACAATTAGGCTGACTGAAGGGTATTGTTTCTTGAGATATTTTGTGGCCGAAACCAAAACATAGAATTACTGATAGAGATTTGTTTCAACTTTACCATATTTGAATGATTTATGATAAGTGGTGAACACAAAGTGGAAGATTATTTACAGTGTTATATCGGGCACAGGCAAATTTCATTCTTATGGGATTTGCCTTTTTCTTTTCCAGAATGTTTCAGGCCCACCAACTGGAGATAAGGACAAAGTAATAGGTCAGGGCTGAGCCAGATGCAAAATAGTATCCTGAGATGGAGACAGTTACTTAGAGCACTAGAACACTCCTGTTTATTAGAGAAATATTTCTGAATTACCACGCACTGGAAATCCTAATCACTTAATTTAGAATGGAAATATTTGTAAGCAATTTGTACCTGTGTCTTGAGATTTAGAAATCCTTGCTTATCTGCCACAACTCTTTCAATAATCTACCACTAATTTCCACATTACCTATCTTCTGTAAATATTTTAATGGTTACAAGTTGGCTGCAGTGAACTTGAACAGATCCTCTCCTACCTTTGTGAGCACAGCTGGCAGGACTGCAGGCCAAAGAGTGCAGCAGCTATTGGATGGAGCCAGCCTGCCAGCAAGGATGCTGCTGATAGGCTGCCGCCACCCAAAGTGTCCCAGCACTGGCCCTGGATGCTTGTGCCTGGCAACCTGCCACCCACCCATATAAAAAACAGCCAGCTGGATTTGGCCCATGGACGTTTGCTGACCCCTGAACTAGAGATTTGTAGAGTGTTCTGTCTACAGCACGATTCAATTAGCTATTCATTTAACACAATATTGTTAAATTATATCTCATCCACTCTGTGTATTCAGTGGCAATGTTAGTACTGTCTCAGTCTGTCAATAGGATATTGGCACTTTTCAAAATTAGTGGCTATTAGTGGCATGACAATAAACCTTCCCTGTTCTACAGATGTAGTCAAAATAATAGTGCCAACATTATGTCCAGGTTAAAATGTAAGATTTCTTTTTGCTTTTTCTAGAATATAGATGAATAAATATATACTTCTAAATTAGTAGCACTTTTTATTATAAAAGAATACAATTTGCCACGTTAAAAAAAGCAGAACATAGAAAGTTGAAATTATAGTTCACATTCAAGTCTAAATCCAGACTTGTCCTGTACTATTTTATAACTTTCAGTAAGCATCCCAAGTTCTACAGGGAATTATGCATCTTACAGCCTCAGTGATATGGTATCCTACTTGCAGTACTGATTCATTTGGTAGTAACAAGTATATATTAGAACAAAATGTGAAATAGTTGTACAGAATGGATGCTGAGCAGTATTTTTGGAGCATTATATCAACAACTTGGCAACTATAAGAAAATCTATGCCTTTTCTTGCATGTCACCATCTATTATTATGTAAGATTAGTAAGCATGGAAATCTTAGACTACTAAACTAAATATTTTTCTCAACAGGTAAAGCCATATAATATCTGTTTAACTATTGCCTACCCTCCAGATACAGAAACACCTGGCTTTGTAGAGGAAAGTCAGAGCAAGGTAACTTTTTAGTTTCTTTCAAATTCCAAGTATACATATCAACACTTTTTCTCCAAACTCATTTTTAAGTTACGTTTACTACATTTATGTTGTATAACAACTCATTGTCATGTACACAACACTCACCACAGCTCTGAGGATTTTTATTTATTTATTTTATTCTGATCCAGAGTTGGAAACCTCCCACAGAGCAGAGCCATTTCATTCCCAAAACAATCCCTCAGAAAAACAACCTTGTAATCTTGCAAGTCAAACTGTAACCCCTTCATCACCAAAGTGTGTTCATGGCCTGGTATTTCTTCAAAGAATCCATTCTCACTGTCGGGAAAAGTATCTCCCTCTTGATGAAACTCTTCCTCTCCCAGCAAAGCGTCCTCAACCAGTTGACACATTTTAGAGCTGATATTTTCTACAATATCCCAAATTTCTTGCAGAATAACTTGATGGTATCATGGAGAATCTGTTTGAAATCACAACAAAGCTCAGAATGAAGCTCTGAGAAAATTTCCTTAAGGTCGTCCATATTTCAGGCAGTAGATTATGACACCCCCTGGATACTTGGCTAGTGCAGATAAGAGCTAATGAGTTAATAAAAGGCTTCTAAAAGTTATTGAGTGATATTGACAAAAGGGAAAGTATGCGAACCAGCAATTGCGGCGGCGCTCAAGGAAAGTGAACAGAAAACTGAAGACTGAAAACAGCAGATTCAATGTGTAGGAAAACATTAAATCCTTCAAATTAAATACAAAAGTAGTAACGGGGAGATAATTATTCTCAGTCCTCCTTAATATCCAGATGGGAAATAAGCCAAAGATTAAAAAAAAAAGTTTTAAATTAATCCAGAGATAATGATAAGCACCAAAAGATTTCGCCTCTTGTTGTAAAAAAGCCTCTCTTGGGGTACACAAACTTAAAAATATATAAACTGGGTGATTTAGAAATGGGAAGGCTCGACCTAGTGTCCCTTTAAGGCTGCAGAGTGGTCTGGAAATGATGGCGTTCCCAACTCCCGTCATCTCTTACCGGATTAGCGCTAACACTGTTGGCGATCCTTAGGCTACGAGGCGATGTTCAGGAGTGCAAATGGGATGATTCAGAGCATTTTCTGCCATGAAAATGCTCTAGGGCATCAGGAAATGCCTGCCTTTGCCCCCCAAAAAAACCCGACACTGCCAGGTCTGCCCGCTGAGCTCGCGAGCAAAGCTGTTCAGTCGGCCATATTCCCACCGGAAGTCCATATCTGGTCCACTTGTAAATAAAAAAGATTCGCAAAATGATTATATAAAGTATTAGGTTTATCTCTAATTAGACAGTAAAAATTCATCCAAGACGTTCCAATTTTCCCCATTATTAATGCCAAAACTATATAATACCTGTCACTATCTAAAATTTCTTGTTCTACCATGAATTTGATTAATGCTGTCACTCCTCTAGCGATTTTTGATTTTCTATATGTATAAATTTCTGTTCCAATTTCTAGCCAAAAAATATTTTTCATCAGAAAGAATGTGGGTTTCTTGCAAATTGAAACTTCATACTATTTAACAAAATAATTAATTTAGAAAAGAAAACTTTAATGTGAACATGATGTATAATAATCACAAAATGAGAGGCCCACTATAGTGATATCAGCAACAACAACAAAAAATAGAAGGGGAGGATAACAAGCACTTTCTGCACCCAAGTTCTGCAGCATGGGTGGCATGAGTGGCCCTAGCAGTAAACATCCCCGCAGTTTCCTCCACTCCCCCCAGTGGAAACCAGGCCAGGTATCTGAGGTTAAGTGGACTCATCACAGTACTGTAGTCCCAGCACTTCTGCTCTGCTCCTTTATTGATTTTATGTTATCTGTGTTCATGAGTAGATTATTCTTTAACATCTTGAGTCTAGCCAAAAACTCTTATTTATTATTTATTAATTTATTTATTAAATTTCTATGACCGCCCATCTCCCCCTCAAGGAGGGACTCTGGGCGGTTCATAGCCACAATAACATCTTTAAATACAATAAAAATACAATAAAATATAAATACAATAAATATAAATTAAAACCAAGTGGCTTGTACAGTGACGCTGAACATATTTAAAATATTTGGAGCGGCTCTAAGAAATCAGCCATCCCCAAGCTTGACCACTTTCCCTCTTGCCCCAGGCGAGATCACAGAGCCAAGTTTTTAATTTTTTTCTGAAGTCCAGGAGTGAAGGGGTCTGTCTTATCTCTGGGGGAAGGATGTTCCATAGGGCAGGTGCCGCTGCAGAGAAGGCTTGCCTCCGAGACCCCGCTAGATGGAACTCTTTCATAGAGGGGGTCCGCAGCATGCCCTCTGTAAGATTGGGTAGGACGGGACGATGTAATGGGGATGAGGCGGTCCCTCAGATAACCTGGGCCCATGCCATGTAGGGCTTTAAAGCCTTGAATTGGACCCGGAAGCAAACTGGCACCCAATGCAGCTCACGGAGCAGAGGTGTTACATGTGTCCGCCTTGGGGCACCCAAGATTGCCCACGCGGCTGCATTCTGTATCAGCTGTAGCTTCCGGATATTCTTCAAGGGTAGCCCCATGTAGAGTGCGTTACAGTAATCTATATGGGAGACAACCAGGGCATGAGTGACCGTTCAAAGGGCCTCTCGGTCCAGGAAAGGGTGTAACTGGCGCAAAACACGAAGTTGAGCAAAGGCCCTCCTGGCCACGACTGCCACCTGCTCTTCGAGCAGGAGTCGTGAGTCCAGGAGGACCCCCAAGTTACGCACCGGGTCTGTCTCGGGTAGTGCAACCCCATCCAGAACTAAAGATGACAAATTCCCAGAAACTGAGGGGCCATTAATCCACAGCCACTCCGTCTTACCAGGGTTCAGCTGAAGCCTGTTTTTCCCCATCCAGACCCCTACAGCCCCCAGGCACTTGGACAGGGTGGTCACTGCATCACTTACTTCACCCGGGATGGAGATGTATAACTGGGTATCATCTGCATATTGATGATACTTCAGCCCGTGGTGATGGATGATCTCGCCCAGCGGTTTCATGTAGATGTTAAAAAGGAGAGGTGAGAGTACCGAGCCCTGTGGGACCCCACAAAGAAGGGCCCGTGGGTTGGATCTCTCGCTCCCTATTAACACCGACTGGGATCAGCCCTGGAGGAAGGAGGTGAACCAGCGCAAAACCGCCGCCCACCCCCAACTCCCTGAGCCGTCCCAGAAGGGTTGACGGTATTGAACGCCGCTGAGAGGTCGAGAATGGATGCACTGCCTCCATCTCGCTCCCGCCAAAGATCATCTATAAGCGTGACCAATGCAGTTTCTGTCCCATGACCCGGCCTGAAACCTGACTGAAAGGGGTCCAGATAATCCATTTCATCCAGAATCCTCTGGAGCTGTAACGCCACCACCTTCTCAACCACCTTCCCCAAAAAGGGGAGGTGGGAGACTGGACGAAAATTATCCAGTGTAGTGGGGTCCAGCGATGGCTTCTTGAGGAGGGGGTGCACCAGCACTTCTTTAAAAGCTGCCGGAAACACCCCCTCTCTCAAGGATGTATTTACCATCGCTTGGACCCAACCACAAGTCACCTCCCGGGCTGTTTTCACCAGCCAGGAGGGACAAGGATCTAATTGGCAGGTGGTGGCATTCACAGTCCGGAGGACTCTGTTCTCTTCCTCAGGACCAACAGGGTCAAACTGCTCCCAGATAACAAGGTGAGTATGTTCCCTGGGTGTCTCCCTAGACTCTGCCTCATGCTGAGAGTCCAACGTGGAGCGGATCCGAGCGATTTTATCCTGGAGATGCCTAGAAAATTCCTCGGCTCGACCCTGTAGATGAACTTCTGACTCCCCTTTCCCTAAAAGGGATTGGGTAATCTTAAACAGGGTCGCCGGGCGGCTCTCCGCGGATGCAATAAGAGCGGAGAAATATTGACGTTTCGCCGCTCTTACCGCCACAAGGTAGGCCTTAACAGCGGCTCAAGCCTGTGTTCGGTTGGATTCGGTCTTTTTCTTCCTCCAGCGGCGCTCTAGGCGTCTCTTAATCCTCTTCAGAACCCTTAGCTCTCCCGTGAACCACGGGGAGTATTGGGTTCGCTGGGATAAGAGAGGCCGCATAGGCGCGATCTTGTCCAAGGCCCCAGCCACCTTTCTATTCCAGGTAGCAGCCAGGGCCTCCACTGGACTGTTCAGCAAATCTTCGGGTATAACCCCCAGCTCCCTCTGAAACCCTTCTGGGTCCATCATTGAATAGGTCCTACCTCCCTGTGGAGGGGGTGGCATGAGAGAATCTCAAAGTCACCAGGGCGTGATCTGACCATGTCAAAGGGGAGAGCTGTAATTCTCCCCTCAGATCACGCTGCCATTGCTCCGATAAGAAGACTAAATCTGATGTGAGGCCACTATCTCGAGTCGGGCCCTGAATAATCTGGAACAGGCCCATGGTCGCCATGGTGACCATGAACTCCCGGGCCGCTTCCAAGGCCCGTCCCAGGGACAGGAGATTGAAGTCCCCCAGAACCATAAGTCTGGGGAACTCCACCGCCAACCCCAAGATGGCCTCCAGCAGCTCGGGCAGGGAGGATGCTACGCAGCAGGGAGGCTGGTACAGCAAGAACACTCCAAACTGTTCACGGGAACCCAACTTAAAGAACATGGTCTCACATCCAGAAACTTGTGAAGCAAGGCCCCTGACGGCTACCAGGGATTCTCGGATGACAACAGCCACCCCACCCACTTATGTTGATTCAATTGCAATGTCTGATCATGCTCCAGTAATAGTATAATTGGTTTAGGTGTGGTGCATTCCGGCATGGATACTGTTTCCCAGGGGGAGAGAGCATTCCAGACTGATAAGAGACTTCGAAGTCCGGACTCTGTTGCTGGGAAGGTTAAGAAGTTCAAAGCAGCCCCTCCCTAGAGCCCTTTGGAGTTACTACCCTTAGGTTAGTTAGGTACCTTTAGTCTGGCAAGATTCTGTTCTTAGGGTAAGAACAATAAAGGAACTAGAGTTGGAAACCCTCCTCAGCATGGTTCTTGTCCTCAAACCCTTGACATTTAGGGCAGCCTTTCTCAACTTTTTGACCCTGGAGGAGCCCTTCAAATATTTTTCAGGCCTCGGGGAACCCCTGCACATTCAGGTTCAAATATAGGCCAGAAGTTGCAAAATTATTATATCCGTTTCATGTGTAGGCCTGTAGATATGCATCAACAGTGTTCTTAAACTAAAAATAAAGAATGAAACTTACCTCTTTAATGTGAAGTTGCCCGAATTTGAAATAATTTTTAAAATAAATTGTGATCTCCCAGGGAACGCCTAGGGACCTCTAGCGGAACCCTAGCATTCCACGGAACCCTGGTTGAGAAACCCTGGTTTAGGGTAAGAAAGTTCAAACTACTAGGACATAGTTTTTCACTTCTGTATAGAGGGGGGCATGATCTGCCTGCTAAAGATGGAGTGCAAGGTGTTTGGGTAATCAGGGGCAACCAGAAAGAGGAGGCCTGAGAATCCAGCTTCTTCCACCATTCCGATGGTAGTCGGTTGTGTCCATCTGCAACCTTACAACAAACTCACAAAATGCCTTTTTGAGATTGAACCATTTTGCCCACTGCCTGGTTAGCTACATTTTTTGAACTCTCACTCTTCCACCGTTCTTTGTTTCAGCTCTACTAAAAAGAAAAATAGGTTTAAGAATTTGAAGGGAGGATGCAGTTTTTAAAGTTCCATACATTTTCTTATTTACATTTATTTGCTTACAGACCCCAAGCAGTTATATGGCAAATTAAGGGGGGAAATGTCAATCTTTGCTTCACAATCCAGCTGCCCAAGATTGCCATTGGTGTCTCCCCGCATTATTTCATTATTTGAATGTGAAGAATATCACATGTAATAGCACAAACCATAACAATACAACTACAGCTACACTTTTTTCAGTCCTTGGAATGGCTCACAAGTGAACTAGGTTACGCAATAGTGTATTTCTAATGCTTGAATTTGAAAAGACAACATTACTAGGAGAAATCTCACACTTCTACATTCTGAGAGCTGTGCACAAATTTGTGTGTGTGCACGTGTGTGCTCATCCACTGATTGTGCTTTTCAACATGAGATCCCATGAAGCATAGACAAGATCCATGTAGTTTTATTATAGCATGTGTCTATCTCATTCTCTGTCTCGTTCTCTGGGTTATTCTTCAGTTTTCAGCTTGGCAGCTGAGATATTAACCTACATAACTTTTGAAATGTGTGTGGCAGGATCTGTGAGAAGAAAACTGAAGTGGGTGTATTACAACACATTAAGTTATGTTTAATAAAGCATTACAAAGAAAAGCGCAGATTTGTTGTTTATTCGTTCAGTCGTTTCCGACTCTTCATGACTTCATGGACCAGCCCACGCCAGAGCTTTCTGTCAGCCGTCACCATCCCCAGCTCCCCCATGGTTGAGTCCGTCACCTCCAGAATACCGTCCATCCATCTTGCCCTTGGTCGGCCCCTCTTCCTTTTGCCTTCCACTTTCCCTAGCATCAGCATCTTCTCCAGGGTATCCTGTCTTCTCACTATGTGGCCAAAGCGCAGATGGCCTTGACTAAATGAGAGGTAGTGCTCTATTGGAGGTAAGGAAGGCTTATGCAAACTGTTTGGGCTTTCCATGAAAAGGGAGAGGACAACTGAGGTCTGCTGAGCTTTTGAAAGTTCACTGCATATACGTAGGTATCACCAAACTGCAGGAAAAAAGCTTGCTGAATCAAAGAAAAGGGAGTATCTTTGGGTAAAGATATTTGTTTATGGAAATGGTCAGTGGGCACTATAAAACATTTCCCTATTTTTAGTTTTATTCTCAGTATCTACAAAAAAAAAGTTTACATTTTAGGGTTTGATCTAAAGATATACAGTATACCGATGACTACAACTATGAAGCATCTGGGTCACTTTTGAGGGACCAATTTTGTTTAGCAGAAAAGTTTCAGATGGGTAATTGTTTCTTGTGGCTAGACTTGCTAATACATTTATCTTTTATATATGTATGATCTTTGTATTGCTATTTCTATTTAAGGTTTTAGAAACCAAGCTTATTTCAGAAGCAACATCAGTCTGCCAACCTGATTATGTTGCCAGAATTATTGTTAAGGATGCTGTTGTAAGTAAAACATTGCATTTTTTCCTGAATGGCAAGCGAAGATGCGTAGATTATTAGTTGGGACAAAACAGAACAATTAGGCTTTTCAAAAATTGATTTCATGTAGCTTTTCTCTCCAAGTATCAGAATTGAAGATTTTAATACTACAATATTAAGTACCATTAGAAATATAGTGCCTTACATAGTTAAAAATAAAAAGAACTCTGTTCCAAAGGGCTTCAAAAACTAAAATGGATATTTAGAAATATAAAAGGAGGAATGAAGTTGGGGCAATACTGTTAGTTACTTGTACTTTATTTGTTCTTCTACCTAAAGTCTTTCCTTCCATGCTTTGCAATACAATTTAGGTTAATGGGCTTTGCATTTTTACTTTGTTTTGGTTAATTTAAATGGCTTACTGTATTCTGGTAAATCCAATTCTTTTGGTTAAGTACACACAATCCCATTTGAGTTTATAGAAATGTCCCCAGTAAGAAAGGAAATTTATTACATAGTTGTTTACATGAAATCAAAACTATATTGTTTCAAGCCTTCCTAAAAATAAATCATGCATTGATGGAATTGTTTGATAATCTATTGGTATTGTTTTATGATTCCCCACAGCAAGGAAAATTTGCTAGTTCTTTTGGTGTTGATGGTTACATGCTGAAAATATTGACTAATGGAATGGCACCAGTCTCTTCCATTGCTGAAATCCTAGAGTCGGTAAGAAACAAAAATCAGATACATGCATTGTTTTTGGAATGTTTTTGAGCTCTGTAACAGTCAAAGTTATTGGGTCTGTGTAATTTAAAATCATGTCATGACCTACAATGGAACAAACTAGTAGGAGAGGGTAAATCCAGTATCTATAGCAGTGTTTCTCAACCTTGGCAACTTTAAGATGGGTGAACTTCAACTCCCAGAATTCCCCAGCCAGCATGGGAAATTCTGAGAGTTGAAGTCCACCCATCTTAAAGTTGCCAAGGTTGAAAAACACTGATCTATAGGGTTAGGTTTGGTCTTTTTCACAAAGTTCCATGAAACTTCCTCTTGGGTTTCTCTAATTTGAATCTCACTTCCCTTTCAATTAAATTAAGTAGCTTACAGTGAAAGATAAGGAACTCCATTTACTCCTGATTGAATTAAATTCATATTTATAAAATATGTACTCACCAGTACTTGAGGCTGTTTTGTTTTTCTTTTTAGCAGCAATCCCATCACTTAATTCAGGAAAGTAGAATCTGTGGTCTGATAGGCTAAGGCCTCTCCTCTCCACTTAAGAACTGTGCCATCAATCCCAGTGTACTCCTGCATGGAGAAACGTGTATGGGACAGAACAAAGTAGGAGGTCATTAGCCGAGCATTTTTATCCATGCAAGAGAACAAAGAATAATAATTGAAAGCATCTTGTTTGGAGAAATGGATGTTATTTGGTGTAATCTCCTCCAACTCACCAAGGAAATTGGGAATTAGATTAAGTTCTTAGACTTTCATTTCTCCACATCTAACTTAATTGGTGAGAATTGTTAAGTGCCCATTAGGCCAAATATGTTGAATTATATTTCTTTTGCATATAATGAAATATGTTATTTTTGCATTTAAAAAAATTAAAATGTGTTGAATTAAATATGCTTCTTTCTCTCACAGGTTATCTTATTGGGCATATTTCGCTTAGTTAGCCTATATTTTATAGCAGGTTTTGACAGCATTGTTCGCCGTTGTATGGTAGAAAAGGAGAAATCTGAAAAGACAGACTGAAGCAGAACAATGCTTTGAACTGAGTCCTGTTTCAAAAGGTGGACAATTTGTTGTTAAATAGGACCATGCCTCTGGTCTGAATATGCCTCATAGAAATATACATGCTGAAGTGATGGTAATCTTCAGTGGTGAAAGAAGGAAACAAATGAACAATTCCAGGAAAAGTGCTAATGAAGAAGGTTGCTGTTTTCATTTTCTGTTATTTGAAATAATAGATTGTTACCTTAGAAAGAATTTATGAAAGAGCAGAGCTTCAGAGTGCCCTTTTTGCTGGTAATTATGCACAAATATATTGTTTTAGTAGTGTTGAAGGATTTGTTCAATGGTTTACTCCAAAGCAGGAGTAAACAATCTGGTTTCTTCTAGATGTTGACGATTACAGTTCCCACAGCTTTTTGCCATTGGCCATGCCATTCCCCCCCAAAAAACAAACAAACCCTGGAGAATATAGGATTGCCTAACCAAATCTAAGATACAGTTAACAAGTTTCTAAGATTTAGTGCTGTTTTCTCTCACACAGCTCTACTTCCTCAGATCTTATTGAGAGGGCCCAATTCATGTATTATTCTGCCAGTGTAATTTTGGCCAAGCATCTGCATCCCCCAAATCTTGGGCTTCTGATAGCTGGCCACCAATGCAAAAAGGTTCTAATGATTAGGACAAATTTAATCTCAGAAGCAGAACTGGCAACACATAAAAGTATTTCACCTTGGGATAATATATTAATTGTATCAAAGTCTTTCTGTGATAATTTTCAGTGTCATATATGACTTTGTTGTCAAGAGTATATTTTCAATACGATATGGGCTGTATAGAAACATGGCTCCAAACCCTTGTTTTGCAGCTCCCAGAGTCATGTGATTGAATTGTCTGCCCATGCTGATGCTTTAAATAAACAAAAGCTCTCCTTTTACAATTTAAGTTGTAGTTAGTTATGTGAAGAAGACTATATCAAGTTGGAGAGCCAGCCTTTCAATCCATCTATAGGAAGGTTCCATTGGATTTAATATACCAGTCAATAATTGGTAGGATTCCTCCTATGAGTTCTTGGGACCCTGTCTAATAAAATATGGTAATTATTCTTTTCTGCTCTTAAGTGCATAGTTTTGTGAAGTATTTATTCTGTTTTATTAAGTGCTGTACCTTGATGGCAGAGTTTTATTAATATGTTCCTAAGTTCCCTGTGTGGGAGCAATGAAGAATGCTTTAACTGTAACCAATCTTCGGGAAAAATGAAGGACCCATTACTCACTGAGAAACTGGGATGTGTGTTTTTTCTGTTTATGCCTTATGACTTGACTATAAATAAATGTACAGATGTACAGTGTTAGTACATATGGTCATTGTCTGTAATTTAGTTCATGCTTATTCTTTGTCAGCTCAAAGAGGCAGAGGTGGGTTTACATTGTATTATACAAACAGAAATGAGTATGTTTAATGCTTAATACTCTTAAACATTGCACAAGAATATGCTTGGGTTTATCCTACGTGGTAATGTAACTTGCAATATTATCTTAAGGTTTAAACCTAGTATGTCAACTTTAACTACGTGAAAGAGCCCTTTACTGAAATTGTTTTATTGTGTATACTTTCATTGGTTCCATTGTTTGCTGATTTCAGAGAACAGCTTTCTTCAACAGCTTCATAAATAATTTATGCTATATAATCATTTCCAAGTACCTTAGATAGCTCCTGCAAAAAAAACTTGGCATGTTTGTTATTTGCTTAACAGAGAAAGTTTGTACGATCCAGAAGCCTTCCATTATCATTTTAAAAGTATGATAAAAATAAAGGGAGGGTTGAAGACAAAGAGGAGCTCACATTTTTAATGTTACTTGGAAAATATCTTGTGGGCCATGACAATTCAACAGCTTCTGCTTCAAGTCCGTTACTGAGTCTTCTAAATTTCAATAACATTTTAAATCCTTATAGCCAATCCAATTAAACAACAACTCATAAATACTTAGAGTTGTTTTGTTTTGTTTTTGTACATGAGCACAGATGCTTAGTATGTGCACCTGGGAATTTATAATCTAAATACAAAGACTTGGGTATTTGGCAAATTGAGGGGCTACAGTTGCTAATTAGAAAGGATGGAGATAGTATGATAATGGTCTTCGTAAGCTGTATGTGGTATTCTCTTAAGGACTCATAAACTTGAAACTTCAAGTTTCACTCCAATAAGTTTCAGACAAACTGTATACTGGGGGGAAAGCAACTATGTTTTTTGGAATGTTTTAATTGGAACTGTTGAAGTAAAACCTATTAACCTGGTTGCCACCCTGACCTTGTGCCAGAGTTGGTACAAGTAGCTGTAGAAGACCACTGAAGTTGGTAAATAAGGCATTTGATTCAGCATTGAATTTTCAATACTGTAGAAGAATTCAGAAATACCACAAACAGTTTGAAGAAGGATGACTCGTTTGCACTTCTCCTTAAGGGCATGATAAACTTGCTGAAACTGATGAGTTTTTGTGTGATCATTTATGATGGATTAGCTTCTTCACTGTTGACCTAAAATCAGTTACTCCGTTTCTTCAACATTGAGCGAAAAAAAGCTTTGTTATTTTCAGACATTCCCCTAAATAGTTCTAACTGG
The DNA here is from genome assembly GCA_023362775.1 of Charina bottae. Taxonomy (NCBI): domain Eukaryota; kingdom Metazoa; phylum Chordata; class Lepidosauria; order Squamata; family Charinaidae; genus Charina; species Charina bottae. The sequence goes on along the minus strand of JALMGJ010000030.1, from coordinate 2,772,242 downwards.
CTTTAACATTGCTTAAAATTATGGCTCATATTTGATGAAAATAGATTTAATAATAAAGGCGAAAATGGGTAATATACAATTGTATACTGTGAAAAATGTTATGCACTTTTAATGTTAACGTTGAATACGGCTAAAATCCATCGCTGCTTAGCTTTTTGCTGTGCCAGAGTTATAAATTTTAATATTTTGTATTTTACTAAATAAAAAAAACCTACATTCCCCTGAGCCTTTCTTCGAAACTGGTTCAACTTGTTCTCCTGATCCTGCTGAGTAAATGTGTTCCTATTAACGGCTGCCATAGTAGTAAGGACTTAGAACACTTTTCCTTATTTCTAAAGAGATTTTAAAAATGGAGTTCTGTGAGGAAGGGGGGAGAGCTAGAGGGCTCCTCCTCTCCTGCCTCCCATGAATTGATGCTGGGAAGGAATTTATGGGCATTGTTCCCTGAGCTGAGCAGAACAGAGGGAGGTTGAAATGCATTATATAGACAGAATCCTCCGGATTGTAAACGCCACCACATGCCATCTAGACCCGTGTCCCTCCTGGCTGGTTAAATCAGCCCGGGAGGTTACATGTGGTTGGGTCCAGGCGATGATTAATACATCTTTGGGGGAGGGGGTGTTTCCGACGGTCTTCAAGAAGGCGTTGGTGCACCCCCTCCTCAAGAAGCCTTCCCTGGACCCTACTGTTTTAAACAACTTTCGCCCTGTCTCCCACCTTCCCTTTTTGGGAAAGGTGGTTGAGAAGGTGGTGGCACTACAACTCCAGAGGATTCTGGATGAAACGGATTATCTAGACCCCTTTCAGTCAGGTTTCAGGCCGGGATATGGGACAGAGACTGCATTGGTCGCGCTTATGGATGATCTTTGGCGGGAGCGAGATGGAGGGAGTGCATCCATTCTCGCTCTCTTGGACCTCTCAGCGGCTTTTGATACTGTCGACCACGGTATCCTTTTGGGGCAGCTCAGGGAATTGGGGGTGGGCGGCGTTTTACGCTGGTTCTCCTCCTTTCTCCAGGACCGTTCCCAATCGGTGGTAATAGGAGAGGAGAGATCTGACCCTCGGCCCCTCTTGTGTGGGGTGACACAGGGTTCGGTTCTCTCACCTCTCCTATTTAATATCTACATGAAACCGCTGGGTGAGATCATCCGTCACCATGGGATGAGATATCATCAATATGCTGATGATACTCAATTGTACATCTCCATCCCAGGTGAGGTAAGTGATGCAGTGGCTGCCCTTTCTCAGTGCCTGGAGGCTGTGGGGGTCGATGGGGAACAACAGGCTTCAGCTGAACCCTGGTAAGACAGAGTGGCTGTGGATTTATTGTTCTTCCGGATCTGGGAAATTATCATCTTTGGTTCTTTATGGGGTGGCACTACCCCATTCGGAATCAGTGCGGAACCTGGGGGTCCTTCTGGACTCACGACTCCTGCTTGAAGAGCAGGTGGCAGTCGTGGCCAGGAGGGCTTTTGCACAGCTTCGTGTGGTGCGCCAGTTGTGCCCCTTCCTGGATCAGGAGGCCCTCCGAACAGTCAGTCACGCCCTTGTCATCTCCCATATAGATTATTGCAATGCGCTCTACATGGGGCTACCCTTGGAGAGTATCCGGAAGCTTCAGCTGGTCCAGAATGCAGCTGCACGGGTAGTTCTGGGTGCTATGAGATCGGCACATGTAACACCGCTACTCCGTGAGCTGCATTGGGTACCGGTTTGCTTCCGGATTCAATTCAAGGTGTTGGTTATCACCTTTAAAGCCCTACATGGCATGGGACCAGGGTATCTGAGGGACCATCTTCTCCCGACCACATCTACCCGCCCCACCCGATCATGCAGGGAGGGCATGCTTCGGATCCCTTCTTTAAAAGAATTCCATCTAGCGGGGGCCAGGACGCGCCCTGTGGGATAACTTGCCCCCTGAGGTGAGACTGGCACCCTCGCTCCTGGCTTTTAGGAAGTCCTTGAAGACCTGGCTCTACCACCGTGCCTGGAGTGAAGGAAATGATAGTTCCTCCTGGGGGTGGTTGGCTTAGTGGTTTCCCTCCTTTTAAGAACAGACCATCTTTTGGATTTTTATTTTTTATTTTTATTGTAGTTTTAAATGTATAGGTTTTATCTTTTATATTGTGGTTGTAAACCGCCCAGAGTCTACCACGGTAGAGATGGGCGGGGATAAATCCAAATAATAAATAAATAAATAAATAAATAAAATTATATCCCAGTTTAGAATCTAAGGGCTATAGTGATAAATGTGTGGGGAAGTCTTCTGGATTGCTGACCAAAAGTAAACTGCTCAGACAGGTCCCACCTGGAGCAATGCAGTGTATGGTGATTAATTGACTTATGTGAGCTCTGGCCTGTTGTGCTCATACTTTTCTCATGGTCAGACATGTATGATATTAATCACAAGTCTTACGTTTTTTAGAATGTATTGAAACATTCCACTGCATAGCAGTTGGGATCAAAGCTCTTTAAACCATTTTTCTTGCTGAAAGGCAACCCTTTTTAGTTATTTGATAGCCAGTAGTTTAAGGGAGTTGAATTTTGGTAGGAAAATAGTTTATATGATGGAATTACTCCTTTCCCCAAGCTATGATCCCAGTTCAGGTATCTTCCTCCTCCCCCTATTTTACAGAGAAAAGAAAATGACATAGTCCTATGCCAGTTTTTAGTTTGCTCATAGTAGTGAAAAATTGGCAGATACAACTCATCAGGCCTCATCCCCATGGCTAGATGCACTGCCTCCTCTTAAGTTTTTTTCTACAGTTAATGCTAAGATTTGAAGGGTGGTTGAATTATAAAGTCACACCAGGGATCTCATATATAAGATGCACTGGGGCTTTTTATATATTCTGCCCTTATTAACTAAACATTTCATTGTTCATAAAATTTAAAAAGTATTATTTTAGCTTTATGAAAATTAGGAGACAGCGGTCACGTGTGTAGCGCAAGTGGACCAAATTTGATGCTGACTGAGTTTTGGCGGTTTAAAAACCTAGCCACACTTTAAAAGCATTGGCTAGGGTTAACACATTTGGACAGCAGAAATCCAGGTAATTGTTAGATAGCAGTAACCTGTTGGAGAAAATTTGGCTGTGCCGACTTTTGCAGCCTAGATAGAATAACCCTTGTATTGGCAGACACTTCTTTGCAAAATGTATATTTCCTTGGTGTAGGGGTCAATACATTGTAAGATAGTACTGAGATAGACTCCTGGGTGATTCACTGTTCTGGCCATAATCCATTCCCTGAACCTAACATGAGTTTTAAGGGACACACATACAGAAAAAAGAGCAGACCAGATTTTAGAACAGAGGGAAGCATATATATTTGAGGAAAAATGACAAGCAAGATGAGGAGGCCAGGAGCCAGAGTAGAATTAATATAAAGCAAAGCAGAAAGGGCTCAATCTCTCCTGGTATTGATAAAATTTATTGCAGCCCCTCTCTGACTTTGGCACCTTTCTTCGGGATCCTTAAGAGATATGACGGGTAACAGAATATAATGGCACAACCTGGACTATGTTGCCCATGATCAGAGGACATCTGTGGACAGTTTGCCCTTAAGAAGAAGTTATTGCTACAGTTTCAGCTAAATCAAGCTACATCCTCCATGAAACACTATTCACCATTGTAAGTGTACAAGATACCTACTGCTTGGAGAGAGAAGTGACTGTACAAATAATAGAGGAATTAAAACATGTTTTTTAGAGGTTTTTTATCCCACCGTTATTATTTTATAAGTAACTCAAGGCGGCGAACATACCTGATACTCTTTCTTCCTACTATTTTCCCCACAACAACCCTGTGAGGTGGGTTGCGCTGAGAGAGAGTGACTGGCCCAAAGTCACCCAGCCAACTTTCATGACTAAGGCAGGACTAGAATTCACAGGACTGGTTTCTGGGCCGGCAGCTTCCAACATATTTCTACAAGTTAGTGTGCAAGAGAAAGGGAACAGGAGGCGTGAGAAGTTATTGGAATATACAGATTAAAGCAATTAATGCAGTAAGTAAGTTTCTGTGGGAAGGAATGACTGATTTCTGAGAACAACACATAAAGATTGCAGTAGGAGAGGAATTGTGCACTTAAGCAGTAAGAAAAAAGTTTCCTTGTTAAGGTTTAAACTAAATGGGTTTGTATTGGTTGTTGCATCTGTAATCCTGAGTGTACAAGTCCCATTTGAATGAGTACTGAGTGTGTGCAAAATGTAGATTGTATATCCTAGATTAGGATGCCGAGAGAGATGCAGAAGGCGTGCTTGATTTATTTCTTGGTGAAAAATCTATTGGAATGTCATTTGTATTAGGGGAGTTTAAGCATTGTCTACGTCTCTGCTCAGAAATTAGCCCCACTGAATTCAGTGAGACTCAATTCCAGATAAGTGTGAATCTTATTTGAACCATATTAACAAATGAATGTCCAACCTCTTGTGCAGAATTTAAAATCCCTCTGATGTAGTTAAATTAGTTGAGTGGGAAAAAAGGAAATTAATAAATAAAAATATTACATACACACAAAGCTTATCAAGGCAGCAGTCAAGAGGAAAGGAGATTTGAGGAACCTTTGCCCTGAGAAGGGTTAAAGAATCAATGATTTGGAAAGAAGTATTTAGGTGCGTGGAAAGAAGTATTTAGGGGCGTGGTGGCTCAGCGGGTAAGACGCCAGGCTTGTCGATCGGAAGATCACAAGTTCGGAGGTTCGAATCCCTTGCCCCAACTCTTGCCAACCTAGCAATTCGAAAGCATGCAAATGCAAGTAGATGAATAGGTACCACTTCGGTGGGTAGGTAACAGCGTTCCGCGCGCGTCATGCCGGCCACATGACCGCGGAAGCGTCTTCGGACAACGCTGGCTCTTTGGCTAACAAACGGAGATGAGCACCGGCCCCTAGAGTTGGACACGACTGCACAAATGTGCGGGGGGTACCTTTACCTTTATTTAGGTCACAGAGTCCAACCCTCTGCTGACTGCAGGAATCCAAATTAAAGCACCCACAAAAGATGCCTGTCTGGTGTATGCCTGTCGGAACACACCTAGCCTAAGTGAACCCACCTCTGGGCAATTAATTTTGCTGTTGACTGGCTCTTACAGTATGTTACCAGGTTTTCTGCTTGTTTTGTTTTTAAACATTTCAGTCGAAAACTGCATTCCTGCATCTTGAATCTGTTACTCCATGGAATGGAAGTGAGCTCCAAAACTACTTTATATAGAATCCGGATTCATCTAGGTCAGTATTGTCTACAATGCTGGCAGCTGTACTCTGGGGTGGAACAATCGTGTCTTTCTGACCCCTGCCTGGCCTGGCTCTTGGGTATATGGCTGGTCTTTAAATATCACCAATTGCTGCAAATTAGAAATGATTGAAAGGAACACATTCTGAAAAATGTCTCTGAAGTGGCTCTACTTCCCCATTAATACATACAGATTGGTTTAATTAGAACAGGGCTTTCCAAAGTGCCGCCGCTGGCGACACACCCAGCGGCGGCGGCGGCGACACGCGCGCGCATGGCGACGGCGGCGGCGCTGGGGGCATGCGGCAGCACGCGCGCGCATGGCGGCCGCCGTGCACGCGCGCGCCACCACTTCCGGGTGGTGTGGCGACACACCACGCTGTGTGTGGCGACACACTTTTGTGTCACGACACACAGTTTGGAAAGCTCTGAATTAGAACATAAAAGGGATGCCTGTAATCTTTTAAGATGCTAGTGCTTAATTATGATGTCCCCTTGCAATAACAACATGGAATTATAAGCACAACATCAGTAAATCCCACCAAAGTCAAAAGGGCTCCTCCCAGGTGCCTAGTTACATAGAATTGCAACACAAGCAGTATGTAATCTTTCATTTATTTTCATCTAAATCTGTCTTTTCCTATCCTTACGATGTTCATTATTTTATGTGTCAGAGTTGCCCGTAGATATCTCACTTTATTTACAGACATTTATTTTAAGAAATGTTATTTCTGATTTTGAAGAAGGAACTGTATAACCCATGCTTATAACTGTTTAGAACTGACAAACTAATTGTTTTGGTGCTTATTTGACTGGTTTAATCCCCAAAGCAATTACATCACCCCCCTACACTGAGAGGATCATGGATGACCCAGACAATTGTTTAGCAAACACTTTTAAACATTTATTCACTAATTTATTAATTATGCAAATACAAAGAAAAAGAAAAGAGTAAAAAGAGCAGAAAATAGTTAACAAAGGAGATTTACAAACATTGAAAAATCAGCTCTATAAAATTCAAAAGGACATTAATATAAATCTACATATTGGAATATCTTACATCAATCTGAATTTTTTTTATGCCGGTACTGAAATAAGTGTCATGCTCATGATCCTTTAGCTATTAAATCGGAAACTCAACACAAGATATGAAGAGTTCTTTATTAAAGCTAGCGATCCATTACACTTTTTAAAGCGGAGCTTTCCAAACTGTGTCGGGACACGTTAGTGTGTCGGCTGCAGTGTCTGGGTGTGTCGCGGCTGCTGCTGCTGCCTCCTGGCTTCCACCCAGGTTATAGTGCCTGCCTTGTGCATTGCTGCCTCCAAACCTGCCCTGCCAGGATTCCGCGCAGGTCCTAGTGCCTGCCTTGCTGCCTCCAAACCTGCCCTGCCAGGATTCCACGCAGGTCCTAGTGCCTGCCTTGTGCCTTGCTGCCTCCAAACCAGCTGTAATTCCGCGCAGGTCCTAGTGCCTGCCTTGTGCCCTGCTGTAAGAGTGTGTCGCGAAATGATGCCCTGCTGTAAGAGTGTGTTGCGAAATGATACATGTCTAAAAAGTGTGTCACCAACATGAAAAGTTTGGAAAGCTCTGCTTTAAAGACTTGAATGAGGGGAGCCCACACAAACCAACAGTTAAAACCTTCAGGATACCCCCCCACTGGGGATCCACGGCTTGACAGCCCCTACCGTCGTCTCGCATTTCTAGATCTTCCCAATCCCGAATCAACCCACACGATGATAGCGTTCTTTGATCTGTCTTTGGTGCTGAACTGTTTAACACAATACTCAAATCAGCATAATTTTTATTTATTTTATTTATTTTATTTAATTTGATTTTATTTGTATGACCGCCCATCTCCCCCAACGGGGAACTCGTTTTGCGGTCCTGCAACTATACCAAGACCCCATCACAAGCATTCTCACCTATTCTACAAGTCTGGCAAGTTTCCACTATTTTTTTTTTTTAATTTATAGTGGTATTTATACCCCGCCTATCCCCTCCCTAATGGAGGACTCTAGGCGGCTTACATCCATATCTATATACATTATACATTATACAATATCACCAAGTGTAATTAACCCGCGCACCAGGAGAGGGAGTAAGGGAACCGGCTCTTCTAAGGCCCTGGACTACAATTCCCAGGATGCCTTGAGCCGGCTGCTGACGTCCTGTTGATGTCAGTCTGTCCTCACCGGCAGCATTCCAGTCTTCCTCCAATCTTTTCTCCGGTGGAATGGAGCTCCCCGAACAGGACGCAGCACATTTCTCCCACTTTTAATGTGGTACCCATTTATCTACTCGCCTTAATTAGCTTTCGAAAATGCTGGGTTGGCATAAGCTGGGGTGAATGACGAGAGCTCACCTCGCCACGCGGGGATTAGAACTGCCAACCATCAGATCTTTTACAGGCAGTCTTCTGGCTCAGCGGTTTAACCCGCTGAGCTACCGCGCCCCAAAGCACTTGTAATATGTGAGACTAGGCTGAAGCTGCCATAACCTAGAGATGAAGCAGGCACGTAAGCAGAGACGACAAAGTCAAGAATCTTGTCTACGAGATCCCTTTGGGAAGGTAGATATGAAGGAAGCAAGTCGTTAAGGAAACAAAAGGAAAAATGTGTCACCTGAACCAGACAGAGGAAGTTGGGCCTGAGCACATGGAAACCCCCACCCCAATCCCAGCAACAGCTACCAGATTTGTAAATTAACAAGGCAAGAGTAGCTGCCAGTCTTGTGAATCAACAAAGCAAGGACTTTTGGGGATAAAAGGGGTCCCAAAGCCCGCCCACTCCTTGAGTCGTTCTTGGAGCCAGACTTGGCGGCTTCCGTCCCTCTAGCTAGTGCCTGGCAGCCTAGTTGGAAGGACGTGGGTGTGTGGACGAGCGTGTGTGCGTGTGAGAAAGGGCAAATGTACCTTGCAACTAGTAAAGTTTTGCTGTTATTTTAAATTCACTGGGTCTCCATGTATTACAAAGAACATGTTGTGCCTCAGTGTTCGGTTGGAAGTTATTTGTGCGTGTAATCCTAATAATTTCCCGCCTGTTGACCAGGGCTGTGTTTCTTGTCTGCTCAAGCCGCACCTATCTGGAAAACCCAGGTAGAAAGCAAGGGGGGCAGACAGATCCACGTGCCTCAACAGTCTGTGAGTGTGGGAGTGAGTGATCATAAGCCAAACCTGGGAGCAGCGTAACACACTCCTCCCGACCCTGCAGGTATGCCCATCGATAGACTGGCAGGATGTCACCTCCTGTCTCCATGGCAGGATATCACATCCTAACAATAAGTCTACAATTTATATAAGGCTATTAGAATTGATTGATTGATTGATTATTAATGAATTAATAGGGGCATGGTGGCTCAGCGGGTAGGACGCCAGGCTTGTTGATCGGAAGATTGCAAGTTCAGAGGTTCGAATCCCTAGCCCCGCGTGACAGAGTGAGCTCCTGCACTCGCCCCCAGCTCTTGCTAACCTAGCAATTCGAAAGCATGCAAATGCAAGTAGATGTATAGGTACCACTTCGGTGGGATGGTAACAGCGTTCTGCGTGCGTCATGCAGCCACATGACCATGGAAGCGTCTTCGGACTACACTGGCTCTTCAGCTAACAAACGGAGATGAGCACCGGCCCCTAGAGTCGGACACGACTGCACAAATGTGCGGGGGGAACCTTTACCTTATTAGAATTAATAACTATAACCAATATAATTTACTATAAACCAAGATTTAAAAATTACAATAATTCCTGCCTTATCTAAAAAGTTTGAGAAATTTAGCAAATCATAATAAAATTAGTCTTATGTTAAAGGAAGCCCAAACTTTGGATATAATACAAACCCGTTTGTAAGATGATAATTTTAAAATGTTTCCATGTTGCATTGGAGTCTATATCAGATTTGTTTTTCAGATATGAAGTTAATTTTGACATTAGAATTAATCCCCAATTCAGTATACTCTATGAAAATATAAGGGTTAGTTTTACAATCTTATATTCCCATAGTTATTTTAAAAATAGCAGCCTTGATAGCAACCATTTTTAAGTCTTCGCAACTGCCACAAAAAAGGCTGCAAAGTCACCATAACATTGCTTTTTTTCCTGATTCCCTCCAAAAACAAAACTGACCAATTGGTGGTCACTGACACAATAAAGTTGAGAGAGGGAGCTTATCAACTCCCATTCCTTTTTGCCCATTTCTAACCTCCCCTCCTGGTGAGGCTACAAAGCAATGAAATGTAAAACAGAAAGAGTTCTTATAGAAGCCATTGTTGTGAAGCTGGTCTAGGACTTTGACTCTCCTTTGGAAAGGCCAGATGCTTAGAGAATGTTAACTTTCTCAACTCTGTTTGCACAGTTTGGTCGCTTGGGAGAGTTAATTTGGTGTTGGGGCTGTGTCAAGCTAACATTATCCCACTGTGGTGGGTTTTTGAAATCAGCTGACTTGGTTAGTTGAAAGTTGCCATGATAATCTAATCTCCCAAAACCCAGTTGCATAATTACACATGCCCTATGAACAGAAGACAAGGAAATACCCAAAGGACGCCCTTATTTTGAAAATTACTTGTCAACATTTAGCACAGGGCTTTCCAAAGTGCCGCCGCTGGTGACACGCGCGCGCACGGTGGCGGCGCGGGGGGCGTGCGGCGGCGCGCGCGCACGGTGGCGGCGCGGGGGGCGTGTGGCAGCGCACGCGCGCACGGTGGTGGCGCGGGGGGCGTGCGGCGGCACGCGTGTGCATGGCGGCCGCCGTGCACGTGCGCACTGCCACTTCCGGGTGGTGTGGCGACACACCACGCTGTGTGTGGCGACACACTTTTGTGTCGCGACACAGAGTTTGGAAAGCTCTGATTTAGCATTACCAATGTATATGATAAACCTAAAGAAATTGCACATGGTAGTGTGATCAAAAGCTGAACATGAACATTGGGAAAGTATATTGATTTTGTAGCTTAACTAACTAACCAGGTTTTTATTTTGATGTTTTTATTAAATTATTGTCTTCAGTGTTGAGAATAGGAAAATTTTGGCTCTAGGACTCAGCAACTAGCCATTCAAATTGCTGTGACTTGAAAGATGTTCAGATTGTCCAAGTTCTTCCATTTTCATACATTACTCAAATGCTCATTTTTAAATCTTTGATAACTTATGTATCATTGGATCTTTACTGCAGGGCTTTCCAAAGTGCCACCGCTGGTGACACACCAGCGGCGGCGGCAGCGCGCGCACGGCAGCGGCACGCACGTGCGTGTGGTGGCGCGCGCGGCGGCAGCCTCCGCTAAAACGCGGAAACACTGATACCGCTGCTGCCGCCGCCACCGTGCACGCGCACGCCGCCGCTTCCGGGTGGTGTGGCAACACACCACGCTGTGTGTGGCGACACACTTTTGTGTCGCAACACAGAGTTTGGAAAGCTCTGATTTACTGCATATTTTCCCAAAAAACATAGTTATGTCTCTTACAGCACGCTTTCAAAATCAAACTGGAGGAAGGTATAGAGTGGTTTGCTGCAATGTTCTTAGGCTTGGTTGTCTTCAATATTTTATTTATTTTATTTTTATCCCTTTATTATTTTTATAAATAATTCATGTCTTGAGTGCCAAAATGAAAAGAATCCTTACCAGATTTGCAGATAACACAAAAATGGGCAGGGTGCGTGCTGCACCCTAAAAGATAGGATCAAACCTCAAATGACTGGTTAGAGGAATCCAAAGCCTGCTGAGATGAAGATAAATTTAACCTTCTTTCCAAAACAAGTAATTTCTCTTTTTCGCCTAGTCATTCTCTTCTGCTTGAAGGGGATGAGAAGGCAATAATATTTTTGTTAGTAACATTTTGGCTTGCAAAAATCATCAACTTTTTTTTTAATTTTGGACATCAAGAATGTCAAGAGTACTGCAAGAGAGACACAGGTACAATAGCCAATTGCTTCTGTTACTATACAGCCTTTCTATGTGCGGAAGAGACAACTGGGCATATGGTGATTTGAAGAGGCGTTCAGCAAAGCTAGGGAGTAACAGAAGATAAAGCTGAATGATAGAATGAACACATCATATCTAGGCACATACAGCAGATAACAAAATCTGTTCTTCAGAGTAAAGGTTGATTAGATCAGGATGTCTTCTGAACCATCAGGCTCTGGTTTATCTAAGCTGATTGAAGTTTAAATTTAGAAGAGAGAGCTTTTAGTCAGAAAGCTTCTCCTTTTCTGACAATCCTAAGGATTTATAACAAGTACAGACAAAGAAATGAATCAATGGAGTATAAGAAAACTCAGCTATGTTAATTGACATTGTCTTGTTTCAGTGGAATTAATGTCCTAATTCCACTCAAACAAAGTCCGCATGCAGAACACCTGCCCCAAGGGGTTTTAAATGGCTAAACAGGTTCCTTGTATCTGTTAAATAGCATCTGGCAAAGATGAAAGCAGCTGCATATCTCTGAAGATATTTCCTTTGTCTCTGGGAAAATCTTAAAATTAATTCACAGTGGCGCAACTAAACATTTTAGATCTGGGAAGTAATGATTTCACACATCCCCATTAGATGTCTTTAGGTTGTATTTGAGAATAAGTATGATTTTGTGCAGGAAATATATTACAAAAGTAAAAAATAGGAAAGAGAACTGATCTGCCCCATAACTATAAGAAAAAAATGATCTTGCACATAATATTAGTACAACAGGTATCAGAATATCTTCTCAGACATTACATTGATCAGAGCTAGGACATTAAATATATTATTTATAAGCAATATGGTTTATTCAAGTAGCATAATACATAAAATACATGAAGTACATAAAACACATAATAAAATAAAATAAAATAAAATTTCTCCAAACTGTAATACATAATATATAAAGCAATGGGGAGACATGTTATGGAAAGATCAGTCCAATCAAGCTCTTTGAAAAGTATCAACAATAAGAATATTAACCAGACATATTCAGAGTTTCAAACAAAATTGTGGATAAAAATCCACATGTTTACACATTTATTCTGCCTTGAGGTTTGCATCAAATATCACTACTTGCTTTGGATTTAAAGATAGTTGTAATACGTACCACATTACCCAAGAGAACAATAAAAAGTTATACACCAGTAATGAAGAAAAATACATTAAAGGTCACTCCTCTTCAAGATAATCACAAATACCTTTTTCAGTAGTTAGTTCTTATAATATTTAGATTGGCAAAATATTTAGCTGTAATGAGTGAACAAAAAAGGAGTCTTGAAATGCTATCTGGCATTTCAAGAAGAAGGAGAAAAGAAAACTTTTTTTCATTTTCTATTATCCTCATACTTGCTACATATTAATAAAGACTGAATTTGAACTGGAAGTATTGGACAATGGAAAAAAAATTCAGAAATGTAGAGACTTCTGTTTTTCTCTGGGTTCTACTGTACTAGGCTCATCTTCCAGAATGACTGGAACCCTGATCTTAGGGGTTAAGCATGAACATGTGCCCTAATTTACAAAGGACATCCCTTTATTTAAAAGTGTCTACTACTTTTATGTTTTTCAATTAGTAGAGAAACAGAGAAGAGAGGAGAAAAAGTAGGCTAGCAGTCTACGGTTGAGTGCAGTAAGGCAAAGGTAACCAAGCATCTTGGCAGTACATTTCAAAAAACCTGGGATAACAAGCTTGAGCTTAGGAGCTTAAATAACATAACATAAATATGTTATCTTTACGGCGAACATATTTTCTTGGAAGAAATAAAGGACAAACCTGAAAAAGGGGCAAATCTGAAAGAGGTTCATAAGGATAAAAACATTTAATTATTTAATTTTTATCCCGCCTTTATTATTTTTATAAATAACTCAAGCTTATACTTATAACTTTGCTTTACAAAGGAAAATTCAAGAGCAAAACCAAGGCAAACTTTACAAAAAATGCATATTCTAATAAAAATATCTAAAATCAAACAGTATATGTAAATTTATTTTAAAAAGAGAATTAATTTCCATATCTGTCACATGAATGTGGCAGACTGTGCATTAAGTGGTACCATTTGTATGGTAAAAGTTAAATGACCAAAATAAAGGACAAATGTGAATTTTTGAAAAATAATATAATAAAGGACATACAGCCACTGTAGTTATCTTTCATTATTTGGATATAATTTCTGGCTTAGGTTTAGAAAAAGATTAGTTCTACAGTGGCAGAGTTTCAGCCAGTTAGTTCTCAATCCTTATTTTATAGCAGCATTGTCAACTATATTAGAATAATAACTTTATTGTCATCCCACTATACACTATACACCAAATGCACAATAGAATGAAATTTCGTTGCAGTTGGCTCACAATTTCAATCAAACAATAAAATACTACTAATAATAATAAAAAACCAGTTACTATAAAATATACATTCTTCAGCTCACAATTTCAGTCAAACACTAAAATACTAATAAAAATCCATAATTACTATAAAATATACATACTTTACATATCCAACATATTTCACCTAAAAGAACCTATTTGGCATTCAAGAATCCAATAGCCTGGGGGACAAAGCTGTTTCCCAATCTGGCTGTTCTACATCGGATACAGCGGAACCTCTTCCCAGAGGGTAACAAAGAAAACAAACATATTGTTGCATTTTCTACATCCTAAAAATATACCATAACTGATTAATAACAAAATGGCTGTGTGCATACATATTTCTTTACTTGAAAAGGCAGGCCTTCGGTTTCCTTATTGTTGGGTCCCAGGTTCTTGTTAACTGGTGAAATTTAAGATACAAAGCGCTGAGAACCACTGCACTACTTGAAGAACTGCCCTGTTCAAATCCATACAGAAGAGCACTTGTTCATTTAGAGCAGAGCTTTCCAAACTGTGTGTCGGGGCACATTGGTGTGTCGGCTGCAGTGTCTGGGTGTGTCGCGGCTGCTGCTGCCTCCAAGCCGTGTCAGGATTCTGCGCAGGTCCTAGTGCCTGCCTTGTGCCTTGCTGCCTCCAAACCTCCTGTGATTCTACGCAGGTCCTAGTGCCTGCCTTGTGCCCTGCTGTAAGAGTGTGTCGCAAAATGATGCATGTCTAAAAAGTGTGTCACCAACATGAAAAGTTTGGAAAGCTCTGATTTAGAGATTAACAAATGAATAGCAGCAGGTAGAGCACACTTCCTCATCTTACTCTTCCGCACTGTGAGAGGAATTTTACTTTTATTAAAAATTATTTTTAAACTGGCATATATTCATATTCAGCAGCATAAGCTGCTTTTATGCAAATCGGTGTTGTTTTTTATTATGCCTTTCCTCTTTTGAGGTGACATGTAACTGACTAGCTTAGATGCAATCCATCCAGAGGTGTCTGCAGCCGGCACCAATGAAGGAAGCAGCATTGTGCCATTGCAAGGCAAACTCTACCCTTTTGTAAATGTGTCATGTCACATGATGAAAGGGGCAGAACTTGCATCATGACAGGGCAACCCTGCTTTTGTCATTTTGATGAAAGCTTTCAATCCTGCAGACTCTGAGTGCACCATTTTTGTGATGATTCCCTAATTTGGAATATAAATTCAGACCTTAACAAAGTGTAAAAATATGAATGGCCACTAGGTGGTAACATAAAATAAGACAGTAATTTTCTGTGAATTTATCTAAAGATTGGGATAGGGAATTCATGGTTTCAAAATTCAACATGTAAAATATAATGAAAGATTCATTTTCTTGTTCACTCATTCTTACAATAAAGAACTAAAAATAGCTCAGCCATCTTAGACTAATGTAATGACTCAGTATCTATTTTATTCAAACTCATTAAAACCTTGTAAATGTTTCTAAGGACAGGAAACAAGAAATGGAAAATTTTTGTAAGATTTTCCCATTAGCTGTAGCATGCTTTAATTGCCTTTCCATTTTTATTTATGTCAAATTAGAACATGCAGACTGTTATAATGATTTCCATTAATCCCAGAGGCTGTTTATATTTTCTCAATTTTAAGAAATTACCTTTTACAATCTATGCATCTGAATTTTTCAGTTTTAAAACAGTTTGGCAATTAATCTTCCTTCCACTGTTTATAGTGGTGCTGAAAAGTTTGTGAACCCTTTTGAATTTTCAATATTTCTGCATAAATATGACCTAAAACGTGATCTGTTCTCCACATAAATCCTAAAACTAGCTAGAGAACTCAATTAAACAAATGAGTCAAAAACATTATACTTGTTCATTGATTAATTGAGGAAAATTATCCACAGCTAAATATTTGTGTGTGGCAAAAGTATATGAACCTTTGCTTTCAGTAACTGGGGTGCCCCCCTTGGGCAGCAATAACTGCAACTAAACGTTTCCAATGACTGCTGATCAATCCTGCACACTTGAGGAATTGTAGCCGGTTGTAGGAATTGTGGGGTTGCCCTTGAAGTTCATTCAGAAACTTCAGTTGGTTCAGAGTGCAGTGGCCCACATCCTCATTGGCCAGCCATAGCTTCTGAGGTATTTTCTAGGATGCTTTCTCCATGAAGGACCAATTTGCATCTTAGGGTTTCCTATGGATACCTCAGATCTCAAGGGCAGGCAGGTATGTGTTTTACCTTTTTTTTTCCTCATCTGGCTTGATGGTGAATCTTGAAAACTCCGAAACTTGTTTGTAACAGTTGGCCTAATATACAGGAAAACCATTCTGCTTTTCTAACCAAATGAAGTGCCAAAAAAGCAGAATTGTTTATTTGTATATTAGGCCAACTAAGTGTTATAAGAGAGCTGGACCATGAGGAAGGCTGAGCGAAGAAAGATAGATGCTTTTGAATAGTGTTGTTGGAGGAAAATTCTGAGAGCGCCTTGGACTGCAAGAAGATCAAACCAGTCCATACTCCAGGAAATAAAGCCAGACTGCTCACTTGAGGGAATGATATTAAAGGCAAAACTGAAGTACTTTGGCCACTTAATGAGAAGACAGGATACCCTGGAGAAGATGCTGATGCTAGGGAAAGTGGAAGGCAAAAGAGGGGCCGACCGAGGGCAAGATGGATGGATGATATTCTGGAGGTGACGGACTCGACCTTGGGGGAGCTGAGGGTGGCGACGGCCGACAGGAAGCTCTGGCGTGGGCTGGTCCATGAAGTCACGAAGAGTCGGAAGCGACTGAACGAATAAACAACAAAAAAGTGTTATAAACTGGTAGTTATTAATATTTAGATAAATGTTTGACACCCTAAATTATAAGAGGTTTTACACAGTGTTAACTTCTAGATCAGGGCTTTCCAAAGTTTTCCCGCGGCGACACACCAACCGCTGTTGGTGTGTCGCCGCGGGAAAACCCAGAAGTGCTGCCATTGCGGCAGCGCGCAAAAACCCGGAAGCGCTGCTGCCGCTTTCAGGTTTTTGCGTGCCGCCGTTGGTGTGTCGCCGCGGGAAAACCTGGAAGCGCTGATGATGATCAGTGCTTCCAGGTTGTGTGGCGACACACTTTTGTGTCGCGACACACAGTTTGGAAAGCTCTGTTCTCGATAATTAACTAATAATGTGTATTAAATAATAATGTGTATATTCTCAACAATGGGAAGTGCGGGTGGGGGGAAGAGGCAGAATTGAGCAGCAATAAGAACTGGGGTATAACAATAGCCTCTGTTGCATTTAGTCCTGGAGAACGCTCTGCTAAGAGGGGCTGTAAGGTGCATAAACTATCCTAAAGCACAAAATCCTTAAGGTAAGACCCAGAACAGAACTTCGTTGGCCCTTTCCGCCAGATGAAGGCTACACAGCCCTCCTCACCGCCGCCACACACTTATACACGAGGTCTTTGAATAATGCCTTCAGGAAAAGGCGGGAATAAAAACTCTTCTGAGCAAGGAGATTCAGGGACAGGTCTGACGATGGCATTCAAGCTGGACGCCAGGTGGCGCCCTGTTGATACGAAGTTTTTTTAAAATAAATTTCGAACACGGGTTCGGAAGAATGGCGACCTTTCCGCACCCCCGATCTGATTTTCTTGCGGCAACTTGTGGAGAGTGACCCCAGCGGAACGGAGAGGTCGGTTCTACCTGGCGGGGAGGTGCCTGCGTGGAACGACTCAGGAACTACGAAGTGCAGAGACGCGCCCGCTCGCTTTCCAGACGCAGCTATGTTTGCAGTGAAGGCTGTTTGGTGGTGGAGGGACCCTTCCTTAACTACTTGGCTAAAAAAAACTGAACACGCATATTCATGGCAGCTGGGACGTCACATAGCACACTTCCTCAGCGGTATTATCCCCCCCCCCCCCCCCCCGCTTTAGAGTCCAATAGTTTTTACAAAGCTGGAGGTGGGTTGCGGTTGTCGCTCACGTAGGAAGCAACTGGGTGGTCTCGGACAAGTATGCCCCCTCCTCTTTCTCGGCCTCAGTTTCTTCTTCGGATCTAAGCGCCTTTGACCTGCCGGAGCGGTTGCCCGGCCAGTACATGTCTGAAAGGCGCTTTTGAATGCACTTTCTTCTTCCTAACCCGCCCACCCCCGCGCTCCCAGGGCGTTTCCACCCTGAAACAATCCAGGACCGCTTCAAAGTCGATCCATCCAAACAATAAACATGAATGAAAAGCAGCCAAGGGGAACGTGCTGCCTTTTCCCTCAGCTCAACCTCCCCCACCGTGGACCACCCACCCTCACCCCACGAGGGCATCGGAGCCTGAAACCCTCGCGGCGGAGGACAATTCCAGGCGGGGGAAGGCAGCTCAGCCGAACAGCCATGGAAGCCTCGCCCGGGGCGGCAGCGGCGACCAAGGCGAGAGTTTGCGCCCTCCCTCTGCGTCTTCTGCGTCTTTCCCCCCCATTTCTTGAATGAAGAGTGAGGAGGGGCTAGAAGAAAGGCTGCCCCATTTGTCGATAGGAGCTCCCCTCCTCTGTCTCCTCCCCCCGTGTGCGGCTGCATTGACTATGCCTTTCCCCGCCGCCGAGACCTCCCCATCGGCAGCTGCAGCCTCCGCGCCGAACGCAGCACATCCAATCTGGAGCCGACGCTGGAGAAGGAGGAGGCGCCTCGTGACTAGGAAGCTTTACGAGGCTGCCGGGGGTACCAAGGGCACTGGGGCAGGAGGGTGGGGGGAGGGAGGGATAATTAGGATCAGTTAATACTTCAGACACGTCCCATCTTCCCGTTGCTTTTGCCTTATAGTTATTTGGCTTCTTCCCAATTATGGATGGGTGTCTGTCTGTCTGTCTGTCTGTCTGTCTATCTATCCCCTGGCGTTAAGCAGTGTGTGTGGGGTGTAATTTCAGAGGATGATGGTGGTGATTGGTAATGATGATTAGGTGTATTGAGTTCAAGATCCGTGTCTGAATGAAACTACCTTCGTTGTGAAATCTATGGCACTGGAGCACCGTACTAATTCAAGAGCCTAAACTGAAAGATGCATTTCTCTGATGCTTTTCAGAATTTATTTTTTTCCTGTTCTGCCTGTTTTGGCTTGGTCTCTTTGCTGAAGTTCAGAACCAGGATTTGTGAGCTCTGACATATCTTTGGAAATGTCATCCAAACAGGAACCCAAGAAATATTTTTGGAAATCAAACTAATTCAACAGGATCTGAAGGCCTCTTTTGCTTCTTTCTTTTTCTTTTTTGTAATCATCAAAAAATCCTTGCATTTAATATTTTAAGAGACCTGTGAAGTTTTTTTCCCCCCCTGTAAGGACATTTGAGAGGAAAGAACATTTCTAATTCAAGTAAGTATTTTCTACAGGGAATTTACTTCATGTAACTTTTCTTTATGTAAAAAAAATAAGAATTTTTGTTGAATGTGCTTTACATGAATTTGCATTGGAAGCTGCTGTATTCTGTAAATCATTTTGAATGGGGGGGAATTGGAATGTATGCACAGCACCTCCTTCCCTATTCTAGATCAGCATCTAGAAGGGGGAAAAACGCACCTGATCTTGAAAAAGAATATTTGATTTTCTTTTCTTTTTTTAGATGTATTTCAACCCAAAGGAAGGAAGGATTCTGAAAATTAATTTTATAATAAACATTACATGTGGAATACAATATTGGCTTCATTTTAAATCTGGTCTCCATCCTCTATCATATACGAAGGAAGAGACACTGGGAAGACAGAAATACATTTGAGATCTAAGGACTCCCCCACACCTCCACCAATGGAACTACACACAATAAAGCAACTGGATTCTATATAACACTGGCACTTATTCTTGCTGGCTGCTTTGATTTTTGGGTGGGGAGGGGGACGTTTTGTCTTCTGCTTTCTTTTTATCCCCCTCCCAGCACTCTGTTGTAAATGATGGCTCATTCTGGGATAAGAGATTACAATAACCAGGAGATAGTGCTGAGGTACATCCATTACAAGCTGTCACAGAAAGGATATGACTGGGTTGCCAGTGGAGACAGAGAAAATGTTTCTTCTGCTGTTGGGACCTTTCCTGCCCTTGCTGGGCTGGTGCCTCTGCCTTCTGAGCTGCCTGGCTCTGCTGCTGTTAGTAACTTGGCTGCCACTGAACTACATCCTGTACCCCAGGTTGTCCACTCCACACTGTGCCAAGCTGGTGACGAGTTTTCCCGGAGGTATCGGAGGGACTTCGCCCAGATGTCTGGCCAACTGCACTTGACTCCAGTCACTGCCAGAAGTCATTTCATGGCCGTTGTGGAAGAGCTGTTCCGAGATGGAGTAAATTGGGGAAGGATTGTGGCATTCTTTGAATTTGGTGGCATGCTGTGTGTGGAAAGTGTCAGTCGGGAGATGTCACCTCTTGTGGACAGTATTGCTGAATGGATGACTGAGTACATGAACAGGCACCTGCACAATTGGATCCAGGACAATGGAGGCTGGGTATGTGGCTGGTTGTGTTCTTTGGTTCTGTTTCCTTTTCAAAATATAGTAATCTCACTAGTTAGGTTCACTTCACTGACATACTTGCAGTGGAATCAAGTGTGGCTTGCATGACTAGTATTTTCTGTTTGCGTATTAATCTGTGTATA
Source organism: Charina bottae (assembly GCA_023362775.1). NCBI lineage: Eukaryota > Metazoa > Chordata > Lepidosauria > Squamata > Charinaidae > Charina > Charina bottae. The sequence goes on along the minus strand of JALMGJ010000030.1, from coordinate 2,752,122 downwards.
ATGGTTTCAAGCAATTCAGTTCTTTTGGACCAAATGCAACAGCCTGTTACCATTGATTAGTTACTGAGGTTTAGCGTACTGTTGACCTTCTATTGCCAGCATGATCATTTCAGGATACATAATACATTTTTTTCACCAGCTTGCTTGCTTTGAATGAACATTAGTTGCCCTATCAAGGTCAATGTAGAAAGTAAGGTGTTTCAGCGGTATTGACACTGTAATTCCTTTTCATTTCCTGATGGCTGTGTTGAGCTGTGCTCTCTCTAGTCAGAGTGAGTACTCCCGATCTTGTTTTAATCAACATTTAATCACTGATGTCATTCACTGGTTGTTGTGAAAGTTGCTGGTAAATGAGGTCACAAGTAAAGCAGAGGAGAGAAAAGTTAGCAATGCAGCAGCTAATTCACATCATGTGTAGACTTTTTTTTTTAAAAGGAACTTAGATTGAAAAAGCAAAAAAAAAAAAAACTTGTCCAAAGTGGTTGTCAAGATATAGCATTGTAAAACCTTCATGTTCCAAGTTGTGATGATTTCAGACTTTCACTTGCACAAAGATGAAATTCTGGAAGATATATTTCACAATACTTCAATTGTTTATGATTTTTTTCTAAGTTTGGAATCCTTAATATCTGTGTGGATAAATGTTGTTCTGTGTAAGTGCTATCTTAAGCAGTCAAGCTTATATAAAAGAGTTCTTACAAGTAAAGAAACTTGGTAATACAGTATGTCTGGAATAGCAAAGATAAAACAACATTTTAATTTATTTTTAGTATGTTACTATTTGACCAGTATGCATTTTCTGTAAATTTTTCTTGGATTGTTCATTGTGATAGTTTTAAGGATAGCAGAATTCTACATTGTAGGAGGAATGCTGTGTTTGCCTATGGTGGCAAAACATCAGGAGTCTGGTAGTACTTTTTCTGAGTAACAATTTTTTTAGTCAGAAAAGGTGCTAACAAACTCCTGATTGAATTCTACATGTATTTTAAATGTATGTGCATTGAGGAAGGAATAATTTTATTAAAAATAATGGTAACTTTTCCCACCTGTTACAATATAAGCCAAACATCTTTGTACAGATAAATATTGTTTTATTAACTATAACATGTCATCATCCTGGTTTATCATATTAAACTGGTAAGTTTTTAGTAGTTAGCTTCAATTCACAAGTGGAAAGTCTACGGGATAAAATGAATTGTATTAGAAGCATAATAGAATTAGAAATACAGAAGGAAAAAGGGTGCAACTTTATGTATAAAAGTGGATTTACTTTAATTTTATAATCCACTGTTTATAACACCCATTCCCTCCTCAAAAAATGTAGGGAATCCTAAAAAGAATAGCAATGTTGAGTTAATTATATATGACACACTTCTCTTGTTATGAGGGAAATTGGGATATTTGTCCAAAGAAATTAGTGGTTAAGGCAATGGGCTAGAAACCAGGAGACTGAGAGTTCTAGTCCCGCCTTAGACATGAAAGCCGGCTGGGTGACCCTGGGCCAGTCAATCTCTCTCACCCCAACTCACAACCTCACAGGGTGGTTGTTGTGGGGAAAATAGGAGGAGGAAGGAGTATTAGGTATGTTCACCACCTTGAGTTATTTATAAAAATAAAAAAGGCGGGATAGAAAATGAAAATAAAAATAAATTTATTAATTAAAAAAAAAAAACCAGTAGAGAACAAATATACCCAAGGCATATTTTATTGAGTCAGTTGGGCCTAGAAAGTGAAGCCTTTTATATTACTCAAATCAATCACATCTTCATTGCATGGTATACATAGAACAACTGTCCATTTTAAAACTTCCTTTTGAATCAACATACCATCTCTCTTTCATATTACAGTTAATAATGTATGTATTATCTTTGTTTACACAAAGAATATAGCATGACAGTACTAGCAGCCTGATCCTCCATCTAGTGTTGCCTGCATTGTTTAGGAGAAAACAAATGGATACTTATCCTCATGCAGTTTTGCCACCCATAACCAGATGCATATCATGTACTTTCAGGTGGAAAACTCTGGTACAAATATTAGAGATACTATTCAAGAGCATGTACACATACAGAATCTTAAAAAAGAGCCATACAGTACTTGAAAGAACACAACAAAAGCAAGCTAAGAGTTAAGAAATACCAAACCAAATCAAAACATCCTTACTGCTCAACAAAAGGCAAGGAGAAAAACAAAACAATATAATCCCTCTTGGAAGTTCATTCTTCTGGTGGATGCTGCTGCAGAAGAATCTCTGACCCATGTTCCCACCAGTTTAACATCTCATAGTGGTTTGTTAATGAATAACCAATCTATAATTTTTCTAGTTACTCCTTCAGTATTTCCATACTCCTGGACATGAGTTGAAAAAATATAGAGCTGGGCGTCATCCTCATGTGATGAGACCAAACCATCAAATTGCCTCCCTGAATGGTTTCATGTACATGTTTAAAAGGCGTCACAGAAGCCAATGGCCAAAAGATGAGTTATAGTGCCCCAGCACTACCAAAAAGTAGTGAACGTAACTGCAGAGCAGTTCCCCGAAGTTCTAATCTAGCTAACTGCCTTAGGAGGAGACCAAAACAATAGTATTGAATATCATCAAGAGGTCCAGCATAATCAACAGTGTGTGATTTTTTCTAAACTTTTTTCCTTTCTGAATCAGAAAGAAGTACATAGTTATATAGCTACTACTTCCTTTAGATCAGGGGGCCCCCAACCTGTGGGCCGTGGGGCTCCCGCCTGCAAACACACACACCCGGTCTGTGGAAAAATTGTCTTCCACGACTGGTCCCTGGTGCCAAAAAGGTTGGGGACCGCTGCTTTAGATCTTCCTGAAAAATGCAAGATGAGACTGATTATTATCCAAATTAATTTAACAGAGGCTTTAGCAGCAGTCTTTTATTAGTTTCCTTTAGTAAAGTGAGAATGGTCTCCTTCAAGAATCATCCACAATGTCCATTAGACAGTCAAGTAATCTTTGGCAACTTTATTTGTTTGTTTGTTTGTTAGATTTATTTTCACCTTTCCTCTGAAGTTCAAAGTAGAGCACATGGCACTCTCACCTCCAATTTTTTCCTTACATCAGTCTGTGACTAAGTTAGGCTTAGAGTGAGCTCCCGCCCTAGCCCCAGCTCTTGCTAACCTAGCAATTCGAAAGCATGCAAATGCAAGTAGATTAATAGGTACCACTTCGGTGGGTAGGTAACAGCATTCCGTGCGCGTCATACTGGCCACATGACCGCGGAAGCGTCTTCGGACAACGCTGGCTCTTCGGCTAAGAAACGGAGATGAGCACCGGCCCCTAGAGTCAGACACGACTGCACAAATGTGCGAGGGGAGCCTTTACCTTTAAGTTAGGCTGAGGCTGGCCCAAAGTCATCCAGTGAGCGTCCATGTCTGGTTGTAGATTCGAACTTGGGCTTCTCTAGTTCTAATCCAGCACTATATCCATTATACTACACTACACATTAACAGACCAGATGGGGAAAATCCAGGCAAGAAATAGTATGTTTCCCCCACTCCTGTCAATTTAACCACATTCTGAAGCACATGAAATGCCATATCATTCATTAAAACTGCACAATCAGGCATCACCTCAAAATCTATCCTTAGCTTGGAATCTTACATTTGAGTAGGTATGAACAGTTTAACCTTCAAAGTATAGTGCAAACATTTGACATTGAACTGCTGAAGATTCACCTGCAGTCCATTCAGGGTTCAGAATGCAAGAAATGATTCACTTGGCTGGATGACATTGTGCTGAAGCAGTAGGTTGAGAGAAAAATAAATCTTTTGCTTCCTCTACTACCATGGTATAAGCTTTTACAAGAACTTATTCATGTGTGTGAAATTTGTCCTTAATCTTTACCAGTGCACTTCTAATTGTATCCCCAACTCTTTCATTTTCCTCACCATCTGTCAGAAAGAAATGACCCTTTGGAGTGACTGTGTTAACTACTTAGACAGTCTACCTAATAACTGTGCAATGATGCCATGTTGCACATGTCATCATTTTTACAGCACTGTTACAGATCCTATGCTAAAATATCATTTTCAGGTTCACACATTTATCTCTTAGTTATCAGATGCATTGCAATCCAGCTGATGGCCATATGTTGAAAGCCAGATTCAGGTATGGGAATATTTTGAATTAACACATTTGGTATGTTTCAGAATTGGCTTCTTTAAATTAAATTAACAGAATTTCTATACCTGGCATGTCTTAACTTTAACTTTGGAAATGTTTTTCTCCTAGAGAACAATTTTTCTCTTTATTTTTCTTCTACCCCCAAACTAGCTATTATTCACCAGAGGAAATAAAAACACATGACTTGCTTTCTGGGTGGCACAAAGAAAACAAATGATTTGCATGCCAATTTAAGATACCACAGTATTACTTTTGCAAAAAGGCATTAATCATAGTAGAAACTGAGTATGAACGGGGTTGTTTTCAAAGCTGCTAATATGTAGGCTTCCCTGCATTCAGTAAAATAAATGTTTTCCAATTGTATCATTTGATTTTAATTTCTAGTGTCTGTGATTTCCCCCTTTTGCCCACTCCCACTCCTAGAGAATTACTTTTTCTAGAAGTGATGAAAGCTGATCAGCCATTTATACATTAGACATTTGACTTTGGAAGATGTGGAATGTGATTAACATTGAGGCCAGTTTGTATTTTTCTTGAAAGAGTCATCGTTTGACAAGTCAAGTGTGGAGATACTAAATAGATTGCATATTAGGAATGCTCAGTTGTAGCCTAGCATATGACTCTTTTTTGTAGTGTTCAGATGTTCCAAAAAGATTAAACTTTGGATTCTGCAGTAGCAGCCAATCAAAGAAAGAAATCTTGTTTTTGCTTCCATTACATAGCCTTTTAAGTGTTTCTTAACTGGAGGATGTTCATCTAATAATACACACTAGACCTTTATTTTGGAACAATCTTAGAGTGCTCTTCCTGGCTGTACTGAGTACAGGGGACTAATTTCTCATTAAACATTTATTGAATAATGGTATTAATTGGTTCTTTTTATGAGTTTACCATATCTGCTATTTTCAATGTCCACATGCATGCCATTACGTGTGGAGCCAAAATGCATCACTTATACACAAGAGGGAGGTATTGGCAGAGTTCAGGGAATTTGAAGGCTTATAGAATTAAAGAAATCTTTAGGGGAAAAAATCCCTTCTGCAATAATTATTAAGAGGGAAAGAAAACCAAAGACGTATGGTGTGTGTTGAACATGTGCTTATTTGCCATGGAATCCTGATGGTCTGTTGAAAGAAAAAAAGAAAAATCAGACGGGATAGGGAATAGGGGAGCCCACAGCGGAGGGACCAGAATATCAACCAGGAAGCATTTCACACTTCAACAGTTTCTTCCATTTGTATATACTAATACTGATTCCAATTCTCTGAGAGCTGTTCCTTACGTAATTAGAAGTATATAATCTATGCCCAAAAGGGAAATATCAGCAAATTTTGGAGAATCCTGAATCTTGCTGAAGTACAAAATGTACAAAGAAGAGAAAATTTTAAAAGGAGTATATGCCCAAAGAAACTTCAGGAAGAAAACTCAACTGAGTCTCCACAACACGCTCATTAACTATTGGGTGGGGGGACATGGAAAATGGAGAGGGCAGGAGAAATAATGAAATAGAGCAGTGGAAGCACTGCACTCTACAGTTTTTGTTGTAGGCCCTGGTATACTTAGGAAATTTCAGTGAAAGCTTTATTAAAAGCGTTTTGTGATGTTGAACACAGGTTGTAAAATCCCCAAGGTCTTCCAATAACTGCTGAAGTCCTAAAAAGAGAGTGAGTGTTAAATAATCTTTAATATTATTTGATGTCTTCTCACATTTTTTGGGGGATACTCCTTCAGTTTGTGCCCACAGCTGAGAAGTGTTTTAAGTAATATCCTTTTGTCTCTTCATGTGCTGCTCCTGGGAAGTGGCATTTGCTGTGCTGTGTGTACTCAGCTGGTTGTGCATTTCTTTGGAAACACTGGTTTTTGTTTGTTTTTTGTTTTTCTGTTTTGTTTTGTTCTGGAAAACTGTTGAATAGGAGGCCAGGTATGTCTGATGGATCCAGCCTTATCAAGATAGGATTTAAACTTGCATGACTTTCACCTGGTTTCCATTCTGCAGCTGAACATATGTACAGCCTCAACAAAAAACATTGCATTTGAGCTGTGAAAGTTATACAGTATTAGCGATTGCCCATTGATAATCAGTGTGGTCATATACGTACATTTTATATCTTCACCTATTTCTTCTCTCTCTTCACACACATCTGGGGTGCCCAGGTACCAGAAGCTGATAAGCTAATTTATGATTATGATCTCAAACTATTGGAAACAGATTGTGCCTTTATCTCTTTCCCTAGGACCCTCTGAATCCATTATGTAACTTACTGGGTCCCGTGGGGTTTAACAAAGGATGGGAAGTACCTTTAAGACAAGTAAAGATTTTGTCTTCTTACTGGCCTAGGGCTCCCAATACTTGCTACTTCACAGCATCAGGATCTGGCAACAGGAAGAAAAAGCTACATACGCTTTTTAAGAAGTAGCGGTAATTACGTTTGCTGTAGTAAAATATTTACTACCGTTTCTATATTTAGAACTTTAGACTGCAGACTTAATTAGTACACAATGTAGTATTTTGACTCTGTTGATAAAGTAATGTTTATACATATGCACATACATACATACCAAAATGCTATTCCCTTTCAAAGTAAGCAACATTATGCAAAGTGCAAGAAAAGAATGTGATAGTAAGCAAAATAAATTAAAGGCAGAAGATAAAATAAAAGGAAAGGAAATCTAAACCTAGCTTAAAAAGGTAAAGGTTCCCCCCGCACATTTGTGCAGTCGTGTCCGACTCTAGGGGCCGGTGCTCATCTCCGTTTGTTAGCCAAAGAGCCAGCGTTGTCTGAAGACGCTTCCATGGTCATGGGGCCAGCATGACGCGCGTGGAACGTTGTTACCTACCCACCAAAGTGGTACCTATTAATCTACTTGCATTTGCATGCTTTCGAATTGCTAGGTTGGCAAGAGCTGGGGCTAGTGCGGGAGCTCACTCCGTCACATGGGGCTAGGGATTTGAACCTCCGAACTCGCGATCTTCCGATCGACAAGCCTGGTGTCTTACCTGCTGAGCCACCATGCCCCCAAACCTAGTTTACTCCAGCACTAATCACTATACCTGTCTATACTTTTCTATCATTGCAATCCATTCTTACTTCTACCATGTCCATTGGCCAATTCATACATTGTCTTCTATTCTTTAAACATCCCCAAGCAACCCACTTCTAATGACTTTTTTTTAAAAAAAATTAACTTTATTTAGTTTTATTTTCAATATACAGTGAAGAGATATAAAAGCAGAATATGACCTTATTTAATTGTTTAAATTGTTTTACTCCCTCCTCATTGTTGAACTGTTCAGTATGCGTGCCATTTATTCTCAAGCATATTGCTCTTACCCCATTCACCAACCAGCCTTCAAATCCATAATAGCATCAACATGTTCCATAATTCAACCCTGTTTGTCATACCCTTTTTCTAAATCAGCCAATTATCATACATTTTCTTTCTCACATTCATACTTTGTTAATGATCTGCTGAAGAACAAACATTTGGTTTACACACATCCTGCCCAATTTGAAGCTCCTGTTTTGCTGATGGTCACCTCTTGTATCTTTTTGTTCAGAATTCTGTCAGAAATCTTCCTAGTTAATAAACTAATCCTCCTATTATTATTTTTTTGCATTCACACAAGTTTCTTTTCCCTTGGTATAATGGAATAATAACAAAATTATTTGAATCATCAGGAACACATCTACTCTTCCCACACATTTTAAATAAGCTGTATAACTACTCCATAAGCAAGCCACATCCATATTTTAACATTTCTGTAATTACATCATCTATATTTTCTTCATCATCTATATCTTCAGTCTTACCATTTTTCAACAGTCTCACCACATTTATAGCTTCCTTTTCATTATTTTTTTTTCTTGGACTATCCCTATCATTCCCATTCAAACCTATAGAATACTCCTTTCAGCATTCCTTCATTTCAGTTTCTTCCCAAATACTTTTGTCACACTTATTCTTAAATCTGTTCACTCTTACAAAGTCTGCTTGTGTAGAGTCTTCTGCTTTTCATCCCCTTCAAAAGCAATTTTATTTCCATCAAAATTGCTTTGTATTTTTCAGCCTCTTTTTATCTTAACTGTTTCTTGCTTTCTTTGGATACGTGGTTTGCAACTCTCTTTTTCTCTCTGAACACACATCTTTCTTCCATCTTCATTTATTGCAGCAATCATGCATTTTTCTCATATATGACTTTTATCATGATGTCATTCCAAGCATCTTTTTCATAGTATAATTCCACATACCTATCTGGTATTTGGTAACATAATACTTTTCACTTTATTGCAAGGAGCTTCCACATCATTTTTCCTTATATCCAATTTATATTCATTCTGCTGGAAAATTAAGATGTCTTCTAATACTTTTTCATTCAAGACTTGTACTTCCCCTTCCTGTAGTTGGTCTAGTTTCTTTCCATCCATGTCCTTTGTCCTCTAAGTTCCATTCTTGACTTTACCACATTCTGCCCCATTCTCTCATTATAAGCAACATGAGAGTTGTGCTTTTAGACTTAGGACTTTGCCATAAATACACATATGCATTATATGAAGAAATTGGGTTTTCATAGTGAATTTGAATTGAGTAGACATCAAAACATTTTTCCAGTATGTCATATGATGACACAAATGCACATCTTCAACAAAGAACCCATGCATTGATGTGCAAAATTACTGAATTGATCGTGTTTTTCAGCAGTTAAACTTCAAGGGCCATATATTCCAGTTTGGTAGAAATTGTGCATCTCTTTGGTGGCAGTTGTTCCTTTAGCCCATAAAGAGTGGACATAGTATTTGAATAAACTTCTGTCTGCTTTTGTACTGTTATAATTAACTCTTGTACAGTTATAATTAACTCTTCTACAGTTATAAAACAGTTGGCTGTATTACTTTGTGAAGTTTTAAGATAGAAAGCCATTCACAACTTTAAATAAAATGTATAAGAAAGTGAAGAGACCAAATGCGCTCTGTGTTCTAATAATTCAGTTCTAATGGCTAATACTAGCGAATGTGTTCATGTGGAAGAGGTGTTTTTTGCATGATCTTGTATCACCCAGGATCTCTTTGGGTTTTTGATTTCTTACGGTAGTCTTTCCCAACCTGCTGTTCTTCAGATGTAATGGTTCTGCACATGTCCTTCAAAGAACCAGGGTTTTGTTTGTTTGTTTGTTTTTTTGCCAATACCAAGCTTCTGTTACATGAATATCCAGAAAATTCCACCTAACACAAAACTGCAAATGTTTGGCAACATCCACAGCATGTAGAATGCTGAGTGGTATTGATGTTATGGTGAAGAAAAGCAGGGGTCCCCAACCTGTGGGAAGTGGGCCGCGGGGCTCCCGCCTGCAAACCCCGCCCCCCTGCGCACGATTGGCTCCCGCCTTAGGACTCTGTGAAAAATCTATGAAAATTTTTAATATCTAATTCATTGAATATATGAGAAGATCTTCAATATCCTGCTACATGGAGAATAATAAGAATATAAATGTTTTGTTCTTTATATGCTAATTTTGGTGCATTAAATTTGAATATCACACACTGGTCTCTGCAATCCACCCAGTTAAGTCCTTCTGCATGTTTTGCTTACTTACGAATCTGCCTTATGCTAAATCCTACTGTTGATTTATCTAACCCAGCACTGTCAACACTGACTGGCAGTGGTTTAGAACAGGAATTTTAGCAGCCCTACCTGAGAATACCAGGGACTGAACTTAGGACCTTTTTGTAATCAGAGAGAATTATGCTTTAAGGATTGTGCAGTTTTATAATCACAAGGCATTGTGATTTGCGTGTGTTTGTAAAAGAGGGTGGGAGTATAAAACTCTGTTGAAAAAGTGCTTTTAGAGTCATATGCTTAGTCTGCTGACTTTATGTTTGGCTTGTTTTTACATGCTTTTATTCTGCTATTGCTAAATTGCAGTTCTCTTTTGTTCCAGTTGACTGACTGCCTAATGTGCTCTCCAACTCTCTGTTGTGCTTTCTAGTCATGACGCAGTTCCAGTCTCCTAAATGTCAATGGTCACAGAGTACCATAAGAAATTGCAGCTGCACCATCCATTTTTCTCTCTCTTTTTCCCCATGTTAGATTTTAGTTTGATAATCACACACACACATACAGAAACATAGCGCATTGGCCCACTGAGTTTCAACATTTTTATCTTAGTCTCTCTCCGGACCTGAAGTTCAGCCATCCTACGATTCAGCTGAATGCATTTTAATCATGATGGAAAATAGAGGTGTCTTTGTTGTTTCAGAGTTGAAGTGTGTGGAGTTTAAAGTCTTACTGAGATTCTGTAATTGCACCTTTCTCATTCAGCTGGTAATTCTCAGTTTATTGAATATGAGGGGGACTTTTTGGCTTTCAGCGAGCTTTGGATGAAATCCGTGGAATGTTAAACTTGTAAGCCATAATTTCAACCCACACAAGAATGGAGTAAATAAAGGATAACTTTGCAACTAGAACAGTGATGGTATAATACTAGCTCATAGAAGAAAAGAATCAAATTTAAAAAATTATTTTGGGAGGCAAAAAGAAAGACATGGATGGGAGCTTGTGCTGCAAGTGGTTGGAAAGAACATTATTAATAGTGGGTTCAAATTGCCTTGTTTGACCACACAATGAATATTTCTTATTGGAGAAAGAGATAGACACAGCTTGTTGTAAGCTATTACTCAAGAAACACTTGTACTCAGATAAATAATTCAATCATACCAAAGGGCAGAGGGGCTTGGTTATTATGTATGGAGCCTTGAGCAGCCATAAGATATTTGCACTTCATTTCCAGGCCAAAAATTTAATTCCTAAATGACCAATCAGTTATTCAACTTGAGTGATAAACTCCTCCTTTTGATGTTTGTGGTCTATTATACATCTCTTTCCATTCTCACACAAACTGGAAAATAGAGTTTATGCATCATTTATAATCTTCATGCAGCAAATGCTGGTTCTGCGGGACTGTGACCAAACAGTAATAAATACCTTAACTATGAGAAGGGAGTCAAGCTTTTTGGCAACACAGATACTATTTTTCAGAGCCATTTTGGCACAGTGTTTTTCATTCTGTGTCTAACAATGAGATGGACTGAGTTGTGCGGCTTAATAAATCCTCTCTTCAGAAGCTGAATATCATCTATGAATACTTGGCCAGTGCAAATGTTGATGATGAGTTAAATTAGGGATTTTACTGTGCTCTGACTTTTTGACTTCATTAATAGTCTAAAAAATGACTTTTTAGATTATTGACAATTAATAATTACTTGGCAATTTTTCTAAATGCCCCCATAATTCATTCTTCCTTCCAAATGAGTTAACAGCATTGTTGAAGTAATACTGCCATTAGCATTATGGATCCATTTTATTTTTAGTTTACTTATTTGGAGGCATGCTAGATAAATCATTTTTCTAGGAACATAGAAAGATGCTTCCTTAGACTGTGTCAGACTATTACTTCATTTAGCTCAGTACTATTGACATTAACTATCAATAGCTCCTCAAGATTTCACATAGTTTTTCCAGTCCAGCTGGAAAAAACAAGTTATTGAACTTGGGACATGGTAAATACAAGCCATGTACTCTAATACTGTACTAGAGGATTTCTTGACTCCCTTGACTTGTATAATACTTCCACAACAAGTAACAAGCTAAAATTAAACACATGTACAGGGACAAATACATGCTTAGTGGTAATATTTCCCATTTAAACTAGTTAAGTAATTCAGCCATTAAGGCTGGTGGGACAAGTTAAATGATTCAGCCAACTTAATTTTCCCAAACAAATTCATTATCCAACCCCCCTCCCCGCAAAATTATTGGGAAGTTTTGAGGATAAGCATAGGCAATAATATGTATGTAGTATCATATAGGCAATATACTCAAATGTGGAACAATGCCAGGTTATTTGTTATTTTGGAAATACCTGTTTTAACTGTTGTATGCTATTGTTCATTTGGGAGTGCTGCTATATTAGTTAAACCATAGCTTTCCAAACTGTGTCGCAACACTTTAAGTGTGTCGCGACACAACCCGGAAGTGGACATGCATGGTGGCACGGGGGTGCGCGCGGCAGTGTGCATGGCGGCGGCGCGCCATCAGCACTTCCAGGTTTTAGCGGAAAACATGAGGCCGCCGCCGCCGTGCACACCACCGCCATGCAGCCCCCTGCATGCGCCACCGCCGCTGCCGCCGTTAGTGTGTCGCCAACGGCGGCAGTTTGGAAAGCACTGAGTTACACATTGAAACTCGCTACCACTAGATTACTGGGTACAGAGGTACAGTTGGACAAATTACACTGGTTTCAGTTTAGTTTAATTCAATTAAATCAACTTACATTAAAAAAACTGTGGGAATATCAATGCTACAGTACTAAAAAAATTCAAACCAATTTCACTATTTTAACTCTGTAAGAAGCAAAAACATAAGTTAAATGAAAAACAAGTAATCGATTCTCCTCATATTCCAAAAGCTATCCAGTGTATAAACCAATGTTTATATGCAAAGACGGTGGTTCAAATTCAAATCATATTACTTGACTGATACCTGTGAAACAATAAATATTTTATACATGGAATCATAATATTCTTCTACCCTTTCACTTAATTTGAAATGAATTTGAAATGTTGTTTTAATGGTAATGAGAACTACAGAAAAATCTTGATTAAAGATGGCTTGATAGAACATCTCTCCTAGACTTGGTGGGAAGTAGTATCATTGCCTCATTTAAGTCATTTATATAAATGTAGACTGCAATTCTTGGTTTATCCATAGGTGAAAGGCAGCAGAATAACTAAGAAGGTATTTTCAAATTTAACAGAATCATCGAATCATAGAGTTGAATCGAATCAGGGAGTTGAAATGGACCATGGAAGCCTTTGAGTGCAACCCGCTGCCCAGTGCAGGAATCCTCATACCATTATGGACAAATGGCTGTCCAGTCTTTTCTTTTTTATAGTAATTTTTTTTAGGTTTCAAGAGAAGACTAAAAACCCCAAAAAACCCCAAAAAACTACAAACAAAGAAAAAAAAACTAAAAAAGTACAGAAACACAAGAGAATTTTTTTTCAAATTTACAAAAAGATGTGGCTTCTGACTTTTATCAGCAAGGATATACAAAAATTTCCATAATCAATCTCTTTAAAAAAAGGTAAAGGTACCCCTCGCACATTTGTGCAGTCGTGTCCGACTCTAGGGGCCGGTGTTCATCTCCGTTTGTTAGCCAAAGAGCTAGCGTTGTCCAAAGACGCTTCCACGGTCATGTGGCCGCATGACACGTGCGGAACGCTGTTACCTTCCCACCAAAGTGGTACCTATTCATCTACTTGCATTTGCATGCTTTCGAATTGCTAGGTTGGCAAGAGCTGGAGCTAGTGCGGGAGCTCACTCCGCACGCAGGACTAGGGATTCGAACCTCTGAACTTGTAATCTTCTGATCGACAAGCCTGGCGTCTTACCCACTGAGCCACCACACCCCAATCAATCTCTTACTCTATATTAAACCAAAACCCCACATTATTTCTATAAGTCATTCCACTTCAACACATAATAAAAATCAGTAAGTACAGTTACTCCTCCCCCTTATATTAAAATAAAGAAAAAAACTTTATATAAACCTCCTAAACATCTTTCTCCCCTCCAAAAGATAACACCTATTTAATTATTCCCTCCCTACCACTGTTCTATACATTTCTGTCTACTATAATAAGAATCAAATTAATTTTACATATGGTTTGCAGATCACTCTCTCCCTTAGATTTCTCCAACTCCATTATCCAATCTTCATGCAGCATCTCAATAAAAATCCCAATCTCAGTCTTAAAAAAAACCCTTTCTATCACTCTTAAATTCCTCAATTTTGTCCACCACATCCCCAACCTGATGGCACATTTTAGATCTCATATTTTCCACCATGTCCTGGATATCTTGTATAAAAGTTTGATAAAAGTCAGAAGAAATCTGTTTAAAATCCTGGTGAAGGTCAGAAAAAATCTGTTTGAAATCATGTCTCATACAGTAGATTATGGTGCTCCCTAGGAGCTTAACCAGCGAAAGTCGAAGATATGGAAGAGTTCCAAAGTGTGTTTACATAAAGTGAGAGTGAAATACCAGACTGTTCTCAAGGGAAAGTGAAAACAGAAAGCTGAATGTTCAAATCAGCTGATTCAACGTGTAGGAAAATGCTAATATCTTCAAATTTAATACAAAAATAATAACAGGAAGACAGTTGTTTACTCTCAATCTTTGGAATTTCCTTTGGAAGGAAAACGAAATCCAAAACTTAAAAGAATTTTTTTTTTAAAAAAAGTGATCCCAAAAATAACGCTAAGCACCAAGAGAACCAGCTTCTCCTTGCTGTAGAAAGCCTCTCTTGAGGTACATATACTTAAAAAAAAATACAAATTGGTGATTTAGAAATGGGGTGGCCGTTCTTAGTGTCCCTTTAAGGCTACAGCGCGTCTTGGAAAGTGATGAAGTCCCCGCCTCCCAGCTGGCTCTTACCAGTCAAATGCAAAATGCTGTTTGCGATCTTCTGGCTGCAAGCAGCTGTCCGGAGGACAGATGGGATGATTTCAGGTATTCTCCTTTATCCGGAGAACGTTTCTGGGCTTCAGGAAAACCTGCCTGAGCCCGAAAAAAGTTGCCGCGTTGTCAGCTCCGCCCGCTGAACCAGCGGGCACAGCCGTTCAGTCCGCCATTCCTACCAGAAGCACTGTCTAGTCTTTTCTTGAAAACCTCCAGTGATGGAGCACCCACAATTTCAGGAGGCAGGTTGTTCCATTGCTTAATAGCTCTCAGTCAGGAAATTCCTCCTTAGTTCAAGTTTGGCTCACTCAATGTAAAGCTTCTAGCCAGTGGTTCTTGTCTTACCCTCAGGTGCTAGGGAGAATAAATCTATTCCCTCTTCCCTGTGACGTCCCTTCATGTATCAGAAGACTGCTATCATGTCTTCCCTTGGGCTTCCCATCTTTAAGTTAAACATACCAAGTTCCTTTAACTGCTCTTTGTAGGATTAGCCTCCAAGCTCCTTACCATCTTTGTTGCTCTTCTCTGCATTCTTTTTAGTTCCTCATCATCCTTTTTGTATAGTGATACAAAGAAGAGTGATAAGCAAGTGAAACAAAATTATTAAACAAAGTAAAATGAAATCTTGATTTACCAGACCTCAGTGCAATGAACTTCTCATTGAATGAACCAGTGTTCTGTTCATATGCAAAAGATGCAAACTGATGCAAATGTTACTATTTGCATAACAACATAATAAACATAGCTTCATGAATAATGGATAGCCCTCTCCCAGTTAGTCCATTAAAATGGGTATTCATTGTAATGTATTTATTTATTTATTTTCTATCCCTCCTTTATTATTTTTTTATAAATAACTCAAGGCGGCAAACATACCTAATACTCCTTCCTCCTCCTATTTTCCCCGCAACAACAACCCTGTGAGGTGAGTTGGGCTGAAAGAGAGTGACTGGCCCAAGGTCACCCAGCCGGCTTTCAGGCCTTAGGCGGGACTAGAACTCACATGTATACTCCTGAAAAGCAGATAAGACATAGGTGTGTTTATCGTTATATATGTTCCAGTCAGAATTGTCTTCCCCAAGTCAGAGGATACTAGAATCAATAGGCTACTGAAGGCTACATGCACTTCTGGCTTAGATATTATCTCTTGATTCTTTCACGTAAAGACATGGCCTACCCCCACCCACCCTTTACAGTAGCTGTGAAGTTTAGCCAACAAATAGATAAAATGGAAAAAAGAATAATGTCATAGTGCTACAGCAAGTTCATACTGTATATAATCATCTTTCTGTTGCTTTCTTTATAACAAGCAAATATTGTATGTTCTTGCAGCCATCCTATTGCTGAAGCGCTGTGTTCTATTGTGTTAAATTATTATTATATTTTCTGCTTTACTATCAGATATTTGAACTGTTTTTGCTACTAGAGCCAGGGGCCAAGGCTATGACACCCTTCCCGCAGCCACATTTTTTGCCTCTCTGAAATAGACAACCTTTCCTCCTCCTGGTTGATACATAGCTATCAGGAACTTTTGGAAAGGTACATAATCAGTGTTTTATACAGTATTTCCTTCTGTTGTCAACACAAATTTACCATGGTCTTTGACAGGAGTGAATAGAGATTTCTCCAGTCTGATTTGGTATTCAGTTCAGAGATCTTGCTCCAAAAATTGCTCAACCTACTTTGAGTTACTTGGAAGTAGTCCAGTCTAACTCATTGTCTGGATCTGGATTGAAATTAGGAAAAATTGAACTCTTCTCTCATAATTTAGCATGGGAAAACACAAATAGCTATAACATTGTTTCTTTTCATTTGGATTGAGTTTTGAGCCATGCTCCTTTAAATCAGATTTTTTTAAAAAAGGTAAAGTCTCCTATGAGTTGATCTCACTCTTAGTGATTTAATGGACACATCCATATAAAAATTTTCTTGACAGAAGTGATTTGCTATTGCCTTCTACATTGCTGTCCTTTACAGAATCCTAGAGTTCTTGTGACTGGAACTTTATGGAAGTCTAAAATTGGAACTGAAAAGGTTCAAAGCCATTTTTTTCCCAGCATGGGGAGATAAAATCTGTTTTGAATTACCCTACCCTTGAATTGCCTCATTATCTAAATCCGATGTGATCCATAGTCTCTGGATCAATTGTGCTGGCAATAATAAATGCTATCTATAAGAGGGAAAATAATCACTGAAAACCTTTGGTATCTTACTGGTTGCAGTCTTGCTATTTAAAAGTTAGATGGGTTAAAAGAAACCCAGATAATCAAATGGAATGAATTCAGCACAAAAACATTTCTGAGCTTCTGAAATACAAAGCAAACTCCAGCACTGTCGAATATCGTTTGATGAGGAAGGTAGCCTTATGGTGTATAAATTTTGTTAGGTTTTGCCACCCATCATCATGGGAAGGAAATCTAGGGATGGTAATGACTTGAAACAAAAGCAGTAAAGGCAGATTAGGGTTAGCAGTGGGGACAGCACGTTTCATACTGGTATAGTTTTCTGCTGACTCAACAATGGAGTAGAAAGCATTCCAGCTCAATAGTGGGGAAAGGCACGTTGGTGATCAGCAAGATATTTTTGTAGGCCTGGATTTGCATAAGTAGTGAATTCATGTAGTTCAACCATCTTTGACAACAATATTTTTCAATAATGTGAACATTCTTGTTTATTAAATTATGGAATCAGTTATGCAGTGGAATGCCCAATAGTTTGGAAGACTTCCAAGCAATTAGATAAAAAGAAACTCTTTCCCTCTGTGTGTAGCTTGAAATACATTGAAAAGCTCAGTTCTATTGTTCATACAATTAATTATAAGCAACTTATTGGTGTTTCTTTTAGAGCTAGAGATTTAATAAATAAATCATCCTTGTAGACCTGTAAGATGAATTGTGGGATCCAAAAATAAATAAGGAATAGAATGGTTGGTTTTATTCTTCTGATTGAAAAATCAGCATAAATAGCACACAAGACTTTTTTTAAAAAAACACTAAAGTTTCTGTTTTGGAATGGGGAGAAATACCAATTCAATTAGTTGGGAGAAATTTTTTGTTTTACCTGTTAACAAGGCTGTTTTTCTTGAGCAGTTGTTAATCTTATTTAGATCCACCCTTCATGTTCTTTCCACTGTACAGAGAGTCCCAATGGGTTGTTGTTCACAATATTCTGATGTCTATTTTTATACTTTGTACCCTTCATAAACAAAGGGATCATTTGTCATCTCTACCTAGCCAGCAGAATTATTTCCATTTTGCCTACTTTAATTTACAAACACTGGAAGATGAAAAAACAGTACAGTATTTTCATAAATCCATTTGCAACAGGATGCCTGCTGTGCTGAAAAGCAGACTGAAAATGAGCTTTGCCAAGAAATTAAATTGTAGAGGGAAACCTAGTCAGGTTTTCAACAACCAATACAATTTAGGAGTAAACTATTGCCAATAAACTATTAAAAAGGTTTGTGAATCTTCATTATATTATTGCTTATCAACCAGTCATATGAAAAAGCATGATGCTCTAACTTAGTCAGGTAATACAGTGAACACAGAGGATGACCTTGACGGACAGAGGGAAGATCCATTACCAAGGCAATGATCACATAAAGAGCCTTGAGCCCAGGCCAAGAAAGTGCCTTACAAAAATGCCTCAGACAGGCCCCCTCTTAAATCCACATGAAGATAAAAGAGTGAGGAAGGAAATAACATTCAGGCTTGCAAGATTCTGTTACTATAGCAGTTCTAATAAAAGTACATTTAGATCTGCACTGTTTCTTAGTCTGGTCTACCTTATAGGACTGACATGTTCAGTGGGTATTACTAGCCATCTTCAGGCTAGCAGAAGCCACTCAAAGGTTCTACTGTGAGATTTTCTGGGTTTGATGATACCATGTGGCTTTGGATCCAGTGTATCAAATAGCCTATGATTCTCTGGAGCCATTAGCTGTGCCAGCCTGAAGCAAATCCGTAGCTTACAGGAGGGAGTTTCTGGAAAGAAAAACAAAACTATACTGCCAGAGAAAAACAAAACATTGCTTTCTCCCTTGATAACAGGATTCTGGGTATAGCTACACATGTGCCACATTGCACTTCTCTGATCACAATTAGGATTGCTCTGCTGATAAACCTATGTTAGGTCAAATTGCCAATTCTTGGTTTAGCAAAAATATATGACTGTTTTTTCCTGTGTTGTCAACATCCCAGTAGCTGTTAACAGAGATAAGTCAGAGGTAGGCAATCTGTTTTGGACTAAAATTTCTTCTTATTGGTTATGTGGCACAGACTGATGGGAGTTGTAATGTAAAACACAAAAAATACTCTTAAAATAAGGACTGTGATTTGGTTAAATGTATTTAAATCAATAAACTGCATCAATTATTTCTTTAAATTTTAATCAGCTTTTTTTTAGCAAAATAAATAGATATTAAAAAAACATAATTTAAAAGAAAAAGAAGGTTGAATTAACAGACAAAAACAATTGAAGAAAAGAAACCCAGAATTACGTATCACACATAAATACTGTTCTGTGAAAAAGTATTTCTCCCCTTTTAGATGTTTTGAATCTTTGCTAATCTTTGCTACTGAATTATTATCAGAGCTACAAATATGTCCTACTGATACTATATAAAGGGAGTCTGGGTGGATAAAAAACATCAAATTTGGCTCTTGAATAAACAAACTCATCCAGTGTGAAAAAGTAATCACCTCCTTGGGTTTGTTTGTTTGTTTGTTTGTTTGTTTATTTATTCAATTTATCCCCGCCCATCTCCCCGCATAGGGGACTCTGGGAGGTTTACAAAATATCAAAATTTAAAATCTATACAAAAATTACTAAAAAACAATAAATAAGAGGAATAAATAAAACCCAAAGATGGTTAAAAGCTACAATCTAGATCAAGGCACTACGGGGCCAACCACCCCCAAGAGGCACTACCACCTCCGTCGTCCCAGGCCAGGTGGCCGAGCCAGGTCTTAAGAGACTTCCGGAAGGTCAGGAGTGAGGGGTCAGCCTCACCTCCGGGGGCAAGATGTTTAGTAACTGACTTCACTACATTTAGCTATAACAACTGCAACCAAAGACTTCCTGTAATTGGTGAACATCTTTTGGCCCATTCCTTGATGGCAAACTTTTTAAACATCCATTTCAGTATTTCTGTCCAGAATGACATATATGTACGTTATAGTTAATTATTGATTAAATTAATCTGAAATAAACCAGTATTCCTGAATGTTATTGTAGGAGTTATTCCAGAAGATGTTTGTGGAAGAAGGAAAAAATGTGTTAGGTACTATTTTTTATTATTTTAATTTGCTTTTTAATAAATGCCATATCTTTGATTAATTAGAATTTTAATTAATTAATCAAATGATAAAACATTGCACTTTATTAAGTGATTAAACAACGAACTATTTTTTCTTTCCTAATTTAATCCTGAATGTATCTAATAAGACTTTGTACCTTCTTTCTGAGATCTGAAATAGAACCTGTACTCAATTTTTCAGTTTTAGATTCAATGTGTACCAATATAATACATGAATTAGAATTGTGTGTATTTCAAAAATGATGTAGAAAAATTGCTTTGGACCTCATACAAGCATGAGCACAGCACTTCTCTATTATTTATTAAAGCTGCTAATCCACATCAGCCTGAAAAAGGTGAAGCTACTTTAAGAGTGACATTAACTTCAATTCCAATGAGATGGAAGAGGAAAATGCCAAGATTCTCTTTGTTCCATCCTTCCCACCTTGCCCACTCATCAGAGACTCCAGAAGGTGAACCAATGCAACTGGGAAAAGCTAGGTCAACACAGACCAGGCCTATACTGTATGTGTATTATGGAGAACCTGGACACATTGCATGTGAATATTCTTAAGACGCTTCCCTTCTGAAGCATCAAGTAAGTGTCATACTTGTGGGAAAAGGGGCATTTTGCAAGCAAATGCCCCAGGGCTGCAACTAGAGGGGGGGCTGGGTGCCACGCTGGGGTGTGTGCCAAAATGATGCCCCGGGGTGCGCCAAAATGACAAAACAACCCATGGGGGGGCGTGGAGTCCATGTTTGCCCCGGGTGACACAGACCCTAGTTCCATCCCTGAAATGCCCTTCCAATGTGGCCTGTTCAAAAATGAATCTGTCCTAGCCACCAGTGGCTCAGTCTGAGGCACCCAGAAATTAAGTAGAGCCCCAAAACATGAGATATACATTGACATTTAGTCATCCCTGTTACCCTACAAGCCTAAATGGGCTCAGAAATACAATGGTAGGTCATAGTAGATTCTGGCACCATGGGCAACTTCATTGAATCCTCTATCACATGCAGATATGCTCTGCTCACTTAGCCTATTCAGTCCTCTGTTAAACTCAGATTATTTATGTCCAGCTGTTATACTCAGAACTTCTCAAAGAATGCAATGAATCTCCTACTCACCATCAGTAATCATCAGGAGTCTGTGAAACATTTTAGCCTCCTCACTACATTTTCCAATAGTCTTGGGAATTGAATGGTTTCAGACTCACAGTCCACATATTCACTGGGACCAGCGTAACAAAATTTTTGATTTCCTGGCATGCAAAACCCACAGCCTTCAGGACCTTAACCCCCGCTGCCCATCACCTTGCAGCAGCAACTCCTTCCTACCTTTTCTGGTACTATAATACTACGCTTATGGGTTTGAAAAGGGGTAAGCAGTGATACTTCCACCCTGTCCCCACCACCATTGATGTGGTGACTGAACTATTGGTCTTATTCCTGGGCCTCAGATTCCCACAAAATGCCACTATTTTTTTTACAGAATTTATGAAGCTATTGGGTTTGGACTTTGGGGGTCTACTCTGGCTATAAGGGTTTATTGCTGAGAATTTATAGAAAGGCTTTATCTACCTTTTATTCTTCCTTCCCCACGTGTACTTTTGACTTTTTTGTTAAGAAGGTTGACTCCCTACACATTCATGATTACAGAACTAGAACTCTCTAACAACCACTACCCTGTTTCCCTCATTTCTGAGCTCTTGGAACAGATGCAGAAAGCATGTATTTTACCGAATTAAATCTCAGAGGAACTTCCAATGTGAGGACAAACCAGAATATTTCTTTCACTTCCAGAACCCCTCTCCCAACACTTGCCTGCCCTCTGAGACATCTGGGGCTAGAGAAGAGATTCGTTCTCCACCTAATTGAACCTGTACTCTGCTGACCAGAAAGGCCCACCATTGCTGGTGGCTTTCTACCAGTTTTTCCCCTGTATACAGCCATCTGCAAAGCTGGATACTAAATTTATTGGGTCATTTCTCATACTGGCAAAAATCAGTGCTGTAGCCTTTCATCTGCAGCTCCCAGGCACACTGAAAATGCATTCAGTTTTGTCTGCTCCCACTACTACCCAGCCTTTTGTGGGAAAGAACCTGAACTGTTACCTATTTTGGAGGTATACCTCCTATATATCTACCTTGGAGATATTTTGGTCTCCAAGTACAGGAACAGCAGGCTGGAATATTTAATTCATTTGAATGGTTACCCAGACACAGACTGATTATGACAAGCAGCAAATGAGGTACATGCCCTTCACATGCTCCTGATGAAGAAATAGAAGGGATGGAAGCTCCCTCTTCCCTGTTTTCTGATGTCAGGAGGAAAGGGGGATAGAAAGGCCAGAAAGGAGAGAAACTTCTGACTATAGCCAAAGAAGATATGGAAATTCCTCCTCCCAGGTGGGATAAAGAAAGGGTAGAGAATTTTGAAGGGCAGAGACTTTGTAAGCTCCCACCAACAAAGTAATACTGTAGAAAAGCAAAAGGAGACAAAAATACCATCCAGTCTCCCATAACGAGGTGGGGAAAGGAGATATGCACATAGCACTTTTTAGGTCCAAAGGGGGAGAGGAAGGAGAAACTAGAGAGGGTGATGGTATAAGGCTGAAGCTGGTGAATTGAGACTCAACAATTTTCAGAACAGAATCGTTTCATGAATTTTGAGCAGGCATTCCACATTCTTGAGGCTAGACAGGGAACAGCCAAATTTCCAATGACTCAAAAAGACAGGAGGAAAAGGTGTAGAATTTAAACCCTAAAACAGAGACTGATTTTTGTATTTTGTACTGGATAGACCCTCTGCATATCCATGACTTCTTCATGTCTCCAATAATTTATCTAGCTATGCCAAGTCGGTGAAGCTTCTGCTGTCAACTAGTTACTGGATGTGGGTTTGAGTTTCTTGAGAGTAGAGACTTATTGCCACGTTGGAGTGAAATATGATAGCAAGCCAACCCAACATATTTTAATAACTAGTTTTAGTATTTGTTTTCAGAACTCTAGAGGATTTTACTTATCTGTATGGCTCCTCCTTCTGTTCTTTCATGGCTGTTCTTCCCAGTGTTTTTTTTATTCTAGACATACTGCATGCAGAATATTAAACTGAAAAGTTGTGTAGGAATAGTCCAGTTAAATGGATAAAAATTGCTGAGCTAAAAGTTGGAGGCAGGGGATCAGAATGCTTTAAATACTGATGATGGGGCCAATGATGAGATCGTTATTTGCCATCTTGGATTTAATATTTTGCATTTTTATATTTATGTGTATTTATATTTATATTGTATGGTTTTTAATGATATTTTAATCTTTTATCTTTAATTGTTTGTAAACCGCCCAGAGTTGTTGCAATACGAGATGAGCGGTAAAGAAATATGATTGATTGATAAATAAATAAATAAATGACCCACATTGAGAAAAATTCTGATTTCTCAATGACGGTAATCAGTATTTAAAGCATTCTGGTCCTCTGCCTCCAGCCATTGGACTACAGAGACTAGATTATTAGTACTGTATCCTTCAAGATGAAGGATGAGCAGGCTTTACTTCAATCAGATTTGACATGATTTTCTGCAGCGAGTATTAGGAATTATGATTCTGGGAGGATATTGAGACATTTCTGTGAGAGGTCTCTTACCTCTAATGAACTATGGTTGTCAGGATTCCTGAGGAAATTATTCTTACCGTAAACAGGTTTAAAATTTGCCCAGAAAAAGAAATTAAGGGGGAAAAGATAAAACTGCTAATGAATTTATTTAAATTCATGTGTAATGTGCTGGGGCACGATGGCTCAGTGGTTAAAACGCCAGGCTTGTCGATTGGAAGGTCGCAACTTTGGCAGTTCGACACCCGAGCGCCGCATGACGGAGTGAGCTCCCGCACTCGCCCCAGCTCTTGCCAACCTAGCAATTCGAAAGCATGCAAAATGCAAGTAGATAAATAGGTACCACTTTGGTGGGATGGTAACAGTGTTCCGTGCGTGTCATGCCGGCCACATGACCGCGGAAGCGTCTTCGGACAGTGCTGGCTCTTTGGCTAAGAAACGGAGATGAGCACCGCCCCCTAGAGTCGGACTAATGTGCTGGTAAAGGCATTTAATACATATAAATTGTTGTTGTCATCATTACAGTTAATGATGTTTAGACTAGGACCAGGAAGAACACAGGTTCAAGTCCATTCTCACCCATGGAAACTCCCTGGGTGAATTTGGACCAGTCTCAGCCCAACCTACCTCAAAAGATTTTTTGTTATGGGGGAAAGCTAGAGGTAGGAGTGCCCTGCCTTGAGCTCATGGAGGAAAAGTGGAATATAATTTTACAAGCGAAGAAATGTAGTTTGCCCCTTTTTATCGCTGATAATCAGATTGTCAGAGAAAAACTGACATACATTTCAGTGAAAAGAAATATAGAATATATAGGAAAAAAAGAAATATAGAACCTGTGCATGCAGGCCAACTGTCTTGTTTGCAAAATGAAGGGATGTTCAATTAAACGTGAGGATAACTAATTAAAAAGGCTGTAGATATTCATAGGCAAAGGAGAAGCATGGCACTGAGAAGATCCCCCCCCCAAAAGTGCTCTGAGAGGTTTTGCTGCAACCACTGGCTCAGCAAAATGGGGAGGCTATTTTCTCATTTAAGACTAGTTTGAATGAAAATGAAAAACAGAAACCATGAGGCAATAGCTTGTACAAGGAATAGAAACAATGAGCTATGGATTTTCCTGGTAAGGAAATAGTTCTTATTAGCCTAGTCACCACCTACTAAATCAACATGAACTTATTTTCAAAGAATTCTGGATTAGGTCTGGAGTGACTTCCAAACTGTGAATTGATTTTCTCTTAATGGAAAACTAAGTGCTACTGTATATCCTTTCCAGTCAGTTTCAGAAGAATTTGAGAACAAACAAGCCGCAAAAATGTATTGTTCCTTCTGGTATTTTGCTAGGGTGAAATTCAAATTATATTAAATTCAGGAAACCTCGAGTAAAAAGTTACTGTGAGTTGTCCTTTCCAGTCATCGATGTGTTTGTAGCTCTGATTTTAAGAAGCCAGATAAAAATAAAGATGGAGCTGCCAAGAAATATGTTTAGTGTATTACATTTGGAACACCGGACTATCATGGATTGGGTTATCAATAAATATACTACATTTAAAACAGAATTGTAATTACGGCAAGCTGTGCTTCTGTGCTTGCTGTACCTTTGGCCCGTTCCCGCCATAGAAAAAAGCTAATTGGAATCAGATTGAGTAGGAGACAATAGAATGTAAACATTGTTGTTCATACACTTGCTGAGTAATTGAGGGATGGGGTGAGGAGGTCTGAAAAAAATCTCATGCAGAGCCTGAAGAAAGGTAGGAATAGAATTAACTGGCAAAGGCTTAAAGGCCATAAAGCAAATGACTGTGGACAGGGGAGACCTAGGAGCATTGAGGCCAAAGGGGATGGAAAAATGGAGTTACATTCCTCGTATTGAGATGAACTAATTATTCATTTCTTGGCTAAGCATGTCTAAAGATGACAAGCTGGGGGACAAGTTTAGTGTAATAACACTCCAATATTTAAATGACCACATTACTTTTCTCAGTGCATCCCTAAATAGCAGTCCAGTTAATCCAAATGATTCAGGCTGCCTTCATACTTTTCAATCTTAAATCCATTATACTGTCATCACACATTAATTTTTCACAGTAGTCAGTGATTCACTATTTTTTAGCAAAGCAAAACAGCACAGCCAAGTTAGGATTTACTCAATATAGCTTCCCGAGATTTTAATAAATACTATTGTTTATTTTTGTTTCAGTTCTAAATAGACCTCCAGATCAATTTATGTCTATACAAATAATCGAAAGTCTATAACCGAAAGTCTACTATAACAGGGGCTTCTTAGCTTAGCAATGGATTAGTACATTGTTCTGTCTTTGTGATGGCTTCCTCTATGGTGCTTGGGGCATGGAGCAAGGATGTGTAATAGCAGATTGTGGTTTTGAGCAGAAATAAGATTTGCATCTGAATTATTTATTTATTTATTTATTTTTCAAATTTATCACTGCCCATCTCCACAAATAGTGGACTCTGGGCGGTTTACAACATTAACCATTAAAACCTATGAACTACAATATAATGATAAATAGATAAAAAATCCAGAAGATGGTAAGACCTCAGAAAAGGAGGATATTATGGGGCCAACCACCCCCCAGGAGGAACTATTACCTCCTTCGTCCCAGGCAAGGCGGCAGAACCAGGTCTTTAAAGACTTCCGGAAGGCCAGGAGCGAGGGCGCCTGCCTCACCTCCGGGGGCAAGATATTCCACAGGGCTGTAGCTCTAAAATCATGCCATCAAACTTCAACACCATAACTGTTCCTCTCTCTAAAAAAAAGCAGAAATTATACATATTTCCACAGAAATATGTATTATGATTTGAGAAAGGCGTTGCTCATGAATTGTGTGTAAACTTTTTTTTTTAACTTGAAGTATTCTTGTCATCAAATGAAAACACTGTAAATTCCCTGTTCGGGTCATTTTCTCCGTCTATATGCATGTAACTCATATTTCCCGGATGGGAACCAGTTGTAGGGCAAACTATTGGAGATCTGTTTAAATTGCAGTGGGATGGATGAGCTCAGTTGGCTTACTCAGAGGGTAACTACTAGGGGATCACAGTTTCTGTTTTATTTTCTTCTCTCATATATTCAGCTGTTGCTCTCTTGAGTTCTCCTCAGGACAGTCTCATCAGAAAAGCCGTATGGTCAACACTGAAGGGCCAAAAAGGGCTCCAGGCATCACATAGACTATGCTTCCCTAGGTTACATGGACTTCTTAAGATTTTTTCTGGCATCATTTAATATGAAAAGGAAGCTGTGGCAAAGCTCCTGATTGTATGCAGCTGAATTTGGCACCTTGAAAGTAGCACTGTCTTTAAATACCTAGCCAGACATACAGACAAATAATTAAATGGTCATATGTAGCCAAATCCAGTTAAGGAGGTCATATGTGCATGCATACTTCTGCTTTCATGTCATGTGCTAGACTAAAGAAAAGCTTGAGTAAATGTTCAGTCTTGCTTGGCATTAAAGCACCAGTAAACGTGGTTCTCTTTCAGATGAAGTTTTGAGGAGGGGGAGATGCCAAAATTTTTCTCCTGATTGTTCTGCCTGTCCCAACTGCTTAATTAACTGGGGTTGGGGGGTTATTTTCTTGTTTTTATAATTTTTTAAAATTTGCATTGTGGATTATGAAAAAAGTGATCTGCTGTGCAGATTTATAATTCA
Source organism: Charina bottae (assembly GCA_023362775.1). NCBI lineage: Eukaryota > Metazoa > Chordata > Lepidosauria > Squamata > Charinaidae > Charina > Charina bottae. Next base: position 2,724,882 of record JALMGJ010000030.1, on the reverse strand, counting down.
GTCAGGTATATAACGATTTAAAAGAAATTTGCATCTACTATTAGGGTTATGTGGGATTACCCAGCAGAATGAGTGCATTAAATCTCACAGCAGCTATATCTGTTTTTCTGCTTTTTTTTTTTTTAGAGAGAGGAACAATTGTGGTGGTGAAGTTTGATGGCATGATTTTAGAGCTACAGAAATGGAGTAGGGACAGACATAGACACAGATGCAGACACAGTGTACTGTCTTAAATAAGGAATGTGTTCAAATATATATTATACTGTATTACTTTTTGTTTAATTTTAGTTACTCCTGGATCAGTGATTTGTAAGGAAGAGCATGTTGACTTGAGTTCTGAATTCCTGAATGGTATCTCAGAGTGGAAACGTTTCGCTCCTTATCCAAGGAGCTTCTTCAGTCTGAGCAAAGTTGGTAAGAGAATCCTAAATATGTTTCTAGGTAGCTGTGTGACCTTACACCTGGGGCTAGGTCATGGTTATATTGAGATGTTATTTTAAGTCCTTTTATCATCTAAAGGAGGATCGTTAAGATCACCATGCTGCTGTTGAGCTTGTGAAATGGTCTTAATCTTCCTAGGCACAGAAGACAAAGCAGGGAGGAAGATGGGGGAGAGATTGTGCCTGAGGCCCCCACCTCTATTCAAGGAAGGATTTTCCAAGTTGGCATAAATGGATTCCTTGACCCCTCTCTCAAACCACCTATCTTCTCTGTCTAAAATGTGAACATTAATGTCCTCAAATGAGTGTCCTTTTTCCTTTAGATGAAGATAAACTGCTGACTCTGGTCCTGTGTTGGGCCATCCTGGTGTTACTTCTCCTGTGTTGGGCCATCCTCCTGTACAAAAGTTGCTTGGTTTCTCCAATGTAGAGTTCAGAGCACTCCTCACTGCACTGGATTGCATTTTAGGCAGATTACATTTTAGACAGAGAAGATAGGTGGTTTGAGAGAGGGGTCAAGGAATCCATTTATGCCAACTTGGAAAATCCTTCCTTGAATAGAGGTGGGGGCCTCAGGCACAATCTCTCCCCCATCTTCCTCCCTGCTTTGTCTTCTGTGCCTAGGAAGATTAAGACCATTTCACAAGCTCAACAGCAGCATGGTGATCTTAACGATCCTCCTTTAGATGATAAAAGGACTTAAAATAACATCTCAATATAACCATGACCTAGCCCCAGGTGTAAGGTCACACAGCTACCTAGAAACATATTTAGGATTCCCTTACCAACTTTGCTCAGACTGAAGAAGCTCCTTGGATAAGGAGCGAAACGTTTCCACTGAGAAAATAGAAATCCAGTTGACATGATTCAAGCTACAGACAATTCCACCTGGATGACTGAGAACCTTCATAGACATATCTCAGAGTGTTGCCTAAGACCTGTGGCAGATCTAGTTTCTTTGTCATGGCCAGTTAGTCCCAAATTAGACATGATGTCACATTTTATTTGACCATTAGAGAGCTAGAAATGCTGGCTGGGGGATTCTGGGAGTTGAAGTCCACACATCTGAAAGTTGCCAAGGTTGAGAAACGCTGGTCTAGGCAGATACTACACTTGACCTTAGCCAAAAGGATGAGAAGCGATCTATGCTTCTCATAGCATAGAAGACATGCTTTTAGCTGCTGAAAGACCTGCTTGAACAGGTCTTTTAGCAAAACATTGGACAGAATATTTTGAATCTGTAAAATATAATAATACTGTAGCAGAAGAAGGTCACTCCTTTTTCTGTAGAATGTACAAAATGTGAATGCAGTTCTGCAGGATTGTTGAAATGTGATTTTAAACATTATAAGAACCTCATTTTGGAACAATTTAAGAATGACTCCTACTAATGGAGCTTTTAACATGGACTTTAAAAGTTCGTATTTGTGCCAATGAGGACCACTATTTTCCACTCTGAGACGTTGACTAAAGCAACTATTCTACCCTTTCCACCTCTTTTAAATTTCCTTTTGAATGTTATTGTTCATGGATGATTTGAGGAAAAAAACTTACATAAACAAGAGGTATGCTTTTTCTTTTCAACTGGCATTTTTATGTCCCAAAAGAAGAGGGGGAAAATTCTTGTGTCTCCGGAATTTGACAGAGAATGTTCTTGCCAGTGTTTACAGGAATTGGAAATTCTTTTTTTTTCCCCATGCCATGTTTCAGTTAGTACCCCTGGGAGCTTTTCTGAAATAACTTCATTGTGCTGCACTGGATATCGGGATGCACGTAGGAGATGGCACCATCTGAAGGAGGAAATTTGATCTGTGATGATGCCCTAAAGTGTTGGATTCCGTATATAATTAATCTGAATAATAATAAAGGAGTGCTGTATTATCCCTCCACATGACATTTTGGCAATGGTGAAAGAATATCATTAATTTATTCTGGACAAATATAATGGCATTTCCAGAAAAGTATTGTCATTATAGATATTTCATAGTATGGGAATATTTCTTTCTGCAAAATCGGCAGTGTTTTTTTTACAATTTTACCTTGACTTTTTCTTTTGGAGCCAGAGGATATAGAAGAATATGTTTAAATATAGGATACAGTATATAATGTGAGGCAGATGTGCCAAAACTCTGTAAACAATTTAACCACAAATGAAATTTGAGAAACAGTGTTTTTAAGATACATTTCATACTGTCTGTTCTGGATTCTTGAAGGATGTATCAGTTAATTATTTCTTCATACTATTGATGTCTTCCACTTATCTTGGAGTTTCTTTCATACTGATACATGAAAAACATGAAAATTAAAGTTCCAGTTGCTAAAACTAACAAGATACAAAAATGAGTCTTTGGATTTATGTTTTTAAATGTCTTTTAATAAAAAAGTGATAAAAGTCTAAAGAAGGATTTCTTAATCCAACATCTATCTACCAATTTCTATTTATATCCAGTGGGGGAACAGTCTCAGATGTGGAATGAAACAAGATAATAACTTTTAAAAGATAGTCTTTTTCAAGTTAAGCTGGGCTCCTGGTGACTTCATGGACATGTCTGTACAGTTTTCTTGAAAGTGGTACAGAACTGATTTGTCATTGCCTTTTTCCAGGATGTTTTTGCAACAGGCTTAACATAGAATTTCATGATGGTGTCCCATCCGAGTACTCACCTGTCCCATTCTGCTTAGGTTTTAGAAGTTAGATGAGTTTGGCTGATCTGTTTTCCATCTGAGACTGAAGTTGTCTGGTATGTCTCCCAAAAACAATCTAATCTATTTTTAAACAACTAGGGTTTTATACATGTATCTAGATTTATGATCAACCCATATATCAAGTAGTGCCTTTTATAGTGCAAGCATATTCATGCCTACTGAGAAGGAAAGCTTTTTTTTAATGACTTACTCCTAGATGAGTAATTCTGACTGCAGAATCCTTTCCCTAGATTGTTTTTGCAGGTCAAATGGTACACTTGAAGATAATTATCATTTGCAGAAGTCCAGTTGAAGAGTTAGTTAACATGTGGCTTTTCACTCAGAGCAGAACAATGTAAACTTGAAAAAGGGTTCAACACCTCCCCAACCAAGGTGCTATGTTTGGTAAATGACTATATCATAGTCTAACCTACTGTATTTCATGATGCAGAGAAGATAAGTATAGATAACATCATGTAAGCTGATCTAAAGTCCTTAGGGAAAGAGTGAGATATGAATTGGATAAGTAATCAATTTGGTACTCTATCATGGACCTGGTGTTGTATAGATTCTTCAATTCTTCTTTAGAAAAATCAGTTATCCCAATTATTATACAGATCTAAAAGATCATGTTTTGAGAATTAGGAAGTGGGAAAATATTGCAGAGTTGATATTTATAAGGAGGGTGTTTGTGACATTATAATTATATGGCAGTAGGATTTGTAATGTTTTGAAAATGCTGATAAGGCTATGCATGTCCTGCGTCGATCATGTATTGTAAAGAATGCCCTCTGAAAATGAGGCTTCACAGTGGGTAACAAGAAATCTAGGTATCAGTATCAATGCTCACTAGATAATTTAAAAAAAAGAAAGATCTGTTTTAGCAAGGGCCTCCAGCTATGAGGTAATGGCATTGTATTTGAATTGATCTCTTTTTTTGTTTAGTATACTTCCAGCTTTAACAGACAACATATAATATATTGAAATGTAATAACATTAGTTCCATTGACTTTCAGGAATAAGGTGTCAATTCTATAATTAATGTAACACTGCCAGATGATATTAAATACTATCAGGAAGTAAATTTCAGAAGACATATTTATGATTTCATTTTTAAACATGTGCTCAGCTGCATTCCATAAAAACAAGTGAAAGTATAAAACTGATTTTTATGGATTGTGCCCATGCTTATTATTTTGTTTTGATTTATCTCATTTTACATTAAAAAAGATTATGTGAGAATCAAGTTAAATTAATGAACAAATGTCTGGTCCTAGAGTACATGAATAACTTTTACAAATCTACTACTTTTTTTCTGAGCTAACTTTAACTGTTTGCCGACCAAATTAGACAGATCATTTGACATCTTTCAGCCACTTCCCAAGCCCCAAAACTATAGCAAAACCCATCCCAGATGCTCCCGTTGGCCTCCTTTAGGAAGGCAACTGAGAAGACCTATCACTCTACTTTTGTATGGTGCCCTGTAGCAAAGTCATGTTGAGAGGTATAAGATATGATGCTCACCTCTTGTAGGTAAGCTGAAGGTGGTTCACTGGAAGATACTTTAGTAGACGATCTTCATCACTTTAGGGATAATCCTCTTTAGTGACAGGGCAGTTTCAGAAACTCTAAAATGTCATTGCTTTGGTATATGGAATGGGAAAGCTTTTTTTTCCCCAAAAAATAATGCTATTTTAAAAACAGTCCATCTCCATTTTGTATAGTCGAAGATGCCAGCCACAGCTACTGGCGAAACGTTAGGAACAAAAACTGCCAGAACACGGCCACACAGCCGGAAAACCCACAACAACCATCTCCATTGTCTCTGTATTGTTCACATTCACCTGGGTGAGCTTCAGATTTAAAAGCACTACGTTCTACCCTTGCTTTTGTTCTAAATATTTGATAGATTCACTTGAACAAATCAGTTTCTTATTTGGGGAATTATATTTGATGAAATTTATAGTCCAGGAGTGGGTAATCCAAATACAGATTTATCAATATCCTTCTAGCCATTAAAGTGGGCATATTTGTTAACTCCAATAAGATACTGGAATGAAGATGATATTGAACATGAACCACTGTGGGCCCAACTTGGGAGTTATTATCTGGCACCTTTGAAATCCTTCCATGTGTGGAATTCCAATTATAGTAGAAATTCTGTGATTTTTCCTAGCATTTAAAGCAGTTTGACACATTTGGTTTTTATTGGGAAGAAATTAACATTTTATTCAGAAACCATGGTCTTTGGCTTATGAAATTATATTGTACAATCCTAGCCAACTTTGGTTTGTTCAATAAACTAAATTAAACCTGGTCTTGGTGTTTGGGAAGGTAATCAAAAGCTGTACTTTGCATAGTTGTCATAAAAGTGCCTGTGGCCTTGAATGCACTTTTGCTAAAATCTGAAGTTCATAACTTGTCAGACTCAGTTATATATGCCTTGTAACAGTCTTGTAGAATCTGTCAAGTCTGATATTACAACATTTTCTATCAGAGAAACAAAAAAATATGTACAGTATACATGCAAAAAACCAAGAGAAATTACAACCATTACCACAAAAACACTGCAGTTAACTAGTAATGCAGCTTTAGCTCGACAGATACATTGTGTGGCTGACACCTGAGATGGGAAGTGGCTGTCTAATTTATTTGTTTCAGGATAAAGGATGGCTGATCTTCAAAGAAGCAGTTAGATTGATTGTTTTCTTCCTGTTATGGAATGGAAAATAGCTCTGCATAAGAAAACATTGGGCTTGCCTTATTTCTTATCCTTCTAAGACAGGGAGATAACAGTTGCAATTGTGAGTATAGCTTGACTGTTGGTGTTGCTACAGGCAATTATTCTCTTTGCATTTGCTAGGGCCAAAGGGGATGGGGAAAAAAGCAAGGAAAATTTACTATACCCAGGGCAGTATGACCTTCTGCATTGTGCATGTTCATGGATACAGAAATGATATTTATTTATTTATTATTTCAATTTATTCCCCGCCCATCTCCCATGCAAGGGACTCTGGGCGGGTTACAATAATTAATATTAGTTAATTAATTAATTAATATTAACTAATTAATATTAGTTTTCCTTCACTGCCTACTTTACAAGAAAAATACGGTTGTGTTTTGTTAACTGTTGGTGAAAGCTGAATAATCAACATATACTGTGATATAGTGATTAAGGTGTTAAGCTAGGAATGGGAAGGTTCTTGTTTACCCTCAATCATGGAAACTTGGTAGGTGACTTTGGGCTAATCACCCTCAGCCCAATGTACCTCACTGTATGGTTTGGGGATAAAATAAAGGGAGACCCACATATAGGCCACCTGAGGTTCTGGAGAAAGGTTGGTGTGATTGTGTGTGTGTGTGTGTGTGTGTGTGTGTGTGTGTGTCTGTCTGTCTGTCTGTCTGTCTGTCTGTCTGTCTGTCTGTCTGTCTGTCTATCTATCTACCAAATCAGTATCATCATTGTTCATTTCTTTTTTAAAAACATCAGAGAGACTATTTGGGTGAGCAGCTGGGTGCATATGTACCTAGTTTATCATAGAAGAACAAACTTGGGCAAACCTCAGCCTCACATTCTTCTTTCTCTTTTTTTGCAGCCATGAGGAGGAGAAATTGGATCTCTTTTAGACTGGGTTCACACATTATGCTAAACCATAATGTGGTCTGGATTGAGCTTAGCTTGTTTTGTGAATCCAGCCATTGGGTGTTGTGGGTCTTCCGGGCTGTGTGGCCGTGTTCTGGAAGTTGTGGTTCCTAACGTTTCGCCAGCATCTGTGGCCAGCATCTTCAGAGGGCAGGAGCACAGATAGAAGCAAAATCTCTGTGCCCAGGTAGAGTGGCAATGTTCTATTTATAGAGCTAAATTATAGGAGATTAGGTGGGGTTTTTTGTTGTGTTGAAATGTTAACGAGTGGCTGATGAGCGTGATTAGCATGTTCATTGTGAGAAGTATTCCCATGTCCTGGTGGACCAGCCATTGGGGTTTGTTAACCACAGGTTATGACTTAGTGCAGGCATAGACAGCTTGTGGCACCCAGATATTGTTGAACTACTTCCTCCAGTATCCCCCACAGATAATTGGCCTTGCTTCTTATCAATAGGACTTGTGATACCCCTGGTGTATCAAAAGTTGCCTACCCTCAACTTGTGGTTTATTTAACAAGTCATAGTGAAATATAGTTAATTGTCTTGACTTATGCTCATAAACTATATTTAACCCTGACCTGACCATGTTATAGTTTAATGTATACTTTCCCAGTGTGGTGCCTTCTAAGTATGTTCTGAATACAATTCTCAAAATTTCCAGCAAGAAAGTCACCAGAACATTTGAGGGATATCAGGTTTTCTATCCTTGTCCAGGATATTTTGCTCTTTTCCTAGGCACTCTCTGAATATCAGGTCTGCAAAAATATTCTGTGCTCCCAACCCTTGTTGTTGAAAGTATATGATGTATCTACAACTTCTTTTATAGCTATTCTCTCTCCTTCTTCTCTGAGCAAGTTAGCTAATGACTGTCTGAAATATTTCTGCTTACCTAAGTTCTATCACACCTGAACCAAAATGTTTTTATCATTGCCATTATTACAAATATAGATAGGGGGTAATGAATAAATATACACATTTACCAGAAGCAAATGTGCTGGAAATTCAGCTGAGATCAACACAATGTATTACATACACATAATACTAATAGCTTGACAGAACAGGGACTTTTCATCTTTGTTTTTTAAATAGATATGAAGTATCATTTAAATTTATCTATCATCATAATTTATTTTGGCACCTGGAACTTTCCCCCCTGCTGTATGATGATGGATGCTTTATATGATCAAAACTCTCAGATATATGCAGTGGGAAAAGCCCTTGTTGAATTTATAGCTGGCTTTTGGTTTGGTTTTTTATGTTCTCTAATTGTAAGTGGTATATGGCAATTAGAAAATAAACCATGGAAACTCCTTTTCAGTGTATCAAAGCTCCAATGTATACACAACAGTCTAAACAGTAGCTGCTATTATAATAAGTTATCATATAGTTTAAAGATGTAATAGAAGAGAATATCTGTAGCTCAGGGTTGAACTGTGGAGTCCTTGGTGCTCTCTGAGCTTGGCTGTTTGCTTGCAGACGTTTCATTACCCAACTAGCTAACATCAGTGCTAGTGAATGTGGGGTTTGCTCCCTGTTTATATACAGTAGCTTGCCCTGCTAGTGTTGGTGGAGGTGTGGTTTTCTCCTTGGTAGTTCCTTGATTATGGTATTGTTTTCTGCTTGATTGTTTGTCTGGTGTCAAGTCCTGCTTATCTGGGTGTTGGTTGCTGGTGAGGATGTGTTCTGGTCTTTTTGTTTCCTTCTTAGCTTTTTTATTGTCTCTTTTGAATGGTATGTAAATGTGGTTTATCTCTATGTGTCTATTGATGACTGATTTGTCTGAATGCCAAGCTTCCAGGAATTCCCTAGCATTTTTGGATTTAGCTTGGTCTAGGATGCTCACAGTTTCCCAGCTGAAACTATGGTTGAGTCTGTCCATGTATTGTGAGATTAAGGACTTTTGATCATGTTTTCTGACTGCTAGTTGGTGTTCATGGATGCGCTCTGCTAGTCTTTTGTCTGTCTGTCCTACATAGTGGATGTTACAGTCCTTACACTGTATGTTGTAGATCAGGGCTTTCCAAAGCTTTTCCCGCGGCGACACACCAACCGGTGTTGGTGTGTTGCCGCGGGAAAGCCCGGAAGCGCTGCTGCCGCTTTCGGGTTTTGCACGCTGCAATTGGTGTGTCGCCGCGGGAAAACCCAGAAGCGCTGATGATGATCAGCGCTTCCGGGTTGTGTGGCGACACACCAGACTGTGTGTGGCGACACACTTTTGTGTCGCAACACACAGTTTGGAAAGCTCTGTTGTAGATGACTCCTGTTTTTTCTTCTTGGGCTATTGGGTCTTTTGGTTTACTTAAGATGTTTTGGAGGGCTTTAGTTGGTTTGTGTGCTATGCTGATGCCATGTGCTTGTAACAGTCGGTTGTTTCTGAGATGTTTTTGATGTATGGCAGTGTTATCATTTTCATAGCTTGCATTGGTTGTGCTGTAGTGAGTTGAGTAGTCAGGCACTTTTTGATAAAGTTGCATGGGTATCCATTTTGTTGGATAGCACCAAGGACCCCACAGTTTAAAGATGTTTTCTAAACTTTTTTACTATAATTAGAGATCATGGAAAGAGCGAATCATAAAAAATACTCCATAAAATAAAGTACCAGCTTTGATAATGAATCATAAAGATGGAAATGACAGATTTGCTCATAACCACATCACATACCTGGGGAGGAATGGAACAAGTAGTTTATGAGATGATATCTATATATTAGCTTCCCTCCATACTGATGGGCATTGCATATTCTGTTAGAATGAGCATACAGATAGAAGTTTCAAACAGTTTACCTCTCATGTGATAGTTTGCCTTATTCTAGGAAAATCCAACTGATCTGGTTGTGCTATTCTAATTTCACAAGAGGTGAAAGTGAAGGTAGAAGCTGCTAGGCCTGGAGTGTTTTTGAAAGTTTATTTTGTAGAAAACAAGCAAAGAGGAACATTTTCCAACCTGATGCTTTCCAGATTTGGATTTTATTTATTTATGACATCTCCAAACTGTATCTTTCAAGGATCTCAGAATATCAATTACACAAAGACATAGAATTGGTTTGTGGTTGAAGTGGCATATAAGGTTGAGTAATAAATTGTTGGGGTTTGATATACCCAGGAATTTACTGTTAGATATGAATTATACAGAGAGGCTTGATTTCTAGGTGAGAGGTGAAATATTCTGCAGAGTCACCCAATTAGCAGCCATTGTTGTAGGGATGATGTGGCAAGGTATGACACATAACAACAGGTGCTAAGAGTTAAGTTGGGTGTGGTAGATAACGAGAGTGACCTATAATGTGATTGGTCAGTTTATCTATAAAAGCAGAGATATTCTGTATTCAATTTTATTCCCATTTTCTCATTCAACCTCTGTATGCTGTATCGATGGTTATCATTTGTTAACTGTGTGGAAGTGATCTGTAAATACGTATGTATATAAAGTAAATAGGCTATTTTATATAATCTCTGTGTGAGTGTCTATTTGCTATACAGACTAAGGATCACTGGTGCCTAGGAGAGAAGCAGGCCACTCCATCCGCTCGCCCTTTAACATAAATTAAATTAAAATAAAAAGTTCATTACTCATATTCATATGAGTACATGTTCATTATTTTTCTAAATGTAATGAATTTTCAGTTTAAATTTGTTACCCAAGTAATTTTTTAAAAAATGGTTACAATGATAGTCCTGCTCATTTGGGACTGACTTCCAAATAATATGTAACTATATGAATGTGTGGAATTTGGAGCAGGAAATGCTAAAATAATTTACAAATATATCTAGAATTTGAAGCTTGAATTTAGAAAAAAATATATTAGATTAGAGGTGGGAAACCCATGGCCTTTCAGATGCTGCTCCTTTCCAAACCCTGTTGTCCTTAGCTATTGACAGTGTGGACTGGAGTGATGATAGCAAGAGTCCTTCAGTATGTAGAGCAGAGCTTTCCAAACTGTGTGTCGCGACACAAAGGTGTGTCGCCACACACAGTCTGGTGTGTTGCCACACAACCCGGAAGCGCCGATCATCATCAGCGCTTCCAGGTTTTCCCGCGGCGACACACCAACGGCGGCGCGCAAAAACCTGAAAGCGGCAGCAGCGCTTCCGGGTTTTTGCACATTGCTGCAACGGCGGCACTTCCGGGTTTCCCCGCGGCGACACACCAAGGGTGGTTGGTGTGTTGCCGCGGGAAAACTTTGGAAAGCCCTGATGTAGAGGGTCATTGATTTTATACTTCAGATAAGATTAATTACAGAAACATCTATTTCTTAAACTTATATTTTAGGCTGCAGTCATATACAGAGATATCTTGAAGTATATTCCAGTGGAAGGAATGGGTTCTTCTTTTGACTAAATATTCAAAGGATTACATGGTTAAAGAGGATTATGTATTTAATCGGTATGTAGGCACTTCTTAGGAAAGACAGATTCATGGATATTTCTGTTTTGCAACCAATTTTTTGCTACATTTTATGTGCTTTTTTCAAAAACTGGAAACTTATCTATGACAAAACATGTAATATTAACTGGTGTCATAGACCCCTGGTTTAATAAGACCTTAAGTGTTTCCAGGTGAGGCAATTCTCATATAATTATGTAATCATCTACCTTATTCATAGAAATTTGGGGATAGGGTCCAGATATTATCTTTTACTTGTGTACTTTTGGATGTTCCTCTCTTTTTCCATAAATCTATTAAGGAGAAAAGGATTGAATGCATCTAGGAACTGCCCATCTGAAAATACCTCTTGTGGAAAATTAATACTTCAGTGCTAATTGAGGCTTTGATTTTCCTGAACAGCATTTGTTCTTCAGAAAAGCATTTGGGGACAATGAGAATTGACCTATCCCCCATTGGGTGGCACTATTAGGCAAAACTGTTTTTTGATTATTATGATTTTATTTTAATGTTCTTTTTTGCAGCCATTCAGACCTGGGTGGAATTGAGCAGCATACACAACATGGTTGGTTGGTTGGTTGGTTGGTTGGTTGGTTGGTTGGTAGGTAGGTAGGTAGGTAAACAAATAAATAAATAAATCAAACTAACTAACTAACTAACTAACTACTGGAATTAGATTTCTGCATATCATTTAATATAGTATTATATTAACTGCATTTCTAATGTCAGGGTGTTCTTGTAAAATGTCTGTTCATAAGTAAATTACATATTGTAAAGCAGGTTGCCCATACCATTTATTACTTCCCTAGTCAGTGCTAGAAGAAGCTTTGACTTTTACAGTATTTAGTCAGCTTTGATTGATTTCCTATACTGTAGAAAGAAAGGATTACAGGTAGTCCTCGCTTAATGACTGCCTTGTTTAGCAACTGTCAAAAGTTAAGACGGCACTGGAAAAGTAACTTTACGACCAGTCCTTCCACTTACAACCATTGCAGCGTCCCGCAGTCATGCAATCGCCATTTGTGTGCTTCACAGCCAGCTTCCAACAAGCAGAATCAATGGAGAAGCTGGCAGTAAAATTGCAAGTTGCGGTCATGTGATGTCTTGCTTAATGACTGTGGGTGATTCGCTTAACGATTGCAGCGTAAGTGAGGTCGTAGGCTCATTGCAGTCATGTGATGTCTCACTTAGCAATGGAGTTGCTGGTCCAATTGTGGTAGTTAAGTGAGGACTACCTGTATAAAATTATAGGTAGTCCTTGTTTAGTGACCACAATTTGGATTGGCAGCTCAGTCACTAAGTGATGCAGTTGCTAAGTGAAAAATCACATGACCACGACTGTGCTTACAATTTTACTTCCCCTGTCCTTTGGAATGCTCACCCATTATGCTGGGATAATTAGCAAGAAGGGGATTAAATGTTTGTATTTACATTCATTGGAGAGAAAGGGATTACAAGAGAGTAAGCAGGCACACAATGGGGAATACATATCAAAAAGAATGCACTGGCACCAGCTGTTTGTCTAGTGCGCTTGTGGCTCTAAGCCACCAGCCCTTGGGGCAAACAAAAGCCTTTAGTGTGAACCTGATAGGGTCTTGTCAATTTCAGGCAGCAGCTGGGAGCCCAATTAAGGTCACAGAGGTGAGCTTGTTACCTTGTCATTAGCACTTTTTAGGGATCCACTGCACTGTGGAGAAAAGCAGCTCAGGAAGAGATTACTTGTTTAAGCAATCTCTCTGCTCTGTGAGGGGGGAAAAAGAAAAAATGGGTCAGGCACAGGACAGTGCGTACTAACTAACTGTAATGGTGAACACGTGACAGAGAGAGAGATGCTGCGAAGGTCATAAATGCACACCTTAGTCACAAAGTTATTTTTTCAGCCCTGCCATAACTTTGAACAGTCGCTGGACAAGGCAGTTGGTAAGTGAGGTCTATCTGCACTCATTTCTGTCTGTTCTCCTGCACATTTATTATACTTTTTTTTATTTAAGAGAAATTTAACATCAGTATCCCAACTGCGTTGATCAAGAAATTAAGAGATTAAACTTGAAAGGAGGAATGTTTCAATTTCAATAGGACTTCAATACTATATGTGGGCTGCAGAAATTCAGATGACCACTAGATGGCAGTAAAGAGAGACAGAAAATATTACCATTTTGTTGCCATGTAGCATTTATCAATATGGTAGTCCTAAAGCAGTTAACAGCTCTTTAAAAGATCTTATAAAAATTTGTCCATCAACCTCAGATAGGTTTTTGCTGCTGTTTGTTATAGCTAAAAAATTACAGTAAATAACACCTGAAAATGTAGGAGCCAGAATGTATGATTTGCCAACAATGTTGTGTGAATTCCCCATAAAACAACAGTGAGAAAAGGATAGCAATTTCAGAGAAAAGGAATAATGTGGAAAACTCTATTACCTGCTTAACCTAGTAGTTTACTAGGTTCCCTTGGACAAGTCACTAAAAGGAGATAATACCATGTCCTTTCCCTTGGATTGTTGGGAGAAAAATGGATTTTGCCAATTTCTTAAATAGATGTTAGACTATGACCAATTGGATGCACTCATTTTCACAGGTTTAGCTCATACTCTTGGTTGTACTGTTTCTATAGAATTCATTAAAACAGATATGTTTCTGAACAGAACCTGGATCAGAATTGGAGATCAGTTCCAAGATGAAGTGCCAGCTGAGATCTGTGAGAACCGTTTAAAAAACTTTTAAAATATTCATTTTGAGGAATAGGTTTTCGATCACTATTTGGTTACTCTATATCTCTCAACTTCCCTGGCACCCTTTAAAATCTTATCTGTTCTGCCTATTAATAATGTTCCTTTTCTTTCTTTTTTTTGTTACTACTGTTATTTCATGTGAGTTGCATCACATAATTAAACTGGATTATACTGAAAACATACGTAGATTTTCCCCAGCTTGATGCTTTCCTAATGTATTCTGTCATCCCTAGCCCAAAACATCTGAGAGGCACTCAAACAAGGAAGGCTAGATTATGTCAAGAATCATTAAAATGTAATAAATAAAGCATACCCATCTGAAATGCTTTGAATATTCTTGCTTGGGGGATGGAGAGGGAACAAGTACAAATGAATGTATTACTGTACAGTTTACTCAGATGTAAATTGCTCCATCTGCACTACATCTTGGCTCCAGTTAAATATATATTATCTTAGTTTCTCATATTGTAGCTGGTGTAATATTCAACAAGAAGTCATTAAATAAATTATATTTTAAAATAAACAAAAAAGCAGGTTAACTTGGGGAGATACAAAAGTTGTTTCCATATCCAGATCTTGTACATTCTTAATTTAATAATTCTATTTTGGAACATTTATACAATGTACAAAAATAAGAAACATCCATTCCTACTTCCTCCATGAAAGCCACACTCCACAGACTAGCTTCATAATAATTTAAATTATACAAAATTGATGGGATTTAATTTTGCAATAATACCTTAAAAGAGTGAAGTGTTAACCATCTATTTAGATAGTTACTTTCATTTACTTCCTCTGCTGATCTTTTTCTTCCTTCTAAAAATGAGCTATTGGAACCATGTGATGTGTTGTTATATAACTGAATCCCTGTCCACTCACTGGACTGATGAAGCTGTATTTTTTCCTCTTATATAATAATAATATTATTTTTTCAGCAGAGTTTACTTTCCAAGACTTTTCCCCTTCTAGCACCCCAGGGCACAGTCCTACTGAATCAGTTACCATCTGCTCCAATGTTTGCATTTAGCCTAGAGTGTTTGTGATCTCAGAAATATTTCCTGTAAATGGAATCCCTCATGCCAGGCATGTCACACAATAGATATATAATTGGATAAATTCTAAGCTGGGAACTTCAAAACAATAAGGAGAACTACATATTGTTCTGTAAAAAGTACATGAATCTCTCTCAGTTGAATGGCCTTTTGTTATTTACATATGAAACTACTTAAGTATATTTTTCTTGCATTACATAAAAAGTAATCCAATTTAATAATTAAGATCAATAGCACTTTTCTTCCTTCCCCCTGGTTTAACATATGATCTAGGCTTGTTGCATTTAACTATAAATATATGTTACTAGAGGACCTGGAGTAAGAAAAACATATATAGATTAAGTTTGCTTTGTTAGATATAAGTAGATTTCTGGAGCAAGCTTGTAAATAAAATCATACCTGAATCTTACCAGCAAAATTTGAATGATAAAATATAGGGAAGTTATGAAATGCTGATAATTTATTTCTGTAAAGAATGAGCTACGCTTGTGATCATTAAAATTACATTGAGTAGAAAGACATTTTCACCTGGCACCTAAGAAACAGGGTCAGGCCAGGTAAGCCTTTCTGGGGTGGACACTTTATAATTGGGTGCTATCTCTGAAAAGGCCTTAAGGTCCAAATAAAAAAGGTCTCCAATAATGATGTTGGGTAGGCGTTCTAGCTGGAATATAAAGAAGAGGGAATCAACCCTCTTGAACCCATTTTGTTTTTGTTTTTGTTTTTGTTTTTTTATAAATTTTATTAGGATTTTAAAATACATAATTAAAAGTTAGAAATGGAAAAAGAAATAGAAATACAAAAGAAAAGAAAAAGTGTAGTAAAGTAAGAAAAAGATATGAAAAACAGGTAACTTCCAATCTATCTCTGGTCACGTAGTTAAAAGAATCTGCCTTAAATGTTGGTTTTTCATACAATAGATAGAAATAATTCTTTGTCTAATATACTCTATTATATTTAATCTACTCTTCAAAACCCCATGTAAGCTTCGCCCCTCCTGCATTTCGCAAATAGTCCATCAATGGTTTCCACTCTTTGAGATATTGATAACTTGAGTTTTCTTTCAATAAGCAAGTCAATTTATCATTTTCTGCCATGTCCATCAATTTTAACATCCACTCTTGTACTGTTGGTAAAGTCTGAGTTTTCCAAAATTGTGCATAAAGAAGTCTTGCTGCTGTTATCATATATTGTATAATTCTAACAAAATGTTTTTCTATTTGTAAATCCAATATTCCCAACAGAAATAATTCTGGTTTAAACGGAATCTGTATTTGTAGTATACTCTGCATCAACGTATGTATTTGGGTCCAAAATTTCTTTGCAATTTTACATGTCCACCACATGTGGTAAAACGACCCCTCTTGTTTATTACATTTCCAGCAAATGTTAGAAACAGTCCCATATATTTTTGCAAGTTTTTTGGGGGTCATATACCATCGATACATCATCTTATAGAAATTTTCTTTCAGATTATAACACAGAGTAAACTTCAATCCTTTAGACCACATATTTTCCCATTGCTGCATATGTATGTTATGACCAATATTTTTTGCCCATTTAATCATACAATCTTTAACTTGTTCTTCCACCATTTCCCCTCTCAACAGTAGTTTATACATTTTAGCAATTAAATGTTTGTCTGTTTCACAAAGTTGTATTTCAAATTCTGATTTACTCTGTTCAAATCCAAAATCTTTTTTATCTAACTTGAATTTCTCTATAAGCTGCATATAGGAAAGCCATTGAAAATTATATCCTTCCGAGGCAAGTTGTTCTTTTGATTTAATTTTGTATTCTCCTTGTTCTTTTTCTAACAAGTCCTTATAAGTCAACCATTTGTCTTTATCTCTTGTTTCAATACTATAGAATGCTTCTTGTGTAGAAATCCATAAAGGCATCTTATAACATAAAGTTGACCTATATTTATTCCAAATCCTTAACAAAGATCTTCTAATATAATGATTTTTAAAGTCCACATTAACTTTAACTTTGTCATACCATAAATATCCATGCCATCCGAATCTTAAATCATGACCTTCTAAATTCAATAGTTTTTCATTTTTCAAAACAATCCATTCTTTAAGCCATACTAAACAACATGCTGCATAATATAACTTCAAATCTGGGAGGCCCAAGCCACCTCTTTCTTTTGAGCCTTGCAAAACTTTATATTTTATTCTCGGTTTTTTCCCTTGCCATACAAACTTAGATATATCACGCTGCCATTGTTTAAAAGGCGCTTCTGAAGCCAGTATAGGTACTGTTTGGAAAAGGTATAAAATTCTTGGCAAAATACTCATTTTAATCACTGATATTCTACCTAATAGTAGTAGTTGCAGTTTCTCCCACCGATCTAAGTCTTTTTTATATCTGTCCAAAGTGAAAAATAGTTATTCTGAAACAAATTGACATTCTTTGATGTTAAATGTATTCCCAAATATTTTACTTTTTTTTCCATTATAAATCCAGTTAATTCTCTCAATTTCTCTTGTTGGTGGCAATTCATATTCTTAGTTAAAACTTTTGTTTTCTGTAAATTCACTTTGAACCCTGCTAGCGACCCAAAGTCTTTCAATTTCTGCATTAGTAACTCAATCCCATCCAATGGGTTTTCTAAAGTAATGACTAGGTCGTCAGCAAAGGCTCTTAGCTTATAAACTTCTTTTTTGACTCTTATACCAGAAATGCCATCATCTTGTCTGATGTCTCTAAGTCAAACTTCTAAGACCAGTATGAACAAAAGTGGAGATAAAGGACATCCTCGTCTTGTACCTTTTTGAATTTCACATGGTTTACTGAAATCGCCATTAACAATCATTTTAGCGGTTTGGGGGGTATATATAGATTTAATCCATTTAATAAAGGAACCCATTTTGAACCTGCAGGTATCAATTACCTGTCATACAAGTGTTAAGCCAGGTTAAACAGCACAGATGAAGAATATGCTTTGGCTACTTTTTAAATAAGAATATATGAAGAGCAATTCTGGAGTTGTGAAAGAATATAGATCTGGCCTTGGGAAGGGGGAATTGGAAAGTAGTAATGAACCATTAAGGGAGACTATTCAATTCTGAGAAAGTGGAAGGCAAGAGAAAATTTGATGTAAGATGCACACAGAGAAGCTCTGACAGGCTTTCAAGATTCTCGTATTCTACTCTATAACAGTAAAGAACATTCCTGGAATCCATGCCGCTTCTGTTTCTTGAACTTGCCTACCTTGAAGGGCTGATGGGGACAGACCAAAAACCCATGTTGCCTCTTCTCACAGTGGCCAACCAAAATCTTTATGGGAACTTCTTGAGTAGGACCTGAATGCATCTTTTTCCATCTTAAGGCCTTTCAGTAAAGAGGTGATAACAAAATAAAAGCCATTTCCAGGAGAGAGGATGAAAGCAGAATTTGTCATTTAAGGCAGATTGCTACTCGATCACTCACACTTAATGCAGAAACCTGTCATGCCCAAAATGGCAGAAAGATGAGGGAGGAGACACCAGCAGCTCAGGGTGCAGATGACCATCTTCTGCCAGTACAGATGTCCCCAAGCAGACATTAATGCTAGGCCACATGGTGGACCACCCCAACCTCAGTGGAAGGACACTACACTGTACAGGTTACTCCCAAGGAGACTATAATTACTTCCAGGACCTGATACCGTTAACACCCTCATTACCAACAACAGCTAGGCTGAAGGCTGAACAGGTGCATGAGTCTAGCCAGAAAGATACATAAATCAGCCTGTCCTAGATCCCCAGTTGCTGGAAGCAACTTTGGCATCTAGCTCCCACTCTCTGCTCCTTATCTAGGTCCTCTCTTGCTTGCTCCAGGCAGTGACTCGATTCAACCTACTGTATTTTATTGTATTGTATTTACATGACTGCCCAATTCTCAAGAGCAGTTCTGGGTGATTTACAGTTTGAAGAAACATGAAAGCAAGGAATTAAAAATAAAAATAAATACAATATAAAATAGTATAATAAACCTTCAGAACATAGAAAACACCAGAATAACAGAAATGACTATAATATCAGAAGTAACAATAACAACAACAACAACAACAACAACAACAACAACAGAAGCAATAATAATATTCCTATTATAGAGAATACCTTTTTCCATGTTTCCCTGATCTCGGACTATCTGACCATGCTTCAGCATCTTCCCCGTCAGCTTCAGAAGAACTCAGCATGCCAACTCACACAACTTGTTCTTCTGTTCCTCAGTCTCTGTGCTGGCAGCTGCATGTACAAATGTACACACCTCACTCTCCTGTCCTTCACCTTTTGTTCTGGGAACTTCTGTTCTGGGAACACTCACCTGACTCAGTGCACAACAGGCTGTTGCACTTCATTGCTGGCCAGACCACAAAAACCTTATTTGTGCAATATGGCCAGAGTTTTGTCTGTTTACACTAGTACTCTGCTGCGGTAACTTGGGTGGGGGGAGTTCTGCTGGAGTTCTGCTGGACTATCATGGTGCTGACTTAACTTCAGCATTTTGCAGCCTTAGAACTGAAACCCACGGTCATCAAAACAGTTTTTCAATACAACTTTTATTGGCTATTCCATCTAATTCTGGAGAACCAAATCTGTAAATTCTCCACATAAAACCTGTCTGTTGTATATGGAAGCCACAAATCAAGAACTGTCCTGTTTTAAATTATGTTCAGCAGGTAACAACAGATATTTTTATATGAAGGAAGAATTTAAACATTAACTTCTCCCACAGCAGTTAGACCTGGTGTGAAGTATGTACCACATACCAAGCATAATATATTGGTAGTATGACTACTACAGTTTTAAAGTAAACATGTTGATACCTAGCATGAATATTTATTTTTGGACACGGTAAGCTTATTAGAAGTCCTAATTGAATTTTTTCCCCATGTGATAGTAAAGGTAAAGGTTTCCCCCGCACATTTGTGCAGTCGTGTCCGACTCTAGGGGCCGGTGCTCATCTCCGTTTGTTAGCCGAAGAGCCAGCGTTGTCCGAAGACGCTTCCACGGTCATGTGGCTGCATGACACGCGCGGAACGCTGTTACCTACCCACCGAAGTGGTACCTATTAATCTACTTGCATTTGCATGCTTTCGAATTGCTAGGTTGGCAAGAGCTGGGGCTAGTGCAGGAGCTCACTCCGCACGCAGGGCTAGGGATTCGAACCTCCGAACTTGCGATCTTCCGATCGACAAGCCTGGCAACTTACCCGCTGAGCCACCACGCCTCAATCCCCATGTGATAGTTTCTTCTAATTGAAACTCCAGGCCATGAATGTTGTAGGTAACACATCTGGAAGGCACCAGATTGAGGAAAGCTACCCTATTGATTGTTACCTGTTCAACATTGAGAACTAGCAGGTACCTTTTTTTTATGGGCCCATCCACACATATTTGCACTGATGCAACCGTGATGTGACAGTGCCATGTTCCCACAACAGCCAAGATTTTTTTTTCCTGGCAGTGCAGCTCAAATTTGTGATGCTGTGGTTCTAGAGAATTGGGGGTGGCATTTTCCCATTCAGGGGAACTCTTGCATCACCCTGCTTCTAGCTGCTTGAGCATAAAGCTCTTTAGTAGATTTCACAGGCAGGCTCATCAATGAATCCAATCTTGATTCTTCTAGTCAGGTTTAATTATCCTACTTGATTTTTTTTGCTTACCTAAGTAGCATGTCGGAAACCCTTGTCTCTCACTACCTCCCACCCTGTGGGCTTAAGTGAGGTATTACCTTCCCCACCCACCCCATCCACACATGCAGAGACTGTACATTGCAACCTACAACCATGGTTGCAGCCTGTGGAAAAGTTCCTGGCTGGAAAAATCACAGGTTCATGGCATTATTACCGAATTCAGTATACATCTGTATGTAAGAGGAATGTTTTCTTGAGGGCCATGCAACCTTACCCTCATATTCACACCTCCAGTGTTGGCCAGACACATACAGCATGTACTGAAAAAATAAACGGGGGCAATTTATTTTTTCCTCTTTCCTTACAGAGCAGAGGTGAAGGGGCTTCTATTGCTCCAGGAGCTGTTCCATATAACTCAAGGAACAGGACACTGAATGAGTAATGTCTTTGCATTCTCCTGTCAGTTGGCTGAAGGGATGTTGATTATCTAATAGTGTTTGCTGTCTGGTCTTAATGTTCCGAGGTTGGTAAGGTCTGGGATTGGTCTACAGAAACCCTGCCATTTGGACGCTAGATGCTTTTTCCTCAACAAACACAAAGAGTAGGAATTGCCCTGCTGAGCTGTACTTGTGGGAGGGTGGGAATCCAAATCCATCTCCAAAGGGGGAGACTAATTTTCATCCATTGTTGTAAGGTCATCACTAACCATGGATAACTTTTGGAAATAAGTTTGTTATATACTTACTTTGTTGCCTCAATTATCTAGGTATTTTTAATTCTACCCCCACTATGGAAATTCATACCTATGCTGCCTTCCTATTACTGAAAGTAAATATGTTTGGCAATAGTGATATGCTAAAGGAATCACCCAATAAAAAAGGGAAAAAGCAAAAGAAATTTAATTTATTTTCAATATAATGAAAAATAATAGGTTGCTTTTATCTGTATATATACTTTCAAAAATAACTCAAGCCAGAAAACCTCTTTTCCTGAAAATAAATGAATTTTGTTCAGGCTTGAATGTCCTATCATAAAGTAACCATAACACCAATAAATAGGCTTGATATTGCTGGACATTGCTTCCAACCAGATTAATCGCTGTCATTTAATGTACTATTCTAAACTCATTTGTGGAAAATATAGATGGTGTAGCAGACAGTTTAAACTACCTAATCCCTTTAAAATTCAAAAATAAAAAGATTAAATAATTTATCAGTGCGGTACATCTGCCTATTCCATAGCAGCTTTTGTCATCTTCTTTTCCTGGAACTATTAAAACCTCTTAGATAATATTTCATGCATTAATGTAATTTGGCCACCACTTTAAAACTCAGTTTTTGAAATCTGTTTTTGGGGGAGGAAAGCGGAGCACCACTTCTTACAAAATATTTTCCATTCTCATCCAAGGCTGTGAAAAGTAATGAACCTACAGTCTCCAACCAGGAGGAAAAAATTAATGAACTAGAATAATATTTTTATGTATGTGCTGCAGATGAATGTACATATTTTTCAAACTTCTACAAAAAATGAACAGTTACCAGCACTAGTGGACTGGTTGTAAAAAAGGTTGCATTCTTACTTCAACACAGTCTTCCTCACTGATCCACTTTGACTCTAATCTGTTCATTTTTTTCACACATTTTGGTGTTTAGTGTGATAAGTAATATGCTGTAATGGTTGTTGTGGGTTTTCCGGGCTGTGTGGCCGTGTTCTGGGAGTTCTGGTTCCTAACGTTTCGCCAGTTGCTGTGGCTGGCATCTTCAGAGGACAGGAGCACAGCTAGAAGATTCGGTCTGTGCCCAAGTGGAGGGTGTGTGTGTTCCTGCTGGTGTGTATAGCTGCTGAGAGGGTGTGTGTCTTCTGTGGGTCATTTACAAGAGATTAGGAGAGGGTTTATTGTGGTGATTAGGGGGTGTGGTGCTGTGTGTGGGATTAGCACATCTATTGTGTGAGTCGTTTGTATATTTCTGTGGTTGAGTAGAGTTCATTGACCTTTTGCAAGCTGTGTTTTTCAGGACTGGCAGCCAGGTTTTGCTGATCTTTAAGCTTTCTTCCTTTTTATTGAAACTGTGTTGGTGTTTATGTATTTCAATGGCTTCCCTGTATAGTCTAACATAGTGGCTGTTGGTGTTGTCCAGTATTTCTGTGTTTTCAAATAAGATTTGGTGACCAGTTTGTTTGAGAACATGTTCAGCTATTGCAGATTTTTCAGGTTGCTGTAGTCTGCAGTGTCTTTCATGTTCTTTTATCCTGGTGTGGATGCTGTGTTTTGTGGTCCCAATGTATACTTGTCCACAGCTGCAGGGTATGCGGTAAACTCCTGCAGCGGTGAGGGGGTCCCTTTTGTCATTTACTGATTTTAACATTTGTTGTATTTTTCTGGTGGGTTTGAAGACTGTTTGGAGGTTATGTTTTTTCATTAGTTTTTCCATGCAGTCCGTGACTCCTTTAATGTAGGGCAGAAATATTTTGCTTGTGGGGGGCTGTTTTTCTTCACTTGAGTGCTGTTTTTTCGGTTTGATAGCTCTCCTGATTTCATTCTTGGAGTAGCCATTCGCCTGTAGGGACCAATCCAAATGGTTGAGTTCAGAATTGAGAAATTGAGCTTCACAGTTCTGATTTGCGTGATCCACTAGTGTTTTGATGATGCCTCTTTTTTGTCGTGGGTGGTGATTGGAATTTTTGTGTAGATACCGGTCTGTGTGGGTGGGTTTTCTGTAGATTTTGTGTCCTAATTGCAGGTCTGGTTTGTGTATGACCATGACATCTAAAAATGGTAGTTCGCCTTCCATTTCTTTTTCCATGGTGAATTGTATATTCGGGTGGATGCTGTTGAGGTGGTTCAGGAATTTCTCTAATTCTTCTTCCCCATGACTCCAAATGGTGAAGGTGTCGTCCACGAACCGGTACCAAACTGTTGGTGTGAGGGGTGCCGATTCTAAAGCCTGTTTTTCGAAATGTTCCATGTAAAAGTTCCCTATAACCGGGCTAAGGGGGCTTCCCATGGCTACTTCATCTGTTTGTTCGTAGAAATCCTTATCCCATTGAAAGTAGCTGGTCGTCAGGCAATGTTGGAATAGCGCCGTGATGTCTTTTGGGAAGATCTGTTTGATGAGTGCCATGGTGTCCTTTATTGGAACCTTGGTGAACAGGGAGATCACATCAAAGCTGATTAATTTGTCCGTGGGGTTAAGTTTATGGGTGCCGATTTTGTTTATGAAGTGTCTTGAGACTTTTATGTGGGATGAAGTCTGTCCACAGTGGGTCTGTAGAAGAGTAGCCAAATGTTTTGATAATTCGTATGTTGGAGAGCCGATGGCATTTACAATGGGTCTGAGTGGGATTGCGTCTTTGTGGATTTTGGGGAGTCCATATAGTCTTGGTGACAGAGCTTCTGTTTTGCAGGTACATTGAAGTACGTTGAGGGGGAGGGAGGAGCTCTTGATCAGTGTGTTTGTTTGTTTCGTGATTTTGCTCGTTGGGTCCCTTCTTAGTTTTCTGTATGTGGTGGGGTCTAGAAGTTCTCTAATTTTATCCTTGTACTAATTTGTTTTCATAATTACCGTGGCATTGCCTTTGTCTGCTGGTAGGATGATGATGACCGCCCAGGGTCCCTCCTTGTGGGGGAGATGGGCGGGATATAAATGTAATAAATAAATAAAATAAAATAAAATTATGATGTCAGGATCTCGATTGAGGGTCTCGATGGCATTTCTCTCCTTCGTTATGTTGCTTGTGGGTGGCTTGGCTTTCCGGTCAAAACACTAGTCAAAAATTGCAGACATATACTTGTCATGGGGCATCCCCTTGTATGGCTTTGTGGTCATAGAGCATATATTTTACTGGTACTTTTATTGGGACTTTTCCTCATTTCCTTTTTATTTCCAACATTTATATAATTTCTTGCTAGATTCTTGCACTATTATGTGTATTTTTTGTTCTGGGAAAGTACCAAGATGTGGTACTTTTTGTTGCATCAAAGCTTTCTTCTCCCACTTAGAACTTGAGTAATAAAACAATGGTTTCTCTGTATGATCTCAAGAACAATTCACTAAGTCCTTACTCATGTACATTTCTCATTCATTAGAGGAAGGGGGAGTATGTAGGAGATCATGCAACGCCTCTTGAAGTTAATTGCGAGAGTATTGTATTGAAGCAAAGCCAATCAAGCTCTTCAGTGGATATATTGACTCATCGGTCATCACTTGATCACTACATTCATATGATTCTTATATCTGTTATCATAACAATGTGGGGAAAAGCATAGATATATAGTTGTCACATCAGTCTGGTGACACATTAATCTGCCCCCATTCTTGTGGAACTTAGATGCTTTGCCACTGAGTTCCTTAGGAACAGTGCTACAGAACTTTTGAAAGAACATTTTATTTTTGTTTATAATTAGCATCTTGCATAAGTAACCATAAATAATTTTGGTTCAGAATAACATCTTCACTAAAATTTTATGGTTTTATTTTTTAGAATTACACTTTTCTCATTCTTCTGGTTATTTTCACTGCCATTCTGACTTGGAAATGTAAACTGAATTTCATAATGGTTTTTAGATGTTTTATTTCCTTTTTACAGGATAATCTGATCTTCTAGGAGGCCAGTTTTCAAGGACAGTAAGCAACAAAAAATAAAATGTTCATTGTTAGAAAAGAGGAGTACACTGAAGGAGACTGAATGTGCTTTCCAAGTATGAGTACCAAAGGCCTCATCCTAATTAAAAAGATCTAACTGCTAGTGGAAAACATACAGCACTGATGTCATGTACAAAACTATTTATAGTTTGCACTAAAATAATTGCATTATATTGGAAAACGTTTAGTGGTCAGGCCAGTCCTCCAAATTAAAAAGAGAAGCAGGGAAAGTAAAAACGAAAAGCTTGCAGCAATTCCATAGTGTACAGTGGAGTACTAATAGGAGCTTTTCCAGGTTTTGCAACTGAGAGTCCATTGACATGTTGATTCTTGGAGATGTCATCTTGGCATCCTCACATTAAAGTAGTCTTGTGAATTGCTTCCATTGTCCTTTACTTGATTCTGCTTGAGGGAGAAAAGTAAGAAAATTACTTTTTTTTTTAAAAAACTATGTTTTATTGTGAACCGCCCAGGGTCCCCGACAGGGGAGATGGGCGGTAATATAAATTTAATAAAATAAATAAATAAAATAAAATTGTTCTAAATGTCAGATCCAACCCAAGAAAATGTTTGTGAAATCAGTTTCTGTTTGTGTCCTGCTCTATCCTTTTTCATTCACCAAGCAACTCTGGAACTCTAGTCTGTAGCTTGAATCATGTCAACTGGATTTCTATTTTCTCAGTGGAAACGTTTCGCTCCTTATCCAAGGAGCTTCTTCAGTCTGAGCAAAGTTGGTAAGGGAATCCTAAATATGTTTCTAGGTAGGTGACACACAGCTACCTAGAAACATATTTAGGATTCCCTTACCAACTTTGCTCAGACTGAAGAAGCTCCTTGGATAAGGAGCGAAACGTTTCCACTGAGAAAATAGAAATCCAGTTGACATGATTCAAGCTACAGACAATTCCACCTGGATGACTGAGAACCTTCATAGACATCTGGAACTCTAGCAATTTTTGTCATAACTTGTATTTAGATTAGTTGTGTTGTTAATTCAAATCTCTTCCACAAACAGTTCTAGTGTACCAGTTGCCATTTGGGGTGCATTTCCATGGGTCATATTGAAAAAAATACTCTGTAGGCATTTCTAATACCACCTTCTTACCCTCAACAGCAGAGAGGGATTAGCCCAGATAGTGTGTGTGTGTGTGTGTTTATTTAACAAACTTCATGAAACATAAATTAGGAGGCTGCTACTAGTGAGCACTCACCAGAATCTGCTATATAAACCAGTTGCTTCACCCTGCTAAGGATAATACCTGTATTGATGGGTGAACATTCCATTGTTTGCTTGCAGGGCAGATGCATTCACTTGCCACTTGATAAACCAGGTAGAATTAATTACTAGCAAGTAGATCTCTTGGTTAAACACCCCACCACCATCACCCCAATTAGCCTGGAATGCTAATACCCACGAGCAGGTTTAGTCAAAAGTAAGCAACCCTACCTGTTTTTAATAATTTTCGTATATTGCATACTGTCTAATTCTTCCACTATTAGACATTACATAGAACACCCTAGGAATGTTAGACTGTAATTACTCAGAAATTAATCTACTACTCTTGTATTCTGGGGAAGGATTTAGAGAAGATTAGCCACTGAGGAATAAAGTAGAGTTGAGATATACAGTAATCTACAGTCCTTGGTAGGGTGTGTTTGTATGTGTGTCTTTGTGTAATTGGTTAATTCATAGATGGGAGATGCCAGAAAATCCTAGGCTAGCAAGGAAAGCAAAAAATAAAAGGAAGAGGAGGAGGAGTATTTTTTTCTTTTTTATACAAAAAGTCCATAAGGTGTTTCCAGTCACCAATAAATGTAGATACTGTCTTTTGTGGAGTCCTTGGTGCTCTCTGAGCCTTGTTGTTTTCTTGCAGATGTTTCATTGCCAGGCTAGGCAACATCTTCAGTGCGAAAAGGGAGTGGGACTTGCTCTCTGTTTATATACCCTGGCTTGTCCTGCCTGTGTTGGTGGAGGTGTTGTACTCTCCTTGGTAGTTCCTTGGTTGGGCTGTTGTTTGCTGCTTGGTTGATTGACTGAGTTAATAGTTCCTTGATTAGGGTCTATTGTGTTGTTTGATTGCTCCCCTGCTGCTAATCTTGCTGTTAATCTTTGCCTATCTGGGTGTTGATTGCTGGCAAGGAGGTGTTGTGGTCTTCTGGCTTTTCTGTTGTCTCTTATGAATGGTATGTAAATGTTGTTTACCTCTATGTGTCTGTTGATGGCTGCTTTGTCTGAGTGACAAGCTTCCAGGAATTCTCTAGCATTTTTGGATTTGGCTTGGTTTAAGATGCTCACAGTTTCCCAGTTAAAAGTATGGTTAAGTCTGTCCATGTGTTGTGAGATTAAGGAGTTTTCATCGTGTCTTCTGACTGCTAGTTGGCATTCATGGATGCGTTCTGCTAGTCTTCTGCCAGTCTGTCCTACATAGTGGCTGCTACAGTCTTTACACTGTATGTTGTAGATAACTCCTGTTTTTTCTTCTTGGGCTACTGGGTCTTTTGGGTTACTTACGATATTCTGAAGGGTTTTGGTTGGTTTGTGTGCTACGGTGATGCCGTGTGGTTGTAACAGTCTATTAGTAGTTTCTGAGATGTTTCTGATGTATGGCAGTGTAATCCTTTTCATAGCTTCTGTTGGTTTTGCTGTGGTGGGTTGAGTGGTCAGGCACTTTTTGATAAAGTTGCGTGGATATCCATTTTGCTGGAAGATGCTATATAAGTGGTCTGTTTCCTTTTTCTGGTGTTCTGGGTTGCTGCAGTGCGTTTGTGCTCGTCTGAATAGTGTTCTTACACAGCTCCTCTTGTGGAAGGTTGGGTTATTGCTTTGGTAGTGGAGCACTTGGTTAGTGTGGGTAGATTTCCGGTAGACTTGTGTTTCTAGAATGCCATCATTTCCTCTACTGATGAGGATGTCGAAGAAGGGTAGTGTGTTGTTTTCTTCTTCCCTTGTCAATTTTATTCCTTTGAAGATGTTGTTGATGGTTTCATGTGTTTCCTCTAGTTGTTCCTTTTTTATTATGACGAAAGTGTCATCTACATACCGGATCCATACTTTAGGTTGTATGCATGGGAGTGCTATCCTTTCTAGACGTTGCATTACAATCTCTGCTATGAGTCCTGAGAGTGGTGCTCCCATAGGTGTTCCTTTGATTTGTTGGTATATTTGTCCATCAAACTGAAAGTAGGTGGTGAGGCAGAGGTTGATGAAGTCCATGATTCTGGGTATTTTGATCTTGGTGTATCTAGTTAGGTCAGGTGTGTTACGTAGAACTGCTGCCATGGATTCAATCGCTAGTGCTTGGTCTATGGATGTAAAGAGTGCAGTGACATCAAATGACACCATAATTTCATTTTCATCTATTTTTAGGTCTTTGATTTTTCTGGAGGCACTGTAATGGAGAGAATACAGATATTCTCTTTGATTGATACTGTCTTTTCTCTAATCAAAGAAGTCAATTTATCCATCTCAGCAAGATCTGTCAATTTGACCAACCATTCCTCCGTAGTGGGTACTGCTGAATCTTTCCGTCTTTGTGCGTATAATAATCTCGCCGCAGTAATCATATATTGAAATAATCTTCCATGACTCTTTTCTGACTGTGTATCCATCAATCTGAAAAGGAAAACTTCTGGCTTTGCCATACAAATTTAGATGTATCTTTTTGCCATTGTTTAAATGGTACATCAGTTGTCAAAACAGGTATTGTCTGAAACAAAAGCATCATTCTAGGCAAGCCTTCCCAGAAATATGGAACAGAGCACCATTGCTAACAGGACATTGGAGTCAGTGGGTTGTTGGTGTAATATGATCGGTGTTTTGTTATGCCTAGTGTACTATCCCAGATGAGACCAGGCTGTACCACCTGTTCCTGATACACAGCAAGTTATGATCAGGTGGGTGTTAAAGAGTGGCATATTCTTAGCTAAAAATAATTCTATAGATTTCATTTAAACTTAAATCCAATTTCACTTTAGATTATGCACATTCAGAAAGGAAAGTTGTGTTGTATTTTCAAGAGCTTTTAAGGATGTGTGTTTAATAGTCTAACAACTTGTGCGATTTACTTCATACCAAATGAGAATGTTTTGTATTTAGAAGCAGTAACTCGGTGGGAATATTGTTCGACTACAAGAGAAAAAAATGTACTTATCTTCTAATAACCTGCCTAGCTGACTGATTATAGTACAGGTTTCTGTAAGCAGACATGAAAAGGATGCCAAATTGATCTTTTCTGGCAATAATCACAGAGGAGTGAAGCTGGCTTAGAGTAGTGGGAACTGAAGCTGAAGTGGTTAAAAATGTAATTACTTGGTGCTCTAATATGTAAAATTAATGTTTTGTGACATTTTAATTTGAATCTGTTAGCCATTCCCACTTGGTCAACTGCAAAAGCCTATCATGCAGTTGTTGCTCAAGCTTCCTTCAATCTGTATTAATGCTTAACACTGCGTAGAGCACATTTCCAGTTTTTAGTTAGTAAGGTAAAGGTTCCCCTTGCACAGTTGTCCAGTCGTGTCCGACTCTAGGAGCCGGTGCTCATCTCCGTTTGTTAGCCGAAGAGCCAGCGTTGTCCGAAGACACTTCCACGGTCATGTGGCCGCATGATGCGCGTGGAACGCTGTTACCTACCCACTGAAGTGGTACCTATTCATCTACTTGCATTTGCATGCTTTCGAATTGCTAGGTTGGCAAGAGCTGGAGCTAGTGCGGGAGCTCACTCCATCATGTGGGGCTAGGGATTCGAACTTGCGATCTTCCGATCGACAAGCCTGGCGTCTTACCCACTGAACTACAATAAAATGGTTTCAGTGCTGGACTAGGACTCAGGAGAACTGAATTCAGATTCCCATATATCTGTAAAGTTCATCTGAAGTCAAACATTATTTCCCAATCTTACAAGTTTGTTGTAAAAATGAAATAGAAAACCAGGCATGGTGCTCTGAACTGGAGAAAAGGTGGGACACAAGTAAATGTGTGCTGGTTAAATTTATGTCTCATAAATTACTTTGAAAGGTAGAACAGGAATATCACTGAGGACAGGATGGAATGGTTTCGATCAGTTCAAGGCTGAAACAGGTTTTGTACCAATGTCACATTCTATGCTAGCCACTATAATGCACTGACTTTTCTTATGAAGTCACCTAGCCCCATTTATGGAATTTTAGAAGAAGAGCCAGACATTGATCTTCCATCTATAATTTTCCCATAACCTTCCAGTGTTTTACTTTCTACAAAATGCTGTTAAGAAAAAGTCAGAAAAAGGCATTGTGTCTTTTGATAAGCCGCTCCTTCATTTATTTATATTTTATGTTTTATTGTTTTACAGATTTATGTATGTCACAGAGGGAGATTTTTGCCTCAAAAAGCAATACAAAATGATAAAAATAAAAAACAAGTCCTAGGTTTGAATATTCAGCATATATTAGAAAGTAATTTGTATTTAACTGAATAAGACTTAATATCAATTACAAGAAAAATAATTGTTCAAAACCCCAGATTTCCTAACATCTAATACCATGGTGTAGCATTCCTATATTGTGGAAAAATGTGTAATAGAATAGGGTACTAAAGTAATACTCCATTATTACATAATCACAATATGTAAACTAATGGTAAAACTTTAATCAGTTAAAGGAGATATATTATCTCTAGTTGCTGCCATACTAACACATGGATATTTTATTCAATGTCAGGTTCTGGAAAGTTGAGATCCCAGTGCTGGAACATACCTAGATTTTATTTTACAGTAATTTATTTTCCTAATAGCAAATACAGGGATTATGGACTAATATTTAGCAGCGGCTAGCTGCTGACATTACCAAATATTCAGGTGCTTTCACACTAGCTATTTTCTCCTGAGCTGATAAAAGTTTATACATCTTAGAAATAACATGCTCATCATTAGTACACAAGTCCAATTCAAATGGAGTTTTCTCATTTGCAAAGTTATAAATCTTCTTCTCCAAATTAAATTTTTCTGTCAAATGCATATAAGTAAACCAATGACAAGTGTAACCCTCCATTTCCAATTCTTCTCTTGTTTTTAACTTAGGTTCTCCTTCAACAAAGGTTAGTAACTTAGCATAAGTCAGCCATGTTGGTTTCACACTCATCTCTCTTCTGAAAAAAGCTTCTTGGGGTGACAACCATAAAGGAACTTTAGGGAACAATCTTGTTTTATATTTATTCCAAACTCTCAATATGGTACACCTAATAAAATGATTTTTAAAATCTGTATTAACTTTAGGTTTCTCATACCATAAATAGCCGTGCCACCCAAATCTTAAGTCATGACCTTCCAACTTTAATAACTTCTTGTTCCTGAAAGTCACCCACTCCCTCAGAAATCTTTGCGTTTTTCTATTTTTTCCTAGTGTTGTCCTCTGTTGACCATTTGCATATTGATAGTTGAAATCTTTTGGAAACTTAGTGAGACAATACCTACCTTTGCTGAAGCCATATTGGTATGTTTTCAGTAAAACTGTCTTTCCAGGTGCTTCATAATTTTAGGTTTGAGCAGCCAACCCAAAAAAACTTATGAAAGTTAAGAACTCTGTAACTTCCTGGATCCTTCTAGATCACTCTTTAAAAATTGGCATATAAATTACCTTTTCCAATCTTCTTTTTACAAAGGGGGCATAGAGAAGGATCACTTTCTCTGGTTTGCCCAGTTGATATCTATGGCCACAATTGGATGACACACAGAGAAGCAGCAGTGAGTAGCCTCTGCCCTCTGCAAGTCATGCAGTAATATCAGTGAAGAGCGGGTCATCCACAAAAACATCATGACTGTCTGAAGCCGGGAAGCTTTTGCATCTAGATTTCTGTGTGTGCTGAAACCCTGTGCAGGAGGTGATAACATCATTTATGCAGAGGATAAATAAGTGAATAGATCAGTTGTATGATAAAAAGTTGTTCTAAACCCAAGCCACTGTCTGGAGGAAGCGGCTGCTGTGTGTATAATACCTTGTCATAATTGGAAGAGGAAATGCAAGTACAATTGGATAGTACATTTTGGGGACTACCATAAATTCATTTGTGAAACTACCTCTGTCGATTAGGTCTTCTGTCCTGTACTGCTTGTTGCTGCTCCCACATTGTTATTTTTATTAATACTAAATTAATTCAGAATATAGAAGATATCAACATTGTTGTCCTTGGTGTTTACATCACTATTATGCAGACCAGATTTGGTTTGATAGATAAGTTTAAGAAAATGGCAGGAAAGACTCAGAGCTGCAAATGATGCACAATAGTGATACAGAATAATATGGGCTCAAAAAAAAAAAGCTTTACCAATGAAATAGGTCTGGAAGAGAAAATAAATGGAAGTAATAAAAAGGAAAAGGAAAGAGACATAACAAAACTGAGATGAGGAAAAACGATGTTGCAGGGAACATCACAGCGAAGCCACAGAGGGCGAGGGCATAAAGGACAGAACTGTGAAACAAATCATATGGAAGGAGTGGTGTACAGTGGCATACAGTCTGTTCCCTTGTTTGCTCCTGCTGGCTAAAGGAAGGAAGTGTGGGAGGAATTCCATAACTTTGGATCTTTGTATCTTTCCATGGAAATGTGGTGATTTAAAACAAAACGATGCCAAAAAAAGAGAGAGAGTGAGAGAATGCGGAATCCAAGCACTATGGCAACACATAAAAATGTGCATGTGATGAAGAAAGCTCTGCTTCCAATATAGAGTGGGTTGTACTTCTTAGCAGAAAAAAAAAACCATTAGCAAATGAAATCTGACTATTTACACCCAAAGCAGTGAGTTGACTATTTAAAAATAACGTTTGTGTGGATTTTGCAAAGAACTTTGCAGTCCTATTTGTGATTCCCTTTACATGGGTACATTCTACTAGGTATATTGATATCCTCATTAAATTCCGTGAGGAATATTTAAGTTCATGAGGAAGTTTTCCATTAGCATCAATGAATGTTAAATGTATTTTCTTCCATTTCAGTGTGGTTTTTACTATTTGTATCAAGAGGATGGTACATACAAATGGTGGAATACAGTCACATCTTAACCCTGGCTTCTTGATTAAAGGAATTTCAGGAACCACAGCTTTTCTGAGTGAAATTCTGGAGACTCCAGTTGACCAGCTGCTGTTCAGGGTTAATTATGTTAATTATGTCTTAAGGAGGTGTTCTTATTCAATTCTTCCAGGGGGTATTCCACTCTTTGTTTCTGTCATACCCCTAGGCTTCCATTTTTCTTTTCTATCTGTGACTGTGAATTCCATGATTATTGAAAGTGCTCTGCCTTTGTTTATCTAGCTAGGTCTTTGGGGCAGGAGCTGCCTACACACACAAATACATGAACACCTTGGAATAACATTTTTCTTTGTGGTACCATTTTGATTATCAGCATCTGTGATAGTAGTGTTAATTTTATAGAGAATAGTTTTGTTATATCAGTACTACCAAAGTAGATACTTTAAAGATCTCTTAATCTCATTGGAAAAGTTTAATTGAAATATGCACTTTAACTTTTTAATTGAAATCATGGAATCATACAGTTGGACATGGCCATTTCATCCAACTCCGTGCTCAATAAAGGTAAAAATTCAAGTTCAATCCCTGTTGACCATATAGAGATGTCTGTGTACTGTAGTTGCAGTCCAAATTAAATATCCCAAAGAAACAGCTATTTAGTGAGCCACAGGCATGCCATATATTTGGAGTTTAACATTTTTTGCAAATTTCCTGACACCTTTTTCCCATCTATGGTATGGAGAAGAAATGCATCCAATAATGAGAACTGTGGAGTCCTTGGTGCTCTCTGAGCCTTGTTGTTTTCTTGCAGATGTTTCATTGCCAGGCTAGGCAACATCTTCAGTGCGAAAAGGGAGTGGGACTTGCTCTCTGTTTATGTACCCTGGCTTGTCCTGCCTGTGTTGGTGGGGGTGTTATACTCTCCTTGGTAGTACCTTGATTGGGCTGTTGTTTGCTGCTTGATTGATTGACTGAGTTAATAGTTCCTTGATTAGGGTCTATTGTGTTGTTTGATTGCTCCTCTGCTGCTAATCTTGCTGTTAATCTTTGCCTATCTGGTTGTTGATTGTTGGCAAAGAGGTGTTCTGGTCTTCTGGCTTTTCTATTGTCTCTTATGAATGGTATGTAAACATTGTTTACCTCTATGTGTCTGTTGATGGCTGCTTTGTCTGAGTGCCAAGCTTCCAGGAATTCTCTAGCATTTTTGGATTTCGCTTGGTTTAAGATGCTCACAGTTTCCCAGTTGAAAGTATGGTTAAGTCTGTCCATGTGTTGTGAGATTAAGGAGTTTTCATCATGTCTTCTGACTGCTAGTTGGTGTTCGTGGATGCGTTCTGCTAGTCTTCTGCCAGTCTGTCCTACATAGTGGCTGTTACAGTCCTTACACTGTATGTTGTAGATAACTCCTGTTTTTTCTTCTTGGGCTACTGGGTCTTTTGGGTTACTTACGATATTCTGAAGGGTTTTGGTTGGTTTGTGTGCTACGGTGATGCCGTGTGGTTGTAACAGTCTATTAGTAGTTTCTGAGATGTTTCTGATGTATGGCAGTGTAATCCTTTTCATAGCTTCTGTTGGTTTTGCTGTGGTGGGTTGAGTGGTCAGGCACTTTTTGATAAAGTTGTGTGGATATCCATTTTGCTGGAAGATGCTATATAAGTGGTCTGTTTCCTTTTTCTGGTGTTCTGGGTTGCTGCAGTGCTTTGCTCGTCTGAATAGTGTTCTTACACAGCTCCTCTTGTGGAAGGTTGGGTTATTGCTTTGGTAGTGGAGCACTTGGTTAGTGTGGGTAGATTTCCGGTAGACTTGTGTTTCTAGAATGCCATCATTTCCTCTACTGATAATGATGTTGAAGAAGGGTAGTGTGTTGTTGTTTTCTTCTTCCCTTGTAAATTTTATTCCTTTGAAGATGTTGTTGATGGTTTCATGTGTTTCCTCTAGTTGATCCTTTTTTATTATGACGAAGGTGTCATCTACATACCGGATCCATACTTTAGGTTGTATGTGTGGGAGTGTTATCCTTTCTAGACGTTGCATTACTATCTCTGCTATGAGTCCTGAGAGTGGTGCTCCCATAGGTGTTCCTTTGATTTGTTGGTATATTTGTCCATCAAACTGAAAGTAGGTGGTGAGGCAGAGGTTGATGAGGTCCATGATTCTAGGTATTTTGATCTTGAGAACTGTATTCTGTTCCTCAAATAAGGTATTTCTTTAAATTATTTGAGCAAAAAGGGATTCCTTTGGGGATAAATAATTTGTATGTACTCCAGATGAATTCCAAAGGAAACCCTTCTCAACCTAAAAAGGGTGAATGCTTTCCATGAATTTGGAATATAATAAAAATAGGCCCACAATCCCCTAAGTGGAGGATTGTTAGAATATGGAACTGTTGATTTGTTGGTGGATATCTTCCCTGATAGCTCCTGATCTGTGTGTGGAAAGTTTTCCAGATGCAGATCTATAGCTGGCAGTATCAGTAATAGGCCCCAAACCAGGTTTTCTGGGGATAGGATTGAAGATGATCCAAGGTCTTAGGATTCAAAGTGAATGCATTTTATGATGAGCCCCCACCAATGGAGCCATTACATATGCTAACTTGGAGTTGGCAGGAATATAATAGGGGTGGAAAAAAATAGGAAAACAAAAACAACAGCTGGATAGAGTTTTTGGCAAAAAACTCCACCATTACTTTGGCCAACAGTGGCAGATTTCCTATCCTTTCACTGCCCCTCATCATTCCTTTGGGATTTTTGTAGTTCAGAAAAACCCGCTTTGAGAATCACTGCTATGTAAAACTTTTCAGCTGCCTAGTTGTTAACATTCAAAAACATTCCTGATATAAAGTCTAGCACTCTAATCTACCCTTCCCTAACTTGATGCCCTCCAGATATTGACCTAAGTGGCTGGGTGTGAAAGGTATAGTAGTCTGATTATGTGCTATCAAGTAGTTTTTGACTTCTAGTGACCACATACAGATTTTCTTCATGATAATACTGTAGTCCAGAGCTTTCCAAACTGTGTGTCGGGACATGTTAGTGTGTCGGCTGCAGTGTCTGGGTGTGTCGCGGCTGCTGCTGCCTCCAAGCCCTGCCAGGATTCCACGCAGGTCCTAGTGCCTGCCTTGTGCCTTGCTGCCTCCAAACCAGCTGTGATTCTGCACAGGTCCTAGTGCCTGCCTTGTGCCCTGCTGTAAGAGTGTGTCGCGAAATGATGCATGTCTAAAAAGTGTGTCACCAACATGAAAAGTTTGGAAAGCTCTGCTGTAGTCTAACTCTCCTGAAAGGCACCAGGTAAGGCAAGGCTGCCATAGCTACCATAACTCATTGTTTATATCAGTGCTTTCCAAACTCCCGCCGTTGGCAACACACCAACGGTGGTGGTGCAGGGGCGCGCGCAGTGGCGTTGGGCAGGGTGGCAGTAGCAGCGGCAGCCTCGTGTTTTGCGCTAAAACCCGGAAGCACTGATGGCATGCCACTGCCGCCGCTGCCCCACGCACCGCCGCAGGGGCAGCAGCGACACGCCATCAGCACTCCCGGGTTTTGTTGTGACACACTAATGTGTCGCGATACACAATTTGGAAAGCTATGGTTTATATCCTGGTGTGCATGAGGCACCATAGATATTTAACACTTCAGTGCAGTCAATTTACTAATTTTCAGGTTTGCATCTGTTGCTTTTCATTGTATAGCCTGAAAAACAGTTTGTGCTGTAAACATGAACCTACAGAATCAACGTTTCTTTTGATGTTTGTTAAAAATGTTGTTAGGGTGTGTAAGCAGAACATGACTTGCAGGTATAAAAACATATATTTGTTTGTATGTGCAGATGTACTTCCAAAAAAATAGCAATCAGAATATGATTTCTACAAGAATGGAGGCATCAAATACTGGCCTCAGCAACACCTCACATACTATATCTACACTAATGATGCAAAAGCCTAATTTTACAGAAATGTAGCAGCTGCTTCCAAGCCTTATGTGATAGGCACCCACATAAGAAACCCACCTAAAAAAATAAGTAATTATATAGCATTGCCCTTTTCAAATAAAATCAGGCCAGGAGAAGCACTAAAGCACTTTCAAGGCATAACAAATGCATCTTGTCATCTATCTTTGCTAGAATATCTGAAGCCCAAGCGTTTGATGTCTCTCATCTGTATCAAAAGGTGATCTTCATTTTTTTTAAAGTACCAAGTAAGGGAAAGGTAATCTTAACAATAAGAAAGCATATATGTGGGAGTCAGCACAGATGTAACTAAATCCAGATTCTCTTCTGAATGAAGGGAATGTTCCAATAAAGTTCACATAATAAAAATCTGCGCTGTTTTTCTCCTCCTTGGTTAAACTTGGATTCACATGTGTAGGATTTCTTGGGGCTTTCATGTGGCTTGACTTTAGCACCATACAAAATCATACTGTGAGAGAAAAAAAATCCCCCCAAAGAGCAGGCTTGGGAGTAGTAAAAGTCAAAACATCTTTAAAGGCCTGCAATGTGAAATAGACCTACAATGTGAAACCAATATAAAATAGTTATTCCAGTGGAAATAGGATGATATCCTGAACTGGAACACAACCAGCAGAACTTAATCTCTCAGCATTGTATTAAGTGTATGCTTACATGTCTTGGAGTAAAATCAATAGCTAAAAAGTGATTGATGTTATTTATAATAAACAGAATTACAAATAGTTCCATTGTTTGGAATACCCTTGCAGACAGTGACAGTTCCTCTTCATCATCTTTGCTGGCTTGTTATGTAAACTTCAGATCCCAGAATTCCCCAACTAGCATAGCTGTTATAAATCGCTTAGTTGGGAAACTCTGATATAAATGTTCATTTACTTCCCTCATCCTTTTCCATGTCTGTTCAATAAACCATAGTTCTTGTATTGTATATCCCAATCAGTTGCCCTCTGGTTTTTCTAGTTGTGAGGCACATATTTTGGGCCCAGATTTTCCACTTATAAGTATCTCTGCATTAGAAGAAACCAAGACTGCAAGGGGTTATGGATAAAGCAATTGGGCTGATGTAATTACATTTTTACATAATGAATTATTGATGTGTGGAATTCACTGCTAGCAGCTGTAGTGATGGCCACCACATACATACATACATACATACATACATACATACATACATACATACACACACACACACACACTCCCTTCCTTCCTTCCTTCCTTCCTTCCTTCCTTCCTTCCTTCCTTCCTTCCTTCCTTCCTTCCTTCCTTCCTTCCTTCCCCTCTGCTGCAATAAAAAGGTAAAGGTTCCCCCCGCACATTTGTGCAGTCGTGTCCGACTCTAGGGGCCGGTGCTCATCTCCGTTTCTTAGCCGAAGAGCCAGCGTTGTCCGAAGACGCTTCCACGGTCATGTGGCCGCATGACATGCACGGAACGCTGTTACCTACCCACCGAAGTGGTACCTATTAATCTACTTGCATTTGCATGCTTTTGAATTGCTAGGTTGGCAAGAGCTGGAGCTAGTGCGGGAGCTCACTCCGCACGCAGGGCTAGGGATTCGAACCTCCAAACTTGCGATCTTCCGATCGACAAGCCTGGCGTCTTACCCGCTGAGCCACCACGCCCCTTATTCTGCTGCAATACCTCCCAGGAAAGACAGAAAAATACTACATCAATTTTCTACCAGATTTGTACTGCGTTATTACTAACATAGTAGCCAAAGTTTGTGTGGCTACAGTGAAAATGCAGCAGCACTTAGTGCAAATGTGATAAATTTTCCAGCCTTGTTTTATTAATTTTACTATCTTACTAATTTTACTAATTTCATTTTCTTAATTTTATCTTCTTTGTTTAACTTCTTTTAGTATTCCTGATCTTTGATCATAACAATACATTTGACTTGAATTTATTTATTTATTTATTTAAAGTAACAAAACAAATTTGTAGAAGGGTTATTTTTATATATTCAGTAAATTTCAGTCTTCGCTCTTTTTGTTGTTTATTTTTTAAATTCTGCCATTAAGTGACCATTAAATTCTGCCATTAAGTATTTTATTTAATCAATAAGAGACTTAGGTCAGATATCAATTTGATTTCATATAACTTTTACTGTATAAAGCTTGATTTTGGCTGGATTATGGTCTGTATAGTTTCCTGTATAGTTTGCCACATACATCTCTGGCTGCAACCTTTTTCTGTTGTGTCCCCATGACACTAGTTTTATCTCTTCTTCAGCCCACGAATGAGACAATGGTTCAATTGGCCTTAGGGTTAAAGTAGTATTTTCCTCCTTATTCTGACATCATCCAAAGATAGCCTCAAATGTTAGGCTTTGTCCCCTGTTACTTAGGAGAGAAGTCTAAGGATTGCAGTTTCTTGGAAGGGAGGACATAAAGGCAGAATAAGGATTGATAATGGGAACACAGCAGAAACGGTTCCTTTAAGAGTCATTAGTACTTATATGTGATATCGCTTGCTGTTTGTAATTGCTCCCAGCAGATATTTAAATTTACTGGCAAAGAAATATTTAGGCCTGTTAGGAGAAAAGCTTGGCTTTGTCCCTTTTCTTTTCTAATGGAGTAAATAAAGATTTCAACTTAACTGAGACCTCTAATTTTTTGCTAATTCAAGGATAAGGGCATAGCATTTCAATTCAGCAATGGCAGCATCATTTATATCAAGCCGTGATATCAAAATGACATGTGTCATGATGTCATCACACAAATAACATGGTTGTGATGAGTCATGTAATTTTCATACTGATATCATGACACATATCATTGGCTTGTGAGCAGTGGGAAAAAGCCTTTTGTATTGTTCTAGTAAATATGTTAAATGTTTTAGTACAGGGGTCGGCAAACTTTTTATGCCGGGAGCCATTTTGACATGCTCGTGCACATTTTGAAATGCTCGAGAGCCAGGGGGCGGGGTTTGCGGGCGGGGGCCAATCGTGTGGAAGGGGGCGGGGTTTGCGGGCGGGACCAATTGCGCACACTTAAGGCCTGCTGCCGCGCCCGCCACGCCCACTGCATTGCCCGCCGCCGCCACGCACACCATGCCCGCTGCCACGCCTGCCACGCCATGTCCGCCACTGCACCTCCCCCGGGGTCCGAGTAAGCCGCGACGGGCGGGCGGCGAGCGAAGCGTCGCCCCGCCTCCTCCCCCAGGGTCCTTCGTGAAGACCTCCTCCTCCATCCTCGCTGCTCCCACCGCCGCTCCTTACTGCCTTCCTTCTTCTCTCCCTCGCCGGCACCCACCATGGTGCCGGCCATGAGAGAAAGGCGTGATTATGCATGTGTTCGCTTGCATCGCTCCTTGCATCGTTCTCTCCCTCGTCCTTCGTGAAGACCTTCTCCTCCATCCTCGCTGCTCCCACCGCCGCTCCTTACTGCCTTCCTTCTTCTCTCCCTCGCCGGCACCCACCATGGTGCCGGCCATGAGAGAAAGGCGTGATTATGCGTGAGTTCACTTGCATCGCTCCTTGCATCGTTCTCTCCCTCGTCCTTCGTGAAGACCTTCTCCTCCATCCTCGCTGCTCCCACCGCCGCTCCTTACTGCCTTCCTTCTTCTCTCCCTCGCCGGCACCCACCACCCCTGCCCCACCTCCGCCCACCCTTCTCCTCCCTCCCCCTCACAGAGATTTAGTCTCTGTCTGACCCAGGTCCCGGCCTCCGCGCACTGCCGGCAAGATGTGGCTGCACCCGAAGGGGCGCAGGGACGGCGCGCCTCCCAAGCGGAGTGGGAGAACCTGCAGCGACGGGACGCCGCAGCCCTCGCCTGCTCCGGCCGTGGAAGGGGCAGCCCCACCTCACTCCCGCAGCCCCTGCTGGCCTTTCCGCTTCCCATCTGGTGGCTCCCCGGCCTCCGCTTGCGCCTCCTGCGCAGCGGCCCCACGCGCTTTCCTCAGACGAGGTCCAGGGCAGCGAGGCTCGGGGCTGGTGAAGGCGGAGCAGCCCCGCGGATGGGAGCTGGGGGACGCCCGACCCGCAGCCCCCTCGGCATTCAGGGGCCCGGCTCCGGCTGGCGGGTGCCCAAACACGGGCGCGCGCACGCACAAACGCGTGCGGGGCAGCCGCAGGCAGATGAGACGCCCCGGACTAGAGAGGTTGGAAGAGCCACACTCAAGATCGAGCGCAACCTCTCGCCGCCGCCGCTCCTTCTCCCTGGTGGGCTCCCCTCAGCGCCGCCTCGCACTCATACACATACATACACAGAGGCTGGCGGGCTCTGACAGCAATGGCTTTCTTCCCCAGGGTTCGCGCTGCTTCCGGAGACTGGCTTTCCGAATGTCGGGCGGCAGACAGAGAGAGAGAGCCAGAGCCGAGGGGCCAAAGAGCCAGATCTGGCTCAAGAGCCGCCATTTCCGACCCTTGTTTTAGTATATTAAGTTTGATAACTGACTCATCTTCCTAGAAGGCAAGAATCTAGAGTTCTACTACCTCTTAACTGTTTGAAAGTTAAATTGATATGCATCTGTTTGCAGGCAGATGCATATTTGTCTGTACACAAGCAACTCCAGTTTGTTTACACCAGGGCTTTCCAAACTTTTCATGTTGGTGACACGCCTTTTAGCCATCCATAATTTCGTGACACACTAATGAGGAGTCCACGCCCCCCGGCCCAAGTGATTGGCTGCCGGCTCCAAACCCCGCCCCGGCCCACGTGATTGGCTGCCGGCTCCAAACCCCGCCCCCGGCCCAAGTGATTGGCTCCTGGCTCCAAACCCCACCCCACGTGATTGGCTGCCAGCTCCAAATCCCGTCCCCCGGCCCCCCAGTCTTGTATTGTATGTATTGTATTGTATGTAATTGTAGATCAGAGCTTTCCAAACTGTGTGTCGCGACACATTTCTGTGTCGCGGCAAGGGCCCAGGTGTGTCGCAGGGGAACCCGGAAGAGGAGGCCATGCATCACGTGGAGCCCCGCCCATCCCTTGCCGCGCTGACAGGTCCCTGCTCTGAACCCAGCTCTTCAGCTCTCGCCGCAGA
Organism: Charina bottae; assembly: GCA_023362775.1. Taxonomy (NCBI): domain Eukaryota; kingdom Metazoa; phylum Chordata; class Lepidosauria; order Squamata; family Charinaidae; genus Charina; species Charina bottae. Next base: position 2,682,734 of record JALMGJ010000030.1, on the reverse strand, counting down.
AGCCAGGTAAGTTAGCAGCCCAGTAGGGCTGCAACTGGGGGAGAGGGTGCAGGGACGCGACTAGGCTGCCGCGCTGGGGTGGGTGGGGGGTGCAGGGACCGCGAAGTGCGGCGGCCAGAGACATGGCTTTTCCCTCCCGAGAAGTGCCATCGGCCTGAAAGCTGAGAAAGGGATGGGGAGGCGGATCCGCTGCCCGCCTCGCATGGCCCCCGCACCGTCTGCATCTGCGTCTCCCCCTTGGCAGCAGCCCCAGCTAGGCAGAGGCGGGACTGGGCGGGCGGACAGGTGGCGTTCTCCACCTCCGTGGCCTGGCTCTCCGCTTCCTCCCATCACCAACAAGCAGAAGATGGAGGTGGTCTGACGCGCGGCTTGCGATTGCTGAGCGGGGGCCGAGCCGAGGGAGCCTGCCGGCAGCTCCGGCCCAACGAGAGGGCTCCCGGCGCTCCGGGGAGACCCAGCGCGGGCGGCGGGGACGGGGCAGAAGCAGAAGGAGAGGAGCCCCCGGCGGGAGCGTGGCACGAGGAGTGCCTCGCCAGTGCCTGCCCGGCTTCCACCACACTTTGTCGGAGAACTGGCAGGCGGGCGGCTGAGAGGCAGGTGGGCGGGCAGGCAGGGGGTCGCCTGCAGCGGGCTCATCTGACCATCCTTCCCGGAGCTGCTGGGGCTGAATGGAGCGGTGGGGGACTCGGCATCGCTCCTTCCAGCGGGCGCTCCAAGCCCAGCTGTTCAGCCATCGATCAAGGATCGATCAGGCCCGGGGTCAGGGCTGGCCGAGGGGCTCAGGGGTGAAGAGGGAAGACGGGTCCCTGTTGCCTGAGACATCCTCACGCATCCTCCCCCCTCCCCCCACAATATGGCAGCAATAACAACCACAGCGACCACCACCTGCCGCGAAGGCTCTGGCAGAAATGGATCCAAGTGCGGAACGCTCTTCTGCAGAGTGGAAAGTGCAGGATCCCCGCTCTTTCTTGGGGGTTTCCTTCTCTTTCGGGCCCTGCCTGTTATTGCTGCAATATTGTGGGGGGAGGGGGGGAGGATGCGTGAGGATGTCTCAGGAAACAGGGACCCGTCTTCCCGAGCCTCTCGGCCAGCCCTGCCCCCGGGCCTGATCGATCCTTAATCGATGGCTGAACAGCTGGGCTTGGAGCGCCCGCTGGAAGGAGCGATGCCAAGTCACCCACCGCTCCATCCGGCCCCAGCAGCTCCGGGAAGGATGGTCAGATGAGCCCGCTGCAGGCGACCCCCTGCCTGCCCGCCCGCCCCTCAGCCACCTGCCCGCCTGCCGGCGCGGCATCTTACCTTCTCCAATGAAGCGCGCTGGAAGCCGGGCAGGCGCCGGCGAGGCGCTCCTGTCCTTCCGCCCCGTCCCCGCCGCCCGTGCTGGGTCTCCCCGGAGCGCCGGGACCCTTCTCATTGGGCCGGAGCCACCGGCAGGCTACCTCGGCTCGGCTCCAGCTCAGCTCTCGCGGGTCGCAGGCCCCGCATCAGACCGCTGCCATCTTCTGCTCGTAGGCGACGGGATGAAGCGGCGTGCCAGGCCAGGCCACGGAGGTGGAGAATGGCCGGAGACGCGGGCAGCGCGGGGGCCATGCGAGGCGGGCAGCGGAGCCGCCTCCCCGTCCCTTTCTTGGCTGCCAGGCCGCTGGCATTTAAAGCTAAGTCTCTGGCCGCCGCGCTTCACGGTTCCTGCACACACACCCCCGCGCGGCAGCCTAGTCACGTCCCTGCACTTCCCTTACCTGGCTTCTGCGGCGAGAGCTGAAGAGCTGGCTTCAGAGCAGGGACCTGTTGGCGCGGCAAGGGATGGGCGGGGCTCCACGTGGTGTATGGCCTCCTCTTCCGGGTTCCCCTGCGACACACCTGGGCCCTTGCCGCGATACAGAAATGTGTCACGACACACAGTTTGGAAAGCTCTGGTTTACACGCACAAAAAAGACTTACGAAGAATACAAAGTCTTCAATTTGAAAATATGGATTCACTCAGAGTGCTAAGGCATAATATGATTTGTTTGCGGCTTAGCGAGATTGTGAATCCAGCCACTGTGGCTTTGTGCTATGTCTGAATCCATCAATGTTGGTTTAATCTAGAAATTGTGATTAGAAATTGTGGTCTAGTGCCATGTGCGAACCCAGCCATAGGCTAAATCTTGATTCTTAAAGACAGTTTGAAAACACATATTGATCCATTGTAACTCAAACTGGTGACGGGCACAACGTCCTAAAATCAAATATGAAGGAATTGGGACTGGAAGCTGTGCACAAGAGAGGAATTGGAAGATGGTAGCCGTAATCCCACATCCTGGCCTTCAATCTTATTTCTTACTGACATCATACTGGCTATGTCCTTGGTTTTCCCAAGATGTATGAGTATGAATTACATTAACTCAGAAACATCTTCACATCTCAACATTTACATCTGCAGTAAGCCTCCAATCACACACAAGAGGTTGTGCATATAAATTGTGAGTAATAGGGATGTCTATTCTTTCCAACCCAAGACAATAGGCAGATCAGGCTGGGGACTACAGAGAAAAAATCCCCCCCCCCCAATTTCCCCTGGGAATCCCTATGGGAGAGGCATTTTGGCAGGGGCTCAGAATTTTGGCAAGAAGTCCATTCTAGGCCCCCCTCCCTTATCTGTCCTGTGACCCAAAGCAGAGCATATGCAGCCCACCCTATGTTTCTAGTGCATACATACACACAGCTGCAACTCAAGGGGAGAACAGCAGCACATACAGATGCAGCTCATTGTTTCATTGCACAAAAGGAAAGTCAGGCACCTCTTATGGTCAGTGGTGATAAAGGGGATGGAAAGAGTTCTAGAATCAGTTATTAACAATGAATATAAATTTACCTTAATCCTTTTGGTATTATTTTCAAATTAAGCTTCGCAAAGTTTTAAGGAAACAGAACATTAGACTCTTACAGGTTTGATCTTATATACGCACATAGACACACCTATCTTAAATTGAAATGTACCTGTAATTTGACATAATAAATAAAAATTGCAAAAATTAGTGATGGCTGTTGGTCACACAGAGCTAATAGATCTCAAACTCACCTTATATGTCCCCTTCCACCTCTTTCTAGACATATATTTCAGAGTTCAGATTTAAATAAAATACCTCCATATGTTCCTGATTAACACAGACACTTAGCTGCATAGAGACAGGGGAAATTCTATACTACAAATTTAAACCACTTTAAAACAGTAAAACAGTATTGATTCTCCCGTTCCTTGGCTCAGAACCTGGGGGATTATAAACCTATGATAGTGTTGAGAACTCTCAGCAACTACAGAAAGTTGTCATTCCCAGAGTTCCTTACAGGAAGGGGAGATGAGGAGACTATTAAACAACTTTAGCAGTGTCTCAGGTCAGTAATACAATATGTTTTGAGGTATGCACCTAAGGCAGAGCAATATAGCACAATGGAATTGCATTGTGAAAGAGAGATTGAGTTACTGATCAAACAGAATGCAGGAAGGGTTGGCAGATCTGCTGTTATTTCAGTATATACAATTAACTGAGAATTGCTACCACCATCCAACTGTTTTTCTCACAGTATGTTAGCCCTTTGAGGTAGTCCAGACAAGAAGCACAACAATGAACACTAACTCTATCTTTATTGTAAGGTTACATTAACAGAATCTTGCAAGTCTGAAAGTAAAGTATTCCTTCCCTCCTTTCCTTTTACATCTTATTTATATCTGTTGTCTTTCACTCTAGATAAATAATCAGGAATATTATTCTAGTAATTAATACAGAGAGATCCAGTTTGGTATAAAGGTTAGGCACCTGGCTAGAAATTGGGAGACTTCTGCGTGAGTTTGAGCCAATCCCTCTCTCTCAGCCCTAGGAAGAAGGCAGTGGCAAAGCACTTCTGAAAATATTGCCAGGAAAATTGCAGAAACTTGTCCAGGCATTTTCCACGAGTCAAAACTGACTCAAAGGTGCACGCACGCACAAAACAAAACAAAACAAAACAAAAAAAGCCTAATACAAAAAAAAGATTATTTATACTTCAGAGAGAATGTGTTGGAAGAATTAAGGTTTTACTCATGAGTTTTAAGTACAATGTCCCAAAAAAACACATGAAAAGTGCCAAGATATTTTGCCTTAATTCCAATATGTTTACAATAACAAAACTTTCAATGTTGTGCCTTAAATGCAGAACTATTTTTCATTTTATTATAGTATCTTCTTTCTTCATCAGGGATTTGTATAGGTCATAATTCAGAAATATTTATACATTTCTTTTTTTAAAAAAAAATCAGTTCTTGATTTTTTAAAATGTATTTTGTTCCCAATCTCCAAATCTTAGCTGATGTGGGAGTTACAGTTGCATGCCAAAGATTAAGCACCCCTGGTCAAATTGTATGTGAATCCCAAGGCGAATAGAAGCTGACTCAGCTTTTGCCATGGTACAGTTAAAGTGACATCTTTCTGCAAATTTTATTTCATACTTACTATTTATGTGCAGCTGTTTACAGATTCAAAGTAAGAACACAGTGAATAAGGCAGGTGCAAAACTGTGGGCACTCTTTCATTCAGTCCTTTGTAATACCTCCTTTGACAGAAATAACAGCTTCCAAATGTTTCTTGTAACCAGTTACAAGTCTTTCTGTTCTTGCTTTTAAAAAATGTTCTACTCTTCTGTGCAGAACTCTTCTAGCTGAGAAATATTCTTAGATCTCCTTGCATGCGCTGCATGTTTGAGATCACACCACAGGTTTTCAATAATATTCGAGTCTGGGGACAGTGCAGGCCATTCCAGAGACTTCATCTTTCTTTCTTGTAAGTAATACAGGGTTGATTTGGAGGTATACTTTGGAGCATTGTTTTGAGGCCTGAGCCACAGGCCTAAGTAATTGTTATTTTACCTTAGCACTTTACCCCTCGTCCCATCCGTCCTAAGCCAATAGCAGCAGGGATGTGATCAGTCCTTTTTGCTATAATGCCTAAGTTGGAAATATACACATAAGCTAATCAAAACCACAAAGCTCCAATTACAGTACTGAGAACACTCAAAACAGTGCTTTTCAAAATGGTCACTTTTTTTTTCTCTCAGTACACACATGTGGTGTTTTGAGTTTAGATTATAAAAGAATGGGAAAATACCTGTGTACTGGAGCATAGCTATGTGAAAGATAATTTTAAAATATGGACAACTTTAAACCCTATCCTTCTAAATACTGAAGCAATTACCTACTCCATCTTATTTCTGAGAAGATACCAAATGTTTGCTGAGTTCGCATAAGTAGCAGGGGGGCAATTTCCAGCAGTTCCTCTCATCCCAGAATTAAAGTATGCTGGAGTGAGACAAGAGGGAACAGCTTCTCAGCTAATATTCTCACATCATTTTTTTTCTTTTTGCTTGTTGATTAAGACAATATTATTCTGGCAAGCTTTTGTGGTATGTGGCAGATGTGATGTTTCAATATTTTGGTTTACAGTGCTATATATATACAGTTGTAATTGAAATTATTCAACCCCCATTGCAAATCAGGTTTATTGTCAAAATTTACAGACTTTCAGCTGTTTGCAATGAACAAATCAAACAAAAGCAATTGAAATAGCTCAACACAAGGAATGCTTCAAGTGGTGTCCCCAAATTCAACTGAAAATGCAACTTGTAATGACTTCTCCAGTCTCAAAATTATTCAACCCCTTCATGGCAAGCATCTTCAGTACTTAGTAGAGCACCCTTTTGCTGTTATGACCTGCTGCAAACGAGATGCATAGCCAGACACCAGCTTCTGGCAGCGTTCCTGAGGAATCTTAGCCCATTCCTCATGAGCAGTGGCCTCCAGTAATATTCTTGGGTTTGTGTGCTGCAACCGCCTTCTTCAAATCCCACCAGAGATTTTCTATGGGGTTCAAGTCAGGTGACTGTGATGGCCACTGTAGAATCTTCCAGGACTTCTTCTGCATCCAAGCCTTAGTGGAATTTGAGGTATGCTTGGGATCATTGTCCTCTTGGAAAGTCCAATGACCCCCAAGCTTCAGCTTCCTTACAGACGGCATGAGGTTTTCTCCTAGGATTTTCTGATACTTCAATGAATCCATCTTGCCTTCCACACGCTGCAGGTTTCCAGTGCCGGAGGATGCAAAGCAGCCCCAGAGCATCATCGAGCCACCACCATGCTTAACTGTAGGCAGAGTGTTCTTTTCAGCATATGCTTCATTCTTCGTCCTCCAGACATACCGCTGATCCATCGGGCCAAAAAGTTCCAGTTTTGTTTCATCACTCCACAGAACAGAATCCCAAAACTTCTGTGGCTTATTTATATGATTGTGAGAATATTGGAGCCGACTGTTCTTGTGCTTTTGGGTCAGTAGTGGTGTACGTCTTGGAGTTGTGGCATGGAAACCTTCTGTGTTTAGTACGCGCCTTACTGTGCTCACTGAAACCTCAGTGCCTGTTGCCACCAAGTCTTGCTGCAGGTCTTTTGCAGTCACTCGAGGGTTTCTCTCAACCTGCCTTCTCAGAAATCTGGTTGCAGCCATTGACAGCTTCCTTTTTCTGCCCCGTCCAGGTAGTGTAACCACTGTTCCGTTAACTTTGAACTTGCAAACTATGCTTCCAACGGTGTCTCTAGGTACATTCAGTGCCTTTGCTATCTTTTTGTATCCTGTTCCTTGTTTGTGAAGGGCGATGATCTCTTCTCTTACCTTTTTGGACCATTCTTTTGTCTTAGCCATATTTCTAACATGCAGTCAAATGTGACACTTAACCAACCCCTAGCCAGTTCAGGTATTTCATGTGTTCCAGCTCAAGCACACCTGGTGCAACTACTGAAGTCCTTGATTAGTTGCATCAGGTGTGCTTGAGACACCACCTGTTTTGCATACTGTAATGTATGTGTGCTGTTGTGTCAGATTCTATTCAGGGGGTTGAATAATTTTGAGACTGGAGAAGTCATTATAAGTTGCATTTTCAGTTGAATTTGGGGACACCACTTGAAGCATTGGTTGTGTTGAGCTATTTCAATTGCTTTTGTTTGATTTGTTCATTGCAAACAGCTGAAAGTGTAAATTTTGACAATAACGAAGACAGAATCGGACCGAACACAATCTAGAGCCGCTATTAAGGCCTACCTTGTGGCGGTAAGAGCGGCGAAACGTGAATATTTCTCCGCTCTTATTGCATCCGCAGAATGCCGTCCAACGGCCCTGTTCAAGATTACTCAATCACTCTTGGGTAGGGTGGTACCGACCACCCACCTGCAGGGCCATGCGGAAGAATTTGCTGAGCACCTGCAGGATAAAATCGCTCAGATTCAGTCTAAGTTGGACTCCATGCGTGGAATGCAGTCTGGGGAGATGCCGAGAGAGTGGTCTTGCCCTATTATCTGGGAATGATTTGATCCTGTTGGACCTGAGGAAGTGGACAGGATCCTTCGAATTGTTAATTCCACCACATGTTATTTAGATCCCTGCCCTTCCTGGCTGGTGAAATCGGACAGGGAGGTGACAGGCAGATGGGTCCAGGCTATGATTAATACATCCTTGTTGGAGGGGGTGGTTCCAACTGCCTTCAAGGAGGCATTGGTACACCCCCTCCTCAAGAAGCCGTCCCTGGACCCTTCCATCCTGGACAATTTTCGTCCAGTCTCCCACCTTCCCTTTTTGGGAAAGGTGGTTGAGAAAGTGGTGGTGTTACAACTTCAAAGGACCCTGGATGAAGCGGATTATCTTGACCCTTTTCAGTCAGGTTTCAGGCCGGGATATGGGACGGAGACTGCATTGGATCTCTCGGCGGCTTTCGATACCATCGACCATGGTATCCTTTTGGGGCGGCTTAGGGAGTTGGGGGTGGGCGGCGTAGTTTTGCGCTGGTTCACCTCCTTCCTCCGGGGCCGCTCCCAGTCGGTGGTGATAGGGGAGGAGAGATCCAGCCCACGTCCGCTCCTGTGTGGGGTGCCGCAGGGTTCGGTTCTCTCTCCTCTCCTATTCAACATCTACATGAAACCGCTGGGCGAGGTCATCCGACACCATGGGAAGAGGTATCATCAGTATGCGGATGATACTCAATTATATATCTCCATCCCTGGTGAAGTAAGTGATGCAGTGTCCACCCTGTCCCAGTGCCTGGGGGCTGTGAGGGCCTGGATGGGGAACAACAGGCTTCAGTTGAACCCTGGTAAGACCGAGTGGCTGTGGATTGATGGCTTAGCGTCTTCCGGGAAATTATCATCTTTGGTTCTCGATGGGGTAGCACTACCCTGTTCGGAACCGGTGCGTAATCTGGGGGTTCTTCTAGACTCACGACTCCTGCTTGAAGAGCAGGTGGCAGTCGTGGCTAGGAGGGCTTTTGCACAACTTCGGTTAGTGCGACAGTTACGCCCATTCCTGGAACGCGATGCCCTCCGTACAGTCACTCATGCTCTCGTCATCTCCCATGTAGATTATTGCAATGCGCTCTACATGGGGCTACCCTTGAAGACTATCCGGAAGCTTCAGCTGGTGCAGAATGCGGCCGCGCGGGCAGTTTTGGGTGCGCCAAGATCTGCACATGTAACACCGTTGCTCCGTGAGCTGCATTGGGTGCCGGTTTGCTTCCGGGTACAATTCAAGGTGTTGGTTATCACCTTTAAAGCCCTACATGGCATGGGACCAGAATACCTGAGGGACCGTCTTATCCCCATGTTATCGACCCGCCCCACCCAGTCATTCAGAGAGGGCCTGCTACGAACCCCATCAATTAGAGAATGCCATCTGATGGGGTCTAGGAGGCGGGCCTTCTCTGTGACAGCGCCCACTCTATGGAACATCTTGCCCTCAGAGTTGAGACAGATTTCCTCCCTCCCGACTTTTAGGAAAGAGCTGAAGACCTGGTTCTGCCGCCTGGCATGGGAAGGAGGAAGGGATAGCTCCTCATGGGGGTGGCTAATTCCCTAATTTTAACGTCCTTCTATTAATGAATGCCTTCGTCCATCTGGATTTTATAATTATTTATTTTATTTATTTATTTATTTATGTTTCAATTTATATACCGCTCCATCTCCCCGCAAGGGAACTCTGGGCGGTTTACAAAACACAAAAATTAAAATCCGACAATTAAAACAACCCAATAAAACACTCTAATATATTAAAATTAAATATATTATTAAATTTTTATTGTATTGTATTGTTGTTTTATATATTTTTAGATTCTATTTTAATTATTTATTGTGAACCGCCCAGAGTTCCCCATGTGGGGAGATGGGCGGTCATATAAATTAAATAAATAAATAAATAAATAATGGCTAACGAGGAGCAATTTTTTTCACAAAATACTATTTTTGGAACTTTGGCCATTTTTCAATATGGAAATGCTTGTCCTAGGAACTACTGCTATATATAAAAGTTATGTTTCATTGACTGCAAAAGAGTAGGCAATGTTATATAAGTACAGACATTTTTTTTCTGGCTGACCACAAAAATGTGTGCTATTTGCTTCCTACTCCCTGAATAGTAAGATCATTTTTTTCTCCATGATGGTTATTTCCAAATAGTTGAAAATCCAGTATTGTACAACCAAAAACCTTAAAGTCCTTGTTGAATATTATTCAATTTCTTGCATTGAAGTTTGGATCCAGAATTTCCCTTTCAGAAGAACTCTTTCAAAAGTCACTGGAGAAAAGCTAGTGGGGTGAAAAGGTAATGATTTTTGCAATTCCCTTTACATCTTTTTCCAGACTGTTCTGGAGAGTCCCTGGCCCTCTCCATGAGATATAAAGGGAAAGACCAATCAGAGAAAACTCTTCCTCTCTCATTTCCCATAGGAATAATTCCCTTCACTAGAACTCTCTGCATCTGAGAGCCAGTTTGGTCTAGAGGTTAAGGCAACAGGCTAGAAACCAGGAGATTGAGAGTTCTAGTTCCGCCTTACGCAGGAAATCCGGCTGGGTGACCTTGGGCCAGTCACTCTCTCTCAGCCCAACTCACCTCACAGGGTTGTTGTTGTGGGGAAAATAGGAGGAGGAAGGAGTATTAGGTATGTCGTTGCCTTGAGTTATTTATAAAAATAATAAAGGCGGGATAAAAATAAAATAAAATAATAATAAATAAATCTGGGACAGTTGGTATTACTTAGGTCAAGGGTCGGAAATGGCGGCTCGCGAGCCAAATGCGGCTCTTTGGCCCCTTGAGTGTGGCTCTTCCGCAGGCAGGCGTGGCGGGCGTGGCGCAGCAGCGAGTGTGGCGGGGCAGGCGCGGCAGCGGGCATGGTGCGCGTTGCTGTGGGCATACCCCTGGCAACCTGGCAGCCGTCTCCGGCAGCCATCTTGACAACGGGCAGGGCTTTCCAAACTGTGTGTCACGTGACAAGCCGGAAGCGCTGAAGGGAGTGGAAATTCTCCGCGCCAATCAGCTGTGCCTCGGGAAGCCCGGCAGCCTGCATGCGCGATTTTTGCCTCCCTGCCAGAACCGAGGGCATTTTCGGGGTCCCCGGAGCCTGCCCTTTCGAAGGGGCAGCACTGCAGCTGCTGCTGCCGCTGCCCCTTCGAAAGGCAGGCTCCGGGGACCCCGAAAATGCCCTCGGTTCCGGCAGGGAGGCAGAAACCTCCCCTCTCCACACGCACACGCTGCCCTGGGGTGGAAATTCTCCCCGCAGAACAGCTGAGGCAGCTTGCACGCAGCCTCCCTGCCTAAACTGAGGGCATTTTCGGGGTCCCCGGAGCCTGCCCTTTCAAAGGGGCAGAACTGCAGCTGCTGCTGCCGCTGCCCCTTCGAAAGGGCAGGCTCCGGGGACCCCGAAAATGCCCTCGGTTCCGGCAGGGAGGCAGAAACCTCCCCTCTCCACACGCACACGCTGCCCTGGGGTGGAAATTCTCCCCGCAGAACAGCTGAGGCAGCTTGCGCGAAGCCTCCCTGCCTAAACTGAGGGCATTTTCGGGGTCCCCGGTCCCCGGAGCCTGCCCTTTCGAAGGGGCAGCACTGCAGCTGCTGCTGCCGCTGCCCCTTCGAAAGGGCAGGCTCCGGGGACCCCGAAAATGCCCTCGGTTCCGGCAGGGAGGCAGAAACCTCCCCTCTCCACATGCACACGCTGCCCTGGGGTGGAAATTCTCCCCGCAGAACAGCTGAGGCAGCTTGCGCGCAGCCTCCCTGCCTAAACTGAGGGCATTTTCGGGGTCCCCGGAGCCTGCCCTTTCGAAGGGGCAGCCGTTGCCGCCGCAGCGACAACCTGGAAGCACCGCTGCCGAAGCAGTCGAGCCTCTCTTTCCCTTCTTCTTCCAAACCTCCCCCGCCCTCTTCCATGCGATTGGCTCCCGCCCACAAAACCTGCCCCCTTCCACGCGATTGGCTCCCGCCCACAAACCCCGCCCCCTTCCACGCGATTGGCCCCCGCCTGCAAACCCCGCCCCCTGGCTCTCGAGCACTTCAAAATGTGCACGAGCATGTCAAAATGGCTCCCGGCAAAAAAAGTTTGCCGACCCCTGACTTAGGTCAATCGGAGAAACATTTCCTGCTTGGGCTAAAGATAGATAAAGATCCAAAGCTCCCCTCCTTGCTAATTTGTTTGATTAATTTGCTTTAAACAAGGTGATTTAAATCAAGCATTTTATTTTTCAGTTCCTGTATTTCTGAAGCAAGGAGGCAGGGTGATTTACTATTACTGTATATAATAAATTTGCAGCTTCTGCTGTGATCTGATCTTTGGGAAGTGGAGCGTTGGGGTTTTTTCCTCTTCATTGTAAAAGAAAAAGAAGAAACAGGAATGAAGACTGTGTCTAGAAACAGGTCTGTGAGGGACAGTGAAGATTTGAATTACAGGATCCTTGTTAAGGGTTGTGAAACAAAGCTATCTCTGGGATGTTTGCTGTTCAAACTGTGGAGGAAGCCAAGAAAGGAAGACCTAATATATTTGCTGAAGGCTTATTGTTGAGTTTGCAAGTACAGACATGAACTGTTACATTTCAATTCTGTGCTTTTGTGCCACCCTGTAGATGGTTGCAACTTTCTTGGTTCACTTACCCTGTTAAATCACTTGCTGTTTGTCAAGTTTGTGGCAGTGCTTTTGCTGGAACTTATTAGTGTATTGTTAACACTGACATGTCTTTACATCTTGCCTCCAGTCTTGATTATAGAGGCAAGCTACTGGTTTATTTGAAAAAAAATGCTACAGCTCTTAAACTATATCAGCTTGCAGCTATATTGTTCCTTTATGCAACCCAAGAGAATAATCCAAAACCTTTGGCCCGTTACTTAATTTTTGCATTGCAGAATTTGGTCTGCTGAGGGAAAGAAAATATATTTCTGTTTGGCACATTCTACAGAGAAGGTTATTTGCTTATTTATGTATTTTATTACACTGTTCTTCACTTATATTCCCATTGGTGGTTTGCCAGATCACTTCCTATAAGGTTTAGACTGCAGTTCTATGTATACTTATTTTAGTAAGTTCCATTTGAAAAATATGATTTACTTCCAAGTAAACATGGATTGGCTCAAGCTACATCTAAGTTTCCTAGAAACATGGGAAATAACTGAATCAGTTGATCAATTTATTATTGTGACCACAGGTCACAACAACATTACATAGAATTAAAAAAGAAAAAGAAAATTAGTAATACTAAGAAAAAGAGAAAGGAAAAAATAACAAAGAAAAGGCATGGAGGGGAGTTGAGTTAAGATCAAACCACTAGTAAAATTAAGAGCTTAATTTCTTTCAAAGTTTTAAAGCAAGTATGGCAAAGGTAGCAACCTGAGTACTAACAGTTGGAAGGACTTCCACAAGGAGGTAGTTCAGTCAGTCAGTGTCTGACCTCTTAAGTCTGTTTATCATCAGTATTTTCTTCCTAATTTATCATAGATAGGACAGTGGAGGATGTCATGGATGATGTCCTTCACTTGGCTGACACTGCAAGAGGGCAAAAGTGCTGTTCCACTAGACATTTACAAAACATCCCTTCAAGGTATGTGGTGGGTATGGTCTGAATCAGTAAATCAGTAAATTTATCAGTAAAATCAGTAAAAGCCTTCCTCAATGAAATCTTAGTAATGTTGACCAGATATTGGGGGAGAGTTTTATGTTTCTCATAGGCTGACCATAATTCCTTGAGACAAAACGGGACCCTAACTTACCCACGGATCGCCGGACAAAGTGGGTGTGTGTGCGTGCACGCATGCACTCCGTCTAACAAAGCCTCGCCGGCAGCGCGGTCCCTGTGGCGTCCCGGCAAACAGGGTGGGTGGGCGCACTCTCATTGAGAACGGGACAAAATGGACATTTTTGTTAAAACGACGGGATGGTCGGGAATTGTTTAAAAAACGGGACTGTCCCATTTAAAACGGGATGTATGGTCAGTCTAGTTTCTCACCATGGTGGTACCAAGCTGAAAACTCTGAAGATTGTACCACAGTAGCATGTCTACCGGCATCTTTAAAAGGTAAAGGTTTTCCCCTGCACAGTCGTGTCTGACTCTAGAGGGCGGTGGTCATCTCCGTTTCTTAGCCGAAGAGCCAGCGCTGTTGGAAGACACTTCCCGGTCATGTAGCCAGCATGACGCATGCGGAACACTGTTACCTACCCACCGAAGTGGTACCTATTTATCTACTTGCATTTGCATACTTTCGAATTGCTAGGTTGGCAAGAGCTGGGGCGAGTGCAGGATCTCACTCTGTCACACAGCGCTCAGGTCTCGAATCGCCGACCTTCCGATCAACAAGCCTGGCGTCTTAACCACTGAGCCATCGCGCCGGCATCTTTACAATTAAAAAAGAAAAAGAAAATTAGTAATACTAAGAAAAAGAGAAAGGAAAAAATAACAAAGAAAAGGCATGAAGGGGAGATGGGTGGTGGTTACGAAATTTGATACATAGTAAATAAATCTTGTTTCAAAAGGTTATCTCTGATTTTTTCACTGCTGCAAAAAGTAAGTTCCTCTAAAGAGGGCAGGGAATACAATTGTAGGATAGGAGGCGGGAGTTTGGTGCATTAATTTCCACCCATATAATGCAGAAAGCAAAGTTTAACTTATCTTAGATGTTTTCTAGTTTCTTGTAGTATCCTTAGCAGTGCAAGGTGAATTTTAACAGAGATTGAGGGTAACCCCACTTCCATCCTAAGGTAGCTGGAGGAGTGCCCTGAGGGAGACCAAAATCTTCCTTATGTTCTGGATTATTTCCAGCTGGGAAATGACCTTCTCATCCCACCCCCAGATCTCAGCCTCATATAACATCTGAGCAATCACTTTAGCATGAAATATTTTAAGTGCAGGTACTACTAACTACCCTCCTTTGGAGTAGAAAAACTTCAAGATAAGCCCCAACTGTGTGCTGGACAGTTGCTAAGACAGTGGATAAGTATGTTTTCTATCCAAGGGACTGGTGAAAAAAATGTCAAAGTATTTACAGGAAGAGTGTTGCTCTATGTCTGTGCTTTCCAAAGTCCCGCCGTTGGCGACAGTTTGGAAAGCTATGCTCTATGTGATGGGCATTAATTTACCACATGTGCTTGATATTTCTTCTACCAAAGACCTCTACCTTTGTTTTGCCATGGTTTATTCTCAATTTTTCTGTTTCACAATAGTCAGCCAGTCTGGTCATCAATCTTCTAAGGCCAATCTCAGTGCAAGAAATAACAGCCATATATACAGTATATCATCAGCAAATATTGAACCCAATTCTGTGCTGGGATATGTGCATGCGGTGAAGTGTTATATGTATGCATGCCATTAGCCACCAGTTCCCAATTTTTCCTCTCATTCTTTACTGAGGCCAAGATCTCTCCGTTGATCAATATCAGCATTGATCCACTTCTTGTATTTTAATAATTACTTATATTGGGGTAGAAATTGGATCAATAGCTCATTAGAAGACCAGACCTATCTTCCCTAACTCTCCTCTGAAGCTTTCTCAAAGCTTGTCTCTGAAGTCTACTGTTATGATCAAATCATCCCTTTCTTCTTATATTGGTTGGGAAATGACTGTATATAATGCAGTCTTGGTAGAGTTTGTCATTTAATAACTATGCCCTAATCCAGAAACCCACCCAACAGCCCCTCAGGAGCAAGCAGGATATCCAACATCACAGAGCCCAACCCCAGTGGTTCTATTTCCACTACAGTTTTCAAAAAGGCATGAAAAAATTGGAGTCTGTTCCAAGTAGCAGGAGAGAGAGATAACCTGAGGGGGTCTCGGTGGTTCTTTATTCTTCCCCCAAAAGAGACAATGCTGTCTTCTTCCAAAGCTCCTTGCAAATTCCAGGAAGGGGAGAAGATTGGTGGCAGGAAATAATGCCTGACATGTAAGCTACACCAATTCATAAATCCAATAAATAAATAAATAAATAAATAAATAAAATTCACATGTCCTAATACTAGTATTGGAAATGCTAATATTAGTATTAGAAATTTTAAAATGTAATATTTCTTTTCTGACCAGTTCTTTTGGGAGGGAAAAATCAGTAAGATTTTCCAGTCTAGCCGAGGTCTGTTATCACTCTTTCCACTGCACTAGTTCAGAAAGATTAAACACATTTATTCTTGGTGCAAATGTACAGAGGGAGGCTTTCAGTTTAATCACTCTGTCTTGTTGCCCTGCTGTCTCACTTGCTCAATTAATCTTAACTCTCCATCTGACAAATACTTAATTGTTTCTCTTTCCTTCAGAAGTTTTAATTGCTTCGATGTGAGGATACTGGTGGGGCATATATGTATGTGCTCCTGTGCAATTCACCTTTCAAGCAGAAAAGATCAATGGGTTTAAAATAGAAAGGAATGTTTAACGTGCTAATGCTATTTTGTTCAGACCTGGGAAATGGATTAAAAGCCCCGAGTCTTACCCAGTGAGCTATACGTTCTTCAGTCCTCAGCGTTCCAAATATTTTGTCATTCACACATGTGAATTGTGGGTTTGTATTCTGAGGAAATATTAAACGACGCCAGAACTCCTTTTTCTTCTTTTTCTTAAGGATCAGCTACTCCAGTTATATGAAAATGACCTCTGAAGGGAATGGCTTACTTCGTATCATACATTGTAAGCCTGATGCCATATTTTATTTCCACAATATCAGCAATATGTTTCTTTCTTTTTTTTAATGAAATTGTTCTCTGTCCTTTTTTCAGAATAGGAAGGAAGCTGGTATAAGGTCTGCAATCCTAGAGTCCTTTAAGACCTGGATTGCTGCCAGAAAAATGCTGCAAAAATAAAGAAATCAGCAACAGTTTTAAGGTACAAGGATATCAAATGAAATGGGGTGATAGTCAGTGACTTAGTCATTAGGGTGCTGAATAACATCATTTTTATAATTATCAGGCATTTGTTTTTAGATTTCCTATACTACATGCCTGCATTCCAAATATTAGAAAATATTAAAGCCTTTGTTATTTCTAATGGTCTCTTGCAGTTACTGGGATTCTTTTATGGTAGCTGATAGAACTACAATAACCGGCATCCGTTAGAAGACAAAATGGTGCCAAAATGATGATGCAAATGATGCAGTTATGTAATTTGCATCAGTGGCATTATGATGCAAGTACATAATTTACATAATGTATGCAGACATCTTGACACAGCTCTTGTTAGCTGTCTCTCTTGCCCTCCCTGTGGGCACTATGCTGTGAGAGCTTCTGAGTAATAATAATCAAATTATTTCAGGTGTTCTAGATAAACTGTGAATGATAATGCATAAGTGATTTGGATCACTATGTTTGATCTGATGGCAGAAGATGTGTATTCTCCTGGTGCAGAGGTGAACAACATCTGTAATCATAGAGGGAGCACTAGTTAATAGTTTTGTTTCTGTTTGTTAATTTAGGTTAAGAATATCTGCACAGAGACTGCCAGCCTTAAATCATATGAGAAAACTAGCCATGGATTATAATCATGATTGTCTTGTTGTGGCTCAGTCATTGTAAGTGAGGAAATAGGGTTTACCTGTGTCTGCCCTGACCAATCATAGTAGCTAAAGTTTCTTTTCATCCCCTTCATTGTGGCATTGGTTCTTCGTGCTCATAAAACTTCTATCTGTTCCCTTGTGAGATGCCTCAGGAGTAATGTGGCATGAGAATAAATGAGCCTAAAGTGAAGATTTCAAGAGACTTGTGGTTGACAAATTCTATTATATCAATTCTTCCCCCTAGAAAATTACCTGATTTTTCTTGTTTTGAATGCAAGATTTTAAACAGGTACATAGGTTGCTTTACCTTATAGCCCTCTTTTAAAAGAGAATGACAATTTGGAGTTTTCAGAAGAAATTGAATGCACATTTATCTTAAATCAGCCTACAGTAGATGCAGGTAATATGACAAAGAAATTAGAAATTATCATGAAGCATAATAATAATATATGAAAATATTATCATTCATTAGCAGGGCAAAGCTAACTCCTTTTACTCTAATATACACAGAGATCAGATGGAACAAAAGTAAAGTAGTATCTACCCAGTGAGATTGAACCACTCCAGAAAAGTATGGGTGGGGAAGCAAACAGACTATTTCATTAAAGGTATCTTCAGTAATGGAATGATGGCTTGCTATTATGTTCAAGAAAGACAAGCTATATTATACCAGGAATAAGAAACCTGATGACTTCTAAATTAGTTTATATCCTAACCTAACCTAACCTAACCTAACCTAACCTAACCTTAAGGTAAAGTAAAGGTTCCCCCCGCACATTTTGTGCAGTCGTGTCCGACTCTAGGGGCCGGTGCTCATCTCCGTTTGATAGCCGAAGAGCCAGCGTTGTCCGTAGACTTCCGCGGTCATGTGGCCGCATGACACGCGCGGAGCGCTGTTACCTACCCACCGAAGTGGTACCTATTAATCTACTTGCATTTGCATGCTTTCGAATTGCTAGGTTGGCAAGAGCTGGAGCTAGTGCGGGAGCTCACTCCGCACGCAGGGCTAGGGATTCGAACCTCCGAACTTGCGATCTTCCGATCGACAAGCTTGGCGTCTTACCCACTGAGCCACCACGCCCCTAACCTAACCTTACCGTCCTAATAAATGGTTAATTTAAACTATTCCACCGATGCATGCCTGAGGAAGAGAGAGCAAGCAAGCTCATATGTTAAAATCAGGGGTAAGTGAACTTTTGTGTGTTGTGGTACACTGTTTGAAAACACACTTTTGGCTACCAAGGATTTCAAGGGCCATAGTGGTGATGTCCCTGGAGAGGAAGGGAGGATCCACGCAGATCTTTTTTTTCATGTAGCCTTTTGGTCAGAGGTTGCTTAACTATGAGAGTCTATGGCTCAGTGGTAGATCACATGTTTTAAGTGAAAAAGATCTTGAGCATGGTAGGAAAAGACGCCTTTCTGAAATTCTGAAAGGGGATTGCCAATCAGGACAAATATTTGGTTGAGATGGAATGATGAACTGACTCAGTAGAACACAGCTTCCCTTGTGTCTGGTTTAGTACAAGGATGGGCAACATAGACCTTTAGCTGTTGTTGAGCTTCAGCTTCCATGAGCGGGTTGCATCCAACAACACTAGAGAGCTGAATGTTCCTGCAATGATTATGTCCAAACTGGTCCAGACTTATTTTTTGTTATATCACATAACAACCATAGTGAAACTGTTGTGTGTAGGACCTCTTTGTCTCAAGTGTGAGTTTCCATACTTCATTTAAGTCATGTTATGATTTCCTGTAATCCTAGCCAGACTTCGGTTTTGTCTCTAAAGTAATATGAATGCCATGGCCTTTTAAAAGATTTCCCTTAGCATCCCCACAAATTGCTACTTCTGTGAAACCAGCGTTCCCCCAGCTTTACAGAAGAGTGGCCAGTTGTGGAAGCAATTAAACATTAAAGGAGAAATAAGGCAGGGAATGGAGTCATATAAGTACTAAAAATGGCCCAGGTAAAAACTTTCAAAACGTAATAATTTTTCACAACATAGCTGTACATTTTATATGGAAACAGTGCAAAATTTTTAATATGGATATTTATAGAGAACAAAATGAAAAGCCTAGGATTAGAACCACAACCCCATAAAAACATGGGCAGGTTGCAGGCTGGTGCTGACTTAACTTAGTGGGTATAAGGATGTCTAAACCTCCATTTACTTGTTACAAAATGGTGAGCACTTCGTTGTTGACATCTTTTTCTTTCCCCTGGAGATGTTCATGCTCTTGGTGCAATGTCTGTAGGAGAAACGCTTTTACGTATTGGCTTCCACATGAACCAGGCTCTGCGATATCAGGATCCTGATGCACGTGAAAACCAATAGTTGTATATGCAAAATTTTCAGTGATTTTGGCATGGAACGGAATAATTGTAGCACCCACTGTCTTCTGGATTTCATAACAAGTGAAGAAGGCTTAACTTGTGTGGGATTGTGAAGTAGCTGGTTTATTGCTGAATGAACATGCATATGCAACAGTCTCCTTCATCAGATTCATGTGGGAAATATGGTTCGCAAACATAAACGGTATTTATTTCAATGTTAACTGGTACACTGGTAACTTATTATTTGTTTAGGGCTAAAGTTTATGCTGCATAAGTATTTCCATACTTGATTTCCTTTATCAAAAAGTAAACTCAAGTCTTCTATCTGGCAAGAACTTTTCTGAAAATAACTGTTAACTCACTAGATTTCACAACCTTGCAAGCTATTGCAGCTTTTTAAGCAGAAGTGTTTTAGTTTGGAGTACATTGTTTCCAATATGAATGCAGTTGTGGGGGGGGGAAAAGTGAACCAATCCATTTTTTTAGGGCTGTTGAAGTTGGACTGAGGTAGAAAGTAGGAAGATGGCCTGCTGCAAAGCAAAATACCAGCCTTTAGCATGTTCTTTATGTTCAATAATGTTTTGGAGCGCCAAATGGACTCCATACGTTTGATGAGTGGCTGCAAGCCAGTATTTTCTTTATAAATGTGGCTACCTGCCCAGAAAAGGAGTAAAAGTAAGCCTGGGTGGCAAAGAGGGAATGGCAGGTAGCATTTGGGCCACTCAGTGCTTTGCAACTGATTATAATTGGCAGTTATTTATCATTCTTATTATTATTTATTTAGATTTATTAGCTGCCCAACTCCAATGGACTCTGGACAGCATACAGAACTAGAAAAAACCATAAAAACAGCTAAAAACATTAAATCAGACAGACAGCCCAGACTAAAATGATCTAATAAACAACAAAATCAACAAAACAAAACAAAACAGGGGCCTTAAACAAATAATAAACGTCAGGCCTGGGACCCAAGCCAGCTTTTCAAAGCTTTCTGGAACCCTAGGAGAAAGGCACCATTCTTATCCTAGGGGGGATGCTGTTCCAGAGGGTGGGGGCCGCAACAGAGAAGGCATGCTTCCTTGGTTCCATAAGATGACAACATTTAATGGAGGGGACCCGGAGTGCACCCACTCTGCTGGAACGTACTGGGCAGGCAGAATCAATTGGAGACAAGCGTTCCCTAAGATATCCAGGCTCTATGCCATACAGGGCTTTTTGGTAATAACCAGCAACTTGAATTGCACTCAGAACCTGACTGGCAGCCAATGCAGCTCGTGTAGCAATGGTGACACCTGGGCACACCCAGAGGCGCACATTACTGCTTGCGCTGCTACATTTTGAACCAGCTGTAGCTTCCAGGTGGTCTTCAGGGGCAGCCCCATGTAGAGCACATTGCAATAATCCAATTGTGAGGTAACCAGGGCATGAGTAACTGTCTGAAGGGCCTCCCAATTGAAGGAAGGGTGCAGCTGGCGCACAAGAGGAACCTCTGCAAAGGCCCTCCTGGCCACAGCTGCCACCTGCTCTTCAAGCAATAGCAAGCAGTAGCTCCGAGTCCAGAAGGACCCCCAAGTTGTGCACTAGTCTTGAATGGGGAAGTGCAGCCTCATCCAAGACCAAGGATGATAACATCCCTGACCCTGGGGGTCCAAGCAGCCACAGCCTCTCAGTCTTGTTAGGATTGAGCTGAAGTCTGTTCCGCCCCAACCTGACCCAACCAGCCTCCAAACACTGGGACAATACATTGACAGCTCCACCTGTGCCACTCGAGGTTGAGATGCAGAGCTGGGTATCATCAGCATTATTTACATTTGGTAAGGCATCTCACCAGCCATTTTTCAAATGACCAACAATAACTTACCAAAATGCCTACTGTGCCTACCGGAGCAATAAGGTTGGGGACCCCTCTTTTGGATCAGGGATGGGGAATCTGTAGTCATCCAGCTCTTAGCAGTCCTATCCTGTATTTCTAATTGTGTGGGATGCTAGGAGCTATAGTTCAGCAACATCTCCTGTAGCAGATCGTACAACAGGGCCTATTATAAGTTTTCTGTATAATCTTTTAAAGCATGACCTTATAATTTAATATTAGGATGTACTATAGTTTTTAATTTAATATATCACTGGCCTTATTGGTCTGAAAGAAGATTATGTTCAGATGGTTGAAGTTATAATTCAGGCTTGTGGTGGTAATCAATATGTGCTATAGAAATGAGTAATGAACAGACTAGCCTTAGGCTTTCTGTAGATGATCATTCAAATTATGTATTAATATTTGTGGGATAGTATTGCAAGCCTGCCTGAATAGCAATAGTGTGGTGTCCAGTCTGCATATAAAGGATGAAGGAATAACTTACTGGGAAGTTAGTGAAAAATATATGTATGGTTATTGTGCTCCTTTAAAAGCATTGTTGGAGCAGGATACAATAAAGGGGAACAAATAATACGGCAAGAACCTTGCTTTTGTTTTGCTGTTTTGTTTTGAAAGAGCTGGTTCAGTTGTCCTCCATTGGAATGTTACCTCTGTAGCGATGCCACTATAAAAATTAAAGCTATCATCAGACATGGAAGTTCTTTTCACTTACCACCATTAATGTTCAGTGTACCATGTAAGAGGTAGGAAACTGCCTTTTATCAAGTCAGACTGCTTGTCCGTTTAGTTCAGCATTTCTTCTCTAATTTGCAGAAGCTACCCAAGGTCTCAGACATAGTCTTTTCCCTGACTTGTCATCAGCTTTTTAAAAACTAATATATCAGATCTTGAGCTTACTGTATGCAAAGCTTCCTGAGACACATTATTCCTGAGAGACATGTTATTCCTGAAATCCTATTCCAAGGATTGTCACAATAGTAATGAACACAGAAAATAGAGTGAAGAATTGGTTTTTGTTGTTGTTGTTGTTCAGTCGTTTAGTCATGTCCGACTCTTCGTGACCTCATGGACCAGAGCACGCCAGGCCTTCCTGTCCTCCACTGTCTCCCGGAGTTTACTCAAATTCATATTCGTTACATCGGTGATGCTATCTAACCATCTCATCCTCTGCCGTCCCCTTCTCCTTTTGCCTTCAGTCTTTCCCAGCATCAGGGTCTTTTCCAGTGAGTCCTCTCTTCGCATTAGGTGGCCAAAGTATTTGAGCTTCAGCTTCAGCATCTGTCCTTCCAATGAGCAGTCAGGGTTGATTTCCTTTAGGATTGACTGATTTGACCTCCTTGCAGTCCAAGGGACTCTTAAGAGTCTTCTCCAGCACCACAGTTCGAAAGCATCAATTCTTCGGCGCTCAGCCTTCCTTATGGTCCAACTCTCACAGCCATACATTACTACTGGAAAAACCATAGCATTAACTATACGGACCTTTGTCACCAAGGTGATGTCTCTGCTTTTTAATATGCTGTCTAGGTTTGCCATAGCTTTCCTCCCAAGGAGCAAGCGTCTTTTAATTTCATGGCTGCAGTCACCGTCTGCGGTGATCTTGGAGCCCAAGAAAATAAAATCTGTCACTGCTTCCATTTCTTCCCCTTCTATTTGCCAGGAAGTGATGGGACCAGATGCCATGATCTGAGTTTTTTTAATGTTGAGTTTCAAGCCAGCTTTTGCACTCTCCTCTTTCACCCTCATCAAGAGGCTCTTTATTTCCTCTTCACTTTCTGCCATTAGGGTGGTATCATCTGCATATCTGAGGTTGTTGATATTTCTCCCGGCAATCTTAACTCCGGCTTGTGATTCATCCAGCCCGGCATTTCTCATGATGTATTCTGCATATAAGTTAAATAAGCAGGGTGATAATATACAGCCTTGTCGTACTCCTTTCCCAATTTTGAACCAGTCGGTTGTTCCATGTCCGGTTCTAACTGTTGCTTCTTGGCCCGCATACAGGTTTCTCAGGAGACAGGTAAGGTGGTCTGGTACTCCCATCTCTTTAAGAATTTGCCAGAGTTTGTTGTGATCCACACAATCAAAGGCTTTAGCGTAGTCAATGAAGCAGAAGTACATGTTTTTCTGGAACTCTCTTGCATTTTCCATGATCCAGCGAATGTTGGCAATCTGATCTCTAGTTCCTCTGCCTCTTTGAAACCCAGCTTGCACTTCTGGTAGTTCTCGGTTCACATGCTGCTGAAGCCTAGCTTGTAGGATTTTGAGCATAACCTTGCTAGCATGTGAAATGAGTGCAATTGTACGGTAGTTTGAACATTCTTTGGCATTGCCCTTCTTTGGAATTGGAACATAAACTGACCTTTTCCAATCCTGTGGCCACTGTTGAGTTTTCCAAATTTGTTGGCATATTTAGTGCAGCACTTTAACAGCATCATCTTTTAGGATTTTAAATAGCTCAGCTGGGATACTGTCTTCTCCACTAGCTTTGTTGTTAGTAATGCTTCCTAAGGCCCACTTGACTTCACTCTCTAGGACAGGGCTTTCCAAAGTGCCGCCGCTGGCGACACACCCGGCGGCGGCGACATGCGCGCGCACGGCGACGGCGCGGGGGGGGCGTGCGGTGGTGCGTGCGCGCACGGTGGCAGCGCGGGGTGGCGTGCGGCGGCGCGAGTGTGCATGGCGGCTGCCGTGCACATGCGCGCTGCCGCTTCCGGCTGGTGTGGCGACACACCACGCTGTGTGTGGCGACACACTTTTGTGTCGCGACACACAGTTTGGAAAGCTCTGCTCTAGGATGTCCGGCTCAAGGTCAGTGACCACACCATCGTATTTATCAGGGATATTAAGATCTTTCTTGTATAGTTCTTCTGTGTATTCTGTTCTCTTCTGCTTCTGTTAGGTCCCTGCCTTTTTTGTCCTTTATCATGCCCATCTTTCCACAAAACGTTCCCTTGATATCTCCGATTTTCTTGAAGAGATCTCTAGTCTTCCCCATTCTATTGTTTTCCTCGATTTCTTTGCATTGTTCATTTAAGAAGGCCTTCTTATCTCTCCTTGCTATTCTCTGGAAATCTGCATTCAGTTGTTTATATCTTTCCCTTTCTCCCTTGCCTTTTGCTTCCCTTCTTTCCTCAGCTATTTGTAAAGCCCCATCAGTCAGCCACTTTGCTTTCTTGCATTTCTTTTTCTTTGGGATGGTTTTAGTTGCTGCCTCCTGTACAGTGTTACGAACCTCCATCCATAGTTCTTCAGGCACTCTGTCTACCAGATGTAATCCTTTAAATCTATTCCTCACCTCCACTGTATATTCATAAGGGATATGATTTAGGTCAAGGGTCGGCAAACTTTTTGAGCCGAGAGCCATTTTGGTATGCTCGTGCACATTTTGAAGTGCTCGAGAGCCAGGGGGCGGGGTTTGCGGGCGGGAGCCAATCGCGTGGAAGGGGGCGCTTTGGCGCGCGCTGATTGGTGGAGGCTCAGAAGGAAGGGCGCTGCCACCAATCAGCATCTCCGTTTCTTCTCCAGGGTTCTTCTCCTGTAGAAGAAACAGGGACGCTGATTGGTGGAGGCTCAGAAGGAAGGGCGCTGCCACCAATCAGCATCTCCGTTTCTTCTCCAGGGTTCTTCTCCTGTAGAAGAAACAGGGACGCTGATTGGTGGAGGCTCAGAAGGAAGGGCGCTGCCACCAATCAGCGTCTCCGTTTCTTCTCCAGGGTTCTTCTCCTGGAGAAGAAACAGGGACGCTGATTGGTGGGGGCGCCCTTCCTTCTGAGCCTCCACCAATCAGCGTCTCTGTCTCAGCGTCTTCTCCAGGGTTCGCGCCGCTTCCGGAGACCGGCTTTCTGATGTCGGTCGGCAAAGATGGAAAAAGAGCCAGCGTCAGGAGGCCAAAGAGCCAGATCTGGCTCGCGAGCCGCCAATTCCGACCCTTGATTTAGGTCATACCTGAGTGGTCTAGTGGTTTTCTCTACGTTCTTCAATTTAAGCCTAAATTTTGCGATAAGAAGCTCATGATCTGTCTGAGCCACAGTCAGCTCCAGGTCTTGTTTTTGCTGATTGTATAGAGCTTCTCCATCTTTGGCTGCAAAGTATATAATCAATCTGATTTCGGTATTGACCATCTGGTGATGTCCATGTGTAGAGTCGTCTTTTGTGTTGTTGGAAAAGAGTGTTTGCTATGACCAGCGTGTTCTCTTGACAAAACTCTATTAGCCTTTGCCCTCCTTCATTTTGTACTCCGAGGCCGAACTTGCCTGTTATTCCGGTTATTTTTTGACTTCCTACTTTAGCATTCCAGTCCCCTATGATGAAAAGGACATCTTTTTTTGGTGTTAGTTCTAAAAGGTGTTGTAGGTCTTCATAGAACCGGTCAACTTCAGCTTCTTCGGCATCAGTGGTTGGGGCATAGGCTTGGATTACTGTGATGTTGAATGGTTTGCCTTGGATTCGAACTGAGATCATTCTGTCGTTTTTGAGGTTGTACCCCAGTACTGCCTTTCCCACTCTTTTATTGACTATGAGAGCTACTCCATTTCTTCTAAGGGATTCTTGCCCACAGTAGTATATATAATGGTCTCCTGAATTAAATTCGCCCATTCCTGTCCATTTTAGTTCGCTGATTCCCAAGATGTCGATGTTCAATCGTGTCATCTCATGTTTGACCACATCCAGCTTACCTTGATTCATAGATCTTACATTCCAGGTTCCTATGCAATATTGTTCTTTACAGCATCGGACTTTCCTTCCACTTCCAGACACATCCACAACTGAGCGTCCTTTCGGCTTTGGCCCAGCCGCTTCACTCTTTTTGGAGCTACTCGGAATTGCCCTCTGCTCTTCCCCAGTAGCATATTGGACACCTTCCGACCTGAGGGGCTCATCTTCTGGCATCATATCTTTTAGCCTTTTGATACTGTCCATGGGTTTTCTTGGCAAGGATACTGGAGTGGTTTGTCATTCCCTCCTCCAGTGGACCACGTTTTGTCAGAACTCTTCATCATGACCTGTCCGTCTTGACCTGACTTCATTGAGTTACGCAAGCCCCTTCGCCACGACAAGGCAGTGATCCATGAAGGGGAAGAATGTGTACTTCCCCAATATAGTTCTTTGTTTCTAGGGAAATGTACTACCTCAGGAACAGTTGTGCTACCACTATACACAAGCTGTATAGTCCACAGAGTTGTGTTGGAGGATCATATTCAACACAAAAGTTAAAGTTTTCCAAATATAATCAGATACTGCCAGGCAAAATGCAACATCATCAACAGGGATTGTGTTGTACAATGCCAAATTTATGTTTTGCAATCAAGTGTAGTCCAAGATCTCCAGGTCAGTGTAACTCTGTATTCAAGGCTGTCCCAGCATGCCTGCCAAAGAAACCACAAGGCTGTATTTAGACCTATATTTTTATTCAAGTAATTCTTGCAGTACCTGGTATTAATTCATATTATCAGTGATCATGCAAATCAGCTAGACCAGCTTCTAGTTTTGTTTTAAATTCACAGGGGTACGGGTAATCATTTGTTGTGGTTCAATCATTCAGTTGTTTCTGACTCTTTGTGACCTGATTAACATGATTTCACCAGAACTGTCAGTAATTGCTTCTTTGAGTTCTTGTAAGCTCATGCTTCTGTCATTAGTGATAGTATCTTGCCACCTTGTCTTCTGCTGGCCTCTTTTTCAATTGCCTTAGATTTTTCTAAAAATCAGAGACTTCTCCAATGACTCTTACCTTCACATAATGTATTAGAAACATTTAGCTTCATTATTAGTGCTTCTAATGAGCAGTCTGGTTTTACTTCATCTGGTATTGAATGATTCCTTCATGCAGTGTCATAAATTCATTTAAACTTCATTTGTATAAAATTGGCAATAATTATTAATGCCATAGGTTTGATTTGGGGAAGAAGAAAATAATGTTGATCTTTTTCCATAAGACAAGTTGATTGAACACCTCAGTCCTCACTGATTCAAAACCAGCTGGTTATACCACAAGTAGTTGTTATAAAGCTATAGCAATTGATGACACAATTCAGTAGGAACTGCTGGGCAGGCAAATTGACTGGTATAGGATGTTTTTGACAACAAACCCCCCCCCCTTTATTAAGAAAGTAAATTAAGAATGCAGATTTGCTTCAAGCCATCAGTCTGAATTTGCTCCTGAGCTAAGCTGTATATAGTAGGCACTTCCCAGCTTACTAGAAAGTAATCACCAAAAAATCTTGAACGTTGCTGATTCTGATGGTCTCTTCGCCATCCCCTTCATTTTTCAGATGCAGCTTATATAGAAGCAAAACTAACTTTACATGTTCAAATGCTGGTTTCTTCTTGAAAGGATCGTTTTAAAAAACAATTATATTGGCTTTTGGAGCCTTTGAGTGAGGTTAAACCCGTGTTTATCCCTTTGGTGACTTCTCTCCTTTGGGTGGCTGGCTGAATTTTGTTTTATTTAAAGCAGTCTGTGAACTTACTTTGTTTCTGCCCACATCACGGCATTCCTGAGATTTTTTTCACAGGCTTTAGCAAGATCATCTGACAGTAACCAGCAAGTCAATGAACTTTATACACAATTAAGCACCAGAAGCTGGGAGAATTCCTTACTGAATATGTGTTTTCCCCACACATTTTGGAAAGCATATGCTGTATGTTGATCTTCCACTGGTAGAATGAATGTCGCATATAGTAATTGAGCTGTTTTCACATGATTTAATACCAAACAGACTAAGAAAGAAGAATGATTGCATCCTTTACATGGGCCTCACAGAACAGTCACCTCCCACACTGTTTATTCAGACTCAGAGCTCAACCATTCACTGTTTAAGCCAGAGGTTGGGGTGGGGGGAAGAATCAATCATGAACAATCCCAAAGCATGTAATCTTTCAGTACAAAGTGGAGCGTTTTTTATATAAACTAAATGAGTTTGAATTACATTTGTTGCAACAAACTGGAATTTTTCCTTCAATGTGGAGCAATACTTGATCCAGCCACTCTTTACAAAAAAAAGTAACTGAGAGTTTGCCTCCCAAACAATTACTGGGGTGGAAGTAGAATTGTTCCTCGGTTAGCATTTTGGTAAATTAAAACTAGTATCCCAAAGAAGTTTGGCCTCAGATGTTGGACACCTGTGGAAAGTTTCAAATCAAATTGAAGCAAACAGAGTTCTTTGAAAGCCTACTTAGCAACTCTTAGAACTACTCTGAGTTCTAAATATCTGTCTGAAGTTGTGTTAGATACTAGTAGACACTGATTAAAGTTAAAATAAATTCATAAGAGCAACTACTGGGAACAGGTTTGCACATGTGAGCCAGCAAATTATCACTTATAAGTATATGTTGCTGTGACACAGACACATACATTTTTGGAGGGATGGCTCAAGGAGGAAGCAAAACCAAGTTTCTTGGATATTCCTGAGGTGCTATATTTTTATTATTTTTTTGAGTTTAAAATGACCTTGCAGTTGATAACATGTACAAATTTATATGCAATCTATAGTGCTATTATAGAAAGTATTATATACATAAAAGGAGAATCCTAAGCAAACATTAGGAAAAGATATTTTAAAAAAACTAGAAAAACAAATAGAATATTTCAAGCATCCCTTACTTTCCTTTAATATAGAAGTCTTAATTATCTGTTTATATAAATTATTACAATTCAGATTTTAAATACTAAGCCTAGACCATTCAGAATCTTATTGTCCAGTCTTGGCTCTCCATTGAAACAAAGGCTAAGAATTTGCAAATTTCACTGAAACAAGATATATAATCTGGTATATAAACATATTTCTTCGAGTACAGTATGTATCTTTGCAACCCTCAAAGCATAGTTTATTCAAAGTTCTTTGTAAATTGATGTATTCCAAGTCTTTGGAACATAGTTTAATAGTACATTAGCATCTGTCAACCTTAAACTTGCTTCCAAGAACCCAGTATACCATAATAACAATAATACCCAATCAGTACAGAACTCTCAGTTGCCATCACAATTGGTGGTCTGACTTTATTGACCATGGTGAGTTACAGTTTGTGCAAATGTGGTTTAGATGTTCTGAGTAATTCCATGATCAGTGGAAGTAGAAACCCATTTGCCAGTAAAATATTTTTAACATTTAAAAATTAGCTATATAATGGGAAACACTCATTATATATATAAACTCTCCCCCATCTTCCTCCCCGTTTTGTCTTCTGTGCCTAGGAAGATTAAGACCATTTCAGAAGCTCAACAGCAGCATGGTGATTTTAACGACCCTCCTTTAGATGATAAAAGGACTTAAAAATTACATCTCAATATAACCATGACCTAGCCCCAGGTGTAAGGTCACACAGCTACCTAGGAACATATTTAGGATTCCCTTACCAACTTTGCTCAGACTGAAGAAGCTCCTTGGATAAGGAGCGAAACGTTTCTACTAAGAAAATAGAAATCCAGTTGACATGATTCAAGCTACAGACAATTCCACCTGGATGACTGAGAACCTTCATAGATATATAATGGGAAGAAAAAAAGTAAAACATACATCTAGAATGGCAGGACTAACATACATATGGAAATGTACCGTAAGGCCTACCTTTAAAATCAACAACTGCTCATCTCAAGTAAAATCACATAGATTCTGGATACAGGAAAATAGGGCTGTTGCAGCTTCAGCTTCAGCTTTTAACAGCTTCCTAATTCACTTAATCAGGCTAGTTTTTCCAGTTTATTTTTTCATACATTGTTCAACGAAAGGTATATTTTTCAAGGAATCACTGTATATAGTGTATAGAGCCAATTTGGTCTAGTGGTTAAGGCAACGGGCTGGAAACCAGGAGAATGAGAGTTCTAGTCCCACCTTAGGCATGAAAGCTGGCTGGGTGACCTTGGGCCAGTCACTCTCTCTCAGCCCAGCTCACCTCACAGGGTTGTTGTTGTGGGGAAAATAGGAGGAAGGAGTATTTGGTATGTTTGCTGCCTTGAGTTATTTATAAAAATAATAAAGGTTGGATATAAAATAAATAAAATAAAAATATAATAAAAATATACATTTAGAGAAATGAAAAACTATCTCATACCATGTTAGAATATTTTTGTATCTCCTTCAGAATCCTAGGCTACCCCTCCTGCTGTTCTCCAGTCAGGATAGATTATAACTTCATGCTAGCTGGGGCAAGCTCAATCTGTTTGAAGAGCAACAAGTTGAGGAAGGCTGGCATCTCCAACTAACAGCATTTTCCCCAAATTTTGACAGAAGTTGCTTTTCAGATTATGAACTATCTGATTTTTTTAAAAAAAGTAATTATGATAAGAATGGAACGTGAGACTAACACATGCAAGCACATGTGTTTCTCCATAATTTATTCAGATATGTAATAATATAGTTGCTATATCCCTGATCATTTTGCTTAAGTGATCATAATTGGAGTGCGGTGAATTTAACCAACATGGGTAAATAGAGAGAAAAATAGATTCAAAACATTAAATTTATCAAGGTGGGCTGCAAATTACAGTAGAAAATGCAAGATTTGCCATGGAAAGAAAATGTCTTAAATGGTCCATGTAGTTTTCTTTTTTCTTCCAGTGATAGGGCAGACCAACGTCAAAGACAATCTTGGTTATTCAGCAAGGCTTGTTCTTCTATATATCTGACAGTTATGTCTTTAATGCTTTTCATCAATTTATCTGAAAAAGACATTATATCACATTAAACTGTAGCACTGTGCCTTGAACAATTTGACCATTTTCCAAATGACAGAATCAAGATATTGGCTATTTATTTGTTTGTTTATTAGGTTTATACCTACCCTCCTGGCAATCAAGATGGCTTACAACAACAGGAAATGCAAAATATGAAGAAAATGGTATTAATAGAATTAGAATTCAGATCAAAACAAACGTTAAAATAAATGAGTTAACAGTTCAAAGCTTTGTGGAAGAGAATTGTTTTTACCAACTTCCTCAGAACTGGGAGCGTACAGACCCAAGTATCCTAGGGGGCATCTTCTACATCCTGGGAGCCACGCAAGTGGAGACCTTTCTCACATACCAGGTAGTAGTGGGGTATCTTCAGAAAGGCCTCTCCTGCTAATCTGACTAAGCCAAGCAGGTTTATAGGAGAGGCTTTTTAAATAAAGGTTTTATACTTGCCTCCTTAAAGTATACAGGAATACATCCTGTACTTGAGAAGGCATTGATCACCTCCTTTAACCATAGGGCCAGCCCAGCCTAGCTGGTTTAATTAGCCAGGAAGGGCAAGGGTTGAGTAAGTAAGTAATGGCCCTTATTTCTCTGCACACTCTGGACACATCCTTCAGATCTACAAGCTGAAAGGAATGAACTGGACAAGTGGTTACCATGGTTACTTTCTTATGACCTGCCCCAATATTGCAGTCCAAATTGAGGTGAATCAGGTCAACTTTACCTGCAAAGAATGATGAAAATCATTCTCAGCAAGTTCTGACAGTTCTCATTCCCCTCCCCCAGCATCTTGAGGAAGGTGCATTGCTGGCTTGGTCAGTGCAGATGGAATGGAGGCAGAGAATCAGGACTTCTTTGCTGCGTCCACTATCACAAAATAGGATTTCAAATGGGCGTGAAGAAAGCCCCCATTGTATGTTAAAACCTTTTCACTGTGAGAGTCCCTCCATTTGTGTTCTTTAATTTCAATTAATGAACTTCAGAATGGCTCATTCAACTATTTCATGGAATATTGGGAGTGAAAACATATATCCTTGCAGTCTACCTCCTTACAATGGCAATGGATACAACTACAACTTTGCTTATTCCCATGATTTGCTGCAATGTTGCTTGAAAGCTTAAATGTATCACATTACTGACACCAGTAATCGTGGGCGTTGTAGACTACATTTGAACACCCTCATTGCACTCTCAGAGATCATGGGAGTTATTGGCATATTGTGGTGTTTCCTTTCACAGCAGTGCTGTTACCTGCTGTGTTCCTGTTTAGCATGCAGAAGTATACCTAGTATTGCAACAAGTAAGAACTCCCTTCTTCACAATGACTTCTATGTCCTCGATTACCAGCGGATCTATGAATCTTGCTGCAGATACTTTGGCATGGACTCTATTCTCCCTATTTGCCTTTGCAGAGAAATTTATCAGTATGGTTGTTAAAAGAGCAGTCATGATGATTATAAATGATGGAGGCATTAAAGAATTTAAATCTCACGTTACTGAAATAATTAATGGTGAGGAAAGAGGATATGGGCCTAAGAATTTATTGCTGGACATAGGTCTTAGCTTCCTTATGGAGGCTGGGCTGGAGGAGAAGTAGGGGGAGTGTGACTTCCAGTGCTGCACTATATAAAAACCTTATTCTTGTGGTTTAATGTGCATGGTAATATGAACCCAGTAGCTGTTGTGGTTTATCAGTTACTGAGAATGATGCTTTTCTAAGAATATGGTCTCTTCCTGCCTCACATGTAAGCCAAAAGCCTTTTGTGGGCAGTTTGACAGCTGGTAGATTTTGGTATGAAATAACTGTTTGGTGGTAATAAGACCAAACAGTCCCTCAATTCACACTGCAGGTGACCTGGACAGAAATTATATTGACTGAAGCAGCATTTAAACACATGACACCAACATTACATTTGAGTGTGTGCCAAGAAAAATGCAAGCGTGGCTAAAACTGGCAGCAAGGATAAGGGATTAACTTGTCCTTCTAGGTCCGTAAATGAGGCCCTCAGACGATCTTTCCACTTGGTAGCACGAACGCCATGTGTTTATGGTGCTAAATAAAATATAATAAATCCCGTTCATTTATTAAGTCAGCAAAAAGCTGAATACCTGCTATTCCCTTGTTCTAGTTCCAGTAAGTGGGTCATTCAATATCCTGTTCATTTTAGAAATGTTCTCTGCAGCTTGTCTTGCTTTGGTGGGAGATTGCAAAATAATTTTACACACACATGTGCGTATACACACACACACACAAACACATGCATATACAGTTTACACTCAAAAAGAAACTGGCTAATTGAAACCACAGTCTGTATTAAGACAGTTTTTAAAATCACTTACTCATCTTTGAAAATACACACTGACATAAATAGATAGTTTTCTTTTTAACCTGCAAAATCAATTGCTGTTAAAATAAAACAGCAGTGAGTAGGTTGGAGGGTTGAGCCTCATAGGAAATAAAAGAGAACGGATGCTGCTAGCTCATATCATTTAATTAATATTGACAATATTTTTGTTTCTTTGCAACATTTGAACTGCCTTATAGCAATTACAAATAGTGGGATGTCATTTGGCAAGTTTAATATTAAATGTTTGGGTTTAGAAATTTTTAAAAGATCAATAGACTATATCAGGCTTACTCCCCATCTTGAGCTACAATGAGTGCTCACAGTGAATTGTCAACAATGATGCATTTAGTTTCTTCCTCTTTTGGAACTCCATTCATCCATATAGGACAAAACTGCTTGCACAATGATGCATTGCTCCCACTTAGCTCTCTGTCTGCCCAGGAAAAACTTAAAAATGATGCAAAATACATGCAGAAAAAGCCCATAGTAATTTCTTAATTAAAGACAGCTTCCGCTCTACCTAGTAAGAATAGAACATTTAACTTTAGTCCTAAGGTGCAAATCACATATTCATTTTTCTGCCTACTGTAGATGTCTGCTCCATCAAACCAAGCTCCTTGCTTTGACTTGCTCCTCAAAACACTGTCACCTTGAGCAATACCATTTCATGCCAGTGTTCGTGTTTTTCTCAAATCAAACACTTCAGCCACCTTTCAGTTGGCCCATTTCTGTATAGGACAGTTCTCTGCAATCTGAAACTCTCTGCCCCCCCCCCCCACTGGACCATGTAGCTCAGTAAGCTACTTTTGGTTGCCCCTTGCCTGAACCTGTGATTACAGAATGGGAAATTTTCTAAGTCAACTGCATGCAGTCTGCATTTGGCTTGCTGCACCACACAGTATGCAGGTCTGATACAAACAAACAAATTGACAGTGGTAGAGAACACATAGTGCATGGAGGTTCCCTATCCAGCCTGCTGGCTTCTTTCCTAGGTCTGCCTGTCTTCGTAGGTCCTACTTGGCATCTCTCCCCAAACCATAGGGAAAGGGAGCAGAGTTGCTCGAGAATAGGTAATCCTCCCCAATGTTTAAACTCTTTCAATTAATACAAATCTACTCAGTACCTAATAATCCCTATGTTTTTGTCCATTTAATCTTTCATTACCGTAAATTCTTCTAATAAATTGACTTTTACTGTTGAAAAATTTATTTATATCTATTTATACTAGAATAGTCACTTTAAAATGAGAGTGCTCCAATGTAAATTGAATATTTTGTGCAGCTCAGATTGGTAATTGCATATAAACCTGGAATGCCTGCTGCACTTTGTTTTGTCTCTCTCTAAAGAAAATGCATTCATGACTCTAAACTAGAGTTTTCAGGGAAAATGTGTCTTATATTATACTCTGAACTCCAAGAACACCGGTAGTGGCGCATATCT
Organism: Charina bottae; assembly: GCA_023362775.1. Lineage (NCBI taxonomy): Eukaryota > Metazoa > Chordata > Lepidosauria > Squamata > Charinaidae > Charina > Charina bottae. The sequence continues at coordinate 2,648,241 of JALMGJ010000030.1, read as the reverse complement.
ACTTCTAAGAATTAAATCAAGTGGTATATATTTATATTCTAAGAATTGAATCATCCTGCCCCATCTATTGAGGCTTCCTGCTCTTAAAATAAAAAGAAAGTCAGAGGAAAGAAAAATGTCTGAAACAGAAACTGTATGTGTCTCAACAGTGTCATTGTTTCTGTACTCCCAAGACAATAAGCTAGCTACAGAAGGCTCTGGGACAATTTTTTAAATAGTTTGTTATCTTGTGCATATCAAAACTCATCACTCAGGTCTGTCCACAACAAGAAGTCTTTTAATAGAGAAGCCCTTTCCATATGAAGCCCAGATGTTCAGTCTTGAAGGAAATGCAAGCTTATATCTACTGAGAGTATCTCTGTTAGAGATATCTATCTGGAGGAAAGCTCATTGGGTGACTTTGGGCCACTCCCTCACTCTCAGTCCAACCTACGTATCTCACAGGGTTTTTGTTGTGGGGAAAAATAGGAGGAGGAAGCAGTATGTAGGTAACATCATCAGTGCTAGTGAGTGCGGGGTTTGCTCCTTGGAGAAAACCACACCCCCACCAACACTGGCAGGGCAAGCTACTGTATTAGAAAAAAAACAGGGAGCAAATCCCACACTCACTAGCACTGATGATCTTACCTAGTCGGGTAATGAAATGTCTGCAAGCAAACAACCAAGCTCAGAGCACCAAGTGCTATGTATGCTGCCTTGAGCTCCTGTGCAAAAAGACAGATGTTATTTGACTTCCATTGGCCCCAGCCAACATGGCCAATTGTTAGGATTATGGAAGTTGAAGTTCAGCTGTATTTGGAAGACCACAGATTTCAAATCCTATGTTAATCAGATTTATTTAGGATTGGTCTCTTTGAGTTAGAGTATCTATGATTTGGCCTGTCTGCTTTCTCTGATGCCTAGTCTTCTATCTGAAGGGAGTTATACAATATAAGGAAACATTCAGGCCCCCATCTATAGCTGAACAGCTACATTCCCTACATAGATTGATAACATAAAACTGAATGAAATAGCAGCAGCCACCTTCATTTAATATGTTGTCCCCACTCACAAACAAAGCCAACCAGGGAAGAAAGGGACTGGTGCTATTGCCTGGAGGAAATTTTATGCTCTATATCAAGGGTCGGCAACCTGTGGTCTGCAGCCCACTGGTGGGCTGCGGGCCACTAGGAAGTGGGCTGCAGGGTGAGCCGGAGCAGCTGATTGGTGGGGGCCCGGAAGGGGAAACACCTCCATCTATCAGCGCGCGGTGTGTGCACGCACGGGGAGGCTTTTGCCTTTCTGCCAGAACCGATGGCATTCTCGGGGTCCCTGGAAATCTCCGCGCGCACGCTGCCGGTCCCCTTTCCCGTGGCATGGGGTGTGTCCTTGCTCTATATGATGTTCAAAGCAGCTACCAGTCTCATGAATAAAGATGTTAGAAGTCTGAACAAATATGACTATTACTTCGTTCTTAAAAAATTAACCTTAGGGAAAAAGTGAACAGAAGATAATCCAGGACGTACTATTTTTTATTTATTTATTTATGCTTCAATTTGTATACCGCTCCATCTCCCCACAAGGGAACTCTGGGCGGTTTACAGGATACAGCAATTAAAATTTAACAGTTAAAACAGCATAATAAAATGCTAATAATAATTATTATTATAATTATTATTATAAAATAATAAAATAAAGTACTAGCAGATATCTGAGTAATTCTCCAGGAGAGTAATTTATTAAATGGAATATCTCCATCTCAATACCAGGGCATAGAGTAGATTCAATTTCTTCATGGTGTCATTGATGCCTAAACCCAGCCTCCTCACTGATAAAGAGGGAACCACCAAATTCCTGTAAGGCAACTTTCTTCAGCCTGATGTCCTTTAAATATTTTGGACTTGGTTGGAAAGGAGTTACGATTTTTAAAAAACGTCTGGAGTACAATCTGTTTGGAACATTGTTTTTGTGGGAAATTTCTGACTGACTTTACAATGCTACATCTATAGTATCTATACTGTCCATGCTGTGACTCATGGCCCTGTGAATTGTTTTTGTGGCAGAATCTTTAAATAAGCGTAGTCTGGACTTACCAACAATATTAAAAGAGAGTGGTTTTTTTTAATAAATTTTATTGAGTTTTAAAATACATATTAAAAGTTAAAGCAGAAAATAAAGATAGAAATTCAAAGTAAGAAAAAAGTAAAGAAAAAGTGAAGTCAAGAAAATAATAAGCAAAAGAAATATAGAAAATAGATAGCCTCCAATCTATCTTTGGTCTTTAAATACAATAATTTGCTTTAAATGTTAGTCTTTCATACAATATACAGGAACTTTTCTTTGTCATATAGACTTCAATTTCTATAATCCAATCTTCTGGTCTTCATGTAAGTTTCACCTTTCTTGCAATTCTCCAATTATCCATCTGTGGTTTCCACTCCTTGGGATAATATCCATTTAAGTGTTCTTAGCTGTATCAGTTTAATGTTTTTTATTCACTCTTTCCATTTTTACATCTATATTTATATCCTTAATAAAGTCCAATTAGTCTTAAATCATATATATAACAAATAAAGGCCTTATTTTAATTCTAATAAAATACAATATATTCTATTCATATATATCCATAAAAATAACATTAATTTAATCATAATCTTATTTAAACTACAATTATACCATATTCTACTTCTTCTTATATATTTACCTAATTAACAAATTTTGTAACTACATATTCCACTAATACATAACCTAACAACAATTCTCATAATATTCATACATATAATTATAAAAATATGTCATCCTGTAATAACATTAGTTCTAATTCTAACTCATCATCCCATCCCAATGGTATATCTTCTCATACTTGCATCTCCATAAAAAAAAAGTAATCTATAACATCAACTTATTTATATCTAATTTTTAAATCCCATATCCTACAATTAAAATATCACATTTTTATATATCCATACATTTTCTCATATCAACTTTACTCTATGTCCAATCCAAATCCATGATTTCCTTAACCATGTGTCCCACATTATATTAAATCTCCTATTCAGGTTATGCCAAAATCACAATATGCAATCTGTTTTGTTCTATATCTCATGTTCTTAATCTTTCCCAGTATTTCACAATAGCTATCTATTTGCATATTAAAATCTTCCTGTCTCAACTGCCACGATGTGTTTGTACCCAAGTTGTAATGTGTAACCTGTTTTGTTAACCATTTCATGTAGGATATCAAAATCTTCTTTTGAACCAATGTATTTAAATCCCCCTTTTCTTGTTTCTTCACTATCTCAAAAAAATTCTCTTCCATTTCTAAATCTATCTTTTGTTCCTTTTGTTCCAAGTCTATCAATAAAAGTTCCAGTGATTTCTTAATTTCTGAAAGAGTTTCACAAAATTCTTTTTTAAAATCTTGAAGTGCTGTTAAAAAAGCCATTCTCTCTCATCCCCTCCTTCTTCTTTCAAGCTGCCGTAGCCAGCCGTTCTAGTCAAAACAACACTTTTCCCAGGGAGTGAGAAGTCAGCTGATCTATTCGGATGGAAAATTACCAGCAGGGTTTGTCTATTAAATAAAAAAAATTAAAATAAAAGATAAAAAGATCCAATAATCCCAAATAAATAGAGAAAATAGTATTTCAAACAGTTTATAAAAAAGGGAAAGGATAAATATCAACCAGTATAAAAAGAGAAAAAAAGAAAATAAACAGATTCATCAATAGTTAGTCCAACAAAATGTATTCAAAAGATATTTAAAAAAAAAAACTTATACTTCCAAGTGAGACAAAATCCACTCTAGAAAAAATAGAAAGGTAAAAAGAAAAAAAATGCAGACGTTTCACTATGCCTCCAATATAAATCCATCATGTTTCCACCATGATTACTATAGCAAAGAAAACACAAAATTTGCCAACATTTATGTGCAAAGTCCAGAGATAGATCTTAGATCATAAAACAATCTATTCTAAAAAATTTTTTAAAAAAAGTAATCTAAAAGCCAGCTTTAGCTCTAACTTACTTATTCCCTGTAAGAGCTTGAATCAGTTCCAGTCGTCCTCACTGCTTCCAGCCCCTCGCTCTCTCCGCGGTGGAAAAACAACAGAAAAAGTGGGGGGATGCAATTCCAACGACCCTGTGATCAATCTTCCGATTCTCCCCTCTCCAGGGAGACATTCCGGTGATCTTATCTTATCTATAGACCACTGCAAACAGGGAAAAGCTAGCCAGGTCTTCAGCGCTCTGAAAAACTCTGACTCATCGAGCTGCTAGTCCGGCTTGGAGTGACAATATTAAAAGAGAGTTGATAAAGAATCAAATGAGTAGTTATTTGTACCAATAAACCAAAAGCCTCTGTATGAAATTAGACTATGGCTATCATTCTTCATTAGAGCAAAAATTATTTCAGATTTGGTCTTCCCTAGTATAAGTGGTTAAGGCAACGGGCTAGAAACCAGGAGACTGAGAGTTCTAGTTCCGCCTTAGGCATGAAAGCCGGCTGGGTGACCCTGGGCCAGTCAATCTCTCTCAGCCCAACTCACCTCACAGGGTGGTTGTTGTGGGGAAAATAGGAGGAGGAAGGAGTATTAGGTATGTTCACCGCCTTGAGTTATTTATAAAAATAATAAAGGCGGGATATTAAATAAATAAATAAATAAATAAATAGTCATCTGCTATATATTTGTATATATTATTTAGTCCTGCTGACTATGTTTGTGTAACCTCTTCTTTATGACTTGACTTACTTTTTTTTTTGTACTTCTTAGCTGTGACATTTTTAAAGTCTGGTCAGATTGGAAAACCTGAGATTTTTGATGTTCTGGGACCTAACTCTGAGCAATGCTGTTTCAATGGCCTTGCTGGCTGGGACTACTGAAATTATGGCTGAGGAACATCTGGAATCACTACTAGTTCCCCACCTAGGATGTTATACCGTATAACCTAGGCAACAACCTGCTCCAACAATAATGTCAACCTATAAAGATCTTAGGAGAAAGACCACATGAGATGCCATGGAATTTAATTCTAGGAAAACACAGGTAGGGCTGCAAGCTAAAAACAGCTCCTCCTCTATTTTCGAGTGCAGTGGGTACTCAGTTCCTCCCCTACTAGATATCTTGATACCAGACCTCCCCAGCACTACTTTTCTTTTCTGCATGACTTTGGCAGACTTGCATTGCTCCTTCTCTTGCCCCACAGTTGCATCTGAAATTCTGATCACCTCTCCACCCAAGAAGCTCACATCTAATGTGTGTCTGCTGTATGAAGCACAGAAGCAGGATTCAAGAACAGAGAGCAGTCTACTCTTCCAGGTCCCAACTGAATGCCAACCAGTGTGAAAAGTCTGACAGCTGAAACCCCATCCCTGAGAGCGAAGGGAAGCCACTCTCTTGTAGTATCTCTAGGGAACCTCAGTGTTGAATGCTCACCAGGTTGTGTGTCGCAGTTGACTGGGAACTGGAAATGTTGCTCTCCCTTTTCTGGATTTGGTGTGTCCTTGGGCTTATCTTTCCCGAGTCACTTCTGTGCCTTGGTTCTTAAATTTATTAAACTAACTTCTTTAAAAACTGGTTCACTGAACTGACTAGATAACATCCATATTTTCATTCTGTTGTAGGAGCATGGTATGAGGTATAAATGGTATCATTTCTCTTTCCTGTCCCCTGTTCTCCAAGCCAATGATATGCTGGAAATCATTGGGTTCAATACTATAGCTATCGCTTAACTCCACTTAGAAGTCATAAACTGTTTCTATTTTGAGGGCTAGCAAGCTCAGTGAATTGGAAAAGTAGTCACACTTTTCCTAACACTTTCAAGTTAGTGAAGACACATTCATCAGGTTATTTGCCACTCCCTGAGGGTATCAACCTGCATCACCAGACTAGGCAGGGTGGGCACACTCCAGGTCCCGCCCCTTAAATGCTGCCATCTAGTAAGAACTAGGAAGAGTGCCTTTTCTGTAGCAGCCCCTGGCCAATGGAACGTTCTTTCCCCTGGGATCCAACAGGCTGTCACCCTTTTAGCCTTCCGGAAAGCTGTGAAAGGTTGGCTTTCTCCCCAGGCTCTGGGGCAGGGTAAGGGTGGAGCCCAAGGATTGTATGGTTTTATGGATTGGAGATTGTGGGTCAGGAACCTGGTTTTCTTGGTTTTCTTGTCTTTGGTTGTATTATTGCTGTGATCTGTCCAGAGTTGTGTGTATAAGATGAGCAGTCTGACAATAGGGAGAGCAACATTTCCAGTTCCCAGTCAACTGCGACACCCTGGTGAGCATTCAACACTGAGGTTCCCTAGAGGTACTACAAGAGAGTGGCTTCCCTTCTCACTCAGGGATGGGGTTTCAGCTGTCAGACTTTTAAATCTGACAATCTTATAAATAAAAAGTATTATGAATCCAGTAGTGAATTCTGTCCAATTTTCCTTCATGTTCTATTTGTGTAAAGGGGATATCATGCAATTACTAGGAGACAGAGCTATACTCCTGTTGCATCTGACTTTGAGCACACTGCCTGTCACTTCCTAGAGATATCCATGTGTTCCTGTGTACAAATGTAGGCTTTTACTGTGCAAAGACCATGTGTGTACAGGAACATGGTTATTTAGGACCAGGAAGACCTAAAAGCACGATTCAAAACCTAGTAATTATGTTCCATGTACATGAGCAATGTGTAAACATATGGACCCTGGTGGGTTTCTGAAGGAGCTTGGGTTTTTTCTTGGGGATCTGGTGGGCAAATTGACAAAGGCCTCAGTTGCCTCCTGGAATGGGCAAATCAAGAGCCTTGGATCACATTCCTCTGATGCAACCTCTGTTTGTTGATCTCGGGGTTATCTGGTTTTCCGAGGAGCTCTGGGAGATGAAATAACACAGAAGAAATGCCCAGACCACCCCTGGAGAAAGGCAAAAAGTGAATCAGTCCAAACATGTGCAAAAGCCCATATTAGATCATGGCAATGAAAGTAGTAAAACATACTTATTTTTTTCAAAGATGTACTCACTCTGAATGTTAACTTCTAATAGTTTTGTGATATAAATCTGCCCTTTTAAAAAAATGTTTACAAGGGTCATGATTAAAATTATTTGAACTCGAGCTTCAAATTATGGCAAGATATGAGATTTGTGATCATGGTATGTGAGGGGGTGTGGTGGCTCAGCGGGCAAGACGCCAGGCTTGTCGATCGGAAGATTGCAAGTTCGGAGATTCGAATCCCTAGCTGCATGAGGAGTGAGCTCCCGCACTAGCTCCAGCTCTTGCCAACCTAGCAATTCGAAAGCGTGCAAATGCAAGTAGATGAATAGGTACCACTTCAGTGGGTAGGTAACAGCGTTCCGTGCACGTCATGCCAGCCACATGACCGTGGAAGCGTCTTCGGACAACGCTGGCTCTTCGGCTAACAAACGGAGATGAGCACCGGCCCCTAGAGTCGGACACGACTGCACAAATGTGTAGGGGGAACCTTTACCTTTTTATGTGCAGTGCAACTCCCATCTACAGGTTTCCATTCTTCTCTCCTAATCCCTTCTTTTAAAGTCATGTAGAATCATTTCTCTTCCTGTAATTTGCCCAGATTCCACCTGTATCTAGTTAAGTCCTGGAGAACATTGGTTTCATTGCATTAAATTTGTTTAGGGTAATTTTCTGTGGAAACTAATCAAACATATATTTCTTGTTTCATGCCAATAAAAGCTGAAAATATCATACACATTAAAAATGATATACCATACATTTTCCCATTTTTATGGTACTTTCTTTTGCTCACTCATGTCCACAGAGTAAGATCTAATAAACCATGGTAGAAAACTTCAGGCTACCTTCCTCCAAGCAGGAACTCTCTAAATATCTTGGCTGGGAATTCTAAGACTTAATCCCAAACTTCTGGAGGACATCAAGCTGGATAAGCCTGCCCTAGGCTACAAATAATTAAACTAGTCCAATCTCCTTAATTTGACTCCACCACTACTTTACCAAATACTACAGAACTGCTTTTAAAGACTGGATTGAAATGTGGCATTTAATAAAACTACCCTTTAATTAGGATTAATTAATTAATAATCTCTAACTTTCCCAAAAATTCTTATGATTTTTATGTTAGAGATTTACTTGAGAATCATAACCTCAATAACATATGATAAAATTCTGTTTTGTTTTAAGTTATACTGTTCAGTTAATTTAAGAATTTAGGAGGAAAAATATGACAATGTTCTAGAATTAGATAGCATAGCATTTTAGTATTTCATTATTTTACTAGTCTAATAAAAGTCCATTCTAGATTTTAGCATTTAGCAATTTTGCTTTTTGTCATTTTGGGAGGTGTCAGTATTTTAGAACTCGTATTTTTATTCAGTTAATGTTAATTTCCATGTAATTTGTCTACTGATTATCTTTCTTTCTTTTCTTTCTTTCTCTTGATCTGAAAAAAATTCCAGTCATGATTGCTTGCTAATAGGGATGTGTAGCACTTCAGATCTGAAGCCAAAATACTGACTGCTTCCATGCTTTGTACTGCCTGGGAAAAATGTCCCCTTTTGGACTTTGTAATACAATATTAGATTCAGCCACTATTTTCCTCCAATGTTCTAGCACAGGGCTTTCCAAAGTTTTCCCGCGGCGACACACCAACCGTTGTTGGTGTGGCGCCGCGGGAAAACCCAGAAGTGTCGCCGTTGCGGCAGCGCACAAAAACCCAGAAGCACTGCTGCCGCTTTCGGTTTTTGCGTGCCGCCGTTGGTGTGGCGCCACGGGAAAACCCGGAAGCGCTGATGATGCTCAGCGCTTCCGGGTTGTGTGGCGACACACAGTTTGGAAAGCTCTGTTCTAGCATATGGCTTTATCAGAGACACTGTGGAAAATGAATCAGGCACAAAGTCCAGTGTTGCTCAGAGTATCAAACTGAAGGAGTGTTAGTTTGTTAGTTTAACAGAACACCAGTGCAGAGGTTGACAGTGGTTTCTGCTAAGGTATCATGTTTGTCTAAGCAGTCCCATAACCCCTTTATGAGAGTAACCTCTAGGTGTTACTCACATGAACAGATATATTATACTGAAGATGTTGCCTAGTCTGGCAATGAAATGTCTGCAAGAAAACAACAAGGCTCAGAGAACACCAAGGGCTCCACAGATACATTATTCCGATATACTGTATTTTCCATACTGTCAATGAATTATGGAAGATGTAGTCCAGCACATCTGGAGCGCAATAAATTGGGAAAGGATGACCCATACATAGGTGTATTGCGATTGTTTCCAAGATGTTTTTTAAATTCTGAGGCTAATGCTTAGAATGTGCCTTTAAGATACCCAGAAGCATTCTAGCATGCAGTCTGAATGGTTATTGACTGGCGCCAGGTTCTACTGATTGATTTGTTTGGTTGACACATGTTTTCTTTCAACAAAATCCGTGGTACTTTAACTTGTATTTTATCCATGTTGTTCATGTAGGAAATTTATCCATATGCCATCTTTCTACATTACCAAGCTCCTCAAGACAATGGGAAAACATTGCAAAGTATTTTTTTAAATCAAATGACCAAAACATTGAATTCAGATTTGACAAGTTTATTGTCAAGATTGCTGTTATAATAGTCTATAGCATGTATATAAAATCATTCATCATTCAGTAACATTTCAGACAGCCAGTTTAATTATTTAACTTTGGCTTGATTGTGTCTGGCATTTGCTAGCGGGATTAATATGGTTCTCCTCCAGTGTTTATATTTGCAGGAAATTACTGCCATACTTAAATTTCTTTGTTGCTGTTACTTTTCAAATCATTATAATTTTATTGCTGATTTTCAGTCAATACAATGGTCTTGCTTTTGCTTTAAATAGTGCCTCTCTCAACTTTCCTTTTAATTTGCCTCATGGCCTTGTGGGAGGTATGGAAAGAGTTTTCATAATGTAGTTCAGAGGTAAACATGGAAGTTCAGCAAAAAAGCTCTATAAAAGGAATTTGAGAAATACTCTCCTGCTACAGAAGCTAGATAACTCATGTTCTGAGTATGTACAAAATAATGAGCAGTGATATAGAACGTAGTATCTCATTAAAAGCTGGCTCAGACCAGCCTGAACTACTAATTCAACCTCTGGGCCCATTTATGCTGAATAAATATGGATTACAGTGGGTGGGTATCCATTTCAGCACTTTTTCAGCATTTTTGACTAAGTAAGCAATAGAACATCATTATAGATACAGTTATAGTGAAAATTATTATTCTTTCTACATTTTATGATCCCACTGTACATGTTGGGAATGGTAAATGGACCTTGAAGTAATCACTGCTATAAATAGCAACAACTTCTTCTCTTTAATGGATTTGAAAAAAAAAACATAAAATGGATGTGAGATGTGGTGGGAAAAGATGGAAATGGTTATAAATGGAATGTGGTATTGTCTGGACCTTGTACACAATTCCTTAAATAAAATGGGCTAATTGCACTACAGTTTTATCCACTAGAGATTCAGAGTCTTGAGTAGATATGGGCTGGATCAGTCGAGGCAGAGCTCTCTTTCTGGAAGTCAAGGTGCCATTCAGATATCAATTTTTGATGTGGCGCCACCTGTTTTGTTATCAACGACCAAGAGCACCTAATGAAAACGCATATGAATTTTCATTTAGATTTTTTTAAAAAAAAATTGAAAGTATGTGGAAACTAGACAAAATGAACTTATGAATGAGACTGAACTTTACAGACTCACTCATTTCTAAATATTTCTGTATGACATGTTAATATAGCCTTAAATTAGGTAATTTGTACTGTTTCTTAAACCAAGTTCCCTTTACATATTAATGGTGGAAGCATTTCCTAATCAACATACACTTGAGACTCATTATTTTTCTCAATTAAAATTAGAGTCATAACTTGTTCTCTCACATTAAAAGTTTACTTTTAGAGCAGAGATACAAAAACAGAGGTCTCCGTCTCAAAACCCTTGGTATAGCTTACAAAGGCTGCCAAGCATTATAACTAAATTGTAGCTTTTAATGTGATAGAAGAGGAACATTAATGACTGAAGAGTCATTAATTTAATGCAACTACTGTATATTCTACCCAATGCAGCTTACTATACAAAGGCCAAGGCCCCAAGAAACTTGCATGTTCCTATTACTGAGTGTGTTCCTGTTATTCCCACATATGCAGTATTTGCAGAGTTGTACGCCATGGGAATCTATTTATTATTACATTATTGTTTCAGTAAAGTTTGAGAAATTCAATCCACCCACACAAGTTGAATGGTAAGTAATGCCTCCAATATTACAAGTTGCCAACCAATGGCAGTACTGATATGCTAGAAGTTCTGACTTGTTCTTAAGCATGTGTTCTTTCACTTCAGTGTGTGGGAACTTGCTGTGAAAAGAGGTTGTGTTGCTGTTGTTTGTGAAATGGAAGCCCGCAGTGAGTATTTGTCAGTGTGCTTTAAATAATGCACTGCAATTAATTTTTTTACTGTCAAAGGAGTTTCTCCAATTGAAATACACCCCCCAGTGCAGGTTGTTAAGGATGATGAGAGTCTTGATGTGAATACTGTGCATTACTGGGCCAAAAGTGTAAATATGGTGAACTGGGAAGAGCTGATTTGTGTGATAAAGGATGAAGACCTGTGACAGCCATCAACAAGTTTCACACGAGAAAGGTTGATGAAGAGATGGAAAGGACTGGCAGGACCTGGTTGAAGAGTCAAAGTGTGGAGCTATTTAGGGGCAGCTTTAAGAAGCTTGTCCAGGGTTGGTAGAAATGTGTAGCAAATTATAGTGATTTAGTGGAGAAGTAAATACAGTATCAAAAGACCTCATTTCAAGGATTATTTTCCTGTTTCATTTATTAAAATATCCCTATTTAAACTAAAGTTAAGGAGGTGGAGGCATTACTTTTCATTCAACCCTTGTGATTTGTCCTTCCTCTCCATTTAATCATCAAACCAACACTATGAATAGAGAGGATTGAGATTAGAAGTTGCCTCAAAGTCACTGAGTGAGTTTCATGGCTGAGTAGAAATGTGTGCCCCAGAAAGGTAGACTTGATGAAAGGCATAGTTTCAGCAAGACTGATTTTGAGTTTAAACATGGAGTTAATGGCTAAAACACATTTTTAAGTAGATGATTCAAGATGACCAGACTGAATCTTGTTTGTGAATATATGAAGAAGTCCCAAGAAAACTAAAGAGAACTTCATATATTTGAGCCCAGGTCTAACAATGAAAGTCCATGGTATTTTTAACATCTCTTCTTTATTTCTCATTCTTGGGAATGACACAATAGTTATTTTCCAAATATTTCTACGCGCGTGCGTGCGCACACACACACACACACAAACACACACACAACCTATTAGAAGTATGCTAAATATCTCACCCCCATTAGGTTAGTTTGAAGCTCTTCATCAGGGAAGATTTATAGAAAGCATACTTCGGAGTCGAAAAGTGGAATCGGGACTAGAGAGAGCTTACAGATAGTTTTCTCCTGTGGGAAAAGTTGCAGTTTAGAGGAAGGAGTAAAATGCTAGTAAACCCTCCCAGTTGGTTGAGACTTCTGCTGTTCACTCTAGTCCAAGGGTCGGAAATGGCGGCTCGCGAGCCAGATGCGGCTCTTTGGCCCCTTGAGTGTGGCTCTTCTGCAGCTGAACTCACCCCCGCCCCTTCCACATGATTGGCCCCCGCCCGCAAACCCCACCCCCTGGCTCTCGCACTGAGCGAGGCCCGGCGCGGCAGGGAGGCACTGCTGGCCCAGGACGCGGCGCTGTCGGAGGCGGCGCAGGAGCGGCTGCAGGGGCTGCTGCAGCTGGAGATGGCGCTGCTCCGAGGCATCCAGGCACTGGGCGAGGGCGCGGGCCCGGGACGCGAGCAGCAGGGCGGCGCAGGGGGCCTGGCCGGGGCGGTGGCGGCGGGGGGACGGAGCCGGCGGAGGTTGGGGGGGTACAATCGTGCCACAGGAAGTTAACACCCCCAGCCCTACACAGCGTTTCCTCCATCACCCTGCTTCCTTGCACGCATGCCTACGAAGCAATAACAGAAGCCCCTTTTCAGTTTAGCAACATTCTACAGAGCACAGCAAAGGGGAGAAACTGCATTCCCGTGGGCGCTCTGCAACCCGCCTTGGAGGCGCTCCTGGAGAAGCGGCCGCGGGAGGCCCTCCGGGTGCACCCTCCCGCCCCATCAATCCCCCCACCCTGCCGTTCGGCCTCCTCTCCCCCCGCTAACCCGAGCCTTGCGGCGGCCGGGGGAGCCGAGCCAGGCTCGGACCGGAGGCGGCCAAGGGGAGAGCAGGCAGCTCTTCGCCCTGCGCCGCCCTGCCGCTCGCGTCCCGGGCCCACGCCCTCGCCTGGATGCCGCAGAGCAGCACCATCTCTAGCCGCAGCAGCCCCTGCAGCCGCTTCTGCGCCGCCTCCGACAGCGCCGCGTCCCGGGCCAGCAGTGCCTCCCTGCCGCGCCGGGCCTCGCTCAGTGCGCTCAGAGAGACGGGCCTGAAGGGGCGCAGAGGCCGGAGAGGGAGCCCCTCCGTCTCCCCTTCTCTCGCTGCCTCGCCCGCCTGCCGGGCGCGGAAGTGCAGCCGTCTTGACATCAGGCGCTGGCGGCATCTTCCGCGCGGGGTCCCGGCCGGTGTCTGTGCTCGGGTGCCGGCGGGGAAGGAGGTGCGGGTCCCGCCCGGTGGAGCGGGTGCAGCCTTCCGCTCTCCCGCGCCCCAGGTTTTGAGCCGGGCACAGTGGAGAAGTTGCCCGCAGCAGCCGCTCTAGGAGCCGGCCAACCTCCGCCGCTGGTTCCCAGCGCTTCCCCTTGGACGGGGAGTTCCCTCCCGCCGCCCCCCTCGGAGAGACGGGCCTGAAGGGGCGCAGAGGCCGGAGAGGGAGCCCCTCCGTCTCCCCTTCTCTCCCTGCCTCGCCCGCCCGCAGGGAAGGAGGCGCGGGTCCCGCCCGGTGGAGAGGGCGCAGCCTTCCGCTCTCCCGCGCCCGTCCTGCCGGCCGGAGGGTGGCAGCTCTTTCTCCGCCACTCCCGGTGGGGCGGCCGGGGCGGGTTCGCGGAGCCGCTGGCTGCGCCCCCTCCTTCCGTGAGCCCTCCGTGAGCCCCCCGCCCCCTTCCACGTGATTGGCTCCCGCCCGCAAACCCCGCCCCCTGGCTCTCGAGCATTTCAAAATGTGCACGAGCATGCCAAAATGGCTCCCGGGATAAAAAGTTTGCCGACCCCTGCTCTAGTCTAATCTGGCCTTGCCTTTCCCATATAGGAAAGGTGCTGGGGGCAAAGTCCCATACTGTACCTAGTCATTACCAGTAGTTTGAGCACTCTTACTAGGCAGTAAACCACCTACAGTTTATTACATATGGCATACAAATCTAATAAATAAAATTCATTGTGCTTTTACTTCTAGATAAACATACAGAGGATTACCCTGTTGCTGTTTAATATCAAGTTCCTAGGCACCGTACATAGAAGAATTGCATGTTGTAAAAGAAAATCCAAATATTGGATTACCTAAAGTATTAAAGTTAATACTTGCTCGGACACAGAGAATTTCACAGTAATGATCAGATATTTAAACAAGGTACTGTATATATATTGATCCCTAACTGGGAATGGAATCCTTAAAGAAATCTCTGAAATGGTTGTCATTCTAAATCCAGGGTTTTGTAAGTGCAAAATAAAACAGTTTGATCCCTACGGCTCTGTTGTCATTATACCTGTTCTCCAAAAGTCATACATTTTTAAGATTTCCCCAACACGGATCTAAACATGTGCTGAAACTGCATTTTATGCTGCGCTTAAAAGTCATTGTTTTGGCCTGAGTATTTACGTGAATCATATTGTCATCACAGTGCAGTTATCCAAAAGTGGGTTCAAGGGAACCACAGGTAGAACTAGAAGGCTTTGTTGCGGATTGCCAAGGAATAGCAGTGTTGCCAAAGTTCATATTTATCCTGATAGACATGATGCTTAATGCTGTTCTTTAAGCTTCAGTTCCTGGAGCTATTTAACTGGAAGAAACTGTTGGATTTATTTCCTTCCTTCCTTTCCAAAGAATATTGGCCTAATGGTTGCCATAGAAAATATTAGTATCATTTAGTGTTGGCTAAACTTTTAAAATCAGAAGGCAAATGAAGTCAGCTCTGTATCTAATATATATAATTTGGGGGAGGAAAACTGACTCATGGTTTTTCAGTATGTAGTTCTTGCTAAGACCACAATATAGACCTGTATTTACTACATATTTTCATGTTGCTTGTTCCAGGTTTTGAACACTTTGGTGAACCTCTGTCTGAAACATCTCAGCAGCTCAAGTTAATTACTGCAGATATTTTCCTAGAATCATCATAAACCATTTAATTCAGTGGCTCCCAGTCTGTAGTCTAGGGACTACTGGTGGTATCTAAATCTGTTGCTGTCCTGACTACGGGTGCAGGAAAAACACGCTGAGACTTGAGATCAAAGCTCTGATGTTTATTATCCTAACCCCTAAACAGAATCCAGCTAAACTGGCACCACTTGGCACTGCCCAAGAGATAGAGTCCTCAATCTAGGGCGGGGCTTTCTTGAGCCTCTTGGGAGAGAAACATAGAGTCTCAGTACTACGCATGCATTTCCCTTCCTGGAGGGAGCCCCCTCCATCTCCACCCGTTATCTCCCTGACAGTTGCCAATTATTTCTGCAGCGTGTGTGTGTGTGTGTGTGTGTGTGTGTGTGTGTGTGTGTTAAGTATCTCAAATCTTGAAAAATTGTGGAGTTTGACATTTGGATATTCTTGTCTCAAATCTTACAGAATTTCAGGGGGAAGACACAAATATCTCATGAGATTTTGGGATCTTGTAAGATTTTAGCCCTTTTAATTTTCTGTGAAAATGTATCTGAGTTGCAGAAATCTGGGTAGCATCTATTTGGTAACAAACAGAATTCTCAGTATTTCTTTGCTGTCATTTAGTGATAATTTAATTGGCAGCCCAAATACAATAGGCCTAGCATAAAGGAAAAGTTGGACTGTTGCCTTAATACATTTCAGTATAGATAACTCTATACTGAATGCCATTGCTTTTGTTTTAAACAGGTGCAAATACATTCCTTTTTTGTATTCTTTCTTATTTGTGAGATTTAAAAAAGTATATTAACTCAGAAGTTTTATACTGTATATTTCCTTCCATGACCTAAGCTTTCTTGAAAAAAGTTTTCTATTTTATATACACAACACAAGGAACAGGGAAAGCTTGTTTAGATTTTCTAAGAGAAACAGACAAATGAAGCCAAATAAAGAATTCAGAATGTTCAGGTAAAGTCTAATTTCCAGTCTCTACTAAAAACAGACACTCTTCTTCTATTATTTTAAACTGATTAGTTGCCTGTCTGAAATAAAACAGAAAAGGCAATTCAGCACAGCCTAATAACATAACTAGCTTCTTCATCAAAGGCTGGTTTGTAACCAAATTGTGTCCTCGCTTTCCCTCTGTGGATAGGTATAAAGATCCCATTCATTGTCAGCCTTACTCTCTTTAATGAAGGCCTGTTGGTTGGGTGATCAAAAGAGGACCATATTCACAAGAACTATGCTTCGTAATAGAGAACTTTTGCTTTAATCTTGCTTTTTTGGTGAAACTTGTGGCTGAGTTGGGTTGTTGCTCTCCACCTGGGCATCTCAGGGCCATATTCAAAATTTCTCTCTAATTCATCCTTCCCCAATCTGCAGCCCTTTGGATGTGTTGGACTATGAATCCCATCACATGTTTTTACTCCATGTGTACTTTGGGAATTAGGGAGGTTATAATACAATATATCTGGGAGGCCTTGAGCTGGAAAAGGCTGTCCTAGCTCTTCCAGAGTAGATGGATTCTGGACTTTCTGAAAAAAAGAAAAAAATACAACTTGCAAAGGTTTGTTGATGCATAGAGATGGTCAGGCAAATTCATGTATATTGGGACCAGGGCTCATTTCACTGAACTCATTCTCTACCCCACCCCCAACACTCATTCATTATACATGTCCCCAAAAGAGCAACAAATGCTACGGAGTGTTTATTCCTAAGGCCAGCAACTGAATTCATGGCTAAAGATAAGTGTAAAAAAACCCACAGACTTCCCAGCTCAAGCTTTGTTCTCTTTAACAAAACATAACAGTAGAATCTAAATTAATGCAGAATATTAATGTACCATTTTAGTACAAACATTTCTCTCTCATTCTTGTTTTATCCCACCTTCCTAATTGATTCATCTCTGTGACATTGACAAAAGGCAGAGAATGCTAGGCATTCTCATTACATCCTGTCTTAACACACTGATCATTTCCTGTAATTGCAGCCTTGTTTGCTCAGCAATGAATCTCTTTCATTCACACTGCCAGTGTACAGGAACTGAATAGATCCTATACTGTGCAAAAGCATCAGTAGGATATTTAAAACTTTTTTGACACCTTGACTGAATTCTTTTTATTTCCCATAAGAGAGCACAAGCCTATTTTGCTAGACATCATAACCCTTTCTCCATTATATCAGTGGGATGATTACCCTATGAAAATGTTATCCATAGGAAGAGTCTGTAAATAAACACTAAAAGGTGGGTGTAAAACTTTCACCAACAAATATGCACAAATTAGGATGCACTCAGCACAATGGGGGGTGATCAAGAATAATGTGACAATTTTGGGGGATTTGAGGTCTCAAACACATTCGTAATTTGTTAATGAAAGGCTTCAAGAGTGACATACCTTTGATTATTCTTATTCTTTCCTCTAATTGCCAAATCCACCATGAATTTTCTCATTACCTACTATTTGTTTCTTTTTTAAAAAACAGAAGATATTAGGGCTGAACTTGGCATCTTCTTATGGGCAAAAGGCCATCTTCAATATTTTTTCCTTTAAAAAATGCAGGTAAATTCCTGAGACTCTAGAGAGCCCTTGCCATTCATGGTAGACAAATATTGGGTTAGATTGACAAAGACTGATCTGGTATAAGGTAATATTTATTTATTTATCATGTTTCTTCACTGCCCATCTCGTATAGCAATGACTCTGGGTGGTGGTTTACAACCATCTTGTTTTCCTCTCCTTAGCCAGTTGTTTTAAGGAAGAAAATGAGACTTCCACTTGGTCTTTGGATGGCTAGTCACATGGCCCCAAGTGAATATGGCCAGGGGAGGTTTTAGTTTGAAATAATTATAGTTAATTAATAATTGATTGAAGTAGGTAAATATTGTTATTGGATTTTGATTGATGTTGTACCATCAAGTCAATGTCAATTCTTAGCAACCATCTAGAACAGGGTTTCTCAACCAAGGTTCCGTGGAACCCTAGAGTTCCATGAGAGGTCACTAGGGAAACCACGATTTATTTTAAAAAATATTTCAAATTCAGGCAACTTCACATTAAAGGGGTAAGTCATTCTTTATTTTTAGTTTAAGAATACTGTTAATGCATATGTACAGGCCTACACATGAAATGAATATAATAATTTTGTAACTTCTGGCCTATATTTGAGCCTGAATGTGCGGGGGTTCCCTGAGGCCTGGAAAATATTTCAAGGGTTCCTCCAGGGTCAAAAAGTTGAGAAAGGCTGATCTAGAAAGACTTTCTCCAGGATGACCTGGCCCCAACCTGGCCCCTCAGGTCTTCCAGTGGTGCACCCATTGCTGCTGTAATAGAGTCCATCCACCTTGCTGCTGGTCATCTTCTCTTTCCTTCCATCTTTCCCAGCCTTATACGCTTCTCCAGAGAGCTTGGTCTTTGCATAAAATTTCCAAAGTATAATAATTTGAACCTGGTCATTTGTACCTTAAGTTAGAAGTCTGGATTGATTTGTTCTGTGATCCATTTGTTTGTTTGTTTTTGGCTATTTTATTCTCAGGAGTCTTCTCCAACCCCATAGTTCAAAAGTGTCAATAGTCTATCTATCCTGCTTCTTCAAAATCCAATTTTCACTTCCATGGAGTGTGCTAATGCAGTTACTTCCCCCCATATTTAATTATTTCCCCATTCTATCACATTACAAATTACAATTAGAGGTAACTTTTGAAAGGATTCTTGGAATATACCCAAGGCTTTGAGAGGGTACTTTTTTGTTGAAGTGGATGGATATATGACTGGTTAAGTTACTCTACTAATCTTTCTTCTTTTCTCCACCTCAGGGTTTCAGGCAAAGACAATGTAATGATGTAATGATCTAGAAATCTGCTATTCCTAAACCATCTTTTTCAATCAAATGGGAAAGGTTGCTGAAGGCAGTCCTAAACCAATTCCAACCAAATTTAACAGAAACAATGATCAGAACAGTATCTTTTGTTTTCATTTTACATAAAGAATCAATATCTAGGATTGTTCTGATATAGACACATGATTGGATTGCCTCTCCAACTCCAACATCTCTAGAGAATTGGATTCCCTACTGAAAGATAGGCTTAATCACATTCATTTCAGTGAATGTGGGAAACCTACCTATCAACTTTCAGTGTAAATCCAGCCTGTGATGAAGTGAATGAGACAATCCATATGGATAAATTTCATTAAGACATGACAGCATATGTATTGCATTAGGGTTTTAGACTGATTTGTGCTTCATATAAATGTATTAAATATAATTGTTATTTAAAATATTGGACAGAAAAAAAACTTGTGTGGTTCTTAGATCTGTAATGTGTAGCAAAGTACCAGCTTTGTTTGATTAATGGGATGTCTTTAGAAATTTTTGGCTACATCATGAACGAGTTGGGAAATAATTCTTTTCATGTGTAAAGATTTGATTCAATTAAAAAGCATTGCTTAGGTTGGGGTTTTACTTTAATTTCTTTTATTGAGTCCAGCTGACTGGATTGAATATTGTTAACAATGGCACTTCCTCCCCTCAACATAATATAGCATTTTAAGTAGCTAAACCACATGTGGGTTCAATAAAATGTTGTCTCATTCCTATTCTTGTAGGAATGAACTTCCCCTTCTATAAAACAAGACGCTATATATACTTACAATTGTGTTTGCTTCTCATTCCAACAGATTTGTGTATACAAACCCACACATTATACTGAACATTACTTTGTATTTTGTTTTAGCTGAATCCTTTTATTTTTTTACATCAAATATACTGTGTCTTCCTAGCCACAATGTTCCCTTTGAGAAAATTCCCCTAATCCATACACCAGTAATACTAGCAAAATGATTTGGCTGCCTTCACAAAACTATTACAAGGCTTATTCATCTACATATGTGAAACACATGGGAAATACTGTATACTACATTTTTGATACTAAATTATTCCAGAAAATTGGAGTCCTACTGAACATTGTTTTGTTTAAAATATTTATGTGCCATTCTCCTATCTGATCTCAAACATCCTCAGTGGCCTATGATGAAACCTGACAAAATATATTACCATAATTTAAAAATAATTTCAACCTGTGAACAGGAAACTTCTCACAGTGTGAGAATACTACAGGTGGTCACTAGTGCAGGCCAATGTAAAAATAATTCTTATAAAACGCCTAAAGTCTTGGCAGATGAGAAGATGGACTAGAGTCCATTTAGTTTTGTATTTTGCGCCACACAATGTCCAATTTGATCCATTTGGAAACTTTACAATTTTGACTGGATGGCAATCACTCCCTTCTACTATTGCTTCTTAACAGCTTTAGCATACTGCTTATGATTCAGGAAGTGGTAAATAGCCTTACAAATTAGTTGCCACTGTTAGCTCAATCCTCCAAGAATCTATCCAATCCTCTCTTAAAACCATCCCCTTTGGCTACCATTTCCACAACAGCTAGCAGTGAATTCCACAGTATATAACTATGCACTGTGTGAAAAAGCATTTCATTGTCTTTATTCTCAATCTCCGAGCATTTAGTTTCGGTGGATGGTCCTGTGTTCTGGCATTCTGCAAGAGGGAGAAAAACTTTCTACTCATGTTATCTGTGCATAATTTTATGTATCTCTGTCATGTCTTTCCTAACCACCCTTTATTCCAACCTAAAGTCCCTAGCTGCTGTAGTCTTTCCTTGCAAGGGAGCTACTCAGCCCAGCCCCATAATAATTTTGACTGGCCATTTTTAACAATTTCTAGCTTTGTAATATTCTTTGTAAGGTGGAGTGTCTAGAACTGTGCACAATAGTTCTGTGATTTCACCATAGATAGTATAAAGGCATAATTATATCTGTAGGTTTATTTTCAGTTTCCTTCCTAATGATGCCAAACATAGAATTTGTTGTTGTTTTTTTAAAAGCAGTTGCAGCCCATTCATGTAATTTGTAGAGATCCTTTGAAGCTTTTCACATTCTCTTCTTGATTTTATCACCCTGAACTTGATATCATCAGCAGATATGAAAAATTTACAAACCATGTGTATTTAAAATATTCATCCTAAAACTCATCCTTGGAGGATCTCACTTTGCACATCTCACCAGTAAATTGCCTATTTCAGGGGTCGGCAAACTTTTTGAGCCGAGAGCCATTTTGGTATGCTCGTGCACATTTTGAAGTGCTCGAGAGCCAGGGGGCGGGGTTTGCGGGCGGGAGCCAATCGCGTGGAAGGGGGCGGGTTTTGCGGGCGGGAGCCAATCGCGTGGAAGGGGGCGGGGCTTGCGGGCAGGAGCCAATCGCGTGGAAGGGGGCGGGGGTTGCGGGCGGGGGCCAATTACGTGGAAGGGGCGGGGTTTGCGGGCGGGAGCCAGTCACGTGGCTTATTGGGGCAGGTGGGAGGGCCCATGTAGCAGTTTACCCCCCCCACCGGCTTCCCGCCCCTCCCTCCTTGCCTGCAGAAGGCGGCCGGCCTTCTCCCCCCACTGTTTCCGGAAGTGATCCAGCGCCGATCTGCGGGCTGCGGGGGCTCCAGCTTCGGAGGGCGCCGGCTGCCAAGCTGTTCCGAACCAAGGAGCCAGGGCGGAGCCGGGGCAGGGGAGGAACGGGGAGCGCCAGGGGACTCACCCGCTGCTGCTCGGCTGCCACCTTCCTCCTCCGCTTCAGCCGCCCGCCCGCCGAGTCCCGGCCCTTCAGCCCCCGCTGGGGGGAGGGGGGCAGGGACTCAGCGCCCGCACGCCCGGAGCCCGGCAGAGCTGCGTCTCGCCCCGCCCCGCCCTCCCAGAGTGGCCAGCGGAGCGCCCACCTGCTCGGGCAGGTATCAGCCTCTCTGTACGCTCCTTCCGCTGCTGCTGCAGGGAGACGGCGTCCACCCGGCCCAGCTGCCCGGGGTCCAGGGAGATCAGCTCCGGCGGGATCTGTGCCGAAGAGCCCCGCCCGCTTGCCTCCCTCCGCGAGGCCCAGGCTTCCGTCCCGCACGCACGCCCAGGCTCGGCTGCGGAGCTCAGCATCCCTCCGCGAGGCCCCCCTTCAATACGTTCCAGCAAGCGAGGTGGAAGCGGAGAGGCCACGGGCGCAGGAAGCAGCAGCCGGAGGCCGCCTCGCCTCTTCCGCTCTCCGCTTCCACCTCGCTTGCTGGAACGTATTGAAGGGGAGGAAAAGGAAACATTAAGACAGGGCTTTCCAAGTGTGTCGCGTGACAACCCGGAAGCTCTGATGAAAATGCCCTTGGTTCTGGCAGGGAGGAGAAAATCACGCATGCTGCAGGGCTGCCTGGGGTGGAAATTCTCTGCGCCGATCAGCTGTGCGCTGGGAAGCCAGCAGCATGCGCATGCGATTTTCGCCTCCCTGCTGGAACGGAGGGCATTTTCGGGGTCCCCGGAGCCTGTCCTTTCAAAGGGGCAGTGGTGGCAGCGGACCATCAGCGCTTCCAGGACACCGCTGCTGCAGCATGCGCGATTTTCTCCTCCCTGCCAGAACCAAGGGCATTTTCATCAGAGCTTCCGGGTTGTCACGCGACACACTTGGAAAGCGCTGTCGTAATGTTTCCTTTTCCTCCCCTTCAATACGTTCCAGCAAGCGAGGTGGAAGCGGAAGAGGCGAGGCGGCCTCCGGCTGCTGCTTCCTGCGCCCGTGGCCTCTCCGCTTCCACCTCGCTTGCTGGAACGTATTGAAGGGGAGGAAAAGGAAACAGTAAGATGAACCAGGAGCTTTGCGGAGAAGCGGAGAGCGGCAGAGGCGGGCCGCTTGCCTGCCTGGTTCCCTCCCTCCGCGAGGTCCCCCGCTGCCTTCCCGGGACCCAAGCCGGAGAGAAAGGGCGGCGGCGGGGCCGCGCTACTGGAGCGCCCGAGTGCCAGACAGGCAGCTCCGCCCGCGCGCCTTCCACGCGATCGGCCCGTGAGGACCAGCCAGGGAAGGCGCGCGGGCGGAGCTCCCGTCCCGCTGCACCCCAGCCGGAGCACCCGAGTGCCAGACAGGCAGCTCCGCCCGCGCGCCTTCCACGCGATCGGCCTGCGAGGACCGGCCAGGGAAGGCGCGCGGGTGGAGCTCCCGTCCCGCTGCACCCCAGCCAGAGCGCCCGAGTGCCAGGCAGGCAGCTCCGCCCGCACGCCTTCCCTGGCCGGTCCTCGCGGGCCGCCGGCGATGCTCCCATCCCGCTGCACCTCTCCAGCTTGTCGGCCACCCGCCGCAGCGTCTCGGCCGTGCGGCTGGGGGTCAGTGCCGCGTCCCCCAGCCGGTGCTGCAGGTAGTCGCCCAGCAGCTGCGCTGTCTCCTCTCGCAGCGCGCCCAGCATGGCGACGCTCTCCTGCCTGCCTGGCGAGTGCTTGGGGGTGGGCGGCGGCAGCCGTTGCAACGCGGGCGGAGGAAGAGGCAGCGGCGGCGGCGACCAACCAACTTCCCCACCCGCCGACCTCGAAGAAGCGCTGCCCGACTCTGGAAGGCTCCCGAGGGCGGGAGGAGGAAGAATCAATCGCCCTCCTCCAGCGCCGGCCATTTGGGGGCGGGATCCAATCGCGTGGAAGGGGCGGGGGTGAGTTCAGCTGCAGAAGAGCCACACTCAAGGGGCCAAAGAGCCGCATCTGGCTCGCGAGCCGCCATTTCCGACCCTTGGCCTATTTATTCCTATTCTTGTTTCCTATTTTTTAACCAATTACTAATCCATGAGAGTACTTAGTCTCTTATCTCAGGGCAGCTGAATATAGACTAGAGTTTGACAACTGGCAACCACTGGCCAAATAGAGCCAATAATGCTCTAAGTTGGTATCCCAGAGGCAAATATGGCATTAGAAAGTTCATGGAAAGAAAAAACTGAGGCAAGAGGATCTGCCAGTAGCCAGGCCATGATCCTTAAAGATCATTGAGCCTTTCCCCAACTCAGAATTGGTTATGGATGAAATGATGATAATTTATTAAGTGCTAATTTACTATAGTATAACCACTTGATAAGCTATTTGAGTGGGAAGGGGGAATGGAGTATCAGTGATTATTAAAATGCTAGCTTGCCACAGTGTAGGCATCTGTGGAAGAGGGGGGAATGAGCAAATGAAGAAATGTGCATTGTGACATCACAATACAAACTATTCCCCTTCATATTCTGTTCTGCAGCTTTGTGATGCAGGTAAGAAAGGATGGAACTTGCATTGTGAGATTATGCTACACATTTCATAATTTAGATATTGTCATGGTTAGTAATGGATGCCTGTGCTCCACAGAGGTACTCTAATAATTTTGTTGGCTAGTCATCTGCATGTTAAGAATCCAGTGCTGATGTGAGTCTACTGCACTTTTGTAGTATTTGAACTATTTCAAGTAGTAATATTGTAATTCCCACTTGGCAGGACAATATAACAGAGCCCACACAAACAAACTACTCTCACATCAAATGCATCCTACCACACTGTAAAGATAATTTTATTTTATGCTACAAAAGGTGCAGTTGTGTGGTAAAATTGTGCCCTGAATTGGCTCAAACGGGGCTTACCAAGTAATAACATGCACTTTGTTACCTCTTGGTAGTTGTATCAATAGAGTAGCATAAATGAAAAGTCAGTTTCAACATTAGTTCTATCTACAATGTAGAGAATATACAGTACAGAGCAATGCTAAAAAAATACAACAGCTGTTCATCCCTCCAGCGCTTTCGATTAACATTCATGACTTCAGATTATCTGATATTTTTATTTGAGGGAAATCAAAGAATAAAGGTCCTACTAGATATGTTAGATGAATGTATACAAACCTGCAAGTTTTTAACAACAAAAATTAAAATGTGGGCAGTTTAGCAAGGCACAATAAAACAAGTATTTGTTTTAGAGAAGCACAGAAGCTACATTTAGAAATCATGTTTCGCCTGGGGAAATATCAGTGCAGTACTTGCTTACTAAATCAGGCCCATGCAGGGATTTCACCAAATGCAAATGAGATAAAGAACAATATGTATGATTCAACATATCCTCTGTGCTTTCAATGTTCAGGGGTGGAGGGGTGACCTTTCAGAACAACACATTAAAAACCACATTGTTATGATCAGAAGTTCTGAAGGGCCTGTTCTCACAGAGTAGGCTAGGAAGTGTGAGCAAGGCACTTGACTTTGCTGAGATGGTAACTATAGTTTATTTTTATTTTTTTCTTCAGCTCACCTGTTTCTTGCTCTTGCCCTCAGTCTAACTTCTCCTCAACATAAATTCAGTATTGCTGCATCATTGAGGTTTATTTCATAAATGCACAGGAAGCTGTCTTGCTTGATACTTTTTCCTTGGCTAGTACTAACTACATCACCCTTCCCAGTCCTCATGCCTTTCATATGTGTTCCACTGTAACAGCAAGCTCCCTGTTAGCTGGGACTTTATGAAGTTCTAATCCAAAATACTGTATATGGACGTCACTTTGTAGTAGAAGGCTGATCTACTTTGGTTGTGTCTTACTGGGGTTATAGATAAAGGACGCTTCCCAAAGATGAGGTGATGGAATTTGCGCTTTCTTCATGACCTACGGTTCTTCTATGTAGAAAGCAGTGATGCATCACTTATTACAGGGAATGAGAAATTCTTCAGAAGGGACACAAGAAAGAGCTAACAATAAACTCTTCTTCCTTGTAGAAATCTTAAGGCAAAAATAGCCATGGCATGCATGCACATGAATGAGACAAGGTGTCACCTTTGCAAAGAAGTCTTAGAGCTTTAATATAGACATTCTGGTGCAACTATGCACTGGAGACAAGGGTATATGAAACTGTGTAGTTCCCCCATCTGCATTTTCATTTGATAAAGTTTCAATGAGAATAATAAATAAATAAATAAATAAATAAATAGATTACTGCAACACGCTCTACATGGGGCTATCCTTGAAGAGTATCCGGAAGCTTCAGCTGGTCCAGAATGCGGCTGCACGGGTAGTTCTGGGTGCTATAAGATCAGCACATGTAACACCGCTACTCCGTGAGCTGCATTGGGTACCAGTTTGCTTCCGGATCCAATTCAAGGTGTTAGTTATCACCTTTAAAGCCCTACATGGCATGGGACCAGGGTATCTGAGGGACCGTCTCCTCCCAATCATATCTACCCGCCCCACCCGATCATGCAGGGAGGGCATGCTTCGGATCCCATCACTAAAAGAATTCCATCTAGCGGGGTCCAGGAGGCGTGCCTTCTCTGCGATAGCACCCGCCCTGTGGAATATCTTGCCCCCTGAGGCAAGACGGGCACCCTCGCTCCTGGCCTTCAGGAAGTCGTTAAAGACCTGGTTCTGCCGTCTTGCCTGGAAGGAAGGACATAATAGTTCCTCCTGGGGGTGGTTAGCGTAATAATATCCTCCTTTTAAGAACATACCATCTTTTGGATTTTTATTTTTTATTTTTATGGTAGTTTTTAAATGTATAGGCTTTTAACTTTTATATTGTGATTGTAAACCGCCCAGAGTCTACTATGGTAGAGATGGGTGGGGATAAATCCAATTAATTAATTAATTAATTAATAAAGCATGACTTTTTTTCAGGTTAATTCCATGTCCCATTCTTACTAAGGTATAATATATAATTTAACCATGTATGAATAACTATGTTAAGTAAGTTTATTAGGACCTTAAGATGAGACTAATTCAACCAAATATTTTTTTTCACCTTTACTATTCATCTTGGAGAAGGTTGAAAAGGGTCTGATTCTCAGTCTTGTTATGTCTGAAGTTAACATGGGGTGAGGTAACATCTATTCATATGATATGGCCTTTTATCACCATTGCCCCATTTTGATTTAATATCCATAAGTTTATTAATCCATAAATGTTACAAAGTTCAGTATGATTTAAGGATGCGAATAAACTCTTTAATATAGACAATGTAGGACTTACTACTGTATGAATAATTATGAATTTATTCTGCATGGAGGGGCATAAAAAAAGATTACTTCTTAATGTTGAAAAGATAGTGTGACCCATGATTTGACTTGCATCATCAATATGCTTTTGTTTTTTGTTTATAAGCAGGCTTTCTATCGATGCGCTGGAAAGACTCATTAATGTTAATACATGCAGTCAACTTATACTGTATGTTTAAAAATTGCCTGAAGGATTTTCTGTGCATAACAGATTTTTGTTATTTCCTCCCTTTTTTCCTCTCTCCTTTCCCCCCTTTTTAAAAAAGATTCTTTTTTTGTTCTTTTTAATTGTTTTCAACAACTTTAAGGCTCAGACTGCAAGTTGCTGATTCCATGAGGAGCTTTGCAGAAACACCTTATGTATACAGTAGTTAATTCTTCATTCAGTGGCTACAAGGAATAGGCCCAGAGTTTTGACTGGCAACACCACCCAAAGGATTTGGTGCTTACCAGCTTTTTAAGCCATCTCCAAGCAGAGAGGAACCCAAGAGCCCTCAGCCACAAGGACACAAAAGAACCCACACTTTATCAGGCAAATAAAACTTCCAGTCATTTAACACCTGTTTAGCTAGAATGGCTAGCTGGATCCTTTCGAAGAACCCACAAGGGGGGCAAAAGGCAACACTGTTGCCCCCTTGCAACTGATATGTAGAGGAACATACCCAGAATATCCAGTGATAGGTCTATCCTCCACCTAATCTTTTCTTCATGAATTTATCTCATCTCCCTTAAAAGATTTTGTGGCAGCACATTCTATATGTTAATTATATGTGGTATGGGGAAAAAAAGCTTTCTTTGCCAGTATTGAATCTAGCTGAAAAGCAGCTAAGAAATGAATGAAGTACAAACATATATAAGAAAAGACAAAATCAATTGCTAATCCTAAACTGCAAGATTAGTTGAGCAAGAGAAAAGCTCTCTTTTCTCTTTCCCTACACCGTTCAACCGTCTCCCTTTAATTATCTCCCCCCCCCACATCAAAAACCTTAAGATGGCAACTTCAGCCAGCTTGAGTTGGGGGTGCATAATGATGTGTTTTATTTATTTGCTTATTTGTTGTATTTATATCCTGAAGGACACCCAGTAGTTCACAACAAGTAACATCAAAATCAATACAAAATTGAAGCATATACTGTAAAACATTGTGAATCTCAACCCAGGATACATCCCAGATGCCCCCCCCCCCACAAGAGCTCCATTTTCAGCTGCTTCCAATGGACAGCCAAAATGGAAGCCCACCTAATTTCTACCAGGAAGTCATTCCAGAAGGCCAGTGCTGTTACTGAAAAGTAGTGCTGCCAAGCCTCAGAACCCTTCATCTCCCCAAAGTGGAAACCACTAATTTTAATGTTACAGTACTTTAGAACAGTTTTTCTCAATCTCCAAAGTGTGGTGACGAATCTGGCAGTGTGTGTGCACGCATTGCCATAAGAGAATGGCATTTAAAAAAAAACCCTGAACAATAGACAGACACTCATAAAGGTTATATGCATGTAGTGGAGGTAATTGTGGTTTTGTTTTGGTTTTGGGGTGTTTTTTGCCTTTGAGTCAGAGTTGACTCCTGACAGTTGCCTGAACAAGTCCATGCAGTTTTCTTGGCAAGATTTCAGAAGTGGTTTGCTATTGCCTTCTTCCGACAGTTGAGAGAGAATAACTGGCCCAAGGTCACCCAGATGTCTTTGTGCTGAAGGTGGGACTAGAACTCATGGTCTCCAGATACCTAGCCTGATGCCTTAACCACTGCACCAAACTGGCTCTCATGTAGTGGAGGTTCATTGATTGATTGATTGATTGATTGATTATGTGCCATCAAGTCATCTTCAGCTCTTAGAGACCACATAGATTTTCTCCAAGATGATCTATCCCTAACCTGTTCTTTCATGTCTCCCAACGGTGTACCTCTGTAACTGAGTCCATCCACCTTGCTGCTGGTCATCCTCTTTGTCTCTTTCCTTCTACCTTTCCCAGCATTACAGCCTTTTCCAGAGAGCTGGGTCTTCACATAATGTGTCCTAAGTAGGATAATTTGAGCCTGGCCATCTGTGCCTCGAGTGAGAACTCTGGGTTGTTCAATGATGCATCCGTTTGTTTTCTTGGCTGTCCATGATATTCTCAGGAGTCTTCTCCAACACCAAAGTTCAAAAGCATCAATACTCGTCCTATCCTGCTTCTTTAAAGTCCAACTTTCGCTTCCATAGAGCATCACAGGGAATACCATGGTTTGCACGTAGTGCATATAGTGGAGTACCATGATATAATTAGGGTGGCTAGGGACATTTATGAAGAATTGAGGGAAATTATTTTGCTATTCACACTGATTTACTCCAGGCATAATAGTAAGCACAGTATAATGTGGTTTGCCTGTTTTTGGCTTAATGTAATTTGGAACCGGGCTATTTTAGGTGGCTCAACAAGCAATTATTTAAAACATGGCTTAACATCATGTGTGAATGCCCCCCTACATGTTTGCTTTATACAACAGTGCTGTGGCAAACATAATTTCTATATAAAAGCTGGAAGTATTTTGCAGCTGATGTAAATCTGTCGGCTGAATGTCTAAAAGCTTAGTTTATGAGTACAGGATTATTTCATCCATCCAGTTTTCACTGCATTTACGGTGTCTCCATGATTGTAGCATCTCTATAAATCATTATAGTCTGCTGCACATCCCAAGTGAACTATCAACGAAGGATTACATGTAAGCATCCAGAATAGAACCTAATCTTTCTTCCCATTTGCCAAAAATATCCTGCAGATATGATGGCAGAATCATCAGTCTGACTTCATCTTGCTTGGTTGATAAGAACCAGTCTGTTTTTAGCTTCCCTGTCACAAAGGCAGTGACATCTGCAGAGTTTCATTTTAAAATCCAGGACCTGTAGCTCTTTTATCGTATTGTTGACTTACAAGGCTGTTCTGAAATGTAACCTTAGCTTTACAGACAGATTGATTATCTAAAGCATTTGACATTAGTACAAAAGTATACTAATACTGAATTCTAAAAGGAAAAAGGGAAAGAAAACTCCACTGATTTTCTTAAAGTTCTCAGCCACCAAACCTTTCCACATAAATATGCAAAAGCCTCAAAGATCCAAGCCTTGTTTTTTTATACCAGTTAAAATAGGTTCAGCCCATAAATCATATCAATATGGTTTAGGCCAGTGTTTCTCAACCTTGGCAGCTTGAAGATGTGCGGACTTCAACTCCCAGAATACCCCAGCCAGCCTTGCTGGCTGGGGAATTCTGGGAGTTGAAGTCCACACATCTTCAAGCTGCCAAGGTTGAGAAACACTGGTTTAGGCAACTGAAAACAGTCGTAAGCATATTGGATATACTAAAATAACGAGAACATAAGCACGCATACCCTTATTTAATAGTTTGAAAAGTTTGCTTGGGCATGGAGGGGGAGGTGCCTGTTGCTTCATGAAAAAAATATTTTTGTGTACAGGTATGGGAATCCCCTAGGCCACTCTGTAGAAATTTGCAAATTAGTTCAGACAGTTTCATTTTTTATGAGAAATCAGGCTTTTAAAATAATTCCTCTTGAAACTAGAAAAGAGTAAAAAGGGTAGTAGTGACTCTTGGAAATACCCTTTTTCATAAATTACAGTTTATTATACTTGCTTATTGTCGGGTTATTCTACACAAACAAATGATTAATTGTGGTGATCTGTAACTGGGTTTTTTTTCCTTTTCCTTTTCTTTTTTTGTCTAAACTGGAAGAAAGTCTCAAGCTACTGACAAAGTTGCCACTGAATCAAAAAAAAAAAAAAAAACCAGTTTCTGCGCCTTGATATTGGAAATCAGTAAATAAGGGTTTTTAAAATCATTTTGAGATTACCATCTGCTAATGTCCATAGATTGAGCTTCTCTTGAACGTACAAAGAAGAACCAATTTAAAAAAGTTGACAACTCTGGCCATCACAGACTACATTTTAAAACTTGTGATCATATATCCTTTTTCAACTGACGGTAATTAATATAGTCAACAAGAAATGAGTCAAATGTTTACCTGTATGGAATAGATCACTGTTTCTTCTAAAAATGAAGTCAGTTGATTAGTGCCAAGAAGACTGTAGCCAAAGCAGAACCATAGCAAAACTAGGGGGAATTTAAATCACAGAGGAATGTAAACATGAGGACAAATAACCTCCCCCAAACCATCCAGCAAGATCTGAATATGCTTTTTTGTTGTTCAGTCGTGGGTGAGAAATGCTTAGTATCTCTTGAGAAGGATAGAAAAAGGAGACACTGAGTGGATGTTGGAGGAACCCTGAATAGAAGCCATTCACACTGCAACATTTTGTTGCAGATTGCACTGATGAAATATATTTCATGGGTACATTACATCTCATTTTTTAATTTATGGTGTATCTTAAAAATGTCATGGGCATAATGCAGCCAATGTTATCCTATTAAATCACAGTTATGGTGAGAGATATACCAGTATATTCTGCATCT
This sequence comes from Charina bottae, assembly GCA_023362775.1. Lineage (NCBI taxonomy): Eukaryota > Metazoa > Chordata > Lepidosauria > Squamata > Charinaidae > Charina > Charina bottae. The sequence goes on along the minus strand of JALMGJ010000030.1, from coordinate 2,616,681 downwards.
TTTCTATTAAATTAGTGCTTATAAGTATTAATCTTTGGAAGGAATATCTGTCTGTCTGTCTGTCTATACACACACACACACACACATTTTAGAATAATATAATATGCAGGCAGTTTCAGTATAAAGAATGTCACAACACTGGGCAGTTTTAAAATTCATTGTCTTCATATAGCGAAGATTTATTTACCAAATTAAAAGAGCATCCATCTGGACATGTGTATCAAAGTAAAACAATAAGGACAATCCATGTCTGTAGGCAGGCAGTTGCTGCCTATTATCACCCACTGTTTACTCAAAAACACTGCCCTTGTTCTTGACCCCAATCATAAATCCAGGTTAATCAGATACATCTTGTGGTTCTTTCTCCTGTGAGACAAAACACTGCTGATGACAACGTCATCTTGATGTTGAAGGACAACTTAGTTCTTAAATACATATACCTTCCCCAAACTCGGGCCTTGTTTTGAAATAGGCTGCAGAGATGCTTGGCTTTAATATGCTACTCTTGATCAGTGAAAATACTTCACATATATCATCCCAGACATCTCAGAGCCACTTCTGAAAGTTGTTATTCTTATCCTCAGAGTGCAGTGGTCTGGAGGGTCAGAGTCAATGGCTTGTCCAAGGCCATTCAGTAAGTTCAGGCCTGATTAGAAATTTGAAAGGAGAATTTCCTGAACTGCAGCTCTCGCTATTGATGGGCCCCTGGAGAACTGTTGGGCTTCTGTCCTCTCCTTCCCATCACAGCCCACAATTCTCCATCTCTTACTCTCCCCGTGTGATGACCCTGAGTTCAAATCCCCAATATACACTTCTCAATGCAGTTCATTAGAATTGTAGTATAAGCTTTATTAAGGATACATGTAACTCAAAGCATTCTCAAAGACCCGAATGAATATTCCCGCCAAAAGTCTGAAAGTTGAATTCTCCCCTTCCCCCACAGTGACAACCCCCTCTTCGATTCCCACTCCATAGCCAACCCCCTCCTCTCTGCCTCTTGCAGTCGCATGTCCTTGAAACTGGCAAAGACAGTCTCTAAGGGTCTCGAGCATTCTCTGGAATGTGCTCCCCGTCCCAGTGCTGAAACTCTCTCCATGGCTGGCACGTATCTTCTCGCATATTCCCAATGCTTGTTAGTAGTGTCAGGATTCGCATTCAAGCGATCCTGACACCCCGCACCTCCCACATTATGTATTTCAGCCAAGTTTCTTCACAAGGAGATTCAGGCAAAGGGGTTTTTTTTATCTCCTTTCTCCCTACTTGAATAGTCAGAAATCTTGCCAGAGTCTTCCCCTTTGCCAGACACCCCTGTTTGCAAGCCAAAATACAAAAGCAAACACTGCTTTCTGAGGAAATGTGGGTAGAACCTTCTTGGTGGTGGTACCTTATCTGTGGAATCTTCTCCCCAGGCAAACTTAACTTGGGAACTTTTTTTTTTATAACTTTCTCATTAAAAAAGGGAATTGGGATATTTGTTTGTGTTCTCTTTTTGTTTGTCTGTCTGTTTGTTTAAGGGGCGTGGTGGCTCAGCGGGTAAGACGCCAGGCTTGTCGATCGGAAGATCGCAAGTTCGGAGGTTTGAATCCCTAGCCCCGCGTGACGGAGTGAGCTCCCGCACTCGCCCCAGCTCTTGCCAACCTAGCAATTCTAAAGCATGCAAATGCAAGTAGATAAATAGGTACCACTTCGGTGGGAAGATAACAGCGTTCCGCACGCGCCATGCCGGCCACATGACCGTTGAAGTGTCTTCGGGCAGCGCTGGCTCTTCGGCTAACAAACGGAGATGAGCACCGGCCCCTAGAGTCGGACACGACTGTGTGGGGGAACCTTTACCTTTTTACCTTTACATCATATCAGACAAAATTACATGTGGTTATGCTGTCCTTAGTTTGCTCACTCCTATCTGTACTATTTTACAATTATTTTGCATTTGTGCAGTTAGGATGCATTTTTTCCCTTAATGGCAAAGTATAAATTAGTCAATAGGTTAAAGCTCCCAATGTTGATGCTAGTAGTTTGTGTCAGTAGAATTAATTTAAGGTATATTTACATTATAAACTTTTATATGGGCTTTGTACCAGCAAGGCTTTTGCAGCATACAGTAGATGCTGAAAATGCTGAGAGATCCCAAATGACACTCACACAGTGGCATTCCCAGTCTTCCCTGTGGAAAGAAAGCAATTATTAAATCATCTGTAATTTGGGTATGCCATCAATCAGCCCCAGCCATCATGGCCAGCAGTCTGGATGGAGTGATGAGAATTGTATTCTGTATTCTGAGACCTAGGTTGAGAATCGTAAGCTAATATAGAAGCATGAGTTTTTGCAGCCATCCCCTTAAAAATGACAAATGTATTTTCCCTAAAATTATCCAGTATTCCAAGACTCTTAGAACACTTGTATCGAGCCTCCTTCAGTCTCTATAATCTAAATTTTTTAACCATGGACTTTTGTGCTTTCTTTCTCTCCAGGTGTATACAGTGATATAATCATATTTATGAATGGTTAATTAGCTCCAAAGAATGAGTGCAATGTATTGCATTTTCCTTTCACGATTAATACTGAACAGAGGGAAAGTCTTGGCAAAACAAGCACTTCTTTTGTTTTAGTTCCATAGAACAATGCTGCCAGGCAGATCCTTTTTCCCCTCCTTTTAAGGTATTCTTTGTTGTCTAATTAGAATTCTGAATTCCCATTATATTGTTGTCAGTCTGAGGTCATAAATAGCTTTCTGTTGTTGTGAAATCCGAATCACATTAGTTAATTCCTTGGAATGTTCAATGTCAAGCTGCAAAGAGCAAATTTGGCATTATAATCAAATTGCAGTGAGCAAAAGAAACATAGAAATTGCCTTGCCAAATCAGACCAAGATCCATTTAATCCAGCATTCTCTTTCCCATGGCTAGCTAAACTGAAAAGTAATATTAAAATGTGGACTCCTCTTCTGATGGCTAGCACAGATGTGACAGAGAAATCCAGCAACAGAACATACTTTTTACATTATGTCTGTTTCCTATATATCTTGCCATATCCTTTTTTCTCTCTCAGGTTACATATATAAAAAAAATTCTGACAACCTGCCCATCATAAAGCGATGTCAGGATGATGAAAATATGGCATGTTTAGAAAATGTGATTCTTGGTGGCGTACAACAAAGCTAAAAAACAATAATTAATAAATAGCAGCAATTATTATTAAAAACATTAACAACTATAAAAACAATGCTAAAAGGAAGAAATACTAGGTGAAAGGATATTAATAATAATGGAGCCACCTCACTAGTTCACCAGTTCCCTGGGGTCCCCAGGCCTGATGGCACAACCAGGTCTTGAGGGAACTTTGGAAAGTCAAAAGCGAGAGAGCCAGCATCATCTCGAGGGGAGGATATTCCACAACGTGGGTTCCACAGCAGAAAAGGCCCACCACCTAGGGCCCACCAAATGTAGCTCTCTAGACAACAGAACCCGTAGCATGCCCTCTCTGCTGGATCTGGTGGGGCAGGCAGATGTAATTGTGGAGAGGCAGTCCCTCAGATAACCTGGTCCCATGCCATGTAGGGCTTTAAAGGTCAACACGAGCACCTTGAATTGGACCCGGAAATAGACTGGCAACCAGTGCAGCTCACGGAGCAAAGGTGTAACATGTGTTCTACTAGAAACACATGTAACTGCCTGCACCACTGCATTTTGCACCAGCTGAAGTTTCCAAATATCTTCAAGGGCAGCCCCATGTAGAGCGCAGTACGGTAGTCTAACCGGGAGGTGACTAGGGCATGAGTGACCATGAGTATGGCCCCTCGATCTAGGAATGGGTGCAACTGGCGCACAGTACAAAGTTCTGCAAAGGCCCTCCTAGCCATGACTGCCACCTGCTCATCGAGCAGGAATAGTGAGTCCAGGAGGACCCCAAGATTGTGCACAGGGTCTGTTTGGGGCAGTGCAAACCCTCCAGCACCAAAGATGGCATAGTCCTAGAACTGGAGGGCCACAAAACCCAAACCCACTCAATCTTGCCAGCGTTCAATTGAAGCCTGTTGTTCCCCATCCAGACCCTCACAGACACTGGATAAGACATCCACAGCATCACTTAATTTGCCAGGAGCAGAGATGTACAATTGGGTATCATCAGCATACTGATAATACCTCACCCCATGGCGACAGATGAGCTCACCCAGGGGTCTCATGCAGATGTTGAATAGGAGAGGAGAGAGCACTGACCCCTGTGGCACCCCACACAGTAGGAGCCGAGGGTGGGATCTCTCCTCCCCAATCAACACCGATTGGAATCAACCCTGGAGAAAGGAGGTAAATCAGCACAACACTGTGCCACCCACCCCCAATCCTCTGAGTCAGTCCAGAAGGATACCATGGTAGTAACCACCAAGAGGTCAAGTCAGGCAAGGATGGAAGCACAACCTCTAGACATCTCTTCCCTCCCTTCAACACCCTTAGCTTCTCCGTAAACCACAGGGCGTGACGGGATCCACGAGAAAGGAGAGGTTGCATAGGTGTGATCCGATCCAAAGTCTCTGCCACCTTCTTATTCCAAGCGGCAACCAAGACTTCAGACAGACCGTGCAGCAGACTAGCAGAAACAACCCCCAGCTCCCTCTGAAACCCATCCGGGTCCATCAGTCTCCAGGATGGACCGATCTAATGTGTCCAATCTGATTTTAATCTGCTTGACCCCATAGGTACTGTATCAGATGCACATTGCACTAGTTGTTGCTATTGTTTTTGAGATGCAAACATTCAGGGTATATGGGCTTTTAAATTATACATAATATCCTATAGATTTCAGTGACTCTCAGCTGCAGTGGCTTAATGCCCATTACAAATGATACATATCCTGCCTGTCTACCTACCTATCAAAGGTACTAGGGGTTGTCAGATAATACTTTATATAAAAAGAATAAAAGGTTGTCAGCTATAATCATAGAAAGGAATTATCTGGGCAGACTTGAAGGGTTTAGTACATGAACTGTTCCTGATGGAAACCTCTAAACTATAAAATCGCATGAGTTCATGTTATGCAAAAACCACTTCTGAAACTATCTTGGTATATATGTATGTATTGCTTTAATTTCTGGTTTATGTCCTATTTTTGTTTTTTTGTGTGTCTTGCCCTCTTTTTGATCTGATATCTAATACTAACATTTTATCCACAGTGGTGGAAGCCAAACAAATAAGATAAATTACACCATGTTCTCTTGCCAAGATAATCAAATTTAGCTGGAAGATCAAAATGGCAGGTTTAAATTCTATTACACATATCCTTATTTGTTCCTCTAAGGACATGATTTCCCCCTGATATGCATACTTGGGCTTTTCTCCAGTGATATGTAAGTCTACCCATCCATCAAAAAATAGAAACAGATACAATATCTCTTACTATGAGCAATAGCATTTACCCTTGTACAAGATTGTTTTTACATCCAGTCTTTATTCAGAGCAACAGGAGACATGTACTGTATATGTACCATCAGTGAATATGCTCCATTTTCATCCACTCAAAAATGCATGTGCAAAAGTTTGCTTCCAGTTCTGTTTTGACGCATAAACTGCTAAAAAGCACATTGCAGCAATCAAAGAAGTACATTATACGTTATCACATTGTAAAAACTCATTTCAGTGGGAAGAATATTACATGAGATCAGAATTTCTAATTGTAGGAATCAGCCCTCAGTAATTTTAGTGCAGAGTATGTTTGGTACTTCAAGTATTCCACAGACTTCCATGTACTTTTTCCTGATATTCTTCTTTAATGTCCATTGAACAAAAGAGTGAGATGCCTTAATCTCTTCCTTGTTGCAGCTTATTTTCAAGGTAGCTTCACCTTTATTATCTCTGACTTGAAGCAAATAGGTATGGTTTTAATTAGAAAAAGATCCAGGTCTAAGTGTGCTTAATAAAAGTATACATGCAATACCTGATTTATTGTTAGTTGTGTTGGAAGGTAGGTGTAGAAATGCACAACATTAATATTAGGTCTCACTGAAATATAAAGGCACTGATATTTAGATGCCTGTTGTGGACATTCTACTTTTGTGGTTGAGATTTAGTACTAAACCTTAATTTATCATAGGAATACAGAATCTTTTTTGCCCCAGAACAAAACTGAACAATGGCATCAGGGTTATAGCCCATAGCTGTAGGGCCAGATCTACTGCTGATAGATACTTGGCCCACACTCTCATAATAGGAATAATGAGTGCCATGAGAAGTTGACTCATTAGGGAGTCACAGCTCCAACCTGCTCTTCATGACCTGAAGTGATAATTCTCTGTGTACATATAAATGGTATATGTACGTCTCTCTCTCTGTGTGTGTGTATGTGTGTGTGAGAGAGAGAGAGATTGAGAGAGAGAGAGAGAGAGAGAGAGAGAGAGAGATTGAGATTGAGAGAGAGAGAGAGATTGAGATTGAGAGAGAGAGAGAGAACAGCAAGAAAGCTGTGTGTCCAGACAAGCATAGTAGGGTGCATCTGTCAGCAGTAGATATGGTCTTGCCACTGTGGACTACAATCCTGATGCTATTGTTCAAACCCAATTTTGACTGAACTTGGACCTGCAGTTTAGTTTTCTATAGTTTATCCAAGTAAGCGAGACACAGATAGCACCATTTTAAACATGCTTATTCAGACAATTGACAGTTAAAATTAACCTAATTTTTCCCAGGTTTAAACAAAATAGCAAATGGCATTAATTGAAAACTGAAACAGAATGCAAAATACAAAGACTTTTCACGTGGCAATAATTGTAGTTTAGTATCACATTCAAAGATAAAGAGAATCTATGATTTAATGCTACTGTAAATTCAAACTCAAATAGAAGCTTGCTGATTTTTTAGCTGGTTTGCTGGAGTACTGTTAAAAAGGGGGACATTTGAAAGAGTTCATTCTTCAAAAAATAAAAGTCAGCAAACACTGAAGAGCAATCTATCTTCTTGCTAACCCATAAATGCATAGGGATAATTCATTGCTCACTTTTGCAAGCCAGTCTTCACTTGTCTTTGAAGGTACTGTTTGAATAAATATAGCAATCATGCCCAATGGATTACAAATATAAATGCAAATAATTGATGGGGTCCATTTGAATAACAAATGCAAACTTCTCAGTTTCCATATGCACTACAGTCTATTATTACAGGATGTTGATCTGTGTTCTGTATACAATGTCTGATGGCATTCCATCTGCTGTTGTTATTCGTTTATACAGCCCCAGTGTGATATGTGGTACATTGCCAAATAAGATAAGTAAAAAAAGCAGGTACGTATTCCAAAAAGCTGACAATCAGAATGATGGTAGAGGAAAGGAAAAGGAGAAGAGTAATTGTAATGTAGATTGTAGGTTGTTTGGATGAAATGGCATGTACTTCTACTAAACATTTTCAAAAACACTCATAATGCTTGTAATACAGATGCTTTGTGTTTAATACGCTTAATAATTCAACATATATTTTTCTTCTAAGTTGCATCAGAGGGTTGTCTTCCTTAACTGGCACTAGGAAATCATGATCATAATCCAGAACAGCAAAGGAGGTCAGGGAAAGCTCCTTCTCTAATCAACCCATACTGTAATGTTATTTTATGTCTGAAGTGTCAGTAAGCAAGGCCTCTGGAAGGCTGTTTAGGATGATAATTTGCAGAAGAATGGAATTGACTGAGAATTTAGCCTTAATTTGAGTTCTGTCCTTGAGTGAGAAGAAAACAAGAGTGTGTTCAGACGCTTGATTTTGGTTGTTCCCCAACCTGGAATACTGGGGGGAATCCCAGCAGCTGCTCACGTGACATCCTTGCCAGATACCAAGGTTGAATACTGTAATAGGTTTTTCCACTATAAATGAAAAATGTATGCAGTATTCCCCACTCTTCAGTAAGACAACCAGACCTGCAATTAAATGTTGGTAGGGGAATGGCCTTCTCCATAGCGCCTTCGGGCAGCAGATTTGCTGAAGAAGCACTGAGATAGCAACGTATCATTGACAACTCTGTCCTCCAATACATTGCCGTCACTACTTCATTTCTGTTGGCACTGGCTGCTTGAGACAACTGCCACACTCAGCCCTGTTAGGTACAGTAGCAGAGCTGGGTATAGTAACAGTATGCTTTGATATGGTCAGTTGACTAATCAATAAAGTATACTGTACTGTACTGTACTGTATAGTAGCAATAGGAATCCTTCACCTCAGAAGAGCTTTACTTGGCTGAGCCCAGATACCTGGTTGTGGCTCTCCCAGGTATATTGATGCTATTGAGGAGGTCCATCCTCCAGGAAATAAAGCCAGACTGCTCACTTGAGGGAATGATCTTAAAGGCAAAACTGAAGTACTTTGGCCACATAATGAGAAGACAGGATACCCTGGAGAAGAAGCTGATGCTAGGGAAAGTGGAAGGCAAAAGGAAGAGGGGCCGACCAAGGGCAAGATGGATGGATGGTATTCTGGAGGTGACGGACTCAACCATTGGGGAGCTGGGGATGGTGACGGCCGACAGGAAGCTCTGGCGTGGACTGGTCCATGAAGTCACGAAGAGTCGGAAGCGACTGAACGAATAAACAACAACATAGGATTTGTTCCAAGGCGGACCATTGCTTAGGGATGCATTGTGGGGAGCAGGGAGGATCTCTAGGAAAAAAGGATCAGCTCTCTGAATTGTGCTTGGAAAGAAAGCAGCAGTTAGTGAGGGATTCTTCCCACTGTCACTGAAAGCAGCCTTTAAAAAAGTTTAATACAGTGTCTCTCAACCTTGGCAACTTTAATATGTGTGGACTTCAATTCCCAGAATTCTGGGAGTTGAAATCCACACATCTTAAACTTGCCAAGGTTGAAAAACGCTGCTCTAATCAGTGGCCAGTCTTGTTCACTCCACAATGAATTGCAGCTGCTTTTTATAATTTTGGACTGGAATCTTTCCTAACCCTGCCTGGAAATTGAATTTAGGACTCTTTATATGCAGGGCAACTAAGCTATGGCCCTCTCCTAAGAAAGTATTTAAAAAGAAATAGTTTGGCTATAGTCCTGAGCATCATTAATAGGGAGTAAGTCATTTTTTAAACATTTAATGGGACATACTCTGAGAAGGCCAACAGCAGAAAAGAAGGAATGACACATTAGGATACAAAATGTTCACCCAATAAATAAGATGTGCCTGATAAACCAGAATAGTATTAGGGTATCTATTTATATATTCCTTAATTGCATTGAAGTTTCCATGTTCATGTGCCTTAATTGAATTTTAACTGGATCTGATAAAACAACTCCATAATTTGGCCAGTTCAGAAAGCCACACTTATGTTTCAGAACAAGCCAGGAACTTAATGTACTATGCGTGTCATTTGTACATTCCAGCTCCAAAAAGATTGATAATATATTAACAGGGCTACAAGTAATACCTTGACTCCTAAATCGGGGGTGGAAAAATATGGCAGTAAATCGGAATGGGCATCCTTTGAGACTGAATCCCCTTTTAACAGCTCTCATCTTCTCTGACTATGCTAAAAACTGACAGTACGGCTTCTTTTGAATCAGAAAACATGAGAAAACTGTAAGGATGTTACTGTGTTTCTTTGTATTTATTCATGATGGATTTATACTTTTGCTTTTTATGTTGTGTACGATGCTGTAAGTTGCCTAGAATTGTTTGACGAGGCGGCATACAAATATGGTTAAATAAATAATAACATTTAACTATACATTAAATAATAACAGTTTGTAAAAATTGGCACATTACAATTAAAAAACAAGCGTATTCGCTGTCCCAAATTCCTCCAAGGCCCCTTGCATGCAGGCTTGTTGTGGTCCTATCCACTTTGCAGCCCTCAAACATTAAGTGTGGCTCTTGGCTGCCCAAACGCTGCCCACCTCAGGAATAAATTAATACATCAGCCAAAAAAAAAATTGACAACACCTTAGAGCAGAGGGCATAGAGCTCCTGAAAGGATCCTAAGTATAGGAACAAGAGAAGTATAGGGCACCCTGTTTTCTTCTGTCCTACAGCAGAGAAAATGTTTTGGAGGTCCAGTGACAGTGTAGAAGTAATAGGGGGGGGGGAATAATGTGATTAATTAGAGTTCTAAATGAGCTTAAGGCCTATTGTAGGGAAATATATTACTCAGGGCTATAAGGATGAGGGATAGTTGGGACTGGCATGTTAGGGAAGGTACAGCTGAGTGGAATATGCTGAGAAGGAAGAGGTAAGGAATGACCAGTCACATGCTGCTCTGATAATATTGCCCTCTCTGACTATATCTGTTCCATTCTATATTGTTTTTATTGCTCAATTTCAGCAAGTTTCTACTAGGAATATGCCACTGCACTGTGATTGCTATTATATTGATTTTTTTAAATGGTTGTTGCTGTTGCCTTGTTTACAGATCATTCTGCATTAATTGGTTCCATATCTTCCAGAAATTTAATAGGGATATCAATTTATGTTTTCCTTCTGTATGCCAAATTGCTGGAATGAGCAGAAACTTTGTCAGATAACTAGAATTTGCCTGCCAAATATGTTTGGAAGCACCATCTCACTGTCTTCTCCAAGTTTTGAAAGAATAAAAAGAGTGAAATGACTTTTCATTAGATCTTCAGTTATGCATCCAGTATTTCAAAAAATGATTTGTCTGCATATGCCACTAAAACTCATGGCAAGGGGCTTGTGAAATTTTGCTCTAGCTTTGTCTCAGATAGCGAAGGGTCTGCAGCTACGGGCACTGGCCAGCAATGAACCCTGAATATGAATAAACTCCATTCTTGCTGCTGCGGAGGCCTGCTGACAGCAACTATGAACCCAAACCACTTTGGAGACATTTGACTTAATAGAGACTTTCAGTTCTCATTTCTTAAATTGCTCTGCAAATTAACTCTTTTATGATCATTTGAAGGTAATAGGTGCTGGCATTTTATAAGATGTAAGGAGCATGGGTGATTTGAATTTATTCAAGACAAGAAAAATTCCTACCTGCAGAATTTACATCTCGGGGGGGGGGGATTCCAAGTCAGTGCTTTAGCATTGATCTGGAAATTATTATCTTTCTGTGATCCCATGCAAAACTGAGAATTGTAATAACATGGTTTTCATTCACTTTGTATGTATGTGTGTTGTTGTTGTTGTTAAATCTTTGGGTTAACATTGATCCCACCAAAGTGGATTTTCATCCTAGACAACCATGATTAACTGCTGATTTCTTAATGCTGTTGCAGCTGCTATCCTAGGGTCAGATATATAATCTCATTTTTAGAGGTGGCTTTTCCAAGAATGGAAACAAAAAGAAAGAAAGCAACCCCCCCCCCACGGGAGCTATCTTTTAGATGTTGCAAAACAGTGTGTAAGTGAATTAAGTTGGAGACGCCAAGACTAATTGCTGTAACGTTTCCCAGGCGGGCTTGGTTTAGCCAGCATCAGACCAGAGTGGGGGTTCTCAGACTGTCATAGAAGGATATCCACCACCTCCCCACAGCTCATAATCAAGAGATTTCAGTCTCTCCAAACAGTGCAGGTTTCTTGCTCTCATCTAGTAGCCCTGAAGTGTTATAGTGTTGCTTCCATGGAACAATGACAACGGAGGTTCCCTCAAGTAATGTAATCAGAAACCACAGATATTTCTGAATTTCATAGGTCACCCAGTCTGCCTACCACTGCAGCTTGCGCTTGAGGCCTGAAGGTACAAACTTATCAAAGGATTGCTTCATACTTCTCGTTCTGGATGCACAGAGCTGCTAAACACAGGACTTTCCAAATATATGGATTAGCACCAATGTCTGTAGGGGATGGGTCAAAAAAGGCAAAATGACAGTCAGCACAGTGTGGTCAAAGCCATGTCTCTTTTTTATGTATGTCAATGCTGATGGAGTTTTGAAGGTTAATAAAAGAACTCCAAGCAGCTAACAACAACCTTGCAAAGTAGAAGCGTGAACCAGAAGGGACTTGCACATTACGCTTAATTGCGTTCAGAAATAAATTCAGTCTTCACACAGTAGTTAGATGAAGAAAAAAATAGATATAGCTTACATTCATTCAGTAGAACTGGATACAAGTAGATGCATAGTAGATCTGCGTGCAAGTAAGATGAAAGGACGAGAGCTGCATTGTGCAGCACCTCCTGCTTACAGGTGTGCCCAAAGAGTAATGGAGATTGTTAATCCCCCAAACTCAAGAATGAGAAAGGAAGTGGAAATCAGGTGACCCATGTGACATCCCACAAGCACAATAGAGATGCGTTTACTAGAAAGACCCCCCTTATGCTTATGAGACAATGCTGAGTTGACCCCTGATAATTCCAACAAATGCCACATGCATGTACAAAGGGGCTGAGCTTCTTCAAGCACACTGCGCTGACCACCATCTTGCTTTTTTTATGCCTCCCTGTGGATGCCAGTACTTCACTTTTTTTTAAAAAGGCAAAAGTTGAAAACAAGAAAACACTTTGTTGCTTAAATTTGCTAGCAATGCCCAGTTGAATGAAAATTTTTATTGAATCATCATAAAGGAGCAGAAAAGCTAGCAGTTCAGAATTTGAGCTATAAAACAATTTAGTATAAGGGAGATCAGTTATATCATGTGGAGTTTCCACATTCTGAAATATTTTTAAAATCTGTCTACTGTATAGATAAAATACACAGATTAGCCCAAATCATCCTACTTTGTATTGGAACATTAGCTGGATGTTTAAATAGGAACATAAATGTCACACAATTATTTCAAAACTGCCTACATTTTTAGTAACTGAGATGTAATACAGTCATTTTTCTGTAAATGACAGAAGCATGAGGCACTAGTTCAAGCAAACCATGTTATAGAGATCTACCCTAATTTGCATATGTGGCCGGTATTTGCATGAAAACCTATGTATGCCATCATTTGAAATGGTGTAACTGAGCCCGCAGCAGGTATATATAACATGTTCACAAGATTTCAATCGACTAAGCAACAGTCTACAAAACTGATCTATCCAATGTTGTTTTTGCACTCAAGAATGCAGCTTGGAAGCATGGAGTCACTTATGTACAGTATTTTGTTCTTCTAACACATGAAGCTCAGCAATATAAATACTGGCTTGATCTAGGGTGCAGGTCTCCAGACCCCAGAAAAGGGGATGGAGTCGTCCAGCCTTGAGTTTTCAGAGTAGCAGAACTGAGCCAGGAAAGATTTCTTCAAGAAAATGTGGAAACCTGCTGCCAACCATACAGTCCTGGCCAGTTTATTCTGGTCCAAGACAGAGTTACCTTCCTGGGCCCTTTTCTGCACTGCCCTTCTCAGTCCACAGGTTGCTAACAGAGTCTTACAGTTTTTAAAATGCAGCTCTGTGTCAGAAAACAATTAAAGAGCAATAAAACAAGCAGTATGAAATAGACAGATATATTCACAGGAGTGTAATAAACAGCTAAGAACAAATGTATAAATTGGCTCTTTCTATACGAGCATGTGAAGTTCTGGGAGGGAAGGCTTTTCTTCTCACAGTCTAATCACGTGTGTCACATTATACCCTATTTCGCCCATTCTGTCTCATGGATGTGAATGTAAGGGTTGTATCACCCGGTCCTTACTTGAGCTTCAGGAAAAGTTGGCATTAGCAGTGTTTACTTGTGAATCATAGAGCAGGCAGCAAAAAAAAGTTACAAGGCGAGTGGTTGTGCTCCATCAAGGCTTGGAAGACTTGCCAGCTCTTCATTCAGCACAGTGTGGCCAAAAAGGATATCCTGTTGGACCAGTGATAATGAGGGAAATAAAATCACTTCCTCACCATCTGTTTGATTCAGGTAGAAAAGAAAAGAAAAAAAAAGGAAGTCAGCTTCCTCTGGGTGTATACTCTGCCCAACACCCACTCACTCATAAATGCAAACTGCAGCACCGAGGAAACCATTTATTTCACTCCATCTCCACTTTTATGTTCGGTGCAGATCTATAACAGAGCACTGAAGTGCAGCTAATAGGTTGAGTCTTTGCAAACTGGGAGCTGCATTTTAGCCTGTGGTCGCAATCTGAGCACCAGTCATAAGAGAAGGTATGAAACTGAGATTGGTCCATTGAGACAGCGTCAGCTAGAAATGTCAGGGGCTGAACTATACATAGAGGATATGCTCTACATTTTTAATGCAGCACTTCAGTCCTAGGGACATTTAGTAAATGCAGTCTCCCTTGAATTAAGCTCAACTCCTGGTAGACTAAGGAAACGTGTCTGCGTTGTTTTCTTAGCAGCCCAAAGCAGCCGTTTGCCATTGCCTTCTGGGGTTTTCTGGCTTCCCAATCCACTCCAAAGTCCTAGGATTTCCTGGTGGTTTCCCATCCAAGTACCAATCAGGGCAGACTCTGCTTAGGTTTTTTAAGATCAACCAACGTCGGCTAGGTACCGCCATCTACTGCAACTATGTACCTACATAGTAAGAATCATCATGCACTTAGCCAAGGTCTTTGACACATTCAGATACAGGCCCTTTGTGGTAAGAACACTTTAAATAGGCTCATACAAATTATAGTTGGGTTTTTTGTTACTGTTATTTAAATTTGATCTTAGGGATGCAATAACCCTTTCAATGAACCTAAGAACCTTTAATGAATGGCATACAATCATATTTTGCAAAACTTTATGAAAAAAGTAATGGTGGGGTTTCCAGCAAAGCTATTTTTACGTGCATTCCCTTTTCATCAGCTGGATTGACTGATTATAAAGTAAAAGGCTGGATGTCCATTTCTCATCCCTAATCCACAAAAGCCCATTCCTGCCTAGATAACAGCTACCCAATTAACCATAGCATAGCTATAAACTGTTTACAAGAGTGGCATTCACACAACACACTTAACCTGGTTACTGAATTAACCCATTCTGAAGGTTCACACAACCATAAACTACCAAAACATGGCTGGGTTTGCACAGTGTAATAAACCACACACAAAAAAGCTGATATTGATCAAATTTAATGTTGGGCAAAATGTATCTCCTAGGTCTTTATCTAACCTGGTGAAATGTTTTCTGTGAACACAACAAAGACATCTAACACACTATGCTTATTTGGGGGTTAGCTCCATTTAATTCAGTAAGACTTTACGGATTCTGCAGTATTGGGCTAAATATCTGTACTATGAACCAGGCTGATGTTACTTGCACTTGACACATTTGTACCTCACATTATTTATCTATAATGGTATTAGTCCTTGTTGGAAAAGATAGTAGCTCATATGTAAGGGTACACTTCAGACCTGTAGGATCTGTTTGTTTGTTTCATTAGAACCCTTACTTAAGAGTAAGATCCATTACTCTTGGTATAAATGAACATCTGACCCCGTACATTTATTTGGCTCTTCCATCTAAAAATCTACTACTTATTCCAAGTGTTATTTATTTTAACAGTACAATTTGGGCAACCAGTAAACAAGGGTTTGCTGCCACTCTTACGCAATTATGAGTCATAAATCCTTCCAGTTGCTGCAAATCATCCAAAAGCTACATAATATCTAGATCTGCATCTGCTATCCCTAATGTGTAGCACATCCTTGGTATGCAGATCATCTGATGTTGAATCCCTGGGACCTCCAAGAAGTGAGATTGGAAAGCCTAAGGCCATAGACAGCCAATGCCAGGCAGAGCAGAGTTACTTTAAAGTAAAAGAGACCAGCAATATCACTTGATAGGAAGCAGCTTCAAAAGTTTTTATTTGATCAGCCTAAGTCAGCATAATGAAACACTCAATAACAAATCAGAATTTACTTGACTTTAGATGCTGGGATTTTTGCAGCTTCCCTTCCCAATCATCCTTCTCTGCTTCCCACCTCTGTCTTTGGCGCTCTGTTGGTGCCGTGCATAAAATAAGTCGGGATGTTTGTTTAAATCAGGTTTCAGACTTAAACAAATAGTGACAGGCTGTTCAAACAAGCTTCGGAAATAAGTCTAATCAGGATGTTTGAGAAAGCACCAAAGAGGAAAGAAAGGACCCATAAAATATTATTTCCAAATGTATGGAGCAGCAACCATAAGATAGGCATTGATGTTATTGTTGTCAGTAGGAACAGCAATTTCCCATTGTGCTTTTTCTGCTGATGTTTCTTATGCCTCACCATAATTCGGAGCTTTAGCATTGTCTTCATGTCACAATAGTGCATCTTTGGTGTGCATGCCTTCAGGCTAAGTCCAAACAACACACTGCCTGTGGGATTAATAGGGATGGGGCACAGAGGTATCAGAAAAATATTAAAGTTAATGCTGTAATGAGTTCTCATTGAAGTAAGAATCCATGAGTTAAAGCTTCTGTCCTCCTGCTGTGCCTTCATTTCTTTTTCATCAAGCTCTTCCACTTCCTGATCAGAACAAAGTGCTAAATGAAATCATCAAGGGGAAAAGTCTGCGGCAAGGGCATTGAAGTTCTGCACAATTTCCTTGTACTCCATATTGTACATTAGGGTATCAATATTAATGATTCAGGAAAGGATGCAATATGAGGCATCTGTTAGCGAGATTATGCAGCAAACTAAATCCTTTTTGCAACCCAGCAACAGTACCACCTGATAGATGATAGATAGATAGATAGATAGATAGATAGATAGATAGATAGATAGATAGATAGATAGATAGCAATCCAGACTGAATTAAGAAAATGTGATTTGGAGCATTCAGGGGTGCTCACTTAGTACCTATCATCAGTTCCTTAAAGAAGCAGAGTCTTTTCCAAAGTTCACACAGCTGCAGCACGATCCTAAGAAAGAAGTGTTTGGTTTAAGAAAGAGCTAACGGGTGCTATGTGCGCAATCCACACTCACTTCAAATAATCTTTTCCTCTTTAAATCCAGATCGTGTAGATGAGATATGGATATAGATATGGATATGGATATAAAGAAGGGGGAAGGGATAGATAAGATAGATTTATCAGTCAGATAGACCCTGCATAAACATAATAAAGCAGTACAATTTATGCTGCATCAACAAACAAATGTGCACCACAACTCCATGAACTCAGAGTCCAGAAAAGCAAGGCAATAATTCCACATTTGTAAGGCTTTCTTTAAATTAGCATTAATAGGGCAAGTACATATGATTGGGCTTGATCAGACATCACTTGATTAGACAACACTTACTGTTGTCCCAGACTTATATAATGCTTTTCACCAAATAATTTGCATACGTGAACCAATAAACTGAAAAAAAGTGTAGCAGAACAGCAGGCCAAGCACATAAGCAGCAGACAAGGGCAGCTTGAAAAAGGGGTACCTTAACTTGTCTGCAAAGATTTAAGAGTCTATAGAAGAACATACATAGTTCTGGGGTGCCCATTTAAAAGTACTTTGATTTGCGGAAACCAATTTGGTTTTGTAATAACTAGAGCCATGAAAGGGAGTATCTTCCACTGAGTTCAGGAAAACAGGAGTAGCAGGAAAGCATATAAGTTTGCATGGCTAGAACCAGCACTTTGAGGTATGAAGCGTACTGGTAACCAATATATGAAAAATCTTGTGGATTGATGTGAAAGTTGTGGTCTGTGATAGCTCAGTCACATGTACAATGATTGAGTTCCCAAGTACTTCTCAGGAAGAAATGCAGCTGCTTTAAAAAGTTATAGATAGATGCTACATTCATGCCCTTGCGCATTCTGAAGCACCTTGGGGGAATCAAATCCAGAGCATCACACAGTCTTTTTAAGTAGTAAACAAGTTGTAGAGAGCCAGTTTGGTGTAGTGGTTAAGGCAACAGGCTAGAAATTGTGAGGCTGTGAGTTCTAGTCCTGCCTTAGGCACAAAGCCAGCTGGGTGACCTTGGGCCACTCACTCTCTCTCAGCCCTAGAAAAGAGGCAAGGGCAAACCACTTCTGAACAACCTTGCCAAGAAAACTGCAGAGACTAGTCCAGGTTTTGACTAGAAGTCAAAAACTGACTCAAAGGCACCAAAAACAAAAACAAAACAAAACAAAACACAAGTTGTGTGGCTGCTCTATACAACAGTAACTATGGCACACAAGGACATTTATACACAGCTTTATCACAAGGCTGTGTATCACAAGGCTGTGCTGCCTGTTCATGACTCGGACATCAGATGGAAATAATTATGCAGCGAGTGCTATAAGATTCTCCCACTTCATACCATACCTGCATTCAGTTAGAGATCAGGGCAAATCTGCTAGATAATTAATGGCACAGTAAACCTAGCAGCTACTAAGCAGAGTCTCCCTTCTTTGCCATGATAGAATGCAGATAGTTGGCCAAGGAGATGCCAGAATCTGGTTTGGACGGTTTGAACAGTACTTTATACAAATATGAGTGGCCCGATCCCTGCTATTTGCCATTGACCTCTTCAACAAGCATGTAGCTTGCATTGCATTGCATTGCATTGCATTGCATTGCATTGCATATTTGTTTGTTTGTTTGTTTGTTTGTTTGTTTATTTGTTTGTTTGTTTGTTTGTTTGTCAAATTTATCACCTCCCATCTCCCCCAAGGGGGTCTCTGGGCAGTTTACAATAAGACATAATTAATTAAAGTACAGTTATAAATACGATAAAATAAACATAGAAATAACAAGATAATTTTTGTTGTTGTTCAGTCGTTTAGTCGTGTCCGACTCTTCGTGACCTCATGGACCATAGCACACCAGGCCTTCCTGTCCTCCACTGTCACCCGGAGTTTACTCAAATTCATGTTCATTACATCGGTGATGCTATCTAACCATCTCATCCTCTGCCGTCCCCTTCTCCTTTTGCCTTCAGTCTTTCCCAGCATCAGGGTCTTTTCCAGTGAGTCCTCTCTTCGCATTAGGTGGCCAAAGTATTTGAGCTTCAGCTTCAGTATCTGTCCTTCCAATAGAATGTAATAAATATGATAAAATCCAGATGGGAAGATCTTCTTCAATCCATGGGTAAAAAAGGCCGCTCTAGGGCCATTCTAGGGAGCTAGCCACCCCCAAGAGTGCCCACTCTCCTTCCCGCCCCAGGCATATTGACAGAACCAGGTTTCAAGTTTTTTCCGGAAGTCCAGGAGCGAGGGGGCCTGTCTTACCTCTTGGGGGAGAATGTTCCAAGGGGCAGGGGCTACTGCAGAGAAGGCACGCTTCTATGACCCCGCCAGATGGAACTCTTTAACAGATGGGGTCCATAGCATGCCCTCTCTACATGCCCGGATGGGACGGGTCGATGTGATGGGGATGAGACAGTCCCTTAGGTAACCTGGACCCATGCCATGTAGGGCTTTAAAGGTCATAACCAACACCTTGAATTGGACCCGGAAGCAAACTGTAACCCAGTGCAGCTCGCGCAGCAAAGGTGTTACATGTGTCCACCTTGGGGCACCCAAGATTGCCCGCGCGGCTGCATTCTGGATCAGCTGTAGCTTCCGGATATTTTTCAAGGGTAGCCCCATGTAGAGCGCATTACAGTAGTCTACATGGGAGATAACCAGGGCGTGAGTGACCGAAGGGCCTCTCGTTCCATATCTCCATTATAACCAGCCCCCAAACTTTGAAAGGTACAGGGGTCTTTCCCTGGGATGCCCCTTGACAATAGATAAAGTGAAGTATATTTGCATTATTCATGTTCATTATTCATTAGTTCCAATATTTAGAAGGTTTGCCCATTCTGTTTCTTGATACATTAAAAAAATAGCATAGAGAAGTGTATTTAACTTCGTACTGTCATTGGTAGAGATCTTTATTTAAAAATCACTAATGAGAGATTGTACACAGATGCTACAAACAAGGAAATGTAGGTATTCTTGATTTCGGTTGATTTTAGTGGTTTTAAGGGCTTTGAAAGCATGCAAATGCAAGTATATGAATAGGTACCACTTCGGTGGGAAGGTAACAGCGTTTCGCACACGTCATGCCGGCCACATGACTGTGGAAGCGTCTTCGGACAACACTGGCTCTTCGGCTAACAAATGGAGATGAGCACCGGCCCCTAGAGTTGGACATGACTGCACAAATGTGCGGGGGGAACCTTTACCTTTTACTAATTCTGGCTTGAGTGCATTAAATATACTAGATCATAGCTTTCCAAACTGTGTGTCGCAACACTTTAGTGTGTCGCAACACACAGTTTGGTGTGTCGCAACACAACCTGGAAGTGGTGGCGGGGGTGTGCACGGCGGCGGCGCAGCAGCGCGCACTGCGACGGTAGTGTGCATGGTGGCGGCGGCAGCGGCGCACCATCAGCGCTTCCACATTTTAGCAGAGGCCGCCGCCATGCACACTGCCGCCGCATGCCCCCCCGCACCGCCGCCATGCACGCCCCTGCCCCCGCACTGCCACCGCTGCCGCCGTTGGTGTGTCGCCAACGGAGGCACTTCGGAAAGCACTGTACTAGATTATGATGAATACGTATAGTTTTTGTGAAAGGGATAATATTTTTCCTCTCCCTCCAGAAAACCAGGATATAAGCTAGCCTGCTTGTTATTGGTTTGCCCTTTTGGGAAGATAAATTGTAAAAGTTAACTGTTTCTTTACGTAAGCATTTCTCATTCAGAGTTTAGCTTCACTGGATTTTGAGTTGCACGGCATAAGAAGCCTGATGCGCCATCTTGTGTCCACTGTTAAATGTGCCAGTGGGAATAATTGCTGGCTGAGGCATTTAGTAGGGTTGATGAGACTTGTAGCATGCTCATTTTTAGAGGCAGCTGTCACTTCTAAAAGCTATTGATGTTTCTCTTGATTAGGAGATGTGGACAGAGGAGGAGGAGGAGTTGTACAACTGAAGTGGAGAGGAGAAGGTCTATTCCCATCATTTGTATTTATTATCTTGCCAGTAAGGCACCTTCTCAAGGCTCCTTGGATTACCTAAGCAGCAAGGCTAACTATGCCTGTTAATGTTTTATGGCATGTACTCTCCTATGTTTCTGATCATTCTTCCCTGTCCTGCCTTTTTCTCTTTTATGCAGGACGCCTTTGTGGAGCTGTACAGCAACAACATCAGGCCTTTGTTTGATTTGTCATGGCTGCCTCTGAAGACGATCCTTAGCCTGGCAGTTGTGGGCGCCTGCATCACGCTGGGCGCTTACCTGGGACACAAGTGACTCTGGATTTCATCCAGCTGGTGATGGACTGATGGAAAGCCTTGGTTTCAAAAACTGAAAAAAGAGGAGTGTTGAAAAAAGGAAATAATATGAGGTGTTTTTTTCCCCCTTTGTCGAATAATGCTATTATTTTATGAGCCAAGTATCTTTCTGTATATGTGTTTGGGTGTACACATGCACACAGACACAAATATATGTGTATGTGTGTCTATTTACACACACACACACACACACACACACACACACACACACACATCTGCTATTACTGCCAAAGGGAATGTTCATTTATTTTTTACATTGCAGAGGAGTTATTTATTAAAAAATATTTTACATTTAACCCACTATTTTCCTAAAATTCTGGAACACAAGCATTGTATATTTTGTAACGAAGATTCCAAAGATCTTCGGCTTCCTTGAAAAGCATCGTTCAACAGACTATTTTATCACAGTAGGCTGAAGAGCTGTAGGTATAGAGACGTATGTAACCCTTAGGAAGGGTGATGACGCAGTGGCATCATTTTGTAGTTAAGATTTCAACTCTGCCTATGAATAGGGTGACCTAAAAAGGCAACAGGATGAGAAGACAATGATTTGGTGGTTCAGCATGGTACCTATTCAGAATGAGAAATAATGCCAGATTCAGGCCAGTAATAAGCCCATATTGTTCAACAGCCTGTCCATACAGCCAACAGCTGTTTTGGGAAAAATCCCCAGCAGGGCAACAGCTGGAAACAGTGATTCATGCAGTATTTTGTTACACGAGTGCTGTGCCATTATACACCACAATTGGCCATCATTATAAGGAAACTATTTGTGTGTCCTCAAACTGTGATTTAAAAGCCTGAAATGAAATACATTGGAATTGCCAGAAACTGTTTCATTAAATATTTCATCTGTAAAATTGCCATTTTGTGCAATTATCAGGAAACCGAAAGTGCCTGTGTCTGCCTTGCAGAACTGGAGCCTGGAAGTAAGTCGGGGCTCACATTCCCAGTGGAATGAGTGTTTACTTGCAGTAGATCCTGCCTTACTTAGTTAATTTTTCTTAGGGTCTTAAATGCAATTTTCTTTGTTAATTAATAACATCTCAAAGTTAAAAATAGGCTCAAGGTTCATTTGACAAGAAGAAGCAATCAGCTGGCAGAGATTAGGTTTGACTTCCTCTTTTTTATCAAAATTAATACCCAAATTACATTCTTAGCCCTGTGCCTGCCCCAGACTGGAAGTGTATTTGCCTCAGGAGTGATGCACACTATTTATTTCTTCAGATGTCTTCAAAAGAAAAGAAGATAAAGAAATGGTCCAATGCCTCCATCTGGTGTGACTCATAGACACTCAGCCCTTTGAGATGCCAAGTGTTTTTGCATGGAAATCTGGAAAGGAAAGGGAGTGGAGAGTTTGTTACAATAACTTTAAGGAAAATGAATATAAAATCCTCCATGAGTACATTTAGGTTCTTTGATGATAAATATATGGGTGGCTTATAGGCAGAGCTGCTGGCACCTTGACTCAACATCATCAGGCACCTACCAAGGTTTATGTTGCGGGAAGGTGTCCCACCCCCAACTGCTTGAGCCCCCACAACCCATTTGCTGTTCCTGTGCATTCGTCTATTATCCAAAGAGTACAAGTACCAATGAAGCAAAGAGAAGTTGTTGCTGCCTCCAGTTGTCTTGACTTCTCCTTTTGGCCCTTGGTTCAGATTAGGCTCAGAGGGAGATGGCAAATGAATGAGGCAGTGGTGACAAAGATATGGCCTTCCCAAGTGTGTGGACTTACTGGGCATCATGTCCCCAAATCCCCAAAATATCTAAGAATGTAACCAAGGATGCAGTGGACTCTGTTGATGAAGTTGTTTAAGAGTAACATAGATACTGATTTGTTGGATTGCCTGAGCTGGACTCAGCCACTGAAGGAGGAAAATTGACAGAAGGATAACATTCAGATATGGTGGTCACTTGGACAAGGGCAGCTTGAGATAGCATTCATTTCAGCAGCCCATTGTTCCATCTTAACAGAACTGCAGCAGTCCATTTATATCACTAGATTAAATAACTGCCCAGAGTGAAAAGAAGCATGCGTGCACAGCTCGGACTTCTGCAAATGTTCTGGACTTTGCTGTTGGGTTCAGCACTGGAGAGTCTCTACAACCCTTGGATTAGCTTGCAAAGATGTTTGGGGTGCCGCAGGGGAAGTGCCAGAAAGGACTCAGCAAGTACAGAGATGCCAACTTACCATTTGTTCCTTGGATCCCAGGCAATGTATTTCAGATTTGTGAAACAGATATTACACGAGGGGCATAATAGATTCCAGGATTAAAATCAAGACTGAAAGGATGAGAAGCTTAAATTAAATGGGATGGACGTATTTTACTTCAATGAATTTTATCTTGTTTATATTTTTAAAGTGTTTTCTTTCCATTTTTTTTAAAAAAGTCTGCCTGTAAAACTGTAAAGTAGTAGAAGTTATGAAATAAGATTAATTCAGTGATAAAAAGTCTGGACTGAAGTACGGTCATAAAAAGCTTTGTACTCAAGAGAATGTAGCAAAATAATTCACAGATACAACATATGTAAGAAGTGAAATAACTTGATTTTGTGGCATTATATACAATATATATATATATATATATATATATATATATATATATATATATATAAAATAAATAAAAAACAACCCTGAGGTCAGCCTTCTCTAACCTGATACTTGCTAAAATGTGTTAGATAATATTATCATCTTTGGAGTTCTTTATGACTAGAAGGCCAGCATGTAAGTTTAATAAAGAAAAAATAACCAGCTACCACTGATTTGCTGCTTAGTGATGGTAGTTGTAGTCCCAAAACAACGTTTGGGCACCAAGCTAGAAAGGCTGATCTCAGAAATGTAGTCCTTCTAAAGTTAAACCTGTAGTTCAGTCTTCCCCCAACCTGGTGCATTCCAAATGTATTGGATCCCCCATGGTCAAGGGGAATTCTGGGAGTTAAAGCCCCATCACATCTGAAGACCAGCAGGATGGGAAGGCTGCTGTGGTTTGTACTATGTTTTCAAAGCTGCTTTAAAAAGAAAATGGGCCAAGTCCATCAGGAAGCTACCTTTTCTCAGCTTCCACTCCTGCACATGAGAACTTTCTGGTAGGCTAAGCCCACAGTTTTTGTGCATGTTAACATTGCTGTAGCTACTATACAGTTATGGCCTTTGCATATAGCATTTCAAGAGCATCAGTGAAATGAGCTCTTACATTTCATAGCAGAAAGAAACATAGAGATATGTGGTTGAATTCTAATTTCTAGATACTGGGCAATGCGTGTTGCAGCTTCACTTTATTTAGCTTTGCTAAACCTAAAAATGTTTATTGCCATATATTAAAATTGTAGATTTATAAATAGCAATTCTGTGGAAGTCAGGTGCATTTAGGTTCTGTAGAAGTTCAGGCATTTAAACAGTGCCTAGAAACTACTGGAATGTCCAAAGAGTCAAAACATATAAGGAAATGACACAACGTTTTTCCAACTAGTCTTCAGTTAAACAATATTGGTGTGTAGAATAAATGCCCTAAAAGCTGTGCCTTTGCATTCCACAAACAGGCTTCAGGTCACTGAAACTCTGAGATGCAGTGATTTACATCAGTGTTTCATGCTAAAGTTTTACCAAAGAACTGGTTCATATATGCTACTTATCATATGATTTCTCATTACTTGGTCACTCGGCATTTAACAACTATCAACCTAATCCTAGGCTGAGACTGGCTCATTCAATTGACTTAAGTATGCAAAATTGTGCTTAGGATCAAACTGTCACTTCAGTGTACGAGCTCTCCTCACACTGGAAAATATGAACATTTTATTGGTGATTAATTTGTGATCCACCCCTGCATCACAGTCAAATAGTAATGAACATGTATGTTTGAACTAGTTCTTTAATTCAACCCCTTGGGCAACTAAGTCTTAGAATGCTGTGCAGAAGCTTGAAGAGAATGACAAAAAATAAGGTGTGGTCAATACTACATCAGAGGCTACATGCTTTCAAACGTGTCATGGTAGAACATGGGGCAAGGAAAGAGATGGATCTAAGCTATAGCAACAAGTATCTACCCTACCATTCTCACTGTTGAACTGTTATAAGACCTTCAGGTCTGGTGTAGTGCCTCACCTCATATGCAAGAAAGTCATTATATTGGGCCAAATGAAATATTTTATAGTAGTCAGCCTTTCAAATTAGTGTGGCTAGAATAGAAATATGGAAGTATCCATCACCTATTGAACAGGGCAGAATAATGATGTTCCCCTTAGAGGTTGTGTGAGCCTCAGCATAGAGGCTTATGGGACAAGAGAGCATGGAGCACTCTCAGCACATTCTCTTCTTAATCTTCAGATGGGGATCCTAAATTCCTCTTCTTAAAAGATTGTACTACAGGTCTCAAGCATCACCAGTAAGAATGGACTGCTTTTGAATGAAACGTTTACATTGTCAAAATAGAACGCTATCGGAGCTAGGAATGGCTATGCTGCTAGAAAACAGTAATTATTGGAACAAAGTTGATTTTCTTGTATTGCCCATTGCTGAGATTGTTTTCAGAGCTGCTTCAGATGTTGTATAAAATTATCACATTGCAGGCATGTAAATAGATGCTATTGGTGGATGTTTTCCTGTTGTTTTTGTCCCCTTGGACTTCTTGGTATCTTCAGTATCTGTATACCAGAGGAGTCCAAATGGCTGTCAGTAGTCTCTGTCTTGAATAGATGGCCAGTAGTGTGTACCCCACTTCCCACCCACCCCTTTTTGCTGCAAATTGTATAATACTGTGGCTGCACTAGTTATAAGGACTGTTAATATTGATACTGTACTATTCAAGTTGAACGTATTTTAGAGATGTTGAATGTATATAAAAGCTTGATTTTGCCTATCTCCTCAGCTGTTTCACCATGATTGATAGTCCTTCCTGTTTTTCTCTAGTCCTTTGTTTTGATTTAAGGGGAAAATCCTGCAAAACACGACTTTTAGTGCTGTAAACGATGTAATATTATACAGACTTTTTCATTTGCATTGCACTTTGCAATTTCCATCCCATTTCCCTCTCATAGTTGTCTTGTGGAGTAGTTCATATTGTGGCTGGAAAACAAAAACTCAACCTGTAGTCTTATATCCACTTACTGGTGTAAAAGTCTTGTTGAACTGGACTTTCTTCAGAGTTGAAGTGGATAGAATAGTGCTGATGGCGATTCTTTCCAGGATAAATTATGGACTCATGGCAGGGCTGAGATTTGCACTTGAGTCTTCTGATTACAGCATTCATCCACTCAGCCATATTGGACCTCTGCAGTAATAGCTTAGGATAGGAGCATCTAAGTCAGAGCTTTCCAAACTTTTCATGTTGGTGACACACTTTTTAGACATGCATCATTTCGCGACACACTCTTACAGCAGGGCACAAGGCAGGCACTAGGACCTGCGCAGAATCACAGCAGGTTTGGAGGCAGCAAGGCACAAGACAGGCACCAGGACCTGCGCGGAATCCTGGCAGGGCTCGGAGGCAGCAGCAGCCGCGACACACCCAGACACTGCAGCCGACACACTAACGTGTCCCGACACACAGTTTGGAAAGCTCTGATCTAAGTCATCCAGCTGTGATTCCTCTTCCATAAGAAACTAAAAGTGCACCAATAGCAACATTAAGCAATGAATGTTTTGTACGATGGTTTCCCAAGAAGGAATTTATTTTGGGGAGATTGACCAAAATATCCCCTAATTTGATCTGAAATTTACCTTCTCAGGTGGAACCTTGGTTTGGTGTAAGATGACTGCATACTTACCCTGTTTCAAAATTACGTTCATCTGCAAGTCCAGGAGCCCATGCTCTGTTCTGGATCAGTTCTAAAAGTATAGAAACCTTATCTTTAAAGAAGGCTAGGTTGCCAGTAAAAGATCAATAAAAGTAATACACTGGGTTGTACTTTGTTTTGGGGGGTGGGGAAAGGGTTCCTTCTATCCCAGCTAGCTTCTAAGGGCCAAATGAAATTCAGTATTAAAAGTATGAACATATTTCACATATCTTGATTTTCTTTCCCTGAAGCAATGAAATTCAGTGCATGAAAAGTGTATTTATTCCTCTTATGATACCAATTTTAAAATGATAAAAAGGTAAAGGTACCCCCCGCACATTTGTGCAGTCGTGTCCGACTCTAGGGGCCGGTGCTCATCTCCGTTTGTTAGCCAAAGAGCCAGCATTGTCCAAAGACGCTTCCACGGTCATGTGGCCGCATGACGCACGCAGAACACTGTTACCTACCCACCGAAGTGGTACCTATTCATCTACTTGCATTTGCATGCTTTCGAATTGCTAGGTTGGCAAGAGCTGGGGCGAGTGTGGGAGCTCACTCCATCGCGCAGGACTAGGGATTCGAACCTCTGAACTTGCGATCTTCCGATCGACAAGCCTGGCGTCTTACCCGCTGAGCCACCACGCCCCCTTTTAAAACGATACTCGGTCACAATTGCTTTTGACCCCAATCACTTGATGATAATGGAAGCTTGTCTCTGAGGCCAATAGCAACTTTGGGGAAGTGGGTTTTACGGAGATCATAAGGGGTGAGGGAAAGCATTAAGCCACCCTTCCATGTGCACCATAGTTATTAGCTGATGGTGGCCCCCTACATCGCTGAAAGATTGTAGATTTCCTGCAAACGTTAGCCCATTTCTCAATAGATGCACGGAGTGAACTGAATTTGAGATGCAAATGTGCAGTGCTGTGTCTAAAAGTATGCTGATTTCAAATACTCAGTGACAAATGGAAGAACAGTGCAGTTTCTTCACCAAGGGTGATTTTACCTTTTAGCAAATCTGCTAAATTCATGATTGAATATGAAAGTGAAATTGATGGTTCTTCGATCTTGTTCACTATGGCTCTTCTTATGTAAAATCTTACTTTTGGGCAGAAGAATAACCCGTATTTGAATTAACAGGCCCAAACCATCCTACATAGTAACATTTTCTGTTTGGACTGTATTGAGGGAAGAAATAATAGCAGACCTAATGCAGTCAACTTTTTAAAATAGTATATTTATTTTATGATAAAACTAGTGCAGTTTCATTGGTATACCACTTTTAACCATTTTGAAATGTTCTTCCCAGGCTGCAAAAATGTCTAGATTTTTCCTAATTTTATTATTATTTATTTATTTATTTATTTATTTATTTTTCCAATTTCTATCACCGCCCATCTCCCCCAAAAGGGGGACTCTGGGCAGTTTACAATGAAATCAGCAAATAAAATGCATAAAATACACTACAAACAACCATACAAATAAGAAATAAGTTAAATATAAGATCCAAGGGGCGATAAGATCATGTTTAAAAGAAGGCTTTATGGCGCCAGCCATCCCCAGGAGGAGCTATTACCCTTCCCATCCCAGGTGAGGCGGCAGAATCAGGTCTTCAAATTCTTCCGGAAGGCTTGGAGCGAGGGGGCCTGCCTCACCTCTGGGGGTAGAATGTTCCAGAGGGCGGGCACCATGCAGAGAAGACCCGTCTCCTGGACCCCGCCAAGTGAAATTCCCTTACCAACGGGGTCTGTAGCATGCCCTCTCTGTATGCCCAAGTGGGACGGGTCGATGTTATGAGAATGAGACAGTCCCTCAGGTAGCCTGGTCCCATGCCATGTAGAGCTTTAAAGGCGATAACCAACACCTTGAATTGGACCCGGAAGCATACTGGCACCCAGTGTAGCTGGCGCAGCAGAGGTGTCACATGTGCCAATCTTGGGGTACCAATAACTGCACACGCAGCCACATTCTGGACCAGCTAAAGCTTCTGGATACTCTTCAAGGGTAGCCCCACGTAGAGTGCGTTACAGTAATCTATATGGGAGACAACCAAGGCATGAGTGACCGTTCGGAGGGCTTCCCAATCCAGGAAAGGGCGTAACTGGTGCAAAAAACAAAGTTGTGCAAAGGCCCTTCTGGCCACGACTGCCACCTGCTCTTCGAGCAGGAGTCGTAAGTCCAGAAGGACCCCCAGATTCCGCACTGGGTCTGAATGGGGTAGTGCAACCCCATCCAGGACCAGAGATGACAACTTCCCGGATCCAGAGGAGCCATCAACCCACAGCCACTCCGTCTTACCAGGGTTCAGCCGAAGCCTGTTGTTCCCCATCCAGACCCCCCCTTCCCCCAGACACTGAGAAAGGGCAGCCACCGCATCACCACCCCCGAGATGGAGATATATAATTGAGTATCATCGGCATATTGATGATACCTCATCCCGTGGTGACGGATGATGTCACCCAGTGGTTTCATGTAGATATTAAATAGGAGAGGGGAGAGAACCGAGCCCTGCGGCACCCCACAGAGGAGGGGTTGAGGGTCGGATCTCTCATCTATTACCACCGATTGGGATCGGCCCTGGAGGAAGGAGGTGAACCAGCGCAAAACTACGCTGCCCACCCCCAACACCCTGAGCCGTCCCAAAAGGATACCATAGTCAATGGTATTGAAAGCCGCTGAGAGGTCAAGAAGAGCCAGGATGGATGCACTCCCTCCATCCGGCTTCCACCAGAGATCATCCATAAGCGCGAGCAATGCAGTCTCCACTCCATATCCCGGCTTGAAACCTGACTGGAAGGGGTCTAGATAATCCATGTCATCCAGAATCCTCTGGAGTTGCAACGCCACCACTTTCTCAACCACCTTCCCCAAAAAGGGGAGGTGGGAGACAGGACAAAAATTGTCCAACACAGTAGGGTCCAGTGATGGTTTCTTGAGGAGGGGCACCAGTGCCTCCTTGAAAGCAGCTGGGAACACCCCCTCCCCCACAGATGTATTAACCATCGCCTGGACCCAACCACATGTCACCTCCCGGGCTGCCTTAACCAGCTAGGAAGGGCATAGGTCTAGATGACATATGGTGGTCTTTACAGCCCGGAGGATCCTGTCCACTTCCTTAGGTCCAACAGGATCGAACTGTTCCCAGATAACAGGGTAAGAATGTTCCCTCGGCATCTCCCCAGACTGTGCTTCATGCTTAGAGTCCAACTTGGAACGGATCAGAGCGATTTTATCCTGCAGATGCTCAGAAAACTCCTCCGCATGGCCCTGACTCCACCTTACCTAAGAGAGATCAAGTAATCCTAAACAGGGCCGTCGGGCAGCATTCCGTGGATGCAATAAGAGCAGAGAGATATTGATGTTTCGCCACTCTTACCACCACAAGGTAGGCCTTAACAGCGGCTCTAGCTTGTGTTTGGTCGGATTCGGTCTTTGTCTTTCTCCAGTGATGCTCTAGACATCTCTTAACCCTCTTCAAAACCCATAACCCCTCCGTGAACCACGGGGAGTGTCGGGTTGAATGGGGCAAGAGAGGCAGCACAGGTGCGATCCTGTCCAAGGACCCGGCCGCCTCCCTATTCCAGGCTGCGGCCCGGACCTCCGCTGGACCGTACAGCAGATACTCGGGTATAACCCCCAGCTCCTTCTGAAACCCTATCGGGTCCATTAGTCACTGGGGGCAGACCAATCGAATGGGTCCTGCCTCCCTGCAGAGTGGGGCAGCATAGGAGAATCTCAGGGCCACCAGGGCGTGATCTGACCATGACAACGGGGACAGATCTAACTCTCCCCTCAGATCACATTGCCACTGTTCCGACAAGAAAACCAAGTCCGGGGTGAGGCCACTGTCTCGAGTCGGGTCCCAAATGGTCTGGAACAAGCCCATGGCTGCCATGGTAGCCATGAACTCCCGAGCCACCTCTGAGGTACGTCCCAGCGACGGCAGGTTGAAGTCCCCGAGAACCATAAGCCTGGGGAACTCCACCGCCAGCCCCGAGACAGCCTCCAGCAGCTCAGGCAGGGAGGTTGCTATGCAGCAGGGAGGCTGGTACAGCAGCAACACTCCCAACTGCTCTCGGGAACCCAACTTGAAAAACGGTCTCACAACCGGCCACTTGCGGAGCAGCGCCCCTGAAGGCCACTAGAGACTCTCGGATGACAACTGCCACCCCTCCTCCCCTACTCCAGTGTCTTGGCTGGTACCACACCTGAAACCCAGCCGGGCACATTTCCGAGAGGGCTACCCCTCGTTCAGGGCCCTGCCAAGTCTCGGTGATACATGCCAGGTCTGCCCCCTCCTCCATGATCAAATCACATATGAGGGGGGGCTTGTTGTTAACAGACCTGGCATTGAGAAGCAGCACCTGGAGACCAGGGCCTGAGTGAATCCGGGGGGCCGGAACATGCCACCAGTAACAGACACATAATTACAGCATAATGGGTGTACAGTAATGTATTTACAATGTGCTTGATATTCATACAAAGGTGATTTGAATAGGGATTAATTCCCAAGCTTAAACATGCAGAAATATCATGGAAGGGGAACTGTGTGGTGTGGAATAATGGTGGTGGTAGAGTCGGAATGGCAGATCCAGGTTCAAATTCACCCTCAGACATGGAAACTCACTGGATAACAACAGTGTGATTGTTGTGTGAAACACTGGAGGAGGGAAAGGTGTGTATGGTATGCATCTTCAGCTCCAGGAAGGAAAGTGTGGTATAAATGTAACAAAACCCAGCCTTTGTCTTTTGCCTTGCAAATTGTTGACATTCTAGGCACAAGGAACCTGGATTGGCCTAGGGAAACCTCCACAGTACTCTGATTTTACCGTATTTCCCATGTCATGATAAGCAGACACTACACCTGCAGGACAAGTGGATTTTGATTTTTGTTTTCTTCTGTCTATTTGATTTTTCATTAGCACCACCATTATTGTAATATACAGATTTGAGTTTTAGTTCAGTGTTTTGGATATTTTATGGAAGCTTGTCTCTTATTCTCATTTATTCAAATAATTTTAACATGTTTCATCAGAAATCAAGCAGCTATTAAACATTTCATGTGTTCAGCTATTTTTGTTAGAAAACCACATTGTGGTTTTAAACCCCCATTATCAAGAATCTTATAAGTTTCATTAAATTGTTGTTTGATACTTTAAGATAACAATTTCCACTTGGCAATAACACTCATCTAACATTGTAAGAAACAGATCACATGTGCTTTCAGTCAGTTTAGCCTCTAATTATATGGGGCAAGCTAAGGTGTGATAAATATAATTTACAGCTGCATCTAGCAGACTACCTCAGTCTGCTGCCTTTTTGATGTTTTGGGTCTTCAGCTCTCAACCAGTATGGAGGTCACCAGGTTGGGGAAGACTATTCTCTTTTAGGTCTAGCCAGGTTTCGGTTAAAACCCATGAGCAAAGACAGTTAGTTTGGGTGGTAGTTTGATTCTGTAATATTCACAGAGTCAACAATGCTCAAGTAGGGTAATTTACTGATTTAAATATATGCTGCAATATTTGTGCCATTTAGGCTGCAAAATCATTTATTATAGAACAGATTACATCATGACTGCTATCCAATTAGTACCAGATAGATAGATAGATGATAGCTAGATACATGATAGATTTTAAATAGAATGGTGGCATTCTATTTGAAGATACAACATGCAACTTTTACTGATCCCCAAATGCAACTGAAACTGCTACTGGATGAGCCAGAAGAGGGCTGACCATAAAAAATAGTTGATTGTATCTTCACAAGTATAGAACAGTTATCTATACCTAGAGATCCCAATGACTGAACAACAACAAGGGCAAGTTCTGTTTTAAGGAATCCCGCTGTATATTTTCCCATGATTGCAGCAGAAGTCATATGGAAACTAGAGCTGTTGCATGAAGATTTCTGATAGCAGTGTTCCATGTAATAATTAATGCTTGAAATCACTTCTGGACAATTTCAAACTGAAGAAGGCCTTAGTGCATGCCTTCCTTGGGCCCTTTCCATACCAGAGTAGATTACATGGAAACTATAAGCTTTTTGTAAATGCTTATACCGTAGGTTAAAGGGGCGTGGTGGCTCAGCGGGTAAGAGGTCCGGCTTGTCGATCGGAAGATCGCAAGTTCGGAGGTTCGAATCCCTAGCCCTGCGTGCGGAGTGAGCTCCCGCACTAGCTCCAGCTCTTGCCAACCTAGCAATTCGAAAGCATGCAAATGCAAGTAGATGAATAGGTACCACTTCGGTGGGAAGGTAACAGCGTTCCGCGCGCGTCATGCGGCCACATGACCGTGGAAGCGTCTTCGGACAACGCTGGCTGTTCGGCTAACAAACGGAGATGAGCACCGGCCCCTAGAGTCGGACACGACTGCACAAATGTGCGGGGGGAACCTTTACTTTACCTTATACTGTAGGTTCTACTTAACAATGCTTTGGAGCCCAAAGTAGATCATTAGGGTACAGTGGAAGAAAACTATTTATAACTATAGGATGCCTAGCCTGGTATTACTTCTAATGGGTCCTGGCAGTTATCCAATTATGCAGGAGCTGAAACTAGGCCCAAATTGCAGAGAAGCTATATAGCAAAATCATTTGCAGTGGAATTCCCATTATGACTTTAATGGATGTCTGGCCTCTAATTAGTGGTATCTCTTTTGAATGGCTTAGAAAAAAGAGTTTCATCTATCCTATCTAGAAGGAACCGTCTTCCCTGTTGACTTGGCTTTTGAGGCATATTCTATTCCCACATTCTTGCTTGACTATAAGAAACCAAAATCCATAACTAAGATCAAATTGTTTTTCCAGCTACCTCATCCAGATGTCCTTCAAATATGTTAGAACGACAATTCCTAAAATTCCCAACAACTATATTGGTTGGGAATTCTGTGAGATGTAGTCACAATATATTTAGAGCGCACAATACTGAGGAAAACTGAGGTAGCTCAGTGTTATTTTTCTGACTGGGAACAGCTGCTCAGGATTTCATCACCCACACCCTAAGGGTTTTAGGTGGAGTTGACTGGATCTGGTGCTTTCTGTGTGTAAAGCAACTGAGCTCTCTTGAGTTTCTCCCTATTTGAAGGTCACACCACAAGGCCAAACACATTTTGCCACATAAGATGAAGAACTTCAATTCCTCATCTAAAAATTAACTAGTAGATGGGCCTTTCTTCAACAGCAAGGATGGGAGACTTTTATCCACTGCATCCAATGGCAGCAGAGTCCTAAGGGAGCACAAGGGCAGCCAATGTGATATGTGTATCTCTGATTCCTCTACCACTTCCCGATCTCCAGAAATGGCTGCTTAAGCCAGTTGCTCCACCTCAGGTTGGTCCTGCTGAATGCTGAGAATTCCCTAGGAATCCCTTAGTCCTTTAGTCCTAAACCACAGAACTTCAGTTTCATATATGGCTAATTAACCATCAAGATTCTGGAACAAGAAATACTTCACATTTTAAACTCACAAACTATCAACTGCTGATAAATTTTACCATGTAGATGATGATGTCTCATCTTAGTAATTGTTTGAAAGGAACTTTGACTCCATAATCATCTTCCATTTGCAATTATGCAAAAACAGGATTGGCAAAAAACCAAACTGCTCTCTCGTGTGGCTGTAAATGAATGTAACTGGGAAACAGACAGGAAACTCCTCTGAATCCATATTTTGTTCAACATCTGGAGTCTTAACTTTGAATTCCCCCAGTGTGTATTAATAAAGCAGGTGAAGTGTTCTCTCCCTTCTTAACATCCTCTCCTCATTACTGACTTCCTCCTGTTCAAGTTCCTGAATTTTACAAGATAGGTTTTCTTGACTTTTCAGTTTTCTGAATTTGCAGAAACAGCTGTTTTGTCTCCAAAGGAACATTAAATAAAGGGTTCCCTCCCTTTAGAAGCGGCCATGCATGTTCCATTGTTCAGTTCAATTTTTAACAAAACACAAATGCTTCTCCCATACATGATTCTACCAAAATCTCTTAGACTTTAAACATTTAAACATGGCTTGATCTGAGAAAGATGTACATTCACCATATGTTATATCTGAGACTTCCAACAACATTCTTATGAAGCCTTGATAGTCTGCTTTCCTTGTAATAGTTGCAGGGCAGTACACATCCATAAACACTAATAGAACATATGGTCAGAATGAAAGCAGTAGATGAAACCGTTACGTTGATGGCTAATATTTAACCTACAAAACTGGATCCCAAAGCATTTGGGGAAGTAAAAATAAATGCCAGTATTTTAGACTGGAATTCTAAATAAATAAATAAATCAGCGAAACTCCTTCAGAAATGGCGTCGTCTCCACAAATGCAAACCATGCTTTCCGCTCCAGACTTACCCAGTATTGCAGAAATATTACAGGTTTGGCTGGAACCCTTTTGGAAACCTCAGCAAGCTGCTTAGATCATTCCAAATGGAGGATGAGATCCAAGTCTGAAGCTTTCAAGTTCTCCAGAGCTCTGCAAAATGGTAAACAAGGCAAAGGCCAAGGAAAAAGAGAAGCCGGAATGGCTGCATGAGTGTGAACTTAGCCGTAGCCTTGAGCTGTCATGTGGGGGGTGAGCTGCAGACTCTTAAATTAGGCTGTACCAAGTTCTATGATGGTCCCAAGAGCTGAGCAAAAAAAAAAAAAAGTAAATGGATAATTATAATGGCTCAGAGGGTAAGACGCCAGGCTTTTCGATCGGAAGGTCGCAAGTTTGGAGGTTCGAATCCCTAGCCCTGCTTGATGGAGTGAGCTCCCGCACTCACCCCAGCTCTTGCCAACCTAGCAATTCGAAAGCAGGCAAATGCAAGTAGATGAATAGGTACCACTTCGGTGGGATGGTAAAAGCGTTCCGCGTGCGTCATGCCGGCCACATGACCGTGGAAGCGTCTTCGGACAACGCTGGCTCTTCGGCTAACAAACGGAGATGAGCACCGGCCCCTAGAGTCAGACACGACTGCACAAATGTGCGGGGGGAACCTTTACCTTTTACCATCTTTTTATTGATTCAGTATTCCTAGTATTTGCTTTTTTATCTTAATTGTATATATTATTTATTGCATTAATTTACAATAATTTGTCAATCCATCTGGGTCTTTTCTGAAATTTCTCCACTCAGTCTTCAGTCTATCCTTTTCTCACACTGTACTTCAATTCTTAATTCAAATGCAGCCACAGTCTCCCCACATTTCTTCTTTGTGGGTTTTGTGGATTGTGAAGCAAAATAGATGTGGGCCACCTGCAGAAACTTGCCATACTTTCTATGATAATTATGTAAGACATTACACTCCCATCGCTAAAAACAGCTTTCGGTTCAGCAGCAAAAAACTATCCACAACATTTAGCAAGAAAGCTTGACTAGGCAAGGGTGAACCCTGGATTACAATAGCCATGCTGCAAGGTAGCCAGAGGCATATTCCACCGTCTCTTCCAGGAGATTAAGAAGAATTAAAAGGAGTAATAGGAAGGAAGGTACTTCCTCCTTAACTTTGATTTTAAAGTCCAGGAGTTGTGAGTTAGCATATGTTGTTTTTGTAATCAAGGATGTCACCATACCTGAGTTTCAGGCTCTTGGGATGTTGTTAACTGCCATTCTAGTCAGCATGGGCAATGATACAGGATCTTGGGAGTTAGGATTCAACATCTGGAGATCTATATGCTTTCTATTCCTGATGCTAGAGGATGAAAGAGAACTCACTAAAACGTTTCAGGGAAAAGCCTTCCCTTGTCTATGCCATAGATCAATGTTTCTCAACCTTGGCAACTCTAAGATGTGTGGATTTCAGCTCCCAGAACTCCCAAGCATGCTGGATAGGGAATTTTGGGAGTTGGAAGTCCACACATCTTAGAGTTGCCAAGGTTGAGAAACACTGCCATAGATTAATATAAGAACATCATCATTTATGTCGATGAAGGTTCTCAAGTCATCCAGGTGGAACAGTCTGTGGCTTGAATCATGTCAACTGGATTTCTATTTTCTCAGTGGAAACGTTTCGCTCCTTATCCAAGAAGACTGAAGAAGCTCCTTGGATAAGGAGCGAAACGTTTCCACTGAGAAAATAGAAATCCAGTTGACATGATTCAAGCCACAGATCATCATTTATGGTATGATTTGGGCAGGTTCTTTCGAGCTATTTGGGGGGAAACCATGTATTTTAAGTAAACAAATCTAAAATTCTTTCTCTTTCTCCTTGTTGCCTGCATCTCTTTTACAGTGCAGCTGCCTTGCCCAAGAATTGCCTTCCAGCAGAAATCTAACTTTCTTCCTCTCTGTTAACATTCAGACAACTCCGTAAGGTACTTCGTAACTTTCCCTGATCCACCCTCCTTTCTTCTCCTCCCAAACATAGCTTATTTCTTCACTCACTTCATTTATATGCTACCCAATTCAAGGCAACTTACAAAGGGAGGTCCCTCCATTTTGATCCTACAAAAACAACCCTGTGGCATAGATGGACTGAGAGAAAACAACTGATCACTTTTTCTCAGCCCTGAAGTCACCCAGTGAATTTTCATAGTTGAGGGTAGACCTGAATTCAGGTTCCCCCAGTTCTAGTCTCACACTTTTGTCACCATGCCTGGTACCCTCTAGATATGGAGGCCTACAACTTCCCTTGTTCCCAACCAGAACGGCCATCCTGAAGATTGCTTGGGTTTGGTGCTTTAGCAGTTGGATGGAGCAGGATAATGTCTCTCTTTTCCATTGGTGCTGCTTTTGACTTGGTGGCTACTCAGTCATTACTAAATTCACCTTAGCCTCCTGGTGGATATTTTTACATTGTGGTTGTGATTTTGGGAGGAAAAAAGTGTGGTGTTTCTGGAAAGATTGGATGTAAATAAACAAATGTTATATCCATACTTTCCACTGATAGGGCAGCACGGAGAAGCTGTGAAATATTGGCTGTCCAATACTGTCCAAAATATTTATAAGATATGCATTACTATTGTTGCTATTGCTATTATTTTTAACTAAATTTGAGTAGAAAGGCAGTAAACACCAGTAACTGGAAATGGAGTATATCTCCTACTCCTTTTCTGTTACTGAATCTGGTATTCCTAATTATACTGAATTCAATCTTTGTGTGTGTGTGTGTGTGTGTGTGTGTTTTGAAGTCAAAAGGCTGGTTTCTTTAACAAGAGTAAAATTCTATTAAATTATTTCTAATTTACACTTTTTACAAGACCAACTTGGTTTTGCCGCCTGCCATGCAAAATAAAAGTTAAACTAGTATTATTTTCAGGTCACAAAAATTACTAGAGAATAAATGAAACAAATAAAATATATCCACAAAAGATAAGTTGGATTAGTGAGATCAGGAGCAATAGACGGTAGATTGAAATCTATAGGCTAATTTCTACATGATTTTCAGTAGATCAACAAGGATTTCTTTTTAATTTCCAACTGATTAATAACAACAACAAGAAACAGGTAGTAAATTTACTTGTCTGAGCCTTACGCACTGTTGCACAATTTTCACTTCCTATAAAAAGGAATTGTATTTGTAAAAAAATTGCATGATTTTTAAAAACAATGTCAACCTTTTGATGGTTCCCCCTACTCCCCAGTGATAAAAACTATAGCTCCCTCTAATGGGGTGGCCTAGCCCATGTCTTACTGCTCTTGGAAAATTAAAAATTTAAAGTATGCTTATTTGTTGTTTATTCGTTCAGTCGCTTCCAACTCTTCATGACTTCATGGACCAGCCCACGCCAGAGCTTCCTGTCGGCCGTCACCATCCCCAGCTCCCCCATGGTCGAGTCTGTCACCTCCAGAATATCATCCATCCATCTTGCCCTTCGTCGGCCCCTCTTCCTTTTGCCTTCCACTTTCCCTAGCATCAGCAACTTCTCCAGGGTATCCTGTCTTCTCATGATGTGGCCAAAGTACTTCAGTTTTGCTTTTAATATCATTCCCTCAAGTGAGCAGTCTGGCTTTATTTCCTGGAGTATGGACTGGTTTGATCTTCTTGCAGTCCAAGGCACTCTCAGAATTTTCCTCCAACACCACAGTTCAAAAGCATCTATCTTCCTTCGCTCAGCCTTCCTTATGGTCCAGCTCTCGCAGCCATAGGTTACTACCGGGAATACCATTGCTTTGACTATGCGGATATTTGTTGTCAATGTGATGTCTCTGCTCTTAACTATTTTATCAAGATTTGTCATTGCTCTCCTCCCAAGAAGTAAACGTCTTCTGATTTCCTGGCTGCAGTCAGCGTCTGCAGTAATCTTTGCACCTAGAAATACAAAGTCTGTCACTGCCTCCACTTTTTCTCCCTCTATTTGCCAGTCATCAATCAAGCTCGGTTGCCATAATCTTGTTTTTTTTGAGGTTTAACTGCAACCCAGCTTTTGCACTTTCTTCTTTCACCTTCATCATAAGGCTCCTCAGCTCCTCCTCGCTTTCAGTTAAAAACAATATCTATATGGAAACTGCTTAATGTCCATTTTGCTCCACAGTAAAATAATTGAATGTCTTTGATTATATTTTCCTGCAGCCTACTGGACAATTTTAGAATTCTGTGCTGGAATCACTGATAATTCAGGCACATATCCGTGTTTACTCTTTGGCTCACATGCTGCATTAGTTGACTGGCTCTTTATCAGTTAGACTCTGAAGTAAAGGAATTGCCTACTACATAACGAAGTACCACATACAGACTGCCAGGAGAAGTCGGGAAAGATTGCCGAGCAAGAAATGATGGGTGGAAGCTGCTGTTGCAGTGGTCTGGGGAGGGGTTGAGTGCAACATCATTTTTTCGTGTAAAAAATACTTTATTATATAAAATTTACATATAACATATAACATACAACATATAACTTACATACACCTTGAAACAATTAAACAGGGTGCGGGGAAAAGAAGGAAAGGTGTGTAAAAGGGGAGACAAACAAGGAAACAGAAGAAAAAAAAAGGAAAATTTTTTTCATGTCTTAAACGAATGGTTAGTGGGTTGTCTTTGCGCCAGGGCAAGCAGAATTTGCAGATGAGCCCAGGGAGAACCTGGTTGGGACTTAAACAAAGAAATGTGTACCAAGCTGAAAGGTGAACGAATGTTCTTTGGACCTGAAGAGCATTGGGTGGATGTGCAATAGCATCTGAAAGCATCTGGGAGCATCAAACATTAGGAACAGCCAGAGCTCGTGTAAATACTGGGAGATACTTGGCTCATGTAAATACTGCAAAGTACTTTTTCCCCACAAAAAAAACCCAAAAATGTTTTGCGTTTTAGCTAAGGGAAGGAAAATTATCTAAAACTCCATAACAGGTTGTAGATTTGACAGTAAGCAGGACAGCTTTCAGAGAAGAAAAAGAAGAAGGAAGGCTGCCAAAGAGGGGAAGAAAACACTGCACAAGATGTAAGTGTATTTCAGCTATAATCAAAGAGATCTAAGAGATCAGAGAGAAGAGGGGACACCAGTTATTAACTTCAGACTGTTTTTAAACCATTGCTGTTATACATTTAAGTACAGCTGCATTTAATGGGTTTGTGCAAAAGCAGACATCGTGCAGATTGAAAAAAGGAGTTTTCCATCTAGTTAGATAACTGAGTTGGCAACCAGCCACCAGTGAATCGAAAAAGATGCCGTCCAATTTCTGAGACAGAAGCTAATCAAAAATGTATTGTCTGTCTGTCTCCCTCTGTATATATCTATATTTGTACCTGCAATTATTAAGAAAGTGCATTCTTTTAGAAACCCATTTTCCTCATACACTAATTTGATTGCACTAATGCATTTGCCAAAGGCAGAAATGTTCGTGATAAATTTTTTGATAGTGGGATGGAGTAGACATTCTGCTGCTGCCCATCCATAAATAATGGGGTTATGTCTGTCAATATTCTCCTCCTGTCCAGTTCATAAGGATTGTGTTTCGTTAAATGTGATTTTAATAAAGAGGGGGAGAGTAAGGGTGTGCAGAAAAATCAGTTGTTAAATAACATGCCCAAGCTATATCCATGGCTCAACCCTAGCAGTTAGCATTCATCAGTTGC
Organism: Charina bottae; assembly: GCA_023362775.1. Classification (NCBI taxonomy): domain Eukaryota; kingdom Metazoa; phylum Chordata; class Lepidosauria; order Squamata; family Charinaidae; genus Charina; species Charina bottae. The sequence goes on along the minus strand of JALMGJ010000030.1, from coordinate 2,575,902 downwards.
CCACACCTTTTCACAAGTATTCACACACTGGGAAATGACATTCAGTCTAGATGATTATTACTACTCTTTTGTCAGGAAACATACTTTTAAAAAATTGGATAAGACGATTCACTAAAAAGATCCTAAATGCTGCTCCAGTTGAGCTCCTCCAGCTTTCTATATCTGTAAGAGGCTAGAGATAGGCCTGACAAACGGCATAATCCTGCCTTGGATCATACCTTCACAGTTAGGTGCCCAGGAATTAATTCCCTATGTTGAGATCTTTCTGCATATAAACATAAAGGAGATGACTAGAGGACAGATTTATCTCTAGATCAAACATACAAGTTGGAAAGATTAGATCCTGTACACAGCTCAGGAACTAAATTTGTTGAGAACCATGGCTTTCAAAAAATGCAATTAAGATAATATCTTGCAAGGAGAACAGAAAAAATAACCAAACTATGAAACAATATATCTGCAATTTTGTGGGGATGTAAGAGCAGCTAATTGCCAACCTAGCAATTTGAAAGCATGCAAATGCAAGTAGATTAATAGCTACCACTTTGGTGGGTAGGTAACAGCGTTCCGCACGCATCATGCCGGCCACATGACCGTGGAAGCGTCTTCGGACAACGCTGGCTCTTCGGCTAACAAATGGAAATTAGCACCGGCCCCTAGAGTTGGACACGACTGCACAAATGTGCAGGGGGAACCTTTACCTTTACCTTAAGAGCAGCTTAAAGCAAACAAGAAAACGGACCTCAAAAGATGCAGTGCTATATACAGTATATGGAAGGGAAATCTTATGTGTGTATATGAGTTTGATTCATCTAATAAGAATTTTTATGCCAATTACAGAGCTATGAGAAAAAAGAATAGAAACAGAAACATTCAGCAATATGAAGCACACACAAAAAAAGTAAAATAAATCAACACTGCAATCTCAGTATAGTGTGGGTATTTAAATGCCTGAGAAAACCTGATGGTGAAAAGACAGTGATGTAAATACCAAGTGATCCTTTTCAGGGACAGGGTTCCAGCTGAGAAGGCATCTGAGCCTAACTTGAAAGGTGCACCAGTTATGATTCCAAGTTGCATCTGAAAACGTATTCTTAACAGCAGACAAAAATGTCCCTAAGCGCTCAAAAAAGTCCGAGTTGGATGCTAAAAGACTTTTTTTCTCCCTTGTTTTGGAACTATGTGCATAAGCCAAACTGACATATCAAAGGCTTATTGAAGGACTGTTACATTGTTAAGGACTGTTACAACTGTTAATACAGTTACTGGGGAGATGGGGAACTGTAGGGAAAACGGTTGAAATTCCTGGAGTTTGGAACTGGGAATGAACTTCAATATCATAAATCCATGGCCAACTGGTGATGCACATTTTCCAACATGTGTAGGATTTTGTCGTTTTGTAAAAGCACTGCTAATGTCAGCCAAAGGCTAAAACCTCCACAAAGTGTGCACAACCAGGTGTCTGTATTTCCATGTTCAGATGCTGGATGGACCAGCAGTTCAAGCTTATTTCAACAGTGGCAATAGGAGAAACGTTGTTTGCCACATCTGAGGACAGCAGGTCCGGCTAGCAGAATGCACACTCTGTCTCCATGAAAAACTATACTGTGTGTATTCAACAACATAAGTGGCCAATCAAATGCTTTCCTGTAATTTTGAATTTCAGCCCTAGCCAGCAAGACCAATGAAAGGGATCTTGTGATTTGTCATTGGGAGACCACCAAAATGCCATCTAATAAGAGGAGGAATGGCTGCAGGGGCACTGCTATTTCCAAACATTTTGCATTGAAGTCACACCTCACAGTCCCTCCGTATGGCAAGTATTTGAAAATATAGGTTCTTAATTAAAATAACATTGTGAGTAATATCTTGACTGATTTATTACAAATCTAACAGAAGCAAGGAACTCCATGCTACCCGTGGCATGACACCTATTATACTAAAAAGCATTTGGGTTATTAAATCATCCCACAGTGTGAAACTGAAAACAGAAAATAAACAGAAGCTCCAGCAGGGCTATTAAGACCAAAACTAACTATTAAACTATCACCTTGCCTATACGCTCCCCGCCCGACCCTCTGAAATCATCTTGGGCTGCTGCTGAGTTAATGGGCAAAAATCATTCAGTGCTTTTGTCCAAGAAACAATCCCATTTTACTAGAGAACATGGGAACCAACTTCTCCATTGTAACTTTTTCAATAGAAACTCAAATCACTCTGACAAGGGGTGGGAGGAAGAGGTGCCTACGACCTACTTTTAAAATGCACAGAGAGGCTTGGTGGGTGGATGTTTAATAATCCCTAGCCTCAAGAGTAAAATTAATAGATTCAGTGGTCATATTGGCCATTCTGTAGGCATGGATGTAACCTCAGTGGCAAAAAGAAAAAAGAAAAATTGGTCAAAAAGTCATCCATTTGTTTCTCATGCACATAATTGACTGGAGTGTGGCCTATAGCAGGTATACACTGTATGCATACAGAAGTATATGTAGATACATACACAAGTGTGTCACAAACAAAATTTATGAAGAGGTAATCTCCAGGATTGGCGTTGGCAACCCGAGATTGACGAGGTGGGGAACTGGGCATTGCACAAAATTTTTGTCAGTTTTTATATCTTTTCCAATCAATTCTTTCTTTGGTTGATGGGTGGTGAGTAGGGGGAAATTGCCTTAAATTCAGTGTTATCTTCATTTCAGGTAAATATAGTCGCTTAGATCTATTTTGACCAACCTTTCTGACCTATAGGATAGTAAGAGCTACCATTATTTGGATTAAATTGTATTAGATATTTTATTGAACTTTTGTATTATTTATGTTTTTATTGATTTTAGATTTGTGCTGTGAACCGCCCAGGGTCCCTCCTTGTGGGGGAGATGGGCAGGATATAAATATGATAAATAAATAAATAACTAAATAGTAGATTCATGCCACTGAGACCTAAGTCAATAATTCTCAAAGTTTGCAATACTGTGACATAGCAGAACGATAAAGGAACGTGTGTGACCACTCCTTTGAATAAAATTATTGATTTCATTAGAATTAGGGTAGGATAAGAAATAAATATGTCATTTTATTAATTAAATGTTAATCTATGTATTAAATAAAATAATGATATAAACCTATAACTTCATAAAATAGTTTGGGGGGGAGAAAAATCAAATTTAGTACATATTATTTAATGGGAAGGGTGAGCTTTGTCACTTTTGTACAATTCCTGAAATCTCAGTTACATTTACAAAACAGCCTTTCTCATTTCAGTCCCCAGTTATTTTTTATATTTTTTGTTATAACAACAACTGTAAGTAGGCTGACCATATTTCCTTGAGACAAAAACGGGACATTGGGATTGCAAAAGCGGACAGGGTTAAACGTACATAATAAAAATGGGCAGAACTTCCATCGTCCCCTTGTGGCCGCCATTTTGACTTTTTTGACCACACCCTGCAGGCACCCCTGAACATGGATGTGACCTTGGAGTCGCCAGGAGCTAGGCTTGACCAGAGAGTGCTGTGTCTCCTAGCCTTTGAAGGATCATTCCATGCTGGGTAGCTGGGACTTCGCTTTCTCCAAGGCTGCATCTCTCCAGACCAGCGTTTCTCAACCTTGGCAATTCTAAGATGGGTGGACTTCAACTCCCAGAATTCCCCAGCCACCATGGGAATTCCCCAGCCAGCAAGGACGGGAAAGCTGGGTGCTCCGCTTTCCTGTCTTTCCCGACTTTCCTGTCCTTGGCGGAGCCAATGCCGATGAGGGGGCAGCGCGCACACGCGCTGCAACACCCCCTCCCTCGCCGTCCCTTGCCCGCATCACAAGTTCCCTACAAGAATGGGGACGGGGTCTATTTAAGAATAGGATTTTTTTTTTAAAGGGTGGAGGACACCACCAATGGGACTGCCAACCCTTTCCTGAAAAGTGACCATGTGTCCCAAACTCCAACACACACCTAGCTGCTGAGTGAGAAGGGGGAGAAGGAGAGAGAGGAGGGAGGGGGTGGGGAGGAGAGAAGAGATTGAGGGAGGAAAACAATGGGTGTGACGGTTCCAAGGGACCCTGCTTACCCGATCTCCAGCACAATAAAGACGACATTTACATTTTTAAGTCCGGGCTTTATGTCTTTTATGATTAAGAGGTACGTTTCATTTGCCATGCTCATGCTGCTTGCTCAGGAGGAAGACACGGGCGTTGCAATCAATCATTCAATCATTGGCGATCACTCGTAGCCGAGTAAGATTGTCTTCCAAAGGTAAAATTTTAACAGTGGATCCGTAAGTGGCTATAAAGGCCAATTCTGGATCCGCACAACCTCCCACAATGAGGGCATAGGTTTCCGGGTGGGAGACGGTCATGATGAGGGTTTGCCTGACGTGCCTTCCTTTTAGCTCTTTTCTCCCTTTCGCCCTGTACTCGTGCTTCTTCAAAGTCCATAGCGCCATTAATAAAGGATGACATCCAATTGAAGCGCTCATGTGTTAGGGCTTCCCAGTTCTCAATGCTGATATTACATTTTTTTAAATTAGCTTTGAGAGTATCTTTGAATCAACTTAAGAATGGAAAACGGAATATTGGTGGACGGGCATTGCAGGGGCAGATTGAGCAAGACAAACCGCCCCTTCCCAGAGGAGTGCTCGGTACAAGAGGGTGGCTGGGGACCGGAGGTAGGGTGAGTTTGACCAGCTCTTCAAAAAAGGAGTGACGTGTACAGCCCAGGGCGGGAGGGGAGGCACTTTTTAAAGAGATGACAAGGCACACACAGCAACTCCCCTTTCCTGTAACTCAAACTGGTTGCTCTCCCAGTAGGGGAGAAAACCTGATCGCAGACAAATCTAAAGCTGGGCTGGGGTTGGAAGCCTGGGCGCTGTGATTATACAGGCAAGGCGTTTGGCCGGCTTCAGCTACGACTTCGACCCCTGTTGGTGGAAGGGAAAAACCAGTCCAGCATTCTTTGCCTCCCTGCTTCTCACAGTGCTAGCTCCTCTGAAAAAAGAGGGAAGGAGAAGAGAAAGTGGAGTGCTTCTCTTGTTCCTTATTATTTTACAACGACTAGGGTGCTTTTCTGCTTATCTTGCTCGTTCACCCCCTCGTGAGCACGCTGCCCCCCAGAAAGGTAACTGCTCTGCTCTCAAATGCTCCCCTTTATGGAAGGAAAGCATCTGCCGCACCACGGCTGATCCATTTGCACCTCATGAGGGGAAGGGAGAAAAGACAGTTAAGGATGGCATAAGAAAAGCAGAGAGCCCAGCGGATTCCAAGTGGGAGGGCTTCCTCTTCCAGGCTGCCTCCAAAAACAGGACAATATTGAGATTTATATCAAAAAGACGGTACGTTTCAAAAATGTTTTAAAAACGGGGCTGTCCCGTTCAAAACGGGACGTATGGTCACCCTAACTGTAAGGAAATCTTGGCTCACACAAATAGGAAGTTACCTACAAAATAAGTATGCTCAACGCTTTCTTAATTCTTTGCACTGATTTTGCACATCGATCCAATATTCATGTAGATACATAATTAAGAATTTTATTTTCAAAAAAGTGTATCAGCAAATATATCAATGAATTACACCTCCTCGGTAGTAGTCAGTGGACCAGCTTTCAGTTTAGTATCAAATAACTTTGCCAACTTCACTAATACCTACATTTGTACAGACATTCCAAAGACTATTAATACAGCACTATTTACCTCATGCCAGAGACCAATAAATATTTCTGAGATAAGCTGAACCCAACTACCAATGGTGAGTGACAATGGATCTTCAGTATCCAGTGGTAGTTTGCCACATTATCATTTTGGAGGTGGGGGTGTGTGCCTTCGAGTCAGTCTTGACTCCTGGTGACTGGATGGACAAGTCCCTGCAGTTTCCTTGGCAAGATTTCGGAAGTGGTTTGCCATGGCCTCCTTCCTAGGGCCGTGAGAGAGTGACTGGCCAAAGGTCACCCAGTTGTTTTTTTGTGCCTAAGGTGGGACTAGAACTCCCAGTCTCCTGGTTTCTAGCCTGGTGCTTTAACCACCACACCAACCTGGCTCTCACATGATCAATAGGTATTAATTATTATACTCTGCAGAAATTAGACTTTTGATCATATCCATCACAGCAAAATCCCATAAACTACATTGCACTTTAATGAAAGCAAAAGAATTACACAACTTTATCAACATTTTGACATAATGAATTTTAACAGGTAAATTGGAGCATTTTGTAAAATACTGTATATATGCAAAGTTAATTTCAAAATAGTATATAATATAGCATAAAAAGTAATTTAAAGAATACAGCCTTGTTCCTGGTTCATAAAAACCTTGGGCCTCTGCTAAAAAAAACGAGGCAAGTGGAAAACTAGTTCATAAGCTTAATAATATTCAAAACTTCAAGCTGCCTTTTAAAAACTTGTGTCCTCCCTTCAAGATATGTGTTACCCACTGATGTAAGACATTAAGCAATTATCTAAAAATGGGTGACAACTTTTTGCAGGTTAAAGGTCACATTTGGCTGTTAAGTGGTGTGTCAGCATTTGGAGTCTGGTTTTTGGCTATAGTCCAAAAAGTAGCAGAATGGGGAAGCAACCTAAAATTACATTTCATTATACCTACAATTCCAAATGCATTCAGTGAAAATTAAATATAACTGATATTATTACTTTCCAATCATTTCTTTTATTCTTGTCCTGTTCTGCCACGTTACAAATGCCACTTTTGAAGGTCCCTGGGGGCCACACCCAAAGCTTTCAAGAACTGCTTCAAGCCTCAAGTGACCTCAAAAAAATGGAACTGGCATTGATTTTCTATGGACCTTATTATGGATAGGTCATGTTTTGCACTCCATGAGCCATATCCATCTGCCTTATCCATATAATTGTATATAACTAATTCATTGTATCAATCGAAGAGAATATTTGTAGCTCAGGGTTGAACTGGGGAGTCTTTGATGCTCTCTGAGCCTTGTTGTTTTCATGCAGACGTTTCATTGCCAGGCTAGGCAACATCTTCAGTGCGAAAAGAAATTAAAGTTCCACTCCCTTTTCGCACTGAAGATGTTGCCTAGCCTGGCAATGAAACGTCTGCATGAAAACAACAAGGCTCAGAGAGCATCAAAGACTCCCCTAATTCATTGTATACCATGAATATGTTTTCCTTTGTCTTTGATTCATATAGACTACGGATATAAGCCTTTCAAGATACATTAATTACTCATTTAGGTTCTAATGTTATGGTTCTTGGAAAGATGCCTCTTGTAGGAATTCTGGTACGGTAATACCAGAACTCCACGCAGCTTCTTATTAGTATATAGCAAAGTAGAAGCGTTCCCACAAACTTGCACAAGGCTTAATCAGTTCAAAACACAAAATAAACACACTTCACACGTTAATGTAAAGTAACATAAAAAGAGCTTACAATTTTATTGTAACTCACAATCTCTTAGTAGAAACGGTCCATGCGTGCGAGCAATAGGTTCTGACAAGACCCACATGCTTCTTTAATGTGGCCCACCTGAATGGAAGTATGAGCAACGTGGGCAGCCATAGCTGACCATCCTCCTTGGTAGGAGATTCGAGCAGAAAGGGAGGGAAGAGAAGGGAACAGGAACAGGAAATCAGGATTCAGCCCCTCCCACACAAAGCAAGTAATATTAGGTTACAGCAGAGGCTGCCTCCTCCTTCAAGCTTGTGTGAGACGTGCTTGGTTGAAACCCAATATCTCTAACACCTCTAAAGGTCTTGCATGTTTTGGGTCTCCTCTCAAAGGCACACACACAAACACACTGAAGACAGAAAGGTGGTAAAAAGAGAGAAGTACAGTCTCAGAAGGAGAAGACTGGCCTTGCAGTTCCAGCTGTTAGGGAAATTCAGGGATGGGAATTTCTGGCAATGGAGATCTGGTATCAGAGCAGAGTGGCTCAAAGTGAAAATGAGCATTGCATTGCTAACATCAAAAATGGATTGGATCTCTAGTCCTTCTGTTTGCCTGATGTAGTTTCAGAGTTGAGAATTAAAACTAATATTCCAGCTCTGAGAATGACACAAATAATTTCCCTCCCATTGCAACCAGTGGGAGAGGAATCCTAAGAGAAAAGTAGAAAAAATGAAAAGGGTTGCTGGGTTTTAGATAAGGTGTTACTGGATTTCTCTCTCACACCCACTCACTACTCTGTTGCTTAGCTAGTAGTACTTTCAGCAGGGGGGTGGGTAGAGGGAGACCATTGCAACTAAGGAATCAGATGCATCAGTTATACAATTACTTTAACCTAGCTGGAATACCACTCGCTGGGTGGACTTACACAGTCACAGCACAAGCCAGTAAAAAGTCCAGTCCAGTTATGAGAAATAACTCTGCTTATTATTCCTTTGAGGGCAGATGACAAAAATCAGCAGAGAGCAATATCTATTTTAGAATTTAGGGTTAATTGTTCAAAATTTAGGATACAAAAGATGACTATGGAAGTAGTAATGGAGAGTAGTAATGGGTCCATGAAAAAAATCATTCTATACTTTTACCAGGATCCACCAATGCCACAAAAATTATGCAACTTTTCAGGTGTTCCAAACTCTTCATCTGACTAGATGGCGTGCGCATGCGCGCGCACACACACACACACACACACACACACAAACAAAAGGTAGGGATAAGGGAAAATATAGACAAATTTTTAAAAATTTTACTTTGTTTTATGGCTTTCAGCTCTACAGTTCGGAGTCGGCCTTGAGATGGAGATTATTTCTCATAGATATTACAATCATCATATGGCGGACTAATGTGTCAGTCCACCTGTACTCCATGTGTTAGCCAGGCTTAATGGATTGGTACTACTTAAGTTTATAAAAAACTACTTGGCTGCTGCTGATTGAGAATGAGTAGGCCAAAAAAAAGGACTTCCAGTGGTAATTGCTATATTGGCATGAAAAGGCAAGAAGGAAAAACTTTTGTGTGACTTTCACAATCCTGCTCTCACCGCCCCTGTTTGCACACAGCCTGGAATGATGTTGCTGACCTGGCTGAGATGTACAGGGAGGGCTCGCTCGATGGCCATACGACACACACAGGCCTGCAGACTGTGGAACACACCCCGAAGAGGGAGAGAGGAAGACCAACCGGCTTCATTGGGTCACTGTCTGTCTGCCTGCCTACACGGAAAGTAAACTACTGCTGCAGCTTTAATTTTTAAAGATTTGATTTGATTTGTGTGTATCGCACTCTGTGCATGCTCTTAATCTCAGTCTACATTTAAAATGGTAAGAAAAACCAAAGTTCTCTTTTGATGGGCTGCTGAGGTCAATGCTGTTGATGCTGCTATTATTGCACCCTGTCTTCTCTAAGCCTCAATCTGCATACTCTGAGGGGCCCATTTTGCTTTTTGGGGTCAAGGACTTCTTCCACCTTAATTATACCTATGCTAGATTTGGCTATATTTCCTTTTCTCGTATCTTGTGCTCTTAATTCCTTTTGCTGCTATTAGTCACTCCTTCTCTATTATCGGCATAATACTGCTTACCCCGAAAGAGAATAACATGATGGGTATGAATGTACCAAGCTTTTGGGGGTTTTGATTGACACTCTGCATTGGGTTGTTCCCAAGCAATGGAACACATTCCTTGGGAGCTGCATTTAGTCCTACTTTTTCAGGAAATGAATCAAAGCCTTCCTCTTCATCCAGGGCTTTTAAGAGAGTTTAATAACATTTACATTTAGTTTTTTATATGCTTTGCTTCATAAATGGTGAATAATTAGAGCAAGTTGATGAATTCATGTACCTTGGTAGAATATTTACTAAAGATGGAAAAGCAAATGGAGAAATCTTAAGATGTGTAAATTCTGAGAGAAAGGTAGTACAGGTAGTCTTTGGGTTACGACGGCAATTGGGACCGGAATTGCCATTGCTAAGTGATGCGGTTGCAAAGCACAATGTCACATGACTGCATCGCTTAACGACGGCAATCCCGGGCAGTGCCAGGTGCCATCGTAACCCCAAGATTTGTGGGTTGTTCAGTGGGAAGAGATGAGAGTTCCAGGCAAGGAGTGTGGAGGTGCCGTGGGGGGAAGGAGAGGCCAGGGAAGGGCCTGGGAGGGCCAGTGGAGGCTGCGCGCAGGTGGGATATGTGTGCTGTGGGCAGGGGAAAAAGCAGGAGCAACTTACCAGAGTGACTTGCAACCTTCCCTGCCCACTTCCCCATTGACTTTGCGTGTGGGAAGTGGGCAGGGAAGTTGCAAATGGTGATCATATGACCGCAGCTCCCTATGACGTAATTGCAAGCTGGGCATCTGAGTACCTGGCTTGCGATCACGTGACCACAGGGGTGCTGCGATAGCCGGGACCTTGAGGACTGGTCGTATGTCCATTTTTTCAGCACCGCCATAACTTTGAACAGTAGCTGAAAGAATGGATGTAAGCCAAGGACTGCCTGTAGGTGACTGTTACATAACAGAAGTGTCGATAGAAGCAATAGTGGCTGTAGATAAGAGTGTGCTTGTGGTTAAGGCACCAGGCTAGAAACCAGGAGACTAAGAGTTCTAGTCCTGCCTTAGGCATGAAAGCCAGCTGGGTGACCTTGGGCCAGTCACTCTCTTTCAGCCCAACTCACCTCACAGGGTTGTTGTTGTGGGGAAAATAGGAGGAGGAAGGAGTATTAGGTATGTTCGCCACCTTGAGTTATTTATAAAAAAAATAATAATAATAAAGGCGGGGACAGAAAATATTTAAAATAAATAAATAAAAATAAATAAATAAATAAATAAATAAATAAATAAATAAATAAATAAAGGCATGAGACTGAGTATGTCAGGAGAAAAATGAAAGGAAACTGAATGCAGTGGAAATAATTTATTTAAGAAGTATGATTGAAAGACAAGAAGAGATAGGGCCAAGAACTAAAGGAGGATGAATAAATGAACATGGACTGAACACACAAGTTTTGAAAGATGTATGTTGAGGTGGTTTGGTCGTATAGAGAAGGAACAAAGCCCAAATTGCAAAACAAATATGTGAAGAAAAAATGAATGGATCAAGAGGAAGGGAAAGACTGAGAAAGTTGTTGTAGAGATAGGGGTGAGAATGTTAAAGAACAAAAGAGACTATATGAAGTGTTCTATGGGCATGGCGGAAGCAAGGATGGTTTGAAAGATAGATGGGTATGGACAGGTGTGGTATTAGTGTAAACAATATTTATTTCATTCTCATTTTTTAAATCTCATATCTTTATTTTGATTACCATCTCTTATTCTTTTTCCACTCTCTGTACCGCATTGCTTACTCAAAAAGGGAATAGCATGATGGGTATGTATATATGTTAATTGGTTCATTTTGTATTTCTTTGTTTCCTGTTAACCTCTTCAAAGACTATATGGACAGAAAGGTGGGAGAGAAACAGAACAAACACACACACAAATATTACACCATTATAACTTTCCAGATTTGTTCCTGTTCTATCAGTTTCTGCACTGAGGGTCTCCTATCATAAATCACAGACTAGATTTTATTTGGACTTTAACGACAAGCTAAGATTTTGCACACAGAACACCCAGCAGAAGCCAGCCAATATAAAAGAAGGGGGAAAGTTCCATACAGTAAAATGGAATCCTTCACAGTTGGAGCCTCCTAGTGGTGCAACACAAACATTGTCTGAGAACTAAGAAAACAGTCTACATGGAGGGAGTGGGACGTGTTTGCATATTTAGTTCTTGTAGAGATGTGGGAACTCCGTACATCCAATAAGTAAGGTAGAATTCTGACTTTAACACTTGTGATTGTTCCGTAGCTCTTATAGGAAGAAATTGAATGCGGCACATGACCAGTTTGCCGTTAGTGCAGCGGTGCTTTGAATATGCTGGAGAAATCTAATTTAAACATGATAAGGAAAGCACGCAGAGCATGGTTTCTTGAATTCTTTCCAATCTTTTTATCAGCACTGGCCATGGAAGGTGCATTTTCTTCATGGCAATGAAGTAACATCTCTCATCTGTCTCTCTGTGTGTGTGCAAGGTAAATACATAGTCGTGTGTGTTTGTACTGAACCCTCATGTTGTGTTTGCTATGCATGCACTGGGAAGTACAGGGTGGGCTGTATATACTCCATTCTGGGAGGGGGGCTGAGAATGGATCAGTCAACATTCTCCCAAGTTGCTACCTAATTGACTCTCCCTTAGGGATGTATTGGGGAGTTATTTTCTGGAATGTTTTTTCCACCCCCACCCCCACCCCCCAGCCTGATCCAGCCCAAACTCAATCTTTGTTTGATGGCTTCTCCCCCATACCAAATTCGATTGCGTTTTGTTCAGCTTTTGGAGAGTTTTTCTGCCAATGTGCAGAACAAGTCCCAAACCCTTTTCATAATTTCCTTCCAACATTGTTGGATTGGAAAGAATAAAAAGAAAGAAGCAGAATTATTGGGAGAAAACATGTTTATAGAGTTAGTTTTCATTGCCACATGGCCATCTTTGGTCTAGTGCAGGGGTGGGGAACCTTTTTTCTGCCAAGGGCCATTTGGATATTTATAACATCATTTGCTGACCGGGGGCGGGGTTTGTGGGTGGGAGCCAATCGTGCAGAAGGGGGTGGGTTTTGTGGGTGGGAGCCAATAACAAGCACCGGGGGCGGGGTTTGTGAGCGGGAGCCAATCACGCGGAAGGGGGCAGGGTTTGCGGGCAGGAGCCCCGCGGCCCAGTTCCTAACAGGCTGGGGACCCCTGCCATAATGGATGTTCCTTGCTTGTCCCTCAAAATATACGTTATTATTATGATTCACTTAATATAAATTTATGTCGCTATGAAAAAAGCTCCTAGATTTATTGAATTTCGAGTCTCGCCTGCGGGCCAGACCAAATGATTTAGCAGGCCTTATACGGCCCACGGGCCGGACGTTTCTCACCCCTGGTCTAGTGGTTAAGGTGCTGGGCTAGAAACCAGGAGACTGTGAGTTCTAGTCCCGCCTTAGGCATGAAAGCTGGCTGGGTGACTCTGGGCCAGCCAGTCTCTCTCAGCCCAACTCACCTCACAGGGTTGCTGTTGTGGGGAAACTAGGTATGTTTGCCGCCTTAAGTTATTTATAAAAATAATAAAGGCGGGATAAAAATTAAATAAATGTATTTGCTGTCAGAGAAGTATTGGTAGGGCTATGAGTTCTGGGTTGCAAAAATTGGATGACCACAAGAGGTGGCCAAGTGGTACAGAAAATTCTTAACCCTTTGCTTCCATCTAGTGTCCTTCGGATTCTTGCAGTCTATATCTGGTAGCCCTAGGATTAGATTTATGGAAGAATTATTTGATTATCCTTGTAATCAGACGTGCTTTGCTTGTGGTGTCTTCGCCTAATGTTTTTGTTCTTGCCAAGTAAAGGTGCTTTGACCATTACTTTGGCAATATCACTTCTCTATTCATACATACAGCTAAGTTAGGATTTTTTTAGCTATGATTTGTAGAGCAACCTGGCAAAATGTTCCTCAGTGCCTGCCTCAAGTGATTTTATTTTATTGTTTCCTTTTATTTAAAAAATGTGAAGACAGCATACTGCAAAGGAAAGTATCAAGTCTGTAATGTCCTCTTTATTTTCAAGAACACCTCTGGTATTACCAGGAACTCCATAGGCTTTCCCAGAAAATAAAAACAGTGGGTGGCTGCAGTCAGTGTTTTGTTTAGATATGTGCCCACCTGCTGAGGGAAAAAAAAAAAAAGAGTTCAACCGCTGGTAAATGGCTGTTTTGTAACAGGCCATGTCACATCCCCCCTAATGGCTATTTTGAAAGAATGTTCACAACACACACTGAGAACACCAAATCTGCTCACGATAAGCCAGGAGGGGTAGATTTGAGCATCAGATTAAGCCAGAAACAAAGCAACCACATTATGGCTTACTGATAACTACAAACCAAGCTAAGTTATCATCATAATAATGGTATCAACCAAGAATGACAGGAATGTTAACCCAGATTTCTCTGGAGAGAATACAGACACACTGAATTTCAGATGTACAGGTAGAATTTTAACTAATCTATTCTAGACTTGTGAGATACCATTAAAAGTAAAGATTCCCTCAAGTTGAGCTCAGCTTCTAGTGCATAGCTTTCCAAAGTGTGTGTCGTGACACACTACTTACGGTTCCCCCCACCAGCGCTTCCGGGTTTGCGTGCGACACACCAGGACACCGCAGGCCGCGCCGCCGTCACCGTCGCCGTTGGTGTGTGTCGCCAACATTAAAAGTTTGGAAAGCTCTGTTCTAGTGCCTACAAGTATATTTGCTTATATTTAATGACTACACTAAACCAGCTAGTGGGCCGTGGCCCACAGGTTGGGGACCCCTGCTCTAATACTTTGTCACCTCCTGTCAGCAACTGTCAGCAGAGTTAGCCACCTCCCACTCTAATATTTGGACTGGCCCCCTTGTTCACTTTCTTTTTTTCCATATTGTTTGGCACTGATGACACTGAAATTAGAGCTGACTGTATATAACATGTACCTTCCATAGAATGCAGAGCAGTTCCTTGCAATGCCCTTTTCTTACTGCTAAAAGGTAAAGGTAAAGGTTCCCCCTGCACATTTGTGCAGTCGTGTCCGACTCTAGGGGCCAGTGCTCATCTCCGTTTGTTAGCCAAAGAGCCAGCGTTGTCCGAAGACGCTTCCACGGTCATGTGGCCGCATGACGCGCGCGGAACGCTGTTACCTACCCACCGAAGTGGTACCTATTCATCTACTTGCATTTGCATGCTTTCGAATTGCTAGGTTGGCAAGAGCTGGAGCTAGTGCAGGAGCTCACTCCGCACGCAGGGCTAGGGATTCGAACCTCCGAACTTGTGATCTTCCGATCGACAAGCCTGGCGTCTTACCCGCTGAGCCACCACGCCCCTTCTTACTGCTAATCAGAGGCAATTTTATTTTATAGCTGGTTTTGAATATAATCCTTTTGGATTTAAGTCCCCCATTTTTAAAATATTAATATGTCATGTTTATTTGGCTTAAACTAAACATGTACAAGGTTAGAATAATATTACCGCAAGTTAACTAAATAGAAACATTCTGAAGATTTGGTAAAAGAATAGGATTTGGTATGTTATCTGGTCATTTCACACATTCACAAACCTCACTGGAATTTTGTAAAATGGATAATCTATAGTTCTGGGCACAAACCAGCTCCAGTGAACAGCACTGTGCCTGAAGTCAGAGCTATTCTGTAGTTTTAAATCTGCAGTGCCCTTTTCACACAAGCAAAACAGATGATAGTTATCAAGCAGTGAGTGTTGATTTCCATACCAATGAAAATACAAAGAGGGGAATGTTCATTGTTGCTATGCACCATACTAGCTGATAGATGTCAAAATTGTGCCACTAGATGTCACAATTGGATTTTATTTACACGTCGATGAAGGTTCTCAGTCATCCAGGTGGAACAGTCTGTGGCTTGAATCATGTCAACTGGATTTCTATTTTCTCAGTAGAAACGTTTCACTCCTTATCCAAGGAGTGAAATTCAAGCCACAGATTTTATTTACAATATTTCTACTTAGGTGGAAAACATACTATTGGATTAAGCAGACACAATTTGAATGACTTCTTCGTGACTGGATGTAACTTTCTAAGTGCCAGAGGCATTCCTAGTGCAAAATATAGAGCTTCTCTTCTATAAATTATTCTTTATTCTTAATATTACTTTAGAGACTAGATCAGTCCTGCACCACATGTGGCGCACAGTCCGACTGCATGGCTGTCCATCTATTTTCATCTTCTGTTTGGGAAAACTCAAAATATCCATAGTTCATTTCATAAGGAACAAGGATGGGAACAGGAGAGTATAATGCAAAAACCCCCTTCATGTGTGAATATTGCAGTTCACGTGAAGAATGTTCTGTTTTATCCATATTATCACCTGGGTTAGGGCTGCATTGCTGACCCTACCGCCATATTAGGCATGTGTTCTAGCTATGCCCCATACCAGATAGCTATGCATTGGCAAGGATAACTGCAGTCAAAAGGCCTGTATATAAACAGCTGTTGGCATATAGATTTCTATATGTAGGCTGACCATATTTCCTTGAGACAAAAATGGGACATTGGGATGGCAAAACGGGACGGGGTCTTATGTAATATTCTGTATTCATGAAAAAGACAGGGGTCCCCGTCCCCCAGTCCACGTGATTGGCTCCCGCCTGCAAACCCGCCCCTGGTCCACGTGATTGGCTCCTGCCTGCAAACCCCGCTCCCTGGTCTGCACAATTGGCTCCCGCCTGTAAACCCCGCCCTCGTTTGCCACGCACTGATAGGCGGGAGGGCTTCCTCTTCCAGGCTGCCTCCAATCGGCAGCTCCGGCTCAGATCCTCCTTCCGTGCCATTCCCGCCGGGTTTAAAAAACGGGACAAAATTGAGATTTTTATCAAAACAACAGGACGGTTGAAAAATGTTTAAAAAACAGGACTGTCCCATTCAAAACGGGACGTATGGTCAGCCTATATATGATCAGGACTCCTGTGGGCATGATGAAGGCTATTTCCTGCACTGATCTCCACTCTGTCCATTTTCCCCCCTTTTTATTTACTTCAGAAATAGGAAGAAGCCATTTCAGCCACACCTTACCAGATTGGTCAAGCAGTTTCACTTTCCCAGCCCCAAGCCTCACTAATAGTTTTGCATTCTTTGCAAATTGTTCTCTCCTCCCAGCTGATAGTCTGACACAGTCAAAACACAGTGCAAATGCACCAACTGAATTTCTCTGAACTTTAACTTCTGGCTAGTTTTATTTTAAACCTAAATCATTTAGCATGTTATTATATGAACTCAATATATGTGTATACCTAGCATGTATTTCTCTTTGTTGCTGAATACAAGAATTCTTTCTAGAGTTAAGGAAGGGCTTAAAGTCATACCGATCAACCTCCTTTTACCAGATGGGCAGCTCCTTGTCTGCTGGCTTTTGTCTGGCAGACAAAACCTTAATCTTATCTTCTGTCATCTTCAGTTCCACCAAGATGAGTTTCTACTGTGTTGAGCAGAAGGGTCCAATGACAATGACGACTCCTCCTCCTCCTCCTCCTCCGTACATTTCTTCAGCTAGTGCCCAAGTTATTCTTTTCAATAGGCTTCCCACTTTGCACAAACTAATCTACTCAAGTTTCCCTGGGTTTTATTAAAACCAACAACCCAACTTCAAGAGCCAGTTGCTGTCTAAGTCCATTTCAGTCATTTTAGCTGCCAGCCCTCACTTCCATTTCCAACTTTTTTTCCTCTCCTTCTGAGAGCCCTCCACCGCTAATGCCAGCATGGCATTCAGTACTGATACTCGCTCACCTGCACCCCCTCTTCTGCTATGAGAGTGCTCCTATGAGAATGTAAACTAACCTCAGCTTTCAGCTCCTTATCAGCTAAGCAAGTGCAACCTTTTTTGTTTGCCTGTCTGTATGGATATGTGACAGCGTTCCGCACGCGTCATGCCGGCCACATGACCGCGGCAGCGTCTTCGGACAGCGCTGGCTCTTCGGCTAAGAAACGGAGATGAGCACCGGCCCCTAGAGTCGGACACGACTGTGCAGGGGAAAACCTTGACCTTTTTACCTTTATGGATATGTGAAGTAAGATGATATGGGAGAGACTAGGCTCATCACAAGCCACTAGAAGGCTACAAATAATTCGTTTTATGTATCTCTTTGGTGCCATCCAGTGGTTGGTTGGATTTTGGGAACCCAGATCTTAGAGCCCTAACTGATTGACAGCTAAAACCATTCAACTGTATAATCAGTGGTCTATAGCACATGTTTTGATCATGATAGTTTTCTTTCTCAAGCCTAAGTGGTAGGGAGCAGGGTGCCTCTGAGAGGCAAATCACTCCTTTTCCCATCCTTCAGAACTCTCCCTGAATTCCTCTGGGTGCTGGAGGGCTGCAGTTGGGATGCTCCTGGGGTTGCCCATCCCTGTCCTAACCTAAAACAACCTGTTAACAATAAGTAACAGACCATACCACAATATGCAGGTGCATGTTTACCCTGTGGTAAACCAAGATACCAACTTTGTCCACATACAGTACTCGTCTCTGGCAACACTATTGCAGAGTCTGATCATGTCTCTACAATGTTACATCTGCTTTAGTGTGGTTTGAGTGTAACGTGTTAGAAATAACTCAGTACTAGACAAAACTGACCAATCTCTGTATTGTGGAGTCCTTGGTGCTCTCTGAGCTTGGTTGTTTCTTTACCCAACCTTTCTTTACCCAACTAGATAACATCATCAGTGAGAGTGAGTGTGGGGTTTGCTCCCTGTTTATATACAGTAGCTCGCCCTGCCAGTGTTGGTGGGGGTGTGGTTTTCTCCTTGGTGGTTCCTTGATTAGGGTATTGTTTTCTGTTTTTTTGTTTGTTTGATTGATTGTTTGCCTGGTGTTTGTTGTTGTTCAGTCGTTTAGTCATGTCCGACTCTTCGTGACCTCATGGACCATAGCACGCTAGGCCTTCCTGTCCTTCACTGTCTCCCGGAGTTTACTCAAATTCCAGCTTACCTTGATCCATAGATCTTACATTCCAGGTTCCTATGCAATATTGTTCTTTACAGCATCGGACTTTCCTTCAGACACATCCACAACTGAGCGTCCTTTCGGCTTTGGCCCAGCCGCTTCACTCTTTCTGGAGCTACTCGGAATTGCCCTCCACTCTTCCCCAGTAGCATATTGGACACCTTCCGACCTGAGGGGCTCATCTTCCGGCGTCATATCTTTTAGCCTTTTGATACTGTCCATGGGGTTTTCTTGGCAAGGATGCTGGAGTGGGTTGCCATTTCCTCCTCCAGTGGACCACGTTTTGTCAGAACTCTCCGTCATGACCTGTCCGTCTTGACCTGACTTCATTGAGTTATGCAAGCCCCTCTGCCACGACAAGGCAGTGATCCCTGCTTATCTGGGTGTTGGCTGCTGGAGAGGATATGTTCTGGTCTTTTTGTTTCCTTCTTAGCTTTCTTATTCTCTCTTTTGAATGTTGTGTAAATGTAGTTTATCTCTATGTGTCTATTGATGGCTGATTTGTCTGAATGCCAAGCTTCCAGGAATTCCCTAACATTTTTGGATTTAGCTTGGTCTTGAATGCCTACTGTTTCCCAGCTGAAACTATGGTTAAGTCTGTCCATGTGTTGTGAGATTAAGGAGTTTTCATGGTACAATCTCTGTATAAAAGAATAATTGGATACAAATGACATCAGAAATAGCAATGACCCCCAAGTAGTGGGAGAACATGTCAGCTCATCTGGTCACTCTATTTCTGACCTCAAGGTGATGGTTTTTGAGAAAAAGAATTTACAATAAATTATTTCATCCTAAAACCATCAAGGAGGTATTCATTCAAAGATTTAATACAATTTCTCATGGATTAAGCAAAGAGCAAGATTTCTTATAACACTACATTTGTTAATTAACCATTCAATTGAAGAATGTCCATGTCATACCACTTTGGTCACTTCTAACATTACTCTGTTTCTCACTTTTGTGTGTGTTTGTGTGTGTGCCCCTTTTCTCCTTTTTTCCCCACATTTCCAAAAGGAGCTTTTGGAAGGAGAGTAAAAGGAGAGTAAAAAAGGAGAATAGAACTACAGGACTAATTTCCATGGATCTGATGGACTGCGGTCCATGAAGAGTTGTGCAAAATAAGTAGGTTAGCCTTTCAGGTACTGCAAGACTGCTCGTTGCTTTTTGTTACACAGTTGAAAATCCAATAGGGTGGGAGTCTACACATACAGTTCAAAATAGGATGACTCTCATCTGCAGTGTTACAATGTGAAACAAACCAAATCATCCAGAAGCTACACATTTCTGAATACAACTCAAACATCAAAAGGATCTATTTGACTGCACTGAAGAATGTTACTAAAAAGCAGCATTGCTAATAAGAGATGAATGCTGCCCCCTTAATCTCATGAAAACTGAGACAGGGTGTGAGTAATTCATTATAAACTTTAACATTCGTACAATGCAAATAAAGTAACTTAAAATCATGATTATTCAGGGCCAGACTCAGAAGTAGCAAATAAATCTTGTACGGTGCAGAGCTTGCGTACAAGTGGTTGAGAATTCTTTGGATAGGTCTCCATGCTAGCTTGCACATTCATAACAAAGCAGAAGAGATATCTATGTTTATCCTTTGCCCCAGAAGAGTAACGCCAACAAAGGTATCCAGTAGCGATATTCAGCAGGATGATGCAATTGTACTACCTGTTTAATTGCAAAACTCAACCACACTGGTTTCTCCGCTCCAGCTCATTATTATTTTATAAGGATATGCAATACAACGCTGATATTTAAAAACGAAACTAAAGAGCAAGTTATTTCAAAAGGTCTGTCTTTCCTTTTTACTGTAGTATGGCAACAATTACTTGACCTTTTTTTGGCATGAACAAGTTCACATTCAGAATTTATTTATTTATTTTTATCTTAGTTTACAATTAATGCCATCTGCAATTTGGAAGAGGCAAACTATTTTCTATAATTTCCATCTTGGCATTGTGGTAATGGAAGGTATCATCCATTACTTTTTTTTCCCTTGCCCCCCTTATTACAATTGCTTGGAGTTAAGTTTTTCCAGGAACCATGGAAGGACCCCCTTGGTTGCTCTCATTTTAAAATACAAAGGCTGCTATAATAGCTAAACTCCTAGTGATCTGTTATTTCTCAGGAGAAACACTGAGATGGGAAGTAATTAAATTTACAGTTTTAGAAAATGGTTGAGTAGCAGATTGAATTTGAGCAGATGTCTGTTGATCCTTTATAATTTTCCCAAAGCATAAATTTATATTTGATATTGTTGATTGTTCTGTTTCCTCTAATTTTTCCTGATTACTTTCCTGGCAAAGGTGTTCTGTTTTTTCCCCTGTAATGTATCATTTTCAAAATACTCTGATGCTTTCCCCATATTTGGAGTAGCGAGAATGTTTAACAGATGGTTTAATTTAGATCTGTGATATATTTTTACATGAATGCATCACTACATGCAGGATGAGGCAGAAAGCCCACACTTACAGCTTTGCTCTGCACACACATACACAAGTCAGATGAGGCAGGTCATGGTGGGTCTTACAAGGAAACAAATAGTAAAGTGTCTATTTATTTATTTATTTATTTATTTATTTATTTATTTATTAAATTTCTCTACCGCCCAACTCGCATACGACGACTCTAGGCGGCTTACAATAATAACAATAACAATAACAATAACAATAACAATAACAATAACAATAACAATAACAATAACAATAACAATAATAATGTTGTTCCAGGAACTCTCACTTACATAAGAGTATATTAAATTTGGGGCATTTGCTTAAAAAAAAAAGATTGATGAGGATCCAAATAATTGCAAACCTTTTGGACCAATGATTTCTATGGAGTGCTCTGTGGGCATAGATGCGCGCTTTGGATTAATTAATTAATTAATTAATTCAATTAATTAATTCAATATAGCCACCCATTTCACCTAAGTGACTCTGGGTGGTGCACAACAGTAAAAACAGCATCAAAAATGAAACAAATCAACACAAAACAAACAAAACCATCAATAAAAACCACATTAAAGCACAATAAACAACCATAGACAGCAGCAAATCCAATCAATACTTCACATTCTGAATAATCATTGTAAAAGAATCATTGTATCGTCAGACCCCCAAGTGTGATGACAATGCCATGTCTTCAGAGCCTTCCTGAAGGCCAGCAAGGTCAAGGCCAGTCTAACCTCTGGGGGAATGATGTTTCAGAGGGTGGGTGCCATTGCAAAAAAGGCTTTCTTCCTAGGTCCTGTCAGATGACACTCTGTGGAGTCCTTGGTGCTCTCTGAGCCTTGTTGTTTTCTTGCAGACATTTCATTGCCAGACTAGGCAACGTCTTCACTGAAGATGTCGCACTGAAGATGTTGCCTAGCCTGGCAATGAAACGTCTGCAAGAAAACAACAAGTCTCGGAGAGCACCAAGGACTCCACAGTTCAACCCTGAGCTACAAATATTCTCTTAGATGACACTCTTTCATAGACAGGACCTGTAATATGCCTCTCCTACTGGACCTGACAGAACAGGTAGATGTAACCTGGGAGAGGTGGTCCCTGAAATATCCTGGCCCCATGCCATGTAAGGTTTTATAGGTCATCACCAGCACCTTGAATTGAACCCGGAAGCATACTGGCAGCCAATGCAGCTCGCGGACCAGAGATGTAACATGCACTGATCGAGAAGCACACATACTGGGCTTCCGGTGGGAATGGCGGACTGAACAGCTGTGCCCGCAGGTTCAGCGGGCAGAGCTGACAACGCCGTAATTTTTTTCAGGCTTAGGCAGGCTTTCCTGAAGCCCAGAAACATTCTCCGTAGGCTGACCATATTTCCTTGAGACAAAAATGGGACATTGGGATGGCAAAAATGGGACGGGGTTAAACTTATGTAATATTCCGTATTCATGAAAAAGTAAGATGATAAAAAAAGTTTTAAAGAGTTTTAAAGATCCATTTGCTGGTCCTTAAACAGATTTATTATTTATTTATTTATTATTCAAATTTATTACCGCCCATCTCCACGACAGTAGACTCTGGGCGGTTTATAAACATGTTCAATACAGATTACTGTATGTATAAAAATATTTTTGTTTTCATTAAAATGAAAAAGTTTTATTACATGAACATATTGAGCTAACAATTATTCTTCAGTGACAGAACTCATACAAAAATTTAGGTAGACGTAGAGGGGGACTGTATTTGACAGGAGGCGAATGGGGAAAGCACAGCTCATGGGCTTTGTAACATCACGGATCACAGGAAGGAGGGGCGTGGAGAGAGAAGAGAGGCAGGGAAGGGAGGATTCAAAAACTCCACGCCTGGCGAGGCTTCTCTTCCTTCTGCCTTCCCTCCTCCTCCTGCTTTTTTTTTCTCCCTCTTTCTCTGTCTCCCACAATCCCAAATGAAAGACTCTCTCTTGCCGAGCTGGAGAAATAATCAGTTTCACTCTTGAAAAAAGGGGGTGGGATCACATCCCGAACGCATTTTAATAAAACAAACAGAGAGCAGAGAGCGACCAGCTAAGAGCAGAGCAGAGGCAGTGACAAAGATCTCTCTCCCCATCTCTCTCTGTCTCCCTCTCTGTCTCTCTTTCTGCCCTCCTTGCCCATCTCTAGTCTCAACGAGATTGATAAATTACTCCACTACCCTATTTTAATTATGTATATGGTATGCAGAATAAATCACCCAATATCAGGCACCTCAATCAAGCACTTTTTAAATGATAATTGCATCTTGGCTGAATCAATCTTGCCATGCCTGACATTTTGCTAATTTTTTTTAAAAAACGGGACAAAATTGACATTTATATTAAAACGATGGGACGGTTGAGAAATGTGAAAAAAAACGGTACTGTCCCATTTAAAATGGTACGTATGGTCAGCCTAGTTCTCTGGATCAAGGAGAATACCTGGAATCATCCCATCTGTTCTCCGGACGGCTGCTTGTAGCCAGAAGATTGCAAACAGCATTCGTGTTCGACTGGTAAGAGTCAGCTGGGAGGCGGTGACATCATCATTTTCCAAGCTGCACTGTAGCCTTAAAGGGATACTGAGACCACCCCATTTCTAAATCACCAATTTGTATTTTTTATAAGTATATATACACCAAGAGAGGCTTTCTACAGCGAGGAGAAGCTGGTTCTCTTGGTGCTTAACATTATTTTTGGGATTGCTTTAAAAAAATTTTTTTTAAGTTTTGGATTTAGTTTTCCTTCCAAAGATAAAGGAGGATTGAGAGTAAACAATTGTCTTCCTGTTATTATTTCTGAATTATATTTGAAGATATTAGCATTTTACTACACGTTGAATCAGCTGGTTTGAACCTTCAGCTTTCTGTTTTCACTTTCCCTTGAGAAATGTCTGCTATCTCACTTTCATTTTATGTAAACACACTTTGGAACTCTTCCATATCTTCGACTTTCTTTGGTTAAGCTCCTAGGGGGCACCACAATCTACTGCGTGAGACATGGAGGATTTCAAACAGATTCTTTCTGACTTTCACCAGGATTTTAAACAGATTTCTTCTGACTTCTTCAAGCTTTTACGCAAGCTTGATGTCTAGGACATTGTCGAAAATATGAGATCTAAAATGTGCCATCAGGTTGGGGATGCGGTGGATGAAATTGAGGAATTTAAGAGCGATAGAAAACTTTTTTTTAAGAGTGAGATTGGGATTTTTATCAAGATGCTGGATGAGGGATGAAGATTGGATAATGGAGTTGGAGAAATCTAAGGGAGAGAATGATCTGCAAGCCATAATTAAAATTGATCTCCTGGTGGAATGCCATGAAAAGAACCTGGAATCTTTGAGGGGGGCAGTTGGGCTGTTTGGTTCTTTCAAGAGAAAAGCTCTGTGCACATTGTGGGGATATGTAACTGCTTTGGTTTATTTTGAAGTGGGATAAGGGTTGAAGAATGTTTATCTGGTTTGCTTTAAGGATTTGATTGATGCTATTTGGTTTTAAAGATTTGGATTTACTGTTTTGAATTGTCTTTGTTTTTTGGGTTTATTAAGATTAAAATTATTAAAACTGTTGTATTAGGGTTAAATAATGTTTATCTGGTTTGCTTTAAGGATTTGATTGATGTTATTCGCTTTTAAAGATATGGAATTATTGTTTTGAATTGTCTTTGTTCTTTGGGTTTATTAGGATTGGGATTATTAAAATTGTTGTACTATTAAGTATAATAGCAGACAACTTATGTGCTTTTTAATTTGATTCTTATAGTAGACAGAAATGTATAGAATAGTGGTAGGAAGGGAATAATTAAATAGGTGTTATCTTTTGGAGGGCAGAAAGATGTTTAGGAGGTTTATATGAACTTTTTTTTCTTTATTTTAATATAAGGGGGAGGAGTAACTGTACTTAGTGATTTTTATTATGTGTTAAAGTGGAATGACTTATAGAAATAATGTGGTGTTTTGGTTTAATATAGAGTAAGAGATTGATTATGGAAATTTTTGCATATCCTTGCTGTTAAAAGTCGGAAGCCACATCTTTTGGTATATTTGAAAAAAAATTCTCTTGTGTTTCAGTTTTTTTCTTTCTTTGTAGTTTTTTGTTTTTCTGTAGTTTTTATTCTCCCTTTGAAACTTAATAAAATTTACTATTAAAAAAAAGAGAGAGAGGCACACACACTGCCCAGGCTGCCATGTTTGCACCAGCTGCAGTTTCCAGATGCTCTTCAAGGGCAGCCCCGTGTAGAGTGCATTGCAGTAGTCCATTCAGGAGGTGACCAGGGCATGAGTGACTAAGAACAGGGCCTCCTGGTCCAGGAACAGGTGCAACAGGCGCACAACGCAAAGTTGCACAAAGGCCCTCCTGGCCATGGCTGTCACCTGCTCCTTGAGTCCAGGAGAACCCCCGACTGTGCACTGGATCTGTTTGGGGCAGTGACACCCCATCTAGAACCAAAGATGGTAAGTCCTTGGAACCAGAAGTCCCTAAAATCCAAAACCCCTCAGTCTTGCTCGGGTTGAGCTGAAGCCTGTCGTTCCCCATCCAACCCCCTACAGCTTCCAGACACCAGGACAGGACATTGATGGTTTAATTTATATATTTATTTACATGGTTAATTTAATGCATAATTAACGTATGCATTCATTTCTTGGAGCAACAATGTTTGCTGTACTGTGAACGGTTTATAAATGCAATCTGTAGAACGATCTTTATGGAAAGAAATATCCCCTCACAAAAATCATCCCCCTTTTTGGTTTTCTGTTCTTGCTGGAAGTTATAAGTATTGGATGACTTTATTCATTTTACTTTTGCCGATTTTTTTGCTTTTTAAAAAATACAACTAAAATAGGCATTTCAACAGTAAACTGGATTCTTCCTGGAAAAGACAGGAAGGTGTCTAGGTTGTAGAACTTGGCGCATAACTCTTATCTGCAATATATCATGTATGTCATGCAAGAAGGGGCAACAATCTAAGCATCCAATTCAGGACAAGGAATAACAGAGTCAAAGTGGACAAGCTTGATAGCACATTGGCTATGTTCACACAGATGCTGTAACCATATCATCTTAAGCATAATGACTGTATTTGCCAAACATACCAATCTTGATTGGTTTAGTTTTGTGGCCTAGCATGTTTGCTTAGCTTTTGGTTTCGTTGACCATATTGTGCAAACCCAGCGCATGGGTTAATTCAGGACCCAAAGGCTGTGCGAATACAGCTGTTTTGTGTGTAGCTGGGGCCAGCCTTCTGCACATCAAACCGTCAATCGTGGGTCCTTAAGGGGGAGTACAGCCAGGTAGCCTAAGGAGCCCTCCAGCCACGTTCTCCGAGGCGCTTATTTGCACATTCAAATCTACTTTGCAACAGAACCAATACTGCGCCGTCTTGTCACCAACAAACCCGTTGACATTTCTCTTCATTAAGCGGAGGTGGAGCGAGTATGTCTCTGCAAAGAAAGCCAACTGCACCCCTCGGCACTTTCAGACGTTATTTCTCTCACACCTCTTCCGCCGGCGCCCTTTCCCCCTCAGCGCACCGGAGGAGCGGCCACCTTGGGCGCTCCAGTCTCCGCGCTCCGCCCCTTAAGCGCTTCAGGTTGGGCAGGTCGCTCCTATTTGCTTTGAGCGCCTGAGAAACTGCGGGCGCTGCAGACTGAAACCTGACCCTTCCCAAGAGCTGAAGTTTGGCGGGGCTGGGCGGCGGAAGCGGCGGGCTGTACGTGGCCGAGCGAAGTTTCACCTAGCAGCGCCTTCCCTCTCGCTCTTACACCATCCAGGAAACGCAGAGCTCCTGTCCTCGTCTTCCGAGCGACTCTCTGGTGGGAAGAGAGAAGGCTGCGCTCAGACGCTGAAAAAGTTCCTGTTTGCTCCGGCACGTTGCTGAACGAGGAGAGGCCCTTCAGCGGCTCTCGCGTTAACTGGGGTGAGTTGGGAAAATGAGGTCGACCAGGCACCCAAACAGCTTTGGATGTTTGTGCGGTAACGAAAGCTGGATTTCAGCGGGAACCTCACCTAAGTCTCCTCCCCATCCTCGCTTTGAAGGTCTGGAATTTGGAAGCAGCCCTCCTCACGCCTCAGAAACTTCTCCCGCGTTGTTCTGCCCGAATAGGATCCCTTTAAACAGCATTCATCAACTTGGTACCCTCCAGAACTGTTGGACTACTAGCCCCAGCCGGTTTAGTCAGTGGTGGCTATGCTAGCTGCAAACGAAGGGACCTCTAGTCCAACATTTCTGCGAAGCATCGGGTTGCAGAAGGCTGATGTAAACCCCTGGCAGCCTGTTGGCCCCTGGCCTCCATCCCAGACTCAAGACAAATTTCAGGAACAAAGCCTAAGGAAAACTCCTGTTTTTGCACTCAGATCTTAAGTCCTGAAGGGAGGAGCACCACTCTGGGAAGATCAGGTGACTGTAGACCAATTGGGGAAAGGATAGGCTGCAGTTACAGCGGCTCAGAGCTTTCCAAACTTTTCATGTTGGTGACACACTTTTTAGACATGCATCATTTCGCGACACACTCTTACAGCAAGGCACAAGGCAGGCACTAGGACCTGCACAGAATCCTGGCAGGGCAGGTTTGGAGGCAGCAGCAGCCGTGACACACCCAGACACTGCAGCCAACACACTAATGTGTCCCGACACACAGTTTGGAAAGCTCTGCAGTGGCTAAACTCAGGATAGGGCAAGCACATTCCCAGAATACACAGCCTCCCCCATCACAAGTCAAGTTTAAGCAGTCTATCAAAGTCCTTTCTGATCCCTGCATCACAAATGGGGAAATTGTGGTGCCTCAGATACTGCTGGGCTAAAGAGATGGCGTCATCTCTGACTACTGGCTGGAGCTGATGGCAGTTGGAGTTCAACAGCACTTGGAAGGTCATCGGCTCTCAAGTGCTGGTTTATCCCATGGCAGCATCAAACCTGATGATGACCTAGGATTTTACCATTCCTGGATGCCAAGCCTTACGCAATACAGTGGTGTAGATGAAAGATGGTGGGATTAGGCTGTTTTTGTCAATTCATTTATAAAATATTGATCATAATTGAAAACAGTCCAAAGCTGGGATACAATCCGTTTAAAACAAACATAATTTACAGTAAGTTTAAAGTAAAACTAAGATAATTCAGTAGAAGCGTTGACATCATAAGCTGCCTTGGTTCAGTCAATGCGTATATTTAATTTTGTTTTTAATGGAAACCTAAAGGATAAAAAAAAAAGGGCGTGGTGGCTCAGCGGGTAAGTTGCCAGGCTTGTCGATTAGAAGATCACACGTTCGGAGGTTCGAATCCCTAGCCCCGCATGACGGAGTGAGCTCCCGCACTCACCCCAGCTCTTGCCAACCTAGCAATTCTAAAGCATGCAAATGCAAGTAGATAAATAGGTACCACTTCGGTGGGAAGGTAACAGCGCTCCACGCGTGTCATGCGGCCACATGACCGTGGAAGCATCTTCGGACAACGCTGGCTCTTTGGCTAAGAAACGGAGATGAGCACCGGCCCCTAGAGTCGGACACGACTGTGCATGGGAAACCTTTACCTTTTTAAAGGATCAAAATCAAGGTAGTGTAAAACTTAGCAATTCCTAACGCAGTAGGAAGCCTGAGTGGGCTTGAATTCTGTGGCTTATGATAAATGAAAAGGACAGAAAGTGCTACGATGCAGATCAGAATCAGCATTACAATCATAGAACTGGTTTACCCTCCCTGCGTGACTATAGCATTGGCCGGTTATTTGCATATTAGCCATCCGAGATCCATATGCCCAAAGCAGAGATTCCTCCTTTTCTTGAACACGACACAGTTAACACATCAGCTCTGATATAAATGAGATATGAATGATGCACTGTGCATGTGTGAACCAGTTGATAGCAGGTGCAGCTGACTGAATTAAAATCCATCCTAGAAAGAGTTAAGTTACACTTTCCTCAGAAGAGGTACAACAGACTGGTAAAATAATCCATTTTCTCATAAACTATGTAATTTTAAAACATTGTAATGAATTGTTTTCCAAATGGATCACTCTATTCCATGAACTTTGCTGATCTCTTAAAACAGCAATGTTTTAATGCTGCATTCCTTTGATTTTTGCCATTTGTTGTATTTGTTTGATTTTTGCAGTTTGTAGCATCACAAATTGATCTTCTAGCCATTTAGCTTAGCAAGTCGTTGGCTCACTATACGTTTTGTTCCCCAACCTGGTGCTCTCTAGATATTTTGGGCTAATAATTCTGTGTCCTTGACCAGGTTGACGGGTATGTATTTTGGGGAGCTTTTATCCAACACATCTGGATGGCATTGAGTTGGGAAAGGCTGCTCCAACCTATACTACACAGCAAGTAATAAAACCTTATACTGTCACTTTCTTTTTTATAGTTCATCTTCCTGCCTTATTTTGTGTTCCTTACCGAGTAGCAGAATTGTTTACTGGATGTTAGCCATTCATCAAATTGAACCAGAAGCAAGCTCCACTTGTAGGTAACTTCAACAGGATAGAAGATGCCCCATTCTGGGAAATTTCATCAAGATAGAGGCTACATTCCCAGGGAGACCCCCAATTCTTTTGATAAAAGAAGCAGGCAACCACATTCATCAGATGGAAGGTAAGTTTAAAAATCATCCTTTGAACAGAAGAGAG
This sequence comes from Charina bottae, assembly GCA_023362775.1. Taxonomy (NCBI): domain Eukaryota; kingdom Metazoa; phylum Chordata; class Lepidosauria; order Squamata; family Charinaidae; genus Charina; species Charina bottae. The sequence continues at coordinate 2,546,330 of JALMGJ010000030.1, read as the reverse complement.
TTTTAATGCTCTCTCTTTCTCCCCCACTCTCACATAATTTACTTATAATTTAAGGTTTTGTATCAGGCTGCTAAGTAGTAGATCAGTGTTTAATGTTCTATCAGGAAAAACAGGGTAAAAGCACAGGGCTTTGGGTATGGGCAAGGCGTTCCCCCACACCAAAAAAGCCCTCGTTTAATGGGGCCAAGGAATATTTTTCTAAACTGAATAGCCTTGCATGTGGGGGGTGGGGGGAGGGCTGTCTTGAAGTCTCCACCCCATCTCAGTTAAACTTGGGCAGGAGTTTCCCTTAGTGCCAGTGCCAGAGTTATTTTTCTAAGCTTAATTGTTATTCACAGCATATCAGATTTCAGGAGGAGCTGCAGTACACAGGGAAGGGAGGGAATTCTCTTTCAGAGTTTTTCCCATATGGCCGTAAACAGGAGGAAAACACTTGGAGGAAAACACTTGCAGGCGTTAATGCAACGTGGTGTTTTTTTCCCCTCCTAAACTTAATTGTCCAGCTTGGGAGTGGAGTATTTTGGTCTTTGCAATATGTGGTAAGAGAGCGGTAACTGTAACATGCCCTCCCCCCAGTCATCCTCTTCATGGAGACACAGAGACACACACACAAACTCCACATACAGTGGCAAAAGATTCTGCATACATCCCAATTTTGTTTTCACTTGGAACTGAAAATTTAATTGAGTGTTTTATAATGAGCATTTCTAACTTTTTGCAAACAATTTCATGCGGAATCTGGCTGAAAGCAGATCTCCCAAAATAAGTTTCAGTAGACTGCTGAATCTTCTAAGTCACTGTTTCTGGACACAGTAGCCACCCTGCAACAGGTGTAAAATACACTTGAACGACACTGCCATTACGTCATTCATCTCTCTCTCATTGTTGGGCCATTTTAAATGACCAGGAAATTCTTTCCCCTTTTTCGGGGTTGGGAGATTGCTTAAACCCTTGGAGAAGCACTGGCAAGTCTTTTTTTTTTTTACCATACTAGACTAGATTATAAATAAAATTCTAGTTTTCTCAGACAAGTGTGGTGGAAGTGGGTTTTTTTCTCCAGGATAGTACAAGCTTCCTATTAGAAATCCATTTACTCTGTCTCTCTAAACAACTGATCATTTGCATGGATAGACAGGACGTGCATACTTGCTCAGTGAGGACGCTTTTGAATGAGGGCTGTTAGCATTTGGGAAGGAAGAGCAAATATTTAATGACAATAAAAATGGACAAATGTATCACAATGACCTATATCCAAATACACATATCTTAGGATAAAGGGGTATGTTGCTGGCTGGGTAGAATAAAAATAAGGGGAAGGAGAGTTGTAAGAAAAACTGTATGTATCACTTACTATAGTAATTAATGAAGAAAATAGTAAGTCAATTGTTATTTGCTTATCTTTTTTAGAATTTCTGGTTTACAAATTAAGTATGTGTTTTTTAAAAATATTGTTTTGTTTATGATTTGCTTGAATTGTGACCTCTTACTGGGTACTCAGGAAGGCAAAAAGGTTAAAAAAAAACCCTTCAAGATCTCTAGGTTCTCACCTGGGAAATCATCTTCTCAATTCCAAAACTGGCAGTCAGTGTTACATGTCAGCAAACTTTTCAGGCAAGCAAACTCTTGCCGGCACACTGTCTTCCCACCTTCCCTCTTAGAGTTCTTTCTTAATCTTGTTTCCCGTTCCCATTTCTCTGTTCTGCCTACCCAACCTTAGTTCCCCTGACTTGTGGTTCAGAACATTCTGTGCTGCTTTTTATGTCATGCTGTCTTAAGAACAAATACTCTCAGGGTTCTTCATGCTTTCCAAGGGCTGGGAGCTGCAACATTGCTCCCTCAGTCAGTTCCCCAGTCCTTGAGGGCTGTAGGAAGGGACAGCTCAAAATTGGGCCATGCAATTTCAGGATATTTGGCGAGGTTGCAAGAGTTTTTAAGTATGGGCATTGGAGCTGTCTACCTTCCTGAGACCTCTTGTTCCCATTTCTGCTCTTATTTAGGAGAAAGCAAAGGAACAAAATTGCATCTTCAAGAATTTCAGTGTCCAGGTGGTGAGGGAGCAAAAAGGAGTGCTGGGCATCCATTGGTAGCCCATCCTGGCTTAGGCCAGGAACTAGGACATAGCTTTCCAAACTGTGTGTCGTAACACAATACTGTGTCGCCTGCGGGGTCCAGGTGTGTCACGTCAAAACTTGAAAGCGCTGATGGCGCGCCGCCACAGCCACACGCATAGCAGCGGCGGTGGAGGGCCATCAGCGCTTCCAGGTTTTTGCATAGCACAGCAGGACACCGCTGCTGCCACCGCTGCGGTGCGCAAAAATCTGAAAGCATCACGGCGGCAGCGCTTCCGGGTTTTCTCGCGTGCCGCCGTTGGTGTGTCGCCATGAGAAAAGTTTGGAAAGCCCTGAACTAGGACAACAGTTGGAAGGGACAAAGCTCTATCACCATCACTATTTGGGGACAGCAGAAGCTAATGGTTTTGGTAGGACTTACGTGCCATAATGTATGAGGGTAAATGCCTAGCCTAGCTTTACTCTGCTTGTCACGTTAAAATGTTTACAGAGTGCAACTCTATTATTTCTAGGTATTGTGACCTTTGTCCATATTGGCTGAGAATTCTTGAAGTTGTAATTGCAACTTCTCTGGGAGATGTTACATTGGAGAAAAGCTGTTGTAGTGGAAGAACTTACAGTCTTTAGATTCAGAGCCATAGTTGCCCTTTGGAGTGCTGTGTGTTGCACTCCCAAAAATAAGCAAGGTCCAGGACAAAAACTAATTATGATTTAATGTAATGTATATTTAAATGTAGTTTAAATTAGTTGAACATATTTAATATGGTTGCTTCTCATTGGTTTAATAATCTTCCCATTAACCATAATAGTTAAAAAAATACTTCAGGGGCAACTTCGGTGTATTTTCCAAAACCCACACCCAAGGCTGTCAGGCATTATATATAATTCTGGAGACTCAAGTTGTTTATCTCTGGTCTAGAGTATCTGGCAGCTAGAGACACGAGGCTGTTGAACAAAGAATTAAAAGAAGCTAAAATATAGCAATTAGTTCTTCAGATTTTCAAGGCAAACAAGGCTTTTTTGCCGTTTAGTGAAGGCAGTATGCTACTTAGAGAAGCAGAGGGGGGAAAACACAATGAGAAGAATGACTTCAGCATAAGGACTTTGCCTGAAGTAATTAATGAAGAAAGGATGCTCCCACAATGTGATCAAAGTTTAATATTTTCAGAAGTTGGTCAGGTAATATCAACTGCTCCACTATATTCAGAGAAAAGTGGACAAAAAGGTAACAGTATGTACGATGGAACATTTCATTTAAGAATTAAAACTGAAATTTGAGTTCATGTATTACTGTATATGGAATTTTGTGAAATGTTTATAGTTTATATAGCGGGGAACACAGGCTTCCCTCTCTGCTCAAAGATCCCCCGAAATGATGCTTTAGACGTGCTGGCCCTGGAGACAACCTGTAAAAACAGCCATTCTAAAACAGACAGAAAATAAACAGCAGCAACAGTTGTAGCCCATTTGAAATCCTCTCCTTAATACAGTCTTCCAGAGAAGTTCAGCTGAAGAGGGGAAATCAAGTCAGCTTTGGAAATACAGTCAGTTTGAGCCAACTAATACGAATGTTGGGACAGAGCATACATTTGCAATCACTGCCCCTCTCAATTTGTGGAGCATCTGTTTATTTGGCAAGGCGCTTGTTAAAAAGGGAAGCAGTTGCGTTGCTGGCACCAAAACAATTACTTTCTGCTTAGGGAGAAGACATCTAAATCACAGAGTTTACACTGTTAAGCCACCCCAATATATGTGTACACACAACCTAAGGCTCAGGGAGGAAAGTAGAAGGTTAACTCCCAAGGAAGTGAAACATCTTGGCAGCTATGACGTACAACTAATTGGCTAAGCTTCTTCCTTTACAACATCTTCATTAAAAAGAGAAAAGCTAGATCAAGATCACAATTAATGTTCATTGATTAAGAGAACTGGTAAGCCTGTATTTGTGCCAGTGAGAACAGATGACTGTGAAAGAAGCTAGGCCTGGGAAATTTGATGGAATGAATAAATGTTGTATGAGAGACAGAACTGTAGGCCCAAGCAATTGCAAATTTATTAACAAAAGCCAGTAACTATCTGGTGTACTTCAGGGAATGAATCTAATTTTGAGAACAGATTGGTAAAGCAGTTGTAACTGCAGGGACAGCCCTACTGTTAGGCAGAGTGAGGCGGCAGTTTCAGATAGGTGTTCATCGTTGAGGAGGCAATGACCCATGAGGTGAAATGACTCTGTTCATTAACGTCTGCCCAGATTCAACTCTGACCTAGGAGAAAATGTTCGCTTAGCATCTTGCTAGGAACATAATAGTAGTCCTCTGTCACAGATTTGGTGGAGGTCAGTGCCAGGTTTGAAATAAATTCATTTGCCAGTCCAGTCAGGTAATGGACTGGGGAGAATGCTGCCTGTCGCTTTGGTACAAGAATAAAAGCTGTTGTGGAAGGGAGAGGAAATTGCTGATCATCCTAATACACTGATCTATCACAAAGACATCAGTTCTTTCTGCCTTTCTGTCCATAGGTTGTCACGAGGAACAGCTGAACATTCAAGAACTTCCTCTGCTTTTGCAGACCCTGAGCAGAACCACCTAGGAGCAAGGCATGGTTATGACAATTCCCCCCCTCCATACTATCCTCCGAAAAATACTTTTTCAGAGAAATGCTCAAACCTGTGCTCCCGAAGAGGTAGGCAAGCATTTTTCTGTATCTATGTCATTATTAACTTATATTCAAGAGGCTTATAAAGACAGCATCTTGTATTATAGCCAGCTTTTTTCTTGTGGTGAGTAGAATAAAGGGGGGGGGGAGAGAAAACTCTCTGAACTTTTAAAAGAACAGAACAAAGAACAGAAGGCAATGTAATTTAAATTTACATCTTGGAGCGAAATCTGTCTTATAAACAAATGGTCTGAATAACTGCAAATGTTCACATGAGATATGATCCTAATAGGCATGTTTTCCCATTAATCTCTTATTTAGGAATCCAGTATGGTTATATATTTCATGTCCTTCCATGATCTTGAACTGACATAGGACTCTTCCTTTTGTCTTTTTTCTTTTCTTCCACTCAATCTAACAGTTATAAAAACTGTATGTGGGGTTCATAGCTAGTCATGGAACACTCATTTTCCAGAAGTTTAGGTGGTGTGGATACTCTTTGTTGTCCACGTTACATCAGCCTTTGAGTTACATCCTGCTTTTCTGACTATAGGGGACCATCCATAAAGTCTCAGAAATTCAGTGAAATCCCAGTTAAACTGATCTCAGACTGAGAAATCCTGGCTAATGATTAAAGTCTTGACTCCTTTCTTGAAAGCAGACAGGGCAGGAGCTGACACAACACCCAAGGATGTACATTCCTTAAATAAAGATGGTGCTTTTCAACATGCAAAGTACTATTTGTCTTTTTAAATAAAAATAATGTTGTAATTGAATGTTGCAGGTTGTACACTTATATTGCACACTTGGGGAAGTTTTTAGGACAATAACTAAGTGCAAATTAATATCAAAACCAAATATTAACCCCAAAAGAAAAGATAGACGGCAAGGCAAAATCTGAGGTAGGTGCCCATTGTCAGTTAGCTGGAGCCCAAAGCATCTTGGAAGAAAATAGCTTTGACTTACTGTATGTATAGAATGGCAGCAGGGTGGGGACTGCATGTACTTCTGGGGGAAGGGTTTTCAATAATATAGAGACTATTACAGACAAGAAAGGCTCTTTTGAAGCCTTACCCTTTGCAGAGTGAAGTTCATTACCCACACACTAGCTTAGTCTCAGCATTTGGTCTTTTTCTCTGTTATTTCGTAAGTGTTCATAGCATCTTAAGCAACAGCAGGTTGAGATTTCAAGCATTCGTTTATTAACAGTTATTGGCTGTGAAGAAAGTAGCTCTCTTCTCTTAGAGATAGCTAGCTGGCCATCTGTCAAAGATGCTATCATGTCCATCTTGCATTGAGCAGGAGGATGGTTTAGACTGCTCTTAGCAACCTGGGGTTCCTCCAAAGGGTGCATTTCAACTCCCTGAATTCCCCAGTCAGTATGGTCATGGCTGATGATTCTATTACTGGGTTTTGAAGTCATATATTGGGAAGGCTCATTTAAATGATCCCAAGTTCTCTATAAAAACATTGGTTTGTATAATTAATTCTCCCGCGTGTTAGTTCTTATTTGGCTAGTTAGAATTCAGCGGGTTCTCTCCAACAGCATTCTCAGCTGTAGTCCACTCTTTACTGCCTTGTTTTTTATGCAATTGGCCTTGAGAGGGATAACATTTTCTCTGCCATCTCAGGTAGTGAAATGTCTTGAATTAGCCCCAGTTTCATTGCCAGAAGTTTAAATGGTGGTGAATAGAAGTATCCCAAATTCCTACCAGCAAGAGGAGAGCCTACGTAGATAATCTGAGCATGGACTGAATTGGGCTGACGGTAGCTGATCTGCAAGAAAAGTAATTGAAGCTATAGATTTAGGTAATATCGAATAGTATGGTAACTACGTAAAACGTTCTAGCAAAGCACATGATAAGTGTTGTTATATTTTTTATAACAGGGCTGGGAAACCTGTGATCCTTTAGATCAGGGTTCCCCAAAGTGGTCAGTATTGACCCCCAAGGGTCGATGGAACTATCCATTGTTGTTGTTGTTGTTGTTGTTGTTGTTGTTGTTGTTTGAGCTACTATTAGTTAAAGTAATATTTATTACATTATTTTCATATAATAAATGTTTGGGGGTTGATGAACAATCTGAAACTTCATGAGGGGGTTAATGAGCTGAAGAGTTTGGGGAGCCCTGCTTTCGATGTTGCTGAACTACAGCTCTCAATAGCCCAATAAATGTTGAGAGTCGTAGTTCCACAACACTGGGAGGATAGAAGTTCCTCTCATCTCACTGTTCAGCTTTATGGAAATCTGGAGTGTTGGGGACCTGGTATTGCTTGTTTTAATCTACAGCGTTCAGATATATGGTAATAACAATCCTAATGGATACAGTCCAATAGCAGATTAATAAATAGATACTACTTCACAAAGGTTTATATGAACCCCTCCAAAGAGAATTGACCATTTCTCAAACTTCTTCCAACCGTGATATATTCAAAAATTGAAATGGACCTGGGAGTTTCATTAAGTGGTCTTGCACATCCCCTGTTTTTTAATACTATTTTAAACTACTGTAAGATGTAGATAGATGGATGGATGGATGGATGGATGGATGGATGATAGATAGATAGATAGATAGATAGATAGATAGATAGATAGATAGATAGACATAGAGATAGATAGATTGTATTTTTAAATGATCTTTTAAAACAGACAGACAGACAGACAGACAGATAGATAGAGATAGATGATAGATAGATGATAGATAGATAGATAGATAGATAGATAGATAGATGATAGACAGACAGACAGACAGACATAGAGATAGATTGTATTTTTAAATGATCTTTTAAAACATATTCAAACAAACAAAAATAACCATATTTAATGAAGTCTAACTTTGTTTACTTGGAGCTTCTGTTCTTGACAGAATGAGCACAAACTTCAGTGTGTGCTAAAGGTAGGAGCTGAGAACGTTTTCAGTAATTTAATAAAACCACAAGAAAAAAACCCTTTCAAAGTATTATGCAAGCTGCATATCTATATCAACTTCCCTAAAAATAAGCTCCATTGAACTCAATGGGACCTACTTCTGAGTTGTTGCTGTAGGATTGCATATTAGTTTTCTTTTTCAAGGACAATAAAATGATTTTCTGACTTTAAAAGTGACCTTCAATATTTACTTTTAGTTTTTCCATATAGCTGAGGGCCAAACTAGAAACAGGAAGTCCATATTCTGATCTCCCTCTTTTTCTCCCTTTGGTTAAAATTATTGGAGAGTGGGAAGATGGAGGTAGGGGTAGATTTGAAATAAATCCTAGAATCTGGGGAGGGGGGGCTTTACATTTGAGATTGAAATTGCTGTCCTCCCACAAGCTGCTATTAACTATAGAAGGGAAGACAAATTCAATTCAGTATGGATAAACTTCAGATACACAAGGTTCCAGATACATCCTTCCACATATCTGCACATTTTAATCACACAAATATAAGACATGCATTAAATGCAAATGCATTTTTATGTAGAAAAGATTTTTTAAAATGCAGATAGCATAAGGACGTGGGTCTTAGAATGAATGGGATCAGAGCAGGAAATGTAGGGAATTGATCCCCATTTAAACTATTTTTCCAGTGCTGTGGAGCTCTGTATCTGCTCTTTGTTTGGAAAGAGAATCACCACTGTCTGAATTGGTTTGGTCTCAGGACAGTATTAACTGGGGGGCATTATAGCCCCAAGGCACCTGGAAGATACCAGAATCGGGGAGGCTCTTTCAGCGAAGATACTGCGTCTTACTACACGGTGTCTTCTCCTAGATTTATACCTGGCTGTCACATGATGCCAGCTGCAAAATAGCACTGTTGTGTGGTAAACTGAAAAACACTCCAGTTCTTGGCCACCCCTGGAGAAACAGGTTTTTTACTTTTTTTCATCTTAGAGCTGGATGCAGTCCATGTTTCAGAACATTGTTCCTGTTTCTGGGTACTTTGTTTGAGAGATGATGTGCACCTTCTGCCTCTCAGCTTGTGTTTTATAATACAACCCAGAAAGATGCCCTATATCAGGGGTGGGCAACGTCAGGCCCGCGGGCTGTATATGGCCCACGGGGCTCCCACCCGCAAATCCCGCCCCTTCCACGTGATTGGCTCCCGCCCGCAAACCCCACCCCCCAGTGCTTGTGATTGGCTCCCGCCTGCAAACTCCGGCCCCCAGTCCACGGAAATCCCAGAAACCCCGCCCCCCCGGTCCCCGGTTATAAATATCCAAATGGCCCTTGGCAGAAAAAAGGTTCCCTACCCCTGCCCTATATGGAGTCTTACAAGGAAGAACAAAGGGGGGGGCAATGCAAGGGGGCATCAAGGTGTGGGGGGAATTATTTGAAAATGGATGATGGAGTAACAGAGCTAATTAATTAAGGTCATTATATGGAAAAACAACTGGTCTCTAGCTAGATAACATCATAGTATACCAGTTCATAGTTCTGTAAATAATTGAAATGTATTTTCCCTAACATGACTCTGCATGATTTGTCAGGAACTTTGTTAGGAATGTGAGCAGGCCAATATTGTAGAAAAGAAATAGACCTTCTCAGTCAGTTGGCCTCCAAAAGAAAGTCTTTAAAAAAATTATCTTAGTATTTCCATTTATTTTGAGGACCTACCCATACTTTTTAAATTGAACTAGACCAGGGCTTTCCAAAGTTTTCCCGCGGCGACACACCAACCGCTGTTGGTGTGTCGCCGCGGGAAAACCCGGAAGTGCCGCCGTTGCGGCAGCGCGCAAAACCCCGGAAGCGCTGCTGCTGCTTTCGAGTTTTTGCACGCCGCCGTTGGTGTGTCACCGCGGGAAAACCCGGAAGCGCTGATGATGATCAGCGCTTCCGGGTTGTGTGGCGACACACCAGACTGTGTGGCGACACACTTTTGTGTCGCCACACACAGTTTGGAAAGCTCTGAACTAGACTTTTATTACACCTTTAGTAACCTCAGAGCAACTTAGATGGCATTCTTAGTGGTCCCTTCTCCAGGCAACTTTATCTCTTTTTTTTTTTAATCAGATTTTATTACATTTTAATTTTACATAGATAAAAGTTCGAAACAGAAAAGAAAATGGAAATACAAATCAAGAAAAAAGAAAAGATAAAAAAGTGTAGTAAAGGAAAAGAGGAAAAAAGATAAAGCTGAAACATAGAATTTAGTCAACTTCCGATTTGTATCTGGTCATGGTATTTTAAAAATTTTATCTTACATGCTAGGTCTATATATAACATTAAAGAATATTTCTTGTCTATTACATCAATATATATATATTTTAATCTTCAAATCCCCATATAAGCTTTGCCCCTCCCGCATCTTGTAAATAGTCAGTTAATGGTTTCCACTCTTTAAGAAAATAATTATTTGGATTTTCTTTTAATAAACATGTCAGTTTATCATTCTCTGCCATATCCATCAATTTTAACATCCAATCTTGTATCGTAGGCGATATCTGGTTTTTCCAATTTTGTGCGAAAATAAGTCTTGCTGCTGTGATCATGTATTGCATAATCCTTGTAAATTGCTTCCCAGGTTGTCCATCAATTATTCCCAGTAAAAAAAAATCCGGTTTAAATGGAACTTGAATTTGTAATATATTTTGCATCAATGCATGTATTTGAGTCCAAAATTTCTTTGCAATCTCACATGTCCACCACATATGGTAAAAAGACCCCTCTTTTTTTTACATTTCCAACATAAGTTGGAAACATTTCCATACATTTTAGAAAGTTTTTGTGGGGTCATATACAACTTTATCTCAATATCTACACTGCTCCTAAATTATTCACTCCCCTCTTTTGTTGTTTTTTCAGTAAGCAAGCTGGCCAGACTTCTCATTTCCCTAAAACAATTATTAAGGTTGCAATCCTGTTGCCATTTATCTTTTTTTTTTTGGGGGGGGGGGGACCAAGGTCCAAATTTTATTAAAGTTTTAAATATACATAGTTAAAAGGTTGAAAATGAAAAAGAAATACAAATCAAAGAAAGAAGTAAAAGTGTGTAGAAAAGTAAAGAAAAAAAGATAAAGCATAGATATAGTCAACTTCCGATTTATCTCTGGTCTTAGTAATTTAAAAAGTTTTCTTACATGCTAGCTCTATATATAACATACAAAAACATTTCCTGTCTAATATATCAATTCATATATATTTTAGTCTTCAACCCCAAATAAGCTTTGCTCCACCTGCATATTGCAAGTAGACCATTAATGGTTTCCATTCTTTAAGATAGTAACAATTTAAGTTTTCATTTAATAAGCATATCAATTTGTCATTTTCTGCCATGTCCATCAATTTTAACATCCAATCTTGTATCATAGGTAAAATCTAATTTTTCCAATTTTGCGCATCTACAAGTCGTGCTGCAATGACCATATAATGCATAATTGTTACAAATTGTTTTCCCATTTGTTCTTCCCATATTCCCAATAAAAATAATTCCAATTTAAATGGGACTTGAATTTGTAAAAATTTTTGCATATTTTCTGTCAATCCATCAATTTTAGTAATAGAAAATCCTTATAAGTCAACCATTTATCTCTATTCCTTATTTCTATTCTATTCTATAAAATGCGTCTTGCATACTAGGTTTGTATATCACATTAAAAAATTTTTTTTCTTATCTAATATATCAATTTATATATAATTTAATCTTCAAATCCTCATATAAGCTTTACCCCTCCAGCATTTTCTAAATAGTCCATTAATAATTTCTAATCTTTAAAAGAGTAATAGTTAAATTTTCTTTTAATAAACATATCAATTTATCCTTTTCTGTCAATCCATCAATTTTAACAATAAGAAGTCCTTGTAGGTCAGCCATTTATCTCTGTTCTTTACTTCTATTCTATTCTATTCTATTCTATTCTATTCTATTCTATTCTATTCTATGAAATGCTTCTTACGTTCTTCTGGTGCCTCCCTCATGTCTGTCTTATATTTCTCTAGAAATGTTTTAACTTTTAAAGTAGAGATTATCCTTAACTTTTGTTCTTTAAACACTTTCTGCTCTCTAAAAATTTTTTCCATTTCCAAATCTAGATCTTGTTCTTTCATCTCCAAAAGTCCATCTAATATAGAAACAATCCTTTCTCTTACATTTTCACTCAATTGCTCTGGAACTGCTCCCAACCCCAAAATGCATTCTTTCTCTCTCATTTCTGCTAATGCAGTAACATCTAGCTTATATTCAAGTTCCTTAGTGACATCCTCTAATCCTGTCTCTAATGTTTGCATCTGGCCTTGTATATCCTTGAGCTCCCCTAACAAAATATTCGCAATTCCCCTCACTATCTGAACCTCCCTTTCAAACTCTTGCGCAATCTCTTGGGTTATCTTATTCTTCATTTCTTCCATCTTCCCATCAATTTTTTTTTCCAAAGATGCAATTTGTTCTTTCATCTGTTTATTTTGTGCTATTGAATCTTCCATTTTCTTGTTAAGTGATGTCATTGAATCTTCCATTTTCTTATTAAATGATGCCATTACTTCCAGAAGTTTTTCCATTTCTGATTGAGGAGGTTCCATTAATGCTCCAGATGTTAATGCCATGGTTGTCATAATGTAGATAATTTCCCTGTAAGAGAGAAAAGGGAAAAAAAAAGAAAGAAAAAAAAAGAAGAGAAGGGGGGGAAGACAAAGAACAAACAAAAAAAGGGGCTACTATTTTTTTTTCTTCTTTCTCTTTTCTTCTCCCTTTTTAATAATAGGAGAATAAAAACTTCAAAAAATAAAAATAGTCCTTTGAATGTAGTTATCAAAATAACAAAAAATCTAGTCCAATAAAATTATATGTCCAAGCGTAAGAGCAAGTAATTAAAAGATAAAAAAGAACAGAGTGGTTCTATTGTAGTCAAAATAATATCAAAAAAGGTAAACAATCCCAGAGTTTCTCACGGCAGCTTATATCCACACAGTCCAATCATGAATAAGTCATCTAATTTATGTACAAAAGAAGTCCAAAGCATTCATAAAAAATTCTATGAAGTAACTTATATAATCCAAGGAATATTCAAACACTTATAAGAAAAAGCAAAACACAAAAAGCAAAAGGAATTCTTTCATAATAAAAATCCCAAACAGATAAAGGAAAGAATATCAAATCATTAATTCATTTATCCATAAAAACTTTAAATCCAGGCAGATTAGTCTCAAAAGAAAAATACTTATAATTGCAGTAGGAATGAAAGTCAACCAAAAATAGGAATATTAAGAATAAAAAGAGAAAGTCACTCAGTGTATATCAGGCAGAGTCAATTAGCTTTCCAATCCACCGTTTAAACACTCCTTTGACAAGGAAAAAAAATAAAACACCAGCATTTATAAATCACAGTCCAGAGGTAAATCTTAGAGATTAATAGGCAAATAATATTTAAAAAAGTAAAAATATGTGTCTAAAAAGGTCGGGTGCCGTGCTACTTATCTTTATTCAGATTCGCGGTTTCTGCAGAGCAATAGTTGTCAGTTCCAGTCGTCTTTCACCGCTTCTATCTCCCTCTCCTAGCAGTGGATTTACGGGGGTCGGGAGAGAGCGGTGATCCGACGACCCTCTTGTGATCAATCTTCTGATCGCCCTCTCTTTTCGAGAGCGATTTTTCAGTGATTTTTCCTTGTAATAAATCACTGCAAATAGGCAAACCGTGGAGCTTTCTGCTCAGCGCACTAGTCACCTCGACAGCCGGAAGTTGAGTGTCCTGTTGCCATTTATCAATCGGTAAGGCTAACTGATCCCTAGCCCCGCGTGACGGAGGGAGCTCCCGCACTAGCCCCAGCTCTTGCCAACCTAGCAATTCGAAAGCATGCAAACGCAAGTAGATGAATAGGTACCACTTCGGTGGGAAGGTAACAGTGTTCTGTGTGCGTCATGCCAGGCACATGACCGTGGAAGTATCTTCAGACAACGCTGGCTCTTTGGCTAATAAACGAAGATGAGCACCGGCCCCTAGAGTCAGACACGACTGTGTGGGGGAACCTTTACCTTTTTAAGGCTAACTGAAGGTGGGCTAATATGCATACACCCACTTGTCTCCTTGTGGCATAGTTTAATTAGGTTCCAAGGATTTTGATTTTGCAACCTTGGAGCCACGGGTCTTTACTTTTGACTTAAGATATGTAGGTCCTGCTAATGCCATATTTGACTGAATATCTTGAAGAACTGTAGTTTAATTGCCTAAATTGAACTCTTATAAAAGTACAATGGCTGGGCTTCATCTCCAGCATTCCCTTTTTTTTCTCAATAAGGTCATTTGGAAATTAGTGAGTGAGTAAATTGAATTTCATCAGCAAATAACATTAGAAAATAGCTATAAAATGATTATTTTTTTTCCTCCACTGGAATACACTAATTTTTAATAAACCAGTGTGTGTGTGTGTATTTTTTTACTTGCTTGGAATAATTTAATTTATTTTGGAAGTGTTTCTGTTAAATGATCTCTGGTAATTTAGGACTGAAACCAGCAAACCTGTTTATTGGCTTCTTCCTGCAACTCATAACTATTTTTCTAGCTGGCATTGGCTTATCATGGACTTTGTTACTTCACAGGGAAAATCTTCTCACACCCTGAAAGAGTACATTTCCTTTTCATCATAAAATAAAAGTATATATATATATATATATAGTATGTATATCTGTGGGGGTGCGGAGGAAGTGGTTATAATCAGGGTGTATATAAGATAGAGTGGAGTATCTATTGAACAGTGATAATTTAAATACTGTTTTCCTTTGATTAGAATAAAGTCTTTATACAAAACTACACATACACACATGATTCACTGTTGCCCTTGTCTTCCCCAGTTTCTTCTCTGTACTGTACCTTGTTCTCTCAGGTGGTCAAATATTACATTGCAAGCATCTGTCCCTGCTGGGTGAGATGGCAGAAGTTGTAATCTAGGCAATCTCAAGAAGGCCAGTTTGGGGAAAGCTGACCCATAGCATGAGTCTGTGCCTTGATACATCTCTGATATGTTTTCCTCTTGAGCAAATTAAAGTACATTTTAATAGGATCTTCTCTTGTGTGAAGCTTTATGGGAATTAATGTGCTGTTTTGGTACCCGCTTTCACATACACTGATCAAAAATAGGAAACACTGGCCCAAACCAATATTTAGCATTTGTAGCATTTTAGGTATTTAATGATTTTCCTATAGAATTTGAATTTAATTTTAGTTAAGTGAGTTGTATAACCTTCAGCTCCATTCTAATTACTTCTTATTTTTAGCTCTTCTCTTTAAAGCTTTTACCTCCTCCTCCTCCTCCTAAAAAATATTCCAATTTCTTTATCTAACAAGATTGCTTTAGCTTACATTGAGACTATGCTTTGTACATGAGCCACCTCTGGGAATTAGTCCTATAAATATTTGTTGCCAGGAAAATAGCACAAAGCTAGATGGCCTCTCATTCCCACCTACATGCTTTGTAATAACTAGCTGACTTGAATTGCCTTTTGAAAGGAATAATCAAACGGCCTTTAACTCTTGAGTAGATGCCAAACTTCCCAGATTCCAGGACAGAAAGTGCTGCTGTTTGCATTAGCCTCCTTAACCTGGTGCCCTCAGGAGGTATTGATTACATGCTGGCTGTGGATTGTAGAAGTTGTAGTCCAATATTTTAGAGCAGAGCTTTCCAAACTGTGTGTCGGGACACGTTAGTGTGTCGGCTGCAGTGTCTGGGTGTGTTGCGGCTGCTGCTGCCTCCTGGCTTCCACGCAGGTTCTAGTGCCTGCCTTGTGCCCTGCTGCCTCCAAACCTGCTGTGATTCTGCGCATGTCCTAGTGCCTGCCTTGTGCCCTGCTGTAAGAGTGTGTCGCGAAATGATGCCCTGCTGTAAGAGTGTGTCGCGAAATGATCCATGTCTAAAAAGTGTGTCACCAACATGAAAAGTTTGGAAAGCTCTGTTTTAGAGGGTGAGACAAGCTAATTTACAGAGTACTAAGATTTATGTTTAAAAATGCCACCATGATTTGATGGGCATATGTTGACGTTAGCAGCTTACATGTTGGTTATTGTGTGCATGTCCTGGACATATAAACACGTGATAAGCTGCAAAACAGAAGCCATGTGTCTTGTTTGGCAGAGGATAATCTTTTATTAAAGGCATCTCCTGTTTAAAAGATTATCTGTAAACCCAATTTGTACTAGATAATCAGAAGAAAGGGAGGCAAGTCATTAATGAAAAGATTGCAGGACAACAAGCTGAGTGGGGCAGGGGTCATTTTGTCATAGACTTCACACTGGTGAGATATATCCATTTAAATTATAATACTTATGTTTAAGTTTGTATCTTATTATTATTAAATCTTTATTACGGTCATAGATCAGCATAAGGAGGATAAGGTACAGTCAATTAAAACATACAAATGAGTTTAAAATATAAAACTAAAACACAGGTCTAGAGGGGAAGAAAAGGGGGTAAAAGAGAAAGGAGGGGTAATTATAGAGGGGCATAAGTTTGTATCTGTCCATATAGATAACTAGATTTTATCTAAATACATACCTTTTGTCCTTTTTGGTGAATTATTAAGTAAGCTGTCCCGAAGCCATTGTTAATTATAGTTTGCTTCTGAGGACATGAGCATGCAGCCAAATACAAGTAGAGCAATTTCAAAGGGGATTGCTTGCTAATTCTTATTAAGAACTTGTTAAATTAAATACATTTCACAGTTGTGTATCGTATACTTGGTGTTATCTTTATTCGCTTTCTTTTCTTTCCTGTATTCAAGCTTTCCCCAACCTGGTACCCTCCAGCCATCAGAGCCAACACATCTTGAGAGCACCATATGGGAAAGCAACTACAGTATGTTCAGTTTTTTGCCAGTAACATAGTTCTTCCATATCTGTGGCCAGATCCTCTTTTGCCTAAAAAAGGTAAAGGTTCCCCCTGAACATTTGTGCAGTCGTGTCCGACTCTAGGGGCCGGTGCTCATCTCCGTTTGTTAGCCGAAGAGCCAGCGCTGTCCGAAGACGCTTCCACGGTCATGTGGCCGCATTACGCACACGGAACGTTGTTACCTACCCACCGAAGTGGTACCTATTCATCTACTTGCATTTGCATGCTTTAGAATTGCTAGGTTGGCAAGAGCTGGAGCTAGTGCAGGAGCACACTCCGCATGCAGGGCTAGGGATTCGAACCTCCGAACTTGCAATCTTCCGATCGAAAAGCCTGACGTCTTACCCGCTGAGCCACCACGCCCCCCTCTTTTGCCTAGACTACTAGTACTGGATAGGTGAGAGAACCAAGATGAGAAGGCCAGAAGATTATTATAGTAGCCTCTTTTGCCTAGACTACTATAATAATCTTTCTGGCCTTCTCATCTTGGTTCTCTCACCTATCCAGTACTTTGCTAGCAAGATCTTTTCCCTGATGGCTTTGGTCAGTGGCTTCCTCCTATAATCTCTACATTACTTTCTGCCCACTCTTGCTGCCTGAGCCCACCTCCTTTCGTCCACCAACAGCCAACTGGTCAGACCAGAGCTGCTCACCAAATACATCCCCACCTGCCCGTATCCACGGCCAGTCGGGGGGCTTGTCTAGAACTGCTAGCCAATTCAACCCTTGCCTCCATGCATTCACTACCAGTGAGATGGCCGCCCAGAGACACTTACTGTTTCAGCTCCCCACATTCATTGCCAGTCAGGAGGCCACACCTGCCTTCTGCCTGAGCCCCACCCCCTGGTGTTCACTGATAGACACTTAGCCAGACCAGACCTGCTTGTCAAGTTAGCCCCCCTCCTCCTTCACTGACAGCCAGCCAGGACCCCTTTGTTGGCTGCTTCTGCCTCCCTGTGTTCATCGTCTGTTCCTGCCTCAGCCCCCCCCTCCCCGCCAGATGTGTGAAAATGGATCAATGCCTAAAAACTGTTTTTTTTTTTAAAGTAGTAGTAGCAACAAGAATACCAACATTCAGAAAACTAACAATAGTGAACAGGTCTTAAGTGCAGTTACTTACTGTTTGTCTACACATTCTATGCTAAGTGGTACCCAAAAATAAAAGTGTGAATAGAAAATCCAACATACTATGTCAATGACATATCAAGTGATTAAAAATACTTTAATTTTGAATTCATTTTTGGTGCAAAATGTAATCTAAAGCCTTTAAAAGTGGAAAGGATAGAATGTATGCACAAATGCAACTACAGTAATCTTACTAAAATGCATGAATCCCCATTTCTTAAAAGGGAGGGGTGTTTGTTTAATTGGTTCCCACCTTTTCTGAAAATTTGTTTAGTAGTCCACGATTGCAGAAAGTTTGAGAAATACTGCCTTAGGAGTTTTTTAAAATTCTCAACATGCCTTTCTGCAGCAAGCAGTTCAACACACATGAATCATTGATGACCCTCTTTGAACTGGGGATGTGTTTTGATGCTAATAAAAAGCACTGTGGGGATAAATATTGCCACTATTGTCGTGTTGAGTCCTTATTTGAACTTTCTTAGCACTGGAATTCTTAGCAGAGCTGAAGTCTTTGATCGGCCTCATTAGGGAAGTTGGCATCAGGTTTTGTAGTTTTCAACATTTAACTCGCTTGGAGGGATCGTATGAAAGAATACAGCTTTCATAGGATGGATCCAGATTCATCTAGTTTAATGTAATTCCCATTAAAATAATAAAAGCTAGCGGCGTGGTGGCTCAGCGGGTAAGACACCAGGCTTGTTGATCGGAAGATCTCAAGTTAGGAGGTTCGAATCCCTAGTCCCACGTGACGGAATGAGCTCCCGCACTAGCTCCAGCTCTTGCCAACCTAGCAATTCGAAAGCATGCAAATGCAAGTAGATGAATAGGTACCACTTCGGTGGGTAGGTAACAGCGTTCCGCGCGCGTCATGCGGCCACATGACCGTAGAAGCGTCTTCAGACCTCTTCGGCTAACAAATGGAGATGAGCACCGGCCCCTAGAGTCGGACACGACTGCACAAATGTGCGGGGGGGACCTTTACTTTTTTAATCATTTAGAAAAAGTTGGTGATTTCTTGGCTTAGTTGTAACTGTGTGTCTCTATGTCTATACACAAGGAGAGACGGGCAACTTCTCCATGATTCAGACAGCAAGGGTTGCTGATGACTCTTGGTGTGTTGTGCTACCCAGTTAAGGAATCAGCCATTTTGAAAGAATGCTTACTCAAGGAGAGAGTAAGCAAGAGGATGGCAAGCAGCAGAGGGCAAAGAAGCTGAGGTGGGGTCCTGAATTGAGTAGTAGATAGCAAACTCTTTCTTTCATCTGTAGCACAAGATGTCATATTGACTTGCTGTTATTCTTGCTCCATAGCTCAGAGGTGGCAACTAGTTTTGCAGCCAGGAACTAAGCTTTAAAATATTTTTCTTGGCCTGGAGGTATAATAGGATGGGCTAATGATGTCATATGGGTAAGAGCTAATTTTTCTGAGATGGGGATAACATTCCAAGAAACCAAGCAATTTCTGGATTTCTGGATTTCTGATCATGATGTCTGCTGATGTCTGCATGTTTGTATTCATCTCTTGGAATATTTGATCCTGAGTCTTTGACCTGATTTCATGTGGCTATTGTTGCAGCTGACCATTTTCTTTCATTTGTATATATATGCAAATGAGACTATTTGCATATACTCCCTGAACTTGGTTTGTGTATTTGTTGTTCCTGTTTTGTAACTTATTGAGTTGTAGAAGTTTGCAAGAGTTATCATGCAAAGGGAGGTTAAACAAGGATTTGAAAATTGGAATTTAAGACTATTATATCCTCCCTGCACTATGGCACTCCTGATCTCTCCAAAAGTTGGTTTTCTTTGCTGTTGCAAACATATGATGTGGGGTGGGGGAGGGGAGGGGAGAAATCAACACAAGAATAGTAGAAAAAGATGAAGTGTCTTGGAATGGAACATAATTTTTTTAAACTGTTCCTTTACTTAAAAAAATAAGTATCAATCCAGCTGTTGAAGTTGAAAAGTTTTCAAAGACTAGCAGATCGAGAAGATTATTGAACAAAAGAAGCAAATTACTGCTTAACCTTGCTTAACAGCAGCTAATGAAATCCAAGACTAGTTTAGCAAGCTTTCCTTACCAGGAGAAGTCAAGAAATCATTCAAAAATCAAGCTCTTAGTTTTGATTGAGGTATGACAACATGAAGAATAGTTGGCTGCACATTTGATTTAGCTTAATTTGCCCCTAGTAGTTAACTCTTAAGCGTGACTCCATGTATCGTTATAGGAAAGGCCTCAAGTACATTTACATTAAACTGAGTTTGCACAAGAGTTTTCAGAATGTAATCTCTGCAGCTATTAGAGTTTTCAGTTTACACCTTGTCTTAAGCATGACTGGGTGACAAATTTGCAGCAGGATTATTCAGGTTTATTTTTCTCCTTTTTCACCCTGCAGGCTTGTTGCTCATTTTGCTTAGATTCATCTAACTAGTTCAAGTTGCACAAACTAAATACTGACTTAGTCATTTTTTTTCAACGTCGAGATTATTAGTTAAGAGCTCTTTGCTCATGTCCTGTTTAACCTTGTTGCGATTGCTTTACTCCAGAATCCTACAATCTGTTTTGGGCTAAGGACCTCACTCAGTCTTTAAGTGGTGAGCCAGGAGTGGCATTTCAAAAAGTGAGAGGGGCCAAGAGAAAAAACTGAATGAGATTAAATTTAAATTCTATTAATACAATCACTCTCTGTATATTTAATAAGTTCCCTTTCTGTCTCATTAAAATTCAATTTTAGCATTGATTTCTGGAGGTGCTTTGGGACCCCAGGAACATAATTTGTACACCCCTGCATTAGTAGATTTGTAATGTTTACAATATTGTTGCTATCCCTGCTGCATCAGGCTAGCTGAAAAAGATGGCAAATTTTCTGTAGAATTTAGGTCTGTTAACAGCAATTGATCTAATAATAAAAGGTAGAATGGTGAAATGGCTAACTTGCATTGTACCTCATTTTAGGAGCTGAATGTAATGTGGCTACAATATGGAAAGCAGTGGCTATCACATGTGATCTTGAAATGTGTGCTCTTTGATCATAATGTATGCAATTAATCTCCAATGGAAAATGGGTAATTTTAGAATTTAAAATTTCTAATTACTGAGAAATGAATATTCATTTATCTGCATATCAGATAAATATTCATTTATCTGCATATCAGATATGCAGATATTCCTGCATATCTGCATATAACAAAATACTGTTGTAAACAATTCACACCCTGCAGGTAGAGAAAAATCTTTCTCTTCCTCCTCTCCAGGTGTTTGTTTTTCTTTGCAAACAAGGGGAGGGGCGAGGAAGAGAAAGTACAGTTTACATCAATTCTAGGGCTTGTGTAAGTCTTCCCAGGAAGCAGCAGGTGGAGATACGAGAGGGCTTTTGAGTCACAGCCCTTCCCAAAATATGTCTTCTCCAGCTCCCATCTGCACACGTCTTTCCCCTGTTCATGGTGCCTGAAGGTTTGATATCAGGAATAGCTTACTCTGAAATCTGATTAGGATGGGAAACCTTCTGACATTAAATTTCCTCCTCTAAGGTCAGAACACTTGCTCTAGCCTTCAATCAGACCATGAACACTTGCAATCTTAGTTTTCTAAAATAACATTACAGGTAATCCTCAGTTTACGATGGCAATTGGGACCGGAATTGCTGTCACTAAGCGACGCGGTCATAAAGCATGACATCACGTGACTGCATCTCTTGGCGATGGCAGTCCAAGTTGCCGTTGTTAAGCTAGGACCGTGCGGATTGTTAAGTGAGAACCTCAGGTGACTGTGACTTCTGGTAGGAAATGTTGGAAATTGCGATCACGTGACCGCGGCTCACGTTGTAGTAGCGAGCCTAGCGCCCAGATCGTAATCGCGTGACTGTGGGGACACTGCAATGGCCAGAACTATGAGGACCCATCGTTAAGTACCATTCGTTCAGTGCCATCGTAACTTTGAATGGTCACTGAACAAATAGTCGTAACCCAAGGACTATCTGTAGTCATGTTGTTTATTAAATGCATTCAGTTTACTGTCATACTATTTTTTTAAAACACTTTTTTTTCAATCAGTATGCTGTGTGTAAACTGCCTGGGTTTTGTTGTCATTGTCCTACAGAGAATCGCCATACGGTTCAGTGGAGGCTCTTTTGGCCCCCTGCGCAGGTCCTAGTGCCTGCCTTGTGACTGGCTGCCTCCAAACCTGCTGTGATTCCGCGCAGGTCCTAGTGCCTGCCTTGTGCCTGGCTGCCTCCAAACCTGCTGTGATTCTGCGCAGGTCCTAGTGCCTGCCTTGTGACTGGCTGCCTCCAAACCTGCTGTGATTCCGCGCAGGTCCTAGTGCCTGCCTTGTGCCTGGCTGCCTCCAAACCTGCTGTGATTCCGCGCAGGTCCTAGTGCCTGCCTTGTGCCCTGCTGTAAGAGTGTGTCACGAAATGATGCATGCCTAAAAAGTGTGTCACCAACATGAAAAGTTTGGAAAGCTCTGAGCTAGGGGATCAAGCTAGCCAGGGGATGGAGAGATTGATAGGCCAATGCATCTGAAGGGCACCACGTTGTGAGCAGCCTTCATGAACTGGGACCTAAGTATCTACAGATGTGTGTTTTTACAAGAACTTATCTCGCTAATTATATCGTTGTGGAAAGAGGGAAGAGTTCTCAGTATCAGGGCTGCACTTAGTGGGGTAACGTAAGGCAGCATTTAGCTGGAGAAGTCCTAATGACTCTCACAGGACCATTTCCCCTTTTGTCAATGGTAAGGCAATCTTCTTCAGTTGTAATTTATGTAGTATTTCTCCCTTTGCAGTACTTTTTCTGTCTTATATATTGGTGTTTCCCCATCTTTTTATGTGTTTGTATATTACATATAAAGCTTTAAATTTTTGGAGCTTTGGGAAAATAAACATTTTATATTGAATCACTTGACAGTGAAACTGTCAGATTGCATGTTGTTCTGAGAGAGTGGAGCCATCACATGATCAATGAAGTTGTCAAGAATTTCCCCTTTGAATTGTAGCAACAGCAAAAAAAACCTCTTCTGTTGTAAAGATTTTCCATTGTAGTTCATCTACAAGTTCCTCTGATTGTGAAAAAAGGTAAAACGTGTAGACTCAGTCCAGCTAAGACCAAAAGATCCCATTATGTGGTAAAATTGTCCCACTCTCAATCTAAAGTGCAGATTTTATCTGTGAGTGGACGCCATGGAAATGGATAACTATTTAGATGAGCCTATCCAGGACAAGGCTAAAACTATCGTGTGGACACACCAACTTTTATTTATATCAGTTTTTTTTTAAAATAAGGGGCAGCACCCAAATATAAGCTGCTCAAAAAAATAAAGGGAACACTGAAATAAGACATCCTAGATCTGAATGAATGAAATATTCGTATTAATTACTTTGTTCATTACATAGTTGAATGTGCTGACAACAAAATCACACAAAAAGCAATGGAAATCAAATGTAAGCAACCCCTGGAGGTCTGGATGTGGAGTTACACTCAAAAATTAAAGTGGAAAAGAACACTACAGGCTGATCCAACGTTGATGTAATGTCCTTAAAACAAGTCAAAATGAGGCTCAGTAGTGTGTGTGGCCTCCACGTGCCTGTATGACCTCCCTACAACGCCTGGGCATGCTCCTGATGAGGTGGCGGATGGTCTCCTGAGGGATCTCCTCCCACACCTGGACTAAAGCATCCCCCAACTCCTGGACAGTCTGTGGTGCAATGTGGCGTTGGTGGATGGAGCGAGACATGATGTCCCAGATGTGCTCAATTGGATTCAGGTCTGGGGAACGGGCGGGCCAGTCCATAGCATCAATGCCTTCGTCTTGCAGGAACTGCTGGCACACTCCAGCCACATGAGGTCTAGCATTGTCTTGCATTAGGAGGAACCCAGGGCCAACCGCACCAGCATATGGTCTCACAAGGGGTCTGAGGATCTCATCTCGGTACCTAATGGCAGTCAGGCTACCTCTGGCGAGTACATGGAGGGCTGTGCGGCCCCCTAAAGAAATGCCACCCCACACCATTACTGACCCACTGCCAAACCGGTCATGCTGGAGGATGTTGCAGGCAGCAGAACGTTCTCCACGGCGTCTCCAGACCCTGTCACGTCTGTCACATGTGCTCACTGTGAACCTGCTTTCATCTGTGAAGAGCACAGGGCACCAGTGGCGAAGTTGCCAATCTTGTGTTCTCTGGCAAATGCCAAACATCCTGCACGGTGTTGGGCTGTAAGCACAACCCCACCTGTGGACGTCGGGCCCTCATACCACCCTCATGGAGTCTGTTTCTGACCGTTTGAGCAGCCACACGCACATTTGTGGCCCACTGGAGGTCATTTTGCAGGGCTCTGGCAGTGCTCCTCCTGTCCCTCCTTGCACAAAGGCGGAGGTAGCGGTCCTGCTGCTGGGTTGTTGCCCTCCTACGGCCTCCTCCATGTCTCCTGATGTACTGACCTGTCTCCTGGTAGCGCCTCCATGCTCTGGACACTACGCTGACAGACACAGCAAACCTTCTTGCCACAGCTCGCATTGATGTGCCATCCTGGATGAGCTGCACTACCTGAGCCACTTGTGTGGGTTGTAGACTCCGTCTCATGCTACCACTAGAGTGGAAGCACCGCCAGCATTCAAAAGTGACCAAACCATCAGCCAGAAAGCATAGGAACTGAGAAGTGGTCTGTGGTCACCACCTGCAGATCCACTCCTTTATTGGGGATGTCTTGCTAACTGCCTATGCTTTCCGCCTGTTGTCTATTCCATGTGCACAACAGCATGTGAAATTGATTGTCAATCAGTGTTGCTACCTAAGTGGACAGTTTGATTTCACAGAAGTGTGATTGACTTGGACTTACATTGTGTTGTTTCAGTGTTCCCATTATTTTTTTGAGCAGTGTATAATCCTTCCATCTTTAGTCTCTAGCAGTAGATGCCAAGAGCAGTTATTCAATCCATTATCTTTCTGTTATAGGAGGTACTTGTGGGTGTAAGCACGCAGCTTGAACGGTAGCTGTTCTGCAGAAGCATTGTGTACTTTGGTAAAGGTGTAGCAATAATAACCTGCACAATTATACCATGTTATTGCATTAATTTCCAGGTGCATTTTGCAGAATTAAAGATAGCTGTGTCCAGTGGATTTACGTTGGCGTTCATTCCCTGTATCCTTCCTTCTTTTCTTCCTGCAGGTGTCTTACAGTTTGTCGAAGTCACTCTCAACATTTTGGTGCTGATCTGCATTGGAGCAAGCCAGGCCGGTGTCTCTGGTTTCAGTTCACTGGGAGGCCTGGGCTCTTTCAACATCAACTCAATGTATAGTCCATTTGAAGGGACTGAACTCCAACAGGTGACAGAGCTGGACATGCAGTACAGCCAGATGAGAGCCCCTTGTGTGTATGGAGGGGTGGCTTTCAGTCTGACCATGATGTGCCTTACGCTCCTTTTCCTGGTCGGGGGAGGAAAGCCCATCCATCGCCTTTCCCTTGGACTGCTTGCCGCCGAGTGCCTCTTTGACATCCTTGCCTGCCTTGGTTATATAGCGGCTGTTGGGCTCTACCTCCACTTTGTCATCCAAGTCAATTCCACGGATGTGTGCCTAAGGCGAGAAAGGCTGTATGCACGGCGAGGTTATACCTCAGTGAACTGCAGCGTGCAAGGCGGGGATGCATCGGTGGCTCTCTTTGGCCTGGTGGCTGCTTGCCTCTATTTTGGAAGCTTTGTGGTCTGCATTCTCACCATTCGGGATGTCCGGAAGTTTCAGAAACAGCAGGACAACAGTCGCTATCATCTTGAGAGAACCCACAGGGAAGAAGACCACCCGAAGCCCTATAAGAGCCCAGAGAACACACACGCGGCAAGGACTTTTGGCACACTTGTGTAATCTACGTCAAGTATCTCAAAGAAGCAAAGCTAAAAGGAGGAGGAGGAGTTTTCTGCGCATAGAGGGTGGTTGTGCAATACAAGATCAAAGATGTATCTTAAAAATTATTCTTGTCAGAATAATAAAATATCTTCATGGGAAAAGGGAAGGAATTGCAGAAATGATATCCAGGTTTGTTTGCCCTGTATGTATGCTTTTCAGTAACAGCACTTCTGTATCATTGCCTAAAAATCCCACATGGAGATGTCCATGAAATCACCAAGAGTTTAGCTTGACTTGAAGGTGTCTTTACCTTTACAGGTAGTCCTTGCTTAATGACCACAATTGGGGCCGGAATTTTGGTTGCTAAATGAAGCGGTCATTAAGCAAATCTGACCCAATTTTACGACCTTTGTTTGCAGCCATTGTTAAGCGAATCACTGCGGGCATTAAGCGAACCATGTGGTCATGAAGTGAATCACACAGTTCCCCATTGATTTTGCTTGCCAAAAGCCATCCGGGAAGGTCGAAAATGGGGATCATGTGACTACAGGACACTGCAACGGCCATAAATGTGAACTGGTTGCCAAGCGCCCAAATCATGATCACGTGACTGAGGGGATGCTGTGACGGTTGTAAGTGTGAGGACCGGCCGCAAGCCGGTTTTTTCAGTACTGTCGTAAGTCTGAACCATCACTAAACAAATGGTTAAGTGAGGACTACCTTTATAGATAGTGAGACAGTGAACAATGGGATGCAATGCTACAAAGGGTGAAATATGCTGAAGATCAGTTATTTTAATTATGTATTGATTATACTTGTAAATGACCCAGAAATCAGTTACTAGCTCCAGATTGAGACCTAATGGTGTTAACACATCAACTTTATTATATTCAGAAATTTCTTCTTCGTCAGTACCTGACTGAATAGGAAATCTGGGCAGTAGTGCTCTATCATATAAATTACACTGATAAAATACATCTTGCCTGTCTTTGTTTTCCTAAGGTACCTTTCTAAGGCAAACCACCAGCTGTGATCCAGGCTTGTTAATGGGTTAAGTGCAGTTCTCACTAGTAATTGTGCCGGTAGATTGGTTCAACTGGTGATCTGCTGATTGCTGTCGCAAGACTCCAGTAGCTCACTGACCCTTAGGAGAGTCATGCTTGATTGAAACGTGTTAACGGGGATGCGTTATTCTTAAGAGGATTGTCAGGTTGAAAGTGTAGCCAGTAACAGGTTGGTACAGTGTTTGGTCTTTTTTTTTAGTTCCATTCTGGGGAATATTTGAATGTCTGGAGAACTCAAAATGGGGAGGACGTTCTCTCTCCATATTTTCAGTGTTGCACGAAGTCGCCTCTCTGCAGCAGTGTCAGGTGACTGAAAGTCAGAAAGCCTCCGGGAGGGGATTTCGTCCCAAATTAATTCAAAATCATTTTCTCTGGTGGCCACTGGTCCTGGCCTCATTGCTTGCTTAAATGGATAGACCAGCCTGTATACCCAGGGTCTGGGGTTTAGCCATAATTTCCTGATTTCCAAGAAAGGCAGGAAAGATGAGACAGCTTACCATCCATTCTGGGCCAGGGCTTCATGTATTACCACTCTGTTACCTAACACAGCTTTGTATGCTGCCTTCATAGAGCTTAAAGAGGGCTTTGATTCAGTATCTAGGAAAATGCTTTCATCCGAATACAAAGTCTCCTGTGGGGTCATCACCTCCTTACCTTCAAATAATGATGCCTGTCAGAGGTTAAGGAGTAATGCAGCAGGACATCTTTCAGAAGCAGTTCCAACCAAGAATGGAGTTAAATGAGGAAGCACCGTTCCCCACTGTTACTTAGTTTTTACAGTGGGGGTATTTACCCAAGGAACATCATATCCCCAAGTACCCCAGAAACCTACAGCAACATTATAGCTTATTTCTATACATCAGAGACTCCTGTACGTCTAAGGAGCACAACAAAAGCTTTGTCCCGCTTCTGTAAGGATCATGCACTACATGTACATTTGAAAGAACCAAGATTATGTGCTTTGCAAACCTGGCCCTGGAGTACCGAGAAACACAGCATTGAGTAAAGGGCACGCTTCAAATATTTCAGTTTTATGTTTCCGTCTACAATGAAGTGAGAGGCCCATATAATTATTGTTCACTGAACAAAAGATTCTGAATTTGGAATCCCAAATCAAATTTAGAAGTATGTCTACAGGTGTGGAACGTTGATTCCTTTGATTACAGGTTTGCAAAGCTGCCGGGCTTTTAGGCTAATACAGTTTTATATCGTGCCCTTGGCAGTTCTCAAGGATAGATTCAGAAAAATCATGTGTGCAAAAAGAACCTGCACTCATTTTGTGGGAGCCTTTGATACTTTGGATCACATTCTGCTTTACTGTGGCTTAGAGAGAGCCTTCTGTAATGTTCTCCAGCTTCTCCTCCTTAGCTGTTTCCAGGCAGCTAGATGAGTTCTGCATAGACCACTTACTGTCAGACAAAGACCCTAAAACAAAACTTGTCAGAGCAAAATTCTTATGAATAGCATGCATGATTCAATCACTATTAACAGCAAACTAAGCTAGCATAAAGCTAATATAAAGCACTAAGTTCAATGTAATGTGGGCGGCAGTTCATCTTACTGTAAGTTATCTCCATGTTAATATTTACCCGTTGTAACTGCTGTATTTTATTATTTTATTATTGATTATTGCAATGAGAACCAGTTTGGTGTCATGGTTAAAGAACCAGGCTAGGGAGAATTGAGTTCTAGTTCCATCTTAGGCACAAAGCCACCTGGGTGACCTTGGGCCAGTCACTCCTTCTCAGTCCTAGGAAGAAGGCAATGGCAAATCACGTCTGAAAATCTCGCCAAGAAAACTTCAGGGACTTGTTTAGGCAACTGCCTCAAAGTCAGTTTTTTTAAAAAAGTGATTGCAATAGAAACTACTTACTTGTATTTGAGAGAGAAGCTGTATCAGGAGTCAGCACCCAATACCCTACATATGTTGCCGAACTATTATTTTGAAGATCTCATTGCACTTAACCATCCATTCCACTTCCAACTGGGGACATTGCAGTTCAACTGAATGATCATACTTCATGTTTGGCATGGCAGGGTTTATTACTGTAAAAAACAGTTCAACTTTGAAAAGTTTCAGGCTCAAAAATGATAGTTCCAACATTAGTGGAACTGTTCCAACACTGGTCCCCTCATACGGGAGGTCTTTTGAGCTTGGAACAGCCCCATTTTGAATTCAGAACGAGTACTCTGAGCTGGAATTGCCTTATGTTCAGCTCAGAATGCTACTTATAGGGTTGCAACATCTGTTTAAACCTGAAATGGGGAGGTTTAATTTTTTATTTTCTATCCTGCCTTTATTATTTTTATAAATAACTCAAGGCAGCGAACATACCTAATACTCCTTCCTCCTCCCCTATTTTCCCCACAACAACAACCCTGTGAGGTGAGCTGGGCTGAGAGTGACTGGCCCAAGGTCACCCAGCCGGCTTTCATGCCTAAGGTGGGACTAGAACTCTCAGCCTCCTGGTTTCTAGTCTGTTGCCTTAACCCAGAGCTTTCCAAACTTTTCATGTTGGTGACACACCTTTTAGACATGCATCATTTCGTGACACATTCTTACAACAGGGCATCAGTTCGCAACACACTCTTACAGCAGGGCACAAGGCAGGCACTAGGACCTGCGTGGAATCCTGGCAGGGCAGGTTTGGAGGCAGCAAGGCACAAGGCAGGCACTAGGACCTGCGTGGAATCCTGGCAGGGCAGGTTTGGAGGCAGCAAGGCACAAGGCAGGCACTAGGACCTGTGCGGAATCACAGCAGGTTTGGAGGCAGCAAGGCACAAGGCAGGCACTAGGACCTGTGCGGAATCACAGCAGGTTTGGAGGCAGCAAGGCACAAGGCAGGCACTAGGACCTGCGCGGAATCCTGGCAGGGCTCGGAGGCAGCAGCAGCCGAGACACACCCAGACACTGCAGCCGACACACTAACGTGGCCCGACACACAGTTTGGAAAGCTCTGCCTTAACCACTAGACCAAACTGGCTCTCTAATGCTGGCTGGGGAATTCTGGGAGTTGAAGTCCACACATCTTAAAGTTGCCAAGGTTGAGAAACACTGCTTTAAACATACAGTATGTCTTGATAACCCAAATGAAAATATTGCCTAAAAAAGGTGACTCAGAGAGAGGGAGTGATACCACTTGTCTTAAAAGAGGCAGCAATCTACCTTTCTCCAACCTTTCCTTTATGGGAGAAGGTTCTCAAGAAGGTATTGGGGAGGCAATTACAGAGCGCTCTTGATAGAAATGGATTCCCGTCCACTCTGGGCTCAGTCCTCAGCACGGGATGGAGATCATACTGGTCACTTTTTGTGGATGACTTGTGGCAGGACTTCCATGGGGGGAGTGGTCCCTTCATTGTCCTGCTTTCTTCCTCAAAAGCATTTGAAACCATCCATCGTATACTTTTGAGCTGCCTCCAAGGGTTGTCGACAATGTTTTTCAAAAGTCCCAACCTTCCTGGTGGGCAGTTGGAACTCTCTTTAGGGAAAGGGAGCATTCCACGATCAGTCCTCTCCAATTCTCTTCATCATCCATATGAAGCCCCGGGGGAGTTCATCTGTCACTTTGGGTAGAGATATTGTCGATCTAAAATAAAACCCTACCTGCTCTTACAAGACCACAAGCTGTGGAGTTCTGTGAAGCATTTGACGTTCCTGTTCCCTTGTCACACAAAAAGAAGCAGATCTGCAGTGACTCATTCCTAGATTAAACGGATTCTGTTTAGCACATTGTCATGGCAAAAAAGAGAAATGAACATAGACTTATCTTAATTCTTGCTTTTCTGTGGGTGAAGTTTCCATGCAATATGTAACATGATTGGATTAAAATTCCCTAGAAAATCTCAGCACTTCTACAGTATTTTAACATTTCTTCTTCTTCCTCCCTTCTTGGCATTGTTGAAGCATAGTCCTTTAAGTCCTACATGGATTTCACTCTCTGTTCTCCGTCGCCCTGCTCTCTCTTCTCCCAGTCTTTCACATCTTTTTTTCGTTTTCATTTTTTCCCCTTGTCTCTTCCCTTCTTTCCTCAGTTCTCTTCCTCCCTTTGAATTCTATCCAACCCAACAGAATGCTAGAATGAAATTATATAAAGGGGCTTGGCCTCTGTCTGTCCATCAAGAGGACAACTCTTCAAAAAATGGGTCCAGTTCTGGTGATGGAGGCAAAACCAGCAAAGATATTGAAAATGGGCCAGAGCTGACCAGGGGTTGTTGAGAAAAACATTTGAGAAAAAGATCCCCCAGTAGGTCTGCGTACAAGAAGAGGCAGTAGTCCTCCTCCATTCTAAGCCCCCTTTCTCCTGGTCATGTGACCCTGAGTGCTGCTATTCTTGAGCAGTTTCTTAATCTTTTTGTGCTACAGACCCCTTCTCGGATGTATCGGGTCTGAGAAGGAGGCAGAGAAGGGAAAAAGACTTCAGGGATAGCAAGCACAATTCAACATCTCTAAAATCATAGGATTGACTTGTATGGATATTTAGGTACAAAAGAACCTTTGAAATGCAACCTGTGTTGACCATTAACAATTATATGCTTTTGGAGAAAAATACGTGGCCCACAACCAAATGTATTCTAGTTTTGCTTTTGTAGGGTACACAGGTAGTCCTCGCTTACCGATGGTAATTGGGACTGGGAACTCCATCACTAAGCAATGCAATTGTAAGGTGCAATGTCATGTCACCATGACAACTTACGATGGCAATTCTGGCAGTCTCAGTTGCCGTGGTTAGGCAAATCTCACACCATCACAGCATCCTGCAGTCACATGATTGCCATTTGTGACCTCCTGCTGGCTTCCCCATTGACTTTGCTTGTTGGAAGCTGGAAGTGAAGGTTGCAAATGGTGATCATGTGACTGCGGGATGCTGTGATGTCGTAATTGTGAGCTGGTCACAGAGTGCCCTAAACGTGATCATGACCACAGGGATGCTGCAACAGCCGCAACTACGAGGACCCATCGTAAGTCCCCCTCGTTCAGTGCCATCGTAACTTTGAACGATCACTGAATGAGTGGATGTTAAATTAGGATTACCTGTAATAATTTTAGACAGTGAGATTTACTGAAATTAACAAGCACTTTTGGGGTCTAGTGGCCATAAATTTTTTTTTGCTTCCATTCATTATTAAATGAAAAGAACTGTGGTGCTGGAGAAGACTCTTGAGAGTCCCTTGAACTGCAAGGAGGTCAAATCAGTCAATCCTAAAGGAAATCAACCCTGACTGCTCATTGGAAGGACAGATACTGAAGCTGAAGCTCAAATACTTTGGCCACCTAATGTGAAGAGAGGACTCACTGGAAAAGACCCTGATGCTGGGAAAGACTGAAGGCAAAAGGAGAAGAGGGCGGCAGAGGATGAGATGGTTAGACAGCATCACCGATGTAACGAACATGAATTTGAGTAAACTCTGGGAGACAGTGGAGGACAGGAAGGCCTGGCGTGCTATGGTCCATGAGGTCATGAAGAGTCGGACATGACTAAACGACTGAACAACAAAAAAGCTTTGATTAGAGGTTAGTGAAAATAAAGTTGGATTTTATTTTCCCATGGACCCCCTAAAATCTTTCCAAAGAGTCCATGGACCTCAGGTCAAGAAGCCTCATGTTAAGAGGTTGGAAAGAGTTCCAGAAGCCCTGCTCCCTACTTTGTTTCCCTTTTCTGTTCCTTCTTTCTCTCCTGCATGGTAACTGTCAGGATTGCACCAGTGCAAATCCTGCCATGGGACTTGAGAGGCCAAAGGGAGGGAATGTTATCAGCTCACAGTTAATCAGTGTTTCAGAAATAAATCTGGTGCTGCAAGAATTATTTGGATTGTCTAAATCTGCTGAATAGCAATATTTACAATTAAAATATCTTTTAATCATTTGGACTGGGATCCTAAGCTCCTAAATTATTATTGGAAATAGTTTTGGATGACTCCAAAACTTCTACATGAAACCTAAGAGTATGATGAAGATATTGGTAATTTTTATATATTTTGAATTAACATTTTAATGTTGTGCTTGAACAAATCAATGGGCTGGGTTTTTAAAAAAAGTTAAAGTATGTATATTTTACAAAGGCTCTTTTCCGAATGTATTGGACATCTTAAGAGGGTTGGACAACAATTGTTGGAAGTATAATACGTATAATATGTATGGTGGAGGGAACAGACATAAATTTTGGACTTGCCATATGGTGTTCTATTTTGGTTTCTATATGTATGTATGTGTGTAACTTTTTAAAAAGAATTTTGATTATAATAGTAAAATCTAATACAAACTAAACTCCAAGGAAGAAAAGAGAACAGAGAGAAGTAAAAACTGCAAGGAAAAAGAAAGAAAAAGAGGAAGTAATATAATAAAGCAAAAAGGAATATATAAAGAAGTTACTTCCAACCTTCATCATTTAGTAACTTTTCACCCTCTCTAAAGTTACATACATTTATCTCCTCATCCCATATCCCATCTCTTATCTATAAACAAATTCATACAGCATCATCTTTTCAGTCCTGGTGTCTGCAGAAAGTCCAAAAAGGTTAGCCAGAAGTAACATATCTTATTTTAACCTTGATCAAATAAACCAACTTTATATTCCTTCCTTTTACTTCTAACAGTTTTAATATTTAGTTCATTCAAATTTTGTCATAGGGTTTGATTTCTCTCCATTTTTTATTTGTCCCATCATACAGAGTCCTTCAAGGCTTTAACAAGCCTCTTTTATAAATCCAGTAGGAAAAAATTATCCAGGTTTGGTTTGTCATTTGTATTTCCCTTTTAAATTTTAAAACCTCAGCCAATTTCTTTTGTAGATCCAGTGAATATCCTTTTCTAAGAAATCATTCTCTTGGCCTGTCAGTTGTAAATCCACTTTTGGTACCATCTCTATCTTGTCAGATAAAATTTGTTCTATATCTGACATTTCTTCAATAATATCTTTTGGACATAGTCTATCCATAGAAGCAGACATCATTACTGACATAGTTGATATTGTGGCTACTATTTTCTGATTCCACTCTTCAAAAGTCTCCTTCAGAATTTTTATTGTCATAACCATCTTGCAGGCCTGTATACTGTATCTTTACCTAAAATAGGTACCACTTCGGTGGGTAGGTAACAGCGTTCTACGCGCGTCATGCGGCCACATGACTGTGGAAGCGTCTTCGGACAGCGCTGGCTCTTCGGCTAACAGATGGAGATGAGCACCGGCCCCTAGAGTCGGACACGACTGCACAAATGTGCAGGGGGAACCTTTACCTTTACTTTACCAGTTTTTGAAATCATGAAATTATCTGTTTTGTAAAAACCAAAACAGGATCTATTGCCTAGGACAGAGCTTTCCAAACTGTGTGTTGCCACACAACCCGGAAGCGCCGATCATCATCAGCGCTTCTGGGTTTTCCCGTGGCGACACACCAACGGCGGCGTGCAAAAACCCGAAAGCGGCAGCAGCGCTTCCGGGTTTTTGCGCGCTGCCGCAACCCCGGCACTTCCGGGTTTTCCCGCGGCGACACACCAACGGCGGTTGGTGTGTCGCCGCGGGAAAACTTTGGAAAGCCCTGGCCTAGGAGAAGCTGTTTGTTCTTTATAATTAATTCCAAAATCTTATTGTAAAAGTTTCAATATTCCAATTTTATCTGGACCCTTAGTCTGTTTGTAACTTTCTAAAATCAAAATCTTATTTAGCTTTTTGCTGTTTATGTCAGATTCTTTAAATTCTTAAGGTTATAATTAAAAATTTATTTCATTCGGGATTAAAGGCAGACTCACCTGGCATTTACAAACTTGTAATTCCAAAGGTCTCTAATAGTTTAGAAGTAGTTAATGAGCAATTTCCAAAAGTGATTAGAAAGTGAGGTTTGTGAACTTAGTATCCTTTAAAAGTCTGTCGTAGTTGCGAGCAAGATGGCTAATCACATTACTCAAACCCATGGAAAGCTGCTGTCCTGCTGCCTCCTCACAGGAAGCAGTTGTCCAGAGCACATGTGGGCAATCTCCTGTCCTTTCCTTGTCCAGAGATGTTCCAAGGAACCAGTCTACTCACCGGTTCTCTGCTCTTTACTACCTACCGTTAGCTCCGCTTTCGCAGAGCTGTCTTAATTTTGCCATATCTCCCCCAGAAGTGGTTGTTCTATTTTGGTTTCGAATGTTTATTAATATAGTGCTTGGAAGAAAAATAAGGTTTTAAAAAATCAATGTGATATTTAACTATATACTAAAATTTAAAACTTATGGATATATGATGGAAAGATTGTTTTACTTTTGATGGAAAGATTCTGCAATATAGGTAGTCCTTGCTTAATGATGGTAATTGGGACCAGAATTTCCATAGCTAAGCTATGTGGTCATAAAGCATGTCACGTGACCATGCCGCTTAGCAACAGCAGTTCCAGCAGTCCCCGGTCACGACTTCTGACTTCCTGCTGGCTTCCCCCCATTGACTTTGCTTGTGGGAAGCTGGTGGGGAAGGTTGCAAATTGTGATCATGTGACCACGGGGTTGCTGTGACAGCTGGAACTTCAAGGACTGGTTGTAACTACCACTTGTTCAGCACCATCGCAAGCTCAGTGATTGTTAAATGAGGACCACCTGTACCTGATTTAACACATCTGATTGATGAGATATAATCACTTTCTACCTATGAAGTCACTTCATATTGAAGAAAATGGGCTAGTATCTTTCTATGTGGTTGTTTACACCCCAGGTTATTTTTGTATGCATCTTTTATGTATTGTACTCTATATGCATTCTATATAATTCTTTATATATAATTTCTTGTGGTTTTTTTTTGGTTTTATGTTTTTGTTCTTTTTTTTTACTTACCTTCTGTATACTAATAATAATAACAAAGTTAAAAAGAAATCACAATGCTTGGGGACTTCTTTTTAAGTTTGTTATTACTATTAGTATACAGAAGGTAAGTAAAAATTTTTTATCTACTGTTTAAACGTACATCATAACCCCTGTGGACTGACTCATCTAATATTGGCAGATAATTTTAAATCTTCCTGGGAAACAGCTATCCAAAAGAGACTGAGCCTCTATGGCAGGGCTTTCCAAACTTTTCCCGTGGCGACACATCAACGGCGGCACGTGAGAAAACCCAGAAGCACCGATGCTGTGGTGGCGCAAAAACGCCGCTGCGCTTTTAGATTTCCGCACGCCACAGTGGTGTCCTGGTGTGCCGTGCAAAAACCCGGAAGCACTGATGGCCCGCCGCCACTGCTGTGCGCACAGCCGTGCACCATCAGCGCTTCTGGGTTTTGACGCGACACACCTGGGCCCCGCAGGCGACACAGTATTGTGTCGCGACACAGAGTTTGGAAAGCTATGCTCTATGGTTTCTCCAGTGATGCCATCTTAGCCTTAGAGTCAGACCAGGCTAGATCACTACTAAGACAAAGGATCTTAGATATTGAAGGTCAAACAGAAATTGCTGCCTTTTCTCGTAACATATTAGTTAATAATCAAATTTTACTGACCAAACCAGCCCCATATTTATATAGTATCACTGCTCCAAAATTTAGGAGATCCCTAACACTAGCCCGATTGAATGCCCTCCCTACAGCTGTTTTGGAGGGGAAATATAAGACGACACCATATGAAACCAGTCTTTGCCCCCTGTGACACGGGTGCTGTAGAGACCACGGCCCACTCTCTCTTGTATTGTCAGTTTTATAGGGACATTCACCACCAGCTGCTTACCCCCCTTTTGTTTAAATTCCCAGGACAATTTTTACTTACATTATCTGTTAAACAACGAAGATAAATGTATTTCTCTGAACGAAGCAAAATTTTACTACCTTTTGTCTAAGCTTTGCCTACAAATGGTTAAGTTACTGACACTACTGATACCAGGGGATAGTTTTGTTTGTTTCATGTATTTTATTGGTCAATGACCATAATCAAGTTTCTTCTTCTATCTGACTTAATATAAGTTAGCATAGCCTTACATTCTTATAGTATTTTATATATTCTAATATTACCTATGTCCTTTTATAATTATCTGTCTGTTATAGCACTTACTGTAGATTATTCATTGTAAATTTAATTGTAATTTTATAGGATTGTTTGCTTTCTAATACCTGTACTCTGTAATTTTACCTTAATAATTTTATCTTTATTTTATTCTATCAATATGACTTTTTTATTTTAGCAAAATTGTTAGTTATATGCTGGTCTATGACCGAAATAAAAATTGTTGTTAATGCTTGGGGACAAATAAGGTACAATGACATGAAGTTCTAGTGTGGGTTCCAAGTTAGGGGTTCTGAATATATGAAGAATGAAATTAAAATTCCAGGATCAGGGAAATGACTTCTCAAGAATTCTCCACTGAGAAGCAAGCCAAACTAGCATTCCTCAAAAAATTAAAATCGTATTTTTTTCTAATAGATAGCTGGGTTCATTTTATATGTTACATGCATTATTCCCATTGACCACTCAACTCAACTAACTGGAAAACTGGTATATCTTTCTGTCTTTTACAACAGTGGTCCTCAACCTTTTTGGCACCAGGGACTGGTTTCATGGAAGACAATTTTTCCATGGACCGGGGGGGGGGGGAGTGGTTTCAGAATGAAACCATCGGAAGTGGTAAATAAAATAATGGGCAGGCCATGCGCAGAGTAAAATAAGTGTCGAATTCTGACTTCTCATAAGGAGCGCGCAACCTAGATCCCTCGCATGCACAGTTTACAGTAGGGTTCGCTTCGCTCGCTCGCCCACCGCTCACCTCCTGCTGTGCGGCCCGGTTCCTAACAGGCCACGGACTGTGGCCTGGGGGTTGGGGACCCTTGCTCTAGAGTATATACATGCATATGTGTGTTTGCATAGACATAACAGAACACTGCAAATATTTGTAAATTTTTATATTTATTATAAGAAAAATTATGACATGTTCATTTGTGCATTCTTCTTTAATATAACTCTTGGTATGTAAATGATCTACAGTAAATGAACTCTATACAATCATGCTGGTTGTGGCAGCAGGGAGGAACACACAGAAATGTGCCAAAGAAGTTAATGGTGAAAACTAAAAAAATTAACACAAGGACCTGTAGCCCAATACCCACGGATTTCTACACAGCTTGTAGCAATCTCCTGCTAATTTATATGGATCAGCATCCGAAGTTTCTATCACTTGTGGGCAACTTCACATATGAACACAGTCCCCCCCCTGGAATTGGGCATCAAATGGCAACAGGACATGGTGGTACAGACACAGTAGGTCACCAGGGCCCCACACATTTCATCACCTCACCCGCTGAGAGGGCAATACGTTGGTAGGATTTTCCTACCCTCCCGATTTGGTCGCATCAGTGATAGCTTTGACATACATGCGAAAGCTCCTGGGGTGTAAATGGAAACAGGGGGGGGGGCATGTCAGTTTACTAGGTTGTGCCCTCCTGCCAAGTCTACAAAATGTGTGAAGCATCACTATACAACACTGAGTTATTTACAGGAATTTCCCAATCAGCTGTTCTCTCAGAGAAAATTAGTGAATCTCAGTGACTTAAAGTCACCTGAAAGAGTAAAAGCAACTCCTAGGAGTTAGTCTCCATAATTCTAAAAATGTCTATCCATTTTCAAGACCAAAAAAGCCTTTTTTTCTCTCTCAAAGAAATACAGTATTACAATATTACTTAATCATTTAGCACTGGCAATACTGCCCTGTTTTCCAAACAGACAAGGAAAAAAAAAAAGAACAATTTTAAAAAATATTACATCAACGTCATCATCAGTTTTCTTTGCAATATATTAAACCTTTTGTATTTTAATTTTTCTCCACTTTTTTACACATCTGATATGTTAAGGAAGGGGAAGAGTTAAACTAGATTAATTTCTAACCAGTGAAGCATCACTAGAAAAGGAAAAAAAAAGTTGGTGATCATTACAGCCAACAAACAAGCAGCAGCTGCACTTTTCAGTTAAAGGGAAGGATCTGGAAGAGAAAGTAGAACAAAAGCTTTCTTTCTTCCCCACCCCATTAGTGTAATACAAACCTAAGGAGCTTCCAGCTCTTAATGTCTTGTTAGCTTGTTTCACAAAGCTCCGTCATAGTGGTGTGTCATAATAATCTGGCAGCTGGTCCATCTGATACTGACGTTGTTGCTGCTGCTGCTGCTGCTGCTGCTGTTGCTGCTCATGATGTTGCTTCATTATCTCCTTCACCTCCTCCTCAAGCTCTGGTGGGATGATGAACTGATCATCTGGATCTGGCTGAGCTGGAGCGGCAAAATAGCCCCCCGTTTTCCTGAGTGGTGCATCAGCTGCTACTTCAATTAGATTGTGGCTCCTCTCCTGAGGAGCCACTGAACCATTGCCTCGGCGGCGCCCAATGGTGCCAGTGGCGGAAGAGTCAGTCTTTCGAAGGAGGCACGTCTCTTCTTCATTCGCACTGATGACAATGCCTTCATCGCTGATTTCCACAGGTGCCTGCAGCAGTAACTGCTTCTCCTTTGCCCGACCACAGTGGATGTCCACTTCCACTTCTACTCTGCTGCCATTAGAAAAGACGCCTTCAATCGGTTCCTCATCGTCACTATCAAGGCCATTGTCTGAAAAGGCGCTGGAAAACGTGGCGCTGGATAGCTGCCTTTGGAAAGAGTTGGAGAGGCAAACTGGGTGGAGCATGCAGCGCTGTTCATTAGGGTAAGCGGGGCTGTTTTCGTTCATGGTTACCTGAGGTGGCTCATCAGAGGCCGTGGACCCAACCTCGCTGCTCATTTCGGAAGTGGAGATCTCACTGCTGATCTCAGATGCCATGCCACTGCTAGAAGAAGGCATCCCCAAAGCATCAGAGGGCTTATCTTTAATTACTACATTGACAGACTGGGGGAAGCTGCCCGGGCTGGGAGGAGGGACCCCGTTTAGCTCACAACAGCAGAAGCTATCCTCAGTTACATTGAGTTGAACCACCACAGCACTGAGGCTATCATTGCAGCCATAACTCTGAGCCAACGTGCAAAGCTTCTTGGCAGCTCCCAGGGCATCGGGCACATTCCTGACAGCTTCCACAGCTTCGTCAATGGAGAGACTATCCCACAGGCCTTTGCTGCCCAGAATGAAGAATTCATCCTGAGGAGTCAAAGTGATGGACTGCACATGGGGGCGTGGAACAACACTTGGGTGAAGGAAGGTATATCCCAAAATCCTTGTCGAGTCTGTTACGCCATTCACTTTGCCATCCTAGAATGAAGAAAAAAAATATGGTAACTGCTAAATGTTTACAATAACCAGCTCTTACCTGGGGGAGAGGAGGGATAGGGTTCAAGTAGAGAGCTGGATTCAAGAATCAATCCAAGCTGCTGGTACCTCTGGTTAGTTTGGGTCATTGTTCTGGCCCACTTACAACTCATCCAAGAGAGATATAAAACTTGCAATTTCTTGGGTGTCCAGTAATTTTAAAAAAGGTGGGGAGAGGCTCTGTTGACTTCAAAATGGAACATAAATTTTAATCTAGCACAGGAAGTGATTTTCGTTAGTGATAGTTAAAAGGGGGAGGGAACCTTATCATATTGTCCCTTCCTGCCATTTTGAGACATGATGTTGAATTCCTATTGCTATAGCAGCAGAAAAATAACAGATCCGCAGAGTGACTGACATCGGGCAGGTTAAAACTATAATGCTTTTCCTCCTACCGATATCTCTGCAGGTCTTTGACATCTGGAGTATGCAAAACCTTTCAAATTCAAAACATTCTGAACTTGAAATGCCCTGTTTTTAGCTCAAAACAGTTGCTTCTACATAGATTGTTCCAACTTTACCAGAAGTGTTCTGATGTTGTTCAATTCTTCTGGAAACGTTCTGAGTATGAACAAGACCTTTTCTGAGCTTAAAACATTTTGATTTTGAAATGTATCATACACTTCTACTTGTTACTTGCTGCCAGTAGGTTTGTAGGAAAACAGCAATCCACAATTGGCCAACTGACCAGTTTAACAACTACAATTCTTTGAAAAATTATTTGCCACTTCTGGATTTTTTGAATTTTTGCATCTCTTTGTCACTGAATATTATCACAACTTCTTGTGAGTCCTACTGATATATACCACCTAGAGTGTGTCGAGACTGAGGGGGAAGATCGATTGATCAATCAGAATGCAATACTTGGTTTCTGTGAAACATAACACCACTCATTTAAACCATGAAGTTCCATTTTTGTCTTTTCTATAAAATATTCCAACAGAAGTCTGAATAATCATCCAGATGGTCATTGGCAAACTAGAAATGAGCATCAATGTTCTCTGAGAGCGCCATGGCATTCATCTTGCTACTTTCATACAAATCCCATTTTGCCTGCTACTTTTCTAATGCTGGAATCATGAACACTCACTTTAGCCACAGCCAGAGAAGCAAGCAGATCCCTGAATGTTGTTCTGGAGTTCTCTGTGACTTCCTGGGCAATTTTATGCTGTGATCTTGGAATTATTGTTTCAGGATAGCCACTCTTGGGAAGATTCACTATTGCCCTAAATCATCTCCATTTCACAAATAAGACACCGACTATGGATCGGTGCAGCCCAGAGCCTTATACAGTTGCAATTGAAATTATTCAACCCCCATGGCAAATCAGGTTTATTGTCAAAATTTACAGACTTTCAGCTCTTTGCAATGAACAAATCAAACAAAAGCAATTGAAATAGCTCAACACAACCAATGCTTCAAGTGGTGTCCCCAAATTCAACTGGAAATGCAACTTATACTGACTTCTCCAGTCACAAAATTATTCAATCCCTTCATGGCAAGCATCTTCAGTACTTAGTAGAGCACCCTTTTGCTGTTATGACCTGCTGCAAACGAGATGCATAGCCAGACACCAGCTTCTGGCAGCGTTCCTGAGGAATCTTAGCCCATTCCTCATGAGCAGTGGCCTCCAGTAATATTCTTGGGTTTGTGTGCTGCAACCGCCTTCTTCAAATCCCACCAGAGATTTTCTATGGGGTTCAAGTCAGGTGACTGTGATGGTCACTGTAGAATCTTCCAGGACTTCTTCTGCATCCAAGCCTTAGTGGAATTTGAGGTATGCTTGGAATCATTGTCCTGTTGGAAGGTCCAATGACGCCCAAGCTTCAGCTTCCTTACAGACGGCATGAGGTTTTCTCCTAGGATTTCCTGATACTTCAAGGAATCCATCTTGCCTTCCACACGCTGCAAGTTTCCAGTGGCAGAGGATGCAAAGCAGCCCCAGACCATCATCGAGCCACCACCATGCTTAACTGTAGGCAGAGTGTTCTTTTCAGCGTATGCTTCATTGTTCGTCTTCCAGACATACCGCTGATCCATCGGGCCAAAAAGTTCCAGTTTTGTTTCATCACTCCACAGAACAGAATCCCAAAACTTCTGTGGCTTATTTATATGATTGTGAGAATATTGGAGCCGACTGTTCTTGTGCTTTTGGGTCAGTAGTGGTGTACGTCTTGGAGTTGTGGCATGGAAACCTTCTGTGTTTAGTATGCGCCTTACTGTGCTCACTGAAACCTCAGTGCCTGTTGCCACCAAGTCTTGCTGCAGGTCTTTTGCAGTCACTTGAGGGTTTCTCTCAACCTGCCTCCTCAGAAATCTGGTTGCAGCCATTGACAGCTTCCTTTTTCTGCCCCGTCCAGGTAGTGTAACCACTGTTCCTTTAACTTTGAACTTGCGAACTATGCTTCCAACGGTGTCTCTAGGAACATTCAGTGCCTTCGCTATCTTTTTGTATCCTGTTCCTTGTTTGTGAAGGGCGATGATCTCTTCTCTTACCTTTTTGGACCATTCTTTTGACTTAGCCATATTTCTAACATGCAGTCAAATGTGACACTCAACAAACCCCTAGCCAGTTCAGGTATTTCATGTGTTCCAGCTCAAGCACACCTGGTGCAACTACTGAAGTCCTTGATTAGTTGCATTAGGTGTGCTTGAGACAACACCTGTTTTGCATAATGTATGTGTGCTGTTGTGACAGATTCTATTCAGGGGGTTGAATAATTTTGAGACTGGAGAAGTCATTATAAGTTGCATTTCCAGTTGAATTTGGGGACACCACTTGAAGCATTGGTTGTGTTGAGCTATTACAATTGCTTTTGTTTGATTTGTTCATTGCAAACAGCTGAAAGTCTGTAAATTTTGACAATAAACCTGATTTGCAATGGGGGTTGAATAATTTTGATTGCAACTGTAGATGATGTTGTAAAAGGAAGTCTTCAGAAATGTCTTTTGAGCGTGGCATGACATGTCTCTGGAATTTACATAGTAAGAACTTCATGGTAATGAAGGAAGTCAAAGTTTATACAGTACATACAGAGCAAATCAGCTCTTATTGTTTACTTAAGTACTCACATAAGTGGCCCTAGCTATCCCTTTAGCCTGACTGATTTCAATGGGGTGTGTGTATGTGTGTACAATTGCTTTTTGACTCTGGCACCCTGCATGTTGGATGACATCATTAATGACATAGATACCACAGAGTGATTTCTTTATTCTGACTCCCTTTGTATGTTAGTAGGATGCATGTGAAGCCCTGATAACATTCAGTGGCGAAGAGATGCAAAAATCCAGAAAACCTAAAAGCGGGCAAATATTTTTTCACAGAACTGTAGCTGGTGAGAAAAAGGCGGCGATACCAGGTGCATGAAATGAGGCAGCAGACTGTTTACCTGAGCATGGAATTAAGGACACTAATGGCAACCGATACTCTGCCCCAAAAAACTCTTAACATACCATACATGGACATGTGCACTGCGTAGTATTAAAAGAAGGAAAAATTACTAGTTGTGGCTTTCTTTTCTACAGCCCTACCACACCAAACTTATGTTTCTAGGCTTGGAAAATGCAGATTTACTTCAATCATGTAGGTTGTAAGAGGAAATGAACTGTGCCTGGATTCCTGTGTTTTCAGGAAGCTGCTCTGCAGAAAAAGTGTTTTCACATGCGCCAATTACACTTCTTCTTTAGATATGTTATTTCCCCACAGGGAAAAAGATTAATATCAGAAAGGGAAAACATTGTTTTTAAAAAATTACAAGTAGCATTCAGGTTCCCAAGCTCTGGCTTGGTTAGGCTTTAAGCCTAATAAAAATCAAATCAGGGAATTTTTAACATCCTGTATTAGTTTAAGACTGGATCAAACATGAAAAAGGAAGTGGGAATGGGGGGAGAGGAAAGTAAAACGGAAGGAAATGCCTTATATTTGATGTGTTTACATGCTTTAATTTTAAAAAAATGTGATAAACTGTGGAGATGTGCACACTGAAGAAAATACTTTTGGTTTGAGCAGGGATACCTTTAATATTAGTATTATGGGCATTGCATTTCCTGCCTGTGACAGCATTTTAGGAAACTCTGCCTTCTAGTTCTCTTAGGATAGCCTTCTAGCAATCTTCAAAAACTTGGCTTCTCCCCAAACTCTGGGATAGTTTGATGGTAAACTCACTTGATGTGTATTTTGGGGGTGGGTGGGTGGGCTGTGATATATTACATTACATTAGGTTTCTTTTCTGTTAAATTTTGTCCATTTTTAAGGTATTATATTGGTTTTTCAGTATATGCTGCCCAGAGCCAGTTTTGAGTTGAGGTGGCCTTATAAATCAAATTAATACATATATACCTACATACATGCATTTTTAACAATTCTCTTCCAACTAAAGTTTGGAACGTGGGCAAGATGACAGAAAGAAATTCTGCTTTATCTGCAGGGTTCTGAAAGAGATTTGCAAAGAACAACCTGCAGTTTATTCCCCCGATCCCTCCTTCCTTTGCTGGGCCTGACAACCCAATGTCTTACTTCTGTAATAATGGCCTTGTGCTGCTTGATCCTCCTTAGCTCTTCCTCACAGCTCATCATATAAGACCGAGACAAAGGCAGAGGCTTCCCGTTCCTGCAGAGAACGGATTGGCACTTCCCCACATTTGCTGAGGTCAATGTGAAGCATCCACCTGGATCTAATGG
Source organism: Charina bottae (assembly GCA_023362775.1). Classification (NCBI taxonomy): domain Eukaryota; kingdom Metazoa; phylum Chordata; class Lepidosauria; order Squamata; family Charinaidae; genus Charina; species Charina bottae. The sequence continues at coordinate 2,501,880 of JALMGJ010000030.1, read as the reverse complement.
GTCATGTTTGATGTGGCAAAGTACAGCAGAGCCTCCAAGTTTCTGCCCAGCAGTCCCAAGTTTCCTGGAATTTTGAGAAAACAACAGTAAGAGGTTAAATAGGGAAAAGCAACGATCATGCATATAGAATCAAGGTCAACCCAGACACTGATTTCCAAGGTTCAGCAGAAAAAGTGAGGAATTCATACACAGAAAGCAATTAGATAGCTGCAGCTCAAATCTGATACACTCTATTAGAGCTGCTGATGAAATTTACTGACAGAAAATTTAGAACAGGTCATAGTTTAGTGCCCAGCCAGATGGTAGCAGTAGTTGACCTTAGCTGATTTTCAAAAGCTAAGCGGTGTTGGACCTTGTTAGTAACCGGACGGGAGACCACCAGGACATACTAGGGCTGTAGGCTCAACTGGAAAGTTTTAAAAAAAAAATTCCAGAAGGGGGAAATATTTTTGCCAATATGTCCACGAAGTCACTAGGAGTTGAAGCTTTAGCTCAGGGGTGGGGAACCCTTCTGCCAAGGGCCATTTGGATATTTATAACCGGGGATGTGGGGGGGGGTGTTTCTGGGATTTCCACGGACCGGGGGCCGGAGTTTGCGGGCGGGAGCCAATCACAAGCACTGGGGGGTGGGGTTTGCGGGCAGGAGCCAATCCCGTGGAAGGGGTGGGAGCCCCGCGGGCCTTAGGTGGGAGCCCCGCGGGCCTTATATGGCCCACGGGCCTGACGTTGCCCACCCCTGCTTTAGTTGAAGGAGACTTTTTACAGTTTATTGGTAAAGCTCTCAAGTGCAGTTTGAGTGAATCCTTGATTGGTTTCCTGACCTCTCCAGTTAAATGAATGCATTAGTAAGAAATTGGAAGCCTTCTGTCAGAACCGCCAGAGAGCCAAAGCCATTCTGGTGCCCTCCAGCTTGGAGGATCACCGAATAGAGACGACACTGGGCTACATAAGCAAACAGGCCAATTCAATACCAGGTATCTTCCAAGATTCCTCAGGCAGAACTCAGAGCAAATGTCCAGGTTCCCCTCAGAAAAATGGAAGGCCTCACATTCCAATAGCTCAAGAACAAGGGTGCACAAAATGTTCTGAATTGAAATAGTTTTGAAATTTGAAATACTGTTTTGAGTGCAAAACAGCTGCTTCAATCATTCTGGAAGGATTTCAGGCTTGAAATGGCTCAACTTCACACTTGAAATGAGTGTTCCAAGTTTGAAATGGTCCAAATTTCAGATGTTTTGCACACCCCTCCTCCAGAACATTTCTGGGTAGGCAAGCTATTAGAAAAGAAAAATAAGAAAGGCATTTTAGTTTTGCATTCCCTTTTCAAAGCAACTGGATGTGATAAACATGACTGCATGGGATCACAGAAAACTGGCATGATATCCCAATCAAGACCGAACTCACATATTAATTACATCCTCTCAGTTGTACATTTCTCCAAAATTGGCTGTTTCCAGGTCATCTCAGAATTGTCAAGCCTATATAAATAATGCATAAAAATCCATCTATCTTCTTCCAAAAGCCATTTCTGGCTATAATTTAAACAATTTGCTTTTGATTATTCAGCCTGGGGTAATAGTTGAATAAACTGCTACAGAGCTATGTTGTTATAAATAAAATTAATTACATTCAATATATCTATATATAGACAAGCTTTTTCTCTTTTTTAAGGAAGGTATACAAGAAGAAATGTATGATTTTTATTTTTATAATATTTTAAAAGGCTTTCATATGAGACATTAGGAAACTTAATGGAAGAAGTGGGCTGTGACAAATAGCATTTGAACTTGTCTATGAAAAGCACCAGAGCCAAGTCATTTCTGTGCATACAAAACAGCAGATAGAAATGGCAGCAGTCTAGCAACGAAGTCATTATTGTTTCTGGCAAAATCGTCACTAGCTTCTGTCCAGTTCACTTTTGGAATTAAGCACTGGCAAATTAAAGGGGTAAGACGGGTAAGATGCCAGGCTTGTCGATCAGAAGATCGCAAGTTCGGAGGTTCGAATCCCTAGCCCTGCGTGACGGAGTGAGCTCCCGCACTAGCTCCAGCTCTTGCCAACCTAGCAATTCGAAAGCATGCAAATGCAAGTAGATTAATAGGTAGCACTTCGGTGGGTAGGTAACAGCGTTCCACGCGTGTCATGCGGCCACAAGACCGCGGAAGTGTCTTCGGACAACGCTGGCTCTTCGGCTAACAAACGGAGATGAGCACCGGCTCCTAGAGTCGGACACGACTGCACAAAGGTGTGGGGGGAACCTTTACCTTTTTTTAAATTAAAGGGAGCTTACTATATTATTAACCTACCCCAATTATAGCCAAAGGTCATCTTTAAAAACATGATTTCAAGGGGAACACAGTGCTGATTCACTGTCTGAAACTGATCTGGAGAACCCCCCAAATTCTGCTGAAGTACAAGCAGAAATGTTTAGCAATGGCAATCAAATCTCTTAGCTGTCACCTATTATCACCACTGAAACATGGGAAATGCTGAGTGTATCTCCTAAGCAGCCAGTTTTCAAGCTCTTTTTGTTAAGAATTTTCTTAACAGTAATGCGGGAGAAGTTGTAAGGAAACACCTTTCTAAAACTCTTAAGCTAAAGCCACCAATTGTTGTTGTTCAGTCGTTAAGTCGTGTCCGACTCTTCGTGACCCCAATATTGCTCTCCAAATACCAACAATTGCAGGTATAATAGCCAAGGTCTAAAATCAGGACAATGTGATCATTTCGACTGTCTTGCAGAGAGAGCAAAGGGTAAAGGGTTAATCCAGTCACAGAGGTAATGTTCTTGAGAAGACTTTCTTTCTGTTTAACGACAGAAGACCTGTAGAAAGTCCCAGGTTTCAGTCTGGATCCCCTCTAAAAGAATAATACATTAGCTAGTAAAGACTGTTCTTGAAAGCTGCAGTCAGTCAGAAGAGACAATACTAGGCTATATATCAATGGTCTGAGTCACCGGTAAGCCATTTTCAACATTCATAGCTGACACGGTGTGTAAGAATGTCAGTTTGTGTCTCGTGTGAAAACTCAGATGCTAGCAGGGTCTCAATACGCACCGCATGCACATGATGCTGTGCACGGCTTTAGGACCAGCTGTGAAAATGCCAATTCTACATCAGACCCTCAAGAGGAGCAAATGAAAAATGACCCCAGAAATAGTGAAGAAAAGGAATCAGTGGGACACGTTCAGGATTGGAAAGTTGATCCTTACCAATATCATACAGTACACAACTAACCTCTGCATTACAATGAAAGTGTTGATCATGTATTCCTCTTCATTCTTGGTTTTCTGCAACTCTTCTGCCAAGATATCACTCATGGTACATTGTAGAAGGTAAGGTATTTCCACATTGCGGTCTCCATCAAAGACTCCATAGAGAGCCTCCCTGTTCTCACAGAAGTTATTGGCAGAAAGAGCTGCCACACACAGCCTGCCCAAAAAATAAAAAATAAAAAAATTGTGGAACAATCAAAGCCAGCTTAGCAGGAGGGTAATTGACAGGGCAATTTTCTACAAAGCTATCTCCACCACCGTGCCATCAAGTTTCGCTCCCACATTTTCTAGCTCTTAACACAAGTAGCTCACACAATTATTGCAGTTCATTTGGAAAAGAAGGGTCTTAATCTGAAACAAGAGAGCCAGTTTGGTGTAGTGGTTAAGGCATCAGGCTAGAAACCAGAAGACCGTGAGTTCTATTCCCGCCTTAGGCACAAAACCAGCTGGGTGATCTTGGGCCAGTCACTTTCTCTCCGCCCTAGGAAGGAGGCAATAGCAAACCACTTCTGAAAAACCTTGCTAAGAAAACTGCAGGGATTTGTCCAGGCAGTCTCCAAGAATTGGACACGACTGAACAAATAAAAAAAATATCTGTACTTCATTGAAAAATCTGAATCCATCTAAAAATTCTATGGTAGAAGAAAATCAGTATACAGTATATCCTATTCTCTCACCAAGCTAATTATACATGTAATAAATCAATCTATTGGCCTTTTTGCCATGCAATAGTTCATTGCAGAACCACTAATAATTTCCTTTTGGCATGACACAGAAAAAAGCATTGGGTGTTAATATTAAGAACATGTAATACACAAAAAGAAAGCCACCATCTGATTTAATTATGAAAGCACTACAATCATAAAGGACAAGACACATTTTTTCCTAGATGTGCTCCATTGGAATACAGTTATACTTGTTAACTCAGTTATTTTTCCATTCAGCAACTTACCTGATGTAAAGCAATATATGGAGGGACAGAAAAACATTATAGCTTAAATGGCATTCATTCTCTAGACCTGTGTACAAAGGCTGTCGTTCACTGTGACTACGCTTTGGCCCTTCTGGCCAATTTAAAGCCCTAGTGCCAAGTATAACTTTGGTTGGCTGTTGTGGGTCTTCCGGGCTGTGTGGCCGTGTTCTGGAAGTTGTGGTTCCTAACGTTTCGCCAGCATCTGTGGCCGGCATCTTCAGAGGGCAGGAGCACAGACAGGAGTGAACTCTCTGTGCCCAGGTAGAGTGGCAATGTTTGTTTTCTATTTACTCTACCTGGGCACAGAGAGTTCGCTCCTGTCTGTGCTCCTGCCCTCTGAAGATGCCAGCCACAGATGCTGGCGAAACGTTAGGAACCACAACTTCCAGAACACGGCCACACAGCCCGGAAGACCCACAACAGCCATCGAACTCCGGCCGTGAAAGCCTTCGACAATACATAACTTTGGTTGTTTTTTAAGATGTTCAACAGATTACAATTCTACTGGTAATTGGCTTGCGTTTCCAGCATCATACTAGAAATAGTTCAGCAAGGTTTAAGAGAAATTATAGTGTTAACCCCCCCCCCCAAAAAAAAGGAAGGAGAAAAGGGAAAAGAGAAGAAAAAAAGAAAAAAGGAATAGAAAACTATATTAATCTCCTTGGGTATTTCTTTCTTTGGGATGCCAATATCATTGTTAGTCTTCTTTCAAAATTTATATATTTATGATAGATAAATAAATAAAGTGATTTATTTATAAATAAATAAACAAAGTGATTAACATTAAAACACTAATTTTTAAAATGAAATGTAAAGGAACTGTTCTACATTTGGGGTGCTGCCACTACAAAAGCTTGTCTGAAAACAAACACCAGTCCAGGAATCTCTGATTTGCTTAGCAAAAATACAGCAACAATAAAAACCTCTTTAAATTGTATTCTTGATTATTATATTTATATTTTGCCTTTTCTTGAGGCAGCACATAAGGAGAAAGCCTTCTCGTTTTATCCTCACATCCTCATGTGTTAGTGAAATATCGCCTAGCTCAAAGTCATGCTGTGATGTCCATGTGAGTCCAACCTCCATGTTGATCAAATGCAGAATTCAGTTCAGAACCTTGGAGTTGTTTTAAAGAAAAAATAGCAAGTTTCTCATCCTTGCATATTCTTGTCAGAGGTTAAGGCCTGAGTGTAATGTTTAACTCACTGCCACTCCTGATGACTACCAAACCCAGAATTATGCAATGTAGGACATGATTATGCTCAATTTGATAAGGAACTAAGGCCACAGAATTCAGTTTTTTTAAAAAACGAACAAACACAGAACATTAACTTTTTATCATAGCCACATGGCTTTACCAAATTTTTTACAGTGCTTTCACTCTTAACACCACTGGGTGTGTATGTATCATTTTATTTTCAAACTCATCCTTGTTAATTTGGGTTTGTTTGTTTGCTTCATGTCATTAGCTTTCCTTTCATACCAGAGAAAAATGTCTCACAATAGTTCTTTGGAGGATAAGCAGATCCATTAACATAATGATGAAACAATCAAAAGAGATCCTTACAGAAAGGGGACATGACAAATGAGGAAAGCCCAGGATAACAGCTCACGGTTTTGATCAGGAAACTGAAAATATTTCTATCAGCCTGGACTGCAGGATTCTGCAAATAGGCTCGATTCACACATGGCACTAATGCATGATTTGCTTAACCATGACTTATGGTATAAAGCACAACTAGTCGGATTCACATATGCTAATCCATAAACCATGGCTTACAGACCTCAATGGCTGAGATAGCTAACCCAAAAACCAAGCAAACCACATTCTGACTTAATGCAACATGTGAACTTCATTTAGCAAGAATAACTTGCTACCAAGGCAATGAATGTCACACAGCCTCTACTGATGCCCAGGTATTTACAAGGATAAGATGAAGAGAGAATATGTATAATTTAAAGATTGTCAATATTTCATATTCATTACTACCAAGGCTCAAGGTATTTTCCAGTAATGGAGATGGCATGTTTCAGTGCCAATGCCCAGAAAACATGAGTGGGAATGTACTAGTACACCTGTATCCTGTTTGTAGTCTTTTGCATTGGTCTCTGACTGGCACCATGAGAACAAAATAATACTGGTGGGACCATAGTTAATCAGCTTCACTAGGAAGGACATTTTATACATGTTGAGCAACAAAATCACTTAGCTATAACTCTGAGGCAGTGAAAACCAACTTCTTAGCTAATCCTCTTGGCTGAGACTGACTCTACCATAGATGCTTTTATAGATAAGATGGCCAAAACAAGGAATATGCCATGCAGGCATGCTGTATCCTTCTCCCTATGCCCATTATCTCACTATCACAGACTGGATAAGCAGAAAGTAATCAAAATCACCATACTAAAATCAGAATGTGATGTAAACAATAGTGTGCTTGAATTTTGCATGGAGGTCAAAATCATGTCAAAATCTAGCCTCCAGTGAAACATGAGGATATAGCCTTCCTCTATCAGGTGCCTCCTCAGAAAACCTCATTCCTATTATCCTCAACAGCATGCATGGGAATTGTTTGGGGGAGACTGCATTAAGAGATAATGTGAATCAATGGAAAAATATTAGGCTGGGCAGAGATAGTGGAAGGATCCCTCCTTAGCCAAGAGATGGATAGATGGAAGAAAATCTCTCTTGCTATCATTTCTGTTGTGAACACAAATATGCATCTGGCACATAAATACTCTTCCATCATAAATTGGATCTTGTCCAAAAGTAAGACTTTGAGGGGAGGTGCTCTTTTTCTCTCTACTTTTCATCTAAGCCAACACACTGATTTAGTAAGCAGTCAGTTTTAAAGACCTCAATTCAGCAGACTTCAGACGGTTAACAGGCAAACTATGATTCTGGACCACATTTCAAACAAAGGATAAAAGTATGTTGTTTGCAAAGCAATCTGGACACAGGTCGCTGCTTCTGCACATGCATAAAAAAGCACTGTACTTCATGATGTTAGACACAATTTTGGCATCTTTCATGTGTGCCAGTGTTTGGGACACTATATTTTGTAAGATTTTTGTAAATATTTTGTAAATACTGTATTTAATCAATCATAGCCTCAAAGGGGGTGAAAAAGAGATGCTGTCTCAAAAATGTAATAGCTTTTATTAACTCTATATCTGATCATGAGGTCCAGCCTTCTTACTCCCATATCTGTGTGTGTGTATGTTTTTTTTTTGGGGGGGGGGCAGAAATACATGCTTCCAAGGCTCAATTAAACTGGACACTTTCTTCAAACCAATATTCAATATAATTCTCAACAAAACCTAGCATTTGGGCAGCAGCAATTCAGTACAGGTAGTCTTCAAATTATGACCGTTTGTTTAACGACTGTCTGAAGTTATGACGGCCTCGGAATGAGTGCTTTACAGCCTGTAAAGCATTTCTAAGTGTCACAAAATGCACACACCCCCCCGCAGTCACATGATCGCATTTCAGGTGCTTGGCAACTGGCTCACATTTATGACCAATTGCAGCGTCCCGCAGTCATGTGATCGCATTTTGCGACATTTTGCCACTTTAGAAAAAATGCTCATTGGGGAAGCTGGTTCACTTAATGACCACAGTAATTTGCTTAATTATCCGTGATTCGCTTAATGACCACTGTAAAAATGGTCATAAAATTGGGTCCGGTCACGTGGTGACTCAACTTACGACTGCAACAACTTATGATGGAAATTCCAGTCCCAATTGTGGTCTTAAGTCGAGGACTACCTCTAAGGTATGTTTTCTCACGTATGAACATATTTTGGGACACAAAGAACCTCATTTGCCATTTAATAGACATTCAGGTTTAATGGACACTCCTTACCCCCAGATCAGTTAAATCAAGATACATACTGTACATACATACAGTGTGTGTATGTGTGTGTGTGTGTGTGTGTGTGTGTGTGTGTGTATATACACACACACACACACACACACATACATACATACACACAGTGTGTGTGTGTGTGTGTGTGTGTGTGTGTGTGTGTATGTATGTATGTATGTATATAAATATAAATAAAAAACATGTGCTGTATCAACTTTGGGTGATTTAGATAGGAGAGAACCCCAATAGAAACAAGCCCTTTCTACAGTGGATTTTAAAGAGGATTTCCATACTATAGCAAAGCAGTACAAATGTAACTCTGGGAACCAGTCCCCAAATGGAGTATTATAAATAGAAATGATATATAATTTGCATCTGAGGCTTTTGTAAAGCAATAATTGTAGTGAACTGGAACTCAAGGATTCATTCCACTGTATTCTGAAAATGAGGAATGGCTTCATATATTTCACTTTTGTAAATCAAACACTGAGTTAAACTTCATAGCACCTATTTAAAAGTATCCTATCCCTGCCCAACGCACTCTCCTTATTTGTGTTAACACAGGCACATGCAAGGATTCATTACTCTGCACTTAGAGAGGGAATGATCTTCCTCCAGTCCCTTTAATGTACAGAGAGGGACAGTAAGCCCCCTCAGTCATTCACTGTACATTTCAAAACCAACATATCCTCAAAGGCTTGCCATATTTTAATTTGGGTTAGTAGCAAAACAAAACAAAACAAAACAAAACAAAACAAAACAAAACCCCAGCCTGACTTGCATAGGGTAGGGAACGTAATAGATAAGACTAAATAATCCATGCAGCTTTTAGAAAGGAAAAGGGGCACCCTTGAAGAAGAGACACTGGTGTGGTTAGGCCTGGAATTTCTCAGTTTTGCCACAGCTGAGTTAAAAATAGCTCCCTAGCAAAGAATGTGAGGAAAGGTAGCTGTGCCAAGTTGTAAGCAACTTCAAAGCAGCTTAACTGGTCCTCCCTCTAACAGGAATGCACAAGCTAACACTCCAGCACCCCGAAAAAGTGGCTGCAGAACTCTATTCTTTTATATAACAGCAGGAAGAAAAATGAATAAATACATGGAAAACCATTATATTCACGTCATTATTAAGCTTTGTTGTTGTTGTTCAGTCGTTTAGTCGTGTCTGACTCTTCGGGACCTCATGGACCATAGCACACCAGGCCTTCCTGTCCTCCACTGTCTCCCGGAGTTTACTCAAATTCACGTTCATTACATCGGTGATGCTATCTAACCATCTCATCCTCTGCCGTCCCCTTCTCCTTTTGCCTTCAGCCTTTCCCATTAAGCTTAATTGAATGTATATCAAATCAATCCACTTTTTGCCTTGGCCTTGTTCAGGACACTATTTTATTCTGGAAAATGTTGTATGGCCTTCCCTAAAAGTACAGCTCTAGGCTTGGGAGAGTGCTTTACATGGGGAGAAGAGACAGGATGGCAGCATGGCCTTTGGGACACCACCAGATGGCTCCCACTGACCTTCCCATTTACACACACACACACACAAACACACACACACACACACACACACACTGTGAGAATGTAAGATTAAATATATTTTTAATTAAAAATGTTTTTATTTTAGTATGTATGCTTGTTTATTTTGCACCCCTGGGTTTTTACAATGGTGCCTGCTGCCTGAAAAGATTGTTGAGCCTCACATTTATCACCCTTCCAGATCTTGCTGCTTGGTAGCATATCCAACATCATGATTAAAGCTAGAGCTCACAGAAGTGCCCCCTCCTACACATGTGAATATACTGATAAGGGGAAAGTCCAGCTAAACAGCCTTGCAAGTGATTTGAAAGACTTACTTGTTCTTAACTCCGGATGCTTCGGTGTAACCATGGCTCCACACTGCTGGGGCTCCAGATGCATCTCCAGCAGAAGGCTGGTCAATCTTAAAACAACGAATATTACTACAAAGAGAAAGAAAAATGCTAAAGTATCAATGTTTCAAAAGAAAAGGAAGCAATTCCATACCTTTTGCTAATCTTGTGTCATTTATGTATGTTATATTTTAAATTGCTATGCAAGAATGTATTTAACGTAGCAATGATGCATCCCTGAATACAGCAAGAAAAACAATCATTTAATAGTTACTATATTCTTTACTCTGGTTTTCTAAAAATGTGTTGTCAAATATGACAAAATAGAAAATTAGAAACGTTAATAATAAGGTAAGTTAATTAGTTGCCTGAATAGGGTATTACAAAAAATAAATGGCTATGCGCAGATGAAAATGGTTTTTCCTCCCACACTTTCTAGAGTAATTGCATTTAGTTCCAGCATTTCACCAATTTTGGGATATATTTTTTTCAGTGGAAGTACTTAACTTGTATTCATCCAAAGTCATTGTTGTATATATGTGTGTGTGTGTATATGTATATTTATGTAGGTATATATATTCATTTTTTTAATCCATTCAATTGTGTCCGATTCTTGGAGACTGCCTGGACAAGTCCCAGCAGTTTTCTTGGCAAGGTTTTTCAGAAGTGGTTTGCCATTGCCTCCTTCCCAGGGCTGAGAGAGAGTGACTGGCCCAAGGTCACCCAGCTGGCTTTGTGCCTAAAGCAGGACTAGAACTCACGGTCTCCCAGTTTCTAGCCCGACGCCTTAACCAAACACTAAACAGGCTCTCATATATTCATATACTCACACACATATACCATGATTATATTGGGCCCACTTACATATTTTCTTTTTCCCCACGAGCAACTTCCCATTTTATATTGTAATCCAGAACTCCTGTGGCAAACTTCACCCACATGCTTGTCTGAATTTTAGCTGCCGCCCCACAAAAAAGCCTCTTGGACCGTTTAAATGCTAGTGCTCAACACAAACAGAGCACAATAGGCTGAACGAAACAATGCTTATTTTTATAAACCATATTTATAAAAAAGGAGAGTAAAACAAAGCATGTAACTTTAACCTGTTTTATATAAATAGATGACTATTGCAGATTTGGTTGCTGCTGCTATATAGTTTAATATAAGCGCTTTTATAAATAATACTTAGTTCAGGATTGATGACGAGCTATCCAAAGAAGGCAAATAACTCAGCTAAGCAACATGAGCAAGGGCATGCCAAAAGTTAATGAAGCATTCAGTGCAAACACCCGAGGAAGGGCAAGAGAAGACACTAAGAGAAGACACTACCTAGCCCGATTAGGTTGCAGTTCTGTCACTTACTGATAAGAAGCCAGGAGCCTCTTTCAAAGTTCTATCATGCATTCCTATCCCCCCTCTGGGGTGGCCACTGAAAGAAAGTAAGCAGGGCCACCATCAGCTTCCCTAAGAAGTCATTCCATGAGCGTGGAACAGCCAGCAGAAGGGGGGATTAAAGATCACGGGTATGCTTATTTTCCTTGTCCTCCATCACTCCTTTCTTTCCTATGTATCATGTCATTTTAGATCAAGTCTATCTAACCTTTTTTGGCCAGGAGGCCATACTTTGTTCTCACGCCCTACCTGTGGGCATAGAGGGCATGGCATATGACATCAGCAGAGTGAGTGAGTTGTGCCAAACTTTTTTTCAGTCTGGACAACCACAAAACAGTAAGTCCCAAGTCCCCCCTTGGGAGGAGATGGGCGGTGATAAAATCCAATAAATAAATATACCCCGATCTGGGGAAGATGTAGGGCAGAGCTTTCCAAACTTTTCATGTTGGTGACACACTTTTTAGACATGCATCATTTCGCGACACACTCTTACAGCAGGGCATCATTTTGTGACACACTCTTACAGCAGGGCACAAGGCAGGCACTAGGACCTGGAGGCAGCCAGGCACAAGGCAGGCACTAGGACCTGCGCGGAATCACAGCAGGTTTGGAGGCAGCAAGGCACAAGGCAGGCACTAGGACCTGTGCGGAATCCTGGAGGGCTCAGAGGCAGCAGCAGCGCCACACCCAGACACTGCAGTCGACACACTAACGTGTCGCGACACACAGTTTGGACAGCTCTGATATAGGGTGTTTAAGGCACTTACTTTGCCCCTGAAGACCCCCTAAACCAACAAAACGCCTCTCTCAAAGGATCTGAAAATGCTGCCCTTTGTCCACTCTGTGAGTTACACAAATACTACTGGGGGATTCTCTGTGACTTGCTATCTGCTCACCATGTTAGATGGTAAATGTGAAGCTTTACAGTACTTAGAAATAAATTATGAGCTGCTGCTGCTGCTGAGCAGTTGGTTGAGAAGTGTGCACTCCTGCCCCAAAAAAGGATAAAAGCATCCTACTTCTGGTAAGTAGTATAGGAAGTCTACTGTAGCACATTAAAAGGGATGACAGAGAAGGATTAAAAAGGACAGCAGAGAGATTCTGAGCATCAGATTTCACAAAATGTCTTGTCTCAAGTGACAAACATCCTGTTTCAAGGATTTTGAACATGTCGCAAGCTCAAAAGAGAGTATTTCAAGCTTGGAACTTGTCTGCTTTGAGCGCAAACAAAAAATGCCCAAAGCATCCCATGTCACATTGAAACCAGCAGTTAAGCACTTAAGCCAGGACTTTCTTAAAATGCTGTGCTTAAATTTTTTTCAAAATGAAGATGTTTTGAAGTTAACCCAATATTGTTAATGTGCTCCCTATATCAATCAAGCCTATATCTAGAAGTCATTTTGGAAAAGTGCTCAAAAACATACCCTAAACTAAAAAGGTAGATAATGCCTGCTCTAGATCATAGCTTCCATCAGTCCTGTCCACTTGCCATGCTGGCTGGGGATAATACCATTTGGAAAATGTTCCTTCAAAAACAGGCAACTGTTTTGACAAAGAGGCCTTCCAAATTTTTTCCTTTCCTTTCCTTTCCTTTCCTTTCCTTTCCTTTCCTTTCCTTTCCTTTCCTTTCCTTTCCTTTCCTTTCCTTTCCTTTCCTTTCCTTTCCTTTCCTTTCCCTCCCCTCCCCTCCCCTCCCCTCCCCTCCATTTCTGGGTGGTGAGTTACCTAGTAACTTAGGGACCCTGCATATCCTTGAGTCACTGGATAGTTCCTTCCCCATCACATCAATATGGGAAGAAAAACAAACATAAACATGGAAAAAGGTATCACTCAGGATGTGTTTACCTTCCCTCTCCTGGTGGTTCCAACATTAGGAGTGAAAAGGGGTTTGAGCATATCTGGCTAAAGTCTATTTAACTTGGTCGTGCGGAACTTAGGTGAAGCCATTGCATGTCAAGATAGACTCTTTTCTGCATGGCCTGAATGACTGAATCCTATGCAAAAACTGTGTGTTATCTAGGCCCTGAATGGAAGCAGGGTATAATTAATTGCTGGCGGGCAGCATAATATGTCAACAGTTGGGCTTTGATGAGTTTGGCAAAAGGAGTGGACTTTCCAGAAGTGACTGAAGATACTTAGTGAATTGAGTAGGAAGACTGTTCTAGGTAACAATATTGTATTCTTTGTAATTCATACAGGATGTGTTTATACAAGTTCATAAAGTGACTAAAAAGCAATGTAGAGATTTACAGAGAATGAGGAAAGTGATCTCTGACAAGACTCCTTAAAAAATTATAGGTATACATTTGCTGACAATTTCATCCTTTGGAACCTGGGGTTTACAAGGGCCACTGAAGACTGATATTTGGAGCAGTCAGAGAAAGACAAGAAGCAAGAATCTTCACAGCAATATGACAATGCCACAAGGAAGCTATTGTGCAATTCAATAATGCATTCAAAAGCCACACAATTATTTCCTTGTTCAGATATAGTGGAAATAAAGTTTACTAAAGGAGAACTTTGACTGTGACAAGCCTCAAAGCCATGAGTCAGCAAATTCAGGTCACACTATATTTGAAAGTCATATGGGAAGAAGTCTTTTTACTGAAAATAGCAGATCTTCCAATATTTCATAAAGACGCTTATCTCCATATAAGTATAATGTGTAAAAAAAGAACACGTGTCGTGTAAATAAGAACCTTCAACTAACACAAGCAACTTGACATTTTCTTGATAGGACTGACAGACTTAGCTGAAAAATGTATGCAGAAATAGAGCTATCAGAATCATAGGGTAGAGAGAGATATAAGTAAGGCTTATAAATATGTAAACATATAATCACTTTGTAGGGGGCAGGACATTTTGTTTTCCTTAATTCTTCAGTATATAGGGATAGGCAGCAGCCACTTTTATCATAAGCTAAGAAACACAGAAGAGGGCTTGGAGCAGCCAGCATGGCAAAACAGGACTAAGGAAACATGATCGGAGTTCAAACCTCCAACTAGGAAACTCACTGGATGACCTTGAGAGCTGGTCACTCTCTCAACTTACCTGACAAAAGACAGACATGAACAGAACCAGGAATGGAGGTAGAAAAAGTTAAAAAACAGGGCTTTTTGCTTCTGCTTCTTGATTCTCTGCTTGGAAGGGGGAGGGAAGGGGGGGCAATTGCTACCCATCTTCAAAGTGGAGGTGAGAAGGCAGGGAGCAAAAAGAAACCATTGTTAGGGTGGAAGGAGAACTTAGACAAGAACAAACAGGAACCATTAAATAGTAAGAACTGGGCCCTCTGCTCTTATTCACCAAACCAGTTATTTAGACAAACAACCCTCCTTAACATATTCATTTTTAAAAAAATTATGGGCACCTGATGTTTACATAACAAGCGCTTTTCCCTAAGTGCACTGTGTACCCTTTTGCCTAATGTGTAATAACATGGATGGTTCCTTACTTCAGCAGCTCCAAGGTTTTGTGATCCAGAACTAGTCTGGGGTTTCCAGTCAGGTCTAGTTCCTGCAGCTTCGGAGGCAAGGTTTCAGGTAATGTGACTTCGGTCAGCTCATTACAGCTCAGGTCCACACACTGAATAATGAGGGGAGAGAGAAAGTAAGCAGACCATGGACTTCAGAAAACAGATGCCTTCTTGTTATGTAGAATATAATAAGGAATCAAAGGTCCAACTATCACAAGTAACATACGAAGTAACAAACCCAGGTCTGGATTGTGCCATTTCAGATCACAGGTGGGAGCACAGATAATGGAACACTCTACAGCTTGGGAAGTTCACTACTGAGAAAATTACTGCATGAATCAGGAAAGTAGGTTAAGCTTTCTTCCTTAATATCTCATTTCCTGTGGGTAAGTATGCTGGTTGCTGTTTAGCAGAGGGAGCAGCCCAGGTAAATATGTAGCTGCAGTCTGAAGTGGCAGAGCTTACAGCCCTCTCCTGCCGTTTGAGAGAATTAAGCCAACCTCCTCTACCACCCTTAACCGAGAAAACTCCACAATGGCCTCAACAGAGCACAAGACATGATTATATACGCATTCCTTGAAGTAATCCTCCTTTAATCTAACATACCATCATAAAATGTTGCTAAAAATAAAGCAGAGAGCAACTGATATATTGTAACTCAGGGCTTTCCAAACGGTGTGTCGCAACACAATACTGTGTTGCCTGGGGGCCCCAAGTGTGCCGCGTGACAACCCGGAAGCGCTGATAAAAATGCCCTCGGTTCTGGCAGGGAGGCGAAAATTGTGCGCGCACGCTGCCGGGCACTTCCCTGCTGCACAGCTGATCGGCGCGGGGGGGCAGGGGTGGAAATTCTCCACGCCAATCAGCTGTGAGGCAGGAAGCAGCCCGGTAGTGTCTGTGCGCGGCGAGGCTTTTCGCCTCCCTGCTGGAACTGAGGGCATTTTTGGGGTCCCCGGAGCCTGCTCCTTTGAAGGGGCAGCGGCAGCAGCGGGCCATCAGCGCTTCCGGGTTCCAGGATGTTGCTGCTGCAGTTGCGGCAACCTGGAAGCGCCGGCGCTTCCGAGTTTTTGTGCGCCAGCCGTTGGTGTGTCGCCAACGGCAAAAGTTTCGAAAGCCCTGTTCTAACTAATGTTCATGACTGGATATCAGCTGTATTTTTTCCTTTCTTCTCCATTTGCTTTCTGGATTTCTGAAAAACCTGAAAAGATGCACACTATTTAGTGACTTTGAGTGAGCCTAATTTAATTTTGTAACTTTTCTTAACTTTAATGCTTCATTAAATAACCTCCATGTTTGTCGCAGAATGAGTAGTGATTTGTCTACTGTCTGCATAAAGAGGGTAATTATTATCCTTAAGCTAATGGAGCACATCAGTGTTAAGTGAGTTTTAATTAAAGGTAATTTTATAAATACATAGATTGGGAGCCATTTGTGGACAGGGAATTGTCATAATTCTGACATAGCTGTTATTATTCACCTCCAGCCTTTAATACAGAGCATGTTAGGAATTTAAAGGTGCATTTAAAATCGATTTCAAAATGCAGCCTGCACTGAAAACCAAACAACATTTTAAGATGTCACAAAAGAACAGATAACGAATGTCAATGAACTGGAATACTGCCAAAGATATTAAAATATACAGTTGATCTAGTACTGGGAGTACAGTGATAGGTAGGAAGGAAAGGAGGGCAGGGATAGATCATACAAATTATTAAAAGTCTAAAAATTACTTCTTTTGCACAGCAGAGAATTTACTGAATTTTAATTTATGCACAGTGTTCAGATTACCAGGACATTGTGAGAAAAATCTGGAAAAGCAGAGCACTTGAACACAAGTTGGAAAGATAAGAGAATAAAACCACTCTCAACATAGCAAAGCTTTTTTTTTAACCTTGGGACTGCACAGCGTGTGATGCACGGAACCCTTTTGTTTCAACCACAGAGATGTACGATTTGGTTATAGAAATGCACAAAACTACACAAACAAGTAGTGCGCATCTCACATGGCCAAGCTGGAGCAAAAAGGTGGCTTGATATCTTGAGGAAGATGGAATAACTGTATTCCTATCCAAAGTGTTGATGTAAAATATCTCACTTTACAACTTTCAATATTTCTTTGTTCTCTCCCTCTCCCTTTCTCTCACACACATTGCTCCAGTTACAATACCAATATCTCAACTATTAGCACTCTGAATTCTTCCAGCAATCCTCTTCCTCTTTGGATGAAGAACATGGGATTTTCTATAGCATATGGACACAATGTAACTTCATTTAAATACACATAACTCACCATGAGAAATCAAACCACGATTTCGAGGTATGTAAAAATGCTGTATTTTCATTATGGATTACTTCCAAGCAACTAAAAGGAGCTTTAGGAATACATTATTACAAAGACCCTACCTTGATCTCACCAAGTTGCATGACTTCTGGAAAGACTTCAATGCAATTGGAGTGTGCAATCACAGTATGCATGCGTCGACAGTTCATTATAGTTGTTGGAATGGATTTCAGCTTATTTCCACTAACATCAATTTCTTCCAACTCTTCAAGTTTGGCCATTTTACTACACAAAAGGGCAAGAGAAAGATTTTGAGCATAAAACCAAAGTATTATCTTAGAATAATGACTTTAAAGGCCAGTGTGTCTTGGAACCTTTCCACACTTGGCTTGTACAAACTAATATGTGACAATTGGTATGTCCACTGCAGAAAACTAGCAGCAAATCTACTGGTAGTCAGTAACAGCCCTGCAGACAAGGAAGGCACCATTTGTTTATCTATGCTCTTCCTTTCTTGGATGCTTCTTTGGACAAATTACACTCACTCATATCAAAACGAGAGTAAGAATGATCTCAAGGTTCATGATTTCCAGCCACGGGTTCTAGCATTCCTAGAAACTGAAAGAGACTTAGAAAGTTAGCCAGTCAGAACTGGTTTCAGTAAAGGAATGTACCTTAGGATACCAGTTTAGTACACTATTCTTATAAAGCAAAGTCTCCAATCTGTTCCCTTCAATATTATTTTTTCCTGATTTTGATCAAGTTCTTTTTCCCTGCAAATTCTGCACACAGGTTCTAATGTGGCCCTTTTGAACAGCAGTGAACAGGTCTGCTCTACTGCCTGACAAGTCTAGATATATATGACATTTAAAAAATGTTATTTGCAAAACTAAAAAAGAAAAAAGGGGCCATTTATATGAATATTAATAACTAGACCATTCAATTAATTTAATGTGTATGTTCATATCATGCTACAGTATCTGTTTATGTTTCAGTCAGTTACCTATTTTTAAGAAGAGGGGGGAAAATGGAAGAGTAAACATATATAACTGTATAAGCAGACAGTATATCTAAATAGTCCTCCATGTGAGACTCCTGGAAACACAAGTTATATTTAAACAAAAATATATATAGAGAAGTTCTTCACTGTGTAACTGATGGAGAATGAGGGTTCTCCTATCCCTGTGATATCAACCTTTTTACAATCATAACCTTTGTCCTCTGGTTAGTTTTCACATCATTAGTCTTCTAAAATAATTGGATTCCAAAGCCTTCCAATTTTTAAGAGATGTCACATATGCTGATTCTAAGGTAGCCCATGAGAGGAATTTTCCAATGGACAAAACCTGCCATTCATTGACCCAAAATGGAATATATGCCTTGTGATTTAAACTTAAATCTGGAAGATTAAATTTCCTTCTCTAATTGACAACTGGGTCTTCCTGAGTAAAAAACGAGATTTTTCCAAATTTCCAGATTTCTCCAAATAAACCCCTGAAACTATGTTAAATTTCCAAAGATAAGTTTTACAAATATATAAATATAATATAGATTATAGATTACCAGTGACAAAACATTTTTGAAGTACTGATTTTACACCACAAACTCAAACTGAGTGCAGCCTATATATCCAATCTACTGCTATTTCTGATAACAATTAATATTCAAATATTTAAATTCAGTTTGATCTTCTGAAATACACTGCAAGACATTTTCAATACAAGGTAAGTTATGATCCATCAGAACTATTAAAATATGGCTCCTCCTAAAAGTGCACATGGCTTATAAAACAATGGGAATCTGATTCCATGGTTTGTTGAGCACGTCATCCAAACCAGAGTTTCTGATGTGTCCGTCTTGAAAGAAGCATGAGGAGACACCAGTATGCTGCTCATTGGGTAGCAAGCCCAACTGGATTGGGTCAATACCATAATTTACCCCAAATAAAATACCTTTTAGTGAAATATCAAATAAGTGGCATCCTTTAAATAAATAACCAATATGCCAAAATGTATTTGATTAACAGGGGAATCAGCTACTACCATGTTTTCCTACCTTGCAGGAAAGCTCTGCAAGCGATTGTAGGCCATATGTAGTATCTTCAGGTGAGGATGACCAGTTAACAAGGGCACGCTTTTATCTGTGAGGTGATTGTTGGTCAAGTACAGTTCTTGTAAAATACTGTGGGTCTCCTCTGAAAGAGTGGCTGGAGGTAACATTTCCAGTTTGTTGGCAGAAGCATTCAAGTACCTTAAGCTGCAAAATCAATTATTAGAGATAAAATATGTACATTTAGTTTTGTTTATTTTTACATGACCAATCACAATGCCAAAATAAATCAAGTCTAGAATTACAGATGACTTGAGCACCAAATTATACAGGACTACAGCAATACATCCCACCAACTGGCAGTTTTCATGAAGAAGCAGAAGCCTTTATTTTCTAATGTTCCTCTTGTCATTTTTCCAAACAATGAAACATTGTTATGGTTATATAAATTAATATAATTTATATAACATGGTTATATAAATTAAATAAATAAATAAATAAAATAAAACACGGATTTTCCCTTTCAAACTGGAAGTGAAGTCTTTCTTCAGTCAAGCTCAACTCCTAGTGACTTCATGGATACCCTCTCTGTTTTTTCCTTGGCAAGAAGAAGTTAGTGGTTTACCAATGCCTTCTTCTAGGATGTTTTTCAACTTAGCAATGCAGTCTAAAGCCCTGGAATTTCCTAATGGTTTTCCATCCAAGAACTAAACCGGTCCAATCCTGCTTAGTTTTTTTAAGACTAGTCAAGGTCTGCTACCTGCTGCGACCAGCATTATTACACAGGGAGCTACTGCAGTGGCCTATTTTCTAGGGAAGGGATTTCTTACCACACCTCCTCCTCTTCCCATTTGCTCTCAAATTTCATTTCCATATAAAATCAGGCATTCCCCCATCCCCAAGAAGTTGTTCACTCTATTATTCACTGAGTTTCTAATGTTCTAATGCAGGGCTTTCCAAAGTTTTCCCACGGCGACACACCAACCGCTGTTGGTGTGTCACCGCGGGAAAACCCAGAAGTGCCACCGTTGCAGCAGCGCGCAAAAACCCGGAAGCGCTGCTGCCGCTTTGTTTTTGCGCGCTGCCGTTGGTGTGTCGCCGTGGGAAAACCCGGAAGCGCTGATGATGATCAGCGCTTCCGGGTTGTGTGGCGACACACCAGACTGTGTGTGGTGACACACTTTTGTGTCACGACACACAGTTTGGAAAGCTCTGTTCTAATGGATACCTGGTTGTATGTATTGCTTGCAAAATGACTTTCCTACATTCTGCTTCTCCCTTTCTAATCTAGTTTGTAACTAGCGGACTAAGCTGCCCAGAGTCGCTGAGAGAGTCAGGCGGCATACAAGTTTAAATAATAATAATAATAATAATAATAATAATAATAATAATAATAATAATTTTAAATTGATGGAAGAGGTATTCATTCTTTTATTTTTGTGAATGGGAGATGAACAGATTTTTGTTAATCCCTAACCTAGTCCACCACAGCCAAACCTGCATGAGCTCAATGCATGCTGTACTGAACTATTGACCAACTTGAGGACAACAAGGGTGAACACCGGCCAAGGGTTTTATTTTGTTTTTGGCAAGTTCTAGATTTGCAAAATACAGAAATGCCCATGACTATGAATATAAGCACAGAGTAAAGATAAGTATTTTATTTATTTATTCATTCAATTTATCCCCGCCCATCTCCCCGAATAGGGGACTCTGGGCGGTTGATTTTGAATTTATTTAAATGTGCTTTGCAAACGTTTGGGAAATGGAAAGTTGACGGCCTGGAAAATCTCAAAAATACAGGGGAAATCTTCATATATCATACAGTTTTCCACGTAGAAAGATCTTTAGTGTAGATATTGTAGAAAACAGCGAATAATTCCATGTTGGAAGATTGCACAATAAGTGTGCTACATTACTCCTTCCCTATTTGATGGCTTCCAGAAATGTTTAACTATCTCATCCCCAACCAGAACTTGTAGCATTCAGAAGGCAGGACAGTTCCTAGTCCATGCCCAGATGCTTTTCCCCTAAAACTGGCAAATGCTCAGAACTAGTTTTATAGAAAGTATTGCTTTATTTCAAATATACATTTTGTAACTATACCTGGAAGTTTGTTTAAAATTAATCAACCTTTTTGCTACCCTCCTCAGAGGCTCTTAATGCATGCCTTACTATCGAAAGAGAGTATGGTGGACATATGAGACAAGGGTCTTCTCTATAGATCCAACTGATTCTCCTCCTGGGGATGTTAGAGTGGTGCTTTGCTTTGCTTTAACAGGACAGCCAAAACAGTTCTATTCTGCCTGGTTTTCAACTAATTTAGTAGCATTCTCTGGTCATGTATTTTCATTTTCTTTTAACGGGCTGATTGATATGCATTATTATTGTGAATTATTCATCTGTTTGAAGGGGCTGATAAAACAGAAACAGGGTACATATATGGTTTCAATAGACACAAATAATTTTATTGAGAAAAAGTGTATAAACAGCCAGTTCTGCTTGAGTTCTAAAAACCCGAGTGGTGCTTTGCTTTGTTTAATTTTTAAAATTCTCAGCTGTCATAGTTGCAATCACATGCTTAAGCGTTTACAGAAGAACAAATTCTCCAGAAAGTTTTAAAAGCAGGAAATAACATTACACATATAGACTTCTAATATATCCATATTGTTTATACGTTAGCTTCCACACACACCTGGAAGGAGCCAGTTTGGTCTAGTGGTTAAGGTGCTGGGCTAGAAACCAGGAGACTGTGAGTTCTAGCCCCGCCTTAGGCCTGAAAGCCGGCTGGGTGACCTTGGGCCAGTCACTCTCTCTCAGCCCAACTCACCTCACAGGGTTGTTGTTGTGGGGAAAATAGGAGGAGGAAGGAGTACTAGGTATGTTCGCCGCCTGTCCTGACTTTGAGTGAAGGAAAACACGCTGAGACTTGAAGTTGAAGCTCTAATGTTTATTGTCCTACTCTCCTAGACAGAATCCAGCTAAACTAAAATGAACTGGTAATGCTCAGAGAAAGAGTCCAAGAAATCAGGGCGGGGCCTTCTTTAGCCTCTTGGGAGGAAAGCAAAGCGATTCAGTACTACGCATGCGTTTCTCCCCCTAGAGGGAGCCCCCTCCTTCTCCGCCAGTTATCTCCCTGACACCGCCTTAAGTTATTTATAAAAATAATAAAGGCAGGATAAAAATTAAGTAAATAAAAATAATAAAGTAAAATCAAAACAAGAATCTGCTCTATGTCTTTAGATCTAAAATAGCAATCGATAAACAAAAAATCCTTTGAGAAATAAAATGTTTATATTATTTATTTACTTCTTATCTCATATATTTAATTCATGTTTCGAGGCCATTTGACTCTACAGCGACCTTCAGTGACTTATAATTAAAAAAATTAAAAGAAAAGAACATATATCAAAGAAGGAGTACTGTATTAGGTATGTTCCCCGCCTTGAGTTATTTATAAAAATAATAAAAGGCGGAATTTAAAAAATCTAAAAAAAAAAAAAAAGAATACAGCTGACTGGAAGACAGAACCCACACCCCCAAAGGGCTCCGGGACCATCCTGGCCCAAGGTCAGGGAGAACAATCTGGTTTTTAACAATTGTGGAGAGTCAAAAGGGTGGGAGCAATACAGATCTCTGGGGTAATATCATTCCAGATTTGCAGACTGTTTTTATTAACTAGCACCAATGAATAAACTGCAAATTGCATAAGATCAAATGACTTCACTAACGTTTAGTCTTTAAAGCAATTTAAAGAAGGGAGACATTTTAATAAATAGATGATAGTAGAGGAATGGATATAATCTAGACCTTGTTTCCTAAAAGAAAAACTGTTGTAATAGTAAACTGTGAAGAAGATGAGACACATTTCTAATTGTCTACCAGTAGAGAAATTCTCTATTTTCAGAGCACCATCTGCTTCAGATAAGCAAAGTGATTACCTGTAGATCCCCCGTGAGATAGATCCATCACCCTAACATGGAGATTTTTGCTAAATGTGTAAGAAACATTTCACTTCGCTGAATGAAAGCATGCTGACAGCATATTTGTCCGTTCAGTGAGAACTGAATGAGAACTGCTAATATTAACAACTGCAAGGATGATTTGGTGAGCATAATAGTTTCCGAATAATGGTAGCAGAGACTATAATATGCTACTCTTAAAAGTGTAGAGTTTGAAAATATTATTGTATATTTTATGTATATTTTCTTTTAAATCCTGATACTCCAAAATGAAGAAACTAAAAAGAAAAAAGACATGAAATATAAACAAGGAATATCACAGGTTACAACTGAACAGATCCTGGAAAGCATGAAAAGTTTAGGAAATTTGCATTAGCAAAGGAAGATACTGTATTTTAAGCCACCTTCAGTACTGTCTGTACTGTGACAGACTGCAAAGTCATTTGGAAGCCATAAATATTGGCTTTCTTCTCTCACACATCCTCCCTCCCTATCATAGAAAAAATAGGCTGTGAAACAAAAAACGTTTAATTTATCACCTAGATTTTAGCCATCTGCTCTAAAAATGGATATCCCAAGAGATGCTCTTCAAGAAGTAACAAAAACTGAAGTCAACCCTACCAGGAACAATTCTGGTCTTCTGAACACCCCTAGCTATAACTCACAATCGTACCTTCTCAAGCATAAATCCATAAGATCCATGCAAAATTTATTTAGTTAACTTTAATCCCCCCCCCAAAATGTTGTGAAAAGTCTGAAATATTTTGAAAGAATGTGCTTTAAAGTGAAAAGCTGGTGTTTCTTCCACTTAAAATCTTTAACTGCACAAAGAATGTTATTCTAATTTGAACAAACAGGACAGAACATTTGTTCTTTCAACAGGTAGCTATTAAATTAAAAGACTGCTCAATTCTTCAATTCCGTAGAAATAGAAGCTGGAGGCTATGATTAAAAAACAAATCAGTCTACTGCTTAACAAACAATTCTACAATGCCTGAAATTTCAAAATGCTGTAATACTTGAAGTCTCGGTAAAATTATTTAGAAATGAATAGTCAGTTACAGTAAATTTGTTATATGGACAGAGAGACGGTACTGAAAAATATGAGTATGGAGGAAAGACAGAATAAGACTAGTAAAGAAGAACCAGAATGAAATAGCAAATGGAGACAAGGAAGTATGCCACCAGACCTTCTCAAATGCCACCACAATCAATTGGCTTTCTAAGAGCCGAAGTGAACTGCCCCAGTTGTGGCTCTCTGAGAGTCATGAATGAGCCCTTCTTTAGCTCAGCTGCCCTACTCAACATTCTCCTCTTGATGGATTTTTGGATTACCTGTCAGCTTTTAGCAGCAAATTAGATGGCAGCTCCACAAGTAGGTTGTGTTGCACATCCAGGACCTCCACATGAGTTCGTTCAATCCTCTCTGGTAGCCTTGCCAACTGATTGTGTCCAGCAAGTAATTTTCGCAAGCTGATATTGCAAAATAACCTTAAAACACATATACAAAAAGCAGTAAAACATACAGCACCAATTAAAGCAACTCTACTTCAAAGAGGCTGAGAAAAACTTCAACTACGTTCTGCAAATGAGATAGGGTCTAGAAGTAGCCAACCCAGTCACTGTGAGAATGAATCTATTCACTAAAATAAATGGGAGGAATCAATGTACTTTTCCATACAGTGGGGAGGGACATTTTTAAAATGCAAATATCCCCCAGATATTTTCCTAAGAGGATAAGTGGTCATCCACTTTTTCTCAGGAAATCACACAGAACTTTCAACAGTATCTTGAAATCAAAAGTATATTTTGCTAGGCTATACAAGCATAATTAGTGTCATGTACTCAGATCTACTAATGGTGTGTCATGAATTCTATACCTAGCTTATTCTAATAAGCCGGAAGACATGGTACAATTGATTTTCAGTTATTTCTGGGGAGGGGGGAACCTTATGGTGCTTGTTTCTTGATTCAAATTAACCACAGATTGTCATTACATCCAAATTGGATCTGTGTTGAATTTAAACCAGCCTTTCCGAACTTGGTGATTTCCAGATGTGTTGGACTACAACTCCTAGCACCCCTAAACAAAAGTTCAGCACATCTGGGGACTACCAGGCAGAAGTCTTAAAGGATGCCATTATCACGAACCATGCTTGGTTGCTAATTTGCTTTAAGAAAAACAATGGTTTATTTGCCCCCATTGAGGATATTTCAAAATGTTTCATAACCACACCTGGAGAAAGATGGAGAACATGCAGGCCCAGGGCATGATTTATTGATATGAACTGAATTAGGCCATTATTTTATTGATATGCACTGAAAAACATAAGCATATTTCTAAAAAAAAGTGTGAATGTAGCAAATAAGTGTTTGAACATCTGAAGTGTTTCAGATCATATTGAACTTAGATATAAGCACAGGCTAAATATAATGATCACTACTTCTGTTACTAAAATTAGTTGACACGCGTATCAGAGAGCTAGACTGAATATGCACAAAATTTGGGATTGTCTGAAAATGGCATAATCAAATGCTCTGGGTGTGAAAAGCTTATTAAAGGGAGAAGAACCAAGTCTAAAAAGCAGCATCATTTCAACCCCAAGAAAAAGTAATCATCATTTCTCCCACTCTTCTATTGAGTCCCATGACTCCACCAATACTGTCCCATCATTTATCTTATGCTGATTCAGATTATGATTTTCCCTTCTCATAATTTTCCACTCCCCCTCCTGATTTTCTCCACCAATTCCAGACTAATATAGAACCGCGTCCCATTCTACAGAGAATTAAATTTATCTAACATGCTTTCCTGTCTTCAGTTTTTACATGCTACAGATGGCCAATGGTTCCATTTCTCTGAGGAGGAAGGGAAGAGAGAGTGTGCTGTTTTATATGAGAAATTAGGCCATGTGGCTACTGCAAAACCAATGAAATAAATTTATACCTAGGAAAATAAAGCCACAATGAAATTGGCATTTAAGTTGTTAAGCTCCAATTTCTACTTGGGAGGTGGCAATGGTAGGGAATCACTTGCAGAAGACAGAATATTATTCTTGTCTGCCACCTGCCTTGTCTTCCCTGCAACTGTATATTTTAATCAGAAGATGCTCATCCCCTACAGCTGACCTTTTTCCACTCAATTTTACAAATTACTCCACATTGCAGAAGACTTCTCTACTCCTTTATATGCTGAATGCAAAAAAAAAAAATATGGGACTATAAAGATTTATACATTTTTGTGCTTATTCCTCTCCTGCAAATTAAATCCATCCTTCATAATTAAGTATTAACTTAATTATCCAGGTTTTTCTGCTGAAGACATCAATGAAAAGGCTGGATTTTCCTCAGTGGATGTCATCAGATAATCTACACGAGAGTCAGTACTGCCTGTTATTCTCTCAGGACAAAGACTGGTTGCATTATGTGGTTCTTTTTAACAAGTAAATAATCTTAGTTTCACTGTTATAAATGGCCCAAATGAAGACATTTGCTAATTTGTCTCTTCTCCAGAAATTCTGTTTCTGCCATCCCATCTCATTTTTTTCGGTGTGTGTGTGAAATTTTATAATAAGATAAACCCCTATATGCTTTTCTTCCATTACATTACTAGGTAGCATCTAAATTGAAAACTCCTGTTTCCAAATGCTTTGCTGCAGCATAAACCTGACCCTTCTTTGTCTCTTTTTAGCAGCATTATTAATAATACAAAGTCAAGTCATGGATAACTTCTGCCAGACAACATTCTAAATTAAGACTGTTGTGAGAATCAGGAAAGAAGACCATCATATAATTTATTACAGGTAGGAATGTACGAATTTAACCTTGCAAGGCAGAGACTGAAATAAATGACCATGATGCAGCCCAAGAAGTTTGATTTGTCTCCTATACCCCTGCATGTTACACTGAGTAATTGCCAAAGGACTTCAGCTAAGTAGCAAAGCACAAACCCTGCATGCAGGAGACCCCAGATTTAATTTCTGAAAACTCCGGTTAAAAGGATAAGGTAGCAGCAGGTGGTGGAAAAGACGTCTCCCTGGAACACTGGAGACCTAACAGAGAATACATTCACAGGCTCTTTCTATACTCCACAAACAGTTTAAAACAATATTAGGCCTATAGAAATTAAATACAAAGTTTCTGAAATTGTGTCTATTTCTAAGCATCTTTATGGGCTAATCGCTTTGGAACAGAATCTACTGGGCAATGACCAACTGGCTTTATTACGATTTTTTGCTCCAAAGCTCTTCATCCCATTATCCATTTGTTAAGCACAACTACAGATTATTTTCTGAAGCAGAAATTCTGTTTCTGCCATCCCAGCCTGAATTTCTCTATTCACACCTTTTGGGCCCTGGTATGTCTATGAAAGGAACTGCAACAGGCTTTTCAGATGCTGAGAAAAAACTACTGTAATATTTAAAAGATGAAGATCTGAGGTCTGGGAAAAATGCATGACCTTCTTCTGAACTTCTGCCTGGAAATCTGAGAGATTGCTTTGTTTATGTCTGCATAAAGAAAAAAAGTTGTGGCTCAATGACACTCCATGAAGAAAACATTAAACAGAAGAAAAAAACAAAACCACACATAAACATTTATTTCTGTCACTAAACAAGCTAGACACTGACTCTGCAAATAATTGCATCCTATGCATCCTGTTTCTGATTGTTTTAAAGGTGTCTGTAGGACTCACCGAGCAGGAAGTTCATGTATGTGATTGTGGCCCAGATCCAGTACTTCTAACTTTCGGCTATCACAGACCCACTCTGGAAGGCTCTCCAGGTGGTTTCTGCACAAAAAGAAGTCAAATGAAAAATTATGTCAATACTACTAGGGGATGTTAACACACTTTTAACACACATGATAAATGCAGCCGGGATTGACTGCAGCTACATGTGGAATGCTTACAAAATGGCAAACACAGATTGATTGATTGATTGATTAAATTTCTATTACTGCCCATCTCCCCCAAAAGGGGAATTCTGGGCAGTTTACAATAAAACCAGAATTAAAATTCAAAGCTGAGCACAAATACAAAAATATAAAATACAAATATAGATAACAATGAATACAAATGGGATAAAATCAAGATGGTTAAAAGTTCTCTGTTAGTCCTCGAGTGTAAGGGCCATTCTTGGTCTATTCTAGGATGCTAGCCATCCCCAGGAATGTCTATTCCCCCTCCCGTTCCAGGCATGATGGCAGAACCAGGTTTTCAGTTTTTTCAGAAGTCCAGGAGTGAGGGGGTCAGTGTCACCTCCGGG
This sequence comes from Charina bottae, assembly GCA_023362775.1. Taxonomy (NCBI): domain Eukaryota; kingdom Metazoa; phylum Chordata; class Lepidosauria; order Squamata; family Charinaidae; genus Charina; species Charina bottae. The sequence goes on along the minus strand of JALMGJ010000030.1, from coordinate 2,473,480 downwards.
GGGAAGAATGTTCCAGAGGGCGGGAGCTACTGCAGAGAAGGCGCGCTTCCGAGACCCTGCGAGATGGAACTCTTTTACAGATGGGGTCCGTAACATGCCTTCTCTGCATGACCGGGTGGGACGGGTCGATGTAATAGGGATGAGACGGTCCCTCAGATTACCATGCAGTATACTGAATAACCCTTAAAATCTTGAATTTGGAACTAACCAAACAAACCACATAATATTATGTGTTAACCCACAAAAATAATCCATAAGACTTCAAGAATGAATGCCAATTTATATGAGTAAGGCATCTTTAGTGAAGAGATATATGAAGTGGAACATTTCAAAGCCATCCTAATGGATAAAACATTGTATGCAGTATGTACCATGCACATTTTCTCATTCAGCAGCTATAAAAAAAATCTATTATTCCCACTTGTTCCAGTCTCTCTGGAAACAGATGCAGACATAAAACTCATGGAGGTTTAGAAAGCAGTAGCAAGCCACAGGAACATAATGTGGGCTTAGAAACATCCCAGGCTCATTTTATTTAGGTTGTGGCAGCAGCTGTATATAACGTAATGTGTTGATATCTCTCCCTATTACAGGTAGTTCTCAGGTTACAATGGCAATTGGGACCGGAATTTCCGCCGCTAAGCAATGTGGTCATAAAGCGTGATGTCATGTGACCGCATCACTTAGTGACAGCAATCCCGGCAGTCCTAGTTGCTGTCGTTAACCGAATCCCACTGGTCATTAGCTGAGGACCCACTCTGATCCAAGCCACTCCCAGCTTGGTCCCTTGCAGCCCTGGCCCTTGGTAAGGCAAGGGACTGCCTCCTCTTCAACTACTACCCCCCGCCTATCTCCCCCCTATCTCTGCCTTTTTGGCCGCCTTCCACTCTGCTGCCTCTTCCACCCCTGCCAGCCTTGCCGCCCTGCACTCACTGGCCCTGTCGCCCCTGCCGGCCTTGTTGCACCCAGCTGACCTTCACGGTCTTCTTCCTGCCGCTGATGAGGCACGCCTGGCCTGGCCCTTCACAAGGCAGCTACTGGCCATGCCAGGCCTTCTTCCCAAGGCCACGCCCACCCCTTGTCCAAATCACATGCGTCTTTCTTGCGAGGTTTTGGAAGGCAGGTGCATGAAATAAGGCCCTAGCTGCGCTGGCACAAAAGAAGGACCCTTCTAGCCAGGTCCTTCTTTCACAGAAGAAGGCCCTGGCCAGGGTGTGGAGAGCCTGGCCGGGGTGCAAGAGAGGCCCCAGCAGCATCAGTGTGAAAGGTGGTGGTGCAAAGAAGGCCCTGGCTGGTACAGTAGTGGTGCACAGTGCGGTGTGTGCAGCGGCAGTGGGCAGCTGGCAGGCAGGCAGCCAAAAGGCAGTCGTAAATGTGGGAGGGCCTGAGTGGGCCAGAAATTTGTTCATGTGACTGCGGGGGTGCTGCAACAGCCAGAACATTGAGGACTGGTTGTAAGTCCCTTCGTTCAGTGCTGTCATAATTTTGAATGGTTGCTGAATGAATGGACGTTAAGGACGGACTACCTGTACCCAGCTTTATCAGAACTGGGAGAGGGGGCAGTGAGATACTTCTTTCACCCAATAAGCTCCTGCATCAAAAATTAGCAGGGCAGGGTTTGCAATATCCCTAAATGGAACCAATAAAACCCCAGAATTAAATACAATTTAATTGTATTTAATTTCATATGGTAATTTCATATGAAATTATACAACCTGCAAGATTGGGCAATCTCCCATGGCTTTAAGCATTTACTTTGCTTGTTTGTTTTGATGCCTATAGCCTGAAAAGATTGCTGTGCCCTGTACTATTTTAGCAGGAGGCATCTGCAAAAGCTTCTGTTTCTGGCAGTGGATCCTTCACCCTTCCCCTACCAAGATATCCAAAACTTTCTCTGAAGAAGAATTGCTAGACTAAGTGGAGAAGGATAGTCACCATATCTACTCTCCTTCTTAACCTTGGGGCTTTAACCCTGAGGTCCAAATTATTAAGATAATTTCTACTCTGAACAGTAAGAAGAAAATCTATTATTTATGAGGTAATATGGATATTGCATACAAAATTACGGTGTTTGCTTAGCAGCTCAAGTAAGAAGTAAACATATTACAGAAAAAGGGATTTAACGTGTTGGGATTAACTATATTAAAAGTCACTCCTCAAGTTTGTGCCAAAACATTTGTGAAGATCACTGCTTGTAAGCAAAGAAATATGACTGACCAAATAAGTTACACACAATATTGAATTATGGGGCAGGGGTCACCAGGCAAACTTACGCAATCCCTTCAATCAAAGAGATTTATTAGTCTTAAAAGTGTTCCAGTCTTTTCTCAGTGCTTTCACTAACACATTCAAAACCAGTATGTTTCAAAGATATCATGCTTACCTAGAAACATCCATATAAGTTAGATAATTTGGAACTGGATACACATCAAGGTGAACAAGTTCTGGAAAAGAAAGACAAATAATATATTGCAAAGATAATTCTAATATCAAACTACTAAAAGTACACCACCTCATATTGCCCAGGTTTATTGAAACAATGTACAAATCATAGCATGGATGACTAAATGATGTCCGCCAGGTCACGGCAGAAGCAACTGAACAGTTAAACAACAAATAGTGATTGTTGTGGGTTTTCCGGGCTGTGTGGCTGTGTTCTGGCAGTTTTGGTTCCTAATGTTTTGCCAGTCGCTGTGGCTGGCATCTTCAGAGGTAGTCTGCAGTGTCTTTCATGTTCTTTTATCCTGGTGTGGATGCTGTGTTTTGCTGCAGACTACAGCAACCTGAAAAATCTGCAATAGCTGAACATGCTCTCAAACAAACTGGTCACCAAATCTTATTTGAAAACACAGAAATACTGGACAACACCAACAGCCACTATGTTAGACTATACAGGGAAGCCATTGAAATACATAAACACCAACACAGTTTCAATAAAAAAGAAGAAAGCTTAAAGATCAGCAAAACCTGGCTGCCAGTCCTGAAAAACACAGCTTGCAAAAGGTCAATGAACTCTACTCAACCACAGAAATATACAAACAACTCACACAATAGATGTGCTAATCACACAGGACAGCACCACACCCCCTAATCACCACAATAAACCCTCTCCTAATCTCTTGTAAATGACCCACAGAAGACACATACCCTCTCAGCAGCAATAAACACCAGCAGGACACACCCTCCACTTGGGGCACAGACAGAATCTTCTAGCTGTGCTCCTGTCCTCTGAAGATGCCAGCCACAGCGACTGGCGAAATGTTAGGAACCAAAACTTCCAGAACACGGCCACACAGCCCGGAAAACCCACAACCACCATTGGATTCTGGCCGTGAAAGCCTTCGACTATACAACAAATAGTGAATTCAGTAAAAAATAAAGAACATTTTAATAAGATTCTGAAGAGATTTTACTGAAATAGATGGGATTTTCTCTTATTTGTCCTTAGCTTATATACGATATAGCTCTGTTGCAAAGAAAGGTGTTCATCCTTTATTTTGTCAACTACAATTTGTTTTAACTACTGTAATCCATACAGTGTGTTTTGAGAGTCCATGAAATATTTTTCTCCCCAAGAGCTCTATGATCTATTTCCCATCAGTAAAGAAAACTGTGTTATGGTTTTATCAGTTCACAATGCTATAGCTGGTTTTGCTGTGTCTCACATATACATCTAAATATTCTTTGTGAGATAAAATAGAGTGACTGGCCTGGAATGTTGTGGTCTTAAAGCAGATGATCTTAAGTCAGAGGTTTTTAAAAAGAAGCAGTCAGGGGAGGATAGGCAATGAATCAATCACAACATAGGTCATGAAGCTAGGACTCATCTCGAGAATGATAGTTAGGGAAGTAGAAAATGGCAGGAGAAATGAGAAAAGAACTATTGTTGTCCAGCTCAACTGCCTATTTCAACTAACCAATCAGGATTTCCAGCCAAAGCCGGCTTCAAGATTTGATGGAGATCTTTCCATCCCCCTCCCACAAGTAGCAATATTATGCAAAACAGAAGTGCACATAATTTACAAGCTGTGAAGAAATTGTTTTAGTTTTCAGGATATAACATGTTTGGTCCAATTTTCAATTCAAAATAAATTTAGTATCTTTTCCAGCTGTAGCCTGCTGACTTTTTTTTAGTAAAAAAAAGAGAACTGAAATATTATTCAAAAGACAAGCATGTATCATTGTTCTGAATCAGCTTCTCAGCACTGTCACTCTTAAGTACAGTGGCTATATGCCCTTTATTATAAAAGAGAGTCCTTTATTTCAGAAAGCTGTCCCTTAGATTTATTTTTCAAAAACTTACCTTTGTCCTTTATTTTGGTCATTTAATTTTTACTGTATAAATTGTACCGCTTAATGCAGTGTCTCACATTCATGTGAAAAATATGGAAATTGAATTGTCTTTTTAAAATAAATTTATATATACTGTTTGGTTTTAGATATTTTTATTAGTATATGCTTTTTAGTAAAGTTTTTCTTTGTTTTGTTCTTGAATTTTCCCTTGTAAAGCAGTTATAAACATAAACAATTAAAGATTGTTTATCCTTATGAACCTCTTTCAGATTTGTTCTTTATTTTTTCCAAGAACATGTGATCACTGTACTCATAAACCAAGTCAGCTACTGACTTGCTCCCAATCATTCTGAATATCAGAGATAAACTGTCAACAATGGAACAGTGACTAACAGTAGAGATTCCAAGATAAACCTGAGGTCAGCTTGGACTAAAGGACAATGATGCATGGGACAAAGGGTACAGAGAGTAGGTCTTCTGTTATCAGGAAGATAAAAGGGGGACAAAACATTGAGGCTGTTTCAGAAAGATCTCTGTACATAGTTGCTAAGCTTCTCCATGGGAAAAAATATTGTGGAGATAGATGCTGGCTACTTGCAAGGGAGGCAGACTCTACTTCTCCTTCCATGTATTCAATGTAGGAATCCTCTGAACCCCTTTCAAAGAAGCAGAATTGACTGATGAAAGAAACAGATTACTATTAGAAAGGGGAAAAAGACAACAAGTGGAAATGGATATAAATGGAACTTAGGAAAATATTAATGAGTCTAATGAGGAAGAAGTGATAGTGTTTCCTCTCAACGTCAATTAGCCAAATCTCTGGATTCAAATAATGTTCTTCTATGGAATATTATGAAATTTGCACAACTTTCCAGGCCAGTCACTCTATTTTATCTCACAAAGAATATTTAGATTTATACATGAGACACTCTGGGAGGTTTAAAAATTGCATTTAAATACCAAGGATTATTATTCATTTCCACCTTACAAGACTCTAAACAGCAGGTAAGCAACATCCTACAAGCCTCCAAAATTCTGCTGCTAAATGTTTTATGTAAAGCCAGACAGTTAAGGACTGGATTCATCCATAACTTAATATAGCATACAAATCCATTGCAAGAAGGAGAAGCTAGGAATATCCATTCCTATTTGAACTACCTTCAAAGTGAACATACCATTTGAAGTGGCATAAAGAGCTTTAAGCAAGTATCCACTGATTTTGAGAGTTATCAGCTGGTTTCTTTCACAGTGTAGTATTTCAACATTATTGAAGATGGTTGCATCTAGCTCCCCTAGTTTATTATCCCGAAGATCGAGCTGGGTCACCTGATGCAGGAAGTCACTCTCATCTCCCATCAACCTTCTAATCACATTTAACCTAGCATAGAAATGGGGAAAAAAAAGAAAGCTGGGATCAGTTATATTGAACTTATTTTTTTAGGAGGCTGGAAAACAAAATTTGGCTTTTGATTTATCAGTTCCATGGTGTCCTTAACCAAAAAAGACAAACTCCCATTTTTCTAGTAATACTTCCATTTTTCTGAAAAGTTTGTATTGATTTATGAGAATTCCTCCTTATTCCTTATTCAATACCCACTTAGTTTTAATAACGTACAGGTCAGATGCCCCCCCCCCCATTATCCACAAGAGGTATTCATTGCTCACTTTAATGTTCCAAGTCAAATCACTAGGTCTCCCAAATTCATTCTTGGTCATTTCACTGGGCAATAAATTAGCAGGCTGCATTTTTAGTGTTTATTTATCATTTCTGTCATAACAATTTTTAAAGACTATAGTAAAGTGATGGCTTTCTAACTTGTCTTAACAATACGATGTATGGAATAAATCATTAATATTTGTTGAACAATACTGGCAGTTGAAAACACATTAACAAAGTTTTGATGATTCAATAGGGATTTATCCAAAATCACAAAGGAATGCTGACACACATAAAATTTAGGAATTTCATTGGAAAATGCCAACACATACAGAATCCGAAACATCATTCTAAGTTCCTTTGGAGTAAAAGGTGGCATACGGAGTAAAGAGAATGAATAATGTGAGGCACTTCAGGTATTCAAGTTTTCTACCGCTGGCAAAGCATTATGTGATTATATGTATGTAGTGACAATACAGTGCTCATTGCTTCAAGAGTAGGACACGTTTTGCATCAAGCCAGTTCATACTGAACCCCAAACAAACAAGCAGAGAGAACTTGTGACTTTTTGCAGAAATAAAAGTGATCTATAGAAAGCCACCAAACTGGGCAACTTGAAATTTCTCTGAATTTTAATTCTCAGTGCTAAACTGACAAGATAGACTACTCTAAATTGCTTAATCAAAACACTGCTTTGAGATGCAAAGAAAGCTCTGAAAAACTAAGAAAGTAATTGTATAATATTAAAAAATATTGCATTATTTTCCCCTAAAATGCAGTGCATGTCTTCTTCATGGAACCAATATCCACTAGTAAAAAAGGAGTTAACTGTGCTTTAAGAAGCAGGTTATTCCTACAACCAGAAATACGAATTGTAGCACTTCCGTAAAAATTGTGGAAATAAATGATGCAATCCAATCTTACTTTCAAGTTCTGGGCAAATTAATATAGCCCCACCAATGCATATAGTTATTTCAAGTTCAACACTGCCCCTAAATGTTGTACGCAGCCTCTCAAAATTAATTAGAATAATATAATAGGCTGGAGATCTTATACAAATATGGATAGGGGAGAACTGCCTGGGCTGTTATCCATGTCCTGAAAAGCTTGCCAAGTTCTGAGCTAATTCTCTACGGTTTCCACTAAAGACATTTAGAAGCTAATAAGGAGCTACATAATGGTTATATTTTAACAATAATATGAAATAATATTTTAACAACGAGCTACATTAGCCTTCCCTTTCCTCATCTTTTCCAAAGTTTTCAACCACCTCTCCAATCGTCCCTAGCCAGAGGACAGAATGGATGGGCTAAAGGATTTTCTAAATCTATTTGGAAGTCAAAGGTTGAGAAAAGGTAAGGCATTCTATAGCTTTGGCTAATGCTGAGCATTCCCACAGAACCAATTCATCATGAGCAATCTGTCATCAAGGGGGGGGAAAAACCAGGTGAATCCAACAGAAGAAGTCAGTAACATTTGAGTTAGAAAACTAAATTATTTCTGGTTGATTAATACATTTCTCAATTGAAATTACAGACCATTTAATAACAGCAAGCAATTATCTTGCCACAAAGCTATGAATTGTTGTGGCCGAAGTCAGCTGAAAACTCCACCGTTGGAATAAAGAAGCAAGGAAACTAACAAGGTAATTGGCAAAGTTTAGTTATAAATTTCAAGAGTAGATGTTAATCACAGCTGGTATCTTGAAAACAGTTTTTTTTAAAAAGGATAAATCAATCTTGGCTCGTCGTCATCAATTAAAATAGCCATTTAACATTGATGCATATCCCTTTTTTCAGATGATACGTACCTTAGATCTATATGCTTTATGTGTGGCATTCTCCTTAGTACTGGCAAGCTAAGCGTCTCCATGCAATTTCCAGACATACAGAGTTTGTCCATGGCAGTCAGTTTCTCCAGGACTTCAGGAATGTCACTGAATTCATTGAAAGAGAGGCCCAAATAACTAAGCTGATGCATCCTTTCCAACTCCGCTGGAAGGCTCTGGAGGAAGTTCCCATCCAACAAGAAGGTCTGTAAACTTTTGATAAGGAGGAGGAGGAAAGAAATCACTTATGAAAACTTCATGTCACTAATCAACCATTTATGTCGTTCTCCAGATTGCTTTTAAACATCAGGCTCAACATCAATGTCTAGATCAAGGGTCTCAAACTTGCGGAATGCAGACCACATGCAGCCCTCCAATACATTTTCTGCAGCCTGCACATACCCATTCTGTTGTGCCGCCCTTCTTCCAACGGCCAGCATCACTCACTCATTTGCTTTCAGTGCTTTTTCCCTCTCAGAAAGCTCAAAAACCTTCTGATGGAAAGGACAGACAGACAGGCAGAGAAGAGAACAAGAACATGATGGCAGGCAAGCGCTGCCCCTTTTCTTCTCTCTGCCTTCTCCCAGCCCAGTAGCAGAGAGAGTCTGGCCAGAAGAGAGAGAGAGCAGGCAGTTGTGGTGCCACTACATTTTGCTACTCTTGTTGTGGCAGCTGCAGAGACAAATGAGACAAATTCTTCCCAAAAAGGGAAGAACAGCAATTTTACTCTATATAGGCCTCACTTTTGATTCACAGGAGTTGTTGGAATTCTATCATAATGGGTTTTTAAGCTTTTCTATAATAAAACTCATCAAAAGTTCCTGGATTCTTATGTGCCTATTTAGTTGGTTCCAGTCTAATATGAGTAAGTAATTTTTATATCAGCATATGGAAAGTCTTCCGTGTGGCCTTGAGCTAATGGACTAGTCTACATACAGTTGGAGATCCCTGATCTAGATGCTCAAAATTCTGTCACACCTTCGGTCCTGTAAATATCTACAAGTACCTCTGTATAAAGGATATTGTAGATCTTATATGCATATGCATAGCTCTCATTCTAATTTGATATTATTTGTTGGATAAATACCGATGGACACTGGCAAACAGGACTACTTGCATAAAATGAGAAACTGGACCTTGATTATACTGGGTTTACGTGTCGGGGATTGTCTTCTCCTGTAAGGGGCACAATACTAAAATCTAGAAGCAATTTTAAAAACTCAAGGGTGGTGGTGGTCAATAAATCTCATTCAGCACTATCAGGAGTTCTGTCTCCAACTTTCATTAGATATCTTGCAGCAAGATTGGGGAATTTAAAGCTGCAGGGCCACATATAACCCCTTGGAAAGAAAATAATGTGTATGAGAAGCCTTGTGAAAGATTACTATAGTTTTAAATGCAAAAGCAAAGCTCCAGGAAGAAAACTGAAAAGCTTGGCCCTACACATGTATGACAATGGCCCCACCCATTATGTGTCATTGCCCACTCCAAGCACCAAAAGGTTGCCCACTCCAGCCTTATTATGAGATGGGACAGGTTGCAGAGTTGGAAGGGAAGCTGATCACCCGCATTCAGCAGGATCCATTCCAGGTGCACCTGCCCCTCAACTAAGCTCCCAATCAGTCTTCATATTCTCTCTACAGGTGGCTGTCTTTATGGGAGAAAGTGACATGAAGCCCACTATCCCTTCTGTAGGCACGGGTCATGTCCTTTCTTCACGACCATACCCCGTTTGACAATCCACTGAAGGAAGCTGGCATGCCTGAAATTCAGACAGCTTTTACCATCTTCAGTATATACCTACTTGTTCATATCTCCAACAGCTGCTGGTATACTTCTGAGTGCATTGCAGGACACATTGAGCTCAGTTAAGGTTGGAATGCTGCACACCGCCAAAGGGAAGTCTCCTAAATGATTGTTGGAAAGGTTTAAGCTCCTCAACTTACTGAATCTAGGATAGAGAGGAAAAACCAGAAAAGGAATAACAAAATAATTAACCTAGTATCAAAGGAATACCATATAATTTAGAATAACTTAATATGGTTGAAAAATCAGACCACTATTATTTTCCCCAGTACTAAACAAACTAGCAAAAGAGGTTAGGGTGATTTCCATTGACTCTTGATTGATCTCTCATCAGTAGATTTCAAGATAAAGAAGTGTGTGTGTGTGTGTGTGTGTGTGTGTGTGTGTGTGTGTGTGTGAAGATGTTAATTTTGCAAAACTGGGGAGAGGGTCAAAGTTTGAAATTGTTTGTCATTATTATTGTTATTGTTGTTGTTATTGAACTAAGATAGGAGAGTTAAACCAATCCTTGTTGAGAACTCTTTGGTTCTTCTTTGAAAGCACTGAAGGGAAATATTCACAGCTTTTCTTATCCCAGAGCTGAAAAATCTTTTGAAGACAGGAAGTCTCTCTCTTGATGTTTAGCTTATAATCAACGATCTTGTAAATTCAGTCTTTTAAACAGTGTTGCCCTAACCATTCTGCAATGCAAGCTGGCCATCTCTAACATGATATTTCCATTAAAAGACAAATGGCAATTTATTTACTATATTATGATGGATGCCATTTGGATTTTTTATCTTGGGCTGTTTTGGCACAGAGTAAAACTACTGACCCACAAAAATCTTTTGCTAGCTGTTTTGCACACACTTATGTGTCTGAGGGAGAGGGATCTGCGGCAGAAAAAAATGAGGCATTTTGCTAGTTTTTACACTGCCAACAATTAATCATTTGTGGAACATCTTTCTTTCCACTTTTTAAAAGATTTTATATCTGATCATGAGCAGTCAATTCTTACTATAGCCAGATATTTTATTTATTTATTTATTTATTTAATTTAGTCCCCGCCCATCTCCCATACAAGCGACTCTGGGCGGGTTACAATAATTAAGACTTAAAAATTTAAAATATTTAAAACCATACAAAGTAGAAAATGTATAAAAATAAATCCAAATATAAAATAAAATAAAATAGAATCCAAGATGGATTGGAGACCGTAGCATAGGTCTTATGCTACGGGGCCAGCCAACCCCAGGAGGCACTACCACCTCCGTTGTCCCAGGCCAGGCGGCAGAGCCAGGTCTTAATGGCCTTCCGAAAGGCCAGGAGTGAAGGGGCCAGTCTCACCTCCGGGGGCAAGATGTTCCATAAGGCGGGGGCTGTCGCAGAGAAAGCACGCCTCCTGGACCCCGCTAGATGGAATTCTCTTGTTGAGGGGGTCCGAAGCATGCCCTCTCTGCACGCACGGGTGGGGCGGGCTGACGTTATCGGGACGAGACGGTCCCTCAGGTACCCTGGTCCTATGCCATATAGGGCTTTAAAGGTAATCACCAACACCTTGAATTGGACCCGGAAGCAAACTGGCAACCAATGCAGCTCGCGTAGCAGAGGTGTTACATGTGCCGATCTTATGGCACCCGTAACTGCTCGCGCCGCCGCATTCTGTACCAGCTGAAGCTTCCGGATACTCTTCGGGGGTAGCCCCATGTAGAGCGCATTACAGTAGTCTATGCGGGAGATGACAAGGGCATGAGTGACTGTTCGGAGGGCCTCCCGATCCAAGAAAGGGCGTAACTGGCGCACAACTCGAAGTTGTGCAAAGGCCCTCCTGGCCACGACTGCCACCTGCTCTTCGAGCAGGAGTCGCGAGTCCAGGAGGACCCCCAGATTCCGCACTGGATCTGAGTGAGGTAGTGCAACCCCACCCAGAACCAAAGATGACAACTTCCCGGATCTAGGGGGGCTGTCAATCCACAGCCACTCCATCTTACCAGGGTTCAGTTGAAGCCTGTTGTTCCCCATCCAGACCCCCACAGCCTCCAGACACTGAGATAGGGCATCGACCGCATCACCTACTTCACCCGGGATGGAGATGTATAACTGGGTATCATCAGCATATTGGTGATACCTCATCCCGTGGTTACGGATGATCTCGCCCAGCGGCTTCATGTAGATGTTGAATAGGAGAGGAGAGAGAACCGATCCCTGCGGCACCCCACAAGACAGGGGTCGCGGGTCAGCTCTCTCCTCCCCTATCAACACCGACTGGGAACGGCCCTGGAGGAAGGAGGCGAACCAGCGCAAAACCACGCCGCCCGCCCCCAACTCCCTGAGCCGCCCCAAGAGTATACCATGGTCGATGGTATCAAAAGCCGCTGAGAGATCTAAGAGAGCCAGGATGGACGCACTCCCTCCATCCCGCCCTCGCCAGAGATCATCCATAAGCGCGACCAATGCAGTCTCTGTCCCATATCCCGGCCTGAAACCTGACTGAAAAGGGTCCAGATAATCCGTTTCTTCCAGAATCCTCTGGAGTTGCAACGCCACCACCTTCTCAACCACCTTTCCCAAAAAGGGAAGGTGGGAGACTGGGCGAAAATTGCCCAGAATAGTAGGGTCCAAAGACGGTTTTTTGAGGAGGGGGTGCACCAGCGCCTCCTTAAAGGCAGCCGGGAACACCCCCTCACTCAAGGACGAATTTATAATCGCCAGGACCCAGCCACATGTCACCTCTCTAGCTGATTTCACCAGCCAGGAGGGACATGGGTCAAGTTGACATGTGGTGGCATTTACAATCCCAAGGATCCTGTCTACTTCATCAGGCCCAACAGGATCAAACTGCTCCCAGATAACATGGTAAGTACGAACCTCTGGCATCTCCCCAGATCTTGTCTCACGCTTGGAGTCCAACTTGGAATGAATCTGAGCGATTTTGTCCTGCAGATGCTCAGAAAACTCTTCCGATCGGCCCTGTAGATGGGTTTCCCCTTGCTCCCGACCCAAGAGCGATCTTGTAATCTTAAACAGGGCCGTCGGACGGCATTCTGCGGACGCAATAAGAGCGGAGAAATATTCACGTTTCGCCGCTCTTACCGCCACAAGGTAGGCCTTAACAGCGGCTCTAGATTGTGTTCGGTCAGATTCCGTCTTCGTCTTTCTCCAGCGGCGCTCTAGACGTCTCTTAACCCTCTTCAAAGCCCTCAACTCCTCCGTAAACCACGGAGAGTGACGGGCCGAACAGGGCCGGACAGGTCGCATAGGCGCGATCTTGTCCAGGGCTCCGGCTGCTGCCTTGTTCCAGGCTGCAGCCAGGACCTCCACTGGACCGTGAAGCAAGTCCTCGGGAATAACCCCCAGCTCCTTCTGAAACCTCACTGGGTCCATCAGTCGCCGGGGGCGGACCAGTCGAATAGGTCCCGCCTCCCTGCGGAGTGGGGTAGCACAAGAGAGTCTCAGGGTCACCAGGGTGTGGTCTGACCATGACAATGGGGAAAGATGTAACTCTCCCCTCAGATCACATTGCCACTGCTCGGACAAGAAAACTAAATCCGGAGTGAGACCACTGTCATGAGTCAGGTCACGAATAATCTGAGACAGGCCCATAGCTGCCATGGTAGCCATGAACTCCCGGGCTGCCTCCGAGGACCGCCCCAGGGACGGCAGATTGAAATCCCCCAGAACCATAAGTCTGGGAAACTCCACTGCCAACCCCGAGACAGCCTCGAGCAGTTCAGGCAGGGAGGTTGCTACGCAGCAGGGAGGCTGGTACAGCAGCAACACTCCCAACTGTTCTCATGAACCCAACTTGAAAAACAGGGTCTCACGTCCGGTCACTTGTGGAGCAGCGCCCCTGAAGGCCACAAGGGACTCTCTGATGACCACTGCTACCCCTCCTCCTTTACTGGCTATATCAGGCTATTTACTACCATATTGTAATTTAATCTATTCTTTCCTTGTCCTATGTCTACATTAATGACTATATTCAATGACTGCCCCCTCTCCCCTTCTCATAAATTCCTATTACTAATTCAGTTACAGAACATATTGTCTAATTCTTTTTTTCTGGTTTTCTTGTGCAACTATGGGACAAAAATCATATTTGATTTTTAAACAAAAACTCAAGGAACTGTTGCTATTCTACGGCAAATTGGGCACCTCAAGCTCTGTTACATGATCAGCAGCATGACTGTGAACTTAGACATTCCCTAGACTCCCTCACCCCATTAACTGCCTAAGTTAGGAGTATTAAACGAGTTAAACATTCTTTGAGCAAAAAAGATACTGTCTGACTCATCAGAAACATAGTGCAGGCTTCAATAAAATGAGCAACTCATCATTAAGTCTTCAATTAGTAGCATTCATCAAAAAACAGTTTCTTAGCACTATAATGAGAAGTTTTCTACACAGGGCGACTCCTTTTCTACAGGTTCATTTCATAAAGTTTTTGAAACCTCTCCTTGAAATCTACCCAAGGAGAAATAATCCTTTTAATCTTTCTCAAAGATTCAAGTACCTCAAACTTGCCACAGCATCCTAAGAAAGACTTGATTTCAAGTAAAAGTAGAACAGGAGGAGACTATGAAGAGATTACTCAAGAAAGCTAGAGGATAACCAAGTTGGCCAGCCTGCATATGTAGCCACATTACTCAGATTGCCTAACAACAGGGATTGTGAGGTATGTCTGCAGATAAATGGCTCACTGAAAGGGTTAAATGGCTCAATGAAAAGATCTGTGTCAGGTTCAGATGGAGAGAGGAAGCGCTTCTCCTGACAAAGTTCACTGAAAGGTTTTATTTTCCCTTCATTAAATCTCACACGATGAGGGAATTAATACACATCTCCATAGAAGCAACCACAGCATCAAGAAAGCACTGCAACTTTGAAAAGTCGGCCATCTGAGAGCTATCTCAAAGTTAGCATCCTTCCTTCCCAATCTGACCCCTTTTCGGGCACAGAAAACTAGGGCAAATATGAAAGGAATAGAGCTCAGTGCTAATATTTAGGAAAATCGTACAGGAGAAAAAATGGATTAGGAAGATACCTCTCAAGAGACCAACCAGGTCAGAGAAATGCAATCTTTCTAGCTCTCAGGAAAGCATGTTTGGGATTCTCAGGAAATCACAGGCACAACTTCAAAATGGCTGTCACAGGGACATAGTTATTCATCAAATGAGAAAGGGCTGGTGAACAAATTATAATAAAGTAACAACAAAACCACCTTAAGTGTACAAACATGCACCATAACTTCTACCACATCTTCCCACATCTACTCAAAATAACTTCATCATGCAGCAGCCCAAAACTGGGAAAATAGTCATGAAACCCACTACACCAAGGGTCGGCAAACTTTTTGAGCCGAGAGCCATTTTGGTATGCTCGTGCACATTTTGAAGTGCTCGAGAGCCAGGGGGCGGGGTTTGCGGGCGGGAGCCAATCGCGTGGAAGGGGGCGCTTTGGCGCGCGCTGATTGGTGGAGGCTCAGAAGGAAGGGCGCTGCCACCAATCAGCATCTCCGTTTCTTCTCCAGGGTTCTTCTCCTGTAGAAGAAACAGGGACGCTGATTGGTGGAGGCTCAGAAGGAAGGGCGCTGCCACCAATCAGCATCTCCGTTTCTTCTCCAGGGTTCTTCTCCTGTAGAAGAAACAGGGACGCTGATTGGTGGAGGCTCAGAAGGAAGGGCACTGCCACCAATCAGCGTCTCCGTTTCTTCTCCAGGGTTCTTCTCCTGGAGAAGAAACAGGGACGCTGATTGGTGGGGGCGCCCTTCCTTCTGAGCCTCCACCAATCAGCGTCTCTGTCTCAGCGTCTTCTCCAGGGTTCGCGCCGCTTCCGGAGACCGGCTTTCTGATGTCGGTCGGCAAAGATGGAAAAAGAGCCAGCGTCAGGAGGCCAAAGAGCCAGATCTGGCTCGCGAGCCGCCAATTCCGACCCTTGCACTACACCATTGACCCCACATTTGTGTTGCTGTCAACTGCAACAGAAACAAAGCAATGTTGGCTTCTTCACCATCTGCTGCCTTACAGACAGACTTATTTTCAAAACAGACCCACTTTACTCCATGCGGTAGCCTACCCACAGCTGGACAATTAGCCAAGATGTTTATACATGTTTATACGTTTACTGCCTACACCAGAGCTTTCCAAACTTGTAACGTTGGCGACACACACCAGTGGCAGCGGTGGCGCAGCCTGCGGTGTCCTGGTCTCTTGCGCAAAAAACCCGGAAGCGCTGATGGGGGGAACCGAAAGAAGCGGCATCCCCCCATCAGTGCCGTCGCGCTGCCGGCAGTGGCGGTGCTGATTGGCAGGGGTGCCACTTCTTTCGGTTCCCCCATAAGTGCTTCCGGGTTTTTGCGTGACACAGCAGGACACTGCAGGCGACACAGTAGTGTGTCGCGACACACACTTTGGAAAGCTATGGCCTACACGGAACCCCAGAAAGGGTCATCAGCAACCACGGGGTTCAGTTCACCTCCAAATTTTGGAAACAATTCTTGAAGTTAATAGGAGTAGAACAAGGCTTAAGCTCCACCCATCATCCGGAGATGGACGGGGCGAGTGAACAACGGAACCAGATATTGGAGCAATACCTAAGATGCTACATCAGCTAACAGCAAGATGATTGGGTAGACTTGCTACAGTACCTTTTGCAGAAGTGGCATACAACAACGTGATACATCAAAGCACAGGCTTTACCCCTTTTCAGGTAGCAAATGGGCAAGATTCTGTAGCAATCCCAGAATTACCAAAGGAACAGACTAACATCCTCTCCCTGGATGAGTGGGTCAATCAAATGACAGACAACTGGCTGGTGATTGAAAAAGCATTAGAGCAGAGCTTTCCAAACTGTGTGTTGTGACACGTTAGTGTGTTGGCTGCAGTGTGTAGGTGTGTCGTGCGAACGTAACGTACTTGCAAATGAAAGTATGGTACCAAACAAAATTAAAGCGTCATTTTACCTCAAAACACAGTCATTTGTCAGAAAAACCAGTAGAATACTTTATTGAGCTTTCAAAATCTATAAAGAAGCAGTCCGCATCATTCACAAAGAGAATGAAGACATCAGAGAAAGCTCAAAAGGCAAGTTACTTGGTTGCTCAAATAATTGCCCAAAAAAAAAGAACCCACACACTATTGCTGAAACCACCATAAAGGAATCTTGCTGTGCTACTGTTTGAACAATGTTTGGGCCCGAATTTGAGAGAGACGTTAATAAAATCCCTTTGGCAGATAACACGACTGGAAGACGTATTCAAGACATGTCTGATGACATTAAGCTGCAAATGAAGGTTATTTTTCAAGACGATAATATGATCTTTACATTGCAATTAGACGAATCAACAGATGTCAGTGGGTTAGCACAATTACTGGTTTTTATACGTTTCATTCATACTGACAGAATTATTGAGCAATTCTTGTGTTGTCTAGAACTTCCAATGAGAACTAGAGGTGAAGACACATTTAAAACTTTAGATTGCTTCATGAAGGAAAATAATTTGCAATGGTTAAATTGTGTAGGAATATACACAGATGGCGCACCCTCAATGGTTGGTTCAACAAAAGGTTTTATAGCTTTAGCAAAGAAAGAGAATGAAAATATTATAATTACTCGTTGCTTTTTACATTGTGAAGCACTAGTCGCGCAAACCATTGGAAATTAATTAAGAAAAGTTATGGACAAAGTGGTTCAAATGGTCAATTACATTACAAGTAGACCTCTTACATCAAGATTATATGCTTATATTTGTGAAGAAATGGGGACAAGGTTTAAAAAGCTTCTACTACACACAGAGATTTGTTGGCTCTCAAGAGGTTGAGTGCTTTGTCGTGTATACGAATTGAGGGAAATGATGTTTGAACTTTTTGAGGAAAATCAGCAAAATGAATTCTGTGATCTAATTAAAAGCAAACTTTGGTGCACAGAATTGGCATATCTTGCTAGCATATTTGAATATTTGAATAAAATAAACACCAGTATGCAAGGAAAAGGAGAAAATATCTTAACAGTGGTAGATAAAATTTGTGCTATGTGAGACAAAATAGCAATTTGGAAAAGGAAAGTGAAAGAAGGAAATTTTGATATGTTTTCCAAAACTGCTGAGTGCGAGCTAAAATGTGATATCAGCTTGCTAATTGTTGACCATTTAATATTGCTCGGAGAGAAAGTTCATCATTACTTCCCAAATGTTGAAGTCCAAGACTATGATTGGATCAGAAATCCATTTCTTTCAAATGCAACAAGGAACTTCTCACTTATTGAAGAAGAAGAATTAGCTGAAATAAAAAATGATCAAAGTCTGTTAATGATATATGAAGAGGGTGACTTAGACAGCTTTTGGATTCGTGTTTCAAAAATGCATCCAAACATAGGTAAAAACGCGTTAAAAATTCTTCTGCAGTTTTCTACTACATACAT
Organism: Charina bottae; assembly: GCA_023362775.1. Taxonomy (NCBI): domain Eukaryota; kingdom Metazoa; phylum Chordata; class Lepidosauria; order Squamata; family Charinaidae; genus Charina; species Charina bottae. The sequence goes on along the minus strand of JALMGJ010000030.1, from coordinate 2,455,502 downwards.
TTGTGAAGTATCCTTTTCAACGATGACAAATTTAAAGACACTGAAACGTGGAAGCTTAAAAATGCTTGATGACGAAATGCGAGTGTCTTTATCTAATATTCCACCAAATATTCAAAAGCTGTGTTCATCCCATCAACCTCATACATCTCATTAAAATGGTAAGTAGTTATTGGTGTTACTCAATTTTTTAAAATTCTTGCACATTTACATATTGTTACTCATAAATGACAACAATCTTGGAAATGTATGTCATTATCTTACAAATCATGTATTTTTAAAAATATAAATGAAAGGTTTTCATGAGATATATTGTGTCCCCATACATTTCGCTATTACAATTTGTGTGTGTGTCGGTATCTCTTATAAAGGGTTAGTTTAACCTCCAGTTTGCTAGTAAAACTGAATTACTGTATCGCGAAATGATGCATGTCTAAAAAGTGTGTCACCAACATGAAAAGTTTGGAAAGCTCTGCGTCAGAGGAAGCAAAAGCAGACTACAAAAAGTACGCTGATCGGAAAAGAGCCCCGGAATGGCCTATGAAGGTGGGGGACAAAGTTTATTTGTCCACAAAGTATTTTAAATCAACCCAACCCTCGAAGAAACTAGGACCCAAGTATCTAGGCCCATTCCCGATTTCTAAGATTATTATAACTGCAACTGCCCAAAAATTTGAAATAAATTCATCCTGTCTTCGACTGCAGCTTACTAAAACCAGTCCGAGACTCAGAGCGCTGGCACCCCAACGTTCCCCTCTGCACCCACAATGGTTGAAGGAGAGCAACACTTCAAGGTCTGATCTATCTTGGATGCCCGATGACAACGGGGGGGGGGGGCACTACAGTACCTAATCCAATGGAAACATTTTCCAAAATCACACAGCGAGTGGGTGGACAGCAGACACATCCGGGGGCCCCTACTGCTGCAAAGATTCCACGAGAAATGGCCGGGAAAACTCAAATGAAAAGAACTAACTTGTTTGTCTTGTAAATATACTAACTTTTCTTTTGCTTTATTTTTCAGATTCAGCTTTTCTCAAAGGGGAGGGGGGAGGTCATTCTTTCAGGAGGGCGGCATGTAAGGATGGAGCACTCCAGAGGCAATAGTTAAATGCATCTGGATGCACCACCGTAACATAGATTAGGTATGAGAGAAGGAGGAGAGATGCGCGGACCTGCAGGAAAACGATCAGACAGCAATTCACACCTAGAGAAAAGAAAGTGAGCGATCCCTACAGAGACGAGCTGCCAGTGCCGATCGCTACGAAGCCGGAACGAGGCAGATGTGCGATAGAGGAAAGACTTTGAATGGGCAGAAACGGGAACAGAGGGAGGGGCGAAACTAATGAGGACTGAAACGTTTAAAAATCAGAACCTTGGTGGGAAAAAGCCATTTGTGGCTTAAATGGAGGATGGTGCTTATCCTAAATAAAGAACTCCATATGTCTTTCGCGGCTTATATTGAAAGTTACTTCAATTAGGATTTAGAAGACCAGAGCCTCACAGAAACATGCTAGGCCACCTCCTGGACTATGCGTTCCAGGGGCAGCTTCTTCTGAACAGTTTAGAAGATTGAAAACCATGCTCAGAACATGTTAAACCAGAGGAAAGAAGTTGACTTCTGGAAATCACCAAACTGCCCCCATGGCTTGGGAGGAGGTCTAGTATGCTTTCAAGGAAACCAGAATGTTCTGGAACTCTTTGGAATGTTTGGTTCCCAACTTGCACAACCCTACTGCACACTGTACCCCATATTCATTCAATTAAAGGGAAACTCCTCTATTATAATCTCCTGGCTTGCTGACTTGAATCCTAGTGTTTTGGCATAATGGTTTGGCAAACATCTTATTAAAAACAAGGACAAAATGTAAAATCATATGCAAAACCCTTGGAATACTCATAACCACCATATACAATAATAATTTTCCAGTTGAAAGCAATGTCAGCATAAATCTGTTATGGTTCTACTGCAGAAAGAAATCTCCAGAGTTTACTATTTTTTCAAATGTATCTTAAATTATTTTCTGTGTAATCAGTAAATCTCACACATCACATTTCATTTTGAAATATCTCCTGTCATTGTCATTTCTCAACCTAAGGTCCATCTTTCTTTTATCTTTCTCCAATTCTTTTACTTCTCAAAAAAAGAATAATGGAACTTTGAGCATATTCCTGTCTTGAATCTATCAAAGATTTTACCCAAACCATTAACTCAAAAATTCAATTGACTTCACTGAAGCATTATCTAATTTCAAAGGAATGGAATTAAGGAGACTTCTCTACCCCCATATATAGATAAGTATCTTCATGCTACATGTTATGTTTAACCAGAAATACAATCTACCATTCTAAAAATCTCCTACAATATTCTTGAGTACCTTCCGGCATTTACCATCCTTCTTAACAGATTTCAGAACAGATTTTTTCCTGTTAATAACTTTATTGAAGTTTTTAATAAACAGAGTAAAAACTAATACAAACTAAACTAGAAGAAAAAAGAAAAAGAAAAGTTCAGAAGGTGCAGAAAAAAGAAAAAAGTAGAAAAGAAAAGAAAAAGAAAAAGGCAACGAAGACAGTAATAAAGAAGTGGCTTCCAACCTTCATTTTATTTTTTATTTTATTTATTTTAATTTTTATCCTGCCTTTATTATTTTTATAAATAACTCAAGGTGGCGGACATACCTAATACTCACACTGAGCATAAGCTAATATACTAACTTTTCACCCTCTTTTAAAGTTACAAATAATAAAAAAGCTCTTTTCCCCATAGCCTAACTTTTATCTATATGCAATCCACAAATCATCATCTTTTCAATCCTAGTTCAGCAAAAAGTCCATTAGGAGTTACCAGAAATATCAAACAAATAATTTATCCCTGGTCACATAGTCCAACTTTATATTCCTTCTTTTTGCTCTGCAGTCTTGACCTTTAAATCATTCCTATGGCATTGCAGGCTTTGATCTTTGCCATTTAAAAGGAGTCTTCAAAGCTTACACCAGCCTTCTTTGTAAATCCCATAAAGAAGGCATTGTCCAGGATTTCTTGTCGCAGCTGTTCCATGTCCAGATCCTTTTCTTGATTTGTCTTTTGTATTCCCATTTTGGTAATCTCAATTTTCTTGTCTTCCATGCCTTCAAACTCTATAACATCTATGTCAGGTAAATGTTTTTTAAAGTTTTTCTCATCATCTTCTAAAAGTTTATCCATTGAAATTTGTATCCTTTCTGAGTTATTAGTTATTAATATTTCAGTCCATGTTTCAAAAAACTCTTTAAGATAACAAAAAGTTATAGCCGGCTTATCCATTTTAACTCTTTTCTGCCTGGTCCTTTAATTCCTTCTAGTGTCCATTTGCAACCTTCATCAAGCCTCAGATGGGTTTAGTTCTGTTTCAGTCATTTCCCATGAGTATATCATTTAATTATATACTTGTTTTTCAAATCTTACAGCAAAAATAACCAATATTCCAAATCTCTCTGGTCTCCCAATTTGTTTAAAACTTTTAAAAATCACTCAATCAATCAATTTTTATTTCGGTCATAGACCAGACCAGCATACAACTAATAACAACAATTACGCTAAAATAGAAATAAAATAAATATAAAAAGTCATATTGATAGCATAAAATAAGGATAAAATTAAGGTAAAATTACGGAGTACAGATATTTAAAAAGCATAATTTTACAATGAATAATCTATATACTATAAATAACTAGGGCAAATAGCTATAAAAGGGCATAAGTAATACTAGAATTTGTATAACACTACGAGAATGTAAAGCTATGCTAACTTATATTTTCAAATCAAATCAATTTAGACCAGCAAACAAAACTAAAAATTCACATCTGGTTAGAATAAAAGAAAAAACACTTAAAATTCTAAGAAAAATTAGAAGAGATATTGTGGCATGCTGTACAGATTATAGAGCAATATTTAGCTGTGGTCAATGAAGTAAAATCAGATTGGTCTGATAAAAACAGTTTGAGGTAAAAAGAATCCGAACGACCTGGATATTTGGTAAAAAATTGAGATAATTATTCCTGGCGATTTTTTAAAAATCAAAATCCCCCTTTTTTTGTTTTTGCCAATTGTATATTATTTTAAATTCTTAAGTCTCTGTTTAAAATTTCTTAAATCCAAAGAAGGTAAAACTCACCAGGTGTCAAATTAAGCTCACTGTTTTGAAGGTCTCTAATATCCATAAAGTGGTTAAATTGAACATTTCCGAAAGTGATTAGAAAGTGAGTTTGGCTGGCTTAGTGTCCTTATGAAAGGCTCCGCCACTGCTGAGAGCAAAGATGTCATCTCCCTTGGCTCCTGGTGCCCAAAGGGAGACCACTGTTTTACGGTCTCCTTGCGAGGAGCTGCCATTCAGAGCATTCATGGGTGATCTCCTAATCTCTCCTTCTCTGGAGAGATTCAAGGACCAGTCTACTCGCTGGTTTTTTGTTCTTCACAGTGTCGTTGTCTCTGCTCATTTAGCCATGACTCACACCAGAAGCCCAGAACAGCAGATTTTGATGAACTCAGACAGAAGGTAGGTTAGACTCAATGGCTCATTGAATGGAAGCTCATCCATGTACTTTCTCTGAAGGAGAAAAATGTCCAGGAAGCATGGGAATCCTGTGGAACAAGATCCTGAAGGGGCAATTGTGAGCAATTCCTAGTAGGAATTTCTTTCTCAAATGCCGAAAAGAAAAAATGAAGTCTGTAAGAAAAGGACATAGGAATGTATAACCAAGGCAGACACCAAAAATTGTAGGGATTGACTAGAAGAGAAACTGTAGGGATTGAGTCAGAAAAGCTAAACTGCAGAATGAACTGAACAAAACAGCTTTCCAGGTTCCCCTTCACTGGAGTTCTACAGACAGCAATCTGTCTGAAATATTTTAGCAGATCCTGTACAAGCAGGAGGTTGAACTAGAATATCTGATAATGTATATTTCCAAGGAGTCGGAGGATTGCCTGATTCAAAGGAGGATTAAAACGAAAAAACGAAAAACCAGAAGCACTGTTCTAAGTAGAAGAGATATACTAACAGTCAGAAAATGACCCAAAAGAAAAGATGAAACAATATATTTAATAGATCTCTGAGAGGCTATAAAATTTGCCTTGACAAAGAGCTCTGCACCATAGAGCTGGTGTGATTCTCTTTGCCCAAGCAAAGAGACAACACAATTTGCCCACATCTCCCACCGGCTACTTGCAAAAGCCAGAACAGAAACTTCTTCCAACTTTGGCAAGTCCTGCTGCAGAAGGCTGAGAAGAGACCACGACCTTGCAAGGTTCTCCAGCACCAGAAGAGGATTCTGTAGGGGGTTCTGCTGAGGAGAGGCTGCAAAGAAGAGCAAAGCCCAGCCCAGAAGAGCAAAGTAAAGCAAGGTTGCTCCTGCTTTACTCTTAGAAGCCCCCCTTTGAAGATTTGCATAGCCCTGATAGTTTAAGGGCTGAGACAATGTTTTAGAAGCACTTCTCTAATCCACACTCAGAACCAATTAAAGGGATCACTAAGATTTACTGCTCAAACTATCCCTTTGGGAAATGATAGCCCCTTTGCACTCCTTTTCAAGTTTGAATGGTTTGAGTACCATGAACATCCCAAAAGTTGCCTCCCTAGCAGTTTGTTGACTGTCCATCTTGTGATGGTGCTCAGTGGTAGAACTTTTCAAATCTTATGTGGCTTTGCGCATATGTAGCATGTTTATTTGCTTATTTAAAAGAAAAACGACTCTGAATTTTATGTACTTCTCCCCCCAAAGGGGGTGGGGAGAGATTAAACAAGAAAAAGCTCATCCATGTACTGTTACTGTAAACTCAAAGAATCTAAGAGATGATCCTCTTATTTTAATGGTGAACTATTTGGAGAAAACTGACCTATTAGGGTAAATATAATAGACTGAAAATCCCATTATAAACATACTAGACAACCTGTGAGCTGTTGGGTCATTGTTTCAGAGGTATTTCCTTACCAGTTTCCTCAATGCCTTCAACAATGGCAGAGCTTCTAATGTCCTGGAAAAGTTCTTAAAAATTCAGGGAGACATTCAGAGATGTATCTGCCTTGAAAGTAGCCCATGTTGAACTGTACAGCACAGTCAAACATCAGGAGTTGACCACAGGAAATGTTTTATGACATTTTGTATTATGTCATAAAATTTTTATGTAATTTTTATGTCATAATTTTTTAAATAAAATTTGTCTAATTTCTATTCCACGGGAGTCATGGGTCCCAGATTTTGGACGCATTCTGTAAGTTAGCCCATTTGAGGTACCTTGGTTCAAAAATTGTTGGCGTTTCACCCAGTTAAAGATTACAAGTATCAAACAGACACCAGAGTTTTAGTAGTATATTTATTTATTTATTTGTTTAATTTATATGACTGCCCATCTCCCCCGATGGGGAACTCTGGGCGGTTCACAATAAAATAAGTTAAAATGAAATCTAAAATATATAAAACCTCAATTATACAATACAATAAATAATTATAAAATTATAAAATCCAGATGGACGATGGAATTAATTAAAAGAAGGACATTATAAAATTAGGGGATTAACCACCCCCATGAGGAACTATCCCTTCCTTCTTCCCATGCCAGGCGGCAGAACCAGGTCTTCAGCTCTTTCCTATAGATAGATATGCAGCCACAGTAAATCACCACTGTAACACGGTACAATGCTAGTTTAGTTTTTTTTAAGTTATTGATATGGAGCACGCATGACAAGTATTTCAAACAGAACATGGGCAGGTGATTCGTCACATACTTAAAAGGCGTTACAAGGTTTCACAGATCAGTTATGGCACATATTAATCAAGTTTATGAAAATGGAGGGCTAACTTGTCTACATACTGTAAGCTTCCTATCAGCATTTTGCTTATACAGTACTGTTTACTTTAAATTTTAGTTGCTGAGTAGCATATTGGAACTCAGAACCTTCAGAATAGTTTTTCCCCCCTCAAGAGTATTACTTATCTTTGCCAGACACTCAAGTGATGTTAAGAGACCACAATATGTGCATGAGAAGATGTTACACACTGGGGCAAACTTGACCTTCAAAAAGGTATGGCATCCACTTGAATCAAAATAGAACAGGACTGCTGGCACATCAAAAATGTGGCAGAGCAAACTTTAAACTGAATCCTGGAGGAAAGATGAAAGGAGCCCAGAACAACTTGTTCAAGATTCGTAATCTCTAAGGATGGCAATGAAAACAGGTTCAACTCTCAAAACGGGGGCGATTTAGAAATAGGCCATGAATGTGTAACAGAGCAAAGTAGGTAGGTAAAAAAGGCCACAAGAGAAAATAAACCCAAGACGTATGGACTGAGATATCTTACATAATAGGGGTAGATAGCCTAGTCTTCTCCAGATACTTTGGATTTCACATCACTACTGTATGCTCCCAGCTAGTATGGCCACTGGCAATGAACCAAGGGAATTGCAATCAACAATACCTAAAAGGCACCAAGATCCCTATCCCTGTTGTACAGGTATTTCTCTGCAAATAATTGAAACCTCTAAATCAAAATAGTGAGAATAAAATGCTTGATTTTAAGAAAAAAATTGGACACAGTAGAAATGAATATGAAGAGAATTTTATTTTATTTTTATTTATTAGAAACTTACATGGCCGCCTATCTTATACAAGATGAGCCACCTAGGATTATAATCAGTAAAAGCAGAATAAATAAAACCAACCAAACCTCATGGCAACACCATATATCTCAGCACTGCAATATCCCATAAAATACAAATTTTATAAGAAACTTATTAAAAATTTATACATTTATAAAATTCTACATATTCAAGCATTTCCTGGGCTCACTAAATCAGGAAGATACGGCCTTACTGGATGCAAAGTCTAAACAAAGATGTTGGTATTGCTCTAAATTCTGAGGGACCGTCTCATCCCCATAACTTCAAACCGTCCCACTCAATTATGTAGAGAGGGCATGCTTCGGACCCCGTCGTTAAGGGAGTTTCGTTTGACGGGGTCCAGAAGGCGGGCCTTCTCGGCAGTGGCACCTGCCCTTTGGAACATTATGCCCCCGGAGGTGAGGCAGGCCCCGTCGCTCCTGTCCTTCCGGAAGAACTTAAAGACCTGGTTTTGCCGCCTCGCTTGGGATGGGAACAGGAATAGTTCCTCATGCGGATGGCTGGTGCCATAGAGCCCTTTTAGAAGATCATTGTATTGCCTCTTGGATTTTATATTTAACTTATTAATAATAATGATTACACATCGTATTTTTATATCTATTTTATAGTATGATTTTAATTTTTGTGTTTGTAAACTGCCCAGAGTCCCCTTTGGGGGAGATGGTGCGGTGATAGAAATTGAAACATACATACATACATACATACATACATACGTACGTACGTACGTACATACATACATACATACATACATACATACATACATGTCAATCAGAGCATAGCATCAAAGTAACTTGAGAATTAAAAAGGGTAGTTTCCTCCACAGTCAGTGCCAATATTAATCCACAATATAATTAATATAATATTGCTTAGGAACTTGCTGAATTGGAGAACGAATGGATTTGGTAGGTGGGGAAACAATGACTACTTTAACCTCGATAAAGACCAGTCTGCCCTATTCTAGTGCCATCCAGATTTGTTAGGACTACAAATACTAGAATTTCCAGCCACTTTGGCCAACACATCTTGTCTCAACGTATCCGGAAGGTACTAGAATGGGGAAGGCTGAGGTACACTGATAAAGAGATATTCCAGTCACAGTTAAGATGTAGTATTTTTAGACATCTTAAAAGACTATCCTTAAAACAGCTGTCATGAAAGCAACCAGAAAAGAAGCAACTGAAGATAATCCTACTTGGTGGCCTGCACCTAGTGTGAGATGTGAGTTTTACTGAATTTACTGAAAACAGTGACCAGTGTCATCAAAATAGGGAGCACAGTGTTGAAATGGTAAACATAGAGATTTTTTTCCTACCCCTCAGAACTCAAAGGTCACTAAACAACACTGAAAGGCAGAAGATCTAGGAGAGACAAATGGCAATGTTTCTCATAACAGTTCAGTTATGAAATATTCCTACTATAGGATAATGATGACCCCCAATGTTGATAGCAATAAAATGGATTACAAAAAAGCAAATGGGGGCCACTAGGAAACCTGTCACACATTACCTCCAATATTAGAATCTGCATGTCTCTGCATAACATTTACTGGGAACACAAGCAAGAGGGTGTTACTGCACCATGCTTGCAGGCTTCCCATTTAAACCTGGCTGGTCACTGTGGGAGTGGGCTGGTCCATGAAGTCACGAAGAGTCGGAAGCGACTGAACAAATATACAACAAGCATAGGCCTTTGCTGTGTTCCTCTCAATGGTTCAAAGGTAACAGTGATACCCACTAGTTTGACCAAAATATTCATTCCATCCCATGCAGATTAAGATCCATACACATTAGAAATTTTGCCCGAGGGTGTGTGTGTGTGTGTGTGTGTGTGTGTGTCTGTCTGTCTGTCTGTCTATCCTTAGAATGTGAGAAAGCCCCATCCATCCATCCATCCATCCATCCATCCATCCATCCAATGTGAAAAAGCCACAACCTCTTACACTGAAATTTCAAGAAAGATAGCTATTAACTCCTCAGGATACAGATGATAGCAATGCTTCATTTTAACATGTTATTTTCCTTAGGCTTACCTAAAGATAATGCTCAAGGAATATAATATACTGCAACAACAAGAGCCTAATAGCTTTCTTTTTGAAGCAGACAAATCGCCACAGATTAGAGATGAAAGCCGGAGTCTATCCAAAGTTCAAGTGTTTGCTCTACAGACAACAGAACTTTTGTACTCATGACAAGAACGATAAGAAAGGAGAGCGGTTGGATACAGGAGACATTTTATTTATTTAAGTAAAATGAAACAACAAAACAAGGGTATTTTATTATTCAGTTGCAGAAAGATTCCCTTGACCAGACACATACATACACAACCTCTAGAAGCAGGGCATTTATAGAGCAACAGTATGTTGCTGTACCCAGTCAAGCTGCCCCATTAAGCTTAGGTCTAAAGCCAAGCCACCAATCAACTGTATTTTCCTTTATTGTGCACTAACAAGTGTGTTCCCTAAATGGAGAAGCATAACTTGTCCCTTTATGTGCACACAGTACAAAAGCTCCCTAGCTCTTTGAAAGCACACCTTTCTACTGTGTTGTAACAATTCAAAGAAATGTTTTAATGTAGCACAATTTTCAGCTTCTATAGTCCAAAATGGCAACTGCAAATCAGGAAAACCGTAGTAGTTATAACATTTTGAGCATAAAGCTTTTTCATTAGAAAGCTGCAGCATTGTTCCTTCCACAAAAAATACACATTACCACCATGAGCATGGGCACACACATGCATTCACACACACAAAGGATAACTTTGTGGTTGATATCTTTTAACGCTTGATAAAATCACAGAATGCAAGAGTTGGAGATACATCTAATATAATATAAATATACTATATTTATTATATTATATATTATATATTATATATTATATTATATTATATATTATATTATAATATATATATATATATATATATATACAGTGGGGCAAAAAAGTATTTAGTCAGCCACCAATTGTGCAAGTTCTCCCACTTAAAAAGATGAGAGAGGCCTGTAATTGACATCATAGGTAGACCTCAACTATGAGAGACAAAATGAGAAAACAAATCCAGACAATCACATTGTCTGATTCGGAAAGAATTTATTTGCAAATTATGGTGGAAAATAAGTATTTGGTCACCTACAAACAAGCAAGATTTCTGGCTCTCACAGACCTGTAACGTCTTCTTTAAGAGGCTCCTCTGTCCTCCACTCATTACCTGTAGTAATGGCACCTGTTTGAACTTGTTATCAGTATAAAAGACACCTGTCCACAACCTCAAACAGTCACACTCCAAACTCCACTATGGTGAAGACCAAAGAGCTGTCGAAGGACACCAGAAACAAAATTGTAGACCTGCACCAGGCTGGGAAGACTGAATCTGCAATAGGCAAGCAGCTTGGTGTGAAGAAATCAACTGTGGGAGCAATAATTAAAAAATGGAAGACATACAAGACCACTGATAATCTCCCTCGATCTGGGGCTCCACGCAAGATCTCACCCCGTGGGGTCAAAATGATCACAAGAACGGTGAGCAAAAATCCCAGAACCACACGGGGGGACCTAGTGAATGACCTGCAGAGAGCTGGGACCAACGTAACAAAGGCTACCATCAGTAACACACTACGCCGCCAGGGACTCAGATCCTGCAGTGCCAGACGTGTCCCCCTGCTTAAGCCAGTACATGTCCGGGCCCGTCTGAAGTTTGCTAGAGAGCATTTGGATGATCCAGAAGAGGATTGGGAGAATGTCATATGGTCAGATGAAACCAAAGTAGAACTGTTTGGTAGAAACACAACTCGTCATGTTTGGAGGGGAGAGAATGCTGAGTTGCATCCAAAGAACACCATACCTACTGTGAAGCATGGGGGTGGCAACATCATGCTTTGGGGCTGTTTCTCTGCAAAGGGACCAGGACGACTGTTCCGTGTACAGGAAAGAATGAATGGGGCCATGTATCGTGAGATTTTGAGTGCAAACCTCCTTCCATCAGCAAGGGCATTGAAGATGAAACGTGGCTGGGTCTTTCAGCATGACAATGATCCCAAACACACCGCCCGGGCAACGAAGGAGTGGCTTTGTAAGAAGCATTTCAAGGTCCTGGAGTGGCCTAGCCAGTCTCCAGATCTCAACCCCATAGAAAACCTTTGGAGGGAGTTGAAAGTCCGTGTTGCCCAGCGACAGCCCCAAAACATCACTGCTCTAGAGGAGATCTGCATGGAGGAATGGGCCAACATACCAGCAACAGTGTGTGCCAACCTTGTGAAGACTTACAGAAAACGTTTGACCTCTGTCATTGCCAACAAAGGATATATAACAAAGTATTGAGATGAACTTTTGATATTGACCAAATACTTATTTTCCACCATAATTTGCAGATAAATTTGTTCCGAATCAGACAATGTGATTGTCTGGATTTGTTTTCTCATTTTGTCTCTCATAGTTGAGGTCTACCTATGATGTCAATTACAGGCCTCTCTCATCTTTTTAAGTGGGAGAACTTGCACAATTGGTGGCTGACTAAATACTTTTTTGCCCCACTGTATATATATATATATATATATATATATATAAAATATATTATATAAATATAATATAAAAATACATCTAATATAATATAAAATCACAGAATGCAAGAGTTGGAGATACATCTAATCCAACCTCCTGCCCGAGAAGGAATTCACTACTGTAGCATCCCTGACACGTGGCCATCCGGCTTCTGTTTAAGCACCTCATGCGAAGGCTTAACTTTAAACTAATCTAACCTAGCCTAACAAAGCAAAAAAAACGGGGGGAAAAAACTTTCTCCTATATGACAAATGGCAAATCCACCATTTCCAAAGGCAGTTTGTTCCGTTACTGAACAGCTCTTACAAGCAGACAATTTTCTAATGTTCAACTGAGATCTACTTCCTTATAGTTTAAACTCTTTATTTCTTGCTCTGTGTTATGAAACAACTCTGATCAATTCAGTTTCACCTTCTACAAGATCACCCGTTATATTCTTGGACAGTTAGCTACCTCCCTGCAATCATCTCTTCTCCAAGTTAAAGATATTGAACAATCTCCAAACATTCCTCCTAAGTTCTTCCTCCCAAAGCCCTTATGGATGATCTTATAAACAATTATTTATTCAGAATAAAGCCAGTAAGAGATCTTGGCAAGCTTCAGAAACCAAATCAGCTAAATCTGTTTTTGCCAGTGAGCTGCATGCACAATGAAAATGTTCCTTTTGAGAAGCTGTATTGTACATGCTGCAGTAAAGCACTTCATCATTTACTAGGCCTTGGGGCAAGGATTTCATTCTTGTAAAGTAGATTATCATGACAATTTTCAAAATAGGAAAATGAAGGCTTATCTGTATTAATTTGCTGAAAGTTCAATAAGCGTACTGTGGCTTTACCGAAGAACCCCATTTTGTCTGTCTGGTTTGATATTACTGTACTGCTAATTCTGGTACTATCCTTACACTTTCATATAGCACTTGATAAATATACAAAGTGTAGATTTTGTGTAGTTATTCTTAAAAGCAGGTTAGTTGGAAGCAAACTAACCATACTCGTTTTTCAGATGGAAAATAAAGGTTGAGAAAGGAATTGCCAAAACCGTGAAGTGAGATGATAGCAAGAGTGGTCCAACTTTATCCACCAGATGGGCTTTACAGCTGCAATAACTGAGATTTACAAAACAGCACAGCAAAGAATCTTTCATGTTCATCCACAGATGAATCTGTAGCTTGAATCATGTCAACTGGATTTCTATTTTCTCAGTGGAAACGTTTCGCTCCTTATCCAAGGAGCTTCTTCAGTCTGAGCAAAGTTGGTAAGGGAATCCTAAATATGTTTCTAGGTAGCTGTGTGAAACATATTTAGGATTCCCTTACCAACTTTGCTCAGACTGAAGAAGCTCCTTGGATAAGGAGCGAAACGTTTCCACTGAGAAAATAGAAATCCAGTTGACATGATTCAAGCTACAGACAATTCCACCTGGATGACTGAGAACCTTCATAGACATATCCACAGATGAACTAGTCTATGTGCATGTTTAAACTGAACTTGTCTAATTTGGAAATCAATCAATTTGAATCATGCTTAAGCAAGGTCTATCTACTTAATATAGTATTAAGAGTAGTTCAGGACAATATATGGGCACTATTTATTTGGCTTACAACTAGCATAGAATCTTAGGGCATCTAAATATCAGAAAAATAGCACCAGTTATCACAGCTTTTGTGCTTTCTCACAGGAAGCAGAAGAGCACAAGGCATTGTGTCTGCTAGTACCTGTTGAGAGCCAGAGACTTTTCAGAGGACTGAAGCAGGAAGCAGTTGAGGTACTTTATCCTCCATAGAGTGGGATCGTCCAGAGGGCAATGCTTCTGAATGTATTCTGCCTGCCTTAAGACCTGAGGTCCTCTGTGCTTTCCAGGTGCACACGGGTCATGACTGGTCACAGCAACTACTCCAAGTCTCTGCTTCTTTTCCATTAAGGGAAATGGATTACTATTAATGGCAATGAAGGATTAGTTCCTTATGGCAAGTTTCTTCTCTTTGGAGAAGCCACACCATTATGCCCTCAGAGATGAAAGATATCAAATACAATAGACTCTCTCCCTACATTACTATGGGGGGGGGGAATCTGAGAATGAATGAGATCCTACTTCAGCAAAGGAAAGTCTGTTTTTAACTGAAAAGCAGTCATAAAATTAAGAAGCACCTGATAATCACAGAATGACTAATTTATGAATAAGGGTATTGAAAACTGGATAGTTTAAAAAGTAATAATTCAGTAATTCGATCATACCAAAAGTCATGACTAGAAGGACCTAGTGATTCCCTTACAAGGTTCATTTCAGAAAGCAGGAAGGGTTTGGGTGATTGGGCACCTGCTGCTATGTATGTTTTTATTATAATATGCTGATGGCCATCAAGAGGATCTGCAACAAAATGTACCACCTGTTAGAAAATGCAGGTGTATTTTCTGCATATTCATAATGATCAATCACTCCAACATAATGTCCTACAGAATGTTGGACTACAATTCTGGGAATTGCAAACTAGTAATGCTAATTAGCAATTATGGGCATTTATAGGACACATTTATAGAGTGCCAGGTTGAGGGTGGTAGGCAAAGAAGGAGAAAGGTATGATTGGAGAGGCAACTTCAGCAACTATATCCCTGCTGGTTGGCATGCTGGAAACAGGCCACAGCCAGGAAACCACACAGTGACTAATCTCTAGGAGACTAGGAGAAGGAAAGCCATTAGAACCAGCCCATCAGCTAATTACGAGAATGGGCTGAACCATCGGGTAAAGGCCTCCAGAGACAGTGGAGAAAAGTGAGAAGGGACACCCCCAACAGGAAGAAGTAAGTACCAGAACTGTCACTGAACCCACCTGCAACATAGCCAAATCAAAGACCACTCAGAAACCTTCTCCCCAGATGGACTACACATGGTGCCAACTGAGATGAGCTTGTTACAGCAGGAGCAGACATCTGGCTGTGTCATCTGCAATGACCCTCCTATGGCCCGGCTCATTGCACAAGCAACAAAAGGTGGCACAGCAGCACTCAAGCCCTCTAGGCTGTGACAAATAAGCGACATCTTCCTATTTTGCATTGGCAGAATGGATGCAAGGAAACCACAGGACATCAGATATGAAGGTATGGCAGGAGAGGGAAGGAGGAGTGGAAGAAGCATGCACTGGCCTAAGAAGGTCTAAAAGAGCAGCACAGGGACCAGAGGAGGGAAAGGCTGCATTGTTCAGGTCTACCCCTGCAGAACATGGGAGCCACAAGCAGCCTCGCCCTGCCCCCCCCCAACTCAGCCCAATCTTAAACCATCTCATGGCAAGTAGAGGCCATTCCAGATGAGGAAGGAATGAAGAAGAGCTAGCCACCCTTACCTTCAGAAGCTCATCAAGTGAATCCCATTTACAATCCTCCTCACATCCATGAAGTAAAGGTAAAAAGGAAAGATCAAGTCATCCAAAAGCTCTCAGAGAGAAGATATGCAGGAAGGAGATGGATATTCTGGCAGTATCAGAGGCAGAGAAAGAGTTTCCAGAAGATGGAGGATCCTCAACCACTAGTGCCCTAAGTAATGAGGAACCTCTGAATCCTCAGAGGAAATGAAGAGTCACACAACAGGACTCAACCTCATCTCTCTTAAGGCTCAGCTTCCAGATGAGGATTTTATGCAATTCACAGAGCCTAATGCTCTGCTTATTAGTGATACCTAGTAAGTCAGACTCCCAAAAACCCTACAGTTGGTCCCTGCAAGGAATCAATGGTTCTGAAAAAGGATTTCCCATAGGCTCCAGGGTGAAGCTCCAAGTGCCTTTTCTAGACTTCTCCACACAGATAATAAAGAAGTAGTGGAAGGAGCCCAGCCAAACTCAGGGCACCAATCATTCTAGTAGACAAACTGTATCTTCCACCCAAGGATATTGTGGAATGATTGATTAATTGATTTTCTATCCCGCCTTTATTATTTTTATAAATAAGGCGGCGAACATACCTAATACTCCTTCCTCCTCCTATTTTCCCCACAACAACCACCCTGTGAGGTGAGCTGGGCTGAGAGAGAGTGACTGGCCCAAGGTCACCCAGCCGGCTTTCATGCCTAAGGCGGGACTAGAACTCACAGCCTCCTGGTTTCTAGCCCAGCACCTTAACCAATAGACCAAACTGGATTACTATGCCTAAATTGGTAGCAGCCCTAATCTCAATATCAGTGGTTCCAAGAGAAGGAGAAGAGGCACTCACAGCCCCAACTGAACGTAGAACAGAGTACTAAAGCAATCCCGTGAAGTAACCGCACAGGTAATCAGGGCAGGCATGTCTGGAAACTGTTTACAATTTGCAGAAGGATTCACAACTTGGTGGTGGCATAACAGGGCCTGTGGCTGATGTGCTGAAAAGTAAATCAAGAGCCAACTATGTAGGCAAGCCCTTCTTAGGAAAGAAGCTATTTAGGAAGCTAATTGAGGAGTTGTTGTTTTATTTAGAGACCAGTTGTCCAATATTAGTACACTTGGAGAGAACAACAAAATAACAATTAACTGAGTTGACTAAACAAACTATTCCATGTTCAGACAGCATATATGCCTTTTAAGTTAACAATGCCAGAATTAAATACCTTTACAGCAATAGCAATTGAGCAGAACTTAGCAACCATTCTGGAGATTCTGGAGATGAAGAAGCTAATAGAAAGATGTGTTCTCCTTATCTGACCTGCAGGCACAATTGGCTGATAAAAGCGCGCTATTAAGTCCGACTGCCAGGCATGACAAAATGGGCAATGCAATAAGGCATGTGAGATTGACTTGATCAACCCTTCCAGATAGGAGCAAAAATGATCTTGTAAAGCATTTATATCTCCCGTCTAAACCCTTAGATGGCAAGGATTCTTTCTCCTGCATCTAGACAAGGATAAAGCTGTCCTGTGCAGGGCAAAGTTGTTAATAAATTACTGGCTGGGATAAAAGGTTTTCCAAACAAGCCTTCTTTACAGTAATAATGGAGTGTGTTATATTTGCTTGCTGTAAAGTCACAGACCAAAAATTAACATAAAAATTAAAAAAGGCTACATGAAGATAATTTGGCAAATTTATGATTATGCATATACAGTGGGGCAAAAAAGTATTTAGTCAGCCACCAATTGTGCAAATTCTCCCACTTAAAAAGATGAGAGAGGCCTGTAATTGACATCATAGGTAGACCTCAACTATGAGAGACAAAATGAGAAAACAAATCCAGACAATCACATTGTCTGATTTGGAAAGAATTTATTTGCAAATTATGGTGGAAAATAAGTATTTGGTCACCTACAAACAAGCAAGATTTCTGGCTCTCACAGACCTGAAACTTCTTCTTTAAGAGGCTCCTCTGTCCTCCACTCATTACCTGTAGTAGTGGCACCTGTTTGAACTTGTTATCAGTATAAAAGACACCTGTCCACAACCTCAAACAGTCACACTCCAAACTCCACTATGGTGAAGACCAAAGAGCTGTCAAAGGACACCAGAAACAAAATTGTAGACCTGCACCAGGCTGGGAAGACTGAATCTGCAATAGGCAAGCAGCTTGGTGTGAAGAAATCAACTGTGGGAGCAATAATTAGAAAATGGAAGACATACAAGACCACTGATAATCTCCCTCGATCTGGGGCTCCATGCAAGATCTCACCCCGTGGAGTCAAAATGATCACAAGAACGGTGAGCAAAAATCCCAGAACCACACGGGGGGACCTAGTGAATGACCCGCAGAGAGCTGGGACCAACGTAACAAAGGCTACCATCGGTAACACACTACGCCGCCAGGGACTCAGATCCTGCAGTGCCAGACGTGTCCCCCTGCTTAAGCCAGTACATGTCCGGGCCCGTCTGAAGTTTGCTAGAGAGCATTTGGATGATCCAGAAGAGGATTGGGAGAATGTCATATGGTCAGATGAAACCAAAGTAGAACTGTTTGGTAGAAACACAACTCGTCGTGTTTGGAGGAGAGAGAATGCTGAGTTGCATCCAAAGAACACCATACCTACTGTGAAGCATGGGGGTGGCAACATCATGCTTTGGGGCTGTTTCTCTGCAAAGGGACCAGGACGACTGTTCCGTGTACAGGAAAGAATGAATGGGGCCATGTATCGTGAGATTTTGAGTGCAAACCTCCTTCCATCAGCAAGGGCATTGAAGATGAAACGTGGCTGGGTCTTTCAGCATGACAATGATCCCAAACACACCGCCCGGGCAACGAAGGAGTGGCTTCGTAAGAAGCATTTCAAGGTCCTGGAGTGGCCTAGCCAGTCTCCAGATCTCAACCCCATAGAAAACCTTTGGAGGGAGTTGAAAGTCCGTGTTGCCCAGCGACAGCCCCAAAACATCACTGCTCTAGAGATCATCTGCATGGAGGAATGGGCCAACATACCAGCAACAGTGTGTGCCAACCTTGTGAAGACTTACAGAAAACGTTTGACCTCTGTCATTGCCAACAAAGGATATATAACAAAGTATTGAGATGAACTTTTGATATTGACCAAATACTTATTTTCCACCATAATTTGCAAATAAATTCTTTCCGAATCAGACAATGTGATTGTCTGGATTTGTTTTCTCATTTTGTCTCTCATAGTTGAGGTCTACCTATGATGTCAATTACAGGCCTCTCTCATCTTTTTAAGTGGGAGAACTTGCACAATTGGTGGCTGACTAAATACTTTTTTGCCCCACTGTATCAAAGCCAGCATTTTGCAACAGAAACTGCAATGATGCAAGATTTCATGACTTGCACAGAAATTTTACTAGAATGATCACTTAGTAAAGAAGCACATGGTCTACATCTTGCTTTCTCTCTTCCTTGTGGCAGTGATCAGGGATTTCTTTTTATCCTTATTTTCTGCTAGGACTGAAGAGAGCTGACTGAGATATAAAGCAATGTCTTGACCCAGATCTCCAAAAACACCAGAATATAACCCAATATTACAGATGCAGAGTTGAGACCATTGCACATGTTCTGCTGAGTTGCCCTCTATACTATACCTGGTGCTCAGAACTAATTTCAGCTTTCATTAACAGATGCTTGGCATAAGCTAGATATGTGCAGGGTTCTAAGGATATACCTCAGAAGATCTCTAAAGGGATGAAAGGCTAACAGTCTACAGTATTTGCTTCCTTCAGAACAGGTTATGCGGGGATATATCAGCAGATGGATTACAGAATGTCCTTCTCTGGTACATCCAGCCATAAGAAGCAATTAGATAGGTTTGCGCCTACTTCTACAGCTTTTGGTTGCACTGTATTACAGAGGGTACTTTAACTACCACATTGACCTTCCCTAAGAATACAGTACTTCCATAGCATATCCCTTTCCTGTTGTCTTCAATTTCAGTGACTAAGAATGGTAGCTGGACTTACCACAAAGAACCATTCTGGTCACTGAAAGCTGGACCTGACAATCCTACCCTACTCAAGTTGGAAACAAACTCAGAAAGAATTCAAATGACCAAGGCACAAACCACTAACTGCTTTACTGTGTTTGTTAACTATTATTTATTTATTTATTTATTTATTTATTTATTTATTTATTTATTTATTTATTTATTTATTTATTATTTAAATGTGTATTACTGCCCATCTCCTCCAACCAGGGAACTCTAATTATACATTGTTCCTGCATTTTATGTATGTTCTTGCCACTAGAGAGTCCTGTTGTTGTAGTAAATTATTCAGTAACTAAGTTGAAGTGTGATCAACTAAAATCAATCGAAGAGAATATTTGTAGCTCAGGGTTGAACTGTGGAGTCCTTGGTGCTCTCTGAGCCTTGTTTTCTTGCAGACGTTTCATTGCCAGGCTAGGCAACATCTTCAGTGCGAAAAAGGAGTGGGACTTGCTCTCTGTTTATATACCCTGGCTTGTTTGACTGAGTTAATTGCTTAGGGTCTATTGTGTTGTTTGAGTCAGTCAGAAGACACGATGAAAACTCTTTAATCTCACAACACATGGACAGACTTAATCATACTTTCAACTGGGAAACTGTGAGCATCTTAAACCAAGCCAAATCCAAAAATGCTAGAGAATTCCTGGAAGCTTGGCACTCAGACAAAGCAGCCATCAACAGACACATAGAGGTAAACAACATTTACATACCATTCATAAGAGACAATAGAAAAGCCAGAAGACCAAAACACCTCCTTGCCAGCAATCAACAACCAGATAGCCAAGATTATCTGATTAACAGCAAGATTAGCACCAGAGGTGCAATCAAACAACACAATAGACCCTAAGCAATGAACTATTAACTCAGTCAATCAACCAAGCAGCAAACAACAGCCTAATCAAGGAACTACTAAGGAGAGAACAACACCTCCACCAACACAAGCAAAGCAGGACAAGCCCTGGTACATAAACAGAGAGCAAGTCCCACTCCCTTTTCGCACTGAAGATGTTGCCTAGCCTGGCAATGAAACGTCTGCAAGAAAACAACAAGGCTCAGAGAGCACCAAGGACTCCACAACTAAAATCAGTACATGTGACTAAAAGGAAGTTGTTTCCTCCATGGGACAGGAAGAAGTCTTAATCCTCCCTTCCAGCCTTAAGTGGGCTTTCCTGGCAAGTCCAGGAAGTTTGTAGTGATCAGAAAGATAACTATAACTAAGCCCAACTAACCTTCCTTTTCTCATTAAACTCTTTCCAAACTACATCACAAAAAATGTATATAGTTATAGAGACAGCTGTCTGATTATAGTAGAGGAGGAATAGGCACTACAGACTGTACAACGTAGAGGCATACAAAACTCAACCAAGACCCCAACTAGCATTCAGGCTTGTAAGCAACCATTTGAGTAGCTAAAGTCTTTAACAGAGACCATAAAGGAAAGTAAATGTTTTATATGGGAAGGGAGTTGATTCTCTCTCTTTTGCAAGCAATCAACACAATACAAATGAGCAATAAAGGCATATACAGGCAAGCAGTGTGGGAAATCTGTCGGCCATTTGTCATTTTGTTTTGCAAGTATAATTCAGCTAAACATGGTCAATGGATTATTGTGGTGTTCTTTCTAGCCTCCACCCATTTTTAGCAATGTGTTCTTCCCACAAATTTACCCACTGTACAATGTTCTTGCATCAGCCAGTTCCCACGATACCATCAAGTTATGTAAAATGGGTCAGGCTCTTGAAAATCACTCTGGGCACACCCAGTTAAGGTCCTGGTGAAACACAGAGATATATAGCTAGAGGTTTTTAAGAGACAGTTTAAACCAATTGTTATTTTTTTCAAGGGAAAACAAAATAGATTTAAAAAGCTCATTTACCTTTGTAGGTCGTCAAGTCCTCTGACCATTGATGAGCTAGGGTTCAGCCTCAGGAAATTTTGCTTCAAATTGAGATGAGTGAGGTCCTGGCTATAAAAAAGATTGGCAGGCATATCCTCCAGGCTGCAACATGAGAGATCCACTGAGCTTATTCGCTGGGATGCAATCTAAAAACAAATCAAACCAAACCAAAAAAAAAAAAAGTTTAAAGTGCTTATTGGCTATGTAAGGATTCTTGACTGCTTATCAAATCAGTCCAGCCATAAAAGCTAAATGTATGCATGACATACAATCCAAAAAACGATAGAATGATCTCAATTCGAATTCAGGGTAAGCCATTTAACACCACAGTGATCCAAATATACGCCGCAACCACAGATGCTGAAGAAGCAGAAGTAGATCAGTTCTATGAGGATCTGCAGCACCTACTGGATAATACACCAAAAATAGATGTTATTTTCATTACAGGAGACTGGAATGCTGAGGTGGAGAGTCAAACGACACCTGGAATTATAGGCAAGCATGGTCTGGGAGAACAACATGAAGCGGGACATAGGCTGATAGAATTTTGCCAAGACAACTCACTGTGCATAACAAACACTCTCTTCCAGCAACCTAAAAGACAACTTTATACATGGACTTCACCAGTCCACTGACACTGAAATCAGATTGACTACATCCTTTGTAGCCAAAGGTGGCGGACATCTATACAGTCGGTAAAAACAAGACCTGGAGCTGACTATAGTTCAGATCACCAACTTCTTATTGCACAATTTAGAATCAGACTCAATAGAATAGGGAAGACCCACAGATCAGTTAGATATGAGCTCACTAATATTCCTAAGGAATATGCAGTGGAGGTGAAGAATAGATTTAAGGGACTAGATTTAGTAGATAGGGTCCCGGAAGAACTATAGACAGAAGTTTGCAACATTGTTCAGGAGGCGGCAACAAAAAACGTCCCAAAGAAAAAGAAAACCAAGAAGGCAAGATGGCTGTCTGCTGACACACTGGAAGTAGCCCAAGAAAGAAGGAAAGCAAAAGGCAACAGTGATAGGGGGAGATATGCCCAATTAAATGCAAAATTCCAGAGGTTAGCCAGAAGAGATAAGGAATTATTTTTAAACAAGCAATGAGCAGAAGTGGAAGAAGATAATTGAATAGGAAGGACAAGAGACCTCTTCCAGAAAATTAGAAACATTGGAGGTAAATTCCAGGCAAAAATGGGTATGATCAAAAACAAAGATGGCAAGGACCTAACAGAAGCAGAAGAGATCAAGGAAAGGTGGCAAGAATATACGGAAGATCTGTATAGGAAGGATAATATCATCGGAGATAGCTTTGACGGTGTGGTCAGTGAGTTAGAGCCAGACATCCTGAAGAGTGAGGTTGAATGGGCCTTAAGAAGGATTGCTAATAACAAGGCAGCAGGAGACGACGGTATCCCAGCTGAACTGTTTAAAATCTTGCAAGACGAAGCTGTCAAGGTGATGCATGCTATATGCCAGCAAATTTGGAAAACACAAGAATGGCCATCAGATTGGAAAAAATCAACTTATATCCCCATACCAAAAAACGGAAACACTAAAGAAGAGCTTTCCAAACTTTTCATGTTGGTGACACACTTTTTAGACATGCATCATTTCGTGACACACTCTTACAGCAGGGCATCATTTCGCAACACGCTCTTAAAGCAGGGCACAAGGCAAGCACTAGGACCTGCGCGGAATCACAGCAGGTTTGGAGGCAGCAAGGCACAAGGCAGGCACTAGGACCTGCGCAGAATCCTGGCAGGGCAGGTTTGGAGGCAGCAAGGCACAAGGCAGGCACTAGGACCTGCATGGAATCCTGGCAGGACTCGGAGGCAGCAGCAGCCGCAACACACCCAGACACTGCAGCCGACACACTAATGTGTTGCGACACACAGTTTGGAAAGCTCTGCACTAAAGAATGTTCAAACTATTGAACAGTGGCACTTATTTCACATGTCAGTAAGGTAATGCTCAAGATCTTGCAAGGTAGACTCCAGTAATTCATGGAGTGAGAATTGCCAGATGTACAAGCTGAGTTTAGAAAAGGTAGAGGAACTAGAGACCAAATTGCCAATATCCACTGGATAATGGAGAAAGCCAGGGAGTTTCAGAAAAACATCTATTTCTGTTTTATTGACTATTCTAAAGCCTTTGACTGTGTGGATCATAACAAATTGTGGCAAGTTCTTGGTGGTATGGGGATACCAAGTCATCTTGTCTGCCTCCTGAGGAATCTGTATAATGACCAAGTAGCAACGGTAAGAACAGACCACGGAACAACGGACTGGTTTAAGATTGGGAAAGGAGTACGGCAGGGTTGTATACTCTCACCCTACCTATTCAATCTGTATGCAGAACACATCATGCAACATGCTGGGCTTGATGAATCCAAGGCTGGAGTTAAAATCGCTGGAAGAAACATTAACAATCTCAGATATGCAGATGATACCACTTTGATGGCTGAAAGCGAGGAGGAGCTGAGGAGCCTTATGATGAAGGTGAAAGAAGAAAGTGCAAAAGCTGGGTTTATTTATTTATTTATTTATTTATTTAATTAAATTTATATAACCGCCCATCTCCCCCAACGGGGACTCTGGGCGGTTTACAATAAAATAGATTAAAACAGGGTAAAACATCAATGTACAATATATAAATTAATAAATAATTATAAATCCAGATGGAGATGGAATTAAACGAAGGACAATAAATTAAGGAATTAACCACCCCCATGAGGAACTATCCTTTCCTCCTTCCCATGCCAGGCGGCAGAACCAGGTCTTCAGCTCTTTCCTAAAGGTCGGGAGGGAGGAGATCTGCCTCAACTCTGGGGGCAAGATGTTCCACAGTGTGGGCGCTACCACAGAGAAGGCCCGCCTCCTAGACCCCATCCGATGACATTCTTTAATTGATGGGGTTCGTAGGGTTGCAGTTAATCCTCAAAAAAACCAAGATTATGGCAACCAGCTTGATTGATAACTGGCAAATAGAGGGAGAAAACGTGGAGGCAGTGACAGACTTTGTATTTCTAGGCGCAAAGATTACTGCAGACACTGACTGCAGCCAGGAAATCAGAAGATGTCTACTTCTTGGGAGGAGAGCAACGACAAATCTCGATAAAATAGTTAACAGCAGAGACATCACACTGACAGCAAAGGTCTGCATAGTTAAAGCAATGGTATTCCCCGTAGTAACCTATGGCTGAGAGAGCTGGACCATAAGGAAGGCTGAGCAAAGGAAGATAGATGCTTTTGAACTGAGGTGTTGGAGGAAAATTCTGAGAGTGCCTTGGACTGCAAGAAGATCAAACCAGTCCATACTCTAGGAAATAAAGCCAAACTGCTCACTTGAGGGAATGATTTTAAAAGCAAAACTGAAGTACTTTGGCCACACAATGAGAAGACAGGATACCCTGGAGAAGATGCTGATGCTAGGGAAAGTGGAAGGCAAAAGGAAGAGGGGCCGACCAAGGGCAAGATGGATGGATGATATTCTGGAGGTGACGGACTCAACTGTGGGGGAGCTGGGGATGGCGACGGCCAACAGGAAGCTCTGGCGCGGGCTGGTCCATGAAGTCACGAAGAGTCAGAAGCGACTGAACGAATAAACAATGCATGACTATTTTCAGAGAACAAAGGGGAGGAAGTTACTCCTTAAATATTTTTCTTTCACTAAATTCTCAGTATTTATTTCACTATTACTTTTAAATTTCTCTATAGCTGTGTCTGTATGACTGAATGGCCTGTACCTGTATGCTAACTAGAGGTGTCTGCATGTGGGGAGTCAAAGGGGATTAAAATGATGAAAGCAGTGTCATATTGTTGTGATGCAAGCTCCATCACTTTTGTACATGTGTTGTAACACCACACATGCGTACAAAAGTGGGAGAGCTTCTGCTATAAAGGGGTAATGCTTCATATCCTGTAGATGCCTCTGGTACAAATATTTTTTCTGTGGTTGTCATTCATTCTGCTCAATATCCCTCATCTACCCAAAGATATCCTACTTCCTAGAAGAACTTCACCCATCTTCTCTTGTTTATGCCTGGAAATGTGTTTCTGAATGCTTCCATGCAAAAAGCCGTTATTTCCTTTAAGTTCCTCCTCCAAGCTTATTTTGTCCAGGAACACTTTAGGTCAGGCGTGTCCAATCCACGGCCCATGGGCCGCATGTGGCCCTGAACAGCTAGTAATGTGGCCCCAAAAAATCGTAAACTTTTAACATTATTTTGTTATTTTTTTGGTTGCTGTTCTCTCTCTCTTCTGTTTTGCAGCCAGGCCCATACCAAAAATAGACAATCCCGGTACATTTGAGACAGTAACAAAGCTCAGGGTAGTTGCATTGCCTGCGTAGAGCATCCGCTTCTCTTCTCGGCTTCCCATGCAGGCAGGAAGCGGCCTTCCGCCGGTTTGCGAGCAGCCGCCGAAGTCAGTTTTGCAACTTGACTCGCAAGCCAAGCGGAGTCCGCCGCTCTACCATTAATGGGTCTGTAGTTAGTAGGCGAAGATTGGCAGAGGCTGCCGCTTGGAGCAGAGCCGAGATGCCAAGCAGGAAGGGGAGGCCGCCAGTGGCTCCAGCAGAAAAATGCTCCATTAGCAGCAGGCGCCAATGGGTGATGTTAGGTAAAAGCTGACAAGCACCTTGAGAACTCACTGAGGATTTCAAGCACTTTCATCGAACCAGACATTGATGCATTAGTTTCACAAAAACAAGGTCAAATATCCTACTAGTTTTATGTTACCCTCTTTTTTAAATTTTATAATAAAAAATAAATGAAGTTCTATTACTTATATACATTAACTATATTATATATTTTCTGTGTGGCCCAAGACAATTCCTCTTCACTCAATGTGGTCCAGGGAAGCCAAAAGGTTGGACACCCGTGCTTTAGGTCATTATCCTAGCTGCTATACTATAGCTAACCAAAACACATATGAATGAAATAATCATATATACTGGATTGATTTATCTCTACCTCCATCTTTCCCTTCTCTTATTTGTGTGTATTTTTTGTTAGAAAACCCATGAGTTAGGAACTTTTTTTTTTGTATTCAGATCATTGTGTGTATGCAAGTGAAGCCAGAAGCAAAACACCACAGTCCTTGTTTCCTTATCCAAAAGAAAACAGTTTTATGGATGAAATTGCAAATAAATCCAAACTGTCATTTGTTAAAGTTCCATATGCTATCTATCTCTGTTCTGCGTAGCTTCTTCTTTGATCAAAGAAAAATAAGAAGCAGAAAAAGTATAGCTGTGGCCTGTGTAGCTAGAGGCCCCCCAACAATAGAATCCCACACATTGAGTTTAAAGAGTTCTTCAACTACCATTTGACTTCTCTCTCTCTATTGAGAAAAGTATAGGCCAGACATTGTTCCAATACTACCTCTCTGGGTTCTCTCCTCTAACTACTCATACAATCGGCAGGCACAAGGCAAGATCCAAAGCCAAAGCCAAAGATGATTAGACAGCAATGGAAGAGCAAAACAAAACAAAACAAAACCCTACAAAAGACAGCTCAGGTATGATTTCTTGAAGCACATCAGAACATGGAGAAGATGATTAACTATCATACCAGGAGTTATATTAATTTATTTCCAACTCAGTTAATGAGAGAGTAATAAAAGGTAGACTAAAAGAAGAGAAGATTCAGCACCTTTTCCAGGGCACTGGACACTTCCCTACTGCAAATACGACTGTGTGTAACAGACGTTTTAATATACTAATATTCATGTGCACACCTACATAGATAGGGAGCATAATTAATCTGATTTATTATGGTCTCCAATTTTGTCACTTGGTTCAGTCCTCTAGCACTTAACTAAAAGCTGAATATAAGTAACAATTTATTACAGAGAACACACAATAATCATTTATCTCTATCCAAATGACTGGGGGATATTGTACCTGCTCAAAACTGCTCAAAATAAAGAACAAATGAACAAACCAATGGATCATCGAACAAATCAAGCCAGAGTTCTCACTCAAGGCACAAATGACCAGGCTCAAATTATCCTACTTCAGACTCATTATGTGAAGACCCAGCTCTCTGGAAAAGGCTCTGATGCTGGGAAAGGTAGAAGGAAAGAGAAGAAGAGGACGACCAGCAGCAAGGTGGATGGACTCAGTTACAGTGCACAGTTGGGAGACCTGAAAGAACAGGTTAGGGATAGATTGTCATGGAGAAAAATTACCTGTGTGGTTGCTAGGAGTCGAAAACAATTTAATGGCACATAATCAATCAATCAACCAATAGCAAGTATGTTTTAGCTGCAGCATGGTAATATTCACTATGTTGTGTTCACACTAGAATCAAGAAAGGGAAAAAAATCTGGAAAGGTAATCCAGCATGGCTTAGAGGGTGGAGGAGAAAGAAAGGGTGATGATACAATATCCCTAATTTTCCTCATGGGATCCATAGATTTTCAGCTGCATGTGAAAGGGGGGGGGGGGAGAACACAGGCTCAATGCAGATTAGGCGTGGGATTCACATAATTTATGGAATTCGAGGCCTCCTGAATGTCTAACACAAATGAATAGGGCTTTATAAAATCACAGGCTATTTAACATTAATTAACAAAACATTATTACTGTATTGTTTGTTTTTCATTTCCCTTTACCCTCATTATTTATAATTCCCCCCAACAATGGGGTATATGTATACATTTATGTGCACACACACAGAGAGATGCTTAAAATTTAAGGAAACCTTTCTTGAATCCGATAAAGTAGTTTATATTCCACATAAACATCATGCTGTAGTCAGTGTGTTAGCCTTTAATATGCCAAAGGGACCCTTTTTCTTTCCAAAGGGCAACAATCAAGGATGATCTTTAATACCATCAAACAAGGGCTGTTCCATTTTCTTTTGCACAGATAAAAGCTTCTCCATAAGGAAGAATTTCTAACCTCAGGACAAGGAGTTAAGATTTGGTGACTCACAATGTCTTTTGATTTGGATTTAACCTTGTATATATTTAGCTTCATTTGTTGCTTACTGCAAAAATTCTGTAAAGTAAGAAGTATTTTATAGCCCAAATAATTATAATAATAAATTATTAATAGCAATAGTCAATATAAGGGATTAATGTTACTAAATTGAAAACATAACTTTATTTATTTAAATAACGGGTTTTTTAAAACCTTAATCCTAAAACTGACCCTATTGAAAAAGATGGCTTCTAGATTAGCAAATCAAAGCTAAACCACAAATCCTTTTGTGGCAATAGCAACTGAAAAGAATTTAGCAAATCTTTTTACAAATTTTAGGTGATAGGTTGGCTAGTAGAAAGGTTACATTCTCCTTGTCTGACCTACCGGAACATTTGACAAACAAGGGAATTATTTAAAATTAAGGTGCCAAAGCTTGTTAGAATAGACACCAATGCTATGAGAAACTGACTCAATCTCCTCCCCCAGGCAAGGGAAAGACAATCCTGTGAGAAAATATTGTTATGTCTCCTTTCTAAAACTATGGAGGGCGAAGCACTGAAACATGTTAGCGAAAAAGGACAAACCGATTGTTTATGACAGAGCTTTCCAAACTGTGTGTTGCGACACAAAAGTGTGTCGCCACACACAGTGTGGTGTGTCGCCACACCACCCGGAAGCAATGCCCGCCAATGCGCACGCGCCGCCGCACACCCCCCCGCCGTTGCCGTTGCCGTGCGCGCCGCCGCCGCTTGTGTGTCGCCAGCGGCAGCACTTTGGAAAGCCCTGGTTTATGATATAATTGAGGGTCTGAAGAGATTTCTAAACAAACCAGCTATGTAGTAATGGGGAGAATTACACCAAACTTTCTGGAAGTCAAGCTCTAGGTTCTGTTACAAACCCTGGACAGATATACAGTCAGGATCAGAAATATTGGAACAAGGGTAACTGTTTTGGCAGCTGGCCTCTGAATACCACCACATTGAAGTTGAAAGGAAACACATCCAGATGGGAGCAAAGTCAGGACTTTCAGCTGTAATTCAAGGGGTGTGACAAAAGTGGGGCACCAACCATTCAGGAAGTACAGCCAGTGGCATACACACACCCCATCATTGGTGGCTCATAAGTAATGGAACGAATGGCTGACAAGCAGCTGCATGGCCAGGTGTGGCCTGTTTCCTGGGTACCCCATGACCAATCAAGCAGATAAAAGGCCTGGAGGTGGTTCTGAGTGTTACATTTGCATTTGGTAGCTGTTCACTGGAACTCCCAACATGAGGTCCAAAGAGGTGTCCATGCGAGTGAATGAGGCCATAATTAGGCTGAGGAAACACAACAAACCCATCAGAGAGATAGCAAAAACATTGGGTGTTACAACGGTTTCGAACATCCTGAAAAAGAAGGAACTAACTGGCAAGCTGAGCAACAGCAAAAGGCCTGGAAGACCACGGAAGACAACTAAAGTGGATGACCGCAGAATTCTGCTCATGGTGAAGAGGAACCCTTTCACAACATCTAGCCAGGTCAAGAATGCTCTTGAGGAGGTAGGCATGTCATTGTCAACATCTACAGTCAAGAGACAGCTTTATGAATGTAAATACAGAGGCTTCACAACAAGGTGCAAACCACTGGTAACGCTCAAGAACAGAAAGGCCAGATTAGACTTTGCCAGCAAACACCTAAAAAAGCCTGCCCAGTTCTGGAATAAGATTCTTTGGACTGATGAAACCAAGATTAACTTGCACCAGAATGATGGGAAGAGAAAAGTATGGAGAAGGAACGGAACAGCTCATGATCCAAAGCATACCACATCATATGTCAAACATGGTGGAGGCAGTGTTATATCATGGGCATGTATGACTGCCAAAGGAACCGGGTCACTGGTGTTTATTGATGACCTGACTGCTGATAAAAGCAGCAGGATGAATTTTGAAGTGTATAGGGCTATACTTCCTGCTCAGATTCAGCCAAATGTTGCCAAGCTGACAGGACGCCACTTCATATTGCAGATGGATAATGACCCAAAACATACAGCAAAAGCTACCCAAGAGTTTCTCAAGGCAAAGAAGTGGGATGTTCTTCAATGGCCAAGTCAGTCACCTGATCTCAACCCAATAGAGCATGCTTTTCACTTACTGAAGACAAGACTGAAGGCAGAAAGACCCACAAACAAGCAGCAGCTGAAGGCAGCCGCAGTAAAGGCCTGGAAAAGCATCTTGAGGGAGGAAACTCAGCATTTGGTCATGTCCATGGGTTCCAGACTTCAGGCAGTCATTGACTGCAAAGGATTTTCATCCAGGTATTAAAGTCGATACTTATGTTTGTAATTATGTTGGTTTGTTCCATTACTTATGAGCCACCAATGATGGGTGTGTGTGTATGCCACTGGCTGTACTTCCTGAATGGTTGGTGCCCCACTTTTGTCACACCCCTTGAATTACAGCTGAAAGTCCTGACTTCACTCCCATCTGGGTGTGTTTCCTTTCAACTTCAATGTGGTGGTGTACAGAGGCCAGCTGCCAAAACAGTTATCCTTGTTCCAATATTTCTGGTCCTGACTGTAAGTCCAATGGAGGACTGCATTCTGGCATATATTATGCAATGATTTGTTCAGAAGACTATTTTGAGTAAGTTCAATAATTAGTGCACCAGGGGAGTTATGTCCTAGGTGGGTGAAAAGGGATCACCATCCTATCTATCAGTATCCCTCAAAAGATTACAAATTTTCAGTTATTCGGTTCAATAACAAACAAAGCCACACTGTTTACTTGACTGTTTTTTATCACTGTGGCTTTCTAAAACCTCAAATGAGGATGCTATCAAGCACATCTAAACAGGACAGAAAGAAAAAGAGGAGCTGAAACACTAACTGCTTTTCAAGCAATAGGGAGAGCAAACAAGAATTAATTCCTTCAGAAAGCTTAAGAACTCAGAGCCAGTTGAAACTGTTTTTGGTTTGCTTATTTTGAAGCTGGGTCACAAAACACCAGCAAGAATGGCCTTCAAGTGTCTAAACTAGAAAGGATGAAGAGGTATAATCTAAGTCATGGGTGGGGAACTTTTTTTCTGCCAAGGGCCATTTGGATATTTATAACCGGGGACCGGGTGGGTGGGGGGCGGGGCTTATGGGATTTCCGGGGACCTGAGTTTGCGGGCGGGAGCCAATCACAAGCACTGCGGGGCGGGGTTTGCGGGTGGGAGCCAATTGCGTGGAAGGGGCGGGGCTTGTGGGTGGGAGCCCCGCAGGCCTTAGGCAGGAGCCCCGCGGGCCTTATACGGCCCCCGGGCCTGACGTTGCCCACCCCTGATCTAAGTAATCTAGGTAGTCAAGTGATAGAAGTTGACCTTTCTACAACTTCTACATGGTCTCAGCTATCCATTCAACAGCCCTATAAAATTTGCATTCCCATATTTTGGAGAACAATAAAAGATAAAATAAAAAATAACACGGATGTCTGCAGGACTCAGAGAGGCTCAGTTTCTTCCCCCACTATCTTGAACACTAGAAAGCTACCCTAATTCTTTAAACCAGTTTCCTTTGATGTCTGAAGCAACTGTGGCTATAAAACTCTTTTCAGAGCAGAATATTTTAGTTTGCCCTTAAACTAGGTATGGAACTTGAAGCTCTCCAAATATTGCTGGACTGCAAATCCCATCATCTCTACCCATGGGCTACGTTGCTAGGATTTGTGGGAGTTGGGAGTTCAACCCACCTGGAATTCCCTAAGCCAGGGGTACCCAACCTTTCTGGCACCAGGGACCGGTCGTGGAAGACAATTTTTCTATGGACCGGGGGCGGGGCGGGGTTTGCAGGCAGGAGCCAATCGTGCGGACCGGGGATGGGGTTTGCAGGCGGGAGCCAATCACGCGGACCGGGGACGGGGTTTGCAGGCGGGAGCCAATCACGCGGACCGGGGACAAGGTTCAGAGACCCGCATGGTGGCCCGGTTCGTAACAGGCTGCCGGCCGGTAGTGGTCCGCGGACTGGGGGTTGGGGACCCCTGCCCTAAGCCACTATTTCTTAGTTTAGATCAGAGCTTTCCAAACTGTGTGTGGCGACACAAGTGTGTCGCCACACACAGCGTGGTGTGTCGCCACACCACCCGGAAGCGGCGGCGCGCGCGTGCACGGTGGCAGTGGCAGCCGCCACCGCTGTGCACGCGTGTGCTGCCGCACGCCCACTGCGCTGCTGCACGCCCCCTGCGCTGCCGCCGTGCGCGCGCGCCGCCGCACGCCCCCCGCGCCGCCGCCGTGCGTGCGCCACTGCATGCCTCCTTGTGTCGCCGCCCTGCTCACACGCCCCCACGTGCCCCTGTGTGTCGCCGCCGCGCACGCACGCCCCCGCGCCGCCACTGGCGTGTCGCCAGCGGCGGCACTTTGGAAAGCCCTGGTTTAGATGTTACCAGTTTAGGAACCAAAGATAAATTCCCACATGAGCAGATATATACATAGTCCATCCTCAGACAAATGAACCAAATTTGAACTTGGTGATAGAATTTTCAGTTTAGGAGAGACATGAATCTGACAGACATCCATGCTCTCAGCTCATCCTTAATTGCAACTTACACTATGCCACCTTTCAAGTGATGCTTAAGGTGGCAAAAAAGATTGCTGACAGGAAAATAGCATCTTTAGGTTCAAGTGAAGCATGAAAGCAAAACCAGTACTTCAAATTTTATAATGGCATTGCCACTAATGCATAAACCAGAGCTTTCCAAACTGTGTGTCGCGACACAAAAGTGAGTCACCACACACAGTCTGGTGTGTCGCCACACAACCCGGAAGCGCTGATCATCATCAGCGCTTCCGGGTTTTCCCACGGTGACACACCAACTGCAGCGCACAAAACCCGAAAGCAGCAGCAGCGCTTCCGGGTTTTTGCGCGCTGCCGCACTTCCGGATTTTCCCGCGGCGACACACCAACGGCGGTTGGTGTGTCACCGCGGGAAAAACTTTGGAAAGCCCTGGCATAAACAAATCAACGTATCACAAAAAAGAGGTTCTTTGTACACTTCGTGTGTATTGCATGAATACTGCCCCAATTAGAACTGAAAAGCAGTACATTTTGAAAACAACAACAAAGTAAAATAAAATGCCAGTAAACGAAAGACAGTCTTTTAAACCAGATGCATATTCTAGCCAATGCACTTTTTCATTTGTACCATTCTGAGATGCAGTAGACACATCAGAGCTATCCTTTGGGGTGGGGGTTCCTATCTCTGGGAAGCCCCTTATCCTTGCTGTGGACTTTTTTCTGTACAGTATTACCTTCTTGTAGAAGTATGCCTCAGTCAAGATAAGAGTTAATCTTATAAGTGCTTTATAAAGCAGGACACAGAGGACCACATGACAGCTCTGCAAATGTCTTGGGGAAGGGGTACATTGATATACTATTGTTATACTACTAATTACTGCTATACTTCTAACAGTTATACTACTGTTATGAAATAGTAACAGTAGCAGCACCAGCAGCATCAAGACCAGTCAAGGTAGCTGCCTTCTAGGGGACTGAACCATAATTCCCTGTCAGGTAGGCTTATTCAGAATCTTGAAGGCTCGTTGCAGACCTTGGTACACCTTGACTGGGGAAACTTTGTGGTCTAGATGGGGCTCTTGAAAAGACACTAGGTATCAGAGCTCTATGCAGGACATGGTAATAGATTTCACTCAAGAACTCTCCCAGCCCCCAGGAGCTAGCAGCGGAAGAGTCAAGAACACGGCTGAAAGAGATAATGTGTTTAACTGCAGACACAAGAAGTCCTAATAACACAGTAGATAACCTATACTTCAGAATCAAGAAATCCAACCTGCTATATATAACAGCCCCAAGCAGTTAAAATTTTAGGTCTCTTTCTCCTGTCCTAAAAAGGCAATGGACTTCTTGCTGCTTGTTTCTTGACCATGGATGTGGAAGGCACCTGGACTATCTTTTGATAAAGGTCCTATCTTATCTCTGGCTCTTAGTGTCTGGCTTAGCAGCTTCAGCCTCACAACAGGAGACCAGGTCTCTGAATTCCTCTGTTTTGCTCAGGAAGATCTTGACAGCTTGTCTAATGTCTGGTGCATGCCAGCCCTTCTCTAATTTGGGGTTGGAACACAAGATGGAGCTGTGCAAAGGCCCTCCTAGCCACAGCTGCCTTATGTATATTTTAACACAAACACACTCATTTGTTTAATGTGCTCCCCATTCATAGGATGGATGGATGGATGAATGGACGGACAGAGATGGATGGATGGATGGATGGATGGATGGATGGGGAGTCCTTGGTGCTCTCTGAGCCTTGTTGTTTTCTTGCAGACGTTTCATTGCCAGACTAGGCAACATCTTCAGTGCGAAAAGGGAGTGGGACTTGTTCTCTGTTTATATACCAGGGCTTGTCCTGCTTTGCTTGTGTTGGTGAAGGTGTTGTTCTCTCCTTAGTAGTTCCTTGATTAGGCTGTTGTTTGCTGCTTGGTTGACTGACTGAGTTAATAGTTCCCTGATTAAGGTATAATGTACTGTTTGATTGTTCATCTGCTGTTAATCCTGGTGTTAATCTTTGCGTATCTGGGTGATGATTGCTGGCAAGGAGGTGTTCTGGTCTTCTGGCTTTTCTATTGCCTCTTATGAATGGTATGTAAATGTTTATCTCTATGTGTCTGTTGATGGCTGCTTTGTCTGAGTGCCAAGCTTCCAGGAATTCTCTAGTGTTTTTCGATTTGGCTCAGTTTAAGATGCTCACAGTTTCCCAGTTGAAAGTATGGTTGAGTCTGTCCATGTGTTGTGAGATTAAGGAGTTTTCATCATGTCTTCTGACTGCTAGTTAGTGTTTGTGGATGCGCTCTGCTAGTCTTCTGCCCATCTGTCCTACATAGTGGCTGTTACAGTTCTTACACTGTATGTTGTAGATAACTCCTGTCTTCTTGGGCTACTGGGTCTTTTGGTTTACTTAAGATGTTCTGAAGGGTTTTGGTTGGTTTATGTGCTACAGTGATGCCATGTGGTTGTAACCGTCTATTAGTAGATTCTGAGATGTTTCTGATGTATGGCAGTGTAATCCTTTTCATAGCTTCTGTTGGTTTTGCTGTGGTGGGTTGAGTGGTCAGGCACTTTTTAATAAAGTTCCGTGGGTATCCAATTTGCTGGAAGATGCTATATAAGTGGTCTGTTTCCTTTTTCTGGTGTTCTGGGTTGCTGCAGTGCGTTTGTGCTCATCTGAATAGTGTTCTTACACAGCTCCTCTTGTGGGAGGTTGGGTTATTGCTTTGGTAGTGGAGCACTTGGTTAGTGTGGGTAGATTTCCGGTAGACTTGTGTTTCTAGAATGCCATTGTTTCCTCTACTGATGAGTATGTCCCAGTAGGGTAGTTTGTTGTTGTTTTCTTCTTCCCTTGTGAACTTTATTCCTTTGAAGATGTTGTTGATGGTTTCATGTGTTTCCTCCAGTTGTTCCTTTTTTATTATGACGAAGGTGTCATCTACATACCGGATCCATACTTTGGGTTGTATGTGTGGGAGTGCTATCCTTTCTAGATGTTGCATTACAATCTCTGCTATGAGTCCTGAGAGTGGTGATCCCATAGGTGTTCCTTTGATTTGTTGGTATATTTGTCCATCAAACTAAAAGTAGGTGGTGAGGCAGAAGTTGATGAGGTCCATGATTCTGGGTATTTTGATCTTAGTGTATCTGGTTAGGTCAGGTGTGTTGTATAGAACTGCTGCCATGGATTCAATCGCTAGTACTTGGTCTATGGGGTCTATGGATGTAAAGAGTGCAGTGACATCAAATGACACCATAATTTCATCTTCATCTATTTTTATGTCTTTGATTTTCTGGAGGCACTGTAGTGGAGAGTTGATTTGCTCTCCTCTGTGAGATGCCCAAGTTTTCTTGTATGTTCTTAAGCTATGTTGTATGTGGGAGTCCCTGGTAACGATACAATTGGACAGGAGCGGTATGTCAGGCTTGTGTATTTTGGGGCATCCGTAGAAGCGTGGGATGATGAGTCCGCTGCTTTTCATCCGCCTGTTCTTCTTTTGTGATTTGACCTTTCTTGGTTAGGTCATTGAGGATTCTTTTGACTTGGTTGTCCAGTTTCTGTATGGGATTGGTGTTTACTGGGGTGTAGGTTTCTTTGTCCTCAAGTAAGTCTTTGGCTTTTTGTATACATTGCCATCTGTCCATAATGACGGTGGTGCGGCCTTTGTCTGCTGGGAGGATGATGATGGTTTGGTTCATCTTTAGGTTTTTGAGTGCTGCTCTGTCCTCTGCTTTCAGTTGGTTCTGTTTCCATGTCCTTCTGGTTTGTGGTATGATTATCTGTCTTACATTCTCTTGGGTTTCTGTAGTAAGTCCTGTAGTTTTCAATGCTGCTTCTAATGCTGCAAAGTATTCTAATTTGTTCGCATCCTCTGTGTTGTAATTGAGGGCTCTCTGTAGGATATTGCGTTCTGCAGTGGATAATGGGTGGCTGGACATGTTAACCACCTATTCCAGTTCCAGTACTTCTTTGTTTCTGGGGTTTAACACAAGTAGTTTAGTTTGGAGTTTAGCTTTCCTTTTTTCTGCTTGTCTCAGTGATGTGGTCTTGATGGTAGTAGTCAGCATGTTGATTTGTTCAGGGGTCATAGTCTGTTCTAGTTGTTCCTTGTGGCTGTCTATTGTGTGTTGATATTTGTTTAATCTGAGGTGGGCGTCCATGTATCTGACATTGGCGGGCAGAGCGTGCTGTTGTAGGCATTCATGCAGAAATAACAGCTGTTCTTTGGTGGAGGTTTGCCTACCTGCAAATTTCTCAGGTAGGTAGGTAGGTAGGTAGGTAGATAGATGGATGTTAATTATTTCACGGAGGGCTTCCCCATTTTAAAGTCTACAACATTAGAGCCAGCATTAAAAAAAAACAGCTGCAGTATAGTAGTAACCAGGACCTGTGAAGCTGATGGGAGAACACACCTCCCTCATCATTTCACACTTTTCCTTCAGAGAACAAATAAGCAACTGTATGGGAAGCAAAGCAAATTCATATTATTAGCATTATTTTGAATAAAGAAAAGTTAGGAAAAGAAGTAATACTATGCAAGTGTGACACCTAAAATACAGCTGAAAGATGAGAGTAATTCAGACTTATTAATTTGCTAGTATGAACTCTTGAGTGAACAGTCTTGCAATGATTACAATTTTAAAACCATTATGGTATGCCCCCAAGACAGTTTTAACCACATCTTCACTTGAACATTTCTAGAGAGCAAGTATGGGTAACAGTAGGGACAAAAAGAAAACAAAAACACCAGCAGAGAAACTAGGCCTAGCTCTGGCCCGGAATCTCACAAGATAAATCTGAGCTAGTCCATTATGTAACAATTTATTTAAAAAAGAGACTGTCTCCAGGTAATCCAGGGCACAGAAAGGATCATAAAGGCCAAACATCCAGTTGTATATAAAACTTTGCCCTTGAAACCATGCATGGAAAAAGAGACTCTTGAGCACTTGGTAGCATATGAAAGGGGGCTTTTTTACAATGGCTCTCAAATAAGGATCCCAGTATTGAATACTTGACATAAAGTATTCTACAATGCCTGCTATTCTCTACTTCATCCCCTTATTTTCTCAATGGGCAGCCTACAACAGAGTATGCATGTAAATATGTGGTATGTGTGTGAGGAGGAATGGAACAGCAATCTAATCTCAGCCTTTTCAAGTAAATGAATAATTGTCGAAGTGGCAAGACCTTGAATTCTGCATAATTTATGTTGTCTTGTACTGTAACAGAGGACAAACTGTGAGTATCTTATTCTGTCTTTGTGGAGCTTCAGGTACAATGTTATGAGGTTTATCCTATGTTTGCTAACATTTCCAGAGAAGAATAATGAAAGCATCACATAATTACTCCTTTCTCCTAGTCTAATTTATCTGGAATGTTTCCTTTCCAGTTTTAATTAACCTATTTAACATGATGCCCAAACTACACTTTGTTGAACTTTTAACTATGGTAGCTTCAACAAGCAAGCTTCACAACACATCGTGTGAAGTTATTCATGGCTTGGTTCAAACAAATCAATATTAAGCAGAGTTTGTCAGGCTTTGGGGAGTGAACAAGCTGTAGCTAACCTAAGCCAGTGTTTTCAAATTCCTTCTCATGACTGTCCCAGAGAACAAGGGATCACACAAGTCCAATATTCCCAACAGCCTGTTTTCCAATCTTGAGTCTTGTAGTAGGTTGCCTGCAACTAACTTCCTTCCTTCCTTCCTTCCTTCCTTCCTTCCTTCCTTCCTTCCTTCCTTCCTTCCTTCCTTCCTTCCTTAATTTATATGACCGCCCATCTCCCCCAAACGGGGGACTCTGGGCGGCTTACAATAATAGTTAAATAGTTAATAGTTAAAATACAAATATAAAATTACTATAAACAATATAATATAATAAATAAATTTAAAATCCAATCTGGATGAATTGATCTTCACAGTGGGGGAAGGAATTATGGTACTAGCCACCCCCAGGAGGAGCTGTCACCTGTCCCATCCCAAGCTAGGCGGCAGAACCAGATTTTTAAATTTTTTCGGAAGGCTGGGAGCGAGGACACCCGCCTCAACTCTGGGGGTAGGATATTCCAAAGGGCAGGCACCACTGCAGAGAAGGCCTGCCTCCTGGACCCCGCTAGATGGAACTCTTTTATTGATGGGGTCCGTAGCAGGCCCTCTCTGCATGACCGGGTGGGACGGGTCGATGTTATGGGGATAAGACGGTCCCTCAGGTATCCTGGCCCCATGCCATGTAGGGCTTTAAAGGTGATAACCGACACCTTGAAATGGACCCAGAAGCAAACTGGCACCCAATGCAGCTCGTGGAGCAAAGGTGTTATGTGTGCTGATCTTGGTGCACCTATAATATGCTCGCGCGGCTGCATTATCCCCAGTCAGTACTGTGAGAGTGGCAGTAGCGAAGCACAACACATCAAAAAGGCAACAGGTTGTAGAAGCCTGATTTAGCATGATATTTGATCTGGCACAATGACTCTCTGACTGAGCTTGTGGGTTTATAGACAAGTGAATCTTGTCCCTAGGCCAAATCCAACACTTAACATTTTAGAATATTATACAGATTTCTGATTGTAACAGATCGGGGGGGGGGGGGGGGAAATTGCAAACATTAATAGCAAAATTGTTGTCACTTTAAACCACATCAAATCAAATCTTTATTACGGTCATAGACCAGCATACTTTAAACCACATATATGAAAGCTAACCAAACACAACATTATAAATTGACGGGAACATGTGCTTTATCTTGCATTGCCAAAATTCTCAACATCAGTGATAGGTTTTTCACAAGCAAGTATTATAATGAAATGATCTTTTTAAAAATCCTGAGACTCTTTTGCCCCAATAGCCAGGGAACTACCCCTTTGGGAACTAAAAATATTAAGTTTCCTCCACTGTTCTTGCTTATGTAATGAAAATGAGTGACTAATTTAAGTGACCCAAAGACACTGATATTTAACACTATCAATTTATATCTTGATAAGCAGTTGATCTGCTAGCAGAATTAAACTATTTAAAATGTCTAATTAGAAATAACCAAAGAAAGTTTAATTAGATTAAATAAAGTTTTTTTTTTAAAGTCAAGCTTGATTTCTGGTGACTACATATCATTTATGTTAGTCTAGTAGACAGCAGTATTTCTTTCAGATTGTAACAGTTTAAATTCTCCTAAATTTGGGAGACACCGTCCAGCCATCAGGAGACCATAATACCAAGGGAAATTATTCCAAGGGAATTGATTTGTTCTCCTTTCCTATTTTGTTTTATTAGAATTAATAGAACTAAATGAATTATTCATCTAGCATGATTATTTTTATGTCATACTCGTGCCCAACTGTGAAACATTTTATCCTTCGGTGGACTCTCCTCAAATTGTATCTTAATACTTTCAACCATGAAGGTGAATTCTTTCTCTCCTATTAAAGAAGAATCATTCATATGTTCAATGCATTTGCAGAAATGAAAGTTCAGTGTCATTTTAACCTTGCTAATTTGCAAGGCAGCACAATGTTTCAACCCAACAAGGAGCAAAGGGATGAGTGCTGGAATTGCTGATAGCATGGTTTGCATGGGGAAAAATACATAATGAAAACCAACCATTACATTAAGGACAAGCTGTACTGAAGACATGTAGTTGGTAACCATCTTTTAACACTAACTCCTAACATGCTTTGCTTGTTTTTGGCTTAGCATGATGCATGAACCCACTTTTTATCATTTATCATTATGGATATAATGTGGCTTATTCAACAAGCCATCTGAAAATATCCTGGTTTAGCTGTAGCTTGAATCATGTCAACTGGATTTCTATTTTCTCAGTGGAAATGTTTCGCTCCTTATCCAAGGAGCGAAACGTTTTCACTGAGAAAATAGAAATCCAGTTGACATGATTCAAGCTACAGACAATTCCACCTGGATGACTGCGAACCTTCATAGACATCCTGGTTTAGCATTATGTGTGAGTGCAGCAGGAAGAAAGAGAGGTGATGCACTCCCAGTATTAAGGAGTTTGGGTCTAGGGACTTCAGTTTATTTATTTACTGTCCAAAAGTTACTCAGGCAAGCCAGCAAGAACTTGTTAGTTGTTGAAAAATGGAGTTATTTGAATGGCATCTAATTCGTTTTGTGAATCATAGAGATCATTATGAAGACATAATGGTCTTGGACACTCAAACCATGTGCATGAAATTCCTGGATCAAAACACTACTGGAGATAGATAGAGATAGAGATAGAGATGCATGCTGTCTGTGCAAGTATGTGCAGAATGATCTAGATCAAATGTTCCCAATCTGGGGGAAGGGGTTGAGGAAATTTCAGCAGGGACACAAGAAGATTGTGATTTTTTCAGAATAATACACACATAGTGGGAAGACTGGTGGGGGTGAGCAGGCTGATAAATACAAAGGTTGGCAGGCATGCAGAGGGAAGATTGGAGGTGGGCACCTGAATGGGAAGTAAAGAGAGAAGGCACTGCAAAGATCAGCAGCAGTTGTGCAGCAGGAAAATTAATGGGTGTGAGGAAGGAAGATTGGGTCTCGGAGGCTGATGGGAAGACTGGTGGCAGATTGCTGGGAAGATGGGGTTGATGGCTGTAGTGGACATTTGAGCAGGAAGAGTTAGGGTTTCCAAAAAAAAAAAAGGACTATGATCTGAAATTATTCAGAATCTTTGATCTAGATTTTTTCCAATACGTAGGGTTCTACGGCTCATACCATTTCCCACCTACATTTCTATTCGCATTAAGATACTTTGAGAGAAAGGACTTCCGTGAGGAAACATGGCAGACTAGCACATCTCCACTAAACAGCGGGGTGACACAGAAGCAAAGACTGACAGCCGGGCGATATGCCCAAGCTAATGGAGCTTCTCCAGATAAGGAGAAGCTATGAGATCGGGGGGGGGGGGCAGCTCCTCACAAGGAAGCCTGCAGGGTCCAGAGGGACCCTGTGGGTGACCTGCGAGTAGAGTGCCAGGAGCCATGAGAGAAGACACCATGCTCACAGCCTCACGAGAAGCCTGTTTAAAGGGTCTGGGTCTGCCCGATCCACCTTCTAAAGCACATTTAAATGGAGCAAATTTAAAGTGTAAAAATACCTTCAGAGCAGCAGAGCACTAAAGCACCTGGGTGAGTATACCTTCAATTCGGGAAAGATTAAAGTAAAAAGGAAGGAACCAACCAGAATTAAAGGCAAAAAACTTACCGGGATTTTGGAATAAGAAAGTTAAAAAACGGACTAAAGGGATAGTTAAATTAAATACAGATAATATATATCTCCGTGGGAAAGAAGAATGTTTACATTTGTTAAAGAAGCTGATTGGCTGAGTATGTTAAACAAAGAGATAAGTAGAAAAAGAAGGGAAACGTGACATTCTGAGAAGACCATGTCTCATACAGAAGTATGGAGTGCTGAAAGGGACTAAAGTGTTATGGACATGGGAGGAAAAAGCCTCTCTTTTATTTTTTACTTCCCTTTTATGGATTACAAATTTGAAATAAAGAAAAATGTATAATTAAAGGGAGTGGAAGTTATAGAAGGGAGGAGGAGAGAATTGTTGGACCACTCCAGAAGAATATATTTGTTTACGACAGACAAAATCATAGAAGAGGATACTATTTTGTCAGTCAGCAAGATTATTATATGTGTATAAAATGGAGATATATTGAAGTACCCACAATGGAAGATAAAACAACAAGTACTTTTGCGAAATACTGAGCGTTTGACTTTTTGCTGAAAATGGAAAGAGCTAAACTGATTATTTTTAGACTGGATGATTGAAAAAATGTTGAATAAGGGGAAGGGATTATGGTTATGTTTAAGGGGAAGGAGGGATAACAACTTTGACTGTAACTGCTGTAATGAAGGTTGGAAGTCACAAGTCTCTGTCTTTCTCAAACTGCATTAGTTTATTTCACAAATTTCAATTCAAGAAGACAAGTCAAGGGACAAAGTTATGGACTATCAGTAAATGGTGTCACATGTGCTGATCTTGGGGCACCAAGAATTGCCCACGCGGCTGCATTCT
The DNA here is from genome assembly GCA_023362775.1 of Charina bottae. Lineage (NCBI taxonomy): Eukaryota > Metazoa > Chordata > Lepidosauria > Squamata > Charinaidae > Charina > Charina bottae. The sequence goes on along the minus strand of JALMGJ010000030.1, from coordinate 2,412,557 downwards.
GGACCAGCTGAAGCTTCCAGATACTCTTCAAGGGTAGCCTAATATAGAGCGCATTGCAATAGTCTATATGGGAGATGACCAGAGCATGAGTGACTGTTCGGAGGGCTTCTCGATCCAGGAAAGGGCATAACTGGCGCACAACATGAAGTTACGCAAAGGCCCTTCTGGCCACGACTGCCACCTGCTCTTTGAGCAGGAGTCATGAGTCCAGAAGAACCCCCAAATTCCGCACCGGGTCTGTCTGGGGAAGTGCAACCCCATCCAGAACTAAAGATGACAATTTCCCGGATACAGAGGAGCCATTAACCCACAGCCACTCCGTCTTACCAGGGTTCAGCCGAAGCCTGTTGTTCACCATCCAGACCCCCACAGCCCTCAGGCACCACGAGAGGGTAGTCACAGCATCACTTACTTCATCCGGGACGGAGATGTATAATTGGGTATCATCAGCATACTGATGATACCTCATCCCGTGGTGACGGATGATCTCACCCAGTGGTTTCATATAGATGTTGAATAGGAGAGGATAGAGAACCGAACCCTGCGGCACCCCACAAAGGAGGGGTCGAGGGTCGGATCTCTCACTCCCTATCACCACCAACTGGGACTGGCCCCAGAGAAAGGAGGTGAACCAGCGCAAAACCATGCTGCCTACTCCCAACTCCCTGAGCCGCCCCAAAAGAATACCATGGTTAATGGGTTAATGGTATCGAAAGCCGCTGAGAGGTCAAGAAGAGCCAGGATGGATACACTACCCCCATCCCGCTCCTGCCAGAGATCATCCATAAGCGCGACCAATGCAGTTTCTATCCCATATCCAGGCCTGAAACCTGACTGGAAGGGGTCTAGATAATCCGTTTCATGCAGAATCCTCTGGAGTTGCAACACCACCACCTTCTCAACCACCTTCCCCAAAAAGGGGAGGTGAGAGACTGGACGAAAATTGTCCAGCACAGTAGGGTCCAGCAATGGTTTTTTGAGGAGGGGGTGCAGCAGTGCCTCCTTAAAGGTAGCCGGAAACACCCCCTCTCTCAAGGATGTATTAACCATTGCCTGGACCCAACTACATGTCACCTCCCGGGCTGCCTTCACCAGCCAGGAGGGTCATGGGTCTAGATGACAAGTGGTGGCCTTTACAGTCCAGAGGATCCTGTCCACTTCCTCGGGTCCAACAATATCAAACTGTTCCCAGATAACTGGGTAAGTATGTTTCCTCGGCATCTCCACAGACCATGCCTCATGCTTGGAGTCCAACTTGGAATGGATCCGAGCAATTTTATCCTGCAGATGCTCAGAAAAGTCCTCTGCACGGCCCTGTAGGTGGATCACTGGGCCCACCTTCCCCAAAAGGGATTGAGTGATTTTAAACAGGGCCGTCAGGCGGCATTCTGCGGACGCAATAAGAGCGGAGAAATATTCACGTTTTGCCACTCTTCACGTCACAAGGTAGGCCTTAATAGCGGCTCTAGCTTGTGTTTGGTCGGATTCGGTCTTTGTCTTCCTCCAGCAGCGCTCTAGACGTCTCTTAACCCTCTTCGAAACCCTCAGCTCCTTTGTGAACCACGGGGAGTGTCAGGTTGAATGGGGCAAGAGAGGTCGCACAGGTGCGATCCTGTCCAAGGACTTGGCCGCCTCCCTATTCCAGGCTGCGGCCAGGGCCTCCACTGGACCGTGCAGCAGATCCTCAGGTATAACCCCCAGCTCCCTCTGGAACCCTGCCGGGTCCATCAGTCGCCGGGGGCGGACCAATCTAATGGGTCCTGTCTCCCTGTGGAGGAGGGTGGCGTAATAGAATCTCAAGGCCACCAGGGCGTGATCTGACCATGACAACGGGGACAGATGTAACTCTCCCCTCAGATCACATTGCCACTGCTCGGACAAGAAAACCAAGTCCGGCGTGAGGCCACTGTCTCAAGTTGGGTCCTGAATAATCTGGGACAGGCCCATGGCAGCCATTGTAGCCATGAACTCCCGAGCCGCTTCTGAGGCATGCCCCAGAGATGGCAGATTGAAGTCCCCCAGAACCATAGGTCTAGGGAACTCCACCGCCAACCCCAAGATGGCCTCCAGCAGCTCAGGCAGGGAGGTTGCAACACAGCAGGGAGGCTGGTACAATAGCAACACTCCCAACTGTTCTCAGGAACCCAACTTGAAAAACAGGGTCTCACATCCGGCCACTTGTGGAGCAGCGACCCTGAAGGCCACTAGAGACTCTCAGATGACGATCGCCACCTCTCCTCCCCTGCCCCGGTGTCTTGGCTGGTGCCATACCTGAAACCCAGCCGGGCACATTTCCGAAAGGGGCACCCCCCCTTCAGGGCCCAGCCAGAACTCGGTGATACACGCCAGGTCTGCCCCCTCGTCCGTGATCAAATTACATATGAGGGGGGCATTATTGTTGACTGACCTGGCATTAAGAAGCAGCAGCTGGAGACCGGGGCCTCCAAGAATCTGCTGTCCAGGCCCTGGGTCTGAACCCGGAGGGCTGGAACACGCCTCCGGTAACAAACACTGGGGGCGTCTTCCCCGAAGATGGCCTGCCCTCCGGTTCCCATCATAACATCCCCGCCCGGCCTGTCACCACCTCAATAGCATAACCCACCCTACAGCCCCCAGAGTTTCCAGTAATATCTCAAGGGCCCATCCTCATCAGCAGTTACCTGGGATTATTATTGGGACTTCAGAATTGTTTAACAGGTCAACCTTTTAAGACAGGGCTTTCCAAACTTTTGCCCTTGGAGACACACCAACGGCTGGCCCACAAAAACCCAGAAGTGCCGGGGCCAGTGCCGGGCAAAAACCGGAAGTGCCGGCGGTGCTTCCGGGTTGCCGTGGTGGTGGCAGCCCCTTCAAAAGGGCAGGCTCCGGGGACCCCGAAAATGCCCTTGGTTCCGGCAGGGAGGCGAAAAGCCTGCCCATGCGTGCACATGCATGCTGCCAAGCTTTCCGCCGCTCAGCTGTTCCGCGGGGAGAATTTCCATGCCAGCCCCCGTCAGTTGTGCCGGCCGCGTGCACGCGGGCGGGGAGGGTTTTCGCTTCCCTGGCAGAACCGAGGGCATTTTCGGGGTCCCCGGAGCCTGCCCTTTTGAAGGGGCAGCCCCTGCTGCCGTGCGGCCACCCGGAAGCACCGGGTTGTCATGCGACACACTTGGGGCCTCCAGGCGACACAGTATTGTGTCACGACACACAGTTTGGAAAGCCCTGTTTTAAGAGATGGACACAGCTTTAGATAATATCCCGGTGATGTGCTGACAAAGGGAGCTGCCTTCATTTGACCATGAACTCATAGGCAGTTTTCAAGACCTCTGTAGCTTTTAGAAAAGATTCCATTCAAAACACTTCAAAAGCAAGCTCAGAAATCTTTAGAACAATAAGTGCTTAACACTAGGCCAACCTTTTCTCAAAGGTTTTCAAATCAAAAACAAGAATTCTATTATGGGCTGAAGTGATTTACCAGACCACCTTTTCTAAAATAAACATGCCTTTTTGTTTACAATTTAAACATCTGCTACATGTCTTACAAACATTTGCATTTCTATAATACCAAGAAATGTGTTGCTGTTTTTTTTTTTTAACAAAAGGCTTTAAAGTGTACCTATTTCTACACTGGCTTACACTAGCAGGTTTATACATCTCAGCATTCAAAGAAAAGAAGATGTTGCTGTGATTACGTAAAGAAATGGGCTTACACTGGCAATTTCCCAACCCAGCTGAACAAAGAGAAAGCACAGGATGGTACCAAGTAATCTTGTGCAATCTGTAACTTAAAAAGCTAGCAACTTCCAATCATTCTCCCTATACTTCTAAACGGCATGGTTTTACATTATTTGCCTTACTATCCAGTGCAAGATATTAGAATTAGTTAGGACAACTGCTATCTCAGAGAAAGGACAGCCAGAATTAATATAGTCATATGCAATACATTTATATCCTGCAATTTTCCTTAGGAGCTTAAAGTAGCTCACACAGCACTTCTTTCTCCAATTTCCCCCACAAAAATTACTTGTGAGGCAGATTGAGTTGAGAGATAGCTACTGGCTCAGGGTCACTTGGTGAGCTTCCATGGATTCCAACCAGCATCTCCCCAGTCCTAGCCCTACAGGGTAACTACTGCACCATGCATTATTCAATTCTATCCATAATTCAGTTACAATATACAGTACTCCAAGCAATGAAGAGGGGAAAGGAAAAGAAAGAGATGGAGAATCTCATGGATTGTTAAAGAGCTTTCACTTGGCATTGAATATCTATTTGCAAAAAAAAGGGGGGGGGGAGAGACTGTAAGTACACATACTTAGATGTGTCACACTGTGACAACGTTCACTGCAGGAGGAGTGGCTTTATGTGTGCATGCACACACACAGAGAATTTTTACAGGTAGACAAACAATATATCTGCCCCATTCATAGCTGGTGCTGAACTTGGGGGGTCCTTCTAGACTCACGACTCCTGCTCGAAGAGCAGGTGGCAGTCGTGGCTAGGAGGGCCTTTGCACAGCTTTGGCTTGTGCGCCAGTTACGCCCATTCCTGGATCGCGATGCCCTCCGAACGGTCACTCATGCTCTTGTCATCTCCCACATAGACTATTGCAATGCGCTCTACATGGGGCTACCCTTGAAGACTATCCGGAAGCTACAGCTGGTCCAGAATGTGGCCACGCGGGCAATTTTGGGTGCACCAAGATCAGCACATATAACACCTTTGCTCCACGAGCTGCATTGGGTGCTGGTTTGCTTCCGGGTCCAATTCAAGGTGTTGGTTATCACCTTTAAAGCCCTACATGGCATGGGGCCAGGATACCTGAGGGACCGTCTTATCCCCATATCATCGACCCGCCCCACCCGATCATTCAGGGAGGGCCTGCTACGGACCCCATCAATAAGGGAATTTCATCTGGTGGGGTCCAGGAGGCAGGCCTTCTCTGTAGTGGCACCCGCCCTTTGGAATATCTTGCCCCCAGAGTTGAGGCAGGTCCCCTCCCTCCCGACCTTTAGGAAAGAGCTGAAAACCTGGTTCTGCCGCCTAGCATGGGAAGGGGAAAGTAACAGTTCCTCATGGGGGTGGTTAATTCCATAATGTCCTTCCTTTTTGTTAAAACTAATTCGCCAAAATTGTATTTTATAATTTATTTAGATTGTATTAATCAAATTGTAATTTTATATTTTTATATTCTTATTTTAAACGTGATTTTATTGTAAACCACCCAGAGTTCCCCATTGGGGGAGATGGGCGGTCATATAAAATCTCAATCTCTCTCTCTCTCTCTCTCTCTCTCTCCTATATATACAGCTACATGATATTGGTCAGGACGGGTCACACAAATTACTCAAATTGGATGGTATCGTATAATTTTTTTTATTTTTTATTTTAAGTGGCCTTAAAATAACTATTCTTTCTCAGTGTCCACCTTTGACATGTACTAAGGGTCTAATTGTGCTAGGCAATGTTCAAAAGCATTGTGTTCCATGCCAACTCTATCAGTCATCTTAGTTGTCGACATAAGCATACCAGTGATCTGCATAACTAGAGAAATGTTAAACCTCTACTCACCTTTGAAGCTTGCCGAAGCCACCTTAAGTACTCAGTGAAAGTGTCAAAGCAGATGTAGTAACTCTGACTCTGAGGTCCAGAGGAGCTAAATGCTAAACAGTGCTGGTGCTTTTTAACTTCTTCTACCTGCATGGGGATGGAGGGAAATAGATATATTTAAAAAATAGAACTTCTAAGAGTGGTATCTTCAAAGATACATGAAAAATGTGCAGCAACACATCCCCCAACCTCCAATTGACTTCCAAGAATGTTGTATATCAACAACATGTTTATTACAGCCCTAAGGCCAGATACAATAAAATTATATAATAGCAACAATCATTCATATATATATATATATATATATATATATATATATATATATATATGAGATATTATACTAATTGTTTTTGATATATATATATATATATATATATATATATCAAAAAACAATTAGTATAATATGATCTAAAATTAATTAAGGATGAAAATACTAAAATAAAGTGAAATAAAATACTATGTTAAGAAATTCTAAATCTAAGTAATGGTGCGGCGTATTGCGCAGATGGTAGCACAGAACTGGGCAACCTGGGAGGATATTTTCGGGTCCTTGTCCGAAAGAAGTACCATTAACTAGAATCACACTCCCTGCCTGGAAATTTCTTTTATAACGGATATATAAGGATCTGTCTAGAGTCCTTATATAGGGAACAGTATAACAACATATCCCCTTCATGGATCACTGCCTTGTCATGGCGAAGGGGCTTGCGTAACTCAATGAAGTCAGGTCAAGACGGACAGGTCATGACGGGAGAGTTCTGACAAAACGTGGTCCACTGGAGGAGGAAATGGCAATCCACTCCAGTATCCTTGCTAAGAAAACCCCATGGACAGTATCAAAAGGCTAAAACAGAGCTTTCCAAACTGTGTGTTGGGACACGTTAGTGTGTCGGCGGCAGTGTCTGGGTGTGTCGTGGCTGCTGCTGCCTCTGAGCCCTGCCAGGATTCCACGCATGTCCTAGTGCCTGCCTTGTGCCTTGCTGCCTCCAAACCTGCTGTGATTCCGCACAGGTCCTAGTGCCTGCCTTGTGCCCTGCTGTAAGAGTGTGTTGCGGAATGATGCCCTGCTGTAAGAGTGTGTCGCGAAATGATGCATGTCTAAAAAGTGTGTCACCAACATGAAAAGTTTGGCAAACTCTGGGCTAAAAGATATGACGCTGGAAGATGAACCCCTAAGGTCGGAAGGTGTCCAATATGCTACTGGGGAGGAGCGGAGGGAAATTCCGAGTAGCTCCAGAAAGAGTGAAGCGGCTGGGCCAAAGCCGAAAGGACACTCAGTTGTGGATGTATCTGGAAGTGGAAGGAAAGTCCGATGCTGTAAAGAACAATATTGCATAGGAACCTGGAATGTAAGACCTATGAATCAAGGTAAGCTGGATGTGGTTAAACATGAAATGACAAGGTTGAACATCAACATCTTGGGAATCAGCGAACTAAAATGGACAGGAATGGGCAAATTTAATTCAGGTGACCATTATATATACTACTGTGGGCAAGAATCCCTTAGAAGAAATGGAGTAGCCCTCATAGTCAATAAAAGAGTGGGAAAGGCAGTACTGGGGTACAACCTCAAAAATGACAGAATGATCTCAGTTCGAATCCAAGGCAAACCATGCAACATCACAGTAATCCAAGTCTATGCCCCAACCACTGATGCTGAAGAAGCTGAAGTCGACCGGTTCTATGAAGACCTACAACACCTTCTAGAACTAACACCAAAAAAAGATGTCCTTTTCATCATAGGGGACTGGAATGCTAAAGTAGGAAGTCAAGAAATAACTGGAATAACAGGCAAGTTCGGCCTTGGAGTACAAAATGAAGCAGGGAAAAGGCTAATAGAGTTTTGTCAAGAGAACATGCTGGTCATAGCAAACACTCTTTTCCAACAACACAAGAGACAACTCTACACATGGACATCACCAGATGGTCAATACCGAAATCATATTGATTATATACTTTGCAGCCAAAGATGGAGAAGCTCTATACAATCAGCAAAAACAAGACCTGGAGCTGACTGTGGCTCAGATCATGAGCTTATCGCAAAATTTAGGCTTAAATTGAAGAACGTAGGGAAAACCACTAGACCAATCAGGTATGACCTAAATCATATCCCTTATGAATATACAGTGGAGGTGAGGAATAGATTTAAAGGATTAGATCTGGTAGACAGAGTGCCTGAAGAACTATGGATGGAAGTTCGTAACATTGTACAGGAGGCAGCAACTAAAACCATCCCAAAGAAAAAGAAAGGCAAGAAAGCGAAGTGGCTGTCTGACGAGGCTTTACAAATAGCTGAGGAAAGGAAAGCAAAAGGCAAGGGAGAAAGGGAAAGATATAACCAACTGAATGCAGAATTCCAGAGAATAGCAAGGAGAGATAAGAAGACCTTCTTAAATGAACAATGCAAAGAAATCGAGGAAAACAATAGAATGGGGAAGACTAGAGATCTCTTCAAGAAAAACGGAGATATCAAGGGAACGTTTTGTGCAAAGATGGGCATGATAAAGGACAAAAAAGGCAGGGACCTAACAGAAGCAGAAGAGATTAAGAAGAGGTGGCAAGAATACACAGAAGAACTATACAAGAAAGATCTTAATATCCCTGATAAATACGATGGTGTGGTCACTGACCTTGAGCCGGACATCCTAGAGAGTGAAGTCAAGTGGGCCTTAGGAAGCATTACTAACAACAAAGCTAGCGGAGAAGACAGTATCCCAGCTGAGCTATTTAAAATCCTAAAAGATGATGCTGTTAAAGTGTTGCACTCAATATGCCAACAAATTTGGAAAACTCAACAGTGGCCACAGGATTGGAAAAGGTCAGTTTATGTTCCAATTCCAAAGAAGGGCAATGTCAAAGAATGTTCAAACTACCATACAATTGTGCTCATTTCACATGCTAGCAAGGTTATGCTCAAAATCCTACAAGCTAGGCTTCAGCAGTATGTGAACCGAGAACTACCAGAAGTGCAAGCTGGGTTTCGAAGAGGTAGAGGAACTAGACATCAGATTGCCAACATTAGCTGGATCATGGAAAAAGCAAGAGAATTCCAGAAAAACATCTACTTCTGCTTCATTGATTACACTAAAGCCTTTGATTGTGTGGATCACAACAAACTCTGGCAAATTCTTAAAGAGATGGGAGTACCAGACCACCTTACCTGTCTCCTGAGAAACCTGTATGTGGGTCAAGAAGCAACAGTTAGAACCGGACATGGAACAACCGATTGGTTCAAAATTGGGAAAGGAGTATATTGGGAAAGGCTGTATATTATCACCCTGCTTATTTAACTTATATGCAGAGTACATCATGAGAAATGCCGGGCTGGATGAATCACAAGCCGGAGTTAAGATTGCCGGGAGAAATATCAACAACCTCAGATATGCAGACGATACCACCCTAATGGCAGAAAGTGAAGAGGAACTAAAGAGCCTCTTGATGAGGGTGAAAGAGGAGAGTTGAAAAGCTGGCTTGAAACTCAACATTAAAAAAACTCAGATCATGGCATCTGGTCCCATCACTTCCTGGCAAATAGAAGGGGAAGAAATGGAAGCAGTGAGAGATTTTATTTTCTTGGGCTCCCAAGATCACCGCAGACGGTGACTGGACCCATGAAATTAAAAGACGCTTGTTCCTTGGGAGGAAAGCTATGGCAAACCTAGACAGCATATTAAAAAGCAGAGACATCACCTTGCCGACAAAGGTCTGTATAATTAAAGCTATGGTTTTCCCAGTAGTAATGTATGGCTGTGATAGTTGGACCATAAGGAAGGCTGAGCGCCGAAGAATTGATGCTTTCGAACTGTGGTGCTGGAGAAGACTCTTGAGAGTCCCTTGGACTGCAAGGAGGTCAAATAAGTCAATCCTAAAGGAAATCAACCCTGACTGCTCATTGGAAGGATAGATACTGAAGCTGAAGCTCAAATACTTTGGCCACCTAATGTGAAGAGAGGACTCACTGGAAAAGACCCTGATGCTGGGAAAGACTGAAGGCAAAAGGAGAAGGGGATGGCAGAGGATGAGATGGTTAAATAGCATCACCGATGTAATGAACATGAATTTGAGTAAACTCTGGGAGACAGTGAAGGACAGGAAGGCCTGGCGTGCTATGGTCCATGAGGTCACAAAGAGTCGGACACGACTAAACGACTGAACAGCAACAACAAAATAACAACATATGGCTTAGGGTTTCTATTGAGCCATCACATGGACATAACCGAAGGTGCATAGGAAAACCCTTAAAACGTCCAAAAAGGACTGCTGAGGGCAGTGCGTCCAACCTGGCTAAAGTGAAAGCTTTATGAAATTTCAAAATTGTGATGGATGATAAATATGAAGCTGGAACAAACCCTTCTGGAAGAAAATGACGGATATTGGGGTGTAGCACCTTACTTAAATTTGTTTGGAGATCTATATCCCAGATTCGTTGTTTCAGGGCGGTTCTAGCATTATCAAGTCCTAATGAGCACAGACTTTTCATAGAGAAGCCCAGCAATTTAATTTTATCTAAGGCTTTTTTTAGCCACGATGACTTAAAATGATCTCTAAATACTAATGGGGCTAAACCTATAGGCAACAGAATTAACTTTAGCCAGAAGGTAAAAAGAAGGAACCATGTTCTGGCAGCCAATTAAACTATAACCTATTTCTACCCGTAGAATGGCATTTTTAATAATTTTTGGTACCATCAATATGGCTCTAATAAACTTATTCTGAATGGTTTAAATAATATTAAGCTTTGCAAGGGAGCAGATTAGGGAGCAGATTTGAGAGCCATAGAGAAGCTGAGGGACTACCTTAGCTTGAAAGACCTTGCAAGCTGCAGGAATATAATGGGCTCCTTTACACTTGCCCGGTAAAGAAAATGAGCGTTTCAGGATAAGGATGCATGGAACTCACTCCAAGGTATTTATAGGTGCACACCTGTTCAATTGGAGTCCCATTTATTTGCCATTTGTGAATCTTATGATGGTGTTGGGCAAAAACTAAGACTTTCATTTTCTCATAATTTATTGAAAGTTTTTGATCTGTGTAAGAATAAAGCTAGTGCCCTAAGTGCTTTTCTCATTCCCACTTGTGAAGTAGACATAATGACTACATCATCAGCATACAGTAGTGCTGGAATTGCACGATCAGCCAAAATAGGTGGATGATGGGCTGAAACAGCAAGCGCTTGAATTATTGGATTAAGATTAGGCTGACCATATGTACCGTTTTAAACAGGACAGTACCATTTTTTTCACATTTCCCGACCATCCCTTCATTTTAAAATGTCAATTTTGTCCCGTTTTTTTAAAAAACTCTGTCACTGGTGGTGTCAGAATGGAGCCTGACTCAGAGTTGAGGGAGGGGGAGCTCGGCAGCAACGGTTGGAAAATTGCAACAGAGTTTAATTCGGCAGGAAACCTGCAGCGGGAAAACCAGGAGCAGCTGACTGGCGGTGATCAAAAGGTGGAGCCGCTACCGCCTATCAGCACCAGGGAAAAAAGGGCAACAAGACATGCCAAATGGAAAGCGAACCGGTTGGTTCCTATCCAAAAACGGCGGGAAGAAAAGAATTTAAAAGGACGTCCAAAGGAGGAACGGGTTGTTGGGGACAACCGTTCACTAGACTCCTGTTTCAAGCCTCGTCTCTTGCCTCCAGCCGAAGCCTCTGCAGAATTCGAACTTGAAGGCGCCATAGAACCTCTTCCCTCCTCCACTGTACCCAGCCTTCCTGCGCCTTCTCTACCTGTCGCCGATCCTGACCCAGCCTCACTGATCCAGCCAGCCGCCACACTCCGCCTTCCTGTGCCTTCCCTGCCTTGCTGATTCCACCTGCCTTCCAACTCTGTCGCCCTGCGCTTCCTCCACCGTCTGTCGCGTTGCCAAACTGAATCCTGCCTCACTGTTCCTTCAAGCCAACTGCCTAGAAGCCTCCATGTCGCGCCGCTCAATATGTTAATGTAATAAAACTTTTTCATTTTAATGAAAAAAAATCTTTTTATATATACAGTAATCTGTTTAAGGACAGCAAATGGATCTTAAAAACTCTTTAAAACTTTTTTATCATCTTACTATTTCATGAATACGGAATATTACATAAGTTTAACCTCATCCAATTTTTGCCAGCCCAATGTCCCGCTTTTGTCTCAAGGAGATATGGTCAGCCTATACAAGAGGGAATCACATCTGAGATTACAGCAGATTCCCTTTTAAAGATGTTATTAAAATGATCCTCCCATTTATCTGCAGATATTTGTGTAATAGGGCCAAACCGTCTATCTGTAAGAGACTGATTTATTAAACCCCAGAACCAAGTGGAATTCTTGAGCTTTGCTGCTAAAATTAAATTACTCCAATTCTCTCTTATAGCCTGCCGTTTCTTTATCTTTAAGAGATCTTTATAATTTTTTTTAATCTTAAGTAATTTTGAGGCATTTGAAGAATTTTCCTGGTGAAAGGAAGTTATTGCGTTTAAAAGAGCCTTTTTAGCTTTAATGCAGTCGTTATCATACCAAGATTTAGATCTTTTATGTGCATAAACACAATTAGCTGTTGTAAATCTTGTCAGGGGGGCTTGAAGATTAACAATAATTGATTGATACAGTGATATTACTTATTCATATGAATCAGATGAGCAAATTTGGGTATGCATTTGAAGCAGGGGCTCTGAGGTCAAAATTCCAGACATAATTTTAGCCAAATCTTGAGACCATTTATTTTGTACTTGCCCCTTCATTGTAATGTCAATGGGACAGTGGGCTACTTCTAATGATTCGAGATTTGTTTTAGAATCAAAAAGACAAATGAGTGGAAAGTGGTCACTATCAGGGCAAGTTCCAATATAAAAGTAAGCTATATGACATACAAAGTTCTGGGAAATCATAATATAATCAACTACACTGGCCCCGTTTGGGCGCCAGAATGTAAACTCGCCTTTTATGTCACCTCTGACAGTGCCATTAAGTATAACTAGATCTAAACTGTCCACAAATTGAGCCAAACGAAATCCTGCAATATTACATTTTTGGTCTTTAGATTGTCTGACTGATAAATAGCCCACATCAGTTTTAGGGGGCATTGGCCACTTAAAATGAGTTTGCAGAGAGGCATCAGATTGGCCAATACGTGCGTTAAAATCACCAGCTATTATTATGATAGAGTCTGGGTACTGACATGATAGCAAGTTTACGTAGATATCAAACTGATCCCACAAATTATTTATTTCCCTATGCCCACGAACTGGAGGAAAATATACATTAACAAGTAATACAGTGTAAAATTTAAATCTGAGTAGGAGGGCTAGAGCCACATTTGAGCAAGACTCCAGCATAAATACTAGGATATTGAGTTAAACAGAAACCATAGAACTCAGGCCACCTGATGGTCTACCCTTTTTTGTACTGGGAATTGCATTCAAAGTAAAGGGAATATATCCAGGTAGTAATAGATCCTCCGTAGCCCATGTTTCTTGAAACAAAAGAATATCGAAAGAAGAAATATATTCCATAAATGAAACATCTGACATCTTTGCTTTCCAGCCTGTAACATTCCAGGAGAGGAGATGCCCCCTTCTGTAGGATAGAGTCATTAAGAGTCAGTGAATTAGCTGTACATACAGAGTCTTTCTTCTGGAATGGGGCCAGAGTTGGAGATTCATCTAGTGTTGCCTGTTGTGACACCACCTGAATTTGGGGGGTAGCTTCCAGTTGGATGATTTTAGAACTTCCAGTAGCAGTATCCAGATCTAAATTTTGGGGAATAAGACTAGTAGGTTCCAAGGGGTGTAATAAAAGGCCATCATGTGGAAAAGGTCTAAGATCCAAAGAGCATTGTTCAGCATCTGTCTGTGGTATAGGAAATACTTCCTCCTCAATAGTTAGCAAGGTCTGGCACTCTCCAGCACGCTCCCCATTCATCCCATAAAGGCTGGAACAATTGTTATTTGAGTGGCGATTTCCATCCATTTCATTGTCCACCGAATAATGGCAATTTGTGTCAGTATTTGGAGACACAAGATCAATAAGTGGTTCTGTTGTAGCAATAGTGACCAGTAAGGTTTTCTTAAGATTTTCCAGCTTATGTATTATATTATCTTGTTCCTTCCTGGGCAGAGAACCAAAAGCACTGATAAGACCGGCTTCAGCTGGATCTGACACACCATCATTTTGTAATGGCCGACTCCCACTGCCTTGCTTTTTCAAGGTCATATGTGGGAAGGAGGGCTTGCTAACCTCTGTTAAAGTTTTGGAGTTGGTATGAAGTCTAGATGAAGCAAAGCTGGATAAAGAATTAACTATTATATCATGAAAAACTCTGATGGGGAAAATTTGAAATGATGCTAAGTATGGTCTCATCTTAAATAGCATTAGTGGAATAGTAGACTGATTAAAAGATAGCAAAATCCGTTTTCAGTTTTGTACAGTAGGAAGCCATTCAACAGCACATAGATCTATCTGTCTGCAGTGACAGTGCAGAAGTTGCCCTAAAGAGGTTTTGACTGCTCTCCTAGAATCCCAACGTCCAGTATTGAGACTATTCAGGGAGATACAGAGAGCAACCTGCTGTATCTGAAGTAAACGGTTCTGCTTGCAGGGAATTTCCTCTTTTGAATCCAAAGAGGCATTAGTCTGTATAAGACCACCACTCTTTACCTTATCAGAGAGTAGGGATTTATTAGTACAGTCATTTGGTCGTTGCACACTTTTGTCAGTTTGTTTTACTGTAACGTCTTGCCCTCTATCAGAGCACATGCCAGGAATATCTTGCTTTGCCAGAGCTTCTGCATTAGTTTTAATGGAGGCGGCAGGTCCAGCTGCGTATTTTTGAACAAAAGCCTCAAAGTCTTTTTTCAGCAGATCTAAGTCATATTTTATATCTGACAGCTGCTCAAATAGTGAGATAACAGTTTGAGCTTTAAGAAGACATTGCTTTGCCATAAACTCCGTTGTACTTTCCCATGGGAGCCTCTCCAAATTCTGATTTTGTATCTTATTTTTAAACTTATTTTTATTTCCCTTGAAGTTATTAGGTGAGCTAGCAAGTTGTACTGGAGACATACAGTGAGAGTCCGAGAGGGAGTCCAAATTTTCATTTAGCTCTTCCCTGACAGATAGTGAGAGCTCTAACAACGGTTGTTTTTCCAGTTCTGTTTGAAAGTCCCATTCAAGTGATTCAAGGGCTGCATATTTGTTGGAAATGGGAGGAAGATTTGCTTTACATACAGTTTCCTTTCATGTAAAAAGTTATTCTATCTTTGGTTCTTCAGCAGACTTTGAAGAGGAGAGAGAGCCTGGACTGATTCCATGTCGTTTCTTTCTTTTTCCCATGTTGTTCAAATCCACTCAGACACTTGCTTGCGCCTTTTACTCCAGAATCGTCTCGCCGTAAAAAATTGTGAATATATTTAAAATAGTCTAATAATAAAAATCTAATTTAAAATCTACGGTAACCTAATATACTTATTTTAACTAAAACTAACTAAAGAAAACAAATATAGCTATATATACTATTTAAAAATAATATAAAATTAAAAGGGCAGGAGCATGGAAAAACGTGTGTTGCTGGGCTGCTATGTTGGCTCCACCCCCAATGCTGCATATCGGATTGCACCTTCTCTCTTTGCTAGTAAACAATCAAATTCCTTATGATCAAGCTTACTTACCTAAATCTAAAAATGTTCTATGAAAGTCTGGTATGCACTAGAATAACAACATGCTGAGCCTTTTCCCCCCCAGACAGACTATTTTCATCTTTCCAAAGATGAATGAGAAGTTCACGTGAATTGTACTTTTCATGACTATTTGGTCCAGCATTCTCTTTCCTACATGCCCCTGGGAAGGCCACAAGTAGGGTATTAGGACTAGCTCAGCAAGTAACACTGAGAAGCATCTGCTTCTAAATCCCTAAGTAGCGTATAGCTATTATGGCTGGTAGCAACGACTAGAGTAAGGTTTGCAAAGAGAAGGCAAACTTAATACAAGGCTGCTGTTTCAGAGGCAGTTCTGTTCAATGTAATATGTAATACAATTCTTGGAGAAAAGTATCCACTCCGTTACTACGCTAGATCAGCTTTCCACATCTTTATGTTCTCCAATATCCATGATGAAATAAAATGGGAAGATTCAGTACTCAACATGTTTGGAAAACACCATGATGGAAAATGCTAATTTGGTTTGCCATGACAGCTGAATACATACAATTCTTTGAATACTTAACGGGACACAAGGGCAACTGAAAAGATGTAAACCTGTGTCTTTTGGAAAACACTTCTTTCTGCACAGGGAATAACACAATTACAAAGTTGCTGAATGCAATCACGACAATATTCTGCCAGCAAAGGGACTGAATTGGTGGTCAACATGTGATTGTGCCTCAAGCAAGTAAATCCATTCTATGGCAAATGCACTGAGGAACATGGCTGCTTAATCATCAGAAGGATTCATTGGGCAGCATTAATGATATCACCAATGACTTATGACAAAGCTTCTCTTCCAATGGCTGTAACTCTTAGTTACTGTACAGCAAGCACAATGTTACAGTACCAGGGAACTCTGGTCATCTTGTAGCTTCAATGATAGTAATAAGCAAGAGAGGACAACAACATTGATTACTGAACTCCAAATGGCTGATACAGGATTCCTGCTTCTAGATGCTAATAAAGCTGGATATATTTAAAAGGCAACACTATTCCATGCCCTCAGAACATTCTTTATGTTCTATAGCTTAAATCAGAACCTCACAGCCTAAAGATTAGGTCAACAGTGTGTGATTTAAATGGGGCTATGCATGTCTAAGTGTCAGAACTGTTTTCAGCGTTGAAACAACTGGGTCTCACAACAAGAAACCTGTGGATTAGCTGGGCCCATTAGAAATAGGCTGTGGGCATCCTACTCTTGTTTGAGATTCTTCCTATGTCTCCATGAGTAGCCACTGATTAAAAGCCCAGATCGGGGGGGGGGGGTTTATTGGAGAATGGTATGCTACCTATGTTCCCAACTTACCCCCAAGCGTAATGGAAAATCAGTCACTGCCTTCAAGAGCAAACAGTTTGCAAAAAAAATGTGATATGCAAAACAACCCCCTTTACTGATAAATACAAAATGAATATGCCATCTAAAAACAACAATTGCATATTATTTGGCCAAATAAAGATGATGATTATGGTGAAACTGAAAACCTCACTAGCACACATCTTATACACATCTTATTGTACAAAGTTACTTATATCAACTCCATCGCCTGATACAGCTTCTTGGTTTTAAATTTGCTATTACAGACTCCAGGTTTAATTATTTTGGATAACCAAGGCTACACACACACACACACACACACACACACACACACAAATAATGAGGTTTCCAAACATATTATCTTTTTCTATACAATTGCTTTTTTGAACAAAAATAACAAATATGGATTGGTAACTATTCTTAAGATTACAAATGTGCTTATAATTACTCCCAGACATGATGTGTTTTGTTTCTTAAATACTGCTCTTGCATTTTTTTGTTGGTTGGTTTTATTCCATATTATGCTATTTTTAAAATATGTGATTTTGATGATGTACTATTCATTTTAATTTTAATAAAAGTATGTGTATCTCGATATGTATATCGAGATATATACACATATAGTGAAATTGTCAACTTGCCTTTCCACCAATTAAGGGGAGCACGTGCATTTTTCCAGTCTGGCTCTCTTTCACTGATGATACTATTAGGCACGTCCCGCAAAGGATAACTTGGCGTCTTGTCCATCTGTTGACCGGCAAATGCATTTTCCCTTTTCTAACATTGTACATTCCTGAGAGCTGAATCCGTTCAGAGTTGCCAGTGCTGTGGGGCTTTCCTGAAATGAAAACAGCAAGCAGCTTTATCAGTTAGGGTGCTTTTCCAATTACTCTTCAAAATGCACTAGATAGCACAACAAAATGAAAGCCACATTCCCAAAGATAGATTCAAAGACCAGCATAACTTCAAATACATGGAAAATTAAGGTAAAGGTAAAGGTTCCCCCCGCATATTTGTGCAGTAGTGTCCGACTCTAGGGGCCAGTGCTCATCTCCGTTCGTTAGCTGAAGAGCCAGCATTGTCCGAAGACACTTCCGCAGTCATGTGGCCGGCATGACGCACGCGGAACACTGTTACCATCCCACCGAAGTGGTGCCTATTAATCTACTTGCATTTGCATGCTTTCGAATTGCTAGGTTGGCAAGAGCTGCAGCGAGTGCGGAAGCTCACTCCGTCACGCGGGGCTAGAGATTCGAACCTCCGAACTTGCGATCTTCTGATCGAAAAGCCTGGCGTCTTACCCGCTGAGCCACCACGCCCCACATGGAAAATTACTGTCCTGCAAACTGCCTTTTCCAAATTTTAGCTCCAGGAATATATTTTTTTAACGGTAATACTCTTTACCAGAGCTTTCCAAACTGTGTGTCGCGACACAAAAGTGTGTCGCCACACACAGCGTGGTGTGTCGCCACACCACCCGGAAGCGGCGGGGCGCGCATGCATGGCGGCAGCGGCAGCTGCTGCCGCCATGCACGCACGCACCGCCGCATGCCCCCCCGGACCGCCGAATGGCTCCGTGTTCCCGCCGCGCGTCTTGTGTTGCCGCCACGCGTACCCCCGCGCCGCCGCTGGCGTGTCACCAGCGGCGGCACTTTGGAAAGCCCTGCTCTTTACACACGAATAAACGTGTGGCTATAAAAGTATTTGGGGAAATTTGCAAACTTTCAGATTCCTGAGCATTCTGAAATAGCTAAAATTGCATCAGAAGCATGAGAAATGTATCAAAGATGGCAGGACAGAAGACAAAGTCCCTTGCTGTGGTGCCTTTTACCAGAACCCAAACTCTATTTGATGCGTGTTCTTACAACTCAGGGTTGAGTCAATAATCACTTGGCAGAGGTTTTAAAAAACAGAAAAGTTTTAATTAGATACCACAATCACATCAGAGATGAATGTCTAAACTTTCAAAAAACAAAAACCCTCAAGATTAAGCTATTATTAGAAAGTCTTCTGAAGAAAGAACTTACTGAGTACCAATTACAGCATAGTGATACAATGCTCAAAAGCAGGGGGCTCTTAATGAACACTGTCTGCTTCGTCTCTGGACCGCTTAACACAATATGGACCATAAAGCAGCAAAATAATTTGATTATGATGGGACAACTCTCACTTATATTAGAGCAGCAAGATTTTCCCACATAGTACATAGTACACAATTTCTTTAGACAATTTCCTTACTAAGAAGGCCAAGGGTGAAAAATGTGAGAATGCTACACAGCATTCCAGTTACAGGAACCATGGAAGATAAGTTAGGATAGTGTTGATTAATGAGATGAAGGAAGGTCTGCCAAGATTTTGCTGGATGAGCAATTTTCACTCATCGTCTGTCCTGGCCTCCTTTGACTTTTGCCATGCTGTGCCTATTTCTGATCCGCAAAAGCACAGAGTCCAGTATTTCATGGACATATTGTCTGTACTAGCTGGATGTTCCTTCAGAATTACAGAAATGGCATCTCAGTTAATTCTGCCATGGCAAAGATGTACCCAAAATAAACAACAGAGATACTTCTCTTTTATCCCCACTCAGTCAAAACTGCTTTAAAATTTTACAAACCAGAATCTTCCTATTCCATCAGACTTACTAATGAAATAGGATTTAATACAACATAGTAAAAGTGGGAATACTAGCAGTACTACTATTTACTGTAGTAGGCTAATCCAACAGTAATATACTAGCTTAAGCTGGGATGGCCAAAAGATACTGCCTAAGTTACAAAAGCAAAATTGGTCCTGTCATCGGAAGGAATAAACTCGAAACAGAAGACTGTAAAGTATAATTACAAGCTGAACAATGTTTCAGGGATTTAATTTAAAAATGTATTTAAAACCAATCAGTACAACCAATTATTCCATTTGATTTTTCTGCTTCTGCTTAAGGTAACAAAATTAATTACGCCATCATGGAGCAAAATCAATTGGTTTGGCTTTGAACAGAAAGTCCATTTGGGATTGTGAAATATACCCCAAAGCATACCCAGGATTCTGGCAGCTGGGTGGTATATAAATATAACTAATAAATAAAAGAAACATACTTTCGTTACAGTAAAGAATTTTTTAAACTATGTACATCAAAATCTGTATATCTCACCTAAGGATACCATGTCTCATTACCTCTTCCCCGGTATCCTTAGGTGAGATATACAGATTTTGATGTACATTTGTTGATAGCGACAAACCATCAACAAATCTGGCTCTCAAAATATTGGGGGATGGGAGCCCAATACAAAGAAAAGCTGGCCTCCTCTTCCTCTTATGATCCAAGTTTCTCATTTAAAGCATATTCTATCACTATGGCTACTTGATTTTTTCTCCAGCATACTGTACATAGAGTTTGCAGAGATACAAACTATTTATTTTGTCAACATTCAGTGAAATGCCCACTCCCCGAATTGCTGTCTACTTAAAACACACATACATCCAAAGATGGCAATTCAGGTCAGCAATGTCAAATACCACTGGCTTGAAAAATTGAAGTAATTTTTAGGACTCATCCTGCAATATTTGCAAATTTGCAATACTAAGCTGACATTAAGGTTCTTTTGTTTATCTCATTTTTGATATTGCAGGATAATTTCATCAAGTAACTAAGTTGATATATCAAAACAGATGAGGTATCTTCATTCCTCTTGCCTCCAAGATGCAAGACTATTATCTCCAGACTTTTATACCTGTAAATAGGTAATCTGTAAGGAGGGTAATTGCCATACATTCTCCTATGCCCACAAAACATATTATTGGGCATAATCAATCCACCAGGAACACAAAAGAGAACATCTAACCTTTTCTGAGGTTCAAAGAAATCCAACACCAATATACAAGATGATAGAATACACTTGCCTATATTTGCATTCTTTCCAAACCTGGTTTCCTCAAAATAAATTAAGGCTAGAGCTCCCACAGTTCCAGCCAAGCTGGTTGGGATTCTGTGCTGAACTTCCAATAGATCTACACAGCCTCAGTTTGAAGCCTACTCTATAACCACATGTAACCTCTGTCTCACTTTTTTATATATAAAAACCAAGCTACAAGATCAGCAAAAAGGTAAGCTGGTATATACCGATGTACTTTGTATACACAACTCTCTCCCACTAAAAAAAGAAAAATTGCTCTGGTGTGTTAAATAATCAATATATTTGGTCACAGGACAATCAAGTAATTAAACAAAGAATTGCTAAATGGTAAGAACTTTATTCCCCTAGAATTCTAAAATAAGATTGTTGTAAAAAGACACAAAGATGAGAGATTTTAAATATAATTAGTTTTCAAAACTAAATCTTCGAAGGACTAAAACTTCGTTGGTGTTCTATAACTTTGAAGTAGATCAGAGGAGGAGACTGGCAATCACCAGGAAACAATTTAAAATTTAAAGGAGTCTGAGAAGACAAAGGTGGAATAAATATATTGTTAAATGGTAACCTTTTCTCATTTAGCAGAACCACCTGAACTCAACTTAAACACTAATTGTCAATCTAAACATTGCTTTAGGCAAAGGATATGTGTAAGCTAGCTTGAGTACATTTACTGTTTTGTACCTAAGAGTTATTTAATTGACACCGTAATGTTTTAATTTGTCTAATATGCACAGCCATTTTTGTGCCTTTATGAGATTGGTCAATCAGTTACTATATGAGTACCTTGACTTTGTTTTACAGCCTTAATAAAATTATAAAGTATAACTCTTTAAAAAAACCTGAAGAGAATTGGTATTACCATTCTATCTTGCTCCCAAGATATGTTGCTGAAAACAGGACATGTCTCTGGCCAGATCAAGCAACTTAGTTAGGTTCTCACACCTACTTCAGTCATAGTAGCATTATAATACGCTTACAAGACAACTCCTTCCCCTAGAGCAGGGCTTTCCAAAGTTTTTCCCGCAGCGACACACCAACCGGCGTTGGTGTGTCGCCGCGGGAAAACCCGGAAGTGCCGTCCTTGCGGCAGTGCGCAAAAACCCGGAAGCGCTGCTGCCGCTTTCAGGTTTTGCGCGCTGCAGTTGGTGTGTCGCCGCGGGAAAACCCGGAAGCGCTGATGATGATCAGCGCTTCCGGGTTGTGTGGCGACACACCAGACTGTGTGTGGCGACACACTTTTGTGTCGCGACACAGAGTTTGGAAAGCTCTGCCCTAGAGCTTTCACAGTAACAGGTTTCTTACCACCTACTGTTTCTTCATCTTTCTAACCACTCATTTTTATGCAGCATGCTTCAGAGAACATAAAAAGACATATATCTACCACTGCTCAGGCAGAAACAACTCATCCACTAAGACAGCAAGTACCTTGGACTGGATATTACAAGCTTTTCCAGCTAGAAACTTCAGGCAAACAGGGAATTACATCTGAATGTCTACTTTCAGGCACAAAATACAATGTCTTCATTCCCCACACCTTCAAGAAAAGATGGTTGGGTAGGCCTATCTTAAGACAGGTACTGTAAGGATAACTAAGCTATGGATACATAAAGTCTTCTGATTTTCAAAGCTATACAGAAAAAGCACAGAATGTGGTAGCCGCAGGACTCAGCTCTCCTAGAAACGTGTTTTATTTTTAAAAGGGTGGAGAACCTGTGGCCTTCCAGATGTTGCTGAAGGATGATGAGGGATGTTGAGAATTCTGGTTTGGCAACATTTAGAGGGCTAGAAGATTTCCCATGTCTATTTTAAAAGAAATGGCAAGTTACTTCCTTTTATGGATATTGGGGAGTGCCTGCCAAAACCCAGAGGTGGCATTAACATTTCATCAGTTACAATAGGTGAGCTTATTTTCTTGCTTCCCCCCCCCCCCAACAAACAAAACCAGTATTCTATAAAACAGCAAAAGCTATAGAATTAAGCAGGATAACAAGAGTTCTGCTAGTATTATTGATCTGCATAAAATTTCAACTTTTGTTATTAGAGAGTTGATGCTCTGAATCAGTGATTCTCCGAGAGTGGACCATGCAACCATTCCCCAAGGTTGTCTGCCACCGCCTCCCCCCCCCCCCCCCGCCACATTTGCCAGTGAAAATCACAGCCATGCCTCCTCATCCTGACTGACAATCCGTTGGCCAGCTGGCTGTTGGTGCATGTGGGAAAGCAAGACAAGAGGTGGGCAATGGCTCTGCCAGCTGTAGGTTAGTGACAGGATGGGACACCCCATGTTCCCCAACAGTCAGCTGGTGAGACCAGAGCCTGCTCACAGATATTTAATTTTGGGTAACATTTTAAAGTGCAGAGAATGGGAAGCATCTACAACTATAACTACTGTCATTCTTTTAGAAACATGGCTTCTCATGCTCTTAAAGACAAAAACACAGAAGTTGCTAGTTCAGCTGGATGGTCCCTGGTTTTCTGAATGTTTATTTAGTGGTACACATTCAGAGAGAATTTGAAAAACACTGTGCTAAATAACAGGTTAAAAGTTATTTCTTTTCCTTAAAGGCTATACATTTTCATTGAACATTTTTATATGGTTCTACAGGTTCAAGTACACTGTGAGAGCATGGGAAGTTCACTGTCTCAGACTGCATCCCTCACCAATATGGCAGCATAGCAACTGATACAAAAGAATGTCAACATTAAAATATTTATAAATTCAAGGAGAGACACAAAAGCCAGTTTACAGATTCGGAGGCACTGCCTCCCTTGTCATTTTTACGTTTTATGCAGAATTGTAAAGTTGCTTTACTGCTGAATACAATGAAATGCAAGACATTTTCATCACCATCCTACAATAGTGCTTAGACAAATATGCAGAAATATTGTATTTTGTTCTGAAAGACTGTCATCCTGTCAAGCTGCTCTTGTATATCTCTAGACAGATTTATTTGTAGTGACTGATGTCCCCCCCATTACTTAAGTGTTTGAAGCACAATAGTAATTCTTGATAACCAAGCAAGCAAATCACTGTGGATGACAATAGGTCAAACAGACATGCATTCTCTGAGTTTTATGACTGGTAAAAATGGGAATGCCAAACATTAGTATTATACTTAAACAGCATGAAGATCAAACTGCAACGAATGGTATAAGCTACCATTATGAGATTCAATGCAGGCTTTGTCCCAAATAATCAAATGGCTCTTTAATGGAATGGAGAAACAAGCTTGAAAAACAGTTGCCAATTTATCACTTTAACAAATAGCCCACCAACCACACACAATTACTTGCCAAAAATGGCATGTGATTCCTGCTTTGATTACTTAACTGAAACTGGAAAACAAAAGAGTTGTCAATTATCTGCCAAGCTACAATATATGGTTGGTGACTGGATTTGGGGTGGTTTGGTGGATCACTGACTGCCTCAATCCATAGATATAAAACAGCATAAAGAGACTAATGGCTTAGACCTGGATACCTACAGATCCATATCTATTTTAGCTGAATCTTGGAATTGAGAAAAATGAGGCATACTGCACACACACCCAGAGACACAAAAAAATACAAATACATCCAAACATGAAGCAGAGTGAGGCCCAAGTCCTCATTTTCTCAAAAGAGTCAACTGCCCACTTTCCATTTCCCTATCTGTAAAATGGAAAGAACAACTGAAGCTTTCTAGAAGTCACATGCTTGAGAAAATGGCTCTTTCTGAAGGAGCAAGTGGAGGTTGTAGCATACAAGGACCTTGTTAGCTTTGGCTGGTGTGCCAATTGCAGCCTTATCTGGAACAAGATGCACTAAGAACAGTCACTTGTGCTCTTGTCATCTCTTGCTCGGATTACTGCAATTCACTCTACATGGGAATGCCCTTGAAGACCACCTGGAAACTTCAGCTGGTCCAACACGCAACGTGCCACATACTTACTGGTCAGTCTTCATACTGCTATATTGTACCCCTGCTGCAGGAGCAAGGTGTGGTCAGCATCTTTAAAACCCTTAACGGCTGGGGGTCTCAGCCCAACAAGTTAGACCAGGCTAAGAAACCAATGCCATATAGGT
Organism: Charina bottae; assembly: GCA_023362775.1. NCBI lineage: Eukaryota > Metazoa > Chordata > Lepidosauria > Squamata > Charinaidae > Charina > Charina bottae. The sequence continues at coordinate 2,387,998 of JALMGJ010000030.1, read as the reverse complement.
CACAACTACTTTTATTGTAACAGAATCTTGCAAGTCTGATTGTGCTTCCCCATCCCTCATTTTATCTTTGTGTGAACTAGGGAGAAGCCTGTCTGAGATGTTTTTTCAAATTAGTTTCTTGGAATGGGCTCAAGCCCTGCTTACCTGACCACTGCCTTGGTAGCGGCTCTTCCTCCTGTCCTTCAAGGCCATACCCTATGCCCGCTACAGGGGACATGGGTATATAAGAGACTTCCTTCCCCTGATCAAATCTGTTCCCACAACCCAAGCAATCAGAAAAAGCCAGCTGAGAGTCCCCACCTACTAGATAGTGCAATGAGAAGGGCCCAAAGACAGGCATTATCTTTAGTGGCTCTTCTCCTATGAAACAGCTTACCCTCACGGTGAGAAGTACTGTATTCCCACTCTTATGGCCCTCCAGAAAACTGGAAAGACTTCGCTTTTCTAGAGGGCTTTTTAGCATTGATTCTAGAGCCACCAAAGTAAGTTCTAGTTTTATTATAGTTACATATTATTTGTATTTTCTATTATTATATTAATATTATGGGTTTCATTTATTTGTCAAATTTCTCTGCCACCCATCTCATATACGACTCTGGGCAGCTTACAGATAATAAAATGACAATCAAATAAAAACAGTATAAATACACGTAAATACAGACACAAGTATAAAAATACAAAAGTATAAAATATAAAATTCAAGATGGCAATAGGATCTTATCCTTGGCACGATCACGGTGCCAGCCACCCCCATGAATGGCTATCCCCCCTCCCATCCCAAGCAAGGTGGCATAACCACGTTTTCACCCCCTTCTGGGAGAGTGGGGGCCTGTCTTAACTCTGGGGTAAGAATTTTATATACATTCTATGCTGCCTAGAGTCCAGTTGGATTGAAGTAGTGTGTACATTTCACAACTAACTAAATAAGAATAAGACAATGGTTTCAAGATGTGTTCTTGTATGGAATTCTGCCAAGAAGCACCTGTGAGTTGCAGAATAATTCATACTTTGTCTAGTCTAAAACACTGTTTTCAAGCACACTCTCCTCTACTGCAGATGTGAGTGACCAGTGGAACTGTGGATCTCCAGATACACTTCCATTCAACCTCTTGTTGTTCTAGTATTCCTTTTCAAAACTCCCCAAAATGATGTTTTATGCTTTTTGTGCAGGAGCACCAGGACTTCAAATTATGATTCTCTGTATTCCTATAGGGCAGGGGTGGGCAACGTCAGGCCCGCGGGCTGTATAAGGCCCGCGGGGCTCCTGCCTAAGGCCCGTGGGGCTCCCGCCCGCAAACCCCGCCCCTTCCACGCGATTGGCTCCCGCCTGCAAACCCCGCCCCCCAGTGCTTGTGATTGGCTCCCGCCCGCAAACTCCGGCCCCTGGTCCACGGAAATCCCAGAAACTCCGCCCCCCCCCGGTCCACGGTTATAAATATCCAAATGGCCCTTGGCAGAAAAAAGGTTCCCCACCCCTGCTATGGGGGAAAAGGAGAAGTAGTCTGCCTTTTTTTTTTAATAAAAGAAAAGGCTTTAACTTTGCCCATCTGGAAAGAATGTCTAGTTTACAGCAATTCATGCTAAATTCTTCCGTATATTCCTTTCTATGACATCTCAACCCTTTTCCCTGAAAAAAACCACCAAATGCTGAGAATGCACATTTATTTTTGATACATCATGCAAACCAAATCCTTACTTACAGTTTCTAACATTCTTAAGGAAGCCACAAACCAACTCAAATCCTAGGATTTCTAAAAGAACAAGTTTTGTACTAGAAAATGAAGACTTCTAGCCAAAAATCTAAAGTAACGTTTAGTGAGCAAATGTAAACGTATTTCGGAGGAAAGAGACTTTCCCCACATGTGGATTTGACAGAAAATACCATTTCATTAAATCAAGGACTAACACAAAGTAACGATAAAACTTGGAATGATGCAAATACATAACATCATGACACGGTTCCAATAGATGATTAAGTTTGAAATGAGCAAAACTTTTCTCCACCAAGAGATAGAGTCCAAAATCAAATGCAGCCCTTGACAGTAAGGGGCACATGAGAGTGCTGCATGGCTTATAAACGGCAGAAGTAAAAGTAAAAATTAAACAAAAAACCCTAGCAGCAGTGGTAATATTTGCTGGGCTTCAGATTCCTCTAAAAACAACCAAAACACCTACCCATTGGAACTATAAAGCAATGGCTAAAAATTTCACTTCTAAAAAGAAGGGGAAAAAGGATCTACTATCCATCAACTTGTCTAAATCTGTGAATTCTTACAGATTCATGAACCAGGTGGCAATTCCCCCCTCTGAGAATCTACTCTGCATTTGAGCACAAGCTAAACTCATGGAGTTTAAATTACTCCTCTTTTATTTACTAATAATTGGGTTGAGCAAGGGAAAAGTTAGTTTCTCCCCTTTGCAGATATTCACAGAAGGAAACTAAACAAGACAGTGCTGACATCTCCTGCAAAAGCCCAGCACAATAAAAATGTTATCTTAATTCAAATGCTCAGCATATACCATGTAAGCAGGGATCTCTAATCTTTTATAGCACATTTATGAAAAGTTGAGATACCAGAAAAAGGCTGCCATGGGGATCCTAGATAGCAAGCAACTTCCTCAAAAAGTTGGGATTTGAACACTTCATATCTACTCCCACACAAAAAAAATAATTTCACAAAATGAAATACCCACCTCATCCATAAAGGTTAAAAACCCATCCTCCCCAATCAAGGAACTAACAAGGAGAAAACCACACTCCCACCAACACTGGCAGGGCAAGCTACTGTATATAAACAGGGAGCAAACCCCACACTCACTCGCACTGATGATGTTACCTAGTCGGGTAATGAACGTCTGCAAGCAAACAACCAAGCTCAGAGGACTCCACAATTCAACCCTGACCTACATATATTCTCTTCTATTGGAAAAACACATCCTCCCCAAAACCCATACAACACTCAAGACAAACAGCATTGATCCTAAAGCAGAGTATTTTTTTTTAAATTCTTTTCTTTAAAAAAAAAACTGGTTGACTAACATCAACCATGAAGAACTGCTACTGGCTCATCCTGGGTCTACAAGCATGAAAAGAAGAAGACTGGGTAAAATCTGGGAGAATATCTACCAGTTATTGCTCTTGCACCCCTGGAAAATCCTAAATGGTGGTTTCTTGAGAGCAAGGACTCATTCCAAGGAAGGTGACAATTGTGAGGCAGCATTAGCATCACCTCAGATTAAAACCATAAACTTATGTAACACCACTCAATTTTTCCATGTGAAAGAACAAATTATGGAAAGGAGATCCTATCTCTGATTTTAAGCATAATTTTGAAAGACATTCTCTGTTGGCATTTTTATTGTGGAACGCAAACTGAGCCTAGGAATTGCTCAGTCATCATCACTATTCCCTTTATTTCCAATTTAAACTTTACCATGCTTGGGGATCTACAACCCCAACTATATCATTCAGGGGGATTTCGGTATATGTTTCATAAATCCCCCAATATATTTCAAGTGGGAAAAACCTTAAGTGGAGAATGGAAACTGCAAAACCAGTTGCATAAAGACTCAAAGGAATGGAACTTATGCTGTTTCTACTTATGTGGCAATTAACCAAATGGGAAGAGGAATGGGTTCAAATTAGCAAGTGAGGAGGGGAGCATGCATAGATCATAGGCCAGACTTTTCATTTATTGATGCACAGTGAGAAACTGCCTTGAAATACTGTAGGAATAGGAGAAAGTTCCCTACAGAAACCAACATAGAAATAAACTATTTGAACTTAGTTAGAATTTTGTCATCCCCCCCCCAATCTATATGGAAGAGAAAACCTAAACAACTAGATTAGATATGCTTGATACACAAGGAATAGGTAAAGGTAAAGGTTCCCCCCGCACATTTGTGCAGTCGTGTCCGACTCTAGGGGCCGGTGCTCATCTCCGTTTGTTAGCCTAAGAGCCAGTGTTGTCCGAAGACGCTTCCGCGGTCATGTGGCCGGCATGACGTGTGCGAAACGCTGTTACCTTCCCACCGAAGTGGTACCTATTAATTTACTTGCATTTGCATGCTTTCGAATTGCTAGGTTGGCAAGAGCTGGGGCGAGTGCGGGAGCTCACTCCATCACGTGGGGCTAGGGATTCGAACCTCCGAACTTGTGATCTTCCGATCGACAAGCCTGGCGTCTTACCCGCTGAGCCACCACACAAGGAATACAGATTACTTAATAGAAAGTAAGATGTGGAAGTGCTTCAGATTACATTTTGGTACAGGATACTACCTGTGATGTTTTGGCACCATATTCCGTTTTAAAAATAAGTGATCAAGCTATAGAAGAAATATGGTTTTGTCCAGTAGGAATAGCAAATTGTTTCTGAGCAGTTAATAGTTAACAAAATAATTGTGCTTAATGTTTTTACATGTACACCAATCACCAACAGAAATCACAGCCTTTCATAACTGCCTTCATTTCTAAGTAATGAAAATTCTATAGTGCAAAAGACAAACAGTGTACAACTGAAGGTCTGGATTGTGCTGCTTGAGTGGACAGCTTTAAACAACCTTCTCAACCCTAGCACACTCCAAATATATTGGGTTGTAAATCCCAGAATGCCTTTCCAATATGGTTTTGAAGTTTTATTTAACTGCTAATCACTAAAGAAACCAATTATTATGTTTAGTATATGCTTAGGAAACACTTGAATTGAAAGACTATGATTATTTAAATCATCTTGATTTAGAACATTTATCTTGGTTGGCTTTTTTGTTTCGGTGTGGGGGTTTGTTCCTCTCCTCCCCACCCCCGTGTCTTTCTGTATCACTGCATTTAAATCACAACACATTATCCATGGAACAATTTGTAGAACTTTCCTTCAGACTATAATGAAAGTACAGGAAGAAGTCAGGAATGAACACTCTTGGAATCCTAATTGTTGTATGCTGCTTCAAACTCCCTTCCTCTTCCTCCAGGGATACTACTGCAAAGTCAAGAAAACAAGGTTGGATGAGTGCTGGTCATCCCATTTTACACTGGGTATCTTAACAAAGCCATTTGTTGGGATGCAATTATACATCTGCTATAGACAGCGATAATGGGGGCGTGGTGGCTCAGCGGGTAGGACGCCAGGCTTGTTGATTGGAAGATCGCAAGTTCGGAGGTTCGAATCCCTAGCCCCGCGTGACGGAGTGAGCTCCCGCACTTGCCCCAGCTCTTGCCAACCTAGCAATTCTAAAGCATGAAAATGCAAGTAGATTAATAGGTACCACTTCGGTGGGTAGGTAACAGCGTTCTGCATGCATCATGCCGGCCACATGACCGTGGAAGTGTCTTCAGACAGCGCTGGCTCTTCGGCTAACAAACGGAGATGAGAACCGGCCCCTAGAGTCGGACACGACTGCACAAATGTGCGGGGGGAACCTTTACCTTTATAGACAGCGATTGCCATAGCTGACTAGATCAGCGGTTTATTTAGTGTGAAATAAATGCCATGATTATGAAGGCAAAAGGAGAAGGGGACGGCAGAGGATGAGATGGTTAGATAGCATCACTGATGTAACGAACATGAATTTGAGTAAACTCTGGGAGACAGTGGAGGACAGGAAGGCCTGGCGTGCTATTGTCCATGAGGTCACGAAGAGTCAGACACGACCAAACGACTGAACAACAACAACAACAAATGCCATGTACTTGGTGCTATGAATATCTAAAATAACTTACTTGGAAGTACATGCAATCATTTATCAATACAGAAATATCACTTACATGTTTTAAACTCATAATGTAACAGCATCCCAAAGACAAAATAAGCAAAGAGAGCCATTACTGTACAGGGATATTTATATTCTGCCTCTGGCACAGATGTCAAATTTAGGCAAGGCTCCTGAAAACTGAAACATCTCTTCAAAAAAATAAATAACTTGTTTCACAGTAACAGTCCTGTCTAGTTTACTCAGGAACCTAGGAATCTGAAATACCCTTTCAATGCAAATAAACTCATTTCTTCCTTTAAAGAGAAATCAGGACTTAAATCTGTCTAGATTGTAAAGATGTGAGTGTACTTCCTTTCACATATTGTGAAAGGCTGAGGCTTGGGGCCTTTATCTGCACTGTGATCTCTCTTGTTCGTCTTTCCAAAACTTCCAAGAAACTATCTTTTACTCAAGATCCTAAACAATTTAGGCTAAGTTTTACAAAAGCCAAATTGGTAGATTAAAGCAGATATTCAGGCAAGCAGCCAGTTCAACAATTGTCTAATTTGCATGATCTGTACCTATGTTAAATTTAGAACAAGCTTTACACATTTATTAGTGCTTAAAGAGCAAAACATACCCATATTATTACACATCCAACTTCCAAACTGCACAGGGTATTTAAATAATGTTTATGTTATTAATACACCCTGAGATGAGTCATCTGAATAAATTCCAAGAACCCACTACCTAACTTTGCAACAGGCCCTGAAAATGGGGACTTCCAGGGTAGACACAGAACTGTCCAAAAGTATACACTGGCTTAATCGATATTCAGAGAACAAGCCGTAAGTTAAATAGCATTCTTGGCCAATGCTAACAAAGAAATTCCAACCCATTTCAGCAGTGTTGCTTGCTGGGACATTTACCAACCCAGATAAAACTGTGAGTTTCCCTTATGAAAGATAAAAAGCCCTTTCCATTGATTCCAGTATCACATCTCTTTTATCTCATGCCAAGTCCAAATCTTACCAAGATTTGTTACCCCATCTTCACCATAAGGTAAAGGTTCCCCCCGCACATTTGTGCAGTCGTGTCTGACTCTAGGGGCCGGTGCTCATCTCCATTTGTTAGCCGAAGAGCCAGTGTTGTCCGAAGACACTTCCACGGTCATGTGGCCAGCATGATGCATGCAGAACGCTGTTACCTACCCACCGAAGTGGTACCTATTAATCTACTTGCATTTGCATGCTTTCGAATGGCTAGGTTGGCAAGAGCTGGGGCGAGTGCGGGAGCTCACTCCATCACGCGGGACTAGGGATTCGAACCTCCAAACGTGCGATCGACAAGCCTGGTGTCTTACCCGCTGAGCCACCACGCCCCTCTTCTTCACCATGCTTCAAACTCTATTGAGCAGTGAATATATGTAAGGTTCAAAAAGAACTGTGTATTTTTCCTCTGCCTCAAAAATATTGGTAGAATGGCCATAAAATGGCCCATAAACATCCTTGGTGTTAACACTATTCTTTCCAAAATTGATTTCAAAATGTCCTAAAGGTCTTATAATCCCTTAGTTTCTGCCCTGCAAAAATCCAGCCTTCAGCCAGTACACAGCCATTTTATCATAATACTGTATATATGATATATAGGGCTGCACAGCACTTCAAATTCGAAGGCAAAATGGTGCTTTGGAGTGCCCAGGGAAATGCATCTAAGACAGAATCCAACTCCTTAAACCAAACACATCTTTCCCTGGGACTGTTTTGCAGCTGTAGAGGACAACCCAGAAAGGGATGTGTCTGCTTTAAAGAGTTGCAGGCACAAGAACACGGGCACTCCCCGTGCTTCAAAGCACCATTTTGCTTTCAAATCCAAAGTAATACTCATCTCTAATAGTTAAGTGCCCTGTAAACAGACCTAAAAAAAGTTACTTAAAAAAAACTAGCTTGTCTTCTGCAGCCAGTCTGAAGTATGGGTTACTAAACCATAAGCGGGTTACTAAACAAAAGTCCCCTTTTGTAATCTGTTAGACCTGACCAGCTCACTTCTGTGTGAATTTTTTGGCATTTATGACAACTAGGTGAACTGCTATAAGGCTGCTTACATTTACAGACCAAATATAAGTTCATGCACAGTATCTTAATAATGACGGTAGTGCCCATATAGGTCAGAGAAGTAGTATTATCCTTTGTGAAGAGCCAATTCAGAGCTCATATGGATTTCTTAACCAGACTGTAGAACAATCTGGATTTGATGGTGAAAAGTTGAAGATCAGGATGCCCTTAAACAAAATGCATCTTTTCGTCAGCTCAGACTGCAGCTGTGGAGACCAACCCTTGGGAGCCTAGGAAAAGATATGGCTTTTTTAAAAGAAGTTGGAGACAGTTGCTACTTGAGTACCCCTGCAGTCTCTAAATCACCTTTTCCTCTTTGAATCTGGACATTGTATAGCCATAATTCTTAAGTCTTCTGCTACATTCCCATGGAAGAGCTCAGAAGGGATACCATTGCTTTGCCCCCTCATGTGACACTGAAGTTCTGAAGCTGGCATATTCTGTAACAAAATACCTTTCCGTAACCTATGGCAAAACAGCAATAAAGTATTTGCAAGTTCCGCATAACACTGGATAAATTGCTCGAACACATGTTTTCTGTCCAAATTCACTGCTGACTTTTCCTTTATCTCCTTGACTATACATTTTTATACAGGGCAATATATCCTCTTAAGGGTTGCAATCTGAACACTCTGAAATATCTCTCAAAGGAAACTCCCTTTTAAAAAAATCAAACTCATCTAAATGAAGGGAAAAACACCCCTCCTTAGTGCGTTTTCCCCTCAAGGCTAGAAAACTTGGGGAAGAAAGACTACACATGTTATCTTACTTGTCACACAGTCTATTTATGTCTTGTATTTCTTCATCTCCACCCATGTAGGAAGGGAAGGGTGAGGTTAAGAATATGCTCAAACATATAAACATTCTTAAAAAGAAATCCTCTTGTGGGTTATCCGTGTTTAACCTAGACTACAATATTAACTATAGAAATAAGCAGGAATGATTAACCTGTACGGTATTACTGTGAAATTCTGCTGCTATTTTTCTTTTTAAAGGAGAGCTAGTTATATAGGCCTTGTTTGTACTTTGGCAATTTTTCATTAAAATTTATCACTGCATCCAATGCTCCTGTAGGATTCATTCCAAGTTGTTCCATAAAAGTTAATTAAACTGACTGTGTAACATTTTAACTGCACATTTTTAAAAGAGGTTTAAATGATTATCCAACTACATGTAACAATTGCTGGCAATCACTAGATTTACACCTACTATAGCTGCAAAATTTGGCTTCTGGGATATCTCTTCCATTTTTGGCCAGTGTGCCCACAGCCTTTTTGGCTGCCTGCTCCACCCAAATGAACTCCTCTAAACAGAGAGAACCCTTTGCGCAGGACTAACCTAGCTTCCTCATTCCTGCCTTCAAACAGAGCAGCTGTGTTCTGCTTTCTCAAAAGATGTTCTTTTCTGCTGGGGTAGATCACCCTGAGTTCATACTTTATTTAACCATGGTTTTCTGACATAAAGCGACTGGGATCACCTGTCATGCTAAGCCACAGCCATGGTTTACCCACCACAATACTTGAGTACACACATCAAAACATGCAAAATCAAAGCCAAAGTAATCATACTGCTGCTTAATGCAGCCAAGCTACTGAGCTCCACAATTCTATCAGTGTAAAGAAAAGTGGCAAGGTTCCTACCAGACTAAAATAAACTCTGATTGTATCACCTGAGCATCTGATTGAACTGAAATCAGGAAAAGTCCAGTAATTCACACAAACATAGCAACTGCCTGGGAGAGCAGCAATAAAAAATGCCTCTCTAATTTCAATGTTCTGAGAAACCCACTGCCTGAACCTTAGGAAGCACTTCTCAGAACCAACTTAGCAATTTGCCAGCTGGGCTGATACATACTAGATGTCAACATTGACAATGTCTTCTATTCTATCAGCTACCTCAGGAAATAGGTCATCTTTCCCAACTTGGCAACTCTCCTAGATGTTGGTTAAACTCATCTTCCCCAACTGGCATGCCCTAGTTCTGGGCTGCTGGCTGGAGATTATGGGAACTTTACTTCAATAACTATAGGGAAGCCTCAGTTGAAAAAGGCTGCCACAGACAGTGACAAAAATGAAGGACATAAGTGACATGGTATTCAAAGTGAGAGTAGGAAAAGAGCATTCATTTTTGATGGATGTTCTGTTGCACAGCAACAGAAGTAAGACTGATGGGTAGCAACTGTAAAAAAATATCAATTTTTCTACAAAGTTAGAAGATAAACATGAAAAAATATAGAATGAAAGTAAGAAAGAAAGATAAAGAAAAAAATGTTGAAAATAGAAAGCAAAGAAAAAGGAAAAAGATACTGAAAGAAGCTACTTCTGATCTTTACAAACATACTTAAATACAGCAGTTATAAACATAAATATACATAAATTTATATACAGCAGTTATAAACATACATCAGTAATAAACATACTTTCTCCAGCAAAGGAGATCGTTACCTTGTCGTGGTGCTGGAGCTTGAGCACCTCAATGACGCCATGAGCTAGACCATGAAGGGACACCCAAGACGGGAAGGTCATGGCAGAGAGGTCAGACTAAATATGATCCCTGGGGAAGGTAATGGCAACCCACCCCAATATTCTTGCCGTGAAAACTAAATGGATCAGAGATATGTCGGTATACCATCGGAAGATGGGACTCCCAGATCGGAAGATGGTTAAAATACTACTGGGGAGGAACAGAGGATAAGTTCAACTAGCCCCAGATGTGATGACGCAGCTAGCTCAAAGCTGAAAGGACGGCTAGCAGCCGATGGTGCTAGTGGTGAACGACGAATCCGATGTTCTAAAGATCAACGCACCATAGGAACCTGTAATGTAAGATCTATGAGCCAGGGCAAATTGGATGTGGTTATTGGTGAGATGTCAAGATTAAATATAGTCATTTTGGGTGTCAGTGAACTGAAATGGACTGGAATGGGCCACTTCACATCAGATGACCACCAGATCTACTACTGTGGAAATGGAGTAGCCTTCATAATTAATAATAAAGTGGCTAAAGCAGTGCTTGGTTACAATCCAAAAAAATGATAGAATGATCTCAATTCGAATTCAGGGTAAGCCATTTAACATCACAGTGATCCAAATATACGCCCCAACCACAGATGCTGAAGAAGCAGAAGTAGATCAGTTCTATGAGGATCTGCAGCACCTACTGGATAATACGCCAAAAAGAGATGTTATTTTCATTACAGGAGACTGGAATGCTGAGGTGGAGAGTCAAACGATACCTGGAATTATAGGCAAGCATGGTCTGGGAGAACAACATGAAGCGGGACATAGGCTGATAGAATTTTGCCAAGACAACTCACTGTGCATAACAAACACTCTCTTCCAGCAACCTAAAAGACGACTTTATATATGGACTTCACCAGATGGTCGACACTGAAATCAGATTGACTACATCCTTTGTAGCCAAAGGTGGCGGACATCTATACAGTCGGTAAAAACAAGACCTGGAGCTGACTATAGTTCAGATCACCAACTTCTTATTGCACAATTTAGAATCAGACTCAATAGAATAGGGAAGACCCACAGATCAGTTAGATATGAGCTCACTAATATTCCTAAGGAATATGCAGTGGAGGTGAAGAATAGATTTAAGGGACTAGATTTAGTAGATAGGGTCCCGGAAGAACTATGGACAGAAGTTCGCAAAATTGTTCAGGAGGCGGCAACAAAAAACGTCCCAAAGAAAAAGAAAACCAAGAAGGCACGATGGCTGTCAGGAAAGCAAAAGGCAACAGTGATAGGGGGAGATATGCCCAATTAAATGCAAACTTCCAGAGGTTAGCCAGAAGAGATAAGGAATTATTTTTAAACAAGCAATGCGCGGAAGTGGAAGAAGACAATAGAACAGGAGGGACAAGAGACCTCTTCCAGAAAATTAGAAATATCGGAGGTAAATTCCAGGCAAAAATGGGTATGATCAAAAACAAAGAGGGCAAGGACCTAACAGAAGCAGAAGAGATCAAGAAAAGGTGGCAAGAATATACGGAAGATCTGTATAGGAAGGTAATAATATCGGGGATAGCTTTGACAGTGTGGTCAGTGAGTTAGAGCCAGACATCCTGAAGAGTGAATGGGCCTTAAGAAGCGTTGCTAATAACAAGGCAGCAGGAGACGACGGTATCCCAGCTGAACTGTTTAAAATCTTGCAAGACGATGTTGTCAAGGTGATGCATGCCATATGCCAGCAAATTTGGAAAACACAAGAATGGCCATCAGATTGGAAAAATCAACTTATATCCCCAGACCAAAAAAGGGAAACACTAAAGAATGTTTAAACTATCGAACAGTGGCACTTATTTCACATGCCAGTAAGGTAATGCTCAAGATCCTGCAAGGTAGACTTCAGCAATTCATGGAGCGAGAATTGCCAGATGTACAAGCTGGGTTTAGAAAAGGTAGAGGAACTAGAGACCAAATTGCCAATATCCGCTGGATAATGGAGAAAGCCAGGGAGTTTCGGAAAAACATCTATTTCTGTTTTATTGACTAAAGCCTTTGACTGTGTGGATCATAACAAATTGTGGCAAGTTCTTGGTGGTATGGGGATACCAAGTCATCTTGTCTGCCTCCTGAGGAATCTGTATAACGACCAAGTAGCAACGGTAAGAACAGACCACGGAACAACGGACTGGTTTAAGATTGGGAAAGGAGTACGGCAGGGTTGTATACTCTCACCCTACCTATTCAACCTGTACGCAGAACACATCATGTGACGTGCTGGGCTTGATGAATCCAAGGCTGTAGTTAAAATCACTGGAAGAAACATTAACAATCTCAGATATACAGATGATACCACTTTGATGGCTGAAAGTGAGGAGGAGCTGAGGAGCCTTATGATGAAGGTGAAAGAAGAAAGTGCAAAAGCTGGGTTGCAGTTAAACCTCAAAAAAACCAAGATTATGGCAACCAGCTTGATTGATAACTGGCAAATAGAGGGAGAAAATGTTGAGGCAGTGACAGACTTTGTATTTCTAGGCGCAAAGATTACTGCAGACGTTGACTGCAGCCAGGAAATCAGAAGACGTCTACTTCTTGGGAGGAGAGCAACGACAAATCCCGATAAAATAGTTAAGAGCAGAGACATCATACTGACAACAAAGGTCCACATAGTTAAAGCAATGGTATTCCCTGTAGTAACCTATGGCTGCGAGAGCTGGACCATAAGGAAGGCTGAGCGAAGGAAGATAGATGCTTTTGAACTGTGGTGTTGGAGGGAAATTCTGAGAGTGCCTTGGACTGCAAGAAGATCAAGCCAGGACATAGTCCAGGAAATAAAGCAAGACTGCTCACTTGAGGGAATGATATTAAAGGCAAAACTGAAGTACTTTGGCCACACAATGAGAAGACAGGATACCCTGGAGAAGATGCTGATGCTAGGGAAAGTGGAAGGCAAAAGGAAGAGGGGCTGACCAAGGGCAAGATGGATGGATGATATTCTGGAGGTGACGGACTCGACCTTGGGGGAGCTGGGGATGGCGACGGCCGACAGGAAGCTCTGGCGTGGGCTGATGCATGAAGTCATGAAGAGTCGGAAGCGACTGAATGAATAAATAACAAATAAGCATACTTTAAATTTTTAATTTTCCAAGAGCAGTAAGACATGGGCTAGGCCACCCCATTAGAGGGAGCTATAGTTTTTATCACTGGGGAGTAGGGGGAACCATCAAAAGGTTGACATTGCTGAATCTCTCTCATCTAAATGTGCTTAAAACTGAACTGCAGTAGCCCCAAGATTCTTAACTTTGCATCAAATGATACAACGGTTGTAGATATTTCTGCAAAACTGCATCCTTGGGGAACATGTTTGCTCCTAATCCAAGGCAATCAGAAAGCAATCAAGTTGCTAGTTTTTTGCCCAGAGTCAGATAGATGCACACGGGAAAAAAATATCCATACGGCATATACAGAGAAAACTCCATTAAATGACTTCTTATTAGAGTTATTTATTTACAGCTAAAAGGCACTAGTTGAGAAAATTTGGGGTAGGGTTATCATGAAGCCCAAAAGACCCAACAGTGTTCCATATAAGCAGAATGTGTATCCTAGATCATATTTCAGAACTTTCTGAATGGATTACTACCTTAGTAGAGAAATTCCAGGGATAAAAATAATGATAGAAAGTAAAAACTGCCCATCTAGAAAGTTTCAGGCAAGTTTATTAGAAATGAATGAAGTTAGGAGTCAGTGTAACATCCTGACAAAAACAGAAGGAGACAAAAGGGCTATCTCAACAACAGAAACCTACAGTGGGGCAAAAAAGTATTTAGTCAGCCACCAATTGTGCAAGTTCTCCCACTTAAAAAGATGAGAGAGGCCTGTAATTGACATCATAGGTAGACCTCAACTATGAGAGACAAAATGAGAAAACAAATCCAGACAATCACATTGTCTGATTCGGAAAGAATTTATTTGCAAATTATGGTGGAAAATAAGTATTTGGTCACCTACAAACAAGCAAGATTTCTGGCTCTCACAGACCTGTAACTTCTTCTTTAAGAGGCTCCTCTGTCCTCCACTCATTACCTGTAGTAATGGCACCTGTTTGAACTTGTTATCAGTATAAAAGACACCTGTCCACAACCTCAAACAGTCACACTCCAAACTCCACTATGGTGAAGACCAAAGAGCTGTCGAAGGACACCAGAAACAAAATTGTAGACCTGCACCAGGCTGGGAAGACTGAATCTGCAATAGGCAAGCAGCTTGGTGTGAAGAAATCAACTGTGGGAGCAATAATTAGAAAATGGAAGACATACAAGACCACTGATAATCTCCCTCGATCTGGGGCTCCACGCAAGATCTCACCCCGTGGGGTCAAAATGATCACAAGAACGGTGAGCAAAAATCCCAGAACCTCACGGGGGGACCTAGTGAATGACCTGCAGAGAGCTGGGACCAACGTAACAAAGGCTACCATCAGTAACACACTACGCCGCCAGGGACTCAGATCCTGCAGTGCCAGACGTGTCCCCCTGCTTAAGCCAGTACATGTCCGGGCCCGTCTGAAGTTTGCTAGAGAGCATTTGGATGATCCAGAAGAGGATTGGGAGAATGTCATATGGTCAGATGAAACCAAAGTAGAACTGTCTGGTAGAAACACAACTCGTCGTGTTTGGAGGAGAGAGAATGCTGAGTTGCATCCAAAGAACACCATACCTACTGTGAAGCATGGGGGTGGCAACATCATGCTTTGGGGCTGTTTCTCTGCAAAGGGACCAGGACGACTGTCCCGTGTACAGGAAAGAATGAATGGGGCCATGTATCGTGAGATTTTGAGTGCAAACCTCCTTCCATCAGCAAGGGCATTGAAGATGAAACGTGGCTGGGTCTTTCAGCATGACAATGATCCCAAACACACCGCCCGGGCAACGAAGGAGTGGTTTCGTAAGAAGCATTTCAAGGTCCTGGAGTGGCCTAGCCAGTCTCCAGATCTCAACCCCATAGAAAACCTTTGGAGGGAGTTGAAAGTCTGTGTTGCCCAGCGACAGCCCCAAAACATCACTGCTCTAGAGGAGATCTGCATGGAGGAATGGGCCAACATACCAGCAACAGTGTGTGCCAACCTTGTGAAGACTTACAGAAAACGTTTGACCTCTGTCATTGCCAACAAAGGATATATAACAAAGTATTGAGATGAACTTTTGATATTGACCAAATACTTATTTTCCACCATAATTTGCAAATAAATTCTTTCCGAATCAGACAATGTGATTGTCTGGATTTGTTTTCTCATTTTGTCTCATAGTTGAGGTCTACCTATGATGTCAATTACAGGCCTCTCTCATCTTTTTAAGTGGGAGAACTTGCACAATTGGTGGCTGACTAAATACTTTTTTGCCCCACTGTAAATACAAATGTATAACTTCAGGCATCTCTCTGAATATGTATTACTTTCTTGGTCAAGCTAGTATACACAGGGCTGCCCATTTAAAAACATAGAAAAGATGAGGAGCAGTTGAGTGAAGAACCCTGGGACTGAGTTTGTGTTTGGCTTTCCAAACACAAAACTGTGCAACATTCAGATTTGATCTTCCATATTTAGAAGGTCATATACAGCCAGATGACAAAATATCGGGTTATTAATAATTATAGTAATACGTGAGCACTATAAAGCATTAAAAGACAAAAGAAATGGGAGGGGAAGAAAAATCCTTTTTCACTGTAAAGTCAAACCTGCCATATCTACCTTAACTTGTTTATGAAAACATGAATCTTAATGTTTCTGCCTTTTTAATATGTTCACTGTTTTTCCCCTTGCTCACTTCTCCCCAATCCCCTTCACTGTCAACTTGATCAGTATTCTATATAGTCACGGCTGATGTTCCAAATCATATTTTACAGCTTTTAGCTGCAGCTTTTTTATAATGCCTTGCCTGCAGGCTCCTTGTCCAACTGTTCTAGCACAAAAATAGCCTCCTTTTGAAGCAAACACAGCCACTTGTTCACATAAAAAAGGAAGATGGAAAAAAAGAGAGACTGCACAAATGAGTTTTTCAAGCATCCCTTCATAAGCTATTCAGAGTTTCATATTCGCTTCACTGGTGCGAAGCTATAAGCTAGGGGTGATGTCTTACGTGAGGGTTCCCTCCCCCCTGCCCCCAAAGGCTTCTCCTCAAAATAAAATTTTAAAAAAATTAAAAATTTGTAGCTCTGGATCATTTCCCTCAATAAATAAATGAACAATTATAATGTTTTTGACTCATTTGTTTAATTGGGTTCTCTTTATCCAGTTTTAGGACTTGTGTAGAGAACAGATAGTGTTTGAGGTTATATTTATGCATAAATATTGAAAAATCCAAAAGGGTTCACAAACTTTTAAGCACCATTGTGTGTGTGTGGGGGGGGGGGGGTGAGAGTTTTTTTAAAAATACACACCTGCACAGTAAAATTATTTCAAATGTTATCCATCAGCAACTGAACAGAATTCAATTGCCAAGCATGTCAGCATATTATAAGGCCAAATAAAGTATTCAGACTGCTTTATAGAAAGGCTTTATAGCAGAGTTTTCCAAACTTTTCATGTTGGTGACACACTTTTTAGACATGCATCACTTCACAACACACTCTTACAGCAGGGCATCATTTCGCGACACACTTACAGCAGGGCACAAGGCAGGCACTAGGACCTACGCAGAATCCTGGTAGGGCTCAGAGGCAGCAGCAGCCGCGACACACCCAGACACTGCAGCCGACACACTAACGTGTCCCGACACAGAGTTTGGAAAGCTCTGCTTTATAGAAACTCATTACTTGGCAAGTCCTGCTCTCATAGTGCAACCTATAACAAGGGGGATTAAAACACACAAAGCCTTTAAAGCGTTTTTGACTTGCTAACTGCAGTATAATAAAAAATATACAATGATTTCCGTACTTGGTAAATCAATTCATTCTATTTAATATCCATCCATCCCTGTTTCTGCACTTTGCTGACAAGGATAGGGAGTCTAGCTAGGGACTTGTGGGTACCAAGCCCCACACAGCTCAGATACCCCATGCTCAGACCGTCAGTACAGTGGGTAGGAAACAGGTCTGAGCAAGCTGCATCTTCACAACACCGAGATGGCCCTTTGTAGTAACAAAGAGTTATAACAGCAGCAAGGTCAGACTTCCTAGTTGCTGCTGTAAGCAGCAGAGGAAGCCAGAGGACAACAAAGAAGGGGCTGGGAGAGGCCAAGGCCAAACTACAGAGAGCTTCACAGGGCATGCTCCTTTCTTACTAAGAGGCTAAGGAAGCTATTGATCAAGAAACGCTGCCATTGCAAGCCCCACTAAAACGATGATGATACACAAGAGGAATGCAATGGAGCCTAATTGTGATTTGAGTAGTATGTGGGCAACTCTCTGGACTAAATTGCAAGCACAATTATGTTATGTTTCATTCTGGGCAAACTTTGAAATGCTATATATGATACACTGCCATATGCAATGTATTCCTTAAGTTGAAAGTAATTGTTCTTCAGCTGGCAAATAAGGACTGGGCACAATCTGACTTAAAGACGGTTTGCAACAGCAATATTACTATTCCCAATTACAGGTCTAGGATGTGTCCTGGAATTGAAAAGATTGAATATTATGGTTTCTTCCTGGGGTGTTTGCTTCAAATATGCTTTTACATCAGCCTAAAAGAGCAGAAAAGCCCTATAACCTGTTCTTCCCATGAGGCACCTAATAATCTATTGCCTTTGCTGGAGACGTATTTAATCCTGACTGCATATATTCTTGACAGATATTGTGCTGGACCAGCTTCTGCAATGAACTAAACTAAAATTAATAAATAAGAGAGGGGAAAAAAACAATTTTTTTTGCATGGATGGTACCGAAAATGAATGAAGAACAGTGTTCAGTTTAGAGATATGGATTTCATGGATTTACCTTTGACCTTTCCCTCATACTATTGCTCCAGTCTCAACTACATACATTTTCCCCAGCTTCAGGACAGGAATTTCAACTAGGAAAAATAAAATTTCCATCTTCCAGTACAGCTGTTGCATTAGAACCAAAATGACATAACCACGCAAATGCAGCAATTAAGCACTTGAGTCAAGACATTCAACACAACGATATAAGTCATAGCATTTGTGTGATTTCATCATCACACATTTGTCATTTGCTCACCCCGCTCTGTGGTTACCCATGAGTACAACCTCCTCCTTTTTCTGCTATGCTTCAAATATGCAGATGGCTTAAATGTTTACTTGAAACATTTACATCTTGCTTATCCTCCACAGAATTCTAGATGGCTTACAATCTTTAAATGTGAACAATTAAAAACATTGTTCTTAAACACAAAAATATAAAACAGAAGCCAGCTATAGGAGCAAACACAATGGACAAGTAAAAATATTCAAAGTACTCAAAGCAATGACTAAAATAACTTAAAATTATACATTCAGGGCATCCCTGGAAAAAAAGGCCTTCTCCCACCTTTCCAGTGAGGAAATGAGACAGGCTTTCCTTATTTTGTCAAGTTGAACCACTGGCCTAAAAGCCTTTCTCAGAGTTTTGGTGTAAAAACAGATAAGGATACCTTATCATTTAATGTTTAAATCCAGTAGGAGTGGCACATCAAAATGAAAAGTGACATCAATATCACATTCACAAAATGGGCTCATTTTAAGGCTATAAAGTACTAGTGCTGGTAGTGGTTGTTTTTATTGTTGTTCTTGTTGTTTTATGCCATTCTTCCACTCAAAGGAGCCTAGAGGCTATTCCACATCTTTCAAATAAGAAAAGAATAGATTATCACTTTTAAAAATTCAGTTCCAAGTAGGTAATCTCTGAAAGCAGAGGTTCTTAATCTTTTTATACCATGCAGCCTTTGGGGAGTCTGGTAAAACCTACGCCCCCCTTTCTCAAAACATGTATTTAAATACATAAAATACACAGCTGTAGATTATATAACAAGGGAAATTATTATGCTCAAATACAGTTAATAAAACATTTAAAAATAACAAATATGTAATGTAGAAATAGATGTGCTTCTTTATCAATTCATTAAATCAATAACAAGACAAGCTAGCTTTCAGTTATAAGTTAGTGAAAATAACTTTTCCCACCCTTCACGGACCCCTTGAAACCAATCCATATACCCCCAAAGGGTCCATGGACCCCAGGTTAAGAACCCTGTTCTAGAGCTTACAGAGCTTCTTGTAGGAGCTCTGCCTTTTGCATAGGATAAAGGAGTAAGCACAGCTCCTGCTGAATCTCTAGACCAGAGCTTTCCAAACTTTTAACGTTGGTGACAAACACCAACGGCGGCGGCGTGGCCTGTGGTGTCCTGGTCTGTCGCGCAAAAAACCCGGAAGTGCTGATGGGGGGAACCGAAAGAAGCGGCACCCCCGCCAATCAGCAGCGGCGCTGACTGGCGGGGGTGCCGCTTCTTTCGGTTTCATCAGCGCTTCCAGGTTTTTGTGCGACATAGCAGGACACTGCAGGCAACACAATAGTGTGTCGCGACACACACTTTGGAAAGCTATGCTCTAGATCCTAGGAATGCAGCAGAAGATGCCACGCTGAATGTTGAGGTCAGGCAGTACCAAGTGTGGTAGGAGGGAAGGTTGTGTAAATTCAGAGGATCGCTCAAAGAACTTTAATTATAGGTAAGCAACTGTATAAGCAACTTCGTTGGGGTCTTCATGATTCACATTCATGGGTGAGTAGCTAGCACATTACTTGGGGGAGGGCCTGGTGCTCATAAGGTGTCTTCCAAGGCTATAACCCTCTGAGAATCAATAAGGTTGGATAAAGATAGAAGGCTGGGCCTAAATAGGTAACCAAATATAGTAATTCAGATAGGGGAATCCCAGACAGAAAGTCACAGATGCAGCTACAGCTCTCACAGAGTCACCATGGATCAGAAGTAGCAGAAGCAGGCACTTTCGTTTGTCTAGCAAAAAATGAACTTTGATAGCTGCTACTATCGAGTTAGACTGTATATGTGGGTCTTTTCCCTCCCCCTTTTTAAGCCTCACCTTTACACAAATCTAAGTTCTACAAAATCAATTACCTTCTCACATGCAACAATCCCCACCCTTCTCTTCCTAGATATTATCAGTAGCCTTGCTGGCAACCTCCATGGCTTATATATCCAAGGACAAGCCCTAGTTAAATCCCTGTAATCTCTTGACTGTGCATCCAACTTTTACAGGAAGTAAGGCAAGGGCTACGTTTTACTAGTAAAATAGATCTGTCTTCTTCATGGTTATAAGAGATGCAGCATCAGCTAAATATACTTGAACTCAAAATGCTTAATTTATTTACTTCCTAACATTTCTGTTCTGCCTGATACCCAAAGCTCTCTGGTGGTTCTCAACAAAATACTCCTATGCAAGCAATAACAAGTAAAGAGAAACAAACAGGAAGGTTCATAGATTAATAAAAATTATTTATCCACCAAAAATTGATCTAGATGGAAAAGAAATTGCAACTGTATTTATCTTTAAACTATTTAGAGGCAGCTTAAAAAAGGGGTTGTGTTTGTGGAAAGTTTTTGCATTGGTTCCAAAATAGACATAACCTATTGCTCGAAAGTGACAAGGAAACAAAGGAAAATATACACGGACTTCCTCTCAAATCCATTTTTAGCTCTCTCTGAAGCAGCCTTATCCAACGTGATCACGCCTTTCAGAAGCAATGGACTATAATCCTCACTATCCACATCAAACAGCCTTTGCTCTGATTATAATGGAGGATATAAGTTATACAGCACCACCACACCATTAAAAAATAGTTCTCAACCATTACAGAAAGTGCCTTGGAAGCTTAGATTGCATTCTGTTAACCTTTCCCAACTTCATGTTCTCCAAATGGATTGGGATAAACTTCCAGAATTACCAGCCAGTGTGAGTTTTCACAAAGCACACTGTATAATACTTCATTATATAATTATCATCTATAATAAACTGCATTGGTTGCCACTGTTTAGTCAGCTTCATAAAAAACAAATAATAATAAAAACAGAATATTAATGCTAAATTACTTCTGTGAGTTAGGTAACATTTTAAAATGTGACTCATCCTATATATATCAAGCAAAACTGGAAATTAAAAAATAATTATTGGTACTTGATGGTTACCACTGTAGGAATGATTCATAAATACTGGAACAGCGACAATTTTGATTCAGATGTGGGCCTCTTTAAAGGCAGAAACACCTACAGGGAAATCGGTGCTGCCAAGTAGCTGCACATCTAGATACATATACAGTAAGAAATGAGGTAAATAGAAAAGAGGAAAAATTATTCTTTTGCTTTTCCCAAGCCTCATCTACAAGCTGGTTTGTCTTTGGCGCATCATTCATGAGCAGTTAGAGCCTTTGCTCCTTTTTTAAAAAGATCTCTCAATCAAAACATCTCTTTACACATATTGAAGAAAGTGGAAGAAATAAAGCAAAGACATACAATTACTGGTTAAGCCCAAGAATTTAAGAAGGGTTTAGCATCACCAGAGCAAGATTAATCCTTCAAAAATCTATTACAAGCAATAGCCAAGTAAATGCTCTCAGTATAACAAACACAAGGCTAGAACATAGAACGCCCAGAGTCTGCCACGGTAGAGATGGGCGGGGATAAATCCAATTAATTAATTAATTAATTATTTTTTCCCCTGCTTTTGGTCTTTCAAAAGGAACCTCATTGGCATGGATCTTCCCTTGATTAAGCAAAGTAACAATTTAGTTCTTAAAGGTGATTTGAAGGACTAATGAGATTTGGTTGCTTTTGGTTTAGCCCAATACGTGGTTCTACTTTGTAAATCATGGTTTATAACAGAGTGATGTGTAGTTCAGACCACTATGGTTTATTCCAGCGGTCCCCAACCTTTCTGGCACCAGGGACTGGTCATGGAAGAAAATTTTTCCACGGGATGGGGTTTGCAGGCGGAAGCCAATCGCGCGCACGGGGGGGGGGGGGGGGGGTTTGCAGGCGGGAGCCAATCGCGCACACCGGGGTGGGGTAATCGCACACACCGGGGGGGCTGGGTTTGCAGGAGGGAGCCCCGCAGCCCACTTCCTAACAGGCTGCGAGGCCCACAGGTTGGGGACCCCTGGTTTATTCAACAATTCATAGCTAAAACAAACAATGGGTTTTCATGAAATGTGAACACATACCAATGTTTAATTTCCTCTTAATGCAAACAGCAGTGTGAAATATGGTTCTGCTCCACATCTAATCAGATGCTCGCTTAGTATTAAGAACATTTAAAGCATTAAGATGGATATGGAGTTTCTCTGTTGGGCATCCAGTGTGACTAGATAGCAATCTTACTAACTCAGTACATGCAACCTCACAGCAAAGACTACCTCAACCATGCATGAAAAAGCTACATAAAACTTGCTAACACCATAATACACCCCAAATAGATACACATACATTTTGAGTAGGATCCCAAGGAGCCAAGCACAGACATTTGGAAAACCAAAATCTCTTAGGCTGTCACTTCTCAGTACATCCTGTGACCTCAAAACCTGCTCTTAAATGCAAAAAGACTTAGAAATAGTATGTGGCAGAGTGGATGGTGGCCAAAGTCATTAGTTCAAGGAGTCATAGAACTTACTATCTGTGTAAGGAAGTACTTTAAACTTAGTTATGGATTCTTTCATTCCTGAACTTAATCATTAACACACAAGAACAGGGATCAAGTGTTCTCTTTATCCTCTAATGATATTCTCAACCTGCTATTATGTTATGGATAATACTGAAATCCTAACTTCTAATTGAAAATAGAACAAACCAATTACTGGACTGAGGGGAACAAAAAGCAAAGAAGAAAATATTTCACAACTTACCAAGTTCACTTAAGAAAGAGGATTATATGCACCTTCCTCTGGAAGTGAGTGGTATCTTTAGGAGAACATGTAGGGCCAGGGGCAGAGGTCATCTATAGATAACAATACTTCCACTGTGTATCCTATTTTTAACAGTGACAACTACAGGCATCTGGCTTCAACAATGAAGGAATCTCATAAGAAACCAATTAGCTAGCACATGAACATTTCATTTCTTCCTCATGTGTGACTATATTTAAAGGGTAGCAGGAGCCTGACAAAAATTGGGAACAGATTTGCCAGTTTAAAAAGAGCAATGGTACAGAGGGACAGGAACAAAAATTGTTTAATTCAAAATAATTAAGTGTCAGAATTTTTACTGATAAAAAGGACATGATATAGAATGCTACTTAAGACTCGTGTGCTAAATTAATAGAACCTTTCTTCTCTTTTTCAACACCTCATTCTTGAAGAAATTTGCTCAAGATTAAGATTTGCTGATCTTGCTGGGCAAACAATATTGAGCAGCTTTCAATAACTTTGGTTCCATAGCTTGTAATGCAATACAGAATGACAATGTGCCCAACAAAGGTCCTTGGCACCCACCTAGCCAACAACTTGCCCTATTTAATTTTATTTTTAAAGTTGTCTTTAATTAAAAAACAGAACAAAATCCAATAATGCTTCTAGAATAGACCTTTCCTTAGAAAATAAAGTGATGGGTTATTACCATCCAGTGTTTTGTTTAAATTCTAGCATATGAACTTTTAAAAAAAATTGGCCACATCAGCCATGGCATCCACTTTGAGCAATTTTGGCATTGTTCCAAAATTCCTAATGTGCCCACTGGCTCAAGGTTGTGGAACCTGAAGTAGTGTAACTGCCACTACTAGTCAGAGCATTTGCAACAGGACGCACACTGGCCTGAACCACATGAATGAATGACCATTATGAGCATTCTCTTAGACTGAATTCATCTACCCGTGGCTAGATGGGAGAGGAACAAGGCATGCTTTTTCATCACACGTGATTTATAAATGTTCAGCTCCACTCTCCGCTCTGCTTCTTTGTGAATGCATCCAGATTTGCAAATGTTTTCTCACTTCTTTTGATCGCTGAACAACCATAATCAGAATTGTTCTGTAATAACGTTACCCCAGCAGGATTTGCCTCAATTTGGCAAACTTGTATACTGGGGAGATAGGGATTTCCTAGATTAAAAAGTGTTTTTGAAAAAGAGCTTGATAAGGAATTACAATATTTAAAAATGAACAGAAGCTAGGATGCCAACTGAGGTAGGAGCAGCAGCAGGCCTGTTCAAGCCCTTCGCAATTTATAGCAGAGATTAACAATGTAGCACCTCCCAGAAATTGCTGCTCAGAATTAATGGGATCTGTATACCGTAATATCTAGAGAGTACCTGGTTACCTGCCTGTTGTTGATAATTATTTCTGGAAGAGTGTGTGTGTGTGTGTGTGTGTGTGTGTGTGTGTGTGTGTGTGTGAGAGAGAGAGAGAGAGAGAGAGAGAGAGAGAGAGAGAGAGAGAGAGAGAGAGAGAGAAGGCAAAAACATCCTTTACTATTTTTCAGGGTTGTTTGGGGTCATTTGAAAAGACGGAAATTCCATACATACATCTATCCTTCAAAGCAAAAAACTTTGACTAGCAGACTATTCACCAAAATGGGTGAGGGGAGTCTCTGGAAGAATAGAGGTGTTTTATTCTCTTCCTCTTTCCTTTAACTGCCCCCGATTAAAGTGTTAATTCTCTTAGAATAGGGGGATCCTAACATTTATTACAGATTCTAGTCCATATTTTATTTCACCCTTCCTCTAAAGACCTCAAGGTAACATACAAGGTACCTCCCTTTTGCTCAACCACCACCGTTTTTTTAGTTACATTAAGCAACAATGCTTGGATTACAACACATTGTGTTAAGCCATAACAAGATTTGTTTAAATATTAAATATAGACCTATTTTGTAATGTCCTTACACTGCAACATAAGATCATCTTCACAGGAGCTTCATCCATCCATCGAAATGAACTCTAACACAATTTTGCACACACGTATTTCAGCCGCTCAATGTTTCCTGAGAGACAGCCCATCATTGTAGGATGGAAGATTTGCCAGTGACTTCTGCAGAATATGCTTTGCATACCTCAAGTGGCAAAGCAATAAAATTATTTAGTATTTTGTATAATGTTACATTTCTGATAGCAATAGGTATAATTCGTGGAAACTCACTACAACAAATCTTATCAATTTTCAATCTTAAATAAGACTTTCAAAAACAGAAGTTAATCAATTTAACAATAGCTATCTAGTAATGCAGGTTACCCTTTTTAGGAACCCATCAAGAGCCATGTTTTTTATTAAATGTATACACATGCACAATTATCCACAACTCATTATATAATAATTATCAGTGTTTGAGAGAGGAACATACAGGTATTATACTGGCAACAAAGTCAACCCTGAAGGAACAGAAATTTCCATCAACACGACCACTGCTTTAAGAACTACCCCTTATATCACGTAACATCTTCTCCAACCAGGAATTACAGCACGTCATCTCTAAACATGATCAGATTGGAAGATGAAAAAATCATCAGATGTTCATTTTTAATATTACCATTGCTCATCCTCATCACTTAGAACTAACAAAGAGAATAATTCAGCTCTGAAACTGACTACCAGACCAAACATGCAACTGGAGAATATTTGGTTCCTCTGTCCTTTTTGATTCAACACTGAAGCTCTCTAGGTTATAACCTTGACTTACCCAAATAACTCCATATGCCTCACCTAAAGTACAGAAGCACTTTTTTCTTATGGACAAAGAACAAAGTAGTATGGTACACAGATTACAGGAGACTTTCTGGAATGGAACAGCTGTTTATGTAAGGGAGTACATGTACCTTCTATACCTATTCTTATGCATGATTTAAGAGGTTTTTCTTCTCATTTTAAAAGGTGTTCAAGTGAATGATCAACAGATAAACAGTGATTTTAAAAAATTCACTTTTTAAAAGTCCAATTAAAAATCAGGTTCCCAATAATGCCAGGGGGCCACCGGTTTTCCACTCCAAATAGCCCACCTCGGCAGAGTGTTTAGCAAGGGGGTGGGTGGGGAAAATCACCATTTCAAATGATAGCTGTAATAAATACATTACTGTAATGAAAAGCATTAGTGAAGAGCTTGTTTGAGCAAGGCTGAAAAATTTGTTCACGTGCAATAAAGGTGTGCCTGACATGTTTGGACTGCAACACCCATAATCCCAGATGTCTAGGCCATGGCCTAAATTAGGAACATAAGAAGTGCCTGCTGAATGAGGTCATAGATCCACCCACAACAGCACTTCATGCTAGTTCTCATTTAGCGACTGCCTTGTTTAGCGACCGTTCGCAGTTATAACGGTGATGAAAAAGTAACTTTGTGACCAAGCCTCACATTTACAATCTTTGCAGGTCTGTAAAGCAAAGAAAAGCTGAAGTAAGATCATAAGCATAGTTGTTGTTTCCCTTAGCAACCACTTCACTTAATGACCAAGTTCCTGGTCCCAATTGTGGTCGCTAAACGAGGACTACCTGTATTATACACTGGCATAGGGAAGCTCACAAGCCTGGGCTGGAGGGTAATGGACTTTTTCCACTGTCACTTCCCAGCAACCTATATTCAAAGTATGCTTCCTACCATGCAGGAGAGGCTCATCAGTCATCAGTGTTAGTAGTTACTGATGGACTGAGTTTTCATGTCCAGTCCAGTCCAGTCCCATTTTAAAACCATCCAAATTGGCCACAATCAACATACATCCTGGTTAAAAAAATCCTGGTATTGTCCGAGGGATGTTTCCATCATTGTTTTGGCCCCTATGGTAAGATCTGACAGAGTGCGAATGCTCCAGAACCCATCTGATGGGGCCTCGGCAGTGTGCCTTCTATGTCCCACACCTGCCCTTTGAAACTGTATTCTCCCAAAAGTTCAAGTCACGCTGACCATGCTGTCCTTCAAACAGGCCTTGAAGATCTGCCTTTCCCCCACATTAAGTTAGGAAGTGTGTCTGCTCTGGGAATTTTATTAATGTGTTGGTATATTAATGCCCAGGTTATCACCTTCTTTTGTTTGTACTACATTGTTTGTTTGTATCTTGTACACCACCCACAGTCGCTATGCGTTAGGCAGCCTATAAATTTGATTTATAAATAGAAATAAGCATTTCTCTCTGTTGACCATGAATCCTTGTGAATGTTGTTTCAGTAAATGACCCCAACATTGTAAGAAAAGGAGAAAAGCATATCTGAGTTATATACTGTATGCCATGCATTAAATAAGTGGCAAAGGATGAGAAGGAGGGGGACAGGATCATGTATATGTTACGGAAGTATGGTTATGTGCTGCCACAGTTGCAACAGATCCACAAGGTAGTGTGGGCTCAGTTTCTAACAGGAAGGACATCTTATGACAGCAGTTCTAGCAAGTGAGAAGAGGGCAGGGTTATCCCCCTAATTATCAGCTTTATATGAGCCACTAACTACAAGGGGTGTTCTTGCTACTGGAAAGTCATTAGTGGGGGCGGGGTGTCAGATGGACCTTCCTAGTTAGGGATTGAATGAATTCCCACTGATCATATATCAGAAGTTGAGGAAACAAAAGTGCTGTTCAGGCATTATAAATTCTGGTTACCTACTACCTTGGGCCCCACTGATATCTTTCTAATGACATCTGCAAGACAGAAGCCGCATTGGCTTCCATGTGTGCCATTCACACCAAGCCTCAACTGCTCTGGCCTTTCTCATTGGAGAGCTGTTCCAACCCCCGTTCATTCTAGTTGCTCTTTCTTATACCTTCTCTGGCTCTACAGTAGTCTTCCTGTGATGGAGTAATCATCATCATACTTCAAATATGATCTCACTGCAGATTTATATATAAATGTATTATTATTATTATTTTATTATTATTTATTATTATATTGCCAGTTGTATTTTCAAGGCCTATGCTAATATTTCCAAGCATGGAGTTTGCCTTCTTTTAAAATAGCAGCTGCACGCTGGCTGACATTTTCATTGAGGTGCCCACCAAGATTCCAAGTCCTATTTTCTAATCAGTTAATGACAGTTCAGATCCCACTAATGTACAGGCGAAATGTGCATTCCTTTACACATTTTACAAGGATTGCCAGTTCTGCCCCAAGCAGAACAGACCTTTCAGCTCTTCAGAATTCCTTTTTGCTTTTACTACCCTGAATAGTGTGGGATCCTCAGCAAAAATATTTACCTTCAACTTCCATTCTGTACATAAAAATTAATAATTATATTATATTATATTTTTATATTAATAAATATAAAAATTAAAGATACCTGTCCTAACACAAATTCTAGGGACACCTCACTTATTCGTGCTCTGTGTCCTGTTGTTATTTTAATCAGTTGCCCATTCTTGAGAGTACTTACCCACTTCTCCCACAGCAGCTGAGTTTGCTTAGGAGTCTTTGGAATTTGTCAAAGGCTTTTGAATTCCAATTATACAATATTCATTAGGTTAGCGTTGTCTACACACTAGCTGATACCCTCAAAAAAGCCATAGACTAGAGCAGAGTTTCTCAACTAGGGTTCCGTGGAACCCTAGGGTTCAAGAGGTCACTAGGGGTTCCCTGGGAGATCACGATTTATTTAAAAAAATTATTTCAAATTCAGGCAACTTCACATTAAAGAGGTAAGTTTCACTCTTTATTTTTAGTTTTAAGAACACTGTTAATGCATATATATAGGCCTACACATTAAATGAATACAATAATTTTGTAACTTCTGGCTCTATTTGAGCCTGGATGTGCAGGGGTTCCCCGAGGCCTGAAAAATATTTCAAAGGTTCCTCCAGGGTCAAAAAGTTGAGAAAGGCTGGACTAGAGAGACAAGACTTAGCTATGCACAGGCCACGCTGGTTCCTTTTTAACAAGACTCATTCTTCTGTGGGCTTGGTTATTTTCGCTCTTATTTTAATAACACTTTTAAGCATCTTCCCCAGAAGAGATGGCCCAGTATTCTTTATTGCACCTTTCCATTTCTCAGAAACAGATGCTGATGTTAAAGAGAGGCTGCAGATCTTCATAGCTTATATTCTCTAGGAGTACATGGGTGGATAAAATCTGGACTCAGGGATTTATGAATTTCTATTATTTCTCCAATCTTCCCCCTGAAAAAGCAGGAGCTATGGTTTCTGTCCTATGTCCACAAAAGATAAAAGGAAAAAAATACACTTACTTTCTCTATTTTCCTATCCTTTTCTAGCCCACCTTTAATGACCCTGTTGTCCACGGCCCCTATTCAGAATATATTTGAAGAATGTTTTTGTAGTTTTTTACCATGTACTCCTCAAACTTTCTTTCCTTCTTTTTTATCAACTGCTTGCTATGTTTCAGTTGCTAATGATGTAAAGAACACAGAGATCAACCTCTTAATTCCTCCACTACTGACAGAGATGTCGTTGAAACCCTGAACTGGTGTCTAGAGGCCGACTGGAGATGAGCAAGAGAAAATAAACAGACTTGATCCAGTGAAGATGGAGATGCTGTGAGTAGAGAAATCTATTGATTGCTTTCAAACAGCCTCTGAAGACCCAGTTATTTATAGTTGCTTTTAATCAATTAGTCTAAGGCTGACCTGTGCTTTTAAATTGTGATTTTAATCCATGGTTGCTATCTTAAACTGCTAGCTTTTAACTTAGTTGTTTGATTATGTTCTTATTAGGAACATATGTGTTTATTCTATTTAACTGCTTTTATTATTTCTTTTTAAACCGTATGAACTATTCGGAAAAGCCTTGAAAAGCTGCACATAAATAAGTAAATATTGGAACTTGTCAATGACTGGATTCATGAATCATATTAAATTACACTTGAATTATTATTCACTGAATAAGCCCCAACTAACTGGATTCCTAACACTGTGAGCTATAAGCCATGGTTCACAAACTACACTGGTTGTATGTTTAAAACATACTAAGCCAAACCAAACTGTAAACTAAGTCGGTAAATTCAGTTTCTAACCAAAGATACTACCAATAAAAAAACCCAGATATATAATCTGAGCTAACCTTCCAGCACATAATGCAAAATCCAATCTATGACTTCTCGTACAACCTAATATATTTATTTATTTATTATTACATTTCTATACCACCTTTATTTTTGGTCGACTCAAGGTGATATACAGATCTAATACTCCTGCCTCCTATTTCCTCCACAACAACAATCCTGTGAGGTAGTTGGGCTTATAAAATGAGCATAGCTGGTTGTAAGCTTTCTAGTCCCTCTTCCAATCGCTTTACCTTCCTCTATTGCTAAGCTTCACCAAAAATAGTGGCATTTTGCCACCTCCTCAAGTGCTACCTGCATTCATTCTCATCTTCCCCTTGGTCTCTTCAGCTCTCTATTCTTCTGGTGCTCCCGTTTATCTACTGTCTTTGCCTCTTTTCTTTCTCTACTTTCTCTCAAGGGGGCACGATGGCTAGCGGTTAAGACGCCAGGTTTGTCAATTGGAAAGTTGGAACTTCGAGACTCCAGCCCCACATGACAGAGTGAGCTCCCGCACTCACCCCAGCTCTTGCCAACCTAGCAATTCGAAAGCATGCAAATGCAAGTAGATAAATAGGTACTTCGGTGGGAAGGTAACAGCCTTCCGCGCACGTCATGCCGGCCACATGACCGTGGAAGTGCCTTCGGACAACGCTGGCTCTTTGGCTAACAAACGGAGATGAGCACCAGCCCCTAGAGTCGGACACGACTGCACAAATGTGCGGGGGGAACCTTTACCTTTTACCTTCTCTCAAATTCTTCATTACTACAGACCAGAGCTTTCCAAACTGTGTGTTGTGACACGTTAGTGTGTCGGCTGCAGTGTCTGGGTGTGTCTCGGCTTCTGCTGCCTCCGAGCCCTGCCAGGATTCCGCACAGGTCCTAGTGCCTGCCTTGTGCCCTGCTGTAAGAGTGTGTCGTGAAATGATGCCCTGCTGTAAGAGCGTGTCGCGAAATGATGCATGTCTAAAAAGTGTGTCACCAACATGAAAAGTTTGGAAAGCTCTGCTACAGACTGTAAACTCTAAGGATGTACAAGGCTTCAGATCTGAAACTGAAAAGGTGCTGGAGAGCCAGGCCACACTTGTTGGCACCTCCTTAAAGAAGCTGCGTCTTTTTCTGGGATCCTGTGGTAGCCACAAAATTGGAGAAAAACACATTTTTTTACTTAAGGTAGAACTGGTGTGGGCATCCACACCGATGCCTGCTTTGAAATATATTTTCAAGTTGAGATCCAAAGCACTGCACATTCCTGGTAAACTTCTTGGTGCAAGCACCAAGTTCAAAAATAATTGTGAGGACAAGAGCATGAAATGAAGTCAACACACAACAACAATGTACATCATGAAATATGACATCAACATGGTACCTGAATGAATTGATGCAAGGTTCATCACTCAATTGCCAATTGGTGAAGCTTCATTCTTTCTTAGATAGGTGGTGCTTCACATGAATTTTTCTGGAAGTTCTTAAATACTGTATATGGTGCCCAAGCACTACCCAAGCAAGTACAAGGAAACCCTTCGATTAGAAAATGAGTAAATCAAAGTAGAATAAATCTGATTTGGTGGGAGGGGCAGAAATAAACAGCTAAGTAATCAACTTGCACTCAAATACAGGGATGCATACTCAATGACAGAAAATTATTTACTTCCAAGTGTACCCTACAACTAGGGAAGCAGAATACAAGAAAAGCAGGGAGGAAGGACTTTCTACCTTTTCAGAATCTTACAAAACCTTTGGCCGAAGCTTCTCTTCCCAATTTCTCTCGCCACAGTTAACATTAAAGGCCCTTTGTATAGTACTGATTACATCACCGTTGGCAGAATGCTGCACTGTAATTAATTGTTTATTGGTAGAATGCACTGCATACCACTGGCATGTGATCAAAGTCCCCAGCTATCATCTAGACAATAATTTAGTGATTAATAAAAATATCAGTTAGCAATCTTTAATCAGAGAGAAAGAGGAAAGCTACCAATTATCAACATTTTCCCACATTTTGTCAAGACACATTTTACAGCACTTTACACATACAATGCTCAATGCCACAAAAATGAAAACGTCTGCTGTTGGAAGACATGTGCCTGAAAGAGTGAACAACAATATTTCTATAGGGTTTCCTTAACTTCTCCCTCTCTCCATCCTTAAGCTATTTTCAAGAAAAATACCATGCTGGATGAATTTCCTTTTTTTAATGGGATCCATGAAGAGCGTTCACCAGTTTGATTGGGATCTATAACAGTACAGCCTTTCTTAACTTGCCGCCCGCTATGTCAGTGTTTCTCAACCTTGGCAGCTTTAAGATGTGTGGACTTCAACTCCCAGAATTCCCCAGCCAGCATGGGGAAACACTGCTCTATATGAACAGATTACAGCTCCAATAATTCCCAGCTCTCTACTGGGCTGATTGGTAATTATGAGAGATACAGTACACCTGCAAGGCATTAGGCTAAAGGAGGATGCCATAACTATTCATGCTTTAAAAAAAAGAGTATCTGCAGAGCTCAAATGGTTTGAAGACATAACATGGCCACCTATCCTTGGGAGAGGTGAGACAAGAAGATTCCTGAAGACTATACCAGATTCCAAGCCTGTGGCAACTTGTCAACTTTGGCTCTCAGAACCAAGCTCATTAACAAAACAAAACACCCTGTGACTTCATCCACCTCAAAAAGCAGACATTTTTCTTAAGTTTCTTTTCTTTTTTGATTGAAAAAAGGCACTGTTTAACTTCCATTTGACAGATGTATGCATTCATTTTAAAATGAAGTCTTTAATAGGTCTGTTTTTAATTCATAATTTATGTAAATACACAAATCAATACACAATCCACTTGAAGTTTGAGCACATTACAGTACAGCCTACTAATTTCAGTGAACAAGCTGGTCATATGCTTAGTGCTTAGTGCTCAATTCACTACAAAAGCGCCTGGGTGCTTCTGACACACACACACAAAAATAACCCAATATTCTTTTTTTAAAAAGACAGGAACAAAAATCTGATGTAAGATTTCTGGAAGTAAAAATTACCCAACTTCTAATTACAGTTGTTACACCAGAAAGCAATTCATGCTCTCATAATAAAAATAGCATCCTCCCTCTTTTTAATAATTTCCTTAAAACATCCAAGCTGTATGTAAAGTATTTTGTTCATATTATAATTAAAAAACATAGGGAAATTGAAGTAATAGGTTTTCCACGTGGTGTTCAGAGAAATGTTAAAGGTGGGGTTAATCAAATCTACAGTACCTACTTCCAGTTCATGTCATACATGAATTCTTTTCCTTCATTAATCCTCATTTTTTAAAAAAGTTATGTATTCCTCAATTTTCTTTAAAAAATTAAAATGAAATTGCTAAAAACAAACCAGGAGTGATTTGCCATTTCCTTTGTTATGTTTTCCTTCCACTCTAGCCTACTGCCTTCCATTTCCCATTCAACTACTAATCAACTTTGACCCTGCTTAGTTTTTTCAAGATCACCCAAAAGATCCCTCAGCAGGAAGATCAGGAATGGAGAACCCAGCACCCTGCGCGAAAAGCTGCCCCATCCTTCCTGGTGCAGAGGTGTCTAGGCCATGTTGCAGAATGCATTCTCTGTTGACTTTAGGAATCAAGAAAATCCAATACAGTTGGCCAACATCCCACCTAAACTGGAAGCACAGTCTAAAACAGCCATCCACTACCTGGTGCCTTCTACGGAATTATTTTTAAAACATTCTGCTTTCAGGAAATAAATGTACAAAAGTTCATAGGCAAGGAAACTCTTCACATAATTCTGGAGTTCATAACAAATCAAATCTATTATTTCTCTGTCTAAAATCAAATAATTAATATTGAAATAGTGGCATTACTAGGGATTTTTTAAAATTGCAAAATATCTCAAACCTTTCAATAAATAATAACACAGCGTCAGCTTCTGAATTCAGCAGCTGGAAGTGAGTGGTTCAATTAAATACATCAGCCCTGGAATAGGTCTTGTTTTGTTTTTTTCTCTGACTTGGTACAATATATGTGACCCATGAATTTTGACCTGATAAAGCAACAAGTATGTTAGTTATTTAACAATATAACAATAACAAGTATTTTAGTTACTTTTTGTAAGGGGCATGGTGGCTCAGTGGATAAGACACCAGGCTTGTCGATCGGAAGATCGCAAGTTAGGAGGTTCGAATCCCTGGCCCCGCGTGACGGAGTAAGCTCCTGCACTAGCCCCAGCTCTTGCCAACCTAGCAATTCGAAAGCATGCAAATGCAAGTAGATGAATAGGTACCACTTCGGTGGGATGGTAACAGCGTTCTGTGTGCGTCATGCCGGCCACATGACCGTGGAAGCGTCTTCAGACAACCCTGGCTCTTTGGCTAACAAACCGAGATGAGCACCGGCCCCTAGAGTCGGACACGACTGCACAAATGTGCGGGGGGAAACTTTACCTTTTTATGTTAGTTATTTATCAAAACAACTCTTGTCCTGAACAGGATGGATGTTCTCAAATGGATGGTAACGAATATAAATTGAAATAAACAAACCCTAAATTAAAGGGGGGGAAATATAACCTTTCTTTTAAGAGGGAGAGGAATCAACTATCTCTAAAGAATGATATGATCTTTTTGAATAATTCCAAGAAGAATCACTCATATGTTTTAAATAACTAAATATTCAATCAGATCATTAAGTTCATCTGTGACAACAGTATTGATTACTGTATATATGAAATCCGGTTGATCCTACACTGTCTGGCCCTGAACTGGCAAATGATCCCCAGGTCTCTGCTTAGAGATTAGATATGCAGCCTGCAGAATCTGGGCTGTACCCAAAGGAATGTCGCTTCCTTCCCTTTCATTCCTCAACCAGATTTTAAACTAGGGACTGCCAGCTGAAAGCAGCCTAAAATGTACGGCAATGTCTTATTTTCTTTCCCAACCCATTAATTCACTGCTCCTGATTCTTAAGCAAGTGTTAAAATGCTGTCTGGCATGTTTTGCCAGCTTCAAAAAAGCAGGGTGGGAGCAGTTACCAATGCATTGTGCTTCAAATTCTATGCTGTGTTATCTTTCCCTTGCATATGCATAGAGATGGAAATTTCATACCCATCCATGTAAGACTAGCTTTTGAGGAAAACTAGAATTCTTTTCTCATTTGCTTCTTGCAAAGTTGATGACCTTTGCCATCTCTTGTCTCCTTTAAGGATCAATAGGCAGTCAAGTCAATGCCTTAAAGGCTTACTACTGCTTTTTGTGGTTTTAGTCTCTGGTCGCTTTCTGCAGCCACATTCAAATTGCTCTTTCCTTTCTTTTCTTTTCAGCTGTGCAGGAAACTGGCTTGCTAGAAAAATCAGAGGCTTCAGAAGTTCCATTTCTTTTTCTTTTTAACAACAGCCTAAGGGAAATTATTTTCTTTCTCTAACCTCT
Organism: Charina bottae; assembly: GCA_023362775.1. Classification (NCBI taxonomy): domain Eukaryota; kingdom Metazoa; phylum Chordata; class Lepidosauria; order Squamata; family Charinaidae; genus Charina; species Charina bottae. The sequence continues at coordinate 2,352,434 of JALMGJ010000030.1, read as the reverse complement.
TGTTCAGGCAAGCAGAGATTACATATCCATGGCAATATTGCCTGACCTTATGCTGCCTTCCCAATTATCATAAATAGTTCTTAACCCAGCTCAGTACTGATGACCACTTACTCACTGGGAAATTACTACTGGGCCTCAAGCATTCTAATCATAAAGCAGAAGTCTGTACTGTCCTATAGTGGCAAGATGTATTCTGTTATGCTTCTATACCCAATCAGAAATTTTGCAAAATCTTGGCAGGAAAACTGATAATTTCCAAACGGCTATATATATCAAAATCCTACATCAGTACAGGTAGTCCTCGAGTTATAACCATTAGTTCAGTGACCATTCGAACTTCTGGTGGCACTGAATGAACGGTACTTATGCCCAGTCCCTGAAGTTACAGCCATTGCAGCGCCCCTGGGTTCACGTGATCAAAATTTGGGTGCTTGGCAGCCCACCTGCACCTATGACTGCAGGGGCATTTCAACTCCCCTCACCTGCCTATCTGCCCCCCACCTGTGCCCTTTTGGACCCTGCATTCCATGGCCCTTGCCACCCTGCGCTGCACCGCCCCCAGCTGACCTTCGCCATCTTATTGCTCCCACTGCTGACCAAGCACACCCGGCTTGGCCCTTCGCGAGGCAGCTGCTGGCCACACAAGGCTTTCTTCCCGAGGTCGTGCATGGTGGTTTCCTCACAAGACCAGGGGAAGAAGGCCTCACGTCACCAGCAGCTCCCTCACAAAGCACCATGCCAGGCACAACCTGTCAGGGCAGGGCGGTGAGGGCAGCCACGGCTGGGGCGGCTGCAGCTTTGCACCACACTGTTGGGCCGGGCTGGGGCGGCTGCAGCTTCGCACTGAGGCTCAGGGGCTTCTTGCAGCCCAGAGCCATGGCACACCAAGAAGCTCCTGAGCCGCAGCATGGCAATCAGTCCCTAAGCTGCACGCTTCTAGGGCTGCTTTCCGCCCAGCAAGGCAGGGTGCAGGGCAGCCAAAAGGGCAGAGATGGAGGGGGAGATAGACAGGTGGGAGAAGTTGAAGGGGAGGCAGTCCCTTACCTTGGAAGAATGGAGGCTCGGGGCTGGGAGGGATCAAATTGGGAATGGCTTGGATCCGGGTGGGTCCTCGGCTAACCATCAGTGGAATTCGGTTAACGACAGCAACCAGGACTGCCAGGATTGCCATTGCTAAGCGGTGCGGTCATGTGATGTTGAGCTTTACGACCACATCACTTAGCAACGGAAATTCCAGTCCCAATTGCCATCTTAACTCAAGGACTACCTGTACAATCAAATATCTGTAAGTTTGAAAAATGAAGACAACAATGAGCACAAGTCAGATACAAGGTTTAGAATTCTCCACCGTGAAAAGACCAGAAAGCAGAGTGGACAAAATTACAGTGGAACAAAATGCTCAAGGAAAAGGATCACAGGAAGCTCCAGGTGATACAACTATTCTGTAGGACATTTAACAATAATTAATTATGAAACAGGTGAGATTCAATAACAATGAAGTTTTGCAAACCGGTCAGTCAGTTGACAGATTGATAGGAAAAGCAAAGAGTGAAACCTCTAGAAATAGTTAGATCAGCAAACAAAGTGAGAGTAGCATCTATTTTATTCAAGTGGTTGTCAGTGCTGAGACAGGAGAAAGCAGGGAGGGAATTATGGATTATGGTGTTTCAGCATCTAAGGCTAACCTTTTCCAACCTGATGCCTTCCAGATGTTGCAATTTCAATTCTTATTTTCTTTAGCAGTAAGTTAGGGAAGGTTGACTTTTAGACCATAAAATATTTCCAGTCCCCAAATTTACTGCAGACTGAATTTCAAATAATAAATGAAAGGGATATGCTATTATGACACATTGCTATTAAGAGCTCACATCCCTGCAGAGCTACTGTACAAAAGAATGTGCTACAAAAAATAGCTTCTACAACTAGATGGTTTTAGCTTTCCTAATGTTTTTACCTTCCCCAGCTCCATTCTCCAAAATCAGAGCGGAAATACATCCAAAGCAACAGGATATCTGGGGCATGTTAGAAACACGCATCCAGTGGCACTCCTAAAAAAAGATAGGATCATGCCATATTAGCCACTCAGGTGGAACAGGCCACCAGATAGCATAAAGAGAGAACGGAAAAAATGGACACTTTCATTACCTTTAATAATGAAATGATTGAGTTATATAAGGCAAAGACCGATGAGCAGAGTTCAACTTTATAGAACCTACTTCTCTCTCTCTGTTTAATTAAAAATTCAAGACCACCAGAACCAGAAATAAAATACATGTAATCTGAAAATAACAAAATGCCTGTAAACATACAACCATAGAACCTTGTTTTCAGTGCTAAAACTGAACTCAAAAACTTTCACGTAATGTCCTCTCCCTATTACTTAAACTTAGGTGGAAAGGTCAATTATGTTGCTTATTGTTAAAACTGTTGGCAATCAGAACCCCCGTTGATCAACTTCAGTTTTCCAGAGTTCTGTCCCTGACATATACAGGTAGCCCTTGACTTATGACCACAATTGGGACTGGAATTTTCATCGCTAAGTGATGCGGTTATAAAGTGCGATGTCATGTGACCACATCACTTAGCGATGGCAATCCCGGGCAGTCCCAAATCTCCCTCGTAACCCCAAGACCATTAAGTGGGAAGAGGTGGGAGTCCCAGGTAACGAGCACAGGGGTGCTGCGGGGAGGGGGGAGGCCTGGGAGGTCCAGCGCAGGCTGCACACAAGTTGGGGAGGGGGTGCAGTGGTACAGTGCAAGCTCAGGAAGACCAGGGAAAGAATACACTGCGGCTCAGGGGCTTCTTGGCGCACCGCGGCTCTGGGGCTGCAATCTTTTTGCAAGGAAGCGCCTTTGCGAAACCCCGGCCCCAGTCCGTCCCAGCAAAGTGAAGTCCCTTTGCGCCGCACGAAGCCTGGCAAAGGAAGCCCCTTTGTACTGTGTGAAGCTCAGCCCCAGCCTGGCCCAGCAAAGCGGTGCAAACCCACCATGCCCCAGGAAGCCCCGACAGTACGGCACAAAGCCATCGCGCCCTGGGAAGCCCCATCTGCCCTCACCACCCTTAGGTTTTTATTTTCATTTTCCCTTTACTAAGGAAATGAGACTGGATCAGGACAAGAAATATCTCACATACTGTTTTGTTAGGAAAAGTCCAGGTATAGATATGATTCTGTTGATGAAAGAGGATCCCGCAAAACAAACTATTTCCTCTATAGCACAGATGTTCTCTGTGTGCCATTGAAGCAAGATCTCCAAATTAGCTGAGAGAGAGAGAGATTTCATTTCAAGTTGTCACACGTTTTATATTGTAAAAAAAGGACAGAAATGCAACGCATAAAATATTGCTAGCAGGTAACATTCTGGTAAGGGCAAACAAACACACAAACAAAAAAGATGAAAGAAGCTCCAGGAAGAAAAGGCAGAGAATGGATTGCTCTTACAGACTAAAGTGTCCCCTTTTTACCCATACTATTGAGAGAACACAGTAGACATTCATTCCAAGAATGCAGCACAATTGCTGTTTGTTGGGATCAGTATTACAATGAAGCATTTATCTAAGAGCACAGCAAGCAGTGCTAACAAAAATTAGGATGTCATGAGAAAAAGGCAAGGAAAACTCAGCCCACAAAACGGGCAGCGGAGAGGCATACCTCCATTCAAATCAAATCTATGCAACGAGATAGAAGAAATAAACATGGTTCAGTTCTGGAAGCTTCATCACAGAACACTCTAACCAACAAACTTTGATATATTACTGCATTTCAGCCTGAAGTTAACAGTTTCTTAGAAAACCACCCAGAAGTTCCAAAAGCTACAGTTGTAATCAAAATTATTCAACCCCCATGGCAAATCAGGTTTATTGTCAAAATTTACAGACTTTCAGCTGTTTGCAATGAACAAATCAAACAAAAGCAATTGAAATAGCTCAACACAACCAATGCTTCCCAAAATTCAACTGGAAATGCAACTTATAATGACTTCTCCAGTCTCAAAATTATTCAACCCCTTCATGGCAAGCATCTATTAGTACTTCTTAGAGCACCCTTTTTCTGTTATGACCTGCTGCAAACGAGATGCATAGCCAGACACCAGCTTCTGGCAGCGTTCCTGAGGAACCTTGGCCCATTCATCATGAGCAACGGCCTCCAGTTGAGTAATATTCTTGGGTTTGCGTGCTGCAACCGCCTTCTTCAAATCCCACCAGAGATTTTCTATGGGGTTCAAGTCAGGTGACTGTGATGGCCACTGTAGAATCTTCCAGGACTTCTTCTGCATCCAAGCCTTAGTGGAATTTGAGGTATGCTTGGGATCATTGTCCTGTTGGAAGATCCAATGACGCCCAAGCTTCAGCTTCCTTACAGACGGCATGATGTTTTCTCCTAGGATTTCCTGATACTTCAAGGAATCCATCTTGCCTTCCACACACTGCAGGTTTCCAGTGCCGGAGGATGCAAAGCAGCCCCAGAGCATCACCGAGCCACCACCATGCTTAACTGTAGGCAAGAGTGTTATTTTCAGCGTATGCTTCATTCTTCGTCCTCCAGACGTACCGCTGATCCATCGGGCCGAAAAGTTCCAGTTTTGTTTCATCGCTTCACAGAACAGAATCCCAAAACTTCTGTGGCTTATTTATATGATTGTGAACATATTGGAGCCAACTGTTCTTGTGCTTTTGGGTCAGTAGTGGTGTATGTCTTGGAGTTCTGGCATGGCAACCTTCTGTGTTTAGTACGCGCCTTACTGTACTCACTGAAACCTCAGTGCCTGTTGCCACCAAGTCTTGCTGCAGGTCTTTTGCAGTCACTCGAGGGTTTCTCTCAACCTGCCTTCTCAGAAATCTGGTTGCAGCCATTGACAGCTTCCTTTTTCTGCCCCGTCCAGGTAGTGTAACCACTGTTCCTGTAACTTTGAACTTGCGAACTATGCTTCCAACGGTGTCTCTAGGTACATTCAGTGCGTTCACTATCTTTTTGTATCCTGTTCCTTGTTTGTGAAGGGCGATGATCTCTTCTCTTACCTTTTTGGACCATTCTTTTGACTTAGCCATATTTCTAACATGCAGTCAAATGTGACACTCAACAAACCCCTAGCCAGTTCAGGTATTTCATGTGTTCCAGCTCAAGCACACCTGGTGCAACTAATTAAGCCCTTGATTAGTTGCATCAGGTGTGCTTGAGACAACACCTGTTTTGCATACTGTATGTGTGCTGTTGTGACAGATTCTATTCAGGGGGTTGAATAATTTTGAGACTGGAGAAGTCATTATAAGTTGCATTTCCACTTGAATTTGAGGACACCACTTGAAGCATTGGTTGTGTTGAGCTATTTCAATTGCTTTTGTTTGATTTGTTCATTGCAAACAGCTGAACGTCTGTAAATTTTGACAATAAACCTGATTTGCAATGGGGGTTGAATAATTTCGATTACAACTGTATATTAAGCCAACAACTTTTTCAGGCCAATTCACAATCACAAAGAAAAGTGCAAGCTTTCAAGTTCTGGCAGGCTCTTTATTAAACTTGATGGTAAACAAAGGAAAAGACTCAATGGGAGTTCAAGTCATCGATTTGTATTTAGTTATAATGAATGAGAGAGAGAGAGAGAGAGAGAGAGAGAGAGAGAGAGAGAGAGAGAGAGAGAAATTAAAACCAGTGTCTCTCAAGTTCCTAAAATATTTTTCAAGTTACACTTAGCATACCCCAGGTGCTGCTTGGATGAAGAAAAAGTGAAGATATTCAGCCACTGGGAGACCATAACCCAAACATCTTGTCTCAGTTTACACCTATGCCATAAATTGTTACAACACAGCTTTCCAAACTGTGTGTCGCGACACTTTAGTGTGTCACAACCCAGTCTGGTGTGTCGCCACACAACCCAGAAGCGGAAGCGGCAGCGTGTACGGCGGCACGCCATCAGCGCTTCCGTGTTTTAGCGGAGGCCGCCGCTGCTGCCACCACTGCCATGCGCGCCCGCGCGCCCCGCCGCGTGCGCGCCCCCACCCCTGCGCGCCCCCCGCGCCACTGCCGCTGTTGGTGTGTCGCCAACAGCGGCACTTTGGGAAGCACTGTGTTACAAGAAGAAAATGGTAATGGGGGGGGGAAGTATTGTATATATGACTCTGGAATCTAACATCCAAAATATTTTTTTTATATAACAAGCTTTTGTTGCAGCAGTTCTAAGAAATCCTAACAAAGCTGCTTGCAGGTGTTAGATGGTCTGATTTAGAGTAAGATTATGTCTACTGTAATTTTAAAAGAACAATTCTTAAAATATTAATATCAAAGCTATTTGCTCTCAATATTCCAGGTAGGTAACTGAGAAAGAGGCCCCAAGAACCCAACAGCCTACAGATGGAGCCTGCTTTTTACTAGTGTTTCTGTTGGTTTGCTATGTTGGTACGATGGTAAGTTGGTATGGTAAAATGGACGTCCCAGCAGCTTATTATAAAAAATAGGTATAGGATGATATATTGTCCAAATTCAATAGCATGTCATATCTAACAGCTCCATTTTCTTTTCATATTAAGAAGCTACCCCATCCTTCAGACTGCAGGTAAGCTGATCAATACATGAAGGCAGTCCATTCTTTATTTTAAATTATTATTATTATTAGTAGTAGTAGTAGTAGTAGTAGTAAAAAGGATGAAACAATTGATCAGTGGCTGCAGCAAAATTTTACAAACTGACTATAAGCAGCATCATGACCGAGTTGCCAAAATTATTAATTGGAAACTTTGTCAGAGGTTTGGATTTGAATGTAGCAAGAACCACTGGGACCATCAAGTTGAGGTGGTTTTGGAAAATGAGTGGGTTAAGATCTTATGGGACTTTAAAATCCAAATAGACAGGCATCTTGTTCATAACATGCCTAATATAACAGTCATTGAAAAGAAGAAAGTCTGATTCATTGATGTTGCTATACCTCGTGATGCTAGGATTGAGGAAAAGCAATCCGAAAAAATTGCGAAATACTGGGACTTGCAGATCGAAGTTGGACGCTTATGGGGGGAAAAATCCGCTGTTATACCAATCGTAATTGAAGCCCTTGGAGCAATTCCTAAAGGACTCCCTTGATATTTGGACATTTTGAATTTATCAGACCTGAACACCCTAATTTTACAAAAAAAATACCCTGCTTGGAATTGCCTATATCCTCAGAGGCTACCTTATAATTCTTAGGTCCTTGGTTAGGATTTGAATTATTAAGTTTTCACCAGTCTTTGACTATGAATCTAGATGATGATGATGATGATGATGATGATGATGATGATGATGATGATACTGTAATACAAACTCTACCACACGTTTTTCTCAGTACTGGCCATGTTGGTCCAATGTGCTAGGACTACTGAAGCTAATGGAATGAAGACAATTTTATACTTTTTAAATAGCTACAAAGGAACTGACATAAGATATGCACAAATGTTGCCTTTTATCCTTGGCTCTGCCCTCTGACCATGGACAACTGCAGAAATGCCAAAAAGATTAAATAACTACTGCACCAGTAGTGGCAACCATCAAGGATTATCCCTCTTTAACCATGCTTGCCACTTTCCAAAATGTTTAAACTTCTAGGACAGTACTTTCCAAACTGCCGTCGGTGGCGGCGGCGTGCACGGGGGGCGCGGCAGTGGTGTGCACGGCGGCGGCAGCGGCCTCACTAAAACGCGGAAGCGCTGATGGCACACCGCTGCCGCCATACACACCGCCGCCGCGCGTGCCCCTGTGCCACCGCCGTGCACACCCCCGCCGCCACTTCACAACACACTAAGCTGTGTGTTGCAACACACTAAAGCAGAGCTTTCCAAACTGTGTGTCGCGACACAAAAGTGTGTCGCCACACACAGCGTGGTGTGTCGCCACACCACCCGGAAGCGGCGGCGGCGCGCATGTGCACGGCGGCAGCGGCGCGGGATCAGTGCTTCCGCGTTTTAGCGGAGGCTGCCGCCGCTGCCGCCATGCACGCACGCACGCGCCGCCGCACACCCCATGCCGCCGCACGCCCCCCCCGCGCCACCGTGCACGCACCGCTGCACGCCCCCCGTGCTGCCGCCGTGCGCACGCATGCCACCGCACGCCTCCCCGCGCTGCCACCGTGCGTGCGCACGCCGCCACTGGTGTGTCGCCAGCAGCAGCACTTTGGAAAGCCCTGCACTAAAGTGTTGCGACACACAGTTTGGAAAGCTATGTTCTAGGAAAAGCTTTTGAATTCTTAAGTCACATCCAAAACACTCTGTTCAAGGTTGTAACAACCTGTTCACCATAGGCAACTAGAAATTCAAGCAAATAGCCTATTAAGAGGCAAGTAACCTCCATTTTTACACTAGCTGTGGACTGCTCCTGTGGAAACATAAGCCAAATTGCTCCTGTGCAATTTACTAGTTAGTAATTGGTTGGCCTTACACTTCCATACAATTAAGTAAACCTTGATTTCCATACATTGTTCAGCCTGGATTCTATTAGTTTGTGTTGAGAATTAAGGAGCTAGAAAAAAGGACTGCTTACAAGCCACAACTCGCAGCATAGGGCTACATGAGAGTATTATTCCAATACAATACAATCATGTGTTTGCTAAAACATAATTTTAAAATGCAAGCATAGGCTGTCAGCACCTAGCTGGATGAAAAAATTGAAAGATATGTGGGCAATGTTCAAAGAAATTGTGTGGATTTCCACTTATTAACATCATCTAATAGACAGCATGTTGAGTTTAAGATGTTATCTTTCCCAACTTAGAAATACATGCAAATTATTTTTCCATGTATGTGTCTAAGATCACATGTGCATGTATATATACAAGACACAAGAGAACTATCATACTGAACAAAATACTTCTTTTAAACCTATTTCCCTTATTCCAAGCTAACAATGCAAAGCTAAATACAATATAACCTTTGTACAGTTGAATGAATTCCAAATTACTGAAATTATAAAGCTTATAATATTTATACAATTCACAGGCCTGGTATACTGTTAAACACCATACAGATATTATGGATTTAGGAGAATTTGGGGGAAATGGTTTTCTGTTTCTCCACAAAAGAGATGTTAGAAAAGTACTTCTGGATTTCAAAGAGCAATAGCTGAGTACGCGCTAGGTCAGATTCACAACCTTATATGTTTCTTCATTCATACTTCATCCTTATTTATATGAAAACAAATTAAGCTCCAATATTTGCGAGACTTATTCACCATCCAATCAAGGAAATACAGATTTTTCAAGACCCATTGCTGTTTTCCCTCCAACTAATTTCCAATTAGAACCTAAGCAGCACATCTCTGTGAGACAAAGACTGAGTTTACACTTCAAGCTGGGCCATAGCCTGCTGAATAAATTACAGTAGGAAGGTTCACACTCCACTATATGCTATACATCCTGCTTTCAAACCAGAATGACTAGGTCTAGACAACACACAAGCATGTAAACAACAGTCTGGCTTAGCATGAGGTATATGCCCAGTTTAAAAAGACTTGTAGGATGGTACCCTGTTCAAACTACCTGACATTGAAAGAGTTGGCAAGGTGACATTGCTACACTTCTTAAAATAGTAAGATCACTGTCTACTACACCCTTAGAAACAAATTTGAAAGAGGGTATTACACACCTTTCACCAACTTGATCTCTTCTAAAGGGCTATGCTGACTGGGGAAGGTGTAAAATATAATACAACATATCTAGGAAGGCTACATTACTATTATAATTGCCATTTCAAGTTTACCATATGAAGCAAAGAATGAAAGGCAGTCTAAAGCATTTCTCCTTTATCCCCTTTTCCCCCTCTTCACTTTCAAGTTAGATCAAGCATAAAAATTTTGGGTTGTATTAAGTCAAAGTTCTTTATCACACACAAACCCAGGAAATATTGGCTTAATATTATTTAAGCAGGGAGCAAGCCAGGATCACATTTATACCAGAGATGAAAATCTTGTGGACCTCAACACGCTGCTGCATTTCTACACAAATCCGCCCCTGTCAATACAGCCAGGGGTAATGGGAAGTGCAATGCAAAACCACCATAAGGACTATAAAATGTTTTCTGTAACGTATGCCAAGAACTTTTTTCAAAGATATGTGCATAATTATTTTCAATGAAATCTCCTAAGAAGTTAACAGTCTTGCATCTTTGTCCACTAAAATAAATTGAGACTATACGATCACTGAATGCTTAGTCCTAATCCAGCTTGCTAGCATAAATGGAGATGCTATTGGAAGCCACTCACACATTCCATTAACTTTAGACATGGATGCTCAGACAAGCAATAAACACCATCAATAAACTGTCATAAAAATCCTTCCCAGAATTCTCAACTAAAGTAGACCTTCTTTTCATGATTCTCCTTCTATCCAATATGTCCAGACACAAATTATTCAGCCTGCCGCAGCATCCACCTGTGCCCTAGGGGTGGGGGAAACATACTAAACAGGAAAATAACTCCTGCTGAGAGACATTCTCCTTTGAAAGGAGGCCACATGCTGATGAAGGCCAATAACAATACCTACACAAGGAAGGGTACAAGAAGGTACCGAGAGTCTACTATGTATGAAGAAAAAACTTACTAGAGGACAAAAATAGCATCTTTCCAAAAGGTTTTTAGAAAGAAAGGGAAAGAGAAAGACAGCACATCACCAGATGTATAATGTGGTGGATATGTGGCATAAGTAAGGGAACCTGGATTATAAAATATTTACAACATCAACATAGCATAGACTTAAAATGTCAACAATTTTAAACTGAACATGTAAAAATGTGAATTGACATGGTGCTTGTGCAGAACATGGCAACAGAGTCAGAAACCAGATCTTCTTGGTTCAGCAGATAAAATAACACGAGATTCCTCTGCCCTACTTGACATTTAAGCTAATCAGAATGTAATATAAGTAGAACAGCGTTCCCCATAACATTGGAAGTGCAATAATGTGCGGCCAACTGATTCTTTATGTCTGCTCTGCATAAACAGGTGTGTCCAGCAAGGGAAATGTTAAGCAATGGTAATATAGAGAAACAAGCTAGATTTGACCGGGTATTGTTAAAGAAATAATGGGCCATTCCTAGTTCCTCCAGGCATCCAGTTTGACCCACATTCCAAAAAATGCATAAAGGGATGGCAACATTTTAGTCCCAGACAGTTCTCGGGGATGCAAAAGGAATGCTGATAGGATTCATTTTTTGCATTGTCATGTTCTGGATTAATTGTCAAATAAATTCTGCTGCATAGGACAGAAGTATATTTTATTAATAGCTCCACAGTTTTCTATATCAAGCAGTCATGACAGCTATGGTTAAAAGTAGAATATGGAAAAACAAAGCAGAAGGTAACATAGAAGATAAGGGTTTTTCAATCCTTTCTCCTTGGGGCATTTTTCTGTTAAATTCATGAATATTCACAGCTGCCTTTACTGAGCATTTCATCCAGGCCCTCTAGTGCTATCGCCATTACCAAATGGTAACCAGAAGATCAGAAATAAAATGGAGATTTGCAGATTCTTTCCTTCTTCCTTTAAGCATTGTACAATGTTTGACATGCATAAGTTAAATATGGTTATCACCATTTATTTATATTCCATTACTGAACTGTAGAAAAATTGCCTAGACAATCTGTCCAGTATAAAAAAAATTTAAATCTGCAGCATAATCACACACGTTTAAAATAGTTAATAATTGTGACTTCTTCCATCTAAGTTCAATGTTCACAACTAATTGTAAAATCCTAATTGCACCCAGTGCAAGTTTGATTTAAATATTTTTATGATGCTTTTCTACTAAAACAATGGAAGTGTATAGACAAATTAAAAAGAATCATCATCAGATTAAGACAGAATTGCACTTGGTCCCTGTTCTCTCTGCATTTAGAAAATCTGCAAAGATGCATTACTTTCACCAGGATTAAAATGATTTTTGGGAATTGTTCTTACTGCAAAATTAAATCTTTTTACAGTTTATATTCTGTTTTTTTTTATTTTTACATTTTGTTAGTGGCCTTGAATTCTCGCCAGAACAGAAAGTCAAAATACAAATCATCAATCAACATATTTTGCAAAGCTCAGCGGGTAAGACGCCAGGCTTGTCGATCGCAAGTTCGGAGGTTCGAATCCCTAGCCCTGTGTGCGGAGTGAGCTCCCGCACTAACTCCAGCTCTTGCCAACCTAGCAATTCGAAAGCATGCAAATACAAGTAGATCAATAGGTGCCACTTCGGTGGGATGGTAACAGCATTCCGCACGTGTCATGCGGCCACATGACCGTGGAAGCATTTTCGGACAGCACTGGATCTTCGGCTAACAAACGGAGATGAGCACCGGCCCCTAGAGTCAGACACGACTACACAAATGTGCGGGAGGTACCTTTACCTTTACCTTACCAGCAATCCTGGCTGACAATAATTATGTTTAACACAAAAGCAAACCCATACTATAGTTCAGAATTAGGCAATCTGGTATCCTCCAAAGGACTTCAAATTCCATCAGCCTCAGCTAGCATGAAGAATAGGAATGTACTGTGAGTTCTTGTCCAAAATGTTTGGAAGAAACTAGATTGCATGTGTTTGCTATGGTTCCAGTAAGTTGTAACAAAAAATAAAAAGAGGGAAATTAAGGCAGGGAGAGGGTGTGTCAAAACCTACAGCATGTTCCTGATATTTAATTGTGTAAGGAAAAAGGAAAGCTGTATCCGAAGAGGACCACAGCCAAGCTATCAATTTCAGAATCACTGTGATTTTAAAACACATGTATGACTCAACTCTTAATAATAAACTCTTAATCTGCACTCAAAAGAACAGACGTTAATTGCCCTCCAGACAAGCCTAAAAAGGATAAATAGAGGAGACTGCCTTTGCTCCTAAAGGAGGAGGTCAGAAAAGAAACTATAATGTTGTTCAGCTGAATACCATGGTGCTTCACATAACTGAACACCTCTGCCTTAGCCCTCAAAATTATGCACACGTGGCAAGTGTGTGCATGCATATGTATGAGTACATATTTTATATACATACATAAACTAAATTGCCTGTACTCCATCTACTGCCCCTCCATGAAGATTTTTAAGTATTAGTATTTAAGTATTATCCATCTAGAACTTCGTAGAATTTTTTTTATTCAACTTTTTTCTAGTAAATTCTTGGGAGGGTGGGGGAGGGCAGGGATAAATGTAGCAGTTTTACATTCCTTGATGGTGATGACATGGTTATAACTTTGCCCTAACATCTGCACAATTATGTAAGATGTGCCTCTTTAGCCTGTGGTTCATAAGGCCATTTTGCCAATACTAATTACACCAATTAAAAATATCATAGACTGCAAAAAGACCCAATTGGCCCTAAAAGACTACAGCAGGGGTCGGCAAACTTTTTATGCCGGGAGCCATTTTGACATGCTCGTGCACATTTTGAAATGCTCGAGAGCCAGGGGGCGGGGTTTGTGGGCGGGGGCCAATCACGTGGAAGGGGGCGGGGTTTGCGGGCGGGACCAATTGCGCACACTTAAGGCCTGCTGCCGCCATGCCCGCCACGCCCACTGCATTGCCCGCCGCCGCCACGCACACCATGCCCGCTGCCACGCCTGCCACGCCACATCCGCCACTGCACCTCCCCCGGGGTCCGAGTAAGCCGCGACGGGCGGGCGGCGAGCGAAGCGTCGCCCCGCCTCCTCCCCCAGGGTCCTTCGTGAAGACCTTCTCCTCCATCCTCGCTGCTCCCACCGCCGCTCCTTACTGCCTTCCTTCTTCTCTCCCTCGCCGGCACCCACCATGGTGCCGGCCATGAGAGAAAGGCGTGATTATGCGTGTGTTCACTTGCATCGCTCCTTGCATCGTTCTCTCCCTCGTCCTTCGTGAAGACCTTCTCCTCCATCCTCGCTGCTCCCACCGCCGCTCCTTACTGCCTTCCTTCTTCTCTCCCTCGCCGGCACCCACCACCCCTGCCCCACCTCCGCCCACCCTTCTCCTCCCTCCCCCTCACAGAGATTTCGTCTGTCTGACCCAGGTCCCGGCCTCCGCGCACTGCCGGCAAGATGTGGCTGCACCCGAAGGGGTGCAGGGACGGCGCGCCTCCCGAGCGGAGCGGGAGAACCTGCAGCGACGGGACGCCGCAGCCCTCGCCTGCTCCGGCCGTGGAAGGGGCAGCCCCACCTCACTCCCGCAGCCCCTGCTGGCCTTTCCGCTTCCCATCTGGTGGCTCCCCGGCCTCCGCTTGCGCCTCCTGCGCAGCGTCCCCACGCGCTTTCCTCAGACGAGGTCCAGGGCAGCGAGGCTCGGGGCTGGTGAAGGCGGAGCAGCCCCGCGGATGGGAGCTGGGGGACGCCCGACCCGCGGCCCCCTTGGCATTCAGGGGGCCCGGCTCCGGCTGGCGGGTGCCCAAACACGGGTGCGCGCGCGCACAAACGTGTGCGGGGCAGCCGCAGGCAGACGAGACGCCCCGGACTAGAGAGGTTGGAAGAGCCACACTCAAGATCGAGCGCAACCTCTCGCCGCCGCCGGTCCTTCTCCCTGGTGGGCTCCCCTCAGCGCCACCTCGCACTCATACACACACATACACAGAGGCTGGCGGGCTCTGACAGCAATGGCTTTCTTCCCCAGGGTTCGCGCTGCTTCCGGAGACTGGCTTTCCGAATGTCGGGCGGCAGACAGAGAGAGAGAGCCAGAGCCGAGGGGCCAAAGAGCCAGATCTGGCTCAAGAGCCGCCATTTCCGACCCTTGGACTACACAAAGACATAGCTTCTTTCCAGAAAAAAACCATAGAATTGCAGTACTACATCAGCACATAAAAGCATTCCAACCAAGGTGGAGAAAATGACATGTTTTTTATTCTATAAATCAGATTTTACAACTTTTATTTAAATTTTTTATTTAAAAAATCATTGCATGCATGCATGCGTGTGTGTGTGTGTGTGTGTATATATATATATATTTATGAACGTAACTAATTATATTGGGTTTTTTTTTTGCTAATATAGCGATAAGGTAACAGAGCTATTAACTGGTCTCTTCCTGAAAAGGAAATGATAATGGTTAATGAATAGACAAAGATTGTTAGTACAATTTAAAAGCTGGTGATGGTTTTTAGCAGCAAAACTATTCTCTGAACACCCACAAGAATTAATTGAACTGGAGCTGTTTCAGCGCCTGATGACTTCACAAATATATATTGTTTATGCAGTACTAAAATCATATTTCCACTATTTTATGAAAATTATCAGAAAAAATCCTGACAAAACAATTGCTTCAGATGGTACATGCCTTCTAAAAATGGAGTCTTCTATCTCTGAACACTGAACAAATATGTTTAATTTGTAATAATTTCTTTGTTGGAAATTATTACAAACCCTACCTGTCCACAGAATAAATACTAATTTAAATCATTAAATGAAGTGTTCCTGATAATAATCAGGAGCCTACCCTGGTTTAAACTGTGCAGATTTCAAAATGACAGCAACAGCTTTATTATTTATTTTGGCAAGAATATTCTTGCACCCTAGGAAATTTGCATATTAATCTGCAATGCATGTGGAACAGACAAGAAAACAAAAACAAATTTGTTTCAAGATATCCATGGATGTTTCTGCACAAATGTGCGGGGGGAACCTTTACCTTTTTTTTTTCTTCTACAAGGCAACTTCTGATGTGACAATCAAGAGACTAACCAAGTCCTGTTGTATATCCTTGCTGTTAAATGTAGGAAGTCACCTTTTTTCATAATTTTGAAAAAATTTTCTGTTTTTCTACACTTTTTTAGTTTTTCTTTTTTTCTTTGTAGTTTTTTGTTTTTCTGTAGCTTTTATCTTTGCTTGAAACTTAATAAAATTCTTATAAAAAAAGAGAGACTAACCAAGTCCTGTTTTCACACATGTAAAGAAACTTAAGGAATTTCACCAGCTTGCCATCATGAAACTGGCAAGCAATACTAGAAACACAGTCTTGCTTTTATCACATCAGACGTTCTAGTTTAGGACCCCATCAGCATTTCCACCATAACCAGTTATCACCCAGGTAGTTTGACTAGAACTCATGGCCAATATAACCATCAGACAGGAATTACAGCAGGTATTCTCCAAGAGATCTGGAGGAAGCTTACTCTTGCTTTCCATGCACAAGGCTATAAAGAAAATCACTGCACAGGTAGTCCTTAGTTAACAACCATAATTGGGACGGGGAATTCCATCGCTGTCGCTAAGTGACGCAGATGTCAAGGAAAAAATCATGGGCCCATGCCAAATTATGATGGCAGTTCTGGTTACGGTTGTTAAGCGAATCAAGTGCGGTCATTAAGCGTGATGTCACCATGACCTGCAACTTCCCGCCAGCTTTCCCACTGACTTTGCTTGTTGGAAGCTGGCAGTGAAGGTCGCAAATGGCAATCACGTGACCATGGGATGCTGTGACCGTCACAATTGTGTGCCGGTTGCCAAGCACCCGAATTGTGATCATGTGACCATGGGGATGCTGCGCCAGCCGCAACTTCAAGGATTGGCCATAAATCTCCTTGTTCAGTGGCATCGTAACTGATGGTATTTAGGTGTAATTAAAGAGGATATGAAGGAATAATTAGGAATGAACTCTTAAACCCAGATGCACAAAACAGTTCACATACAACAAATTCACTGACTCTGCTTTCAACTGACTGTACAGAAACAACAAAGTTTAAGAACATGTATGCGTCAGCTATGTTAACTTATAATTTTTATGACCTTCACAACAGCTATATGTTTCAGATCTTGGTGAGAGGGGGAGTACCAGAAACAGGACATTAAAATTATGTTAATTCCATTAAAAGACTTAAAAAGAGAAATACATGTTAATCAGATTTTATCTTAATTCTACAAATTTTTCTAGATAATTGGAGAATTATTCTTCAGGATGCCCAGAATGTATTTTCCTATTAAGCAGGAAGTGAGGGTTTTACTACCATATCCAGCCCCTACTTTCCTGTGTTCCTTCCACCATTCCAAAAAAAAAGAGGAAAAAAAGAAAAAGAAAAACACCCAATTTATTCTTGTTTTCAAGGAACGCCAGATCTAATTTCCTGGGCTGCCTGGCAACAGGGTTTATTACATTTGTAATCTCTCCTTGAATCTACATTTCCCCTCCCATCCCCTTGTGAGTTGGGAAACAGCTGATATTGTTAAGACTTGGCTTTTTATTAATAACCCTGAGAACTTTTTTCCCCCACTGACCAGCCTCTGCTCTTCAACCACATAAAAGTCACATCACAGCCTTCAGGCAAAATAGTTATAAGAATAAGCTTATCACAGAAAGACAAGATTTTTAAGCCACTATTTGTTTATACAGTATGTAAATGTAGTAAGTGGGGAAACTGAGACTTCATTTCAAGGAGTGGTAACCACATCTCATGTCCAAAATTCAAAGCACAACTACTGGCTGAAGCAAATGTGAAATTTAATCCTATACACGCTTAATCGGAAGGCTGACTGCATTCAGACAACACACAGCCCTGTCTGTTGTCTGAATGGTCATAGTGATTTAGTGTCCATAAGGGGTGGGTTCACCCCATGCTTATCCCAAAGCAAATAAATTGCACAGTGTGATGTATGACCTAGGTCATTCAGCATGCATAGAACTACACCCACAAACTACATCAGTCCCTACTGCTAAAGTAAGACAGATTCGGCTTGACAACGAAGCAGAAAAACTGAATGAGAGATCCGGGGATAATAGTCTTTCATGTGCCCCCAAGTAAGCCAAGAAATCTACAACTCACTACTGCCAGCTCTCTTTGAAATGTCAGCCATTTCACATATACATTCATTTACCATACATGCAAACTGGCCAAAGATCAATTCCCAGGCCAAGCTTTCATGATCCCTCAAAATGCAATGGTGTAGATCAAGCCTGCGCAATTCAAAGAGGGGAAAGGCCCACAGCAATCAATTAAAATCATCATGGGCTGCAAAGGAATATCTGGCACGCTGATCAGCTGTTCAGCGGCTAGCAGAGCAGCAGAAGCCCTGGAACTTGTGGTAAGACCTGGAGGCGTTGGAGGCACTCAGCATTGCATCTTTTGGGGTTGGCAGTGTTAGCGATGAATATATTGACTTTTTAAAAAACGACCACAGGTTGCACAAGGCTGCTTGGCAGGCCACACGTGACCCATGGGCTATATGTTGTGCTGGCCTGGTGTAGATTAAGGAACTGGGCTGTATGCATTCCTCCTCAGTTGTCCAAAAGCCCTCTTACAAAGGCTGCAGCTGTTATTACTCTAGCCCAGGGTTTCTCAACCAGGGTCCTGTGGAACCCCAGGGCTCTGCGAGAGGTCACTAGGGGTTCCCTGGGAGATCAGGATTTATTTATTTTTAAAAATTCAAATTCGGGCAACTTCACATTAAAGAGGTACGTTTCATTCTTTATTTTCAGTTTAAGAACACTGTTAATACATATATACAGGCCTACACATGAAACGAATATAATCATTTTGTAACTTCTGGCCTACAGTATATTTGAGCCTGAATGTGCAGGGGTTCCCCAAGGCCTGAAAAATATTTCAAGCGTTCCTCCAGGGTCAAATGGTTGAGAAAGGCTTCTCTAGCCAATTGTTTCTGCCAGGCCGAGCAATCATAATGCTCTCTCAGAACACAAGCAAGAATTCTCCAACAATGAAAAGTCATGATGGTTTTGGTCCTGCAGAAGAAGGTTCTGTTCCTTCCACAGCTCTGTTACTGAAGTTCCTGTTTATATTTTGCAATCTTCTAAAATAACGAACAAAGTTGGGAGAGGAGCGAAGCCCACCCAATACAGAAGCCAGTTGCTCTAGTTTCTATAATGAGAAAACTCTATATTTACTGGATTCCTTAGAAAATAAGCAGTGGTTGCAGCGTTGGTAGGCAGGAGACATAAAAGCTTTATATAATTTCAGTGTAGGTTGTCTTGAATATATACTTAATTACCTCCAGGCACTCAAAACAGAATATTCATTGAATCTGTATCACATAAAGCAGAGATATTGGGAGTGAGGAGAAAGGCCTATTAAATTGCAGGTACAACAAAACGAAAATATTTCTACTATCAAGGAATGCTCAGGTGAAATGTACAATGGCCCTGATCTTATAAATCAGCAATGTTTTTATTTCTATACTTGGCTTTATAATAATGACTCAAAGGTTATTGAGGAAAGGATCAATAATTTCTGCACAATATAGCAATGCTGCAGATTACAAAGAACCAATCTATTTATTTAGCCACATCTTTATCTTGTCACAAAGTAAATCTTTGAAAACAGACTTTCATAGAGCTATGAAATTAGAATTTATAGATGTATAATAAATAAATTATAGATTTATTTTCACAAATCTATGAGAACAGAAAAAGTTCTGTTGACTATCCATTTGAATGGTATAAGAAATATATTGATTTTTTTGCTCCAATATTATTAGAAGTTTATAGTGTTTTTTTCTCCCAACTTCCTTGAATGAGGCTTATATAATTTGTGATTTCGAAGGCTGATAAAGATTCTGCAGATTGTTTTAGATGTCACCCTAGATTTGTACCAAGAGATATTCCCATGCTTTAAGCAGACTGATAAATTATAAAGAAGAGGACGACAACCCCCTAGATGCTCCTTTGTAATTTACAGCTATCATACAATAATGGGGGCTTAACTCACCTGATTTAAACTTTATAACTATGCACATACTTTAACTTGTATGCGTTCATAGAATTTAAGTGAGTAATTAAAAAAACATGATGGGATCAATTAGAAAGTTATTATTTGACCAAATGGTACCATGGTACCATTGGTTGATTCCTTTTTTGGCCACAATAACATTCCAGTTTGAAAGTAGCAGGAAAAAAATTAAATTATGGGCTATATCTAAGACCAACTTACTATATTGTTAATCAACTTTAAAAAATCATTTGCGATACTGAAGAGGAATTTGAATTGTATAAAACTGTGGAATGGCAGTATATTCAATTAAAACATCTTCTGATTTCACAATCTAGTCCCAGTACATTAGCAATATCTAAGACTTCTGCTTTACAATTAATATTGCAATATGTTTGCAATACTAATCTACATTTTTTCTATAAACAGTTAAAGCATATTGCCAAGGTGGATATCAGCTATTTTCAAGAACTTTGGGATAAAGACTTGGAATATCTCATATTAACAAATCAATGATTAAATGTCTTAAAGAATAGTAAGTAAATCTTTTATCATCTTAAAATGTAATTAACTGAACAGGTTTCCTTTCATTTTAGTTGACACATTAGACCATAATGGTCTAATTACAATCAATTGTGGCTGTAAGTCAAGGACTACCTGTAATCTTCTATGATGGAAAAAACACTACTCCAGATTTAATATCCTATGGTGATGTGAGTTTGATCTTTGCTCATGAACTAACTCCTGGTCCTTTACTGATGTAATGGAAAGACTTATTAATATTACACCATACTATCAAGGTTTAACAATGTGTTTAAATACACACACAAACACACATACTTTCTATATATAAAAAGAACATACACACACTACTCATATATACAGGGTATACCAAAAGTCAGGCCCCATAGACAATTATATAAATTACATTAAATGTACAAAGTGGTTGCCATTTTCTTCTAAACCAGGGCTTTCCAAAGTTTTCCCGTGGCGACACACCAACCACCGTTGGTGTGTCGCCGCGGGAAAACCTGGAAGTGCCGCTGTTGCGGCAGCGCGCAAAAATCCGGAAGCGCTGCTGCTGCTTTCAGTTTTTGCGCGCCGCTGTTGGTGTGTCGCCGCAGGAAAACCCGGAAGCGCTGATGATGATCAGCGCTTCCGGGTTGTGTGGCGACACACCAGACTGTGTGTGGCAACACACTTTTGTGTCTCGACACACAGTTTGGAAAGCTCTGTTCTAAACACTTCCTTAATCATTTGACACATGATCTTTGAACATTCCTAACTACAGTAATATTTTCTCTGGAAAAAAAATTAATAAAACATTGTGATTGGCCTGTGGAATCAGACCTTTGGTACATACATATACATGCATGCATGCATGTGTGTGCGCACACACACACACACACACAGTGTGTGTGTGTGTGTGTGTGTGTGTGTGTGTGTGTGTGTGTGTATGGTTTTGAGCCATGACTCCTGGCGACTGCTTGGAGAAGTCCCTGCAGTTTTCTTGGCAACATTTTTGGGAAGTTACTTCCCCTTGCCTTCTTCCCAGGTCTGAGAGAAAGTGACTGGCCAAGAGTCACCCAGCTAGCTTCGTTTGTAAGGCAGGACTAGAGCTCCTGGTTTCTAGCCCAGTGCCTTTAACAGATCCCAAGAACATCCCATCCCTCCTATTTCCTTTCATGTCTATTGCCAACTACTAAGAAGTGGTAAAATGGTATGCAAATTGGCTATACAGGTAGCCCTCATTCAGCGACCATTTGAAGCGGCGCTGAACAAGGGGACTTACAACCATTCCTCGTAGTTGTGGCCGTCACAGCATCCCCGCAGTCATGTGATAGTGATTTGGGTGTTTGGCAACCAGCTTGCAATTACAATGGTTGCAGCATCCTGCGGTCACATGATCGCCATTTGCAATCTTTACTGATGGCTTCTGACAAGCAAAGTCAATAGGAAAGCTGGCAGGAGGTCGCAAATGGCAATCACGTGACTGTGGGCCACTGTGACCACGTGGGATTCGCCTAATGACAGCAACTGGAACTGCCGCAACTGCTGTCATAAGTCAGCGTGGTCACATAACATCACGCTTTATGGCCATATCGCCTAGTGACAGAGTTGCCAGTCCCAATTACCGTTGTTAAGCAAGGACTACCTATAATATAAATATGGATACATGGGAGAAAATGTAGGAAATTGGTGTTAAATTTACACAGTGTCATAATTTAATTTTTTTATAAAATGATGTATCATTGGTATATGACAACCAGTCAAGCTGTCAAAAATGTACAAAGGAATATCAAACCAGAGTTGGAAGTGTAAAAAGAAAGAGGGGACTTTTTATCATTCATGGTGGATTTGTGAAAAAGCAAATAAATTTTGGATGCAAATCCATAAAATGATGCAAAAGATATTGCAGATTAACATTACGATGAAACCAGAATTATTTCTATTGGGTTTTATGGACATTGAACTAGAAAAGAAATATGGGAAATTAATATTGTATATGGTAACTGTGGCAAGGTTATTATATGCACAAAATGGAAGAATAATGAAATACCCACAGTAGAAGACTGGATTATAAAATGATGGCACTTGCGGAAATAGAAAAGCTGACCAATTAAGACTTTTTTGAAAGTCTGGAAACCTTAAGTGGACTTTTGTTGAAAGAAGAAAAGAGTGAATTGATGATTTATGGATTTGGGAATTAAAAAGGGTTAAAGGGGAAGGGAAAAGAGTAAGATAGCAACTACTTGATAGAAGGATAGAAGTCGTAATTCTACATTTTCTTTTTTCTTCTTCTTTTTCTCACTTTTTTTATTTTGTACCTTCTCTTTTTCTTATTTTTCCTTTAATTGTTATACTTTTACTGTATTCAAAAATTCTAATAAAAATAAAATAATCCAAACTACTGTGATTATTTAATGGTAATAAATCAGTCAATGCAATTTGGTATTGTCAATTTTCCACAGAAAATTTTACATTTAAATATTTGGTACTATGGTCCTTATATTACATAGACCATAATGCCCCATATATTCCTAAATATTGTTCTTTTAAAACAAACTTGATTAGATATTCCCTAAATCAGGGGTTTTCAAAGTTTTTCAGACTGCGGAACCTGTTAATTAAAAAAAAAAAATCCTGGTACTTATGATCAAGAGGCAAAGCTCTGGTGATAGAAAATTAACTTCATTCTAGTTATTTTTTTCTTTTTTTGCCCTTAGCCTCTCACAGAATCCATCAAGTTCTTGCAGAATCCCAGGGTTCTGCGGAACAGTTTGAAAAACCCTTCCTTAAGTGCGACATTAATCTGCTACATATCATATTAATACCCACTGAAATGTCTGATTCCTGCCATTCCTCTTCTGTCATCCTTTACCCAACAGCACCCAAGGAAGAGGCTAGGTCTTATGTTGGAAGCAAACAACAATGCAATCATCATTACTATCTATACTAGAGGTGGGCAATTGGCAACTCCAGGGCCACTTCCAGCCTTTATCTCTCCTTATTGTAGCCCTGAAGACCCCTTTGGCTGTGATTGCTAAAAACTGACTGCCATAGAAGCCTTAAACAGGCATAGCAGAGTTTAAAAAAGCGATGAATCTCCCATCAGATCTTGCCCACGTGTGACATTGTCAGCCTTGCAAGGTAGTCCAGACAAGAAGCACACCCAGAGGTACTAGCTCTACTTTATTGTAAGGTTACATTAACAGAATCTTGCAAGTCTGAAAGTACATTTCTCCCCCATCACCCTTATAGCCCAAGAAACTAGGGAGGGTCCCTTCTGAGACATTTGCCATGCCCACATTCCTTCTGTGGGCTAAGCTGCCTCTTATCCAACCATTGCCCTGGCTGTGGCTCTTCCCTCTGTCTCCCAAGATCATTCCCACATACCATTACATCCATGGCCCTATCCACTCTGCAGCTCCCTGTCCCCACCAAATGTTAAATGCAGTCCTTGGTCACAGAGAGATTGCTTGCCCCAGTCTACACCATCAACATGACATAACAATGACAATACCTTACACATTCCCCAAAGCAATACAACTCTCATCTCTTCCTTTGGGAATCATCTCAGCAGACTTGACATTTCATGACAAGTATATATAACTCATTCTCTGCTCAGGTCGTAACTAAGAACCTATCAAAAGCATCCAAGTATAAGAGACTTCAGCAACCCTGCTGACGATTTCATTTTGGAATCTTGTATAAAAACATCACTTTAACCTCAGAAGTAACAAAACAGACACAATATTCAGAAAGGCAGTATCATATCCAGGACTCCATACGGTGTGTCAAAAAGTAAGCTATCAAAAGCTTTTACACTATCAAACCAAGCAGATCACATAAAACATGCTATTCAAAATATATCATAATTAAGTTTGAGGCACAATAACACGTTAGGAAAGTCAAAGTATAATGTCTCATAGCAACTTGGTTAAAGGTGAAATGGTAACATTATTTTATCAAGATAGGAAGGTCTAATTTGCTAGATCAATCAACTTAAATCAGTTGACAGACTGCAATTTCAAGGCACGCTGGCTTAATGTTTCATTGCCATTTTGGTATGGTAGGTTACTGTAAGAGGCAAACCATGCAAATGGATGATAATTCTCCAAAGGAAATGGCAGTGTTTGTGTAGTAAACTGTGGCAGTGTTTGTGTAGTAAACTGATGCTTTGATGTTAATAAAACGTCAACAGGTCACAAAGGCATTTCTATTAAAATATGGGCAGTCTTGAATTTTCTCCAGTTCTTCCCTTTTGCTTCTGACAAATAGCCGGGTGTGCCATCTACTTTACTGCTCAGGCTTCAGCCCCAACATTGGCTTTCACACAAACCCAAATCATATTAAATACAAATGGATTAAAATGCAACTAAACAGGAACACTTGAACTGTATTTTTTTTCCTGGAAATGAGAACCTGGAAGAGAAAATTATCATATGAAAAGACCATGCTTCTAAAATATAATAGACCCAATCTCCATCTTTTCCATGTCGGACTTCCCCCGCTTCAATCTAACTTCTGTAACCAGATACGCTTTCTAAACTTTTGCTTTTCCAGGCAAACCTGCCTCCTCCTCCTCCTTAAAACAGTGAAAATTCTCATTATCTAATCACAGAGTCAGTTGGTAAACAGACCCAAAGGATTCACTATTTTTTTTCCCTTCCAAACCCACTTCTTCCTAACTACTCCCACACACCATTCAAATGAAAACAAAAAAATTTTTTAAAGGGCCTTCACTTGCTCCCAGCTCAACCCCTCCTCCTCCTTGTCCACTCCTGAATGAATATGAGAACTTCCTGCACTCAGAACAACATGAATAGCCCTGGCAATGAGTCAAGGAGATAGTACAGGCCTATGAATGCCCCGAATTCAGCTTCTGTGCAGCCGCTAAATTAAAAGCAATTCAAAGGCTTCACAAAAGCTTGGCTATTTAATGGATTCAGTCTTTTATTTGATAATATAATTAGGCAGCATACAAATGAAAAAAAAGGCCTTTTCCAAGTGTCTGTGCTGACAAGCATGCCCAGTGACTTCTTTAGATCCAGACACTTTTCCTTTCCCTTGAGACGACATCATTATCACATTCCTGCAATTTTTTTAAACGTAGGTTTGTGGAAGCTTACAGAAGAGATTCAGATTTTTGCTGTAATTATTTTAGACTATGCCACATGTCCTTTCCCTGCCCAAAACGATGGACACACTCCCCTTATTTTTACTGCCAAATCTTCCATACACACAATTCTAGTTTGGTACTGCTAGCTAAAATGATGCCTAACCTATGAAATCATAAACCTATGAAAGTCAGTGTTTTTCAACTCGTCCCGAGATATTAGGCCTGCAATTCCCACAGTTTCTAGCGAATGTGGCCAGTCTGGTTAAAAATTCTGGGAGTTGTAGTCCCAACACGTTATGAGTGTGTCTTCTTGTGAAGTCTGATACAAACCGTTCTTGGCACATTTGATATATCCGGGAGAGACTGCCAAAGGTATGTGCCATCAGTTTAGCAAAGACACACACACCCTTAAATAAGGCAAAAAGCTAAGAATTTAATCTTTTTGCTTCCAGAGAAAGGAAGAAAGACATAGACACTGATACAACCTGTAAGTCAAACAGACCTTCTGTACTCAGAATCAAGCAGGACATACATTTCTACAACTACTACTTACATACCACAGATGTGATTCTGACATCCTATTTAAACTCAAATCATTAAATGAAACTACAGCTCTCTGTTCCTTCAGCCCTCAAAACCAAAACAGAAGCAAAACATTAGCGGCTAATATGAGGTTGTCAGGGCCAGCCCAAGAACGAGGAGGAGTCAGTGTATTCCAAACTCAGTTCTTTATTGCTCTCACCATACAGACAGAATCTTGCCAGACTAAAACTACTCTAACTGACCTAAGGGTAAATAACCTGGGAGACTCTAGAGCGGAGCAACCTTAAACCTCTTAACTTTCCCAGCAACAGTCTCCCGACTGTGAATCCTCTTATCTGCCTGGAATGCGCTCCCTCCTTCCTGGGAATCAGCGGCAGCACTGAAATCCACCACAGAGGTTGCCATACAGGGTCAAACCAAACTGTCTCTTTGTCAAGCTGACCCCCACCCCTCAGCAAAAGCCCATGGTTTTCTTTTTTTGGTTAAGATCTGCTTCCATTACATGGCTTCTCTGCCACAGTCTCTCCAAAAGCAACAGGGAGGCCAGCCATGGTCTGTCTGGCAATGCAGGCCCATCGGAATGCATATACATATAGCACAACAACTTTCCAAAAGCCTCTATGCAAATAGTAACCATATTACACAAAAAAAAGCTTTAAACTATGCTTCAAAGCAGCAGCATTATACCCCCCCAAAGCACTTTGGATTGATGAGTAACCTCCTTAACAGATCCTCCTGAAGGATCAAGGAATAGGGTAATTAGACAATATAACAACACTAATTCATAAAGCGAATGATCTGAGCTTTCTTGGTAGAAGACAGCAGCAACTCCAACATGTACTGTACAGCAGGGGTTACACAGCTTTTTCAGGCTAAGGAACCTATTAGTTAAAAAAAAATCATAGAAGCCCTGATCAAAGGCAATGCCTTTCTCAACTTTTCGACCCTGGAGAAACCCTTGAAATATTTTTCAGGCCTCGGGGAACCCCTGCACATTCAGGCTCAAATATAGGCCAGACATTACAAAATTATTATATTTGTTTCATGTGTAGGCCTGTATATATGCATTAACCGTGTTCTTAAACTAAAAATAGAGAATGAAACTTACTAATGTGAAGTTGCCTGAATTTGAAATAATTTTTTAAATAAATTGTAATCTCCCAGGGAACCCCTAGTGACCTCTCGTGGAACCCTAGGGGTCCACGGAACCCTGGCTGAGGAACCCTGCTCTAGTGATAGACAACCGACTGTGTTCAAGTTAATTAATTTATTTGTTTGTTTGTTTGTTTGTTTTATATAGGCGCTCATCTCACAAACAAACGACTCTGGGTGGTATACAAAAAGTCTTTTTCCTCCCTAATTTCCCATGGAACCCCGTCAGGTTTTCATGAACCCTGCTGTACAGTACTGAGTATGTATCAAAGTTCAAGGAGACTTTTAATATAGTTGCCCCCTCAAACTTATGCCTACCCTCGAGTTTAGAGTTTGGCTACTTTGGGGTTTGATGTATGATAGTAAGCTTCAGCCTCAACCTCTAAAACAGTGCTTTCCAAACTCCCGCCGTTGGCGACACACCAACGGCGGCGGCGGCGCGGGGTGGTGGCGGTGCGGCGGCGGCATGTTTTGCGGTAAAACCCGGAAGCGCTGATGGCGCGCCGCTGCTGCCATGCACACCGCCTGCAGCGACGCGCCATCGCCACTTCCAGGTTGTGTCGCGACACACTAATGTGTCACGACACACAGTTTGGAAAGCACTGCTCTAAAATGATTCAGTGTGTAACGTAAGTTGCAAATATGACAAGAACATTCTTGCTCTGATACAAAGTCTCTCTTTCTAAACACAATGCAATTAAATGGTAACATCCAGTGTTTGCCAGTTCTCAGATCCACCTTTTAAAAGTTTGCTTGCAGGATCTGTGCTAGTTTCATATACCAACAGTCAGTCCTCTTAAATTGTTCTATATTATAGTTGTTGTTTTTTTACACTGAAAACCTGGGCAAAGGAACAAAGGTCAATAAGAGGACTCAGAAACAAGGAGTTGCAGAGATCAAAAATGTGAAAAGTAGGGCAAATGTAGCATTTATGTTACACCAATTTGTAGGGCACAGAATAGCCAGACATCAACTTATGTTCATGGTTTCCATAAACATTTATATTTTAACAATTTAGAGACAGGTAAAATGACACTATTGCTTATGTGTTAATGCATTTCATATTCTTAGTCATCAACTAAATTTAGCCAAAAGTCAACATAAGGCAAGCCCTTATAACCGTGAAAGTCAAATAGAATGTATATCCTTCTAAAGACTTCTGTAGATCAATTGGCAACACCTGACCTCTTCAAAGCAGTACAACCTGACCCCTTTGAAAATCTTCCATAAGAACACAGAAATCATTAAGATGAATCAGATCAAAGACTTTCTAGTCCAGAATTGGAGTCTCCATAGTGCCACCAGATGTTTTACGGAAACCCATAAACAGAATTATGAACTATGGTCTCCTTCGATGTGTCCTCCCTTTTCACCAGCATCCCCACCACTCATGCTCTATCCGCGGTCAGGAAGAGACTAGAAGAGGACAGCACCCTTGAAAGGAGAAACCATCTCAACCCAAACCAGATCTGCCACCTTCTGGACCTGTGTCTCAACACCACTTATTTCTCATACAGAGATGACTTTTACAGACAAAAACACCGCTGTGCCATGGGTTCTCCTGTGTCACCCATTGTGGCCAATTTATACATGGAAGAAGTGGAGAAGAAAGCACTCAACACATTCCAGGGAACAGCGCCCACCCACTGGTTCAGGTATGTGGATGACACCTGGGTTAAAATCAAGGCCCAGGAAGTACAGGCCTTCACGGACCATATAAACACCATAGATGCCAACATTAGGTTCACCAGAGAAGACACCAAGGACAACAGACTGGCATTCCTAGACTGTGAAGTCCTCATTGGGACCGGTGGCAAGCTAGAAATAGGGATCTACAGGAAACCCACACACACAGATCAATATCTGATGTTTGACTCCCACCATCCACTACAGCACAAACTAGGTGTCATCAGGACATTGTCACACAGAGCAGAAACCATCCCCACCTCCATGGATTCCAAAAAGTATGAAAATCAGCACCTGAGAACAGCTCTGAAGGCCTGTGGATATCCAAATTGGGCCTTCACTAAATCTAAGTCTACCAGACCTAAAACAGCGACAGACAGGGCTGAGACTCAGAGTAAACGGAAGAACCTGGTCATTCCTTACATGGCTCGCGTGTCTGAAAAGATAAAAAGGATATTTGGCAAACACCACATACCTGTATATTTCAAACCCACCAACACACTGAGACAGAGGCTTGTACACCCCAAAGATCAAACTCCAGAACACAAGAAAAGCAATGTAGTGTATGCAATCCAGTGCAGTGAGGAGTGCTCTGAGCTCTACATTGGAGAAACCAAACAACCTTTGTACAGGAGGATGGCCCAACACAGGAGGAGCAACACCACAGGACCAGAGTCAGAAGTTTACCTTCATCTAAAGGAAAAAGGACACTCATTTGAGGACATTAATGTTCACATTTTAGACAGAGAAGATAAGTGGTTTGAAAGAGGGGTCAAGGAATCCATTTATGCCAACTTGGAAAATCCTTCTTTGAATAGAGGTGGGGGCCTCAGGCACAATCTTTCCCCTATTTTCCTTCCTGCTTTGTCTTCTGTGCCTAGGAAGATTAAGACCATTTCACAATCTCAACAACAGCGAGGTAATCTTAATGATCCTCCTTTGGATGATAAAGGGACTTAGAAATAAACATCTCAAAAATAACCATGACCTAGCCCCAGGTGCAAGGTCCCAAAGCCACCCTAGAAACATATTTAAGGATTCCCTTACTAACTTTGCTCAGACTGAAGAAGCTTCTTGGATAAGGAGCGAAACGTTTCCACTGAGAAAATAGAAATCCAGTTGACATGATTCAAGCTACAGACAATTCCACCTGGATGACTGAGAACCTTCATCGACAGAATTATGAGAGCAACTATTCAACTTGTCCAACATTTATTAATTCAATTCAATTCAATTCAATTCAATTTTTATTATTTTTATAAATAACTGAAGGCGGCAAACATACCTAATACTCCTCCCTCCTCCTATTTTCCCCACAATAACAACCCTGTGAGGTGAGTTGGGCTGAGAGAGGGTGACTGGCCCAAGGTCACCCAGCCGGCTTTCATGCCTAAGGCGGGACTAGAACTCTCAGTCTCCTGGTTTCTAGCCCAGCACCTTAACCACTAGACCAGAGCTTTCCAAACTTTTCATGTTGGTGACACACCTTTTAGACATGCATCATTTCGTGACACATTCTTACAACAGGGCATCATTTTGAGACACACACTTACAGCAGGGCACAAGGCAGGCACTAGGACCTGCGTGGAATCCTGGCAGGGCTTGGAGGTAGCAGCAGCCGTGACACACCCAGACACTGCAGCCGACACACTAACGTGTCCCAACACACAGTTTGGAAAGCTCTGCACTAGACCAAACTGGCTCTCGTTCATTCAACATTCCCTCTTTTAAACAACAAGGTTGGGTTTTTTTGTCAATTAATATCATCTACATAGAATTTATTTACAAACGTTTTACATCAGCCTTCCCCACCCTATTGTACCATAGATGACAGACTACAATTACCATAATTCCCAGTCATCATGGTCAATGGGGGGTGCCATATGAGTCTAAGTGCAGATTTTTAAGGTAACATCTTAAAGAGATTTAACCAGCATCCAATTTAATTTAGTATCCAAGCATTGATATTCATAAGATATACAGTGGGGCAAAAAAGTATTTAGTCAGCCACCAATTGTGCAAGTTCTCCCACTTAAAAAGATGAGAGAGGCCTGTAATTGACATCATAGGTAGACCTCAACTATGAGAGACAAAATGAGAAAACAAATCCAGACAATCACATTGTCTGATTCGGAAAGAATTTATTTGCAAATTATGGTGGAAAATAAGTATTTGGTCAATATCAAAAGTTCATCTCAATACTTTGTTATATATCCTTTGTTGGCAATGACAGAGGTCAAACGTTTTCTGTAAGTCTTCACAAGGTTGGCACACACTGTTGCTGGTATGTTGGCCCATTCCTCCATGCAGATCTCCTCTAGAGCAGTGATGTTTTGGGGCTGTCGCTGGGCAACACGGACTTTCAACTCCCTCCAAAGGTTTTCTATGGGGTTGAGATCTGGAGACTGGCTAGGCCACTCCAGGACCTTGAAATGCTTCTTACGAAGCCACTCCTTCGTTGCCCGGGCGGTGTGTTTGGGATCATTGTCATGCTGAAAGACCCAGCCACGTTTCATCTTCAATGCCCTTGCTGATGGAAGGAGGTTTGCACTCAAAATCTCACGATACATGGCCCCATTCATTCTTTCCTGTACACGGAACAGTCGTCCTGGTCCCTTTGCAGAGAAACAGCCCCAAAGCATGATGTTGCCATCCCCATGCTTCACAGTAGGTATGGTGTTCTTTGGATGCAACTCAGCATTCTCTCTCCTCCAAACACGACGGGTTGTGTTTCTACCAAACAAGTTTGGTTTCATCTGACCATATGACATTCTCCCAATCCTCTTCTGGATCATCCAAATGCTCTCTAGCAAACTTCAGACGGGCCCGGACATGTACTGGCTTAAGCAGGGGAACACGTCTGGCACTGCAGGATCTGAGTCCCTGGCGGCGTAGTGTGTTACTGATGGTAGCCTTTGTTACGTTGGTCCCAGCTCTCTGCAGGTCATTCACTAGGTCCCCCCGTGTGGTTCTGGGATTTTTGCTCACCGTTCTTGTGATCATTTTGACCCCACGGGGTGAGATCTTACGTGGAGCCCCAGATCGAGGGAGATTATCAGTGGTCTTGTATGTCTTCCATTTTCTAATTATTGCTCCCACAGTTGATTTCTTCACACCAAGCTGCTTGCCTATTGCAGATTCAGTCTTCCCAGCCTGGTGCAGGTCTACAATTTTGTTTCTGGTGTCCTTCGACAGCTCTTTGGTCTTCACCATAGTGGAGTTTGGAGTGTGACTGTTTGAGGTTGTGGACAGGTGTCTTTTATACTGATAACAAGTTCAAACAGGTGCCATTACTACAGGTAATGAGTGGAGGACAGAGGAGCCTCTTAAAGAAGAAGTTACAGGTCTGTGAGAGCCAGAAATCTTGCTTGTTTGTAGGTGACCAAATACTTATTTTCCACCATAATTTGCAAATAAATTCTTTCCGAATCAGACAATGTGATTGTCTGGATTTGTTTTCTCATTTTGTCTCTCATAGTTGAGGTCTACTTATGATGTCAATTACAGGCCTCTCTCATCTTTTTAAGTGGGAGAACTTGCACAATTGGTGGCTGACTAAATACTTTTTTGCCCCACTGTACACAAGTTATTAATAAGAGAACGGGGTTAGTTTCCAATACTAATTGTGTCCAAAATAGGTCAGCATTTAAGGAAGTGTGTCGATGAAGGTTCTCAGTCATCCAGGTGGAACAGTCTGTGGCTTGAATCATGTCAACTGGATTTCTATTTTCTCAGTAGAAACGTTTCACTCCTTATCCAAGGAGCTTCTTCAATCTGAGTAAAGTTAAGGATTCCCTTACTAACTATACTCAGACTGAAGAAGCTCCTTGGATAAGGAGTGAAACGTTTCTACTGAGAAAATAGAAATCCAGTTGACATGATTCAAGCCACAGACATTTAAGGAAGTGTTTGCACAAAGTCTAAACTTACAACAAATTTTTGGAACTAACTACTACCACCTCAGTCCTAAAGTGTTAAAGCTGGTAGTTTTGATTGGGGGGGGAAGCTCAGAGCAAATCCTACAAAACTTGTTTTCCTCTGAATATTTTTTGAAAGCATGAAACCTAAGCCAATACATGAATAGGCAGGGAATCCTCTTAAAAGATATTAATGAATTTTCCAACTTGCAAAAAGTTTTAAGAAGTTCAGAGACAGATGCTAGGTCTGCCAGACACCACTTGAGATTCAAAAGGGACTAATATATTTAAAATGATTATTAAGGAGTAAGTCAGGGAATTTAAAAAAAAACAAGTCAAAGCAGTACATAAAATAAGACAGGATCCTTCTATCCAAGTCAACCTGCATAGGAGCTAGATCAGAGCTTTCCAAACTGTGTGTCGGGACACGTTAGTGTGTCGGCTGCAGTGTCTGGGTGTGTCACGACTGCTGCTGCCTCCGAGCCCTGCCAGGATTCCGCGCAGGTCCTAGTGCCTGCCTTGTGCCTTGCTGCCTCCAAACCTGCCCTGCCAGGATTCCGCGCAGGTCCTAGTGCCTGCCTTGTGCCCTGCTGTAAGAGTGTGTCGCAAAATGATGCCCTGCTGTACGAGTGTCATGAAATGATGCATGTCTAAAAAGTGTGTCACCAACATGAAAAGTTTGGAAAGCTCTGAGCTAGATACAAGTTCTCCTGAGTCCAAGAAAGCACAATCTTGTACTCTTAGTTTGTATAGTATTTTTAGGAAATTAGAATTCAATCTTATTTCAGTTAATCCTACTGCAATTCCTTTATACTGTAGGAATTTGATCTTCTGTGCTTTTCTTTACAAACATGTGTTTTCCTTCCATTTCTATATAGACTATAGGAAGGGAATGCGTGGGAACCTTTGCCAATTCCCCTTAGAACAGGGTTCCTCAACCAGGGTTCCATGGCACCCTAGGGTTCCGTGAGAGGTCACGGTTTATTTTAAAAAAGTATTTCAAATTTGGGCAACTTCACATTAAAGTGGTACGGTTCATTCTTTATTTTCAGTATAAGAACACTGTTAGTGCATATATACAGGCCAACACATGAAATGAATATAATAATTTTGTAACTTCTGGCCTATATTTGAGTCTGAATGTGCAGAGGTTCCCCGAGGCCTGAAAAATATTATAAGGGTTCCTCCAAGGTCAAAGGGGTGTGGTGGCTCAGCGGGTAAGATGCCAGGCTTGTCGATCGGAAGATCGCAAGTTTGGAGTTTCGAATCCCTAGCCCTGCGTGCGGAGTGAGCTCCCGCACTAGCTCCAGCTCTTGCCAACCTACCAATTCGAAAGCATGCAAATGAAAGTAGATTAATAGGTACCACTTCGGTGGGTAGGTAACAGCGTTCCGCGTGCGTCTTGCCGGCCACATGACTGTGGAAGCGTCTTCGGACAACGCTGGCTCTTTGGCTAACAAACGGAGATGAGCACCGGCCCCTAGAGTCGGACCCGACTGCACAAATGTGCGGGGGGAACCTTTACCTTTTTACCAGGGTCAAAAGGTTGAGAAAGGCTGCCTTAGAGTCTCCTGAATAGCTTTCTCATGGTTCAAGGCAGAACCCCTGGCATTGCATGATAGGCAGTATAAGTGGCCCACTGAGGAACCTCCCTTAGGTCAAGTATCTTCAATGAAAGGAAGAAGCCTTTTCATTAACAATAAGATGAATCTGAATCCAAACTAAACACTCCTTTTCCGTGTTTATTAATAATGTAAATTATTTTTAGTTTCAATCTCAACTTTGCTCCTGTTTTTCTGAAGTAGGAAATACTTTCTTATCACCTGGATAAGGTTGCTGGGAGGTATGTCGATGAAGGTTCTCAGTCATCCAGGTGGAAGAGTCTGTGGCTTGAATCATGTCAACTGGATTTCTATTTTCTCAGTAGAAACGTTTCACTCCTTATCCAAGAAGGACTGAAGAAGCTCCTTGGATAAGGAGTGGAACGTTTCTACTGAGAAAATAGAAATCCAGTTGCTGGGAGGTGTTTTAACAAAATTCTATGGAAGATCAGGACGAAAAACTACTTGTTTATAGGAAGTTCATCTTCATTCTTCCAACCAATTCAACAAACCTCTATCTGTGGAGTCCTTGGTGCTCTCTGAGCCTTGTTGTTTTCTTGCAGACGTTTCATTGCCAGGCTAGGCAACATCTTCAGTGCGAAAAGGGAGTGGGACTTGCTCTCTGTTTATATACCCTGGCTTGTCCTGCCTGTGTTGGTGCGGGTGTTGTACTCTCCTTGGTAGTTCCTTGATTGGATTGTTGTTTGCTGCTGGGATGATTGACTGAGTTAATAGTTCCATGATTAGGGTCTATTGTGTTGTTTGATTGCTCCTCTGGTGCTAATCTTGCTGTTAATCTTTGCCTATCTGGTTGTTGATTGCTGGCAAGGAGGTGTTCTGGTCTTCTGGCTTTTCTATTGTCTCTTATGAATGGTATGTAAATGTTGTTTACCTCTATGTGTCTGTTGATGGCTGCTTTGTCTGAGTGCCAAGCTTCCAGGAATTCTCTAGCATTTTTGGATTTGGCTTGGTTTAAGATACCTCTATCCTCTAAACCTCTATCTTTTGGTGGGCTCCCAGAACCACTTAAAGATTCAGCTAGCATAATGCCTACCAGATTCCAAACCTATTGATGGAGATTGTATCAGGTTTGCTGTTGGAGATTTCCAAGAGAGCTATCTTATCAGGCTTCAACATCTATGCTGAGACCTCCTTTCCCAGAATTGCTACAAATGTAATGGCTACTATGACAACTGCAGATTAAGAACATTTCTGCATATATTTAAATTTCCCATTTCTTTTTCTCTCATAAGGGCAGGCAACCACCACAATCTCTCTTTCTCGCTGCCTTCATTCAAAATACCCCCCAAAGAACTCTGTATTTAAGCACTAATACAAGATCTCTACCCCTTCATGGATCACTGTCTTGTCGTGGCGAAGGAGCTTGCATAACTCAATGAAGTCAGGTCAAGACGGACAGGTCATGACTGAGAGTTCTGACAAAACGTGGTCCACTGGAGGAGGAAATGGCAACCCACTCCAGTATCCTTGCCAAGAAAACCCCATGGACAGTATCAAAAGGCTAAAAGATATGACACCGGAAGATGAGCCTCTCAGGTCGGAAGGTGTCCAATATGCTACTGGGGAAGAGCAGAGGGCAATTCCGAGTAGCTCCAGAAAGAGTGAAGCGGCTGGGCCAAAGCCGAAAGGACGCTCAGTTGTGGATGTGTCTGGAAGTGGAAGGAAAGTCCGATGCTGTAAAGAACAATATTGCATAGGAACCTGGAATGTAAGATCTATGAATCAAGGTAAGCTGGATGTGGTCAAACATGAGATGACAAGACTGAACATCGACATCTTCGGAATCAGCAAACTAAAATGGACAGGAATGGGCGAATTTAATTCAGGTGACCATTATATATACTACTGTGGGCAAGAATCCCTTAGAAGAAATGGAGTAGCCCTCATAGTCAATAAAAGAGTGGGAAAGGCAGTACTGGGGTACAACCTCAAAAACAACAGAATGATCTCAGTTCGAATCCAAGGCAAACCATTCAACATCACAGTAATCCAAGTCTATGCCCCAAACCACTGATGCTGAAGAAACTGAAGTCGACCGGTTCTATGAAGACCTACAACACCTTATAGAACTAAAACCAAAAAAAGATGTCCTTTTCATCATAGGGGACTGGAATGCTAAAGTAGGAAGTCAAGAAATAACCGGAATAACAGGCAAGTTCGGCCTCGGAGTACAAAATGAAGCGGGGCAAAGGCTAATAGAGTTTTGTCAAGAGAACACGCTGGTCATAGCAAACACTCTTTTCCAACAACACAAGAGACAACTCTACACATGGACATCACCAGATGGTCAATACCGAAATCATATTGATTATATACTTTGCAGCCAAAGATGGAGAAGCTCTATACAATCAGCAAAAACAAGACCTGGAGCTGACTGTGGCTCAGATCATGAGCTTCTTATTGCAAAATTTAGGCTTAAATTGAAGAACGTAGGGAAAACCACTAGACCACTCAGGTATGACCTAAATCATATCCCTTATGAATATACAGTGGCGGTGAGGAATAGATTTAAAGGATTAGATCTGGTAGACAGAGTGCCTGAAGAACTATGGATGGAGGTTCGTAACATTGTACAGGAGGCAGCAACTAAAACCATCCCAAAGAAAAAGAAAGGCAAGAAAGCAAAGTGGCTGTCTGATGAGGCTTGACAAATAGCTGAGGAAAGAAGAAAAGCAAAAGGCAAGGGAGAAAGGGAAAGATATAAGCAACTGAATGCAGATTTCCAGAGAATAGCAAGGAGAGATAAGGCGGCCTTCTTAAATGAACAATGCAAAGAAATCGAGGAAAACAATAGAATGGGGAAGACTAGAGATCTCTTCAAGAAAAACGGAGATATCAAGGGAACGTTTTGTGCAAAGATGGGTATGATAAAGGACAAAAAAGGCAGGGACCTAACAGAAGCAGAAGAGATTAAGAGGTGGCAAGAATACACAGAAGAACTATACAAGAAAGATCTTAATGTCCCTGATAAATACGATGGTGTGGTCACTGACCTTGAGCCGGACATCCTAGAGAGTGAAGTCAAGTGGGCCTTAGGAAGCATTACAAACAACAAAGCTAGCGGAGAAGACAATATTCCAGCTGAGCTATTTAAAATCCTAAAAGATGATGCTGTTAAAGTGCTGCACTCAATATGCCAACAAATTTGGAAAACTCAACAGTGGCCACAGGATTGGAAAAGGTCAGTTTACGTTCCAATTCCAAAGAAGGGCAACGCCAAAGAATGTTCAAACTACCGTACAATTGCGCTCATTTCACATGCTAGCAAGGTTATGCTCAAAATCCTACAAGCTAGGCTTCAGCAGTATGTGAACCGAGAACTACCAGAAGCGCAAGGTGGGTTTCGAAGAGGCAGAGGAACTAGACATCAGATTGCCAACATTCGCTGGATCATGGAAAAAGCAAGAGTTCCAGAAAAACATCTACTTCTGCTTCATTGACTACGCTAAAGCCTTTGATTGTGTGGATCACAACAAACTGTGGAAAATTCTTAAAGAGATGGGAGTACCAGACCACCTTACCTGTCTCCTGAGAAACCTGTATGAGGGTCAAGAAGCAACAGTTAGAAGCGGACATGGAACAACCGATTGGTTCAAAATTGGGAAAGGAGTACGACAAGGCTGTATACTATCACCCTGCTTATTTAACTTATATGCAGAGTACATAATGAGAAATGCCGGGCTGGATGAATCACAAGCCGGAGTTAAGATTGCCGGGAGAAATATCAACAACCCTGAAAGTGAAGAGGAACTAAAGAGCCTCTTGACGAGGGTGAAAGAGGAGAGTGCAAAAGCTGGCTTGAAACTCAACATTAAAAAAACTCAGATCATGGCATCTGGTCCCATCACTTCCTGGCAAATAGAAGGGGAAGAAATGGAAGCAGTGACAGATTTTATTTTCTTGGGCTCCAAGATCACCGCAGACGGTGACTGCAGCTATGAAATTAAAAGACGCTTGCTCCTTGGGAGGAAAGCTATGGCAAGCCTAGACAGCATATTAAAAAGCAGAGACATCACCTTGCCGAGAAAGGTCCGTATAATTAAAGATATGGTTTTCCCAGTAGTAATGTATGGCTGTGAGAGTTGGACCACAAGGAAGGCTGAGCGCCGAAGAATTGATGCTTTCGAATTGTGGTGCTGGAGAAGATTTTTGAGAGTCCCTTGGACTGCAAGGCGTTCAAATCAGTCAATCCTAAAGGAAATCAATCCTGACTGCTCATTGGAAGGACAGATCCTGAAGCTGAAGCTCAAATACTTTGGCCACCTAATGCGAAGAGAGAACTCACTGGAAAAGTCCCTGATGCTGGGAAAGACTGAAGGCAAAAGGAGAAGGGGACGGCAGAGGATGAGATAGTTAGATAGCATCACCGATGTAATGAACATGAACTTGAGTAAACTCCAGGAGACAGTGGAGGACAGGAAGGCCTGGCGTGCTATGGTCCATGAGGTCACGAAGAGTCGGACACGACTAAACGACTGAACAACAACAACAACATCTCTAGTAATACCAATGAGCAATTTGGCTAAGTGGTTTGAATGATAGTACGCATCGTTGGACAACGCTGGCTCTTTGGCTAACAAACAGAGATGAGCACCGGCCCCTAGAGTCAGACACGACTGCACAAATGTGCGGGGGGGAACCTTTACCTTTACAAGTTGTTGTTAGAGAGCCAGTTTGGTGTAGTGGTTAAAGCATCAGGCTAGAAACCAGGAGACTGTGAGTTCTAGTCCAGCCTTAGTCACAAAGCCAGCTGGGTGACCTTGGGCCAGTCACTCTCTCTCAGCCCTAGGAAGGAGGCAATGGCAAACCATTCCTGAAAAAAACTTGTCAAGAAAACTGCAGGAACCTGTCCAGGCAGTCTCCGAGAATTGGATACGACTGAATGGATAAAAAAATAAAGTTGTAGGATTTGAATTGTAGTAACTTGTCCTGAAGAAATACTGTATTTAGCTAAACACTTCTGCCAAAGGCTGTGTCTTCCATACTCTGTTACTGATCACACCATGAACTCAAAAAACTTCCTGGATCCAATGATACTGGATAATTTTTGTCTGGTCTCCAACCTTCCATTTTAAGGTTTCAGAATGGGATACATTGTTGAAACTGTATTGATCAAAATAATTACAGGTGACCTCTGGCAGAACTGGGGTGGGGTAGTGCATCCAACCTAGGCTTCCTTGATCTCTCAGGGGCTAGTGTTGCATTGGTTCTTCTCCTTCCTCCAGGGCCATTTCCAGTTAGGAGAGGGGTCTAGCTGTAGGCATTGTGGGGTCCCGCTGGCTTGGTTTTCCCTCTACTCTTACTTAATATCTACATGAAACTGCTGGGTGAGGTCATCTGTTGGTACAGGGTCAGGT
This sequence comes from Charina bottae, assembly GCA_023362775.1. Classification (NCBI taxonomy): domain Eukaryota; kingdom Metazoa; phylum Chordata; class Lepidosauria; order Squamata; family Charinaidae; genus Charina; species Charina bottae. The sequence goes on along the minus strand of JALMGJ010000030.1, from coordinate 2,312,929 downwards.
ATCATCAAGATGCTGATGATACCCAGTTACAGGTAGTCTTCACTTAACAATGGTAATTAAGCCCGGAATTTCCATCGCTAAGCCATGCGGTTGTAAAGCGAGATGACATCACTTAGCGATGGCAATCCTAGCAATTCTCCTTGCCATCGTTAAGTGAATTTTACCCACCGTTAGCCTGAGCACCCACCACAATCCAAGCCATTCCGGGCTTGGTTCCTCCCAGCCCCAAACACTGCCCTCAACTCCCCTCTGCCTATCTCCCCCCTCCACCTATTTCCCCATCTCTGCCCTTTTGGAAGCCCTGCAACCTGCCTTGGGGGCAGGAAGCCCACCCGCGCGGCACAAGGCATCCCATCCTGTCCCACCCGCGCAGGTGCAAGGCCACCAATAGCAAGCTCCACCCTCCCCAGCCTGTATTCCTTCACCCAGCTGCCTCCTCTCCCAGTTCCCCGCACCTACCTTTGCCTTTTTCACTCAGCTGCCACGGGCGAAGCAAAAATGCCTGGCTGCCTTGCTGAATCCTTTTCGGACCCAGCTTCCCAATCGGTTCTTGCACGTGGCTCCTTCAGAGCACTATCTTCTCAGTGCTGCTGATAGCGCAAGGTGAGAAGATAGCATTCTGAAGGAGCCACCTGCAAGAAGGAGGGAACTGGGAAAGGAGGCAGCTGGGTGAAGGAATGCAGGCTGGGGAGGGTGGATGCCTCGTGCCACGCGAGTGGGCTTCCCGCCCCTAAGGCAGGTTGCAGGGCTTCCAAAAGAGCAGAGATGAGGGGAGATAGGTGGGTGGGGGGAGTTGAAGCACCCCCGCAGTCGTAAATGCGGGCGGGCTGCCAAGTGCCCTAATTTTAATCACGTGACTGCTGGGGTGCTGCAAGTGTCGTAATTTCGGGCACAGGTCGTAAGGCCATTTTTTCAGCACCGTGGTAATTTCAAACGGTCGCTGAACGAATGGTCGTTAAGTGAAGACTACCTGTATACATCTCACCCTAGGCTAACCAATCGAGTTAGGGAAAAACAGGCTTTGGCTAAAGCTTAGCAAGACCAAGTGGCTATGGGTTTTCGGATCTCCTGGCTTTCTTTTTTTGGTCCTGGAAGGGGTTACACTTCCCTAGACAGAACTGGTCTGCAATGTGGGGGTCCTCTTCGCCTTTCAGCTCCTGCTGGAAGAACAAGTAGCAGCCATAACTAAGAGGCTCCTTGCGTAAATCCATCTTTTCTGCCAATTGTGCCCATTTTTGGATTGGGGGGTTGAGGTTTAGATGGCCTTAACCATTCTGTCCTCCCATAAAGCCTTAAAAATCTAGTTCATGGGTGTCCAACCTTTTGGCTTCCCTGGGCCCCATTGAGTGAAGAGGAATTGTCTTGCGCCACACATAAAATATATAATATAGTTAATGTATATAAGTAATAAAACTTCATTTATTTATTATTTTTTATTATAAAATTTTAAAAAAGAGGGCAACATAAAACTAGTGGGACATTTGACCTGGTTTTTGTGAAATTAATGCATCAATGTCTGGTTCGATGAAAGTGGTTGCAATTCTCAGTGGGTTCTCAAGGTGCTCATCAGCTTTTACCTGGGAGAACCATCACCCATTGGCGACTGCTGCTAATGGTGCGTTTTTCTGCAGGAGCTGCTGGCAGCCTCCCCTTCCCGCTCGGCATCTCGGCTCTGCCCCGAGCGGCAGCCTCCACCAATCTTCGCCTACTAACTACAGACGCATTAATGGTAGAGCAGCGGACTCCGCTTGGCTTGCGAGTCAAGTTGCAAAACTGACTTCGGCGGCTGCTCGCAAACCGGCGGAAGGCCGCTGCCTGCCTGCATGGGAAGCCGAGAAGAGAAGCGGATGCTCTACGCAGGCGATGCAACTACCCTGAGCTTTGTTACTGTCTCAAATGTACTGGGATTGTCTATTTTTGGCGTGGGTCTGGCTGCAAAACAGAAGAAAGAGGGAACGGTAACCAAAAAATCGCAAAATAATGTTAAAAGTTTACAATTTTGGGGGGCCGCATTACTAGCTGTTCAGGGCCGCATGCAGCCCGCAGGCTGGACACGCCTGATCTAGTTCTTCCCCTGGGCATGGGGCTAGAATAAGGGATGAGTCCATGTAGAATGAAAAGCTTGATTGAGATGTCTCTGGGTTGGCCTTGGTTAATTCTGGCCTTATTGTTATTTCTGTCATTCTGTTATCCTGTTGCTTTTTAATGTTCTAAATGTTTATTATACTGTATTACATTTTATTCTATTTTTTAATCCCTCGTTTTCATTTTTCTATAAATGGTAAGTTGCCCAGAATCACTCGGTGAATGGGAAAGCCATATAAATCTAATAAATATATAAAATTACTAATGCCTTTATTTATTACAATTCTTTATATGTCATCTTTAGGATAACAATCCTTACAAATATCCACATTTGTGAATAAACATATAAAAAATATCATTTAAGTCAAAGAAACAAACTTCTAGGGTCCTTTCTGCAGTGCAGTGGACTTCAATTCTAACTTTCAGAGGCAAACATTATTGCTCTTCTAACCAAAGCAGCACTTTCCAAAAAAGGTTATGTTCATACATTATGCTAAGCCAGGATAACATTGAACCGTCCCACTCGGTCATTCAGAGAGGGCATGCTACGGATCCCGTCCGTAAAGGAATGTCACCTGACGGGGTCTAGGAGGCGTGCCTTCTCGATAACGGCGCCCACCCTTTGGAATATGCTACCCCCGGAGGTGAGGCAGGCCTCATCGCTCCCAGCCTTCAGAAAGAACTTAAAGACCTGGTTCTGCCGCCTTGCGTGGGGGGAGGGGGGGAACAGTTCCTCTTGGGGATGGCTGGTGCCATAGGGCCCTTTTAAACATCCAAACATCATACCACCGCATCTTGGATTTTTATATTTAATTTTAATATATTAGAGTGTTTTATTGGGTTGTTTTAATTGTCGGATTTTAATTTTTGTGTTTTGTAAACCGCCCAGAGTTCCCTTGCGGGGAGATGGAGCGGTATATAAATTGAAACATAAATAAAAATAAAATAAATAAATAAATAAGCAATATTTTTGCAGAGTGAAACACTGTAATTTAAAAACTGAACCACTAGCCTCTGAGAGCCACCGAGGATATGAGTAATAATGTGATGCTATTGCCAGAGTAATACCATTTTGAAGGTTTTAAAGATTTAAGGAACAAAATATGTATGTTAAATCTTATATTCTTGCCTAGAAGATTGCAGTGGCAGCATGATCTAGAGAGAGAGAGAGAGAGAGAGAGAGAGAGAGAGAGAGAGAGAGAGAGAGAGACTTACTTTATAAATAAAGATATAAAGTGTATAAGGATGTGCTCTGAGGCCCCCAAATAGCTGAAAGGGAGGCCATGGTTTGCCCACTCTATGCTAAGCCCTCATGTGACTTTGGCTGAGGATACTGTGTAAACATAGCCATTATTGTTTGAATGGATTTTGACCTACTGTGATATATGAATCCAGTCAATCTGATAGCTCACTCCGCAAATAATTATTAATACAAGCCAGGGCTAAGTGTGATGTCTGAATCCTGTAACTATAGAAAGTGAATTCAGAACCAGCAATTCTCAGGCCAAAGCTTGCAGTTACAACTGGCAATTGCTCCCTTCAAGGCCACCACATGCCATGCAGAATCCATGCATTTGTGGGAAGGATGAGAAGAAAAGGCTACCGGTATGCATAAAGGCACTTTTCCACCAGGCAATGAACTGTTTTTTTCAGCTTTATTCTTGTCCGCAATAAAGATTCTTATCTAGCTGAGCCGTGTCTGTGAGATTCCTGTTGAGTCCTAGTTTAAGGTAAAGGTTCCCCCGCACATTTGTGCAGTCGTGTCCAACTCTAGGGGCCGGTGCTCATCTCCGTTTGTTAGCCGAAGAGCCAGCGTTGTCCGAAGACGCTTCCACGGTCATGTGGCCGGCGTGACACACGCAAGTCCTAGTTTAGTTATGTAAAATTAGAAAATCTGTGATTTACTGTGGTTTATAGTCAGGAAGTCTATAAATCCTGGTTGGGGGAACCTGACACTCCCAGAAAAATACAAGAGAGGGATGGGATCCAAGCCTGACAGTCTCACCCTTTTGTTCATTGCCCAATGTACAAACGACACTGCTTGCTACAAAGAATCTCCTCTATTAATATTTTAGATCAAGCCAAATCTGAAATGCTAGGAAACTCCTGGAAGCTTAGCATTCAGACAAATCAGCCATCAACAGACATAAGCGATAAACCACATTTACATACCATTCAAAAACCTAGATAGCCTAGAAGCCCCACCCCCCAGGAGCTAACACCCAGATAAGCAGAAAACAGCACCAGATATACAGAGAGGAAACAATACCCTAATCAAGGAACCATCAAGCCACACCCGTCCAAGACTGGCAGGCCAAACTATTACATATAGACAGTCAGTAAACCTCTCTCCCCCTCACACTGATTATGTTACCTAGCCTGGTAATGATGCCTCTGCAAGAAAACAACAAGCTCAGAGAGCACCAAGAACCCAACCATCTCTTTTACCCAAGCAATTGTGAATCAAAACTCGGACCAAGACAGGAAGATAAGCACAAAGGACAGCCACAAAAAGCAGATCATGACAGAGTCTGCAATCTTCCCACCTACTTTCATGAGACCACTTCTAGCTCCATTTGCATATAATATCAAGCCAAGATTGTTTTAACCACTTCTACTGTACCAAATCAACCCGGAGTTCTCACTCAAGGCACAAGTGACCAGGCTCAAATTATCCTACTTCAGACATATTAAACGAAGACCTAACTCTCTTGAGAAGGCTCTGATGCTAGGAAAAGTAGCAGGAAAGAGAAGAGGATGATCAGCAGCAAGGTGGATGGACTCAATTTCAGTGGCGATGAGTGTACCGTTGGGAGACTTGAAAGTACAGGCTAGGGATAGATCATCATGGAGAAAATCTATGTGGTCAGTAGGAGTCGAGAACAACTTGATGGCACATAATCAATCAATTAATCAACTGTACTATTTATGTTGACAGGAGCAAGCCAGTTAGACTTGCAAATGAACAACATGATGTTTTGTTCAGGTAATTCAGGTTTGCTATATCCCTTACTTCTCTCAGTATCCAGGAGAAATGGGTGGAAGACAAAAGCATAGTAAAAATGAGGCAGGATCCCAAATTCAGAAATATGAATGATTTAACATGCATGTTTCAAATTGTGATTTACTGCCACAAAATAAACCATGGTTTCTTTATTAAGATGGATTTTCATCTTACAAGCCACAATATCACTTACTATTATGTATGAACATTTCACATGGCATATGTAGCTTTGCTGGAAAAAAGCACACAGCTTTCATGGGTTGGCCTCTGAGTGATTGCTATACAAAAATAGGGTTAACCACAATTTTAATCCAGCTGGCTGCCATACAGCCAAGCACATATTTTGTAGCCATCTGGCTAGAACAGGATATGGTTGTACTCCAGGGAATCACTGGGGTGTGGAAACTTAGAAACCACTTATCAAGGTTACCATTCATCAAAACAAATTTGAATGAACAGTTCATCTTTGCTTGTTCTGCTAGCTTTGGTTTGTTGCTGTCCTATTTGCTGGGGAATTTATAAACACTCTGCCGAGGATCAGCATGTGAACAACTGGTATCAAATCCAAGAGGATATCATGTTCCTACCTCTATTGCCTAATTGGTCATTAAAGAATAAGAGACCAGTAAATATTGCCATGTGCCCCCTTTGATGCTAACAATTCATTCATGATCAGAAGCATGCAGACTACGGGGGAAAAAGTATTTTGATGTGATGTTTAATAGGCAAAGTTTTAATTCATTAATCATAGCTAGCCACACTCTCAATTTTGTTAGAAAAGCTGACCTTCTGATAAACATTTCTCTAGCCAAGTAAACCTTCATGCGTAAAATACTTTCTGTGTTATGATAAATAAATGCAGAAGCACACAGCAGCCACAGTAAATCATGTTAATCTCTCATTTCTATAGTGGACTAAGTTTGAAGATGAATGTTAATCCACTTTAAGTACAAGATGTATCCTCATTTTACCACAGGTCTTAAGCATCAATCATCTGAAATCCTTGGAATGAGACTTTGAGCAACATCCCCGCTTCAGAAGTTGAGTTTGTGAGACTAAGCAACCATAAGATGAATCTTAATACTTTAAAAAAAAGGATTGAAATCTGTGGCACAGCCTAGGCCAGCAGGGAATAATAGATAATTTATTCCTCCCATTGGAGGGGGGCAGGAGGAATAAAACTATGCCTCAATGGGAAGCAATGCCCGGAAATAACATTACTAAAGAAAAGTGTGCTATGAAATATACCTCCAAATTTTATATCTTGCACATATGCATTGTCCCTATGTTAGGAGGAAGACGCAGATCTTTAGAAATCTACACTATTTGCAAACAATTCCCTCCCCTACTTTTGTCCTTTCTTAAGATAACAAAAACCTTTTAATTACATAAAGTTGAAAATAGGCAGATTGTGGAACAGTGCAAGATGTTCAGTTAAACATCATTTCTTGCAATCTGCATGAGCACAAATACCATGATCACATGCTGCTAAAACAGATGAGCTACAATACTTTTAGCGTAACTTTTATTGCCACAGCAGTCCTCAGTGAAAAACATGACAATCAATCCAAACATATACCCCCCCATTGGTTTTAGACTCATGAGACAGACTGAGAGAGAGAGAGATGGAAGAAAAGATAATGTTGCAGTGTTAACAGCTTACTATACTTTTTAGAAACACTATGGCAACAAAGGAGTAGCTATTAGCATGAACTTTACATAGAGGAGTACTCAACCAATCTTTAATTCTGTGCTAGTTAAGACTGCCAATTTTAAACAAAAGAGAAGAGCAGACCACTTGAGTATATTGTACAGGATAGCATCATTTCTTCCACAATGCAAAATTTATTTATTTTATTATTTATTATTTCTAACTTATATCACCGCCCATCTCCCCCCACAAGGGGACTCTGGGCGGTTATGCAAAAAAGGGCGGTTAAAATGCAAATCAACTTGAGTAATGTGGCGCTGGTTAATATAGTTATTATCTTAAACTGCATAATGAAAAGCTAGTCAGAAAGCCATAAGTTAGCTTATTTATTTTATTTATTTTATTTTTATTTTATCTTATTTATACCCCGCCTATCCCCTCCCTACTGGAGGGCTCTAGGCGGCTTACAACATCAGTATATATATCAATTTATACATCATATATCATATACAATTTTTACCGCGCAATAGGGAGGAGGACAGGAAACCGGCTCTTCAGCTGCAGGCATCGGACTACATGCCCCAGCATGCCTCGCTTCCGCGCCGGCTGCTGACGTCCAGGAAGCTGTTCTTTCGGATCCGTCGTCCTCCGCCGTCATCACCGGGATTCTCCAGGTCTTCTTTGGATCGAGGACGACCCTCCGCTGGATGCCGCAAATTGCCCCACATGAGTGGTACCCATTCATCTACTTGATATATTAGCTTTCGAATCGCTGGGTTGGCAGAGAGCTAGGGCTAGTGACGAGAGCTCACCTCGCCACGCGGTTTCGAACTGCCAACCTTGTGGTCGGCAGTCTAACGGCTCAGCGGTTTAACCCGCTGAGCCACCGCGCCCCTAAGCTTAACGGTAACTATGTGTCATGAGAACTATGGTTGAGATGCATCTTACAGTTGCAGCATTAATATTGTTTACTAAACATGGCCACTTCCTCTTATTTGATAATATTTGTTTTCACGGATAACAATGAATAGCGCCAAGGAAAGAAAAGGAGATGGATTTTTACTTGCCTGAGATCAGAAGAATGGTGAGGTTGAGAATTGAGAATCAGAAGGATCCCCTCCCACCCTCTTCAGCTATGTGCACTGCCATTTAAAGAAGGCTTGTGAAAAACAATTCCCCACAAATAGTGGGGATTCTATTTCACTAACCTACAACAAACCAGTGATATGTAAAATGAACCCCTAATGAGTGTTGAATTTGGATTGACCTACTAATCCGGTCCACACTGGAATGATTTTATTTATTTATTCAGTTTGCAGCCGCTTGACACCCAAAAGACTCAGGGCAGCTTCCAATACACAAAGAAAAAATAGGCACATCAGGAAGAGTAAAACAACCAAACATACCCCAAACTAGCGATAAACTAACAAAGACTCCCCTGGCCCCAGGCCTGGAAGCAGAGTGACATTTTTAAAGACCTCTGGAATGACTCTAGGGTGGGAGCCATATCAATCTCCAGGGGATGCTGTTCCAGAAGGCAGGAAACGCAACAGAGAAGGCGCACTGCCTAATTCCCAATAGATGGCATTGTTTGACTGAGGGAACCTGGAGCGTGCTCACTCTGCTCAATTTCACTGAGTGGGCAGAAATCAAATAACGAGGCCCTATGCCATGTAGTGGTGTGGGGCGTGGTGGCTCAGCGGGTAAGACGCCAGGCTTGTCAATTGGAAGATCGCAAGTTCGGAGGTTCGAATCCCTAGACCTGCATGACGGACTGAGCTCACGCACTAGCCCCAGCTCTTGCCAACCTACCAATTCGAAAGCATGCAAATGAAAGTAGATGAATAGGTACCACTTCGGTGGGTAGGTAACAGCGTTCTGCATGCGTCATGCTGGCCACATGACGGAAGCGTCTTTGGACAACGCTGGCTCTTCGGCTAACAAACGGAGATTAGCACCGGCCCCTAGAGTCGGACACGACTGCACAACTGTGCGGGGGGAACCTTTACCTTTACTATGCCATGTAGAGCTTTATAGGTAATAACCAGCACCTTAAATAGCACCTGGAAGTTATTTAGGGACCACCTACCCCCTACGGTTTCTCCTGTCAGGTACATTCTGACAGACTTGGCATGCTCTAGGTCCCATTGATTAAACAGTGCCATCTGCTGGGAACCAGGAAGGAGGCCTTGTTTGGAATGGACCCTGCCCTCTGCAACAATATTTCCTCTGAGATTTGTATGGCCCCCATCTTGAGTTTATTTAAATGAGCCCTCAAGTCCTGGCTGTTCCCGCAGGCCTTACGTTAAGAGTGCATGACAGACACCTTGCATGGTGTTTTGGGTTTTAGCTGATATTGTTTCTCCAGACCCTTTTTGGGTTTTGTACCTTTTTATATTCTATTGTTTCTGTTTTGTATTTTGTAAGCTCCCCAGAGTTGTGACTAAGGTGGCCTATAAATGTTATAAATAAATAAAATTTGGCCTCTTTCTGTTCCTCACCTGTGACTAAGGAATAACATTAATCCATTGTCTTATAAGGCTACTGAAAATATTATTGAAATAATGTATGTGAAACACTTCAGACATTCATTAAAAATAGGTACTGTAAGTCTCAATAGGTTAAACAGGTTAAAATAGGTTAATGGAATTAGCCTTCGGCCACATTTTGGGTTTCAGTCATAAATTCATTTCCTATTATTTTTCAAACACGTGGAGTGAAGAACTGATTAGCTTGCACAATATAGCCACCCTCCAGCATTTATACTTATCACAGAAGCGTTCATGAAAAGGAAGTGTTAATTGGAATTTTCCACCTACCCAACATCCGCCTGAAATTTCAAAATGAACGCAATGCTGTCATTAGTCACTTCCTACTTAGAGACTGCTGCTGCCGAACAGCAGGTTATAGCACAATTATGGCATCCTAGAGAAACTAGAGAGCCAGTTTGGTCTAGTGGTTAAGGCAACGGGCTAGAATCCAGGAGTCTGAGGGTTCTAGTCCTGCCTAAGGCATGAAAGCCGGCTGGGTGACCTTGGCCCAGACACTCTCTCTCAGCCCAACTCACATCACAGGGTTGTTGTTGTGGGGAAAATAGGAGGAGGAAGGAGTATTAGGTATGTTCGCCGCCTTGAGTTATTTATAAAAATAATAGAGTGGGATAGAAAATAAATTTTAAAATTTTTAAAAACTAGATCCTGAACAAAATGAGTGATCCCTTCTACATATATACAATATATTGCAATATACAATATACAATTGCAACAATGGGAAGATATGTGGACTAAAGGATTAAAATTTACTTTGTGTTATAATCTAAAAGAAAATTTTTACAAGATGATGTACCGATGGTATATGACCCCACAAAAACTTGCAAAAATGGATGGGAATATTTCCAGCTTACGTTGGAAATGTAAAAAAACAAGAGGGGTCTTTTTACCATATGTGGTGGACATGTAAAATGGCAAAGAAATTTTGGATTGAGATACATTCACTGATGCAAAATATACTACAAATACGAATACCATTTAAACCAGAATTTTTTTTACTCGGAATTTTGGATGTACAAATAGAAAAACATTTTTTTAGAATAATACAATATATGATTACAGCAGCAAGACTTTTATATGCACAAAACTGGAAAAACCTAATTGTACCAACGATACAGGAATGGATGTTGAAATTATTGGATATGGCAGAAAATGACAAACTGACATGTTTATTAAAAGAAAATTCAAATTGTTATTTTCTTAAAGAGTGGAAGCCTTTGATGGACTATTTGCAAAAAGCAGGAGGAGCAAAGCTTGCATGGGGTTTTGATGATTAGATTATATATAAATAAAATATATTAGACAAGAAATGTATATGAATGTTATATGAATAGCCAGCATGTAAGAACAAATCACTTTTCTTTACTCCTATGACCATAGATAGATCGGAAGTTATCCAATTTCTATTTTTTTCTCTTTCTTTCTTTTGCTTTACTACACTTTTCTTTTCCTATTTCTTTAATTTGTATTTCTATTTCTGTTTCATTTTCAACTTTTAACTTTGTATATTTAAAATCTTAATAAAATCTATATATAAAAAAAGAGTGATCCCTTCTACATCTTGAGCAGCATAAGGAGAGGACCTACAGAGAGTAGTCAAAAATGTTGCACAGCCTAGGTGGCATCACAACATTCTAGCTGTAGTTCTGCCTACATAGTAATTCAACTGTATTTGAGTGCCACTATGTTTGGCCTAATTATATTGGTCGAGCAGGAAATAAATTAAAGCAGAGGTAAGCAGCCTGTACTACTTGGCCGAATTTCAAAGGCCAACTTGATATGTGATCACTCTACTCCCAACACTAGTTTCAGTCCCTCCCCCAGGAAAATTTAATCCCAGTCCTGCCACCATCACCACCAAAAGGTTCCACACAAATGTTCCAAAACATTTCAAAGTTTTGGCCAACAATTATCTACGAGAACAATCATGACTTCCACACATTAGAAATTTCCTACAAGCAACAACAGCAAAGCCAGATCAAATTATATATGTGAAAAAACTTGGACCACATGATATCCAACTAAAAGTAGACTGGATTATGTCCTCAGAGACTTGCTCATTTTCTACAACAGGAGAACCCAACCTACAACATTCCAGAAGTTGCTGAACTTCAATTCTCAGCATTCTTAGGAAGTTCAAGAAGATCTAGAGCACCAAGGAATCCTATTTCTACTAGAAAGCCAAATGACATTACAGTACACAACGGTACGTAGGTTGAAGAAGGCAAATAAAACAAGTTTTTCTCTTCTCATATAATATTAGATCCTGGAGTCACCAACAAAGTTGAATGGTGGGAGAGTCAGAACAGACAAAAGAAAGTACTTTTTTATATAGCATGTAGTTAAAATAATGGAATTTGCAACAATATATTGTAATGATGGCTGACAACTTCTACTACTCCAAAGGGACACTTATTCATACAGGATAAGACTATCCATGGCTACACGGCTACATGCCTACTAGTCATGCCAACTACATATTATCTCCAGTAATATAAGAAGTAATATAACAATATTAAAATATTAAAAGTAACAATATAAGAAGTAATATAAGAGCGTTCCGTGTGCGTCATGCCGGCCGCATGACCGTGGAAGCGTCTTCGGACAACGCTGGCTCTTCGGCTAACAAACAGAGATGAGCACCGGCCCCTAGAGTTGGACATGACTGCACAAATGTACGGGGGGAACCTTTACCTTTTAATATAAGTAGGACTGAAGGACCACCTTTGTACCTCCAAGATTGTAGCTTCTGCTCACAAATAACAGGTTATTCTTTTTAATTGTTCACAACCAGGATAGATAACCTTTCATTTCAACAGCAAGCTCTTGACATGGAGCCATGCCAGCAATATATAATGAAATGGCTAACCAAGATAGAAACACATTATGCTCTTCCAAAAGCTCTTGTGCTGATTAGCAGTGGCATTCATACATATTGTCTGCCAGCCTTCCAACTAAAAATGATGCACACTATGTGGCTAATTCTTTTATTCTAGCAGGATTCCACAGCAAGTGCTTGGAACGGTCATTACACAACACCAAATAATCTGGACACAGAAGCAGAACAAAGTCATAGTTGAAGTAAGTGGGAAAATGAAGAGCAGAAAGTGTGCATATTTCTGAACCGTCAGACTATGCTTGGGAAGCCTAGGTTATATCTCTGTGGCTTGAATCATGTCAACTGGATTTCTATTTTCTTAGTGGAAACGTTTCACTCCTTATCCAAGGAGCTTCTTCAGTCTGAGTAAAGTTAGTAAGGGAATCCTTAAATATGTTTCTAAGCTGGCTGTGTGACCTTGCACCTGGGGCTAGGTCATGGTTATTTTTGAGATGTTTGTTTCTAAGTCCCTTTATCATCTAAAGGAGGATCGTTAAGATTACCCTGCTGCTGTTGAGCTTGTGAAATGGTCTTAATCTTCCTAGGCACAGAAGACAAAGCAGGAAGGAAGATAGGGGAAAGGTTATGCCTGAGGCCCCCACCTCTATTCAAGGAAGGATTTTCCAAGTTGGCATGAATGGATTCCTTGACCCCTCTCTCAAACCACCTATCTTCTCTGTCTAAAATGTGAACATTAATGTCCTCAAATGAGTGTCCTTTTTCCTTTAGATGAAGATAAACTGCTGACTCTGGTCCTGTGGTGTTACTTCTCCTGTGTTGGGCCATCCTCCTGTACAAAGGTTGTTTGGTTTCTCCAATGTAGAGAAGATAGATTTCAGAGAAGATAGGTGGTTTGAGAGAGGGGTCAAGGAATCCATTCATGCCAACTTGGAAAATCCTTCCTTGAATAGAGGTGGGGGCCTCAGGCATAACCTTTCCCCTATCTTCCTTCCTGCTTTGTCTTCTGTGCCTAGGAAGATTAAGACCATTTCACAAGCTCAACAGCAGCAGGGTAATCTTAACGATCCTCCTTTAGATGATAAAGGGACTTAGAAACAAACATCTCAAAAATAACCATGACCTAGCCCCAGGTGCAAGGTCACACAGCCAGCCTAGAAACATATTTAAGGATTCCCTTACTAACTTTACTCAGACTGAAGAAGCTCCTTGGATAAGGAGTGAAACGTTTCCACTAAGAAAATAGAAATCCAGTTGACATGATTCAAGCCACAGACTGTTCCACCTGGATGACTGAGAACCTTCATAGACATAGGTTATATCTCATAATTTTACAAAATTCACAGTGAAGATATAGCAGAAAAGCTGGGACTTTACCCTTTGTGTGATTTACATGCATGCCTGGTTCATATATTTTTTTAACTGAAGAATATGAAACCAATGGCCCTCTAATTTTTATTGGATTCTAATCAGCTCTGGGCAATCTACCCAGCAATTAGAGATGAGTTGTGGTGCCTAACATCTGGAGACGCTAGATGGGAGAAAAGTGAGACTGAGATTTGGACAATATTCTGAAGTGGATCACATTATATAAAGCCATCACTCTCTTACTCACTCTTGTACACACATGCTTCTCTGATTAGGACATTGTAAAATTTCATAGAATATACAGCTAGTAAAGACTGACAATCTCTTGAAATATTCCAGAACATTAAATCATTGTTTCTGAGCAACAAAACAGTGTTTCTGGCTCTGTAACCCAGAATGAAAAGAACAAGACAGACACATTCTCAGTCATCAGAACTGGAGTTGAAAGGAAAGGGTTACCTCCACGGCTTCAAACTCTTCAAGCATGTTTCAAGATTTCTTCAGTCTTATGCTCTGCCTTCTAGGAGAAGCAGTGACTTTCTGATGGCTCCATTTTGAGGAGCCAAGGAAAAAAAAGGTTTAAAGATGATCAGCAGTTGCATACCAATTAATCAGTGTGTTGGCAGAAGGCTGTAGCCAAGAAGGCTGCAAAGCAGAGCCAGGAAAACAGCCTAGTGGGCCAGGGACAAGGTCTTATACCCCATCAGCAGGATGGCAGAGGGATAATCAAGTGTCACTGGATGTGGTGGGATGTTGGAGGGGGCTAAGCTCCAAGAAAAGGACCAGGAGTGCATGAACTGGCCTCCTGATGGCCAGCATGGTAGCTAAGAGACCAGAGAAAGGATTAACATTTGTCGGCCCCTATCTACCCCCACAAGGAACAAAAGACCCAACCCCCTTAGCCCTCCCCCAGATGCCTTTTCCAAGGGGGAAATAGAATCCTAAACTATGGCAGGAGATAAAGAGCTACTGCTCCTTCCAGAAACTCAATGGTCAGTCCTATTCATCCCATCATCTGATGATTCATAGACCGAGAGAGAGGCTGAAGGAACAAGGAGAAGGCAACAGCACATTTTGGGTCTCCAACCTCAGATGCCCTAAGACAACAAATTATTTCCTTGGGCAGAGATAGCAAGGTATTAACTACACCTGCATTCCACTACATCAGAGCTTTCCAAAATGTGTGTCGCAACACAAAAGTGTGTCGCCACACCACCCGGAAGCGGTGGCGCGCGCGTGCACGGCGGCAGCAGCAGCGGTGCGGGATCTGTGCTTCCGCGTTTTAGCGGAGGCTACCGCCGCCGTGCATGCGCGTGCCACTGCACGCCCCCCTGCGCCGCCGCCATGCACGCGTGTGCCGCCGCGCGCCCCGCCGCACTGCTGCCGCTGGTGTGTCGCAAGCAGCGGCACTTTGGAAAGCCCTGCACTACATGATGGGTTCAGAGCAGGAAGAGGGTGAACCCTCAAATAAAGATTTCACACAGTTCACAGCTCTTCAGATGTGATGTTAATCTTTTCCTGTCAGGTCCATCTTCCACTGACCACAATGGTCCTTCATGCTATGTCCAAGTATTGTGCATTTCTCCATCTTGAAAATAAAGCACGTCCAGATAGTTGTGCCTCAGTTGCTACTGCAGAGCTAAACTTCATCCATATTACTTGTAACAAGAAAAATCGAACACAAGGAAGATTCTCTAGGTAGCCTTTGAGTTGGTAAGAGAACACTATTCAGTAAACAAAAGCAAGCACAAAGCTGGTGGGAAGTGTTTGGATGAGAGCTTGGAGTTCTTTTTTATACTGTTCTGAGGGCTTTCGTGTGGCTGTACACCACCGACAGATTGTATGAAACGTCTAGTGTTCCGAGTTGAACAGATGGATAGTTTAATTGCACAGAATGCTCCGAGGTATATCAATACCACCATCGCCAAGAGGAGAGTTATTACAAAATTTAAGTAACAATGTCCAATAATGAAAGGCAAAAGAATCAGCAGGAAGGCGGCCTTTTAGTTCGTAATACATAGGACTAACAGCCCAAGCAAAGTGAAACTGGACAAGACTGGTTATAGACAACAGAACTCAACTGCTTTCTGGTATGTGTCTTGGGGTATTATATTAATATATGGCTGCAATCCTAAGCAAACACCTAAGAAGTAGGCCAACATGAGTCCAGTGAAAATCCTTTGAAGTTAATCCACATAGATGGGATAAGAAAAGTTCAAAATATGCAAACCTCAGGGCACGAGTATGATCACAAGGTGTATTACCAGTCACTGCCCAAATTAAAGTTGAAACAGGCTAACATTTCTCAGAGGTCACTCCATCATCAAAAATATGTTAGGGAAGGGTGGAGAAAATTCTTGAATAGAAATAGGGAAACAGTTATGCTGGCTGGAACTACAGAGAGTTGCAATTCTGCAACATATGGATAGCCATCTCCCATACTCACTGGATCTACTAAACCTAGTTTTGGTTTAACAACATCTGGGAGGCCCTGCATCAATTTCACTTAACTTTTAGGACCTTACTGGCCGGTTGTTGTTTTTTTGGTGGTAAGTTTTTTTAAAATGTAGATTAAGGTTTCAATGGCAGTGGGGGGGGGGGGGGAGTGCCAATGCATCAAAAGTACAGTGTGTTCTGGTCCCGCAGTTTACTCTACAAAATCAGCAAGTGCTTTCATAACTGGGAGATAAACAACAGGTGAATACAGCTGACAATTTGCCAAGATAATTCATTACAATTTTCATATAGCTGTTTAATAAGATGGTCAATGGTATCACTCTGCCAAACACACACAGACACTTAACTCATATTTCCGCCCTTGAGAAATTTAAGAAAGTAGGAGAGCAGTAAGCTTGTTCACACCATTTTGCAGTGCAATACTGATTAGCTTACCAAGAAGTTATACAGGTAGTCCTTGACTTACAATAGGGACTGGAAAACTCATTGTTAAGCAGAGCAGTCGTTGGGTGAGGCATCATGTGACCACACCTATTTTATGACCTTTCGCCATGGTCAAGTGAATCACATGGTCATTAAGCGAATCTGGCTTCCCCATTGATTTTGCTTCTTGGAAGCCTGCTGGGAAGGTCGCAAATGGCGATCATGTGACCCTGGGATGCTGCAACCACCGTAAATGTGAGCTGGCTGCCAAGCACCTGGATTTTGATCATGTGACACCAGGACGCTACAACGGTCATAAGTGTCAGGACCTGTCATAAGTTGCTTTTGTCAGCGCTGTCGTGACTTCAAACGGTCACTAAACGAATGGTCATAAGTCGTGCATTATCTGTACAGACATTCAGGCTGTGCAGCGTTTCAGAACTGATCTCCAAAAAGTGCTTCAGAGCTCATCAAAGCACCTGTTGCAGCAACTGCCATGATATCCTGGGAAAAGACAGGGCTTCTTTAAGATATTGCAAACAGGTGCTGCATTCACACTCCCAAACACACTAAAGCATCTTTTGGAGACTGAGCCTGAAGCACAGCACATCCCTAGCAGAAGTCATGACTTGTTAAAATGGTCCTCTAAATCCGTCCATCATCACTGGCCTCCATTTGCATACAAAAGTCCTTGTGTTTACTCCAAACTATCCCTCACTTTATTCAATGAGACTTAATCAAAGGTAAGCATTCCCAGGCCAACTTGTGTCAACTGTTTCTCCCAAGCGCTGCTCACATAATTCCTCAGCTCTGAATCTTCTATTTCCTCTTAGGGTCATCACTGGTAAGAGAACAAACAAAAGTCATCTCAAATGAAATAACCAGCTTTCCCATCATTTGGTTGGGGGAACAAGCATTCCACAGATAACTCCAACAAAGGAAGCAGGTCAGGTTGAATTGATCTTTTAAGCACACATTCCCCTTCTATTGCTAGGCCTAGATTATTCTCTTTTCTTCCCCCACACCCCCTCAGGAATCTCACTTATCAAGTGAATTACCTCTTGCCACAGCTTCAAAATCAATGCTTGCAGCTACGGAAAAGGCAAGCAAAGTGTAAAAATAAATGTATGCTCAAGCTCCTGAGGGGCAGATATTTTAAGCAAGATTTAAATGGGCCAGTTTGAAACATCACAGCTACAAAGGAGGAAGCTAGACTTAAAGGAGAACAGGACCTCTAAAGCTTTAAGTTGTACATAGCAAAAAATGTTGGTAGCACAGCTTCTGAAATAAGTGTTTATGTTTCAAAGATAACATTATTCACATCAGATAAAATCACCTGCAGCCAAACTTCTACAAATTCTGCTGTGATTCTGAATACATGAAGTGTATCTGTACCCTAATATTCTATTTATAATTTTTTGCACATCTGTCTTCTTTCCGACTCTTCATTATCTTCTAAACAAACAAAAAGGCATAAAACAAAAATCCCTCACACACAATCCAAACATGCAGTAGCAACTTGTCTATGAAGGTTCTCAGTCATCCAGGTGGAATTGTCTGTAGCTTGAATCATGTCAACTGGATTTCTATTTTCTCAGTGGAAACGTTTCGCCCCTTATCCAAGGAGCTTCTTCAGTCTGAGCAAAGTTGGTAAGGGAATCCTAAATATGTTTCTAGGTAGCTGTGTGACCTTACACCTGGGGCTAGGTCATGGTTATATTGAGATGTTATTTTAAGTCCTTTTATCATCTAAAGGAGGATTGTTAAGATCACCATGCTGCTGTTGAGCTTGTGAAATGCAATAGCAACTAATCAGCAGAGAAAAAGACTGCAACCACAAGCAGCAGCTTAATTTTATACCATAACAAATAAAGTTAGGTAAAGATTATTTGGAACACTGTATATCAGGCCTCAGTGTTAATATTATATACAACATTTATAAACAGATGTTTTCCACCAAAGTAGCCCAAGGGGACATGTTACAGTTCTCTGAAACAGAACTTCATAATGACCATGTTGAGGAAATTAGCTCCAAGACCACCACCAACTTTTAAGTATTTGAACCTACAATGTCCTACTTTGACAATCAAGCAGTCTTCTTCAGCCCCCATCATCTCCAACTACCATGTTTAAACTTCTGAAGGACACCCAGTTGGGAAAGGCTGTCTCTTTATCAAAACATTCCAAACTGCTGCAGCTCTTTCAATACTTTACTTGTAGCTGCTTTTAAAAAAGAAACAAGCAATATACACAAGAAAAAAGCTTTGGATTTGAAATTTACAGATCCTGCTAGTGTAGTTCATACAACCAAGATTAAATACAGAACTAAAGATCTCTTCATTATGTGCTCTACTCAACTAACCTAAAAGGCTAAGCTCTTACAATACACAAAGTTATGGTTTGCTTAACCATAGTTTTATGAATAACCAGTTGTATAAGTTCACACAACTTGCTAACTATAAACCATTAGCAAACCACAACACCTGAATTCATGCAACATAGTAAGCTACACAGGATTAGCTTATTGTGTGAATCCATTTGTAAATACTAAAAATGTGCAGTGCTTTGGAATTCAAGGCAAAAAGGCAAGATCCCAGGAAAAGACACATTTGGTTTAGAGAAATGCAAACAAAGGGTGTGCCTCCTGTATGGGAGCACACCCTAAGGCAGAGCTTTCCAAACTGTGTGTCGGGACACGTTAGTGTGTCGGCTGGAGTGTCTGGGTGTGTCCCGGCTGCTGCTGCCTCCGAACCTTGCCAGGATTCCGCGCAGGTTCTAGTGCCTGCCTTGTGCCCTGCTGCCTCCAGACCTGCCCTGCCAGGATTCTGTGCAGGTCCTAGTGCCTGCCTTGTGCCCTGCTGCCTCCAAACCAGCTGTGATTCGGCGCAGGTCCTAGTGCCTGCCTTGTGCCCTGCTGTAAGAGTGTGTCGCAAAATGATGCAGGTCTAAAAAGTGTGTCACCAAAATGAAAAGTTTGGAAAGCTCTGCCCTAAGGCACCTTTCTGCTTTCAAATCCAAAAAGTGTTGCAAAGCTTAACAGATACCAAGTCAGTATGTTGATGAACATCCATACCAAATATAAACAAGATCCAGATATACTTAGCTCTCTACCTAGAACTTAAAAAAAAAAGAAAAAGGATGAGGAAATGATCAAGA
The DNA here is from genome assembly GCA_023362775.1 of Charina bottae. Taxonomy (NCBI): domain Eukaryota; kingdom Metazoa; phylum Chordata; class Lepidosauria; order Squamata; family Charinaidae; genus Charina; species Charina bottae. Next base: position 2,293,400 of record JALMGJ010000030.1, on the reverse strand, counting down.
CTTGACAGGATAAAACAGAAAAAAGTCAGCTGGCCGGCTGCATTCAGCATTGTGGATCTTAAGAAATTAGAGTAGATTGAACATTTGAAAAACTATGTTTTGCCTTTTCCATCTTCCAACATGCAATGATTTTCACCCATGAGGAAACACAAGTTTAATCCCAGATTGACTGAATCTAAACTGGACTGGGTGGAGGGTTTGACCTCAGATTGCAAAGCCCATTCAGATAAATAAACCAGAGGTTGCACAGCAAGTCTCAGCAGTTTCTGACAACCCTCAGATTTTTTAGATCCCTATAACTGTATTTTTACTTTGACCCAGAACATTATTACAAACCAACACACAGCATTTGGTAAATGAGAACTAGAAAACAGAAAGACTTAATCTTTCATATATTTTTATAAATATTTTTTTTGCCCAACGAAATGTGTACATGTGCCTTGAAACAGTGTTTCCTCACACCCACTCAGGTAGTGGCTGGCACTTTCTCTTCAAGTTCAAGAAATAACTTTCCCACAAACGACCCGATTCTCCTACTGCAAATTTGGAGGGTGTGTGTGTGAGAGAAAGAATATTTGCAGACAGTAGAACCCTTCCACACGCTGGTACACAAGAAAAGTCTCTGCAGACAACCTTCACACCTTGGCATGAAAATCTGAAGAAATTACTCAGTATCAGACAAGTTCCAAAGGCCAATCAGGATGGATTTTCTAACAGAACTTCTGTACTGACTCCTTTTCTTCAGGGCCTTTCCCTGCTCATGTTTCTAACCTAATTATAAACAGACTGGAAAATGCAGACAAAAGGGATCAAGACTCAGGACATTTCTGATCCATTCTTGGAAATCTTCCAAAGCTTGGCAAAAGTAACATGGAAAAAGATAAAGCCACAGGCATCCACCACTTGTATCAGATAAGGTGATCACATCTTTTCCCCTAAACTCCCCACCCTCTAAGCTTGATTTTCCCACTTCACCCACTAGTAGTAACATTTTCTTCATTAAAATACTCCTGGGTTAACCATCCCATACTGAAGACACGCCAGAATATGAGAGCAGATCTATCTGCTCATTTTCCCCGTCCCTGTACCTCACAGAGGAGAGATCCCGCACTTTGTTAAACCCAGGAAGCGGAGCGGTAACGGATGATTCACACGCTCCCACGAGCACAAAACACGCCTCCCATTCATTTCTCACCCACCTGCATAGAAACGGATGAGGCAACCGGTCTCCGAGTCCATGCCCTCCTCCTGCACCCGCCACGGGTCCCGGAAGCCCAGCTGCGAGAGGTAGTCGTTTTGAATCTGCAGGGGCTTCTCGTGCGATTCCAGCCTGCGGGCGGTCTCTCCGTGAAGCTGGACGTACAAGGCCGGAGGCTGCTGCGGAGAGGCGGCTTCCCCAGCAGGAGAGGAACTTCCCCGCAAAGCCTTCCCCTTGCCCGGGGACTCCCCCGAAGCTCTCCCTAGCCGGGATTCCGGACTGTGCACCGAAAGCGGGTCGCCTGGCCGGCGTGCCTGGCTTCTTCCAGGCCCCGATCCTGCCCCTTCTTCCTTCGCCGCGGCCGGCGGCGCAGGGTCCGCTTCCGATTCTTCTGAAGACGACGAAGAGCCCCCGCCCCCACTGTAAGGATCCAGGCGGTCGGAGGCGCTCTCGGCGCTGGGGCTGAAGCTCTCGGTATCCGACCCCCCTAGGAGGGACGGGCAAGAGAGCGGCGGGCCGGACAGGTAGAGTTCGGTGCGGGGCGGTGGAAAGGCCCGTCCGGGGCTGCAGTCGGAGGGGGAAAGGCTGGGCTGCCCACTCGCCCGGCCACTCTCCCCTCCACTGAGAGCCAGGCGCCTGGGCCGGACAGCAGCCGCCTCTCCAGCTCCCAAGCCGTTAGGGGCCCCTCGACGGTTTCGGGGCCTTCTCCCGACTGGGGTAGGGGTTAAACTTCCCGCTGGAGAAGCCGGAGCCTCCACGGGCTCGGGGAGCGCCTCTTCTTTCCCGCCGAGAGAAGCTGATGGTTGTAGAACCAAATCATCTGCCACCCCCTCTTCTTTAGGGGGCAGCGGAGCCTCGGCCATGGCTGCTGCCTTCCCCCAAACCCGGACAGCGCTACTCCCTCCTCCCCGGTGTCCGAGCTGCAGTAACCGAAGCGCCACTTCGGCAGCGGTGGTCTCCAGATTGCAAAGCACCGGGAGCAGAGAGCAACCGCCTCCGCCGCTACCCCGCTGCTGCTGCTGCTGATAGTAATAGTAGACATGGACGCATCCTCGCTGTAGGTCCCGCCGCACCCAGTCTCGCTCTGGCGCTTGGAGAGGCTGAAGCTGCCGAGGCGGCTTGGGCAGCAAAAGCAGGGTCTTCCGATCTAAGCTGCGGGTACCCAGCGCGGTGGCAGCGGCGATCGGAGCGGCGGGGGAAGAAGCCGCCGACAGATTCCTCTTCAGTCTGCCTCTCCGCAACAGGAGGGAGTTGGCTCCGCTGCCGGGAATAGCCGCCGCCGCCGCCGCTTGAGTCCCGTTGGCCGCCAGCGCGAGCGAAGCACCGCAGCCAGTGGACACGGCCCCTCGTTTCCTTCGCCGGTGGTGGCCGCCGACTACCCCTGTTCTTGCGGCTCCTGAGACGGCGGCTGTTCCTTTGCCACCCTCCAACGGGCTGGGTCCTCCTATGCCGTTGCCGCTTTCGATGCCGGGGGCTGCCTGGCCCGAGTTGCTCGGCCGCTCCCCCTTGCCGATCATCGGGGCCGGCGCTTCTCTGCTTCCAAGCTGTGGTTGCTGCGCAGGTTCCATTGTAGAACTCCCGGGCGAGCCGCGTTCCGAAGGGGGGAGGGGGCGCGGGATTATGTAGCAACAGCGAACATTCCGTCGGTGTCTTAGCGTTCCATTCGGCTCAGCCTTGCCGCCGCGCAGCTGCTGCCGTTGTCGCGAGCGCCATTAGGGACTGGAGAAGAGACAGGCTCAGCGGCAGCAGGCAGCAGGCAGCAGCCACCGCCTCCTTCCTTCCTCCCTCCCACCCGGCGTGGCCTCTCCTCTCCTTCTGAGGCTCCTTATGAATATTAATTAAAGCAGGCCTCATACGAAGGGTGTAATTTTCTGTTTCCCTCGCTCGCTCTCCCTAATAAGCAACGCCATTCGAGCGCCTTCTTAATATTCATGAGGAGTGACGACATCCCTCGTGAGTTAGGAAAGGGCGGGGTTCCAGTGATAAACAAAACGTGATAATTTGCGCCCAAGATGAACAGTGGGAGAAATCGATCTGTGAAAAGGTTGCCGGGAAACGTAGTTCTGAGCCTCAGCTCTGCTTCGCGAGACCTCCCAATGCAGACTACATGTCCCTTAAGCCATTGCGCCCTCTCTATTGGGCGGGAGTGAAAAGGTAACCTCCGGGTTTCCTTCCCCCTTCAGCTACTCACTTTCTTCTGGGCTTGTGGCATCCTACATGTCGAGTGCGGTTGTTTCTGTTGTCCTTTATCTTTCCTCGTCCTTGCTTGCCCTTGATCTTTACATATAATTCCATAATTGTTGGGGTTTTCACAGATTCAAACATTTGCATGTATTATTATTTGCAAAGAGGCTGCTGAATAGGAGCAGGTTTGTGCTGAATGTCCAGATACTTGCGGTATTTTACCAGCAAACATTGAATCCGCTGCTCAAGCAGAGGGCATTTTATTTCAGTTTTCATTCAATTCTGTTTCAGACATGCTACATGAAAATTCATTTTCAAATCATATGAATCCTAATCTGGAACTGTAAAATTCTGTTGAGAAAACAGACTTCAAATCCCTTAGTGGTCTTAATGAGTGGCTTTCATCGTACTCAGCTTGACTTCTGTGCTCAAGAGCTAGTGATTTCCCAAACTGTCAGACTGGAATACTAAAAATTAAAAGCGTTCAGGAGTCCAAAGCAAATGAGCAGGCAGGAGTCTGCCCACTGTATCCTATGATTCTCTATGATTAACTGCTCTGGCTTTATTTACTTCAGTCAGGAAGTTTACCCAAGCCAGAACAGTGACTCACAGAAATATAGGAAGCTGCCATTCTGAGTCAGACTGCTGGGCCATCTCACCCAAGACTGTCAACACAAGCTGGCAGCAGTTTATTAGACCTTTCAACAATTTTCTTCTCCCTACTGGGAGATGGGCTTATAGCCGAGAACTTCTGCACACAGTACAAAATGTGCAAGAGCCAGTTTGGTCTAGTGGTTAAGACAACGGGCTAGAAACCAGGAGTCTGTGAGTTCCAGTCCTGCCTTAGGCATGAAAGCCGGCTGGGTGACCTTGGGCCAGTCCCTCCCTCTCAGCCCAACTCACCTCACAGGGTGGTGGTTGTGGGGAAAATAGGAGGAGGAAGGAGTATTAGGTATGTTCCCTGCCTTGAGTTATTTATAAAAAATCATAAAGGCGGGATAGAAAATAAATAAATAAAATTTTACCTTACGTATACATAGGTGGGGGCCACCTCTGCCCAAGGGTAATAACTACCTTTACATCATACATAGGGAATCTATGGTTTTGGGCCCATATTAAGACCTTGGCCATTTCATGTTTGCAGACCTGATCCATTATTAGCTTTGGTGATATTTTATTTTATTTTTTATTTTTTTATTTTTTTTATTTTTTTTATTTTTTATTTTTTTATCTTATTTATACCCCGCCTATCCCCTCCCTACTGGAGGACTCTAGGCGGCTTACATGTAATTCATATCTATGTTATACAGTTATACAATCAATCATTACAATGTTATTACCCGCGCGATGGGAAGGAGGTAAGGGGACCGGCTCTTCAGCTGCAGGCACCGGACTACATGTCCCAGGATGCCTCGCTTCGCGCCGGCTGCTGACATCCAGGAAGTTGTTAATTTGGATCCGTCGATATGCTAATCTTTTATTCAGTATTGTACTGGCATACTTGTTTCAGGATTAGCTGATAGAAGATTATACAAATTATGCCACCGATAATAGGAAATATGTACGGTATTTTTATTTTTGATCACTATCGTAACACCTATGTCACACAATGGTGTTTTTTTTTTTTTTGGCATTACAGCTCCCAATTATGCAATTGGGATACAAAGGCGGGATAAAAATTAAATAAATAAATAAAATTTCTAAATAAAATATGGTTAAGTAAAACATGCTGTTTCAGAAACCAGACACTTAACTTTTATAGTTACAACAGACTCATATACCATGCTTGCCCAGCACCGAAGGGAAGAACCAGGTTTTTAGGGCCTTCTCAAAGGCCAGCAGGGTGAACTGAATTTTGAAAGGGAAAGGCTGTTCCATAGGGCAGGTGCTGCAACAGAGAAGACATGTCTCCTAAGTCAGTTAAAGTGACACTGTTTTAACTGATAGGACCTGGAGCATGCCAAAGTTGTCAGATCTTATAGGAGGCACAGAGATAACTGGAGACAATCCCACAAATTGTTGTGAACTGCCCAGAGTCCCCAGGTATGGAGGAGATGGGCGGTGATACAAATTTAAATAATAAATAAATAAAATATCCAGGCCCTGTGCCATAAAGGGCTTTATAGGTAACCACCAGCACCTTGAATTGCATTCAGAAGCCCACTGGTAATCAGCACAGCTCACACAGTAGTGGTATTACATGGACCTACCAAGGTATGCCCATAACTACTCGTGCTGCAGCATTCTCGGCTAGCTATAGCTAGCTATAGCTTCTGAGTGCTCTTCTGGGGCAGATCTAATGTGTCTAAGTAGTCATATCAAATATAACAGGCTGTCTTGAAACTATTTAAAAAGTATAGGAAGATTTTGGATTTAAACCTGACTAATCAACTTGGAAGTCTTTGTGGTATAACTATTTCAGGAAGTTGTCAAAAGTTAACTATAGAATAGTTCACAGTTGGCATTATACCCTTAAAATGGCATTGTCTTTATTTTCAATATTTTCTTGATCACAATATGTTTAAATATAATTTTAAAAATAAGTTATTCAACTTAGAAAGGAGGATCAATTTAAAGGGGATAGGTTGAGTTTTTATACTTTAAGAAATTAAGGGTTTTGCTCTTCTGAAACACTATCTAAAGACAAAAGAATAGTGTCACCCTAAGGAGAGATATAGGGAAATAAGTTATTCAACACTTATCAAAATAAGTTATTCAACACAACTATTTAAGGGGATATAAAATTACCTAGGGGTTTTAATCTTGCCCAAGAACATTTCAGATACTTTTTTTCCCTATTCCCAAGTGTAAAACACAAAGAAATAACATCATATATCCCTTGGTCTGAGATGTACAGTCAACATATAATGTCCCTATATCTCTCCTTAGGGTGACACTATTCTTTTGTCTTTAGATAGTGTTTCAGAAGAGCAAAACCCTTAATTTCTTAAAGTATAAAAACTCAACCTATCCCCTTTAAATTGATCCTCCTTTCTACAATTCCTCAGTTCAGTGCCAGCTACTCACTTCATGGATTGAAGTACATAGACCTTTGTTACATTTGGGGGGTCTATAAATTAAAATAAAATCTCAATACTGGAATGAATGAAAAGAGAAGTAATGCAATGCAGAAAGAAATGCAGCAACAATCAGCAACTCCTACATTCCCCAGATTTTTGTTTGTTGTTGTTCAGTCGTTTAGTCGTGTCCGACTCTTCGTGACCTCATGGACCATAGCACGCCAGGCCTTCCTGTCCTCCACTGTCTCTCGGAGTTTACTCAAATTCATGTTCATTACATCGGTGATGCTATCTAACCATCTCATCCTCTGCCGTCCCCTTCTCCTTTTGCCTTCAGTCTTTCCCAGCATCAGGGTCTTTTCCAGTGAGTCTTCTCTTCGCATTAGGTGGCCAAAGTATTTGAGCTTCAGCTTCAGCATCTGTCCTTCCAATGAGCAGTCAGGGTTGATTTCCTTTAGGATTGACTGGTTTGACCTCCTTGCAGTCCAAGGGACTCTCAAGAGTCTTCTCCAGCACCACTGCTCGAAAGCATCAATTCTTCGGCGCTCAGCCTTCCTCATGGTCCAACTCTCACAGCCATACATTACTACTGGGAAAACCATAGCTTTAACTATACGGACCTTTGTCGGCAAGGTGATGTCTCTGCTTTTTAATATGCTGTCTAGGTTTGCCATAGCTTTCCTCCCAAGGAGCAAGCCTCTTTTAATTTCATGGCTGCAGTCACCGTCTGCGGTGATTCCCCAGATTATACTGGGTTAATTGGAATAATGCCATTGGTAGCCCAAATACAATGTGAATCACTGATGGCCCCCTGGCAGTATCCAGTCCAAGACCATTGACTGTTTAAAGTATGATCCAGAACCTCTTCTTCTGCAAAGGCCAACAAGTTAGCTACTAAAGCCACAGTTCTTCAGAAACACCTTCTTCCATCGCTTCCCTCCATGGAATCTGGGTCATTCATCCTGTTGTATGACAGCATCAGGCCTACTCAGTGCCCATGGATATTCAATCTACCCAAGTCTTGACTAGCAGGATAGGAAAACACTATCTGCATCAGAGAACATATCCCTTCCTGAAATTTTACAATACATTTGCCAGGTAGACCTTCCCTCCATGGTAGATTCTCCCCCAACAAATTAAGAACTACTGCACCATCCTGAAGATGTATATGTGAAAAGATTCCATTGAGAGGAAGAGATGGAAGCGTAGTTCATTACAATCTACTAAGCAATAACACGATGCATTTGATTTTGGTTTGTCATGCTGCATGAACCGAGACATAACTTAAGGTTTAACATCTTGTATAAACCTAACCACTTGTGGTTTGATGATGATGATGATGATTTAAACTTGTATGCTGCCTGACCTTCAATGACTTTGGGCACTCACAACAATCAAACAAAGAAATTACATCAAATCAATAAAACATAAAAGGTAAAATAAAGGACAGCAAGTGCAATGACGCGAGGAGTCTCAGTCTCCCTCACCAAGGCCTGGGTGAAGAGCCAGGTCTTCCCAGCTCTCCTAAACAACAGCAGAGTGGGGGCCCTCCAGATCTCAAGAGGAACTTCGTTCCAGAGCAGGTGTTGCTACAGAGAAGGCACACTTCGGGGGTCCTGATAGATGACATTGTTTGAATTGAAGGAGCCCAAAGCACACCAACCCTGCAGGATCGAATCGGCCATGGTTAAAACAACGACAAGAGAAATATATGAACCAAGGAATTATTACAGACATAGGATAAGAAAGCAACAGCCAAAGATGGAATATCAACATTGATTCCATTGAACAATGTATGTGATGCCAGATCATGAAAGAACAAGCATAAGAAAGCACCAGCAAATATCAGCATATACAGTACATAACATTCATGCTGAGTGCAGAACTGGTTCTGTGGTATAGCCCTACCTTATTCCTAGTCTTTGCTTTGACCCAGGTAGCACTGATTAATCTGCCAGAAATGCTTCTTGAAGGAGAGGGGAGCTATTCCTCTCTTCCTCCAGAGGAAGCCTAAAGAGTTCGCTCTTCAGTGATTGATTAATAACTGCAGCTTTTGCCTGTGGCTGTGCCTCTTCCCTCCTACAGGCTCTCATTCTGTAAAGGCTGCAATGAAACCTCGTGCCAAATGCTTGTTCAGAAATGCCACATTCTGTCCTAAAGTGAGCGATGTTGGCAACAAGCTAGAAACATCGTCATTGAAGGAGACAGAAAATAACTTTTCCTCCAACAAGCATTCTAAATATGTTTTCAGTCAGCAAAACATGACTGGCTGACTTAATGCAAAGGCTGGCTGCAAGTCTGAAGGCACTCAGTTGTATAAGCAGGAGCAATGCCATTCAAATCATAGGCAACTCAGGTTTTCTGCCAAGGGGAAAAACAAGAAGCAAAAGATTCCACTATCGCCCCTTCCAGTTTTCTATTTTAACAATTAGAGCTGAAAGTTTTAATCAGCAGTTACTCATGTAGAGCTATAGTTCATTAATCAGTGCAAGTCAGTTTTAATCAATGAAGCTAAGAATTAAGAGCAACTATTTATAATCTGGTTCGCATTTCTTAGCACAAAATGGGGTTTCAAATCAATATATTAACAACTTTCCCTTCAAACAAGGAATGGCAATTTATTTAGTAAATAAAGGTTATCTCAGAAAGATGTTTAAATTGAGATTTACTGTTTTTAGTAAGTCCTAAAAATGCCTGCTCAGATAATGTATTTTGTGTTTTTTAGTTCCATGTATGATAACAGTTCCATCACTTAATTAGATTTGTTGGCCTTTAGAAGGAGATCAGTGGAGTCTATGGCTGTTTCTGCACAATGTGCTAAATCAGATCAGTAACAGCCCTAGCATATCATCTGAACCCAGAAACTCAGTTATTTCCAAGTTACAAGAGAGGCAGTTTTGTCTCCAAATAGCCAAGGGTTATGCTTTGGGTCTGAAGTCAAAACTGTTTCAAAGCAGGAATGGGTCACATGGCACACTGGTCAACATTTCCTTAAAGGAGCTGTGTCTTTATCTGGACTCACAATAGTTGTGCAATCCCAAGAAAATACACCGTTTAGTTAGGAAGATTCCAACAGGGTGCTTCAGATCAGGCATGAGGAGTAACCCTAGCTCAAGGCTGGCTAGGGAATTCTAGGAGTTGAAGTCTACAAACCTTAAACTTGCCAAGGTTGAGAAACACTGCCCTAGCTGGAATAAAGCATTGCTCCTCTACTGTATGTACATCTGGTCCAGTCAGATGAACCAACTAGAGTTGACTTACTATTCAGCTAAACTGTAACAGCTTTATACTTCTCATTGCCATTTTCTACACTTGTCCTGTCTACAGTATCCTTCTCCAGAAGGTTAATAATTCCAGATGTGTCCATATCTTAAGACCGTTATGTTTATTTTCCAACCCTTTTCTTTCCACCGTTCATATGGAGAATCACTAGCTCGCTACAGACAATAATTCTTGTTCTTTCAGTGCCTACTGACACTGCTGGTTTTGTCTATTAATCACCATGATATCAGTGTGTGCACTGATCTACGCTGATGAGATTCTTCACCTATTTAATCAGAATCTGTATTCATCTCCATTCTGCATGGGGCTGGGGCATAGGCTGTCTTATATACTGGTTGGCTCTTTGGGTCCCGTTTGTAAAATTCTAACTTTATTCTCTCCATAAAATATTTTTAATCTTAATTATTTTTGAATTCTAACTGTTTATATACACTTCTACAAAATATATGTCCAGAGTGGCTTACAATTCCATTTCTAAAAAATGGTGGAATCGGGCATAGTTTGTTTCTTCATCCAAGCAGCACTGAAGATAGTCTTGGATGCAATTAAAACAATCATGGCACATTGTAAGATTAATTTGAATGCCAGCATACCATTCTTGCATTCCATCTAAGAATAGATGATATTAAATCAGAACTTGCTGATGGCTTGATTTAGCTTGGTTTACTATCTGACTCTACCCATTGTGGGTGTAAACCATAAACTCAGCCAACTGTGGTCTATTCAAGAAACCTTGACTTAAAAATGACTGGGTTCACTAACATGCTATATCAAAATGTGGTTAGTGTCAGGTTTCCCTTAGGCTAGCTAGAATATGGCTGAAGCTTCCCAGAAACTCAACCTGGCACATCTTGAGTTTAAAATTGGCACCATTTTATCCTGCCCTTTCCTCAGCTTAATGGAAACCCTGCTTAATATTCCCACGCTCTGTGCTAGGTAGTGGCTGGTTATTGATGCTTTCAGAATTCCTGTCCTGGAAAACTCTAGCTCCCAACGTATTTCCCACATTAGTTTGGGGTATTATTAGTCTGCTATGGAAACAGCCTTTATGGTTTTTAAACCAGGATTACTGACCTAGCAAATTGTAGTTTATTCAATAAGCTATGGCTAAATAAGCCTTGACTTTGGGTGATGTCTGACCCAGGTCAATGTGTCAACTCAGCCATTGTCAGTGAATGTAAATGTATGGCTAAAGCATCCACCATTTTCTCCCACTACCACTATATACCACTTTGACTGATGAAGAGTTATTGAGAACATAAAACTTGCTCAGTGATTCTGGGCCTAATGAAATAATTATTTTAAAATGGACAAAGAAAATTATTTCTAAAAACAAGACTGAACAATAGACAGTCTATAGCAGGGGTGGGCAATGTCAGGCCCGCGGGCCGTATAAGGCCTGCGGGGCTCCTGCCTAAGGCCTGCGGGGCTCCCGCCTCCAAAGCCCGCCCCTTCCACACGATTGGCTCCCACCCACAAAACCCACCCCCCAGTGCTTGTGATTGGCTCCCACCTGCAAACTCCGGCCCCCAGTCCGCAGAAATCCCAGAAACCCCTCCCCCCACCCCCAGGTCCCCGGTTATAAATATCCAAATGGCCCTTGGCAGAAAAAAGGTTCCCCACCCCTGGTCTATAGCAATCTAAGACGATCACTTTGTATATTTAAGAAAATATGTGCTGGAATCCCACTGTTTGGTCTAGTGGTTAAGGTGCTGGGCTAGAAACTAGGAGATTGAGAGTTCTAGTCCCACCTTAGGCATGAAAGCCGGCTGGGTGACCTTGGGTCAGTCACTCTCTCTCAGCCCAACTCACCTCACAGGGTTGTTGTGGGGAAAATAGGAGGAGGAAGGAGTATTAGGTATGTTCGCCACCTTGAGTTATTTATAAGAATAATAAAGGCGGGATAAAAATTATAAATAAATAAATAAAATAGACAATCTATAGCATAGCTTTCCAAACTCTGTGTTGTGACACTTTAGTGTGTCACAACACACAGTTTGGTGTGTCGCAACACAACCCAGAAGCAGCGGCGGGGGCGTGCATGGCAGCAGTGTGGTGGTGGCAGCAGCGATGATGGCAGCGGCACGCCATCAGCGTTTCCGCGTTTTAGTGGAGGCTGCCACTGCCACTGCCGCCATGCACACCGCCGCTGCACCCCCCCGCGCCACCGCCACTGCCGCCGTTGGTGTGTCACCAATGGCAGCACTTTGGAAAGCACTGGTCTATAGCAATCTAAGATGATCACTTTGTATATTTAAGAAAATATGTACTGAAATCCCACTGTTTCTGCCACAACTTAATTGTTAGTTTTTCAGGGTATCAGTTTTGCTTGAAATGATCTACATGGCCTCTTTTCTGAAAAGTGCTATATGAATGCTCAACTACCCATCCCAATAATGAAACTGAAGGAAGTCTTATTAGAATAGTTCCTGTATTCATTTGTGCTCTGCATGGTACATATTTATTGCTGCCTTTTATACTGCTTGAACTCTTTAATTTATTTATTTATTTATTTATTTATTTATTTATTTATTTATCATATTTATACCCCGCCTATCCCCTCCCTAACAGAGGGCTCTAGGCAGCTTACATACATTGCATTTCATATATTTATACATTCATATATTAACAACATTTTTACCGTGCGCTAAGGGAAGGGGTAAGGGAACCGACTCTTTTTCTGTGGGTATTGGACTACATGTCCCAGAATACCTTGCTTCAGAGTCGGCTGCTGACGTCCTGGATGTTGCTGTTCGGGATCTGTCATCTCCGCCGCCATTCACAAGATCTTCTTTGTTCCGGTGGGCGACCCCCGACAGGACGCCAGCAATTTCTCCCACTTAAGGTGGTACCCATTTATCTACTTGCATTAGTTTTCGAACTGTTGGGTTGACAGGAGCTGGGACAAGTGACGAGAGCTCACCTCGTCACGCGGGGAATCGAACTGCCGACCTTCTGATCGGCAGTCTTACAGCTTCAGCAGTTTAACCCGCTGAGCCACCGCGTCCCTTATTAACTCTTGGCCTTGCTCTGTGAGACTGTTCCCTCTACCCACCCAGCCACCCACCATCTTCTTCCCATGAGCAGGATTAATCTATCTAATAATGTAGGAGGTACTCACAGGGTTCCACTGACAAAATTGGCTCAAACACATCAGGTCTGATGCTATCATGAGGTCTCACAAAACCATGATGTATTTCAAGAAAATGCATGTGTGTATGCAACAGTAAATATTTATGTTATAAGCAGATTCATATTAAACTTACTGAAATATCAGTTTGTCCTCTTAGATCAGTGACAGAGTCCCCTTGTTCTGCATTGGGCTGAAACACCTGTCCCATGAGACCTCGGGTGACAGCCCGCCCCTTCTACAAAACCTACCTCCTACTAATTCCCAGCCTCACTGAGCCTGCTGGAGACATCTAGGCTGGAGTTTGCATCAGACCCTTCCTTACTGAGCTGGTATACCTGGCCCACATCATTGTGTCTGGAAATGATATACAGTAAATAAAGCAAATTTCCTCGTTATGTGAAGGAGAACAGAAGGAGATATGGCTCCCCATCTTCTCCTTCACTGAGAAACAGAGGAAATTGACATCTGCGAATTGAGTTCAAATGGCATTATGGAATCGTATTGTTAAACCCTCTCTATCATCATCTTTCTCCACACTCCAGGTCTAGTGGAGCCCTGGATCCAATTTGTTTACGCTGTCTTAGAGTCATCTTCAGAAAAGGTACGGGAACTGACCATTCCAAATTTCAGTACAGACTCTATTCTGGAGGGTGGGAGGCAGACCTGAAACTGTGAAAATGGATTTGCTTGCATTTTATGTTCCAGAGCTTAAAAATTGCTTTGTGCTCTGTTTTATTAGTTATATTTGATTCTCATTGTTATTTTTTAGAAATATAATGTTCTTATTCTTACAGCAACTGAGCTTGAAAACTACACACAGTAAGCAAATTTAGCGTTCAAATACATTAGCTTGGATTCTATCCCATGGTGCAATTTTGCAAATGTGTTTCAGATCTCACTAAATATAAAATCCTGTCTAGATGTACCAAATACCTAGATCAGGGCTTTCCAAAGTTTTTCCCACAGTGACACACCAACCGGTGTTGGTGTGTCGCCGCGGGAAAACCCGGAAGTGCCGTCCTTGCGGCAGCGCACAAAAACCCGGAAGCGCTGCTGCCGCTTTCAGGTTTTGCGCGCTGCAGTTGGTGTGTCGCCGCGGGAAAACCCGGAAGCGCTGATGATGATCAGCGCTTCCGGGTTGTGTGGCGACACACCAGACTGTGTGTGGCAACACACTTTTGTGTTGCGACACACAGTTTGGAAAGCTCTGACCTAGATAATCAGCCGGCAGCTAAATATAAAACACTGGTGCTTTGCATACCCTGGCATGAATCCTCAGGCACAAAAGTGTATAGCACACAACTTAATTTGCCTTGAGAAACTTTCTGTGAATAAGGGAGAAGATCACTGCTGAGATTGCTGCATTAAACTCCACACCTGTTAGCAGTGACCTTTCAACTCAGTGATTCTGGGCTATCTGCATATTTTTCAATGAATCGCTTTAGTTGAAAGAAGCATGCCTGCAGTCAATTTTCACTACAATGTATAAAGCAATTCCATTTAAAACATTTGGTGGAATAAAAACCTTTTAAGCTACAGCCCACCAGAATGGTCTCCTTTATCTGGGAGTAAATTAGGTTGTAATCAGTCGGGCTTATTGCTAAGCAGATATGCATTGAATTGCTCTGTTAGTCATAACCAAAATACATCAGTGGATTGTGTGCAGAAAACTTGTCTGCAGTGAAGGAATATTATATGTGGCACCACTGTCAAGAACGCTCTGTTCTTAGTACCTGATAGCTTATCGCATAAGGAAGAGCATGCTTACTTAGAAGAATAAATCTCATCACCCCATTCACACAACACATTTAATTGAATTACAGAGGGGATCACCAGTCATGTAAACATCCTAATCCAAATAATTGACACAATGAACTAAAACTGAGATAGCTTCAGCCTAAAGTAACCCGTTCTAGTTAGCTATGTCATGCAAGTAGTTCAGGCACTCACACACCTCCCATCTTCTAGGACACAGAGAAAGGGTTCCTAGTGTACTGAAATGTGATCCTGGTCAGTGACAACAAGGGGGAAACAATAGCTTGTGAGGCAGGAAATGACTCCCTCTCCCCAAAAAGATCAGAAGCAAGGGAGTGTGATTTTCTTCAAGGAAAAACAAGGAAGGACTGTAAAGAATACTGGAATCTCTATTGCAAATAAACTATGTTCATGCTGTTTAATAGAACGTTCCAAGCCAGTTTATACAGAATAACTATTGGGTCAGTAGTTGGAACAAATCTTGCAGTTTTGAAGATTCCTGCCTTTACAGAGAATTTCCATCTGAATCCTGAAGCCCTCCCTGTTGGGTTTTGATTTTAGTAAGTCTCCTGGATAGTCTGATCAGAAGCAGAGCAATTGTTCAAGTATTTTGCCTTTGCTGCTGTTGCTGCAAATAATGATGACTATTTCTTGTTTTAAGAAAAGGTAATAAAATATTATTTTGAACTTTGGTGTTGGAGAAGACTCCTGGAAATACCATGAGCAGCCAAGAGAACAAACAAATGGATCATCAAACAAATTAACCCAGCGGTCTCACTCAAGCCACAAATTACCATGCTCAAATGATCCTACTTCAGACACATTATGTGAAGACCTAGCTCTCTGGAGAAGGCTCTAAATGCTGGGAAAGGTGCAAGGAAAGAGAAGAAGAGGATGACCAGCAGCAAGGTGGATAGACTCAGTTTAGTAGTGAGACTCAGTTTAGTAGTGATGGGTGCACCACTGGAAGACCTGAAGGGCCAGATTGGGGACAGATCGTCATGGAGAAAATCTATCTATGTGGTCACTAAGAGTCAACACTGACTTGATGACATATAATCAATCATAATCAATGAACTATTGTGCCCAAGAGAAATCTGAATTGTGAGAAGGAAAAAGAAAATGATGAAAGGTACAGAAAAAGTAATCCTAGATGGGGTGGCCCATGAAAAATATTCATGGTTAGGTAATACTTTGTAGACTACTTTTCTTCAGGCACAATGTTATTTATTTATTTATAAATTAATAAATAAATGGTAATTTTAAACAAAACCTCAAGTCAGCCTTCTTTCATATGGTTGCCATGTTGGTCAGGGATTATGGGAGCAATCTAGGTCAGGAACTTTGGCCTAAATTTGGGGTGTGAGGCCTCCACTCAGGACATTAAATCTGCAAAGAAAGAAAACTATATGCAACCAGGGTGTCGTCCTCCTTATTTCCCCTTCTATTTCTGACCTTCAGGCGATTATTGTCATCACCTCTATATTTTCAAAATAGTTTCATCCATTTCTAAAAGGGAGATTACCAGCAGACTGTAAAGTTTTGCAAAAATGCAAAGTAGACTTGGAGGGAAAAAATAAAGAGGGGAGGAACACCTCCAAACATGCCATCATGTTCAATGGGCATGGACTGAGTGTTGCAAAGAAAATTTGAAAAAAGAGTGTAGGAGCAGAACTCCATTTCTGGAAACTTAGAAACAAATAGGAAACATTGCAACAGAAAGTGAAGATATTTAGCATTCGTCAGCACAGCAAAGGATGAAAAAAACACTTCACAGTGCTGTAGTCTAATTATGTAATATTCCTAGTATTTGTCTTTGTCCAGCTGTGACACCACTTAGCTGACCTTGATTGATCTAAACAAGAAATTAAACAGGGTCACACCCAGCTAGTACTTGGGTGGGAGAACACCAAGGAAATCCCAGGGCTCCAGGCTAAAGTTAAAAATGGAAAAAATATCCCAGAAGAAGACAACAGCAAAGCATTTCCATATTGTTGCTAAGAAAATTACATGGCCTGTCCATGAAGACATCAGGAGTCAAGCTCAGTCCAAAAGAGATTTAACTGATACAACAGTGTAATATGTACGTAAATACAGTCACAAACAATTGAGTAAAAATGAACATCTTTTATACCTAGAACACTTCAGATCTGACCTAATCAATCTTCCCTGGCAGTACAATAAGCAAGAATATTGTATATATCTGCAGATAATATATGAGGGAAATTGAATGGACAACAACAAAATATTAGAAAATATAAATGATTTCCAGAATCAAGATAGGCATAATACTTGTGATTTTATAATTCCATTAAAGAAAAAGACACATGCACAGACTGGAACAAAATCCAGAAGTCCATAAACAGATGTTTTCATAATATCTATTCTATTCAACAATACCTGTCCCACAACTGTGGGAATAACAACCAGTGCATGTGTGTATGTTACATTTAAGTGTGTGTGTGTGTGTGTGTGTGTGTTACACTTAACACAACCCCAAAATAATTTTGGAACACATATATTTTGTAGCTTCTGTTTGCATTGGTTCAAAAGAGGCAAGGTTACTGGTCTTACTGAGGAATTGATTGTGTGGTTTGACCCCCAATATAATAACTAAAAATATATCTTCTAAGGCTACCACAGCTTAATTTCTGTTGGCTATGTTAGATATTCTAACATAATGTTCTTATACATCTTTACATCTGGAATTGTGAACAGAAGCACTTGAAATTGCAAAATTTTGTTGCACAGCACTCTTGTAGACACCAAACCTGTTCATGCATACAGTATATGCAAATTTTATTGAAATAAAAACATTTAATTTTAGTTAGTTAGTCGGGATTCCAATTCTCCAGAATATAAGGAAAGATTTCCACATTCTTCCATGCACAGAAATCTTCATCACTACATACAACTAACCGAGCTACCCAATGATGTAGCTCAAGATTCTAATCCATTATTAAGAACAATGCTGAATTATTAGACTATTTAATCAAAAGGAGAACCCTTCTCTAGAGATCACTTTGCTAGCTTCATTTTCATTTATGCTCTAAGAGTTGGAGCTGCTTGAACCCACCCCCTGCTCTTTTAATAAATGAGTTGGCAGAGAGGACTCTAATTGTTAAGCTGATAATCTTTTGCCTGCAGGGGTGAAAAAAATATGCAGAGGCTTATCAATGCTCCCCCTCAGAAAACAAAACAAAACCGGCTGTCCTATGTTTATGATCTAGTAATGGGAAAATAACTTATACAAGCATAAAACTATTTTCCCCTGATTTATTTTAGTTTTTTTAGTATGTATCTGTTATTGTATTAAATTATATAAATGCTAATACCTGGGAAATGCATTATTATGAAAAGTCATGTTTAGCTTTGTTAGGAATTGTTTAACAACAATGGTTGTTGGTGGTGAAAACTCTATACAATTCCAGCAATTTAAAAATGTATTTCAGTTGTCTGTGTAAGCAGCTGTTTCCAGGTGAGTCTATAATTGACCTCTAATTGATGCAAAATAAAAAAAAGTTGGAAGAATATGTCAATATTTCAAGATATCTGAAATTCTAAAATGATCCTAGGGGAAAATGGTTGACTGAGTTTCTTCCAAGCTTATTTCAAATTGCCTCAACCCACATTAAGAAATTTTTGGTGAGCAAATGACGAAGAAGAAAGATTTTCCCTACCAAGCCAGTTCAAGGAAAATATCAACAGATTATATCAGATCTATGACCCGCCGGAACGCAGCCCCCAGGGAAGAGCGGGAGGACGAGCCCGGGCCGCCTCTCGGGATGGGGTGCCCAGCCCGGCTGCGCTCTCTCGGCATCTCGGGCACGGGCAGGCAGGGGAGCGCGCCCGCCCGCCAGCTTTCATCTGCTGGCGCCCCGCAGCAACGGTTCCCTCGGCGCGTCGCTCTCTTGGACGGGACGGGCGGGCGGCCCTCTCCCCGGGGTCCGAGTAAGCCGCGACGGGCGGGCGGCGAGCGAAGCGTCGCCCCGCCTCCTCCTGCCATTGCCTCGCGCCCTCCGCGCCCACGGCTCCTCTGTTCCTTTCCTCCTAGCCGCTAGAGCCACACTCAAGGGGCCAAAGAGCCGCATGCGGCTCGCGAGCCGCGGTTTGCCGACCCCTGGTCTAGGGTGGCAAAAAATGGCTGCAGTTCAGGAAAGCTTATGCCTTTTAATAAAATTTGTTAGTCAGAAAAGAGGCTACCTGACTCCTGATTATCTGCTGTAATGTCTAATTCCTCAAAGACTTCCCTACTTGGCTGTCTGAAAGGGAAAAAAAACTGTTGTGAATAGTTGTACTACATCTATATATTTGCAAACCCTGAGGGGAATTCCCAAACTATTCCGGCTTCTTAGTTTGAACATTTGCAATTCCTACTGGAGTGTGGGGGTGGAGAGGGGAATCTCCATAAGTCTGAAGACAGAATTTCCAGCAGGTGCAAGCAGCTAGTTGACCTTGGCTGATCTTAGAAGCTAAGCAGAATTGGCCCTGCTCAGTAGTTGGATGAGGAATTCCGGGACTGTTAGGTAGATTGGGAAATTGAAAAAAAACATCTCAGAAGACAATGGCAAATCACTTCCATAATGCTGCCAAAAACCTGCATGGATGCAGCCTGCAGAAGTCAAGCTTGATTTGAGGGCATGTTTGCTTTTTCTAATCCAGTTAGCAAAAAGAAAAAGTCTTGTGACCGTCAAATTTATTACAGCATAAGTCTTTTGTCAGCTCAGATCCATTTCAGCTACAAGGAACATTCTCCAGAGAGAAGAGTAAATATATCCCCACTGTTTGTGGGGAGGGAGTGCAGACAGAACATCTCTCTATTGAGTTGCACAAATGTTTATTGTTTGTGATAAAAATGATATGGCTCAGGTATCCGAGTTAATTGCTGAGATAATGAAAGCCCCCTGTTCTAGTCTCACAAAAGTCTGTAAAGAGGAGCCGAGGTGCAGAACAGAGCAAAAAAGAAAGAAACAGAAGGGAAAAAAAATAATAAAGGACAGCCATGAAGGAGGTCACAGAAAACCTCCTGAGATAGAGGCAAAGGCAGAGATAAGGGGCAGTGCTCAGAGAGACTAAGCTGTGTAGAAAGTAACAAAGGAGGAAAAACACACAGCACCGAGCTTCTCCACTTCTTTCCCGCCTCTTAATCATTCTTCCACTCTGGGGTAGGTGAGCAGGAGGGATGGGGCTTAGAATAGGAGAGCTGGGGACATTCCTAGCCACTGCCCAACTGCCTCTCCCAGTCTGGGCAATTTTGATCTGGCCCATTTTTGAACTGGCTTTCTTTTGCCAGCATCTCCCCACCTACCATTCCTGGGCCTGTTCTATTCAGTTTTCAGAGACTTATGCTGCTGACACACAAAGAGAGGGCTACACACCCACCCTTTAAACTGGGTGAGAAAGAATTTAAAAAGGGGCAGAAGTTGAGGAGCAGAGATAGGTATGGGCTAAGAGAGGCATCAATCATCTGTAAATCGCCCAAAGTTGCTGGGAGTTGGGCTGCTTATAAATTTAATAAATCATCATTATCATCCTCATCATCCTTGGGCAAAATGTGGCCCAAGTGGCTTTAGAAACAAACACTAGGGTGCAATCTGTAGCTTGAATCATGTCAACTGGATTTCTATTTTCTCAGTGGAAACGTTTCGCTCCTTATCCAAGGAGCTTCTTCAGTCTGAGCAAAGTTGGTAAGGGAATCCTAAATATGTTCCTAGGTAGCTGTGTGACCTTACACCTGGGGTCATGGTTATATTGAGATGTTATTTTAAGTCCTTTTATTATCTAAAGGAGGAAGCTCCTTGGATAAGGAGCGAAACGTTTCCACTAAGAAAATAGAAATCCAGTTGACATGATTCAAGCTACAGACAATTCCACCTGGATGACTGAGAACCTTCATAGACTAGGGTGCAATGTGCCAGACCCTCCACCCACCCACCCCCACACAATTTCTGTATCTGGAGTACTTCTCTTACGTGAGTAGAAATACAAGTGCAACTTTTAGAACTAAGTCATACAAAGGCGACCTCGTACCCTACAGATGTTTAGCATATAGAAGACAGACGGAGGAATGGAATAAAGCAAGACCTTTTCTTCTCTTTGAGGGCTGGAACACTTCAATGTGACTTCATTTTACTTCCAGAAAAAGAGGAAAGATGACACAAACAAGCAAAATATCTCTCTCTCTCTCTCTCTCTCTCTCTCTCTCTCTCTCTCTCTCTCTCTCTCTCTCTCTCTCTCTCTCTCTCTCTCTCGCATGCACACATAACCACACTCAAGCACTGCATCTCCTGGTTTCATGAACCTTATTCAGATGACAAAGTTGCCTGTAGCTCTTGTTTTCTTTTAAAATCCAAGTGGCATGGCAGGAATGTTCTGTTCTACTACAAGAGACAATTGAGTTGAGAGAGAAGTAATGACAATGAGGATTGTTGAGAGATATATGGTGCTAGTACTGTACCATCCACAGCACTAAAAAACACATTCTTTTTTAGGATGTGAAATAGGATAGATTTGTAAGACTAGTACAATTATAAATTAATTCTGAAATGATGGTTGGGATCACACATTACACTAAACCATATTTTAACCATAAAGTGTTGAATAAGTCACAAAAAACTACATGTTGGCTTAATAGTGCACTATGTGAACCTAGGCCCCTTTTTTTTGCCAAATATTATTTTCTTAATTGAATGAAGGTCCATTAAGTTATTTAACAGAGAGAGAGACACATATGGTATACATTCATAAGGACAGCTGGCTTGGTTCTTTGAGGAAGAAGGAAGAATTCTTCATCTTCTTGAGGAAGAATTAGATATCTTCAAGGGAGATACCAAAATAGTTGAAGGAGTAAATTCAGAATGTCAGGAATGTTCTGTTCTTCTACAAGAGATGATTGGTAAAGATTCTTACAAAGTCTACAACAGGCAATAGATATCAGGATTCCCTTCAGACACTCCTTAGAAAGATAATTTGCTGAGCAGACCCTTTAAGCAAACTCAGGCAATATAATAAAAGTTGGCACCATTAATCATCAAAATCCTTGACTTTGCAGAGAACATGTGTTTTAGAAGTGTTACATTCAAATTCAAAGAGAGCTATTAAGTTTTAGATTAGTTTAAAACAAAAGGTGACATTTCAATCACTTCCCTTTTCTATGGATTATGGAAACTGAAATCCGACACTCCGGAACAGCAGCAGGCTGAGGAAGGCACATTTTCTACATCTTGATTAAAATTCTGTAGGGCCACTGGGGTCCAGTTTAAAATCTGTTGAGTGTGGGTTTGATCCAAGCACCACCCAATAGGCATCATTCTTCCATAGGGCCAGCCTTAGAACATGGTGGCATGGCTCATTCCATATCTGAACATGACCAAACTGATGGGTGAATCCTATTTAACGGTGGTGGTGGGACAATGTATGCCATAGAATCTGTAAATCACACGTTAGTCTAAGGCAGTGCTTTCCAATTTCCTGCCGTTGGCGACACACCAACAACAGCAGTGGCGGTGGCGCAGCAGCGGCATGCACAGTGTTGGTGTGGCGGTGCGCACAGCGGCGGCGTGCATGGTGGCGGCGGCTGCAGCCTCGTGTTTTCCGCTAAAACCCGGAAGCGCTGATGGTGCGCCGCTGCCGTCACCGTGCGCGCCTCCACAGGGGCGGCAGCAACGCACCATCACCACTTCCGGGTTTTGTCGCGACACACAGTTTGGAAAGGTATGGTCTAAGGCATGCCAGGCAGGGCATTATGGCATGGCTAACCCTGTCCTCCAGCATCCCAATGCCATTCCCTGTCTCCTAGATCTACTGCT
Source organism: Charina bottae (assembly GCA_023362775.1). Classification (NCBI taxonomy): domain Eukaryota; kingdom Metazoa; phylum Chordata; class Lepidosauria; order Squamata; family Charinaidae; genus Charina; species Charina bottae. The sequence goes on along the minus strand of JALMGJ010000030.1, from coordinate 2,271,020 downwards.
TCAGACAATCAGCTCATTCTGTCTATGGCAGGATCAGTGCTGTCTATAAAACAAGGCAAATTAATGCAGAGGATCATTAAGAGAAAACTCCCACTTCCCACTCTTTTCCAATCAGGGAATAATAAACTGAAAAACATTTTGAATATGGTTAACACTGTTTGCATAAGAACTAATGCAAGTATCTTTTAAATATTAGGTAACTAGAAATAACATATTTTTGTTACACAATCAAGTGCCAAGTAGTTGTCAAGAATTTGTTGTGCATTCAGAATTGTAAATATATTTGCTTGGAAGAAAACCAGATTGATTTCATTCTCAAGCATATTTATTAATGCCTGAGCAAATCAATTTGGGGCATACAGAGGTGAAATCAATATTTATGCAGCCTACATTAAGAAAACAGAGAGATGCTTTCAACCAGCAGAGAAGCTTAGCATTATTATTTCCCTGTGACTCATTTCCATGTCTTGGACGTGGTTCATTTATAACACTGAAGCCATTTACTCATTGTAGGTTATATAGGACAATGCTGCTGACATACAGCCAGAGAAAATAGATGAAGTGTTGAAGTACCAACTGCTAAACCACTGCTTCTGTAGCAATACTCCATTGACCAGCGGCCAGGCATTTCTTTTGGCAAAGGGATGAAAACTTTTGAATCAGGTTAATAAAGTAGATCACGATTCTGAACCCATTCCAGGTTATATTGCAGATCCCAATTTGTCCATTTTCTACATGGTGTAAATAAGATTTCCTGGACCAAGAGCATTTCATTATGTTGGTTTCTCATTCCTTACATATCCTATCAAGACATCAATTTGGACTTGGCACTACTGCAGCCTTAAATCCCAGTAGTGCAGGGTGGAGAATCCTGTGGCCCTCCAAATATTGTGGGAACTAAACCCCATCAGTCCCAGCTAGCCCGTAGTCAGAGATGGAGTCCAAGAACATTTGGAGAACTACAAAGAATTCCCCACGGTGGTGACTCTGGACATGCAAAGTAGTTGGAGTTTGCACAGAACAGAGGTAAGAAAAGAAAACAAGAGACTAGGGAACAATACAATTTAAACTGAGAATGGAGGATAAGTAGAGGAGCAAAAGTAGTTAGGAGCTTAGGACCTGAGGTATTGGCTCATGATTGTAGGTAGATGGCATTTTTCATCCTTTACAGCTTTTGAAATGCACTTGCAATTCATGCCTTCCAAATGGTGGAGGACCCCAGGGGAATGTTTTCTGTATAATTTCTCACATTCATAATTTTTTCCCCAGTCTTTTCAGAAAAGGTGTGATTGTCTCCAGGCAGAAATCAAAGGTTTTGCTCTTTATGGTAATGTGTGGGAGGCATTCCTGGGAGAACAGATAGGCACCCGAGGGTTGCCACATCATAATCAGGAAACAAACCTAAGCACTCCAGGGCATGAGCCCAGGCAGTGCAGAACTTCCCAGGAATCTTCTCCCTAGTCCAATCATACATGCTTTTCTTCACAAGCTGTACTGCACTGAATTCTGCTTGTCTTGCCAGTTGAGAGATGAAGCTCCATGCCAGAATTTACAGGAGGACTACAGCAACTATCTGTCTCACTGCACTAGGAGTTTTTAAAAAGTAATCATATTGGCATTCAGGTTACAAGATAGCAACCCAGTCTCTAGTAAAGGGATACTCTAGTTAGCTTAATTTACAGCTATTATTCAAGAAAAGTGTTGTCGGTTTATTACCCCGCCATCCTCAAACCCTGGTTCCTGTTGGCTTATTCACATGATATGCTCCTCATGGTGAACTCTGTATGACACATCGAACCATAAAGTAACCATATGGCCTGAATTTCCAAAACTCACAGAAAGTTGGCTAAAACGTGGTTGGCTAGTTGTGATTCAAACAAACACAATCTTTGTGCTGTGTTTAAGACTGTGCAGGCAAGAATTGTTGCACCATTGATGTCTGAAGCTACTCTGGAAGCCTTTTTGGCTAAAAAGTAAGGTAACATTACAAGAGCCAGTTTGCTCTAATGGTTAAGGCAACAGGCTAGAAACCAGAAGTCTGTGAGTTCTAGTCCCGCCTGAGGCATGAAAGCCGGCTGGGTGACCTTGGGCCAGTCACTCTCCCTCAGCCCAACTCACCTCACAGGGTTGCTGTTGTGGGGAAAATAGGAGGAGGAAGGAGTATTAAGTATGTTAGCCGCCTTGAGTTATTTATAAAAATAATAAAGGCGGGATAGAAAATAAATAATAAATAAATAAATAAATAAACATTATTTAAACAAAAACATAATACTTCTGTTTAACACCCTCAAAACAAGATGAAAGAAACTGAGGTATATCCTATCAGTTGCCTCTTTGCTCCTTTTCTACCAGTGCTGAGTCTGCTTTTGACCCGATATCCTGCATTTGGCTTGAGATCCAAGATGGATCTTTTCACTATCTGCTAAGACTAATTTTATTTGAGAACTTCTGTGCCAGCTGCTTTAATGGTGGCCACACAAGTTTGCCATCATGGTTTCCATCTCTTGAAAAAGGCAAAGAGGAGTGTAACAGACTAACAAGGCCCCTGGATAGACAACTTCCTCAGCTCCAGATACTTCCTCCCTTGGATGTCTCAGGTCCACAAACTGAAAGTCTTTTGATGTGTTAAGCTTCTCAGAGTTAGAGCAACATCCCTCATAATCAACATCTTTTTCACCTAAAAGGTTTAATCCAAAAGGTGAGAAGAGTATCTTCCTTGCTAGCTGCCTTCATTTAATTTGCTAAATCTCTTGAACTGGGGTGCCTCCTGTCCAAACATGAAATAGACATAAGATATTCTGTCTTGCAAGGTGGGAGACAGAGGTTAAATCATTCTGTTTGTAAGTAAATCTCTGATATGATTGCTATTCCTACCTGCTGTCTGTCAGTTATTATGTTAGAAACTATCAGTTATTATATAGTGGTAGAAGTGAGGAAAAGTGTTCCCAACATAGCTGCTTTTTAACATTTTATTTCAACTGTGACTTTATAGAAAGCTGCCTGGACAGTGAAAAAGAACAAGAGAAAGAAGATAGATTACTTCAAATTATTATTTGAGGTGGCTATTAAGAGTACCATGAGCTGTATGAACCACCAAGCAATCAGTCTTGGAAGAAATAAACACTGACTGCTCCCTTGAGCAATGATTAGCAAGCAGAAACTTGCATATTTTGGACATGACCTGCAAATGGATGATCCAGGAGAAGCAATGACTGCTTGGCAAGGTTGAGGAAATACAAGAAGGAAAAGAAAATGGATAAGGTGGGTGAATGGGATCAGGGATATCACTGAAATGCCCCTTGAAGTGCTGCAGATTGTCTCCAGGACAGGTAAAAGCGGAGGAATCTATGTCACCACCAGGAGTCAGCACCTAACTGATGACAGACAAAGAGTTCAGTCTAGCACAGTCTTTCTCAACATTTTGACCCTGGAGGAATCCTTGAAATATTTTTCAGGCCTGGGGGAACCCCTGCACATTCAGGCTCAAGTATAGGCCAGACGTTACGAAATTATTATATTTGTTTCATGTGTAGGCTTGTATATATGCATTAACAGTGTTCTTAAACTCAAAATAAAGAATGAAACGTACCTCTTTAATGTGAAATTGCCCAAATTTGAAATAATTTTTAAAATAAATTGAGATCTCCCAGGGAACTCCTTATGACCTCTCACGGAACCCTAGGAATCCATGGAACCCTGGTTGAGAAACTCTGGTCTAACAAGTAAGCATTCGATGTAAAGCTCCACTATAAATTGCTCCATTCCTGCTTAAAAAGAAAAGTCTATTGCTTTTTCCTTCCTTTTGAGCATCTGAAAATACTTTGTCCTGAGTCTAGTGCCTCCTGAGGAAGAAAATCTCTATCTAGTGTCTACTGTTTTGTACAAACTGAATTCAACTGTAGGGCATTTCCTTAGCATGAAGTTTCAATCTCCAGTATTTCCAGCTAGGTCAGACTCTGGTCTGAAGTCCTGGAGAGCATTGGCCAATTGGTATAGATAGCACTCAGCTGCATGGGCCAGTCCTCAGACTATTGAAAGCAATTTCCTTATGTTTCACATCACTGATCAAAAGTTCATCCATTAAAAATAAGGGCATCTGAGAGGGATGGATTCTATATAACAAAACCTGAGGTTGGTGAAGATACTAGTTTAAGCTAGAATTCTCTGCCTCGATCTGGTTTCAAGGTGAAAAGTGGTGGGTTGTAGGGGTTTTTTTTGTATAATGGAACTTTCACTTACACAACCACACCTCTCCAACTTACAATCCAAAGTCCTTTGGTATAGTCCACAGTCAGTCTTATGATCTTTAAATGTACTATGCCCCTGACAACTTTCTTGTGGGAAAAGGCTGAAGTATTGTATTCTTGCATATAAATGAGAGATGCACAGAACTGAATACAGCAGAAAGTTCTGCATAATTCAGTTCCTAATCTTATTTTCTTTTATTCACCTGAGAGCACTTTAATGCAATTGTTGGTCCAGGTGGGGTGTCAGAAACCATGAGGTAGAAGAATAATTTAATACTATGCCAATACTGTCAAAGTGCTTAAAGCCGGCTATGGCCCCTTTTTAAAACAAGGTTGGAAAAGAGAGTAAGATACTTAAAGAAAAGCAACATCCATCTGAATGAATTATTGTTCTTGGGTGACCCAACTACAGTTTCATATTGGGCATAATTTCTCCCAGATATTAACAATCTGTGGAGTTAAAATGACATGAGTAATAATAAAAGAATTTGGTTCAAATCCAAATTCCATTCCCCTCAGAGTTGCTCTGTTCCTTCTGAAATAATTCACCCAACTGGAGAAATAGAAGGAAAATAAATGGAATTCAACATGATTCAGATCTTCACTGACGGTTAGCTCTCTTCCTCGAAGGTGGCCGGCAGCTGTGCAAAAGAAAAAAACGGTTTGGACCCCCGACAGTGTAACCTCCTTCTCCAGTGCCAGAAGCGTATCCAGGATGGGCCGGTTTGTGAAGGAATTATGGAAACAGCTGTTAAGACCTCGGGCAAAATAATTCAAATTTTCTAGGGAATTCCAACAATCTTTCTCAAGATTCTTTGCAGCTAGAATTATGGCTCCTTTACAAGAGGGGAGCAAAAGATATGGAGAATGCACACCAGCTGTGGTGGAAGGCAGAGCAGAAATCCCTCCCTATCCTAGAACTTAACGCTGCTCTTTGCTCTCAGAGCTGACCCAAACATGAAGCAGTCTTGCAGACACAGGCAGCAAATTTTAGGGTGGGTGTGTAATTAACAGCATTTTTTTCTTCCAAATCTCCCAGCTGTTCCCTTCTGTTTTAAACAGAGCTGTGCATCTTATGAGGCCAGTTCTGCATCCTGTAAGATAGAGTAGCATCCGTAGAAACGTTTAGAAGATGCTATCCCATAATAAATGTTAAAGATTTAACTACTAGCACAGAGATTTCTTCACATGATGGGAGGCGGGAGCTGTCATAACTTTTGTTTCAGGCAGCAAAATGCCTTGAATCAACCTGTTTTGTTCTTGAAGAATATGCAACAGTGTTCATACAATCCTAGATTAGATCCAGACTTGCTACAATTTTTATGTTTATCTCCCCAGAACTGAGTCTAATAAATTCAAGAGGGTATAATTTCAGGTTAATCTAGTATATATTTGCAGTCTTAGTTATTTCTCATTAAAATCACTACACTTAAATACAGTCAAATTACTAATCCCATTCTTTGTGTACAGTAAACACTGTTGAATTAAATAGAACTAACCCTCAGACAAACATGTATGCAACCACAGTTTGTCTCACATATGACCCCCACCTGGGAGTCATCCGTGACATGGCGCCAGCCAAAGAACACTCAACAAACAAAAGCAATAGCCGACATATGCACAGGAAGAGAAAGATGGCATTTCAGCACCTCGGACTTTCAAACGCACCAATAGAGGTGCAAGATGAGCAGAGCTGCTAATTAAAGGGATTTACTGGAAGGGAGGGAAGAGAATGTATATATGCTGATTCTTGTAAAACTGAAATCACTTGGATCATTGAAGTGCTTGAAGTCACTGATACAATAAAGATTCCTAACGATTCCAATGTGTCTCGTGTGTGGGGTGCTGATTGCAGTCTAGGACCATCACAGAATGATCCAAGTCAAAATGACGAGCTCAACTGAAAGCAGCCAGCTTTTCAAAGGGAGCTCACAGATGGGGGAACTGGAAGCCAACAGCAACGTCGTAACCCTGACGGGAGAGACCAGCGGAGCAGGTATCTAGACCCCCCAATTTCCCAGCAGCGTGGCTACCCCAAATACCTGGGGAAGTATACCCCAGGGACAATGGACGATGGAGTACGATCCCCACTGGGCTCGCCACATCGGCGGAGACAGAGAATGGGGACCGACTATTGCAATGCCCAGATTGGAAGCCCTGACTTCGGGAAGTCAGTGGAGGAGCGCAAGATGAATGCGAAATTGAAGCGGATGGAGGAACGAATGGACAGCCTACAAGGAATGTTGGAGAGACTAGACCCACCAACATTGAGCACGGCAAAGACAACCGTGCACGGGGCACGAGGTGAGAACTCTGGAAGATCGAAAACGGGAGGGGAACAGCAGGAAACTGGAAGAGTGTCCAATGACCACCCCGCACCGAGAGCATCCGCCGGGGGAGAACACTGAATACGCGGCACCAACGAACACATGGGAGCCAGGGAGCTGAAGGCGAAATTCACTGGCGAACCAAAACACTGGCTTGCTTCTTGACCCAGGTGAGGGGTTTTATGCAGGAGTATGGGGACTCTTTTTACTTGGAGGAAGCAAAAATAAATTGTGTATCATCATGCCTAGAGGGGGAAGCGGCCGAGTGGTTGGTAACGCTTCATGACATACAAGCCATAGAACTAAGGGGCTTTGAGGAATTTATGGGCGCGTTAAGAGAAAGATTTGAAGACCCCTTACTGAAAGTAAAAGCTGAGGCAAGCCTGCAACGCCTTAAGCAAGGGGGACAAGTCCGTTTCGGAATACTCACTGGAGTTCAGGAAACTGGCAGGAAGACTAACAAACTGGCCAGAGACCTTGAAAGTCCAGTGCTTTCAGAAGGGGTTGCAAGCAGAAATTCTACAATGGGTGTTAATGCGGGGCAACCCAAAGATGGTGAGGGAGTGGATCTGCCTAGCCGGAGAAGTAGAGACTTTACAAGCGCAAGTGAAAGAGCAGCAATGAGATGAGGCAAGAGGCAAGTGCACGATACCACACAAACCTCAATTTGAGAACCGCGGGATGCGCAAGTCATGGGAGGAGGAGAAGGAACGAAGAACAAGGAAAAGGCTTTGTTTTAAATGTGGCGGAGAGGGGCACCGAATAGCTGAATGCCCCCAAATCACAGCACCAGGAGATAGCAAAAAAGGAGGAGGTGGCACCAAGACCCCAACAACAAAAAGCAAAGGAGTTCTGGCTGTGGCAAAAGGGGGGAGACCCCACGATTTCTGGGCAGAAGAAAAGAATTCATCAGAAGAGGAGAGTCAACAGGCGGGAAACGAGGCGGGCTTGTTCTGAGCACCGATGAACAAGCTGAGCACAAAAGGCATGCAAATTGGATGGTGAGTGGAGACTGCCCAGCAATGCTGGTAAAATTGCACATTGAAGCATCTGGGGGGAGGGGCAGGTTAAAGACTACAGCCCTGTTGGATTCAGGCTGTACACAAAGTCTCATAAACCCCACCATTGTAACAGAATTGGGACTAAAAGTGGAGAGACTAAAGGAACCAATTGGGTTCGTGCAACTTGATGGGACAGAGATGAAGGGGGGACCGGCAGAACATTGCACTGAGCCAGTTCAAATGACCATAGGGAACCACAAAGAGGTAGTAAAATTCATCGTGGCGCCTGTTTCAGACCCACTGGTAGTATTAGGTTTGTCATGGCTGCGAGCTTGGAATCCTCAAATAAACTGGGCGGAGAGCAGTTTGAAATTTGGGGACGGGGGGACGAGGGAACCCAGTCCCAAGCACAGCCGGCCAAACAGGAGTTGGTTGGAGCAGCCTATACTGCAAGGCCAGAGGCACATGGGGAGGGATTGGAAATTGAGACCATCCCAGAGCAATATAGAGACTGGAGTAGAGTATTTGGGGAGGAAGAAGCAAACCAACTTCCCCCTCATAGAAAAACTGACTGTGCAATTGAATTGGAACCTGGGGCGACATTACCTAAGCTGTACCCATTGACTCCCAAAGAACGAGAGGCACTGCGGGAGTTGGTAGACAAGAACTTAGAACGCGGATTCATCTGCCCAGCCACTTCCCCGATGGTTAACTTAATGACAACATTATTAATGACATACTCGTATTCATAATTCTGAGTTTTCTAAACTCATCCATGTGTAGTTTCAGATTTTTTGTAGTTTTCTAGAATTGTAACAACTTATTGGGAAAAGGACATGGATTGAAAATCAAACTTCTCATTCCATTCTACCAGAATTCTGGATTATCAGGAAGAGGGGGAAAAAAACCACACATCCGAAATAGAACATACGTGTCCATAGGCATCCATTCATAAAAGCTAAAAGGTTAGCACTACTAATTACTATTCTGGAACTAATATTTAATGCAAAGTATACAGGGCAAACTATACAGAGTCCAGTTCCGTGTCTACTTTGCAAATATAGAGAAGTCCTATTATTATTATGCAGAAAATGCACATCCATTACAGAATAATGCCAGGATTGCTTCATTTATAGCTCAAGTATATAATACTCCTCAGTAGATGTTAAAACATTAAATATAACTACAGTGCTTGGTTCAAGCCATTAATAGGTTAAATGAGATTGTGTAAACTATGAAAGAGCCATTCATTATACTGAGCATACTGTCAACGCAACATGAAGTTCTTATCAGGTGACATTACCATAGATGAAGAAAACTTAAACATATATTCCAACCTTCAGTCTGGCAAAAACATGATCACCAACAAACATCACGAACATGAAGGAAAATATCTGTAAAATACCAAAAATCTGCAAGGTGTTAATTTTGTTACTGTTAGCTCTTCACAGGATTCTTTGAAAGCAAAAGCTAACTGCATGTGCTGTTTTTCAAAAATAAAAAAAAAATTGAGAAAAGGCAGGAAATTGTAGCAAGCTAGACATTTTATATAATTTTATTTTATATAATTTTATATAATTATACATTTATTAATATATTAATATACTATAATATAATATAATATATTAATATAATAATATACATTTTATATAATTGTAGACTCGCCAGTGAAGGAATTATTTTGTTTCTACTGGGACTAACAGACTTCCTAGCTGCTACAAGTCCATTTGCGCCTAAATGTTTCTCTAAGTTTTCCACTATGAATTTTTGATGTGAAAGATTCACCAGATATTGTCTAGATTATTTATATGAAAATATCACATCAAACATCCAAGTAGAAAGGATAACAGTATTTGGTATCCAGGTAAGATTTCCTTTCAATATCTGACAGATAATGTTTTGGCAATATTTGAAAAAAACCAGTGCCAGAACATCATCACTTCTCAATTGAAAACATGGATCTTGAAGCAGCTGGCAATGTTGACAAATAGCAACGTTTAGTAATGATGAAATGATGATCTCCCTAGGGGGAGATGGAGCGGTGAATACAAATTGAATTATAAATAAATAAAATAAATAAATAAATATTATTTCTTATTTTACCCTTGGCAAAATTTAACAAGATTCATATTGAAGTACAAGAATGGTGATATGAAAGACTCAGTAGTATAGGAAATGCTACCGATTGGCTTGAATTTTCAAGAATTTAATCCTTGCCCGCTTCTGGGGTTCTTTGATTTTGGCAAGAGCATGGAAGGTATAACGGTTTATATTCTGTAGAAAGAGAGATGCTTACACCCAGTTCTCAAAGAACAACAACAACAACAAACTCTATTTTAATGTAACATTACATGCCTCAACAGGCCAGCGCAAAGTGGTTTTGAGTTGCCTGAAGAGCTCTGTGTTGCACAGGCAAGACAATTCCCTTCACTGAGGCAAAGAAGCAATGCAATTGGTGCTGGTGAAGCAATTTGTCTTGCCTTACAGCTTGCTTGCTTGTTTTTTCCTTCCTCCAAGCAGCCTCCTTTGACCCTTGCATAAGCTAGAAGGGGCTTCTTTCTCTGTTCTGCTTCACCTGCCTTCCCCACAGATTTCTTGGACACTTCTGGCTTACCAAAAGTGTCAGAAGAGACTTCTGCACAACTGCCACATTTTTTGCAAGAGTTTCACGCTTCGGAGAAAACTGTGGTCTGCCAGAGGGAGATAAGCAGAGTAAAGTGGAGCAATGTGGCCTCTTGTTCTTAGAAGTGATGGTGCTATACTGCTTTCCAAAACATCTTCATTGGGGATTCATGAAAACTTGTACTTTCACTGAAGCATTATCAAACACCCTTTAAAGCAGAGCTTTCCAAACTGTGTGTCGGGACATGTTAGTGTGTCAGCTGCAGTGTCTGGATGTTTCGCGGCTGCTGCTGCCTCCGAGCCCTGCCAGGATTCTGCGCAGGTCCTAGTGCCTGCCTTGTGCCTGGCTGCCTCCAAACCTGCTGTGATTCCGCACAGGTCCTAGTGCCTGCCTTGTGCCTGGCTTCCTCCAAACCTGCTGTGATTCCGCACAGGTCCTAGTGCCTGCCTTGTGCCTTGCTGCCTCCAAACCTGCCCTGCCAGGATTCCATGCAGGTCCTAGTGCCTGCCTTGTGCCTGGCTGCCTCAAAACCTGCTGTGATTCCGCACAGGTCCTAGTGCCTGCCTTGTGCCCTGCTGTAAGAGTGTGTCACGAAATGATGCCCTGCTGTAAGAGTGTGTCGCAAAATGATGCATGTCTAAAAAGTGTGTCACCAACATGAAAAGTTTGGAAAGCCCTGCTTTAAAGATTTGCAGAATCTAGAGCTCATTGTCTCTACCACAATAGTTGCAATTGCAATTCCATTTCCTTTGCAAGAGTTTTCATGGAAAATCCCATGTTTGAAATTTGTGGGGGTTTTTTTTAGAAAAAGTTAAATGTGCACTTTGTTCTCCACTTTCATTGAGAACAACATTGTTTATTATTAGCCTGACCAGTGTATCAGACTACCAGTGTAGTCCGAAGAACGTATGCCCTTCCTATTTATTTTGCCTTCATCCATCTAATATATGAAATACGTTTAGTGCTCTTCAAATAGAGACTATGGAAGAATGTTATTTCTGCATCATAGTTTAAAGCTACTGTATATTTATATGGCTAAGCACCCACCCACCCACATATATATAGTAAGAGCAGACAATCATAGCATGAACTCCAAGTGGATCTCTCTGAGGAATGGACCTAACTTTCTATGATTCTGAATCTAAAGCATTACCAAGAATATAACAGCAGAGGCAAAATTTAAATGTTTCTGGAAGTAAGCAATAAAATACTCCTGTGAGGCTACCACCAATTGGCAGGATTAGAAGTTGTGTAAATTGCACAGAACTATGTCAACTTTCAGTTTGAGAAGAAAATAGAGAGGACATGAAAAGAATGAGGACAATGAGAAGGAGAAAAACAATAAGCCCCTTCTGAAAAGAAAAGCTGTCAACTGCATTAAGAACATTTCAGAAACAAATTGTAGAGAAAACACATAAATCTTTCTTGTATATTATATGGCCAACAGAAGAGAGGTCACATCACAACATATACTTAAATTATTAAATAAGGACATTTCTGCTTGAAGGGGAATTTGAAACCAAAGCAGGAACATGTTGCACCCATTTCAGTTCTAGTCTCTGTTGAGACTTATTGCCTCTTCTTTCCCTCTGGGTGTTTCCAGATGATTTGTCTTGTGCATCCACCCTGCCCTATTCATAAATTCTACAGAGATGTAAATGCTGTCATGCCAGAAAATGCCATTCCTATTTTGTCTTTCTTCATTTAATTTACTTCTTCACTGTTCTTCCCAAAGAATGGTTGCCCCCAAAGATGGCCAACATTTTGGTGATGAAGGACTATGTTTAAGATTTTATAGAATGGATCACGTGCGGGCTTCAGTAAAGGACATGCTCAGCTCCTGATGACTTCATGGATACATCCATGCAGTCTTCTTAGCAATAATATAGACGTGGTTTGTCATTGTCTTTTTCTAGGATTTATTTTTAACTAACCTATAGTTCTGGGATTTTCTGTTGGTCTCCTATCCAAGTATTAATCACCCTAACTTTTTGATATTGGCCAAGCTTGGCTAGATGCTTACACCTAACTGGGCTGTTAGACTAAGGTTCAAATTTTCACTCGGCACAAGGGTGATGTCTTTTATTGAATTAATGATTTACTACATCAGTACCTTGTATCTTCATTACACTATTCTAAGGATAGAGGCAAAGTGACTCCTATAACAAAGGCAATCAAGCATCACAGCCAGAACGCTAGAGTAACAGGATTTTTTTCTACAGACCCATTTTCATCTTCCAGATGTTCTGAACTGTAATTCCCACCGTCTGCCATCAAAATAGCTACTAAGCTTAGCTCCCAGCTGTCCTCACCCTCCTGAACTCATATGGATGACCCTTGCTTGGTGCCACGAGTTGAGTTGATTCATGGAATAGCTCACCTACTTGCCTTCTCCTACAGCACTGAAAAAGGCCCCATCTAACTTGGGGCAGCTGCCTCTTCCATTACCAAGTCCAAATCAGAATGAGTGTCACTGACCCATAAAAAATCAGGACTTTATCAGGTACATCCAAGTTAATGAAGGAGAAGGAAATTAAAAAGGCACACAAGGAGAAAGAAAAAAAGAATATTGTGTATGAACAATGACTTCTGGAGAGGGTGATTAAAGCTGCTGCTCCTTCAGCCAGATCACACGCAAACACACAAAACAAAGTCTCTCAACTCAAATCACAGTTCGTAAAATAAAACCAGAACGTAAATGTGTCTGTAAAATAAAACCAGAACTCCAGCTCTACCAGTTCCTAGCTTGCTGTATAATTTCCCAATCTCCAACCTAGAACACTATGGATTGAAACTACTCTTCTTATGTGGCTTTCAGCCAGCATGGAGGAGAAATGCTTCCATTCCTCCTGAGAGAGAGACAGACAAAATTGCCCTTCCTTTAGAGAAAGCCAATCTGATTGACTCTTTAGTGTCTCATTTTCCTGGGATTCAATTATTTTTGCCCACCACCTGGACTGACAGGTCAGCTTGTTTTTTCTTAACTCTTTCAGTGTCTGAACCTCTTGGAATGGGATTCCTTGCAGTTCCCTGTAGGACAACCCAGACATTACTGTGTGCGTGTGTGTGTGTACACAGATACTGTAAATGTATATTACATTTAGAAAACTCTAATTGACACAATACTATAGTGTGTGTGTGTCTGTGTGTGTGTGTGTGAGAGAGAGAGAAAGGATACAGGGTGCAAAACAATATTTCACAGCAATAAAAATGTAATTTGAGTGCTGGGAAATGCTGTTCCACACAAGAGAGCCACAGTTGTTACAATTTTTGTTTGTGCTAAAAAAGCACATTTGGAAAGGATCTCTCTCTCTCATGCCCTGGCTATTAAGAAACCTATTTTGCTAAAAATTCAGAGAAGAAAACATGTTTACTCTGGGATCCATAGCTACGCATTCCTGGATGCATCTTATTCTCCTAACTTAAGGAAGCGCATATTTAACTAGATAGAAACATGAATTTCACATTTACTCCCAGAAGCAATAGGGGGAGTGTTCCAGTGGTCCTAGTTCTGGCAGAACTAAGAGACGCCAGCAAACATGCCTCATTTGCAGCAGCGAGAGAAAACTAGTGGTTTCTTGGCTGATCTTTACAGAAGTCAGTGGAACTAACTATTATGGCCACCTGCAAAGCTTCCTTTCTTTCCTTCTGTCCTTTTCCTCCCCAGGTAAAAAATTATGAATGATGGAAAATGAAGTTCTAAACAGTTTAACAGAAGGAGAAGGAAGAAGACTTAGTAAACGCAAATTTAGTGCAGCTTTCTTTTCTTGTGGTTAGTTCATCAATGTATTTACTGGTAGTCCACTGGACTAGCCTGATTAAAACAAAAAAATGTACACAGTGCATCAGACTCCATCCAATTGGTTGTCAGAATGGTGGATATGCTTACATTTTATTGCTTACATTTTATTATCCTGGAGTGAGCTCTGGTGGGGCAAGTGGAGGAAACGTCTAGAAATTTCAAGTACATTAGGGCTACAATATCTGGCTGCAATAATCCAATAACTAATAGAGGACAGCAGAGAGATACAGAAAACTTTCTCTTTACTGCCATCTAATGGTCATCTGGTTTTTGCAGCTAAATATGGCAGCGCAAGCAAACGGGGGCAATTGAAGCTTTGGAGTTCCCACAATACAGTTGACCAGATGGAGTTTAATATATCCCTATGGAAGACAGGATCAGTTTGGGGCTAAATCTGGGGTCATTTAGATCAATTGATAATTTTATTATTATTTTTAATAAGGGCTATATGTTCTGGACTGGCTGTGGTGGAAAGAAATAACAAAGCAGTGTACAAATGCTGAAAATGAGAAATCCATGTTAGAGATCATTAGGAAAAGATTTGAAAATAAAACTGCTAATATTATAATGCCTTTCTATGATCTTTATAATGTGACCACTTTGGAAATATTGTATACAATTCTGGTCACATCTCAAGAAAGATGTAAAACTGGAAAGGAATAGAAAAAAAGACTATGAAAATGATCAAAAGCTAGGAACAACTTTCCTAGGATGAGGGCTTACATCAGATGAAAGGCCCCAAAGAGATTCTGCACATTTAACAGTTGCAGAGAAGAGGAAATTATTTTTTCTGTAATAAGCTACACCTGCTGAATTTCTCTTTTACTTAACTACTGAAAGGAAGACAAGCCCAGTTCTCTTTTGCACTGTGCAACCCTACCAAGGGAGAGTAATGAGTTGATTCTCTAGGACAGAGCTTTCCAAACTTTTCATGTTGGTGACACACTTTTTAGACATGCATCATTTCGTGACACACTTTTACAGCAGGGCACAAGACAGGCACTAGGACCTGCACGGAACCACAGCAGGTTTGGAGGCAGCAAGGCACAAGGCAGGCACTAGGACCTGCGCGGAATCCTGGCAGGGCTTGGAGGCAGCAGCAGTCGTGACACACCCAGACACTGCAGCCGACACACTAACGTGTCCCAACACACAGTTTGGAAAGCTCTGCTCTAGGAGTTCCATAAAGTTCTTCTTTCTCTCTTGAAAATTTTGGTTTCCTACTTGCCTTTTTCTCAAAAGTCCAACAGCAAAGAACACCAAAATACCAGTTATGTCCAATTAATGAACATCATGGAGCATGAAAAGAAAATGTTAAACCAATCAACTTAGTAATTTATTACATTGAAAATAAATTTAGCAATTTTGTAAAAAAAAATGTTAAACTGGGGAGGGGGTTATCTAAAAAAAAGGTAAAGGTTCCCCCCGCACATTTGTGCAGTCGTGTCCGACTCTAGGGGCCGGTGCTGATCTCTGTTTGTTAGCCAAAAAGCCAGCGTTGTCCGAAGACGCTTTCACGGTCATGTGGCTGGCATGACGCACACGGAACGCTGTTACCTACCCACCAAAGTGGTACCTATTAATCTACTTGCATTTGCATGCTTTTGAATTGCTAGGTTGGCAAGAGCTGGGGCTAGTGCGGAAGCTCACTCCGTCACGCGGGACTAGGGATTCGAACCTCCGAACTTGCGATCTTCCGATTGACAAGCCAGGCATCTTACCCGCTCAGCCACCACGCCCCTTTTGGGCGTTATCTTGTTGTTGTTCAGTCGTTTAGAATATGCAGGTCAGAACCATGCAAAGTTTTTATTTTAACTTGCTATTGTTGGGGTGATGTCCCCCTTAATTACTGATTTGGAATGTCAAAAGAAAGAAGGGATTTGGCTAAAATTGGTCTTGACAAAATTAAAAGATCCACGTCTCATTCCCTGTTATAGCCAATACAGTAAAACACAGTTATGAAGCTAACTCTTCTTTATCTGCTTTATAAAGTCAGTAGAAGAAACAACTACATCATCCGGATGTTACAAACATGATTGTAATTTCTAGAACATCTCCCTCTTGATCTGCAAAATATGTGAAGATACTAATCAACTGATACAGGACACAGCAACTACTAAGAAGTGATAACAATATCCATGGGGTAAAACAATTCTCTAATTCCCTCTCCTCAAACTGCTGTTAAAGAAGGCCTAGTTATTGAAGCCACTTTTACAGCTGGCAAATCTCTTTCTGGTAGTGGAAGAACCAGGCACGGAGTATATATGCTGTAAACCGCCCAGAGTCCCCTGTTCGGGGAGATGGGCGGGGATAAATTAAATAAATAAATATTAGTTTCAAAATTTGCTCTTACCTTCAGTAGCCTTCTTGGCACTGGAAATCTAATGTAAGCAGCCTATTTCTGATGACAATATTCTCTTCTGTGTCCATTTTTTCAATATTGACTTGATTTTCTTTGACAATAATGGAACAGGAATCTTTTCTTTTGTTCTGTTCCACTAGTCAGAATGAAAAAGGGAAAGTACTATTATAAACAAGCAATTAGCACAAATATCATAATTTGTCTCTCAATACACTATTTTCATTTGCTCTGAATTATAAACTGGTCTATAAGAATATTTCAAC
This sequence comes from Charina bottae, assembly GCA_023362775.1. Lineage (NCBI taxonomy): Eukaryota > Metazoa > Chordata > Lepidosauria > Squamata > Charinaidae > Charina > Charina bottae. Next base: position 2,254,395 of record JALMGJ010000030.1, on the reverse strand, counting down.
TGAGAATTGTAATTCTGATTATATTTTGGATAGAATTGTTGTATTTTTTATTTTGTGATCTAAAAAGAATCTGGGTCACAAGATTCAGACAAGCCTCATTTTAAAAAGGACAAGCTGAGCTATTTTTTTTCTCTTACCTGACAGGCTCCAAAAAGTCTGCTAGTACCAAATTCCTCAAATGCTTGTTACCTTAAAAGGAATAATTGCTTCAGCTAGGGCCCAGGGGTCGGCAAACTTTTTTATGCCAGGAGCCATTTTGAAATTTATAACATTTATAACATCACTCAACGGCCAGGGGGTGGGGTTTGCGGGCGGGGGCCAATCGTGTGGAAGGGGGCGGGGTTTGCGGGTGGGAGCCAATCGCACACATTTAGGGTCTGCTGCCGCCAGGCCCGCCACGCCTGCCTGTGCGCGGAGACCGTCCAGATGCCCGCAAAGCCCGTGCAGCGTGGTGGTCCAGGCGGGGAAGCGGCACCTCCATTCAGGGCTACAGGAAGACCCCCCTCTTCCTCCTCCGAGAGGGAGAAATGCCGCGGCCGGGCCCTGCTGCTCCTGGGCTCCGCTGCTCGGGACCCCCACCTCTCCTGGCCAAGCGCAGCCGCTCGCCGGAACGCAGCCCCCAGGGAAGAGCGGGAGGACGAGCCCGGCTGCGCTCTCTCGGCATCTCAGGCGCGGGCAGGCAGGGGAGCGCGCCCGCCCACCAGCTTTCACCTGCCGGCGCCCTGCAGCAGTGGTTCCCTCAGCGTGTCGCTCTCTTCGCCGGGGCGGGCGGCCCTCTCCCCGGGGTCCGAGTAAGCTGCGACGGACGGGCGGCGAGCGTCGCCCCACCTCCTCCTGCCATTGCCTTGCACCCTCCGCGCCCGCGGCTCCTCTGTTCCTTTCCTCCTAGCCGCTAGAGCCACACTCAAGGGGCCAAAGAGCCGCATGCGGCTCGCGAGCCACGGTTTGCCGACCCCTGAGCTAGGCTGAGCTGGGGTAGTCACATGTTACATTGATTACTATGGCAACTGATTATTTATCAACAAGTTAATTTGTATAGAAAAGAGATCTTTTGGTTAAGCCAGCTGGCTATGCTTATCTCAACCTATTCAGATGTAAGTTATTTTCTGCCTGTAAGCCTCTCTGAGGTGAAACAGATTCTTGTAAATATGTTCTGTTGTTTTTGAATAAATGCAACTATATTTTTTAGTGCAAAAGTTTATTTTTATTGATCTCTCTCTCTCTATCAAGCTTCTGCAATTCTGCATTTAAAAATAAATATTAATAACAAGAATTGCAACACCAACCCAGACTATGATGAGTGGGTTTGCAGAATTCTGTGGCCCATGAACTAGCTAATGTGTTTGAGTTGTATAATCTCAGCCTCAATTGTTTGTTTGTGGTACAGAGTATTGTGTAAACCTGGAAAATTGGTTAATGCAATGAACAGTTACTAACCATTGGTGCAAGCAGAGCCTCCATTTGATATGTACTAGCTTTAATCTGGGAACAGAAGCATATTGCTATATGAGATGGGCAGTGAAGAAATATGATTGATAAACATACATTACATACATACATACATACATACATACATACATACATACATACATACATACATACATACATATTAAGGAAAAACTCCATCTGAAGAATGCCTTATTGATTTTTTTCCCCTCTTGGTTCAAATTGCCAAGCGAATGCCCATGGATGGAAAGCTCAGAAGCAAGTGTTGTGAAAGTATTTCTCATTGAGGTTTAGGAATTCAGACCAAAGATGTTCTGCCTTGGAATGTGGAAGTTAAATTTAAAATTATTTCTGTGAATTACAATAGATATTTTCTATGGCAGATTTTGTTTTTCTCTACCATGTACAGTACATGTCTGGAAAGAATAGCGTACCAATTGTAGTTTTTATAGTTTTCTATATTATATTGTATAATAAAGTGCAGTGAGTCAGACACTCCATGTAGTACTCATTTAACTTACAGGAAAAGGTGGCACTGCTTACATGGAGTTCTTGCTAAATCCTGAATAAAGGGGTCCTACAACCTCCCTTTATTATAAATACCTACCATGTTTCTCTTTTAATACCACTAGAGTTAATGTACTGTACACGTGAGCAAATTTCATAGTTGAATCTTCCCAATTCTTGTGCCTCCAAGGCAGGAAGCAGTTTATCTGTTGAAAAAGTTGGCAGACATAAAGAACAGGATGACAGTCCTGGAAGGTGTTGGTAGAAAGCTGTGTAGTGCGAGAAGTCAAACCCAACTAGCTCCCTCTGTTCCTAAGTGCTGCTGTTTTAGTTTTAATACTGTACAAAGCATTATAAAAATGTGCCCTGAGAGAGATTCCAACAGTTCAAACTGAAACTCTCCAAGGGCTACAAAAGAGCAAAATTATTCCTAATTAGAACAGAAGTCTCTGCCAACTTGCTAATCTTCTAATTGAATTACTGAAAGAGAAATCTCATAAAGAAAAATATTTGCCCGTGGCTTAGCAGGCACCAAACCCTCCATTAAAGAAATGTGTTTATTATGTTGTTCTAACACGTCCTTTGGCCTTAAGATGAAGTAATCAACTATATATATATACAGTATATATTCCAGCAAAGATGCCATTTTCCTAGTTTCAGTCATCCTGATAAGGTCTTTCATTGGGGCATACAAAAATGTCTTGGCAAAGCCAAACTGCATCTCAGATATAGGAGATCTACCGCCAATTGAAGGAGTTCCTTTCAAGAACTAGAGCCATCTCCTTGGTAGCCAATTTATCCTTTGAAGGTTGAATGATTTCTCAAGTTAATATACTATACGCCAAAATTGGTCCTATTTTGAACACCTCTTACCAGACAGCGTTCCACGCGTGTCATGCGGCCACATGACCGTGGAAGCGTCTTCGGACAACGCTGGCTCTTTGGCTAACAAACGGAGATGAGCACCGGCCCCTAGAGTCGGACACGACTGCACAAATGTGCGGGGGGTACCTTTACCTTTACCTTACCAGACAATAAACATAGAGTCTTACTGTTCCATTATATACATACATATGGACATACATACATGCTTATGTCTCTAGATACATTACTTCTTCTTCTTCATCTTAGCATTTTCCCACAAGTGCAGGGTCCACTTTTTGGATCAACAAACTCCATTTCACACGATCAAACGCAGCAACTGGGTCCAACTGGATGATTTTATTTATTTATTTATTTATTTATTTATTTATTTATTTATTTATTCTTTAACTTCTATTACCGCACCATCTCCCCCAAAGGGGATTTTCATGTCCGTGTTAATTGTGTCCTGCGACCTTTGCTTTGGGCGTTTGCCATCGATGTTAAAGTGGTAGGCAGTGCCGGTGACGGTGTGGGGTGCTGCTCGTAGAATGTGACCATACCACTGTAGGCGTTTTCCCCACGTTTTCTCTGTTATTGGTGCAACAACCATCTGCTGCCAGACTGTACCTTTGCTGACGTGGTCAAGAAAGGAGACGCCTGATGAACAGAGCATGTGCATCTCCATGGCATGTAAAGGGCGCTTAGCACTTTTGGTGGTTGGCCAACACTCAGCGCCATATAGTGCTACTGGGCGGACCATCATTTCATACCCTTTCGGTTTTAGGTGAATTGGCATATTCCTATCGCAGAGCACTCCAGTAATCTCCTTCCACCACAGCCATGTTGCATTCACCCTCGTGCACACTACCTCATTAATGCCACCATCACTTTGCAGATGGGATCCTAAGTAACAGAAGGAGTTCGTCCTCATTGATCTTGCCATTTACCTGGATGGTGGAGGTGATTCATTAAAAGAACTATAGCTTACATTCATTTTACCAGGTTAATCTGCTACTCCACTCATGTCTCATTCTGAATGGCTACAATGGGTGCACCCCTCCCCCTTTATATGTTTACTGGGGCAAACTTCACTGCTCCATTTCAGCAACGGTGATCTGTGTAAAGAACCAGCATCTGATGACCAGCTGATTGGATTGCATCTAGAAAGCTTCTTTTGCATTTTTGCCCTTCTTGCAGGTCTTGCACTCATATAGTGAACATGACTCTGCATACTTTTAACATTATTCCCTTTTCCAGCTGTTTGTTATCAGTATTGGCAAATCTATTAGTGGGTTGCAGTTAAACCTAAAAAGAAACAAGATTATGGCAACCAGCTTGATTGATAACTGGCAAATAGAGGGAGAAAAAGTGGAGGCAGTGACAGACTTTGTATTTCTAGGCGCAAAGATTACTGCAGACGCTGACTGCAGCCAGGAAATCCGAAGACGTCTACTTCTTGGGAGGAGAGCAATGGCAAATCTTGATAAAATAGTTAAGAGCACAGACATCACACTGACAACAATGGTCCGCATAGTTAAAGCAATGGTATTCCCTGTAGTAACCTATGGCTGTGAGAGCTGGACCATAAGGAAGGCTGAGCGAAGGAAGATAGATGCTTTTGAACTGTGGTGTTGGAGGAAAATTCTGAGAGTGCCTTGGACTGCAAGAAGATCAAACCAGTCCATACTCCAGGAAATAAAGCCAGACTGCTCACTTGAGGGAATGATATTAAAGGCAAAACTGAAGTCCTTTGGCCACATAATGAGAAGACAGGATACCCTGGAGAAGATACTGATGCTGGGGAAAGTGGAAGGCAAAAGGAAGAGGGGCCGACCAAGGGCATGATGGATGGATGATATTCTGGAGGTGATGGACTCGACTGTGGGGGAGCTGGGGATGGCGATGGCCGACAGGAAGCTCTGGCGTGGGCTGGTCCATGAAGTCATGAAGAGTCGGAAGCGACAACGAATAAACAACAAAACAAAAATTTAGCTATCAGACTAGAGGGATAGAGTTGTTATCTATGTCAGTGTTTCTCAGCCTTGGCAACTTTAGGATGTGTGGACTTAAACTCCCAGAATTCCCCAGTCCACACCTCTTAAAGTTGCCAAGGTTGAGAAACACTGATCTATGTCATGCCAGCATACTAGAGGTTCCATGACTCTACCACACAGAGAGAACTCTATTTCAGTATATATTCCCATGGTTTTACCCATTATTTATTTATTTATTTTATTTATTATTGTATTTATACCCCGCCTATCCCCTCCCTAACGGAAGACTCTAGGCGGCTTACATACATAGTAAATTACATTTCCATTTATACAGTCATCTCTCTTTAAACTGCGTGCAAGGGGAGGGGGTAAGGGAACCAACTCTTCCTGGCTTCCGGACTACATGTCCCAAGATGCCTTGCGTCAGAGCCGGCTGCTGACGTCCTGCTTCTGGGATCCGTCGAACCGCTGTCATCAAGAGATCTTCCATCTGGTGGAACCGACTTCCTGACAGGACGCCAGCATATTTACCCACTTAAGGTGGTACCCATTTTATCTACTTGCAAGCTTTCGAACTGCTGGGTCGACAGGAGCTGGGACTAGCAACAAGAGCTCACCTCGTTGCGTGGGGATTCGAACTGCTGACCTTCCGATCGGCAGCCCTACAGCTTCAGCGGTTTAACCCGCTGAGCCACTGCGTCCCTCATTATTTGACCCCAGTCTAGTTAAATTCCCAGTAGAGGGGTTTGAACCATGTAAAATCTAATACTAAATGTAATGACTGGGTGTACCTGATGAGGCCCAATAAGGACAAATCTGGTCATACACTGCCTCCTGGTTATCAGCATTGCTGCATCTTCTCAGTTGGATTGTTCTTTTTAAAACTTTGCCCCCTCCACATTAACTGATTTTTTTAAGAGGAGGTCTTTTTCTAGTAACATGGTGTAGGTTTAAATTTATTTATTTATTTATTTAATCACATTTGTAGAGCCACCCATCTCACAAGTGTGGCTCTGGGTGGGTCGCAACAATTAAAACAATAGAAACAATAAAAATGTAAATAAATACAACATTAAAAAAAGGTAAAGGTTTTCCCCGCACATTTGTGCAGTCGTGTCCGACTCTAGGGGCCGGTGCTCATCTCCGTTTCTTAGCCGAAGAGCCAACATTGTCCGAAGACGCTTCCACAGTCATGTGGCCACATGACGTGCGCAGAACGCTGTTACCTACCCAACGAAGTGGTACCTATTCATCTACTTGTATTTGCATGCTTTCGAATTGCTAGGTTGGCAAGAGCTGGGGCTAGTGCAGAAGCTCACCCCGTCATGCAGGGCTAGGGATTCGAACCTCTGAACTTGCAATCGACAAGCCTGGCGTCTTACCCACTGAACATACAACTATACTAAAAGCACAATAAAAAATTCAATAAAAAAACATAGTCACAGTCAGCAGGTGAATAAAAACCATACATCGCATTTAATATAGCCATTGCCAAGGCTCACCATTACTGCTGGTCCCCCAGGTATGATGGCACCACCAAGTCTTCAGGCCATTCCTAAAGATCAGAAGGGTAGGAGCCTATCTAACCTCTGGGAGTATGATGTTCCAGCGGGCGGGTGCCACGGCAGAAAAAGCTCTCTTCCTGGGTCCTGTCAGATGACACTCCTTAGTAGACGGAACCTGTAACATGCCTCTCCTGCCAGATCTGATGGGTAGATGTAACCAGGGAGGGGTGGTCCCTAAAATATAAAAGAACTTTTCCCCATGATGCAGAAAAAAGGCAGATCAATATAAATAAAGCAAGTATCATAGAATAGAATAGAATAGAATAGAATAGAATAGAATAGAATAGAATAGAATAGAATAATAACTTTATTGTCATCCCACTATACACTATACAAGTGCACAATAGAATGAAATTTCGTTGCAGTTGGCTCACAATTTCACTCAAGCAATAAAATACTAATGATAATAATAAAAAACCATAATTACTATAAAATACCCATTCTGATAAAATATACATTCTTATAAAATATACATTCTTTAACTCACAATTTCAGTCAAACACTAAAATACTAATAAAAAATCCATAGTTACTATAAAATATACATTCTTTACACATCCAACATTTCATCTAAAAGAACTTACTTAAGCATTCAAGAATCCAATAGCCTGGGGGACAAAGCTGTTTCCCAATCTGGCTGTTCTACATCGGATACAGCGGAACCTCTTCCCAGAGGGTAACAAAGAAAACAAACCATGATGAGGATGTCTATGAAGGTTCTCAGTCATCCAGGTGGAATTGTCTGTAGCTTGAATCATGTCAACTGGATTTCTATTTTCTCAGTGGAAACGTTTCGCTCCTTATCCAAGGAGCTTCTTCAGTCTGAGCAAAGTTAGTAAGGGAATCCTAAATATGTTTCTAGGTAGCTGTGTGACCTTAAACCTGGGGCTAGGTCATGGTTATATTGAGATGTTATTTTAAGTCCTTTTATCATCTAAAGGAGGATCGTTAAGATCACCATGCTGCTGTTGAACTTGTGAAATGGTCTTAATCTTCCTAGGCACAGAAGACAAAGCAGGGAGGAAGATGGGGGAAAGATTGTGCCTGAGGCCCCCACCTCTATTCAAGGAAGAGGTGGGGGCCTCAGGCACAATCTTTCCCCCATCTTCCTCCCTGCTTTGTCTTCTGTGCCTAGGAAGATTAAGACCATTTCACAAGCTCAACAGCAGCATGGTGATCTTAACGATCCTCCTTTAGATGATAAAAGGACTTAAAATAACATCTCAATATAACCATGACCTAGCCCCAGGTTTAAGGTCACACAGCTACCTAGAAACATATTTAGGATTCCCTTACTAACTTTGCTCAGACTGAAGAAGCTCCTTAGATAAGGAGCGAAACGTTTCCACTGAGAAAATAGAAATCCAGTTGACATGATTCAAGCTACAGACATGATGAGGATGGTATCATAAATTACATATGCATTCCGGAAATCTGCATATAACATGAAACAGTCTTGAGAATTTGCAATAATAAATACGGATCTAGAAGCTGGAAGTGAGGGTGAATCTTAAGAGGTAGTGATTTTGCCCAGAAAAAATAGGATATCTTTGACGCCATGCTTTTTAACAACCTAATTTGCGCTGTGTGGTTGAACACTAGAAGGATGCTTCTTCCCATTTTCTTTTTCTTTTAATTGTGTTAGTTTTTTTTCCAACAGATTAAGAACTGAATGGGCCCTTAAAATGGCCAATTTAATTCAGACATAATGTTTTGTGATCTGTGGTCCACTCTGTCACAATATTACCTTCAGTTGGCAGATGTGTGCTATATAACTTGTACATGTACTGTAAGTACATAAACAAATGTTAATTTGGTGGGGGGGAGTTCAGAGATAATAAGTATATAAAAAAGGAACACCTGATATGTTGGGGTTTGATAAACCCAGGAATTTACTTCTAGATATAAATTATACAGAGAGGCTTGATTTCTAGGTAAAAGGTAAAATATTCTGCACAGTCACCCAATTAGCAGCCATTGTTGTAGGAATGATGTGTCATGTGTGACTCATTCAACAGGTGCTTAGAATTAGGTTGGGTGTGGTGAATAACGAGAGTGACCTATAATGTGATTGGTCAGGTTCACTATATATACAGGGACATTCTCAGTTCCCATTATTCCCATTTTACCTCGTGAAAGCTGTATCGTTGATGGTGTATCATTTGTTACTTGTGGAAGTGATCTGTAAATACGTATGTATATAAAGTAAATAGGATATTTGATATAACTTCTGTTTGGAGTCTATTTACTGCATAGTACGTGGATCACTGGTGCCTAGGAGAGAGGCAGGCCGCTCCATCTCCGCGCGCTCCCTCTGACATGATAGAAGATTAAATTATGTAAACTAAGCAAAATACTACGGATAGTAACTTAAGCGTCCTGCCACTGGTAAATTAACCATTCCAGGTGTGGTAGAGAAAAGGCAATGGCAGCTTTTCACCCACCTTGGTAGGTCTACAAAGTTAAGCAAGGGGACATCAGTGGTTACTGCTGAGATGAAGGGCTGCCGGAGAATTCTACATCTGTTGGTTAGACTGGAAAGTGAAACAAAACAAATCCCCAGAAAAAAATAATAATGGCGAATCATGTCTGGAATGGTACTAAGGAAATGCATGGATGCTTTTCCAGAAGCTCCATTCGAGGGTGTCCTCATGTTTAATTTCTTATTCTTCAAGTATTACACATGAACGAATTAGACTTCAGATCTCCTGGAAATCTAGTAGTACATCTTGATCTACTTTCGGTCAAGACCCGTAGTACATTTCTTTTATTTTTTAAAAGTGAATGCCCTTCAAAACAGATTTCCCAGGGTGGCTCGCTTTATGTCTGCACTACGCAGGCTCAGCCATGAACGGGGCTTTTTTGGCGGGGGGGGGGGGGTGTTCACAGGTTCTGCAGAATCAAAAATAAACCCCACAGGCTATGCACACATGATAGATTAAGCTAAGATGTGGCTGGCTGGTTTCTGAGTTCATGTGTTATGCAAACACTGATTATGTGGTCCGCGGTCTGTAGCTACATAACAACTCTTTTGAGCATTACACAGTAGGTTCTCATGGGCTCCTGTGGCTTTGCAGGCAACCTGCTTGTTACAGGAACAAGCACGCTGTGTCACTACCTTAATGAGGAAAGTGTCGGCAGGGTATCTCAGGATTACTGTTTGCAATAAGCAAACAGTTTAAATGTTACATGCCCACCCAGCACACATCACTGTGTAAAAACCTGTCAAGCTACAGTATTCATATATTAAATAGTTAGGGATACATCTAAGAGGATTTTGGTAAACATCCCAAAATCTGGGAGCTTGCATTGGGAGTTGGGTTGGGTTGTGTCTGGGAATTGCATTGGGATGCATATTCTATTTGAGCATATATTTCATAATACAGACAGTTTTTACATTGTTATAGAACAATTTCAGCGTATAGATTAGTTAGTATGACATGCTAGCTAGAATATTTTTTAAAGTAAAACAATAGTTTCCTTGAGCATTTTGATGACTGGGAGCACATTTTTTTCTTCCTTACAGATTACACAGTAATCACACTCACAGACTTACTGGCTCCAGATTTGAAGAGGCAATGGACAACATGCCCTCTAGTGGGTCCTTTACTCAATTGGTAAGTGGCACACTACCCAACACAATTGGAACTGCCTCTATTTTACCTTTCCAATGTAGTACCACTATAGGGCATTAAGTAAATCAAAAGGGCAGATATACTCAGCTGTCTCCTAGTTCCTGGACCAAGAAGACAGATCTGGTTTAGTTTAGGGACAAGGGGAAAAGTGTCTTTCTAAAACAAGGTGCATCATGGGTTGAAATTAGACAAGTGATTTTGGCATAATTATCAGAAAATCCCAGCAGTGTAATAAAAATAAAATAATAATTAATTCTTATCTGTTTCTGCCCTTTCAGAATATTTCTCCATTCTGTCTAATGATAGGGCTAACCCCTTTAAGTGTTATTGTACACGCACACGTACATATATACACACACACTCATCATTCAGGCTAGATATAGAGAGGCAGCAGAGAGATTGCAGGAAACCTTAGGTGAGAGAATGGAGTGTTCCAGAATACACAGAGATGACACTCCTTAAATCTTTTTTCTAGATGTGGCAGGTTTAAAAAAATGTGCATTTTTAAAATTTGTTTTACAGGAGGGAGCATTTTAAAAATGTGATTCTGAGTTTAAATTGTTTCAAGGTAATATTCCATCATGTTAAACTACTCAGGGATGTGGAACCTGTGACTGTTTGCATGTTGCTGAATTATAATTCTCAAAAGGATCTGTCAGCATCCTTTACTATGTAGTTCAGCAACATTTGAAAAGACATACCTCTAGCCTTTATAATGTTTCATGTCTAAATCAAGGCTTAGGTTAAATCAGACAGTTGCAGAAAAAATGTAAAATATTGTCTTGGCAACCCTTTGTAGGCTACAAAAGATGATGTCCGTGCTGGATGAAGACTTTGCCGCCATCTGAAGGGCTAAACGAGATTTACACACAGATCCACGTAACACAGAGATTAAAGTAATGTACAAATGTTTCTGGAGAGGCAATTTACACTGGAAAGGTGGCATTGGAAGAATGCTTCATTATTTCACAGCTGCCATACACACTGCTTTCCTACAATAAATTATTCTTTATAGTTCCTCCTGTTGCAGAGTTGGGCTAACACACTGGATGTGTTCACATGACTAACTAGCCAACACAACCACATTATGAGGTTACCATGTTCTTTGAATTCAGCCTGCATGGTTAGCTGGTGGTTCTGTATGTCGTATGAACACATTAAATTAGGTTAATGGAGTAGTTCAAGGGTAAATTAACCGCTGAATAAATGTGTTGTGGGAACAGGTGCAAAGGAATAGGTAGTCACCAATCTCTCTGAAAGTGCCTTTGTGGGAGAAAAAAGAGGGAAAGTCATGCATGTACACAGAGAAGGTACACAGCCTAAGAGTGAGAGAGAACTAGTGAAACACTTTGTGTATGTATCTTATAACAGATTGGACCACAAACATGGCGCTGATTCTGTACAGACTGACACAGGTACTCAGGAGAGAATTCTGGCAAAGAAAGGTCACGTATCCTGCTCAAGCTGTGCAAGCTGACTGTTTTAGACAACAGGCACATCTCATCATTCCCCCTTCCATCTTGAAAACATTCCTTTGTTCACCTACCCCATCAAATCACCTACTGTTTATTCTATCACTGTGATTGCAGAAACCTATTAGGTGATTGTACCGAGGTTACTAAAACAGAGTCTTCAGTTTTCATTATGCAAGCATTCTACTCACTAAGGACATGTCTGGATTTATTGCTCATCCCACCATCAGAACTGGACAGCAACAATTTCTGAAGGGCAGAAGCACCTGACATCATCCTCTAGTGATGTTCCACTAACCCTCAAAGCAACTTCCGTGCATGTTTTTCTGCGCCACTTCCAAAGCATATACTTCTCCCAATGTTGCCTTGAGCACTCCGATCCATTTCCAATAGGTGCTTCTGTTGGTGGCAGCTAAACACAGCAGATGATTGGCTGCCATTCCACTGCCAAGGACCGCCACTCATCGTCCACCAAGGTTGTCCCAGCATTGAAGCACCATTTTTCTTGACGATCAACTCACAATCTTGAACTCTTGACATGGTTTTTCCCCACCTCTGGGGACGTTCGGTGGAATGCAAAAACAGTTTCAGCAATTCTTTCAGAAAGTTATTTAAAGTATAGAATGGAATCTACCTCTCATGAAATGCAGAAATGAGCAGCCCATTTTTTCGGGGGGGGGGGGGAGTAAGCAAAGGAAAGGAAAAACAAAACCCAGAAGCACACCTTGCTATCCGCAGGGAGGGAAAGAAGGTTAATTGATGTGGGTGGGTGGGAACTGGAGTGGAGAAGTTATCCAATCAGCTTCTGCAATAGCTTATAGTCCAGTAGCTGCATGTTTAACAAGCTGTTGCCAATTCGTTTTAGCCTGGACCTGCTTTGCTTAAACTGCTTTAAACTTAAGCTATCACCTGACCACAGGATAGAAGCAGCTTAAATGGTAAGTATAGATATGCCTTTGGTCATATACAGTATTACCAAAAGACCCAGTCTGGTGTAGTGGTTAAGGCACTAGGCTAGAAAGCAGGAGACCGTGAGTTCTAGTCCTGCCTTGGGCACCAAGCCAGCTGGGTGACCTTGGGCCAGTCTCTCTCTCTTAGCCCTAGGAACCCAGCAATGGCAAACCACTTTCGAAAAACCTTGCCAAGAAAACTGCAGGGACTTGTCCAGGCAGTTCCTAAGAGTCAAGACTGACTTGAATACACACACACACACACACATGTTACCAGGAACTTAGAACCCACTGGAGAGGGAAGGGAGGACATAAAAGGACTTTTGGTGTAGAGCAGGGGTCGGCAAACTTTTTATGCCGGGAGCCATTTTGACATGCTCGTGCACATTTTGAAATGCTAGAGAGCCAGGGGGCGGGGTTTGCGGGCGGGGGCCAATCACGTGGAAGGGGGCGGGGTTTGCGGGCGGGGGCCATTCGCATGGAAGGGGGCGAGGTTTGCGGGCGGGGGCCAATCACGTGGAAGGGGGCGGGGTTTGCGGTCGGGAGAGGGCGTCCACCCGGCCCAGCTGCCCGGGGTCCAGGGAGATCAGCTCCGGCGGGATCTGTGGCGAAGAGCGGCCGTGGGGGGGGGGGGCGGCGACGACAAACGACACGCTTCAGGCTTTCAGCGCTGGAAGGAGGCCGCCTTCCAGCGCTGAAAGCCTGAAGTGCGCCGCTTGTCGTCGCTGCCTGCCCCCCCCCCCACGGCCGCTCTTCGCCCGCCCGCGTGGAAGAAAGAAGACGATGGAGGGTGGGAAACGAGGCCTGCCCGCTTACCTGCCTGCTTGCCTCCCTCCGCGAGGCCCCCCGCTGCCTTCCCAGGGTCCAAGCCGGATCGGGGGCCTCGCGGAGAGAAGCAGGCAGGCAGGTAAGCGGGCAGCCCTGGCCTCCGTCGCCAGGCCCGCCCCCCTCGGCCGCTTCCGCCCGCCCGCGTGGAAGAAAGAAGACGATGGAGGGTGGGAAACGAGGCCTGCCCGCTTACCTGCCTGCTTGCCTCCCTCTGTGAGGCCCCCCGCTGCCTTCCCAGGGTCCAAGCCGGATCGGGGGCCTCGCGGAGAGAAGCAGGCAGGCAGGTAAGCGGGCAGCCCTGGCCTCCGCCGCCGGGCCCGCCCCCCTCGGCTGCTTCCGCCCGCCCGCGTTGAGCGAAGATGATGATGGGGGCGGGAAACGAGGCCTGCCCGCTTATCTGCCTGCTTGCCTCTCTCCGCGCAGGGGCTGCTGCGGCTGGAGATGGCGCTGCCTCCCTGCCGCGCCGGGCCTCGCTCAGTGCGAGAGCCAGGGGGCGGGGTTTGCGGGCGGGGGCCTATCACGTGGAAGGGGCGGGGGTGAGTTCAGCTGCGGAAGAGCCACACTCAAGGGGCCAAAGAGCCGCATCTGGCTCGCGAGCCGCCATTTCCGACCCTTGGTGTAGAGAAATGGCAGGTGAGGAAAAGGGTTAAGCCCCACCCCTCGAACTGCTTTGAATATCCTAATTCTTCCTTTTAAATGGACTGTTATGTAATGGCGATTACATCTATGCATTTAGCCCTCCAAAGCAAAGTACTTTCTCTTTTGAGGAGAAGCCAGAGGAAACACAAATAAAACTACCTGTTATGTCTGATCAGAACATCTCTTTCACATAGTTCCAAAATTCTATTGAATGAAGTAGAAAGCAAACTTGGGCCCTATGCAGAGAACAGCAGGGTTTTAAACCAGTGTTATTCTCCCACAGTGCCAAAGGGGGAACTGAGGTTGTTTGGGGATTATTTAAGGCAGGGATTTTCCAACGGAATTTTGTGGAATCCTAGGATTTCCCATGCTGGCTGGGAAATTCTGGGATTTTATTTATTTATTTATTTATTATTTGAATTTATCCCCACCCATCTCTACCATGGTAGACTCTCATGGTAGAGTTGAAGTCCAGACATTTTAAAGTTGCTAAGATTGAGAAACACTGCTCTAGAGCTTTGCTTCTTGATTAGGTAGGCTGACCATATTTCCTTGAGACAAAAACGGGACATTGGGATGACAAAACGGGACGGGGTCTTATGTAATATTCTGTATTCATGAAAAATACAGGGGTCCCTGCCCCCCCGTCTGTGCAATTGGCTCCCGCCTGCAAACCCCACCCCCAGTCTGCACTATTGGCTCCCGCCTGCAAACCCTGCCCCCTGGTTGGCGCGATTGGCTCCCACCTGCAAACCCCACCCTCCTTTGCCGTGCGCTGATAGGCGGGAGGGCTTCCTCTTCCAGGCTGCCTCCAATCGGCAGCTCCAGCTCAGATCCTCCTTCCACGCCATTCCCGCTGGGTTTAAAAAATGGGACAAAATTGAGATTTTTATCAAAATGACGGGACGGTTGAAAAATGCTAAAAAAATGGGACTGTCCCGTTCAAAACGAGACATATGGTCAGCCCATGATTAGGCATTCTGGGATTGATTTTTTTTTTTAGTGGGTTCTATGGCTTCAAAAATTTTGAAAATTTCTAATATAAGGCAGGGATGAGCAAACATGTTGCAGCCAAAGACTGGGTATTTCTTTTTTTACCTTCCCCTTCCTGGTCTCTCTCTCCCCGCTCTCTCCCTAAAATACATGTATGAAATCCTTTGGGAGATTTAATCTATTTGACTTTTCTCTTGTTTTAAGGAAAGCTTGTTGTAAAATTTCTTTCCTTTTATAACCACTGTATCAGCCCCCTCGGGTTTTTCAAAATGTACTCAACTGTTTTGGAGACACTGGAAACAGAAAACTGTTGGTTTTGAGTCAGACAAATCAACGTACTAATATTTTTTCTTCTTCCAAAGAAAACAGGAAGCTTAAGGCATGACTTGAAAGATGCCTATATGTCTCTTTCTAGTTACTGACAAGAGGCAAATAATGCATATTAAAGAAGAAAACAATTATTTATGCTATAAATAGGCTACTGCAAAAATGCATAATAAAAATGCAGCTTTAAAAGCACTAGATAAGAACACATCCAAGAAAATTCAGATCTGGAATGTTAAGCAGTGATGAAAATTACAGATACAGGTAGTCCTCGTTTAGCAATGGCCTTGGATAGCAACCGTTTGCAAATACAACGGGAATAAAAAATTCATTTTCCGACTAGTGTGCACATTTATGACAACAAAAGCCTTCAGGGTAAAACTGACTAAGGTCTGGTCAGTTTCAGGCAGCAGCTGTGAGGGGGGGACCAGGGTTCTAAACAACTAATTAATATCACAGAGCTGAGCTTGTTAACTTGTGGTTAGCACTTTTTAGGAAAGTGCTGCGGAGAAAAGCAGCTCAGGAAGGGATAGCTTGTTTAAGCAATCTCTCCACCCTGCAAGGGGGGGACAAAAAGGAAAAAAAAAACAGTTCAGGCACAGGACACTGTAAGAAAGAACTTTATCTAAATGAGATGGCAGCAACCAGTGATCTTTGCGGTCTCTCTCTCTCTTTCTCTCTCTCTCTCTGTCACATGTTAACTTAGCGACCATTTTGCTTAGTAACCAAGTCGTTGGAACCAGTTGCAGTGACTAAACGAGGCCTACCTGTATCAGTCAGATAAAGCAAGGCCTTTGATTTAGCAGTATGGTTCAGCAATCTTCATTTTGTAAAATTAAAGAAGATTCTTCTGACACCTTAAAGTTTAACATTTTATGGCATAAGCTTTTGAGGACAAGGTCCATGGGCATACACAGAGGTGAGGGGTGATAAACCAAGTCAAGATGGTGGTTGCAACTGCAGAATTGAAGCCCCACATCCTTTTTTATGTGTTGCATGTAGATAGTCAGAAGAAGCCAGTGAGGAGAAATGTCATTACAAAGTGAAGTAAAAATAAAAAGCAAAGAAAAAAAGGATCAGAAGAAATAAATTACACAAGATACAGATATATTAATGACTCTGAATGTGACATACTTTAAAGATAACTGAGAAAGCAAGATGAATAATTTCAGTGTATGTCTAACAATGCACAATTATTGGCTGGGTTCACCCAGAATGCTAAAACATAGTGATGCTTGTTTATTTTGGCTTAGCATGTTTTATGAACTCAGCCATTGCAGTTTCTAAACCATGATTTATGGCTTTGCATATTATTTGAACTTGGCCAATTGTGGCTTACACAGCAAGACACAGTCAAACAAACAATGACCTAAAACAATGTGTGAATCTAATTACTATCTATAATGGGTTAACTATTTTCAGTCTTTATTTAACCCAAATCCTATAGTGTTTAATTTGTGCATTAGTTCCAATAAGTTTTGAATTTTAGGCAATCAGTAATTTCCTCCATGCTAAATTTATATAGTAGTTCTATATAAATTGTTAAAGTGTTAAGTATTTAACCTTTCAGCATTCTAGTACTTCCATTTTATTGCTACATTTTATTTTTTCCTAATTTCATTGTGCCTCTATTTGAGCTCTGTAAACCTTGTTCTAAAACTGCATACTATTCTGGTCAGTGACCATAATTTATTTACTGTTTTATTAATGCTGTTTATCTAGCTCTTCAAGATGCTCTGTTCCATTTGCAATTATTTTACCTTTAGAAAATAAGCTCTCAAAGTGTTTTATGTCAATTAAAAGTTTGCATAATAGAATCCAAGTAAAATGATTAAAACACACTACTAAACAGAATAGCAAGATGAGATCATTCGTTAAGTAGCAGTAAATGCAGCAATTCTTCCATGACATGAAGGTTGCTTTCCGGAGAAGGGCTCACAACAATGAATGCAACTATAGAAAAAACAGTGGCCTTGGAACTGCTTCTTTAACTTCAAGGGGCTCAGAGCAGTTTCTTTGCCAATTATAATAAAGGACCTGTGAGAGAAAGTATCTCTTAAGCTATTTTGATCCAAGGCAAACTGGAGATAATAGTGTAACTGCTTCTCTGGAGGAAAAATATTATTTAAAAGAGAAGCTGTACATCCTCCTTTTTAGTCAAGGGTGTTGATGGCAGCGTCCCTCCCCCAATCACAATGCTGAAATTTGGTGTTAGACTGCTTAAGCATTGTAGTGCAATTTTCCTGAATCCCCCCCCCCCAAAAATGTTAAAAAGAGGGAAAGCTGAATCTCCATTATTCTACACGCTCCAGTCCCAATGAACAAAATATATCATTTGACAAGGGGAGCCCCCAATTGTACAAAAGATTTCTTACACTACTCTACAGCCTAGAGCATTCAGGAGTAGGTAAGAAAAATCTATACATCATCTTTTAGATGCACGTGTTTTTAGTGGAACCCAGCCACCATAATTGCACGTTTGTTACAAGTATTGATTTCTGCACTTCAGTTGCTTGAGATGAGAGCTGCTTTTTTGATGCCTGAGAAACTGCAGAGTTTACCTCCTTTGAAGCATAGAGACATCCATTCACTAACTTCCCATTAGGGAACCTAGGTCTGCTATCTTTGGCCATTTACCAAGTGCCAGTTGGCATATAACTACTGTTGTGCCTCTGGGTGGAACTTATCTTCTCCCTCCTAGCATCTCTGAATTTCTGAACTGGTCAGTCTTGCTACATTTCTGGAGCTGGGATGCTTACATATTCTGGGACTCTTAGCACTGTCAAGTCATTGCTTTTATGCAATTAGCTACAACTGGAACTGAAAAGAAGGCTCTTCATGATACTTAATATACTGTATAAAAATCTGACAACACTAGCTCAGTGAGCAAGATCCTGCAGCAGGGCTTTCCAAAGTTTTCCCGCGGCGACACACCAACCGCCGTTGGTGTGTCGCCGCGCAAAAACCTGGAAGCGCTGCTGCCGCTTTCGGTTTTTGCGCACTGCCATTGGTGTGTTGCCACGGGAAAACCCGGAAGCACTGATGATGATCAGCGCTTCTGGGTTGTGTGGCGACACACCAGACTGTGTGTGGCGACACACTTTTGTGTCGCCACACACAGTTTGGAAAGTTCTGTCCTACAGTGCTTACTCAGGAGGAAGTCTGTTACAATAAACATTTTGCTTTCCCTCTTTGATCACTAGTTCCTCCTTGCCTTTTTCTTTTACAGCAACATCTGAAATCAGCATCTTTTTCTGGCTCTGGGTGCCAAAGAAAATCACCATAAAGTCATGAATTTTCCAGAAATTCTCTCAAAAGTTTGGAGTCTTTCAGTTGAACATCCAGCGTCAGGAGAGTTTAATGAGACTTCACAAGATTTCACCATTCCTGTGGAAGGTTTGACATTTTCAAAAAGACTGTGCAAGGTTTCACAAAACTTTAAGTGGAGCAGCTGCAACCCTTGGGGGTCATCCTGGTGCTTTGTCACTAAATCTTGCTGTAAATCCATTGTGACTATAAGCTCTTTTGACCTGACCCTAAATTAATAAATTATTCCCTGCTTGCTGGGGACTGTTTGCAGACAGAGAAATTGTGATTTTTAAGAAACGAAAGAGTACATTCTCAAAACATAGGGGCAGGGTAGTTGGTAGCTCTAGGAACTGTAATCCCAACACACCTAAAGGGGAAGTGGTGAGTACGCCAACTGTATATTTGACTTAAAGACAAATGCATTCTGGGGAAAAGTGCACGTACAGTAAGGACAATATGGATTGCAAGAGTTTACCAAGGTCATCATCTGCATTCTCTGTAAAGAGCACTGTGAATTCAAGATGCTGTCTAGCCTTGGGCTTAATAAGCAAGACCTTTCCTTCCAATGATTCCTGTGTGGATAGAAAAATTAACACTGTGGTTTAGTCATCACCACAGTGTGCTATAGAAGAATTACTTTCCAATCCATAAATATATACTAATAAATCTAATTCCTTTGTGGGAGACACAGTGGGCCAGACACTTCTGAGGAGTCATCTTTCTCATTCAGTGTTGAGGGCTTCCTGAGAATGGAACCCTCAGAGCAACCATGTAGTCATGTCCTTCACTCTCTTGTTTGGCTGGCCTGCCCAAGGTTTTCCCTACCACGAGTCAAAATCACTGATAATGGCAGTGGCCTCATGTGACCAGTCAGATCAGGTGGCTGGGGATTATAGAGGTACTGCAGGTGGAAATTACAGAGGTCGCAGGGTACATGCAATGCAATGTTCCAGGAATGATCAACATCCCACTAGCTTTTTCAATGCATCAAAAATTCCAACTTGCACATCCTGCATTGAGAGTCCAGAATGGAGTCTATTTTAAATTCCTCCCAACCATCCTGAGAGATAGGAAGTGTAGTGGAACAGAGATACACAAGGGGCTGGGTGGTTGCTCCAGGATCAATATGGAATGATGAAAAACCAGGTGGAGGATGGTAGGAAGCAGGAAGTGGAAGGTAACTCTATTAAATAGGATCAAAACAGTGAAGGAGCCAATAAATTTGAGCAAGCTTATTGGACAGCCATGTGAAAGGGAGATATTTGGTGGAGAGTCAGATGGGGAAGCTCTCCTGGCAATGGCAATCAGTAGAATGGCAATAGGCAGCCTATAACCTGTTCCTGAAGGAGTGCTGAGTTGCCTGAAGTTCCTGAAGAAAGCAAATGGCATCAGGGATGGACAAGGTTTGGTTGGAAAAAAGTGAGGGTGATATTCATAGGTGGCCTCAGATGGTGACAACTGAGTAAAGGCATGAATAAGAGTTGTCATAAATGGACTCTGCTGTAGGAAAAAATCTGGTCAGTTGTCCTGCTGAAAGATGACATAGCAGTGAAGGTATAGCTCCAAGATGGCTTTACTCCTTTCCATCTCATCAGACTGTGGGTGAAGGGTTGTTAGGAGGAATCTCAACCTTCTAGAGCAGATAATCAGGGAGCACAAGGGGAATATAGAATGGGCAACAGGATTGATTGAAAGATTGATTGAATGGGCAATAGTTACTTTTGCTTCTTTGCTATCAGGAGGACCTGTAAATGGAAATGTGCTCAGGGCATACTTTCATCAACAGGATCAAACTTGTGATCCAAGCCCTGCTTCCATGCAAGGTACTGCTTATAGTTGCCCATGAAACACATGGTTTAACAGTTGAAACTTTGTACAGCTTGAGGATGAAGTGACAGGAAACACTAGTTTAACCTGTGCATGTTAAAGTTATTTGGTAAAGTTATGCTATGCAGAATCAGACGCATGGCATTTTCTTCACTATGAATCTGGCCAGAAAGTGGAAATTTCCAAGCGTTTCTGCTGTAAGAGTAAATAACAGGTGCTTGTCTATCTAGCCAAAACAAACCGTTATCAGTATTTTTCCCAGGAGAACTGAATCTCGAGGGAAAGCCAATGCGCAACACTGCCATCGTGTGACGCTTTATAGTAAGTACAACAACTGGAAACTGAAGAGGTGCCTAGCCCATATGAACCAATCAGAATTCTGAACCATGGGTATATTTTCAGCTATGAACCATGGGTATTCATTCTCACTTATGTTCTTCCTATGCTTTCTTTATGTAGACTGCTATCTACATGTACTTGTATCTGAACTGTAACTATGCCTGGTCTTTGCACAGACCATGATGTTTTTCTTTCCATTCTGGTGATGGAACTCTGCTTATGCTTTGATTTTTCCTTTTTGCAATAATGCACTATACATCCATTATTGCCTTATGCTATCAATAAAGATATTGTTAGCCTTACAACACGTTGTTTGGATTACTTCAAGCCTGAAACCCCAAAGGCCACCATCATCTAACAGTGCAGACTAGAGTTATGAGAGGCAGAGAGTAAATCTAGAAAATAAAAATGGCCATCCAATTTCTACTACACAAATCTACATCATTTTCTTAATGACCATGCAGACACAAACTGGAATATAGGAAACTGCCTTATAAGGTGCTGGACCATTGGTTTGTCTTCTTCCACTGAACATTGATTTCTTTCCAAAGAGTTTGTTTCAGTCATAGTCAACACTGAAACCTGTCCAATTGTGGCATGAAGAAATAGATTGTGCAGCAATCATTGCTGCAGAGCTTTTAAAGAACTATGACCCATAACTGGAGTATGATTATACCTTGCTGGGATAACCTGCTGGACTATATGACAATGTCTTATACTGAATTACCTACGTGGATTGACAGCAACTCTCCAGGGAACCACCTCAGAGAATGCCCCAGCCCTACCTGAAGTTGACAGAGGTGGAACTCCAGGGTCCTTTTTCTTGCAAAGCGTGTGCTTTTTCCACTAGGCTATAAGCCTTCCCAAACATGTTTCAAGTTCAATTTCTACTATGACCTTTGCAGTACAATGTATTATCAAAGAATCATTAGGAAAGTGTGTGTGTGTGTGTGTACACATACACGCAAACACACACAGAATTGTAAGCTAGCATGTCTATTTTTTTAATAAGTTGTCTTAGCAGCAGCAAATTCATCAATTTTAATTTTTAATATGGTAAATATAAATAAATATAACCCATACAAACAAACGCCATAACCCATACAAATCTTTTGGGGTCCTCCATAATTTTTAAACATGGGAAGGGGTTCTGAGTTTAAGAAACACTGTTTTAAGCCATCAAAACAAGGTGTTGAAATGTTACTTCAGAGTATATCTGCAACTTAATCCAGGCAAATTTAGTTAATACTGTAGCCATCTAAACACAAGCGGGTTTAGTCTTGTCTGCCAGAACACAACCACCATCTTGCTATTATATAACAAGTTATTTAAACTATCCAGAGAATATTTAGTATATTAATTATATATTAATATTAATCCAAAATAGCATCAGTCCTAGAACAAAATACACTCGTAATTTCATTGTGTTTATCATTGACTTTCCTTCCTATGAGGGAGGACAGGTCAAGACTCAGGTTTCTGAAAGCATTATCCACCTTCCTTGATGTCTGTACTAATTAGTCAATTGTGAGAGAAAGTCAGTCTGCTCAGTCCACATGCTTCAATTCTGGTACAAGTAAATGTTTTATCTTGATAATACAGCAATAAACTCTATTTTGTAGGAATTACCCATTACCCACAGAAATTAGAATTCACATCAGTGTATTCTTGATCTGTGGGGGGGGAAAAAAGCTTATATAGATTGTTATAGCATTCTGCAAAAGAGTATATGCCCTTTTCGGCTGTTCTGAATTATTGCCCCTTTGCCTCTGAATGTTACCGGAGGTTCATGTTTTCTTGTGAGAGAGATCCTTTTTTGATCCTGTTATTGCCCCCCAACCGCAAATAGTGGGTCAATGTTGGTCACATTTATTGCAAACAGTACATATGAAAGCAGCAGATAAGAGGTGATACATGATATTGCGATGCATGGGTGAACCCTTCCTTACACACTCATGCTTCCTTTTTCACAATCTAAAATTCACAAAAGTTTTTAACGTTAGATTTGTATTACCTACTCATTTATTATTAAAGTCATGTGGTACCCATCTTTGTAACATAGCAAAATTATTTGAGAAAGAGTGGTATAAGAACATTGTTATGGCACAAACCTTTGTAACCTGTACATGGGGATATGAGCCCACTTAAGTCTCCCAACATTGCCTGTTTTCCTTATACATTCAGAGCCAAACACTTGTTTTTGGAAATGATCTGAGGCAGTGGAAAATTTAATTATGAAGTTATTTCTTCCTGTGCACCCCTAAAACATTCAAGAAACTTCCATCCAAGTTAGATATCTTTGGAGCAAGCTAAAATAAACTCTCCAAACTTCAAACCATGAAATAGGCAAACCAACGCAATTTCTCATGGTCATAAATAATGCATTATTTCAAAATACGATTTTTTTCTGTTTTTATTGCTGTTAATTCAAGGAAAAATGCTGCATAAAATCCAATCTGTTCTAGAAATATAAGTGACCTTTCCAGTACATAACATTTCAAATATCAAAGTATATGGTAAACATACAAATAAAGAGGAAGGCAACATACTTCCTATTTACAGTACAGTATCTTAAATCACAAAATAAGTTCCGTAAAGTAAACTGGTAGATAACTGAGAATGCAAGTCCACTGGTGCTTTATACCTGTATTGAACTCAGAAGCAGTTATTTTATTTAAATATGGTCCAACATACCCAGCGCAAATAATTTTTAACCAAAATAATTTCCTATACTAATTTATTTTAAATTAAAGCTCTCTTCTACCCCTTTATCCTTTACTTTCAAAATATATTGGTGCTATAAATATAAATGCTATCTATGAATAAATGTAATAAATCAAGTTTCTTCAAGTTTGTTTAGCAATTAGAATGAATCAAAATGTTCTGACTGGTATCCATTTGCTGCATATCTAATTTAAAAAAGTAAAATCTACATTTTAATGAATTGTGATACATGGGGATACACATATGGTGGTGGTTCAGTGTTGATTTCAACAGTCAAAAGTTTTCTTCCATCTAAACTCAGTGCAATTTAGTACAAGTTGGCTTTGAGAAATAAAATACAGCAGCAATAAACTTAGCAATATGACACTAACATGATCAATTTTCACACTCATTGGAATTTTTCACATTATATTGTGATCACACAGTGGTAAATTGTCATAAGAAAGTGACATCGCTATTTGGTAGACCTTTTCTAGTATACAAATATTCAACAGATTTTTAGAATACACACAGGTTTTTGTCCAAAATGCTATACCATTTACATTCTAAGCACAACACTGTAGTAACTTCAAGAGGGTAATGTTAAAAACTGTTTGTGTATCTTTTATAGTGACAAGGCTGAATGTTTAAGATACCTGCTGCCAATTTCCATTACAAATGCAGACATAAGCTAAGGCATTCATTTTAATTTTTTACTCTGAATCTAACAGGGTTTAAAAAGAACTGAAAAGAGAAGTGAAATTGTTCGATGTATTTCTATTTCAGAAATTTTAAAGTTCGTTATCATTTTAAATCCTCCCCATCCAATTTTAGCATTCAGGCACATAAGAACTATATATTTTTTGAATGGTCATCTCTCAAGAAGAGCAAGCAATACCCCCATCAATTCATAAATGTAGGATTTACTAAATTAATAAGCTGATTATCTACCCAGTCCCATGGATACAGGTACACTCAGCAAAGATGGGAGAGAAGAATAGCAGCATTAAGACAAGAGAAGGGAAGGGAAACATGACTTGGGATCATAACCCAGTTTCTCCTTTTAACCATATGGCTCTTCACCAGTGTAGTTGGAGATTAAATGACCTTTTTAAAAATGCAGTAAACATTGCATCTCTCACGTCTTCAGTGCAAACATCAATTAATTCAAATGAATGATTGGCTGAGATAGCAACATGCTTTATGCAAGTCAGACCAGGAGCAAAATTGCTTTCTTCTTTTCTATTAAAACAGATGTTCACAAGCAATGAAAAAAATGCAACAGAACATAAACACACACAAAGAATCTCTCAAATCCAAAGAATTTCCCAGATTTCTCAAACTTCATTTTGGTATGTAGGCAATGTTTACTTGGTTTCAGTCAGCAGAATCCAACGTATCACTAGAAGGGGGTGGGGGAGGTGCATATCTCAATCTGTAAGTGCCTAGAATAGGAAAAAGAACTTACTAAGTCACTGCTTACACTTCATAAAGTTATGAGAAAAACTACAAAAACCCAAGGTGAATACCCTCTTCCAAAAATGCTATGCTATTATCCCAAAGAAGCTTCCACATGTATATAATCTATATAGAAATCAGTTTATTTTTAAAGGAAAATCTTTAGAAGTTTCTCCTGAACAAATAAACACCCAATGGCTACATTCAGACATAACACCAAACCATGGTTTAGCTTTGAGGATAAACTTAGCATATAGTGTTCTCTGGCTCATGTATTTCTTTCCCATCCTACCATGTAGCTTCAGAGAGGATTGAAACTTCCAATTCTGTTTTAGATTAGTCAGCTTCACATGCTGCCTAACCTTTGTGTTATGGTTAAGATTAATTATGTATCATGGAAGTCAGGCAGTTTCATCAGCTATTGTTCGAAAGATATGCATTCCCACGACTATAGGTGAAAATTAACTTGCATCTGTGTTCAAGTGATTCACCAAGCAAAAACTCCTGAACTACTTGTGGCCAACATTATGGTGGGCATAATGAGGTCATAGAGAGAAAGCTATCTTGACCCAGCATTACATCCAAACAAACTTATCATAATAACCTCAGAATCTTGGATGGATTTAACTGTGCAATGGGGGCTATTCTAGCAACTATACCTTCCAAGTATCAGCTTACAAAATTGGTCTTTAGTGGTCAAGTATCAACAGATACAAAATAATAATAAAGATGAAATAAAGATGAAAATGGATATACTTTACAATTACAAATGTAAAGAATTAAGGTATAAAACTGATAACACTCCTTGCTTTTAATGGTTTTATTCACACTTACGCATCTAAGATACTTTTTTTCTGAAAATATCTCTGATCAAGTCACATTTGCAGGGAAGAACAAACAAAATCTACCTATGCATTAATATAAAAATAGTGTTCTTTTTTTAAAAAATAAGCTTATAACATATAAAGAATGTGTGACTTAACTTTTAAAAGCTAGGACATTTTTGCCTGACTGTTCTGAATGTACCTATGAAATTTTGGCAACATAAATGCTAGCATCTGGCAAATGCATTAAGTTTTAGTTTGCTTTCCATTATGGTAATCAGTGAATTGGTTAACTCAAATGGTGCTTAGCTATCCATGAATTCCAATATATTATTAAGATAATGTAACTACTGAACCTATTTCAAATAATTACTTGGACCCAAGACACCAGACTTCCTGTGCCTAGGGATTACAGTGTTTATTTTCAGTGATAAGGGCCATGTGGCGGAGACACAACTTGCCAGGTTTCCCCTCCTTGGCAATTTTTCACTTTTTTGAGGGGTACATTTGGGTATCTTAATGTCTTATGCCTATTCTAAGGCTTAAAACATCAAAATAACCCTTAAAACAGCAGAAAGTGGATCTTCAGTTGTCAACCTTTTCTGCTGAATTTTCAGCAATGTGGTTGGAGGCTGCAGGCTGCCCACCTCTGTAACAGTCAATCGTACATGCACACACAGACATACAAACCATAGATAGCAGAATGAGAATGACATGGTCAATAACCAAAACTATGTGGACTCAGAAGCAACTGTGTTGGGTGTTATGATTACCTTGTTGACTGGCCTCCATAGATGACTGCTTACAATCCTGTGCATAGTGCCCACTAACACCACAATTATAACAGGACACATTCCCATTCTTCTTGGGACCTGATCCATTAGAATTGGCAACTACATTTGAAGCTTGATACACAGGATAAAACCCCCGATATCCTGCCATTTGCTGCATACCATAGTTGATTTGGCTCCCCATTACTGGGTCATGCATTGAATATGGGCCCCGAGAGAAGAAATAAGGAATTTGTGTTCCATTGGTCTGATGTCCTTGGCTGAGGTAGCTACCATTGCAAAATGGCAGATGGAAGAAAGGTGAAACTCTGTAGACTTGTCCTTGAAGTGTATTAGGATAAAAGTAACTGTTAATTTGAAGATTTCCATTGTTGCCACAGCTACACCTGCGACCACAAGAGCCACAAGGCCCAGATCCCAACTGCTGTGGGGACAACAGTGTCCCATTTGCATTAGTATTCCCAACAGCACTAATATAGGATGTACTGTCACTCTGTGCAGTGCTGTGCGTTAAAGCAGGGCTTGGACTAGGTGCAGGACCTGGAGTGTGGGTAGGTATTGCAGGAGGAATAGTGGGCTGCACTTGACTAACACAAAGACCTGTTGTTGGAGATGGTGGCGTTGATGCCACAGTGTTCAGCACAGTTGTACTTTGATTAGGCAAAACGCTGGTAGCGTGAAGAGTTACTGGTACAGTAAAAGGAGCTGGTGGAAGTGCTGTGGAGAGCCCAGCTGCAGGAACAACTACTTTTAGATTAGGAGGCTGAGGGATCACACCTGTGTTTCCATCAACATGAGGCACCATATGATTTAAGCCCATCACATGTGACACAGGTTTTGAGACTGGATCTGTAGTAGGAACCGTAGATCCTGTAAAATTACCTGGGCTATGGACTGGAATAAAGGCAGTATTTGGTGATCCAATATTTAAGCTTCCAGTTTGTTGTGGTCCATTAACTGCACAATTTTCAGATGATGCCTGTGGAGAAGATATTTTCATTCTGTGGATTGCTAACTGCAATGCAGGGCTACCAGGCTGGACTGTAGATGGGAAAAACGTGGCTGGCAAAGGGGAAGAGAGAAATTCAATGTGTTTCTCAGATTCAACAGGAGATCCCATTCCAACAGGAGCCGAGTTTGCAACTACCATTCCCAAAGTTTTTCCATCAGCAGATATAGGTGGTGGCACTACTGTTTCAGGCTTCTGTGCACTATTGAGCACAACACAGTGCAGGGCAGGCATAAATGAAATGTGTTGAAATTGTGAACTCAGAGGATCCTCCACAGTATTTTTATGGTTTGATGTCACTGAAATCTGTGTAGGTGCTTTATGGAGGTCCGTAGCACCATATTCACTAAACCTCATCACGTTTTGGTTCCCAGAATCTTCAGAATTGCTGTCTGTGTCTGTGAAAAAGGCATTAGACAAGATATTCAAGTTTCTAGAAAAACGATTTTCCCGAGGCAAAAACATTACTTTTAAAATTACAACTATTCTATAGTAATTAAAACAGAAACATTAGAATTTGTCAATAATAACAATAATAATAAATAAAAACTTGTGAAAGCCTGCATCGATATATTAGAAGTTGTCATTTACACTGATCAATAAGCCTGGTATTTCAAATTACTATTACTTTCTAAAGGAAGACAATACGGTATAAAAAAGCAATTGTATGAGAACTACTATAAGGAAATTGTGTACTTGAAATAACATCTTTAAAAGATGTCTGGAAGAGATACATTTTGAACGCTGAGAAAAGTTTACTAACTGCATTCCAAAATAGGCTATTCATCTTTCTTGATTTCTCTTTTGGTAATGAGAACAGTTTAATATGAGGTAGTTTATAACAATTATGTGCAAAATATTTCAAGCTTAAATATTTTTGAATTCAAAATGCTCCCATTTTGAGTTCAAAGCAGTTGTTTAAGGCGTGAATCAGCTGGTTTGCATTCATAATGGGCTGTTTCAATCCATTTAGAAACATTTCAGGCTTGAAACTGCTTTTCTTCCAAACTATTCTTCAAACTTAAAATGTTTCAATTCTGAAACATTTCCCATGCCCCTAGCTTACAGCTTAATGATGTAGAAACCCACCAATTTTTGCTAATTTAAAACAACTATTTACAAAAATATGGCTTGTTTGTGTACAAATCCACTTTTGTGTAATAAGCATGGCCTTTGCAAATTTGAAAATCATGAATAGACAATTTTCATCTGTAATAACATTAAAAATAATTAGGCTGTATTACACCAAAAGCCTGTCTGTTCTCATTATAGCAAAGCTCATGCTTCTCAGTAGACCACAAGCAGGATTTGACTACATCATCATCATCATCATCATCATCATCCCACTCACATTCCATAGTAGCTGATGCTGAAAGCCATTCTGAAACTGTTACTAGAAGGAATATTTTGTCATCTTGACTAGTAGCCTTATCCACCTTTAATTTATGAACCTCCCAGTGGGAAAGCTACAAATTAGTTATCTATGGTTAAAAAAAAGCAAGTCTTTGAATAATAATTAAAAATGATTACATAATGCTGGAAAGATAAAGCATCTCTTTAACAAACCTAAAATCCTACTTTTGACAAAGACTATGATCATTTCATAAATTTAAGTTTACCTCACCCCCCCTTTTTTTAAACAACATTAAGAGAAGAAATTTGTTGATTTAGGAAGCAGATATAAAAGATGCAGCTACACAGAATGGCAACCTCTTGCTCTGTGGACAAAATGTTTTGAAGCCACCCCGAACATGGTCGCACAGATAAAGTCAAGATTAAATTTGGGCATTTTGCAATATTTGTTACAATTTACAGCAACTTCTGTAAATATGTCTTGTTGTTTTATCAAAACTTATTGCTTCCCCAATGACAAGGAAGAGGGAAGGAGGATTCATGTGTAAGTCTCATCCTATGTATAGAATAATTCAGATTCTTGCATTCTTATCTATAATTTACTATATATAACTGGATGCTATAAACTTTTATCAATGAAGTTGTTAACGTCTATTCCTGGTGACTATTACTTCGGGACACAAAACCAAATTAAAGAAGCAGCATACTAAAGTGATTCTATATGTTCTTATTTTTAAATACAAAAATACAACCTCTGTCTTTTTCTTCTTCACTTTCAAAACTTTCCCTTCCATCATGCCGTGGACTAGGAGGAGAACTGTAACTCTCTGAAGAGGTTTCTCCACATGTGTCATTTCCAATTGTAATGTCTAAATTTGAATCTAGAAAAGATGTCATAACAGCAAGATTACTGCTAAACACCACTAAGTAGTATGCAAATTAACTTGGGGGTTTTCTGCATTTTTACTTGCTACCCAAGCACCAACTCTGCACGTTGCAGCTGATAAAACAAAAATATAATCTAGTAAAGGTAAAGGTTCCCCCATACAGTCGTGTCCGACTCTAGGGGCCGGTGCTCATCTCCGTTTCTTAGCCAAAGAGCCAGCGCTGTCCGAAGACGCTTCCACGGTCATGTGGCTGGCATGATGCACGCGGAACGCTGTTACCATCCCACCGAAGTGGTACCTATTAATCTACTTGCATTTGCATGCTTTCGAATTGCTAGGTTGGCAAGAGCTGGGGTGAGTGCGGGAGCTCACTCCGTCACGCGGCGCTTGGGTCTCGAACCTCCGAACTTGCGACCTTCCGATCGACAAGCCTGGCGTCTTAACCGCTGAGCTATCGCACCCCCTATATAATCTAGTATCAAAGGATAAAAGCCATTAGACTGCACAAAATTACTGTCACAATATATAATACATGTGTGAGATTCTAAAACCTACTTTTTACTGAAGGAATCTAGATGTGCCAAGTAGAATTTTTTTTTAACTTCCTCACCCCAGACAGCCAAAACTCAACATACAAAAATGCTTTTCCAATTCCCATAATTCAAAAGCACTCTTAAATAACATAAATGGCTTTTATTCAGGGGAAAAAAATTCTGATAATATGCAGTCTTTAATTCGGTCTTGCAAATAAATTCTGAGCCCCACAGTATATTCTGTTCCTGGTAGGAGTTCAGATCATTGCTTTTTAACGCATGATTTGTATGTATCCACAGAGCCTGCACATTCTAGAACTCTAGTCCAGGAGCAGACACTTTTTGCCCCCACTTGAAAGGAAATGTTATCTGCACGTGGCTTTTTTTTTTATTAAAAGAGCTTTATACTCAATTCCTTTCCAGTTACGACACAATGCTTTTCTTCAAGTACATGAAATAGTTGCAGCAGGAAAGAACAAGTTTCATGACTGTGCAGATGACCATGAGAAAAGCATGTATTACAGGTAAGCAAACTTTTTCATGGACTATATGCAGTCTTACATCTATTGGCAAGCCAAAAGGTTTCAAATGACAATTCTGCAAAATGCTACATTATTTCTTGCTAATACATCAAATGTGTACTTTGGGAAGCATGGTCTGGCAGATTTTTTTCAAGAAGCATTTCTGTCCTAACAGGCAGTGGAAACCACCATTCCTTAGGTAGTACAATCCTCAATTTTAGGCAGATCTATGGCACCCAACATTCAAGATAGTTTGGGACCAGGAGGAAAGCACAAGAAAATAAATCTTCCTTTAGGACAGGGGTAGGGAACCTTTTTTCTGCCAAGGGCCATTTGGATATTTATAACCTGGGACCGGGGGGTGGGGTTTCCGCGGACCAGGGGCCAGAGTTTTGCGGGCGGGAGCCAATCACAAGCACTGGGGGGCGGGGTTTGCAGGCGGGAGCCAATTGCATAGAAGGGGCGAGGTTTCCAAGCGGGAGCCCTGCGGGCCTTAGGCAGGAGCCCCGTGGGCCTTATATGACCCGCGGGCCTGATGTTGCCCACCCCTGCTTTAGGAGAAGCCTTGAGACTAATGAGTGGAAAATCAATCCTGTAAAAAACCTAGTCAACTTTCTGTTTCACAAGAAAAGAAACTGGCAGAGGGAATTATATAGCAGTTCAAATAAGTATTTTTTGATTCTCAAGATTCTTGTAGAGGATTGATACAGTTTACTATTTCAGGTGCTGGTCTTTATGAAGTTAGAATAATAATTTGGATCTCTACTTATTCTTTTGAAAACAGGTGGTTGGCTAGAAACTGGAGGATAAGCTAGGTAGTGAACAGAGCTTCTTGATGGTAATCATAATGGTAGTGGTTATCACAGCCCTATTTCAGAACAAGGCTCTGAGCAATAGACAGAAGCAATAATTATGTCCGTTTGTTTACTTTTACTTGGTCATATTCACTAAAGCACAGGTTATGATCATACAAAATTAGCACTCTATCTACTATCATCTTGACATTAATTGGCACTTTTTGAACAACTTCTGTTCCCATTATGGCACAGGGACACAACCAGTTGAAATCATTAATAAGAAAATAGGGTTACCTTCTTAGCTAGAAGAAAAAGAAAAGTCCTCCTAATGAATAAGTAAGATAGAGTTGAAGAGTTCAATAGGAAAAGATCTCCAAGTTCTCAGAGTTACTGCTCTCATAGTAGTCAGAAAGAAAATTGGCACTTGTCTTGCTTTTCAAAGCTCATATAGACACTATAAGACCCCTGCTTGAATGAAGGATTGTGGGCAGCAGTGCCTTGATTTCAGCTCTGCAGATATGCCAAGTAGACTCTATGAATGTGCAGAATCCATATGGGGAACTGCACAAAGATGAATTATACAGTAATAGCATCCATGTGAACTGAACTAAACTCTAACAGCATTTTCTAAATGTACTATCTCACCTTACTATTCTACAAAGTAATAGTATTGTGTTGCATATTTGCTAAGTATATTGTCCACTATATAAATGAAAGAAAAATATTAAAATAATCTCTAATGTACTTGAAGAGTGTTTTGTACCTTTTGCTGTTCCCAGGTGCAGGTGATGAGCATCTGCAACTCTTACACAGTTAGTTCTCATGGGTAATCTGGAGTCAGTTCTCTTTATTTTATCTCTGTGCAGGGATAAAAACATTAATCAAGAGGATAGGTATTAACTTCTCTTCATGGTACCATGAATTCCAAACATCTACTATCAACTTGTGAATGTCTAAAACTACATGATACCCAGTTTGTGACTAGACATGTCCCTCCAACACTTTTTAACAATGGCAAAACTGCCCAGAGGCTCCAAAATATCACAAATATATTATACCCCATCCATTCTAGCCCTATCTCTTTTTGTTAATGCTGGATAGTTGGAATGCTATATCATATTTAAAAAATCATATTCTGTAATAAAAAATAGCTGGGTTCTGCACCATTTTAAGCATTCCCTAGCACCTTTATGCCAAAATGTTTTCTTTTCAAGCAAGCTAAACATTTACACAAACTTTCCTGCCTAAAAGTCTTTGAATCTGGATAAAAATTGTGGTAATGGTATCATTAACTATTCAAGCACCATGAGATCCTGAGGAAATGAATACCACAATCTCTGATCCCAATCTAAAATAAATTCCATTGCTTCATATACTGAATGGCTTTCAATGCCCAAAGTAATGATGTTAGTTGCTCCCCAGTATTATCTCTCAAGATTTGGATGTGAATTGCTCCCCAAAATGTGTCACGGATGGTAGCCAAAATGTGTAACCAACTCCTTAACAACACAGATTGTCCTCAACTAATTTTGAAAACAAGGTTTACTGATTTATTGATTTTGAAAACAAGCCAAAAACTACAAAATGGCAGTCAACTATAATTTCTTTTGGACATCAATTCAAAATTAGTTTTAAAAAATGATGAAACCAAATGTGTTTCTACAGCTAGATTCACACATTGTGCAAAGCATAGGTAGTTTCTTTGATACTAGTTTTCTGCTGACAGCTATTTATATGCAGCTTCTCCATTCCACCAATTTTGCAGCTCCCAGAGCACCTCCAGATCACATCATGGTAACGTGGTGTCCAAATAGAAAAAAAGCCAATATGTAATTTTTGATGGCATGACTTTTCCTGTTTTTTTTAATGTTTTATTTGGTAGAACTAAGGGAAAAATCAGTGTATGCTACTTGGAGGCTTTAAGGTATCAAATCCAAAAATCAGTGGACTGATTTCTCCAACAGTGTAGAGGGAAAACAGAAGGCTAAGCACTACATTCTGCTCTTAACCTTCCTCCAATTGGGCCAAAATGCTTGGTCTACTCCCATTCTAGTGGTAACCAACCACGTTATTGTAGCTATCATAGATCAAAAACAATGCAATCACCAACCACAGAAAATTCCCTTCACAAACCCAGAGTGATATGCGAATCCAGCTACTTGGCAATAAGAGTTTGCTTCATAAGTTACAGCTAAATCACACTTAATGGCTTAATGTGATATGTAAACCTGGTAGCTAGTCATGAATCAAAGGTAATAATCAGCGTCTGAAAAGAGTTCAGTTCAGCCAATCTTTTAAACCCCAAAACAAACTCAACAATTCTTCAGGCATTCTCATCAAACTGTAAAGCCATAAAACTCAAGTTGTTCATTATTAAGAAAAATGATGATGCTGTTTCTTTTAAAAATGAAATTAACACCTACTTTTCTGGTTGCTGCTTTCCTTTCTTTTTGTTTATTACAGGCAAGTTCCTTTTCTCTCCTGTATGCTAGATGATAAAAACTAGATCAGAAGTTTTCCATCAGTGTACAATTTCACTTAAAAATGTAATTATATTGGTTGTATTTCTTGCCCTAATGTGTAACAGCTGCCAATTGGCAATCACTTTATTTATTTATTTAATTTATTTTTCAAATTTTGCCACTGCCCATCTCCCCCAAAAAGAGGGACTCTGGGCGGTTTACAATAACAAGCACGTTAAAACAATAAGCATAAACAACATCTAAAATATAAATACAAAATTACCAAATATTAATATAAAAGTAAAAATAAATATAAATATAAAATCCAAGTGGCCATAAAAGATCTAATTCAGTGAGGAGAGCTCTAAGGCGCCAGCCACCCCCAAGCTATAGAGGCAGCTATAGGCCTTCAAAGAATTGAATACTGTCATTTTGGTAGATATGCACAGCAAACCTAACTCTCTACTTTACATTGTATAAATGAAAAAGATTTCATCCTGCTCTTTCAGCATTAGGGGGTTTAGATACAACATGAAGCAATGAGCTTTAAGGCACATATTATCTTCTCTGTGTACAGTCTTTGAAATTCACCCTTCTATTTTTGAGTAACAAAAGTTGGGTGTCATTTTTCAGGGCTGAGGTTTGTAATAGGTTTGTATATGTCTCATATACCATATGAGATAAGCAGTTCAGCCATAGTGTGTGCGCACGAAAGAATGGAAGAGTGACTAAGTTTGTTTAATATGTCTAACCCAGCTACAATTTTGAAATCCTGAATTCAATCATTCCATCAGAAAGATAAGCCTTATGGCACCATCTGAGAGTAAACAGTTATGAAAATTTCAACAGTAATCAGTACTTTAATGAAAACAGCAATTCCCATCATATGCTTCTATGTGAGTTATCACCAGGCCATATGCTTAATACTGCCTCAGCTGTCCCAAGGTATTTATTTATATTAATTGGGCATATATTTTCAGAGCAATATGGCTGTTTACAATTCAACCTCATTGGATATTCATGAATTCAACTTCAGTATATAGTAAACCTATTGGTTAAACTGCAGATCTATGCAAGAGAAAGCTACAAAAAAGGGTTTTATTGCTTCAAATAATTACCAGTGAATTGGCAGATTGTAGGAATCATTTAGCTTAGAACACTGGAGGATAGCCATACTAATCTAATTTCATGCAGAAAGTGGTGCCATCCAATCCACAAACCACACATGAAAGTTAGATATGCTGGCTTTTTGGGGGGCATAATTATTTCTCGCCCAGTGTTAGATAAGGAATAACACTGCCCAAGTAAAAAAACAAACATCAGGAAAAGATCCACATATTAATTTAGATGTGTTAACTTGCTCTTTTCTAGCAAACCCCCCCCCCCAGATTGAAATACTCCTACTTTCATTCCAATTAGCCTATGTCCCTTTTATTATTTCCTTCCCCTTATGAAATGACCTGCAAACATCTCCAACTCAACTTACAGGTATAAAAAAATAGTGTGGGAAATTACCTGCATTAATTTCCCACCTTAAAGAGGCGATGACAAATTTCTACTGCAAAAAGCTAACATAACAATGAGCCTCAGAAATCACTATGCCTCTTTATATGAAGTTTTGCTCTCATATTCTTGCGTAGGTTTCCTGGGATGAAAAAAACGGAATACCTGATCAAGGATTGTACAATGTTCTGGGTGCTGCTGAAGAGCCCAGCCTTTTCTTCTCCAGTCTGCCACACCATTATATTCAGAATGTGTTATGTCAAAACCATCCAAAGAAGAACATCTTGTATTAATAGTGCTATTATAAAAAAAAAAATAAGGAGAGATTGTAATTGAACACATTGCTGACCTTTCAACTACCCAAACCACTGTTCTTAAACTCGGGGTAATTTGGGCATATCCTGGGGTAATGGAGCTATTTAGAATTGTTTGAGTCAAGGATCCAGCTTGGGACTACTGCTGCCAAGATGCTTGTGTTTTGTTTTGTTTTTTTATTTTTTGTGGGGGTAATGACATTATTCAAGACTGGGAAAAGGGGTAATTGGGTCAAACAGTTTAAGGACTACTGACTTAAAGTATACTTTCCTCTAGAAAAGAGATTGCTGCTTATCTTCAGCTATATTTCTTTGAGTGATTAACTGCACATACACAAGTTTGGACATGTGCAGATCATTATTTCAGAACAATCTTGAACTGAGCTTTATGATGGTAGGCCTACCCTTATCTCACTCTTGTGAATAGTTGCTTCACTGCATTCCTACTAACCAATACCGATAGCCCTGAAGTTATCAGCACAGGAAACACCTTTCAAAAGAAAACCCTTGTATCAGGGAAAGGGGGATATTCTATGCATGCAGATGCCCATTTGAAGAAACACAGCTACAGCAGTTGTCCTATCTTATCTGTGATGCAGAGACTATAAACAGCAGTTCAATGTTTTTGGAAAGGTGACATTTCAAAACTACCTTCAAGAGACAAAGTTGGAGTCAATGTACTCTGTCTTGATTCTAATTTTTTTTTAACTTTACATCCTTTGAAATTTTGTTAGCTGCCTTGATTATCAGAGTAGAATGGTGTAGTATAAATCGTATGATTAATATAAAGTTACGAGAGTTTTTCTGCTTGCCTACAACATGAGCAGTTTGGTTCCATACGGACTAGTATTATAGTGCATGTGCTGGGTGAGAAAAAGTTCCTGTGCTGCCTGTTGTTGTCAAATATGGTTGCCACAGCCAACTGCCTGAGTTATTTGCCTTATGTGCCTCACACAGTTCCAAAGCATTATTGGATATTTTATTTTATTATTTATATAATTTATGTATACCAAACAAATGTATTGAAAGCTGGAGAAAAACCTGGCAAACTATTGGTTTATTGTTTGAAACAACTAAAGCAGAGTAGCATAATGCCTACAGTAAGAGATTCCCTGGGTATAATTCATAGCACTTAACAATGAAATTAATTCTCAATCTAAGTTTATATTCTGCAAATGCAAAATACTTGATTGAGAAGATAGATTTTTTTAAACAGCATAAATCTTTCAGAAATATCAGATGTCCATTCAAGAAATTTAGCTGCATCTGTAACATTGTAGGCAATTTTTGATATTAATTATGAAATCCAGAAAGGTTCCTGGGCTAGACAGAATAACCAGAGTAGTATAAAAATTTACATTTCTATGGAAGGAATAAATACCTAGGATCAAAATTATAACTCTGATATGAAATGATGGATTTAATCCCTTACTTTTAAAGCATACTACTGGGAATATTTGTTCGTTTCAGTAACATATTGTACTGAAAACAAACTAAGTATGTTCTATTGTGGGCTCAACTGGACAGCTATTATTTGGCAACTATCAAGACTACATTATGAACTGAACTTCAAAACAGGATTCTCCAATTATGCCTAACTTTTTAACCTGTATACCCTCAAGAAAATTCCAATATAAGATAATTTATACACTAAAACTCCCATTTTCAGAACTCCTGAACTTATCCTGATTAAGCAGGATGTGAAAGTAACTTTAAATTTATTTATTTAATTTATCCCCGCCCATCTCCCCGAAAATTCCTCATATGAATCAAGTACCAAACATTAGTTTAAATGAAAGGGAAACATGCTGCATATATTTAACACCTACTTGGCAACAGGACATTTCCCATTATGTTTCTTATGAATCACTGGGTGCTGTATCATGTCTACATAGAAAATAAAGTGTTATGTTATTAGTTAAATATTACATTATACTGGTTTTATTATACAGTACCAGAAAAATTCCTTCATACAGAATATTACAGAATTATGTTTTTAGTATTTTGTCATGACTGGAATACCCCAAGTAGTACTATATAGTAATGCATTTAGCAACTTAGTAATCAACCCAATTGCTAACTAGCACCCTTTACAATTACCTATATTTATTCAGGCAAATATAACTTTCTTGCTCACAGAATTGCAATATGGCTGAAATGAAGTACTAGATCTATCCAAGTCAGATGGCACAGTATAATCAACATTCAGTTCAAAAACTATGAATTATGTAATCTTTGGATTTTTACTTTCTAATCATTTTCAGACCTGAGGGTCTTCTGCTTAAAACATACATACATATTCATCACACTAGTCCCTTTTGGTGTAAGTAACGCTATGAAAAGCACAGAAAAAATGTTAAGTAGCAGCAAGCAATAGATATTGGAAGCAGATGATAAAAGGTACGAAAAAAAGAAAGAGAAATCTAACTCAAACTAGTTACACCAGTGTCATTTTTTATACCTCTCCAAAGCAA
Organism: Charina bottae; assembly: GCA_023362775.1. Classification (NCBI taxonomy): domain Eukaryota; kingdom Metazoa; phylum Chordata; class Lepidosauria; order Squamata; family Charinaidae; genus Charina; species Charina bottae. The sequence continues at coordinate 2,216,075 of JALMGJ010000030.1, read as the reverse complement.
AAATACATTACTGAGAGACCTCAAGGTATAACTCAGAAAGGAGTTCTCATTCATTTATGTTGGAACAAATGCTTACCTTCTTCTTGGCTTGAAGCTTCTGAGCTATCCTCCTTTAAGTGTTCTGGCATCTTAGATGTCTTCAGGGAAGACTGGAAGTTATCTGAAAGGTAACAGCCATTGAACAATAAAATATAATTATTTTAAAAGCTTAAGTAGAACAACGAACTGGAGTTACAAAAACCTGCAGAACATCAGAAGTTAGGGCAAGTGAATTCCAGCAGCTGTTGTTAGCAGTAATCAATGCCTGCTATTAGCAGTGTTCAATGCAATGCTCACAGGAAGACAGTATTTGATACTTCTAAATGGCATCCATAGACCCCCAAAATGAAATAGATATACTAGAATGTTACAATGAAAAAATAGTGTACTTTAGTAACAGTAATGGTGGAATTTTTCCTATTAAAAGAAAGAAAAAGTCTTTGTCAAACTCCTGTAAACCTCATGGGCATGTCCACCTAGTCTTCTTGTCTAGAGAAGTGGTTTGGCATTACCTTCTTCTGGATTTTTTTTCAACTTTCTAGTCAACCTTACAGAACTGTTATTTCTCACTCAAGTACTTAGAGGGCTAACCCTGCTTAGCATTTTGAGATCAGACAATGTCAGTTAAGTACTGTTACAGAGTGGAGCTTTCCTAATAAATTAGCATCTAAAGCTAATAAGGAGCTGAGATATTATTATATATGTATTATGTTAGTGTTTATTTCATATATTCTAATTTACTGATTCACTTGGTTTTCATTCAAGCTGATACACACACATTTTGGATGCCTTCATAAATGTTCTAGTTTGTAGCTTAAGTTGACAGTGCATCCAGTTTAGGAAAAATAATTCACATCATCCAGTAAACTACCTAAACTACTTCTGCATCTTGCCTATATGCATTTTTCTTCAAGTACAATAGTATAAAGTTTAGGGTTGTATTGGCTGTGCAAATGAGAGGTAGTTTGTGCAACCAATCATTCTCTTCCACTCCACTTCACTGCAGATCTTTGAATCATTTCAGGCAACACAATTCCCTTCTCTGTTATAATCCAACACATGTTATTTCCTATGTCTACATATGTATAATTTAAATGCTGCACCCAAGAGAAGTGTGATGCTAGTAGGATGCTTTGAAGTACAGAGGGTTGCAGAAGGTGAAAAGGATTAGTTGCATGAGCTAACTTGAACACATACAATTAAAAGTTGCCACCCATAACAGTAACCATATATAATATACTAAGAACACCTGATAAAAATGATCTGATCAACAACTTGATGTAATATTCAGTCCTTATAATCTTAACTGATACATGGCTCAGATATGCTGAGAAATAGGAAACATCTGTACAAGTTTGTAACAGAATAAAAAAAATGTGTTTCTTACTATGAGTGTGTAAATCTTCTGAAGACAGAGTCTGAAAGAAGTTGTTTACTCTCTGATTCTGGAGGAAAGCTGGGGAAGTAGTTGCAAAAAGTTGCCTACAACATATATAGAAAAATCAGTTGCACCAAGGAACACATTTAAGACTAAAATTAAACAAAGAGAACTGCCACTATGCATCAAACCTCCATCACAAATAAAACTAAAGAAAACCCAATTAAACAAACAAGTCAAAATATACTTGTTCATTTATTTATTGAGGAAAATGATCCAAAGCTACGTATTTCTATATGGCAAAAGTATGTGAACCTTTGCTTTCAGTAACTGGTGTCCCCCTTGGGCAGCAACAACTCAACTAAACGTTTCTGATAACTGTTGATCAGTCCTGCATGTCGGCCTGGAGGAATTTTAGCCCACTCCTCCTTACAGAACAGCTTCAACTCAGGGATGTTGGTGGGTTTCCTTGCATAAACTGCCCACTTCAGGTCCTTCCACAACATTTCTATAGGATTAAGATCAGGACTTTGACTTGGCCATTCCAAAACATTAACTTTCTTCTGCTTAAACCATTCTTTGGTTGAACGACTTGTGTGTTTTGGGCCATAGTTTTGATGTATGACCCACTTTCTCTTGAGCTTCAGTTCACAGACAGATACCCTGACATTATCCTGTAGAATTTGCTGGTACAGCTCAGAATTCTTAGCTCCATCAATGATAACAAGTCATCCTGGTCCAGAGGCAGCAAAGCAGGCCCAAACCATGATAGTGCCGCCACCACATTTCATAGATGGGATAAAGTTCTCATGCTGGAATGCAGTGTTTGCCTTTCACCAAACATAGCACTTTTCATTCAAGGTAAAAAGTTCTATTTTGGTCTCATCTACCACAGAACATTCTTCCAAGAGCCTTCTGGCTTATCCACATGGTTTTTCACAATGGGCAGCAATGTTCTTTTTGGAGAATAGTGGTTTTCTCCTTACAACCCTGCCATGCAACCCATGAACAATGACATTTGCCAATGCAAGAGAGGCCTTTAGTTCCTTAGATATTACCCTGGGGTTCTTTGAGACCACCCAGAGAATCATAACCCTTGCTCTTGGTGTGATCTTGGTTGATCAACCACTCCTGGGGAGGGTAACAATGGTGTTGAATTGCCTCCATTTGTACACGATCTGCCTGACAGGACTGGTGGAGTCCAAACTCTTTGGAAATAGTTCTGTAACCTTTTCCAGCCTAGTGAGCATCAACAACTGTTTCTCTGAGGTCCTTGCAAGTCTGCTTTGTTTGAGCCATGACACACTTCCACATATCTGGTCATGAAGATCAGACTGTGATAGTGAATACCCAAAGTTCTGTTCCTTTAAATAAGGCAGGACTTCCCACAATCACCCCTGATTATCATCCCATTGACTGAAACACCTGACTCTAATTTCTCATTCAAATGAACTGATAATCCTGGAGGTTCACATCCTTTTGCCACACACAAACATGTAGCTTTATAAATGAACAAGTATAATGTTTTTGACTCATTTGTTTAATTGGGTTCTCTTTATCTAGTTTTAGGACTTGTGTGGAGAACAGATCACATTTTAGGTCATATTTATGCAGAAATATTGAAAATTCAAAAGGGTTCACAAACTTTTAAGCACCACTGTATCTTTTAGAGTAAGCTCACCAAGGCAGCTTACAATAAAAACACTAAAAGCTGTTCAATAGTAAGTACTGAAGTGACAGAGGGGGCGTGGTGGCTCAGCGGGTAAGACGCCAGGCTTGTAGATTGCAAGTTCGGAGGTTCGAATCCCTAGCCCCATGTGATGGAGTGAGCTCCCGCACTCGTCCCAGCTCTTGCCAACCTAGCAATTTGAAAGCATGCAAATGCAAGTAGATTAATAGGTACCACTTCGGTGGGAAGGTAACAGCGTTCCGCGTGCGTCATGCCGGCCACATGACCGCAGAAGCGTCTTCGGACAGCGCTGGCTCTTCGGCTAGGAAACGGAGATGAGCACTGGCCCCTAGAGTCGGACATGACTGCACAAATGTGCAGGGGGAACCTTTACCTTTTTACTGAAGTGACACTATTTCAAGAATGTGAAACCATTTATCTCAATTGCCAGAAAGAGGACAGGGATACATAGTGAGTGAGTTTAATTTTTAATATAGGAAGTGATAAATTCAAGACAAATTGTGTCTCATAGTAAAAATAACTACTGTATATTCATTGCTCAAAAGTTTTACCTTATCATAGGTTCAAAGTCTGAATGTCTCCTTTCTTCTTGTTTCTGTAACCCCTGATTTAATGCTGCTAAAATAGTCTTGTCAAATGCTTCAGAAGAAAGATCCTTTGGAAGCTGGTGAAAGGCACAGTATTAATTATTGGTAGAAAAAGTAACATGTATCTTAAGTAAATAGGTAGATGACCCAGCAGTTTTAATTGTAAATTTAATTGGCACTATTAGAACTCCCATCTTCATTCTAGAAATAAACAGATCAACAATGATTTGAATGATTTTCATTTAAACTAACCAGTATATGCTAGTAACACAGCATAACTCCTTTCAGGGGAAGAAGCCATCACAATATGCATAGTAGTACAGCCAACTAAACTTAATCTTTATTCAGTGAAAGATGAAACCCAGCCAGCCAGCATTCAGCACTCTTTAGAGAGGTGAGATGCAGGTAAAAGTCATGATGAGAGTAAGCAAACAGAAACAGGGAGTTTTGACATTTGATCTCGAGATATCAAGGTGAATTAAATAATTATGTTAAGAAGCCAGGGTCCAAACTCTTAAAAAACGTAATACAGGGACTGTCTAAAGAAAAAAACTAAGTTACCAACAGTAACTAGTATGAAGGTAAAAAGCCAGCGGGAGAAAGGATGGTTTCTGGTGTGTGTGTGTGTGTACACAGAAGTGACTGACTATATTTTTCAATGTCAATGGTGCCAAAATGGAGGTCTTCTGCTTACTATCTAGCAATTTTATCTCGACAGTGCATGACATTCACTATATTTGCATCAGTCTGGTAAGTTAGAAAGTCTGGTGGTTCCTGGTGTGTGTATGCGTGTGTGTATCGTCACATTTATGACTGCCTGCCTTTGGGGCATAAGTCTTGGCTTTATCTATCGTGCAATGAGCTCCTGACTCTCATAAAACAAGTCCATTCCTGTTTGCAACTCTTGTGACTGGAAATGTTTACAAGTGCCACAGAGAATATAAACAACACCTTCAAGATATGGTAGCTTTGACTCACTCTCAAGATGACAGCCTCCTTTCTACCAAGAAGAACAAGAGTCTTGGGGAGAAGGATGTCATTTTGAGGATAAGAGAGATGCTTCTATAGGAGGAATCCAATTTTTGGATTATAAACCTACATCTTGTACCAAGGAAACTTCCTTAGAAAGGTGGAGAGCTTTTGGTTGTAGATAATTCAGTCATTAGAAAAATGGATAAATGGATTTGTGACAGGTATGCAAACCACTTTCTAACTTACCAGACTGATGCAAATATAGTGAATGTCATGCACTGTCTAGATAAGTTGCTAGATAGTAAGCAGAAGACCTGCTCCATTTTGGCACCACTGACATTGAAAAATATAGTCAGTCACTTCTGTGTACATACACACACAGAAGTCACTTCTGGAGTCAGTCACTTCTGGAAGCCAAATCTGGCTGCTAGGGAGCAGATTGAATTCCAGGACTGCCAACAGCATTCTCAGAAATGCTACTTATTTCAGATGCAGGGCCAGCTAGACAGGCAAAGCTCGTGGATCTGCGTGGGTGAGGTGCTGTTAAGGCGGCTTAATGTGAAGAAATGGAAAGCCTGCCCCAGTGAAAAAACAAAAATGAGCAAAACATGACTTCAAACATGAATTCTGTCAGAAGAGGTATACGATGACAATAGGGTACACATACACACACGCACACACAGAATCTGAGGAGCATACAACAAAAGATATTAAGGTAATCATTAAGAACTTAAAAATATATATTTGAAACAGAAAACCAGCAAAGGAATGGCTGTGCCATTAGATGACCGAGTAAAAGAAATGCTCAGAGGCAGTATGAAAACTGCAGAGAAACTGAATGAATTATTTGCATCCATTTTACTACAGAAAATATTGGACAGATCCCTAAGCCTATACTGACTTTCAGGAGAGGAGAGACTGGAAGAACAAAAGCCAACTAATGTAACATAGTTACCTGAATTCTAAGTCATATTGAGAGAATATAAATAAGAACCCCCCAGGTCCTGATAAGAGTCCATCCAAGAATTCTTAAATAATTCAAAAGTGCTGATTTCCTAGTAAAGAAAAGCTAACTTGGCCCTCAAACTGGGCTCAAGTGACAAAAGGACTGGAATGCAGGCAATGTGACACCAAGTTTTTAAAGGGACCCAAAGAAGATCTGGGGAAATTAGAGGGCAGTCATCTTAACATCTGTTCCAGGGAGATTGGTACACATGGTAATCCAATTAAAAAAAACACACACATAGAAGAACAAGAGTTAAGGTAAATCAGCATGGATTCTGACCAAATAAATCCTGCCTCACTAGCCTTATACTGTAGAATTCTTTAAGAGTGCCAAGAGGCATGTGGATGGAAGTATTAATATATACTTGATTTTTTAAAAAATGTATTTGACAAAGTTTTCTTCAAAGATGCTCAAGTAAATTAGCAGGCATGGAATAAACAGGGCCTGTCCAGTTATAGATTGCTAACTTTTAAAAAAATAAAAAGCTAAGAGAAGTTAAATGGTCAACTTTCTTAATGGAGGGAGGTAAGAAGTAGAGACCTTCAAGAATCTGTGCTGGGACCAGTGCTTTTTAACTTGTTCATAAATCATCTTGAAGGTAAACAGTGAGGTAAACAGTGAGCTGGCCAAGTTTGTGGATGACACTGAACTATTCAAGATGGTAAAAACTGATTGGATGGAGATTTAAAACAGACAAAATAAAGCATTTCTTCACACAGCACACAATTTACCTATGGAGTTAATTCCCACAATACATGGTTATGACCACTAACTTGGATGGCTTTAAACTAGGAATGAATAAAGTCATGGAATATAGGTTTATCAAAGGTTATTAATTTTGAAAACTCGGTATTATATCTAGGTTTGGGACAGATGTCTCCAAGTATCAGTTGCAAAAGAATAATGGCAGGAAAAGGGCATTTTTGGTCCAGAAGAATGTGGTCAGCACTTTGAGTAACAAAATGCTGAACTAAGATGGGCCTTGGCCTGATCCAGCATGGCTCTTTTTATGTTCTTTTATTCATCCAATGTAAATTGGATGAACAGAAGTATACAGTTTCTCTCTTCGTCTTTCCAATTGGTCTCAATAGTGCACATTTAACTCATAACTTGTTGCCAACTGCCCCAACATGCCCCCGACAGGTTCTTTTTAAAAAAACACTATTCAAAATCAGCACAAACACCAAGCCTCATGAAATTATAGAGTGGTGTGCATAATTTGCTCAAGTGGAATCAAAATATTAGATTTGGCCCATGCACAAGGGTGAAGAAAAGGATTTCTGCAAATCCTTTTGATTTTGAATATTATCACTAGAAACTATTTATTGCTTCCTAAGCAATCATAACAACATGGTTAATATTTCATAAGAAATACTAATACCTGTGTATATTCATCTAGAAATTGAATACATGAATAATTATTGACAGATTAGCAGATTTTCAGGTCAACCTTATATATCAAAAGCGCAATCTACCACTGTAATTTGAAATAAAACATCATGCTATCTAGCTTTATTACACAGTCCTTTGAATACATACTTTTAAGAGAAATTCTTGTAGTTCCTGGTGAGTTTTTGTTACACAAGATACAGAATGGTCAGACCAGATTACCTGAATGAGAAAGAAGAAAAATTAGAATTCAGTTTCTAAACAACTAGTATATTTCATACTCAAACACTAAGTAACCAAGACAGATTTTAGAAACAAAAAACAAGAGAAATTAAGAAACCCCCTACTAGTTCTGGTCAATAGCCCTTTTAGTCCAGCTGTCCATAACACAAAGTGACCAGCCAGGTGCATTGAGGAAGCTCTCAAACATGGACAGGAGTGCAACAGCCTTTCTCTGCTGCTGATCTCAAGCAGCTATGCTAATTTCAGAGATTGTTAATCTCAGGCCATGCTTCCAGAGGTAGTGAACAACATTTAAGACCCCCATGAGTTTATCCAATCGCCTTTTAAAACTATCTAAACTAGTGATCATCACTATATCCAATGACAAAAAATTCCACAGCTTATCCATTCATTATTTACTGCTCCTAAATTTAAACATTTAATTTTAATGGGTAAACTTAAATTTTAATATTATGAGAGAAAATAACTTTTGGACACTTATGAATAGAACAATAAACACAGATAAATGTCTTTGTTTCATTCAGAAATTAGCACAGCTATGTGTTTTAAAATCTTGACTTAAAAAATTGTTGCCTCGTGCATATGAAACAATATTCTCTAAAATATGTACTGTATTACCTACTATTTGTATTTAATGTAATTATTCAGGGACAGATAAAGTTGTTTTATTTCTCTTCCCAGTTATGTGGAAAGAAAAATGGGGAGCATGCAGGCCCAGCATTTGAACAGGTTCTTTTTTAATCATGGTGCTAAACTATGATTTACCATTATGACTAATTTATTTATTTATTTATAATTCAATTTATATCACCGCCCCATCTACCCTGGTGGGGACTCTGGGCGGCTGCATTCCCTAATGCAGTGCACGTGTCAATATTTCAGATCCCATGTAACTTTAAACAGCATTACAGAGATATATGGCCTTCAGATAGATAACTTACTTTGAAAGTATATTCCAAATGTTTATCAGATCTTTTCCTAGGTACTCCTTTCAGCATTATTTTCTGAATGTGTACAGCTGAAAATGATCAAAACACGATACAGTTCAGTAATTCACAGTGCCATTTAAGATTTAATGTGTTTGTCACTTGTTTGGCCATCTTGTCACTATTACTGGAAATCTAGATTTTTAATAAAATTTCAAGAGATCAATGGAACATCAGTTTGCTTCTAGCCATTCAGTTTTATAATACCTTCATTATACACTCAAACCACTGGATTATAACCAATTGTATCACTGCTAGTCTTCCCCCCACCATTATCTGCTCCAAAATTGCTCTGAGTGGTCCAAGTGTTTGAAGCAAATCTGAGCATGTGGAATGAAAGTCCTCTCATGTAAGACTGGATACAGCACAGGCCTGAGTTACTAAATGTCTGTTGTCCCTGATATAGTTTGCATAGATTGTAGAATGCAAATGAATACAAAGTACATAAACTGTACTTCTACTTCTGTCCTCCAAAAGAGCTAATGGAATGCTTTACTAATCAATAGTTATTCTTGCACATTCCCACTCATTTCTCCAGGTACAAAGATGGGAGGAAACCTGGACACCTACAAGCTTACCAGGCAGTAGTGGTATATTTATCACAGCTAGTTTGTAATGATACAAAATGAGAAACAATTTCCCTAAAAGTCAAGCTTCCCAAGACATAAGATTCTATCTATATACCTTCTTGCTGTGGTCTGTGAGCGCCCACCATAAGTTTATCATGAACTGCTGCCCTTTGTTCAAGTAAACTGCTCTCGCTTGCTGGCATGCAGTTATGGGGAAAGTTCTAAATTGAAGGGAAAAAAATCACAGTGTTAACATATAAATGTGATCACTTTTAGCAATACAGAAAATCAAAATGTATTAACTCAAATAAAAGTATATAGGTAGTCCTCGACTTACAACCACAATTGGGACTGGAATTTCTGATGTAATTTGCAGTCGTAAATGTCACGTGACAGCATCGCTTAGCGATGGCAATACTGGCAATCCCCTTGCCACTGTTAAGCAAATTTCCCCAGTCATTAGCTAAGGATCCACCCCAATCCAAGCCATTCTGGGGTTGGTCCACCCGAGCCGAGCCTCAGAAAGGTAAGGGACTGCCTCCAACTCCCCCCACCTGCCTATCTCTGCCCTTTTGGCTGCCCTGCCCCCTGCCTTGCGGGGCGGCAAGCAGCCCCAGAACCACGCGGCTTTGAGGCTGCAAGAAGCCCTTGAGCCACAGCACAGCAAGAAGCTGCAGTCGCCCCAGCCCAGCCACCCCAGGAAGCTGCAGGGGGGACGGAGAGAGTAGAAAGGGGGGGAATCAGTCAAATAGGCAGGAGAGGATGAGATCGAAGTGGAACATTCCACGCCAGCCAATCAGGGGGCAAGTTCACCAACTGCTTCACTTTGCGTTGTTCTGAGATCCTTTGGGTGGTCTCACGATCGTGGTGATGAGCTTCCTGCTAGGCCCTAACGAAGTACTGTTTAGTTATCTCATTTTCGCAATCAGCTGTGAGTAGTGCGCAGCCTATATTTTTATCCATCATATGATAAAAGACAGGGCAAGCTTCCGAAGCCTCTACAAAGAGCGCGCAAGCTTTTGAAGACAGCGTTCCAAAGGGAGCCATGTGGAGGAAATGTTCGCCGGAGAAGCTGGATCCGAAAAGGAAACAGCAAAGGCAGCGGGGCGCTTCTGCTTCAGCCATGGCAGCTGGGCAAAAAGGGTGAAAGGTCGGTGCGGGGAACTGGGAGAGAAGGCATGTGGGCTGGGGCGGCTGCAGCTTCTTGGGGCAGCTTCGCGCAGCTGGGCTGGTGTGGCTGCAGCTTTGTGCTGTGCTGAGGCTCAGAGGCTTCCTGCAGCCCCAGAGCTGCGTAGTTCTGGGGCTGCTTGCCGCCCCGCAAGGCAAGGTGGCCAAAAGGGCAGAGAAGGGGGGGAGATAGGCGGGTGGGGGGAGTTGAAGTGCCCCCGCGGTCATAAGTGCAGGTGGGATGCCAAGTGCCCAAATTTTGATCACGTGACTGTGAGGGCGCTGCAATAGCTGTAACTTTGGGCATGGGTCGTAAGTCCGTTCAGCACCATTGTAACTTCAAACGGTCACTGAACGAATGGCCGTAAGTCAAGGACTACCTGTACTATAATCTCAAAGTTTCAGATATTTTTCTCTCCCTACTTTCATTCCGCAAAGTTAAGATGAAATAAGATGGAATATTGTCAAAGCCTCTTCACCCAAAAGCTTTAAACTAAGTTCACAGCTTACATTATGTGTGTAACAAATTCAATACCTATTATGTTCTACTATATTGGAAGTGTATTAAAAAAGCATTTTGAGTCTAAGGACTTAAAAAAAATTCTTTTGGAATAAACAGCAAAAGGGCAATTAGAACTTTGATTCTGGAAAGTTACAAACAGACTAAGGGTCCAGATGGATTTGAAATAAGATTTTGGTATTAATCATAAGTATCCTTCCTGTGGAAAAATGCTATTGTTTTGAATTCTCTTTAAAAAAAACATGATAGGATGAGACTTTGAAGGTTGGACACTAGAGGGAACCAGAAAGAACTAAATATTACAATTAAAGGAGAAGAACACGTAAATTTGACTCATTAATATAGAATGGAGCAAAATATTTTAACATTGGACATATTGAAGGATATTTTTGAATAATGGACTCAGAACTTAATTTTAAGAGTGTCTGCCTCTATAGATAGACTGTGTTTAAAAGATGTTATGAAAGAAGAACAAGTTATATCTGACAAGATTGAGACTGATTTGAAAGTGGATTTAAAAATGACAGGCTACAAGAATGATATGGAAAAAAGATGCTACACTGGACATACAAAAGAAGCTAGCTGATGTCTTAATAATTAAAAGGAATATACAAATAACAACCCAAGAGAGTGACCTGGATAATTTTCCTATATTGGATTTACAAAAGAGGCTTGTTAAAGTTTTCAAGAATTTTGTGAGAAGGGACAAAGAAAAAATGAAAAGAAATCAAGTTCTAGGACATTATTTGAAGGGACTAAAGATCAAGATTGTTAAAAGTAAAAGGAAGGAATATAAAGTTGGTTTATTTGATCAAGGTTAAAATAGATACGTTATAACCCTAGTACATCATCTCTGGTAACCCTTAATGGACTTTTGCTGATCAGGACTGAAAGGACAAGGCCTTAAGGATTTGTTTATAGATAAGAGATGGGATATGGGAAGAAGAGATTTTTGTTTTACTTTTAAGAGGTGATAAGCTACTAAAATTGTTTATACTTGTGATGAAGGGGGAGTCATTTCTTTATATATTTCTCTTCTTTTTCTTTACTACATAATTTTTTCTTCTTTTCTATGTTTGTTTCTTTTCTGCACTATTTTTTTCTTTTTTTTAGTTTGTATTAGTTTTTATCTTTTTAATTGTAATTTTTAGTAAAATTACTACAGGTATATATATACAGGTGTATGTGTGTGTATATATATATATAAATTATATAAATTATATATATATATATAAATTATATATATATATATATATATATATATATATAAATTATATATATATATATATATATATATATATATAATATATATATATATAATATATATATATATATATATATATATATATAATATATATATATATATATATATATATATATATATATATATAATATATATATATATATATATATATAAAAATTATATATACACACACACACACACACAAAGAACACATCCAAAGGGCAGAAGAACTGACAATTAGAGCCCCCCACCACTCCTTTTCTGTTTCCATAACTCCAATCTTTGGCAACCCAGGGATCTGCTGTCAGGTCTGGCAGGGTAAGAGAAGTAAGGGAGATTACTGTTTGACACACTGGGAGAGGCCTGACAAGGTCATGCAAATGGCACTGAAAATGAGTGGCCAGGAACCAGGAGGTGAGGACAACAACCTCAATTGACCAAGTAGAGCAGGGCAGGTCCCCACCCACTAAGCTTATTGTGATAGGAAGTGTTGAAGGTGGCATTATTCATTTTATGTCCCCTTATTACAGGTGTTCTCCAGCAAAGGAGATCGTTACCTTGTCGTGGTGCTGGAGCTTGAGCACCTCAATGAAACCATGAGCTAAACCGTGAAGGGACACCCAAGACGGGAAGGTCGTGGCAGAGAGGTCAGACTAAATACGATCCCTGGGGAAGGTAATAGCAACCCACCCCAGTATTCTTGCCATGAAAACTAAATGGATCAGTACAACCAAAGATATGTCGGTATACCATCGGAAGATGGGACTCCCAGGTCGGAAGATGGTCAAAATGCTACTGGGGAGGAACAGAGGATACGTTCAACTAGCCCCAGATGTGATGACGCAGCTAGCTCAAAGCCGAAAGGACGGCTAGTGGCCGACGGTGCTGGTGGTGAACGACGAATCCGTTGTTCTAAAGATCAACACACCATAGGAACCTGGAATGTAAGATCTATGAGCCAGGGCAAATTGGATGTGGTTATTGGTGAGATGTCAAGATTAAATATAGACATTTTAGGTGTCAGTGAACTGAAATGGACTGGGATGGGCCACTTCACATCAGATGACCACCAGATCTACTACTGTGGACAAGAGGACCACAGAAGAAATGGAGTAGCCTTCATAATTAATAATAAAGTGGCTAAAGCAGTGCTTGGATACAATCCAAAAAACGATAGAATGATCTCAATTCGAATTCAGGGTAAGCCATTTAACATCACAGTGATCCAAATATATGCCCCAACCACAGATGCTGAAGAAGCAGAAGTAGATCAGTTCTATGAGGATCTGCAGCACCTACTAGATAATACACCAAAAAGAGATGTTATTTTCATTACAGGAGACTGGAATGCTAAGGTGGGTAGTCAGACGACACCTGGAATTACAGGCAAGCATGGTCTGGGAGAACAAAATGAAGCAGGACATAGGCTGATAGAATTTTGCCAAGACAACTCACTGTGCATAACAAACACTCTCTTCCAACAACCTAAAAGACGACTTTATACATGGACTTCACCAGATGGTCGACACCGAAATCAGATTGACTACATCCTTTGCAGCCAAAGGTGGCGGACATCTATACAGTCGGTAAACACAAGACCTGGAGCTGACTGTAGTTCAGATCACGAACTTATTGCAAAATTTAGAATCAGACTAAAGAGAATAGGGAAGACCCACAGATCAGTTAGATATGAGCTCACTAATATTCCTAAGGAATATGCAGTGGAGGTGAAGAATAGATTTAAGGGACTAGATTTAGTAGATAGGGTCACAGAAGAACTATGGACAGAAGTTCGCAACATTGTTCAGGAGGCGGCAACAAAAAACGTCCCAAAGAAAAAGAAAACCAAGAAGGCAAGATGGCTGTCTGCTGAAACACTGGAAGTAGCCCAAGAAAGAAGGAAAGCAAAAGGCAACAGTGATAGGGGGAGATATGCCCAATTAAATGCAAAATTCCAGAGGTTAGCCAGAAGAGATAAGGAATTATTTTTAAACAAGCAATGTGCGGAAGTGGAAGAGGACAAGAGAATAGGAAGGACAAGAGACCTCTTCCAGAAAATTAGAAACATCGGAGGTAAATTCCAGGCAAAAATGGGTATGATCAAAAACAAAGATGGTAAGGACCTAACAGAAGCAGAAGAGATCAAGAAAAGGTGGCAAGAATATACGGAAGATCTGTATAGGAAGGATAATAATATTGGAGATAGCTTTGACGGTGTGGTCAGTGAGTTAGAGCCAGACATCCTGAAGAGTGAGGTTGAATGGGCCTTAAGAAGCATTGCTAATAACAAGGCAGCAGGAGACGACGGTATCCCAGCTGAACTGTTTAAAATCTTGCAAGATGATGCTGTCAAGGTGATGCATGCCATATGCCAGCAAATTTGGAAAACACAAGAATGGCCATCAGATTGGAAAAAATCAACTTATATCCCCATACCAAAAAAGGGAAGCACTAAAGAATGTTCAAACTATCGAACAGTGGCACTTATTTCACATGCCAGTAAGGTAATGCTCAAGATCTTGCAGGGTAGACTCCAGCAATTCATGGAGCGAGAATTGCCAGATGTACAAGCTGGGTTTAGAAAAGGCAGAGGAACTAGAGACCAAATTGCCAATATCCGCTGGATAATGGAGAAAGCCAGGGAATTTCAGAAAAACATCTATTTCTGTTTTATTGACTATTCTAAAGCCTTTGACTGTGTGGATCATAACAAATTGTGGCAAGTTCTTGGTGGTATGGGGATACCAAGTCATCTTGTCTGCCTCCTGAGGAATCTGTATAACGACCAAGTAGCAACGGTAAGAACAGAGTACGGAACAACGGACTGGTTTAAGATTGGGAAAGGAGTACGGCAGGGTTGTATACTCTCACCCTACCTATTCAACCTGTACGCAGAACACATCATGCGACGTGCTGGGCTTGAGGAATCCAAGGCTGGAGTTAAAATCACTGGAAGAAACATTAACAATCTCAGATATGCAGATGATACCACTTTGATGGCTGAAAGCGAGGAGGAGTTGAGGAGCCTTATGACGAAGGTGAAAGAAGAAAGTGCAAAAGCTGGGTTGCAGTTAAACCTCAAAAAAACCAAGATTATGGCAACGAGCTTGATTGATGACTGGCAAATAGAGGGAGAAAAAGTGGAGGCAGTGACAGACTTTGTATTTCTAGGCGCAAAGATTACTGCAGACGCTGACTGCAGCCAGGAAATCAGAAGACGTCTACTTCTTGGGATAGAGGGAGAAAAAGTGGAGGCAGTGACAGACTTTGTATTTCTAGGCGCAAAGATTACTGCAGACGCTGACTGCAGCCAGGAAATCAGAAGACGTCTACTTCTTGGGAGGAGAACAATGGCAAATCTTGATAAAATATTTAAGAGCAGAGACATCACACTGACAACAAAGGTCCGCATAGTTAAAGCAATGGTATTCCCTGTAGTAACCTATGGCTGCGAGAGCTGGACCATAAGGAAGGCTGAGCGAAGGAAGATAGATGCTTTTGAACTGTGGTGTTGGAGGAAAATTCTGAGAGTGCCTTGGACTGAAAGAACATCAAACCAGTCCATACTCCAGGAAATAAAGCCAGACTGCTCACTTGAGGGAATGATATTAAAGGCAAAACTGAAGTACTTTGGCCACATAATGAGAAGACAGGATACCCTGGAGAAGAAGCTGATGCTAGGGAAAGTGGAAGGCAAAAGGAAGAGGGGCCGACCAAGGGCAAGATGGATGGATGGTATTCTGGAGGTGACGGACTCAACCATTGGGGAGCTGGGGATGGTGACGGCCGACAGAGGGCTCTGGCGTGGACTGGTCCATGAAGTCACGAAGAGTCGGAAACGACTGAACGAATAAACAACAACATTACAGGTGTTGAGACATCTCCCGATTGCAGTTTGCAGGTCATGGGGAAGAGCTCACAGAACCAGCTTCTTCCAATCAATGGATTAGGTTATTAAACAACCTAATCCTATTTGTACATTACCTTACAAACAGGTAATGTAACCAAAGGGCTAGTTAGAGAAGGATGAAAAACAGCCTTAAATTGATGAAACTAGTCCCCAATCTAGCTTCCTCTGGATATGCTGGATTACAGCTCCTATGGTCCCTTAGATCAGCGGTCTCCAACTTTTGGCACCAGGGACTGGTCGTGGAAGACAATTTTTCCACAGAATGGGGGCGGGGCGGGTTTGCAGGCAGGAGCCAATCGCACGCACTGGGGGCAGGGTAATTGCGCGCACGGGGGGAGGGTTTGCAGGCGGGAGCCCCGCAGCCCACTTCCTAACAGGTTGCGGCCCACTAGTGGGCCATGGCCCACAGGTTGGGGACCCCTGCCTTAGATAGTGTTGCTATTAACCATGCTGGCTGAGGAAGATGGGAAATGTATATCAAAGTATCTTGAGAAAAAATTGTGTGTGTATATACACATATATACACACACATACATTATTATGTCACATGAGCACTTTCTCTAGGAGTTTATTATAGCAGGTTGAAGCAGTACAGAGATACTTAAAGATTCCATCCGTGACTACTGTTTAAACTAGAGACAGAGAGGGGATGCAAAGGGGTGTGATTGTGGAAATGATGCCCTTACCCGAGATCCATGGCAACTGAACCCCTCCAAGTCGTCTTCATCCCGGCAGAGGGCTCTCCGCAACCGCTCCAAGTGCTCCCTGAGTGTGACTCTCTGGTGGAAAGAGAAGGCAGGGTGCAGAGAAGCCATGGTGAAAAGGAGCAACAGCTCCTCTTGAGCCACCAGTCCCAGGCCCAGGCCCTCCGCCGCCGTCGCGGCCTCAGGCCCAGCTAAGGCGGCCTCCTCCTCTTCGCCTCCTTTTCTTCCCGGGCGCAGGGGCCCGAGCGATCGGCAGCTCTGCAAGATGGAGTCCACATGGGGCAGCAGGCGATGCAGGCGGCTGGCAGCCTCGCGGTTCTCGGATCCCAGTAGCGCCAAATAGACGATGAGTTTGGAGCGCACAGCAGGGTCGCGAAAGTCGCTGCCGCCCAAGGCGAGGAGAGGAGTCGCCGGAGGGGGGGAACCAGCGGCCGCAGCCCCGGGAGAAGACGCTGGCGGCGGCGGCGCCGAGAGTAGTTGCTGCTGCTCTCGGCTGCCCCCGGCTGTAGCGGAATTGCTCCCCGTCGAAGCGGCGTCGGCGGTTCCCGAAGCAGCACCACCGCCGTTAGCTTTGGCCTCCGAGTCCCGCAGGCAATGGTAGTCCTTTCGGGCCAGCTCCTCCAGGCAGGAGCCCAGGAACCGCAGCTCCAGCGGGTTGAGCAAGTCGAGCAGTCCTACTGCGAATTCCAGCCGCTGAGCCGAGCCCAGGGCCAGGCCGAACCACTCGTAGACGGCTTCGCGGGCCCCTCCGGCCGAGCAGCCGCAAAGGCAGCGCAGCAGCGGCGGCGAAGCCCCACCGGACCCCGGGGCCATCATCGCCCCGGATCCAGCCTCGCTGCGAGGCGGGTGGTTGGGTAGGCCTCCGCCCCCGCAGCTGCCGTGGGCCCTCAGCGGGATTCCGGCGGCCGCTCCCGCGTCGTCTTCCTCCGCCCTTTTACGGCTCATCGTTTGCCGTTGCTGCGGCTGCTTTACCGGCAGCTTCATCTTCAGCATCCTCGAGACGGAGGAGGCCGGGAAAGGGCGTGAATGGGGCGGACTCAGCGCCGCCGCCGTGGTGGTCAAGAGCCGCCGCCGTTCATCGCCTTCCCTCTCCCGCCGCCCTTCAGAGAGGAAACCCTGATTTAAACTGAGAAAGGGCGGCGGGAGGGGGGAACTTTGCAACGGCGCTGGCTGGAGAGGAGACGATGACGACAATGGCGGCCGCTGTTCCTGTCAGCTGCTGAAGCAGCGCGTAAAGACCTCGCGCGCGAGGCAAGCGACCGAAAGGGAGAATGGCCGGACTGCGCAGGTCACGAACGCTGCTTTAATCCTTTTGATCCGGGCGAAGAAGAGAGTGAAGGGAGGGGGGACGGGAGAGTGGAACGAGGGGGGGTTGGTCAAATAGGCAGGAGAGGACGAGATCGAAGTGGAACATTCCGCGCCAGCCAATCAGGGGGCAAGTTCGGCGATTGCGTCACTTCGCGCAGTTCTGAGATCCTTCGGGTGGTCTCGCGGCCTTGGCTGTGAGGTTCCCGCTGGGCCCTAGCAAAATAACGTTTAGTCATCTCATTTCCACAATTGGCTGTGGCTAGTGTGTTGGTGTATTATGGAGGCGGCAATACTATTCCTACGGATGGATGGTATTCTGGAGGTGACAGACTCAACCATGGGGGAGCTGGGGATGGTGACGGCCGACAGGAAGCTCTGGCGTGGGCTGGTCCATGAAGTCACGAAGAGTCGGAAGCGACTGAACGAATAAACAACAATATAATTATATACTACTTTCCAAAGTGTGTGTGGGGACATGTTAGTGTGTCGGCTGCAGTGTGTTGGTGTGTCGGGATGTTGTTGCCTTAGCGCCCTGCCAGATTCCGCGCAGGTCCTAGTGCGTGCCTTGTGCCCTGCTGTAAGAGTGTGTCGTGAAATGATGCCCTGCTGTAAGAGTGTGTCGCGAAATGATGCATGTCTAAAAAGTGTATCACCAACATGAAAAGTTTGGGAAGCTGTGATATAGTATAATGCTATACTATTGGACTGCAAGGAGGTCAAATCAGTCAGTCCTAAAGGAAATCAATCCTGACTGCTCATTGGAAGCACAGATACTGAAGCTGAAGCTCAAATACTTTGGCCACCTAATGCGAAGAGAGGACTCACTGGAAAAGATCCTGATGCTGGGAAAGACTGAAGGCAAAAGGAGAAGGGGACGGCAGAGGATGAGATGGTTAGATAGCATCACCGATGTAACGAACATGAATTTGAGTAAACTCCGGGAGACAGTGGAGGACAGGAAGGCCTGGCATGCTATGGTCCATGAGGTCACGAAGAGTCAGACACGACTAAAGGACTGAACAACAACACTATTCCTACTTACTGGGAGAGTGACTCAGAATTATTTATTAAATTTATATCATACCTTTCCTCCAGCGTCTGAAGATAGTGCGTACAGCAGTCACTTCTCCCATTTTTCCCCCCACAACAATGTCCCTAGGAAGTTGGTCTGAGAGAGAGTGACTCCTGAACATGGATTATATGCTTTTATCAATACGCTTGTAATTTTGAGCCTGTGGATGGGTAAGTTTAATAACCAAGTTTCACTTCCTGTCACCTTCAAAACAATGGCTCATACAATTATGGATTTACAAGAAATAAATAAATTATTTATTTAAAAGCCAGAAGACCAGAACACCTCCTTGCCAGCAATCAACCACCAGATAGGCAAAGATTAACAGCAAGATTAGCACAAGAGGAGCAATCAAACAACACAATAGACCCTAATCAAGGAGCTATTAACTCAGTCAACCAACCAAGCAGCAAACAACAACCCAATCAAGGTACTACAGGACAAGCCAAGGTATATAGACAGAGAGCAAGTTCCACTCCCTTTTCGCACTGATGATGTTGCCTAGCCTGGCAATGAAATGTCTGCAAGAAAAAGACAAGGCTCAGAGAGCACCATGGACTCCACAAATATTTATTTATTTTCTATCCCGCCTTTATTATTTTTATAAATAACTCAAGACGGTGAACATACCTAATACTCCTACCTCATCCTATTTTTCCCACAAGAGCAACCCTGTGAGGTGAGTTGGGCCGAGTGTATGTGTGACTAGCCCAAGGTCACCCAGCCGGCTTTCATGCCTAAGGTGGGACTAGAACTCACAGCCTCCTGGTTATTAGCCTGTTGCCTTAACCACTAGACCAAACTGTGTGTCTGTGTCTGTCTGTCTCTCTCTCTCTTAGAAGCAGAAATTATTCTTAATTGCAAACGCATCTTAAAAGCATTCTGTAATGTAATGACTAGCAAAATATGGCTGGATTTACACAGCACATTATACTAAAGCGTGGTTTGTTTGTACCTCAGCATGTTGTGTAAATTTTTCAATGTATGGTTATGGCTTGGCCTTTTGACCCTGGAGGAACCCTTGAAATATTTTTCAGGCCTCTGGGAACCCCTGCGCATCCAGGCTCAAATATACTGTAGGCCAGAAGTTACAAAATTATATTTGTTTCATGTGTAGGCCTGTATATATGCATTAACAGTGTTCTTAAACTAAAAATAAAGAACGAAACTTACCTCTTTAATGTGAAGTTGCCTAAATTTGAAATAATTTTTTTAATAAAATGTGATCTCCCAGGGGACCCCAGTGACCTCTCGCAGAGCCCTGGGGTTCCACGGAACCCTGTTTGAGAAACCCTGGCTTAATATCTTGTGTTGACATTAGGCAGTTGAATTAATTCAACCAGTCAAGGTTCAGTTCATCATGGGTTAGCTAGTTGTACAAACAACCAGTCAGTTTGAACATGGTAATAGCCATGTTTACACAGAACAGCCAAGATTCTGGAAAGTTATTTCCAAAGAAACTAGGATACCACAAACAAAAAACAAATCTTGGTTTGTATTCTGGGTGCCAGGATATCTAATTTAGACAATATACTAAACAAACCATTTCTAATTCGGCCACTTAGGCTAGAGAAGCCTTTCCCTGCTTGCTGCCATGCAGATCAGTTGGATGACAACTCTCTAAATTTTTAGCCAGCATTATTCCTAGAAAATTATTCCATCAGAGAACAAAAAGAAGAGATTGTTCCTTTTTATTATGTTAATTGTGCCTCCCACGTGTAAAACCTCTTCAGCAAGAGTTGCTGTGTCTTCATAATGTGCTAAGCCAGAGCTTTCCAAACTGTGTGTCGCGACACAAAAGTGTGTCGCCACACACAGCGTGGTGTGTCGCCACGCCACCCGGAAGCGGCGGCGTGCACGGCAGCAGCAGCAGCGGCGCGGGATCAGTGGTTCCGCATTTTAGCGGAGGCTGCTGCCGCCGCCGCCGCCGTGCACGCATGCACCGCCGCACACCCCCCGTGCCACCACCGTGCACGCGCGCCCCGCCGCTCACACCCCGCGCCTCCGCCGTGCACACGCGCGCCGCCGCACGCCCCCCAAGCCGCCCCGCCCAAGCCGCCGCCGTGCATGCGCCCACCAGCGGCGGCACTTTGGAAAGCCCTGTGCTAAGCTAATAACAGGTGAATTCACAATATCCTAAACCATAAACAAGCAAATAACAATTTGGCTCAATGTGTTGCCTGAAACTAGCCATTGATGGCATGCACACACATGCTTAGGTAGGTAAAGGTAAAGGTACCCTCCGCACATTTGTGCAGTCGTGTCCGACTCTAGGGGCCAGTGCTCATCTCCGTTTGTTAGCCAAAGAGCCAGCGTTGTCCGAAGACGCTTCCACGGTCATGTGGCCAGCATGACGCGCGCGGAACGCTGTTACCTACCCACCGAAGTGGTACCTATTCATCTACTTGCATTTGCATGCTTTCGAATTGCTAGGTTGGCAAGAGCTGGAGCTAGTGCGGGAGCTCACTCCGCACGCAGGGCTAGGGATTCGAACCTCCAAACTTGTGATCTTCTGATCGACAAGCCTGGCGTCTTACCCACTGAGCCACCACGCCCCTATTTTTTTTGCTTACTTTGCTTACTTTTGCTTACTGTTAAATGAACCATGATTTAATTACCCCATCTGGGTTCGCACATCACACTGAATTACAAACCAGCCAAACAGGTGGTGTGTGCATCCAGCTGAAATCTTGTTTACAATACACATGCTTTCCCACCACCCACCCCACCCCATAGAAAATCCATTGAAGAGAGAGGAATGGAATAATTACAAAATGTCTTTTGGTAGTTAGCTCAATAAATTGTCCATCTAAAACAGTGTTTCTCAAACTTATCAACTTTTAAGATGTGTGGACTTCAACTCCCAGAATTCCCCAGCCAGCATGCTGGCTGGGGGATTCTGGGAGTTGAAGTCCACACATCTTAAAGTTGCTGAGGTTGAGAAACACTGATCTAAAGGACTCAAAATACTGTGACATTAGCTTCCATGGGCATCATCCTATTTTTATCTCAGTCTGTGATCTGTATTTAGCCTAGAGCTCAGTGACCGCTACATCACTGCTGTGTAGCTCTTAGCCTGTACTGTTGTACATTTAGTACAGATCAATTCAGAAAATCGCGCTGTTACAGAAGGCCTGGTAATGGAAGATGTAATCTAGCCCTAAATTCCCCCAAGAATCCAGCTAAGTAGAGTAGAAATTGCAGCCAACGGCCTCAGGATGGCATGCGCCTCCAAGCCCCTTTTCCGAAACTCCCCAAGTCCCTTTGACTAGGAATGTTGAAAATTGGCCGCACTTTTGTTTGAGAAACATCCAGAAACTGTCACATAAGCCCCAAGACAGACAATGCTGTTAAAACAAGCATATATTTCCCATCAATTTTTCCCTAAAGAAGAAAAAAAAATATGGAAAATCCTGGCCGTGTCCATTGGCTTCATACAGGCCTACCCATTTTGCATTGTCATCCCATGTACTGTGGTCCATGGGTGGCTTCCGTCAGTGCTTTTTTGTTAAAAAACCAAAACCAAACAATCATAATAAAGGAGACAGAGGCAGCAATAAAATATGTGCAAACATAAATGAGAAAAAAATCAAGCTGCAAGTTAAAATTCAGCCTCCATTGAGCACTGCTGGTCTTCCATTAAAAAATATGAATAAACCAAGTGGAAGAACATTCCAGGAGTAGACACCAAAGGACTAGGGTGCCAGAAGTGAAAATTACTTGTTTCAGACAAATATAACTGCAGTAAGCCCAGGTAAACTGCAGGGATATAAAATTTTAGCTACCAGAACTCTGGGAATAATTAAATGTGACATAAAGAAACTAAGAGAGAATTGAATTAGAAGGAAACATCACTAGGAAACGGGAGGAAGCTTTTAGCAGAGAAGGAGAAATGAAAGTAAACTTGCTCTACTGACTATGAAATGAAAGCAAAACCTAGAGCTGTTTCTAAAGCTCTGCAGTGTTTGCTCTCCAGCTTGACTTTCTACCACCAGAGGGAAGGGATGAAAAACTATTTACAATCAGCTACAGCAGTGCTTTCCAAATGTAGGAAAATACTCAATCCTTCAAATTCAGTACAAAAATAATGACAAGAAGGCAATTATTCTCAGTTGTCCTTATTCTTTAAAAGGGAAAACAAGCCAAAACTTTTTAAAAATTTAAAATTTAATCCAGAAATAACGATAAGCACCAAGAGAGTCCGCTTCTTGATGTAGAAAGCCTCTCTTGGGGTACGTAAACTTAAAAAATATATATAAACTGGGTGATTTAGAAATGGGTGGCTCGACCTACTGTCCCTTTAAGGCTGCAAACGTGGCTAGGAAATGATGGTGTCCCCCGCCTCCCGTCGTCCCTTACCGGATCATCGCGAACGCTGCGATTCTCTGGCTGCAAGATGGTGTTTAGGAGAACAGATGGGGTAATTCCGAGCTTTTTCTTCATATGAAAAAGCTCTGGGCTCCAGGAAAAAGCCTGTCAAGCCACCTAAAAAAGCACACATTGCCAGCTCTGCCCGCAGAACCCGCGGACACAGCTGCTCAATCGGCCATGTTCCCACCAGAAGCCCAGTTTTTCGTTTTGGTTCTGTAGGACCCAGGAACATGCTGGTTGAGTTCATATGTGAATAAGCCATATGAGGCCGTTTGCTTGGCTTTGGCCCAGTATATTGCATGAAAGAGAGCCAGTTTGGTGTAGTGGTTAAGGCATCAGGCTGTAGTGGTTAAGGCATCAAACTGGGAGACTGTGAGTTCTAGTCCCGCCTTAGGCACAAAGCCAGCTGGGTGAACTTGGACCAGTCACTCTCTCTCAGCCCTAGGAAGGAGGCAATGGCAAACCACTTCCAAAGTCTTGCCAAGAAGACTGCAGGGACCAGTCAAGGCAGTTGTCAGGAATCAACACTGACTTGTAGCCCTCCGCTCCCAAGTATATTAGGTGAACTAAAGGTATTGTGTTTTATAGAGCTTAGTATATGGTTTAGCAAAATGTTCAAGGTCAGTCAATTATTGTTTATTTAGAACACATGGTTAAATTGTGTCTTAGCATCTGGTTTGAGAGAGGAAATAGAGAATGGTTTAAAATTAAGTGAAGAGAAGGCTAGGGAGAAGAAGTAAAAGGCTTACAATAAGTATAGATATTAAACATCCATTGTATTAGATATTACAATAAGGTATTACGTTATATACCTCATTATTTATCAAAATACTTCGTGTTCTGGATGTTGTGTCCTATAAACATGGGTTTACAGTTTTAACTACCTGTGCTCTGATCTGTGTGGCTTGTAAATTCAGCATAAGTTACTTCATGTGCTGGCCTTAAAGTATGTAGTGAAGTTGATTGTGTTGTCTACCCACAAATACAGCAAGTTCCTTAGTTATATTGACTACCAGGAGGCACCCCATGACTGGCTTTGTTATTAGGATTCCTTAGATGTGGATTCCCAGATGTTATTCTACAGTATTGGGTTCAAACCTTCTAGAGAGAATTGAAATCACATTACTTTCCTCCCAACGAGGACAAAACCAGTCATGTGGTGCCTCCTGGTGGTCAGTGTAGCTGAAAATAAAAAGGTAAAGGTTTCCCCCCCCCCCCCCCCCGCACATTTGTGCAGTCGTGTCCGACTCTAGGGGCCGGTGCTCATCCCAGCTTCTTAGCCGAAGAGCCAGCGTTGTCTGAAGACGCTTCCACGGTCATGTGGCCGGCATGACGTGAAAATACCACACAGGATATTTACTGTGTATAAATAGAGAAATCCCCTCCCCCCAAGTGGAGGGTGGAAGTTATGTAGAACCCTGTACTTGGGAGCCTGACATAATACAACATCTGTATCTCCGCTCTGAGACCTTAACAGAAGGTGGACCATATATACCATTCTGATAGAATGAGTTATTTAAATAGACCATTAGGGGATGCTCCATACTGCAGTCAGAAAAATGAAGATTCCTCTATGACATAGCTCTGTTACTGATCCTTTCTTGGTGCAGAATCGATTTACTTAGGAAAGAAGGAAGTTGGTGAAATATAGGAGATATTCAGGCAGCCTGCTTTTAGATAACCAAAACAAACAATACTTGGGTTTACTCATAAGGAAAAAAAACCAGGAACATAAACAAATTTGCTATTATGAGCAGTGGAAGAATACTGCCTATTCTGATGGAAGTAAATGCAATCTACTATTTGTAGCTATTCTTAATTAGAGAAAGTTTATCTATTCCAGTTGTATTCCTCCTTTCTTATATTCTGCTTTGCCATTAATTTCATCAAAAATTGCTGGTGAAATAAACATCACTTCAAAACTGTCATTACAAATGATAAAACTTAAAGAAAGATGGTATAAACTTTGTTGCTAGGTTTACGTTGCCTTTCTAAGATTCCAGTATGAAACTGCTTTTTTTAAGAATAAGTCGTTAAAAATGAAAAATCAAGTGTGCTTATTTGTATTAGTTATGCAAGTAAATGGAAGCGACTGAATGAATAAACAACAAACGCAAGTAAATAATATTGGGTATTTGTGTGTTTTAGGAGTCAATACCCTTTTTAGGCAAGTGACTCCACATGATGTCATGGGTAGATTATAAATAATGTATATAGATATAATTAAAAATAATTATTTAAGGGAAAGCCTGCAGAGCACAGCTTCTGAAAGTTTTTCCAACTCTTTTAACAGCAGCTGCCAATAAGTACTGTAGCAACATGTTGCACCTCTGTGTGTTTCTGTTGTCTGTTATCCCTCATGTTGTCTCCATGTGTGTTTGTGTGTGTGCATGCACTGGGTGGATATTGGCCTAATCTCACACACACCCCAGTGATCCTGCTACAATTGCTGCTTTCACAGCTGGAAACCATCCATCTTGAGTAGGACAGAAACCAATGGGAAGAAACAAATCTGATCTTAGCAACCTATTGATAATTTAAGTTTATGGCAGAAACATAGGACATAAATGCATTAAACAAATAAACACAATCATTCCTTTGAGGGGTAAGTACTTCCCTTTATTAATATACTCTAGGATGATGCTTTGTTTTAGAGACAATGTGGTGTAATGGCTAAGATGTAGGTCAGCTTAGGTCAGAGCTTTCCAAACTGTGTGTCGCGACACAAAAGTGTGTCGCCACACACAGCGTGGTGTGTTGCCAAACCACCCGGAAGCGGCGGCACGCGCGTGCACGGCGGCCGCCATGCACGCGCGCGCTGCCGCACGCCCCTCCCGCGCCACCGTGCGCGCCGCCGCATGCCCCCCCGCGCCGGCGCCGCGCACGCGCGTCGCCGCTGCCGCCGCCGCCAGATGTGTCGCCAGCGGCGGCACTTTGGAAAGCCCTGGCTTAGGTACAGTTGATTACCATTGTTACCCCATTAACTATACAGATAGTCCTCACTTACTGACCACTTGTTCAATGACCGTTCGAAGTTACGATGATACTGAATAATGAGACTTAACAACCAGTCCTCGACATTGGGGCTGTTGCAGCATCCCTGTGGTCGTGTGACCGTGATTTGGGTGCTTGGCAACCGTTATATATTTGTGACGGTCACAGTGTCACGTGATCACCATTTGCAACCTTCGCAGCCAGCTTCCAACAAAGTCGCCGGCAGAAAGTTGCAAGTTGTGATCACATGACATTGTGCTTAACGACCCATGGTGATTTGCTTAATGACCGTGGTGGAAGTGAGGTAAGTCCATCGCGGTCATGTGGTATCTCACTTAATGACCACGTCGCTTAGCAACAGAGTTGCCAGTCCCAATTGTGGTCAGTAAGTAAGGACTACCTGTAATCTTTCTTCTCACTCATTCTATGGCCTCAGGATCCACATGAGATAGGCTGTCCGTTGTGAATTAGTTGCAACCAGTGTGTTCCTCCCTGATTGTTCTGGACTAAGAATTGAGATGTAAGAAAACAGTAACTATATTAAAAATGAATCGGTAGTATTTCTGCATGAACTCTATATACATCTAAGATGCTCACCAGTTGAAGAAGGTGGGAGGAAAAGCACTCTTTTGTTTGGGAGCTCCTAGTTCTTCCCAACACTTGGGTATCCATGGGAGGGGAACAGAGTTTTGGAGTGGGTAGTACTCCATGAATATGTGACTGTTTAGGTCTTCTGTCACCCAACCACAAAAGATAATTACATCACTCCTACCTGCTAATTCTTGTCTTCTTAATCTAGCTGGTGAATATTTTATTAGTCTCCTTTGAGCTACATTCCTCTGATTGTATAACTAGTGAAGCAAGCTACAATATATGTTACATTCCACCGGAGCTCAGTTACATTAAGGATTTTTGTTAGGCATATTCCAATATCTGATACAGATGTGTGACACATGATACATTCCCCAAATCATCTTACTGATCTTTTTCACTCATTTATTATTGTTCCTATGGACTCCTGAATTGTGTGTGTGTAGGATACATTTGTGGGGATTCTTCATTTAACTATGGGAATAGTTGGCCAGTGATAACGTATTAGGAATTTGATTGTCAATGTACTGCAGTAAATAACTGTACAACCTTTTTGTTTTGCAGCCTACACTCCATTTAACAAAAAACTGAAACATGACATTTAACTTCTGCCACAAAAACAGTATTATAACTGGCCTGTAACACATTCTTGCACTATAAACATGAGCAATAAAGCACATGTGGCCTTTCAAACACCTACTTCTCCAGTAGTTACTGCACTAGGCATTTGTGTCTGGCAAACAACAGAGATGTAAACATAACAGATATTGCGGTGGAGCAAACAATAGGGTTCAGTATCCTGGAAATTTAAGGCACTCTAATGTAGCTATAGACACAGAGGCTTCTACTCAAGTAGAAACCCTTTTCTCTTTCCAATTTCTTTCCATATTTTCTTAGTGAGATTCGCCTGGATCCTCTGATGGCATGAAAAGTTTATAATCAATACAGCTGTCAAGGGAAATAATTGATAGCTTCTGTGACAAATCATCAGTACGACTAGGATTGCAACCTCATAGAGCAGCGTTTCTCAACTGGGGTTCTAGGGAACCATAGGGTTCCACAAAAGGTCACTAGGGGTTCTGCAAGAGATTGTGATTGAAAAAACAACAACATTGTTTTAATTTTGTGCACAACATAATACTATTTTTTATGCAAGGGTTCCCGGAGACCTGAAGATTATTTCAAGGGTTCCTCCAAGGTAAAAAGGTTGAGGAAAACTGTCATAGAGATTCTAAAGAAAGGTGCAGCTTCTGGAACAAACTGACGATTGGAAAAAGGTTCCCAGGTGGACTTCCAGTGGGGACATGGCGGACTGAACAGCTGTGCCCGCGGGCTCAGCGGGCAGAACTGACAATGCGGCAGTTTTTTTGGGCTCAGCCAGGTTTTTCCTGAAGCCCAGGAGTGTTTTTCCAGAAAAAGGAAAACGTCTGGAATCACCCCATCTGTCCTCCGGACGGCTGCTTGCAGCCAGAAGATCGCACACAGAGTTCGCGTTCGACAGGTAAGAGCTAGCCGAGAGGCTGGGATGTCACCATTTTCCAAGCCGCGCTATAGCCTTAAAGGGACACTAACACCGGCCACCCCATTTCTAAACCACCCAATTTATATTTCTTTTAAGTACGCGTACCCTATGAGAGGCTTTCTACAGCAAGGAGAGGCGGGTTCTCTTGGTGCTTATTATTTTTGGGATCAAATTTTTAAAAAAATGTTTTTAAGTTTTGGACTTTTTAAGTTTTCCATCCAAATATTAAGGAGAATTGAGAGTAAATAATTGTCTCCCTATTATTATTTTTGTACTAAATTTGAAGGTATTAGCGTTTTCCTACATGTTGAATCGGCTGTTTTTAACTTTCAGTTTTCTGCTTCTACTTTCCCTGGGGAACTGTCTGCTTATCACTTTCACTTGTGTAAACATATTCTGTAACTCCTTCATATCCTCAACTTTTGTTGGTTAAGCTCCTAGGGGGCGCCATAATCTACTGCATGAGACATGGAGGATTTTAAACAGACTTTCTCTGACTTCCAACAAGATTTTAAACAGATTATTTCTGACTCCTACCAAGTTTTTATGCAAGGCATTCAGGACATTGTGGAAAATATGAGGTCTAAAATGTGTCATCTGGTTGGGGATGATGTGGATGAAAATGAGGAATTTAATAGACACAGAAATGATCGGGATTTCTGTTGAAATGCTGGATGAAGATCGGATAGTCGAGTTGGAGAAATTTAAGGGAGAGAGCAAGTTGCAAGCCACAAGTGAAATTGATCTTCTGGTGGAACGCTATGGAAAAGAAGGGGTTATTATGTATGGGAGATCTCTTGAAGAGAAGTCAGAGTTTTTGAGGGGGGCAGTTGGGCTGTTTGATTTTTTCAAGAGAAAAGCTCTGTGCACATGGGGGGGGTTATGTAAATGCTCTGGTTTATTTTGAAGTGGGATAAGGTTTTAAGAATATTTATCTGGATTGCTTTTAGGGTTTGGCTGATTTCATTTATCTTTAACAATTTGGATTATTATTAAGGTATAATAAAAAAATGTCTATTTGGATGGTTTTGGGTTTAATATGATTAAGATTATTAAAATTTGTTGTATTATCAAGTACAATAGCAGACAATTTATAAGTTTTTTAGTTTGATCTTTATTATAGTAGACAGAAAAATATAGAAGTAGGAAGGAAATAATTAAATAAATGTTATCTTTGGGGGGACTTGATTAGGTGGTATGTGTGTGTGTGTGTGTGTGTGTGTGTGTGTGTGTGTGTATATATATATATATATATATATATATATATATATATATATTCTTTTAATATAAGGGGAGGGAATAACTGTATTTAGTGATTTTTACTATGTACCAATGGAATGATTTATAGAAATAATGTGATTTTGGTTTAATATAGAGTAAGGGATTGATTATGGAAATTTTTGTATATCCTTGCTGTTAAAAGTCACCTCTTTTTGTAACTTTGAAAAAAAAAATCTCTTGTTTCTACATTTTATTTTTTTATTTTTTTTTGTGGTTTTTTTGTTTTTCTGTAGCTTTTACCTTTGTTTGAAACTTAATAAAATTCTTACAAAAAAAAAAGGAAAAAGGTTCCCAGGTAATATAAAAGTAGACGGCAAAGCATTTTATAAAGAAACTTTATTTGAACTGATTTGTTAGTTATTTTGTATTTTTTTAATGCAATGTACTACAATACTGATTCAAAATTTAAAAAAGATTCTTATCTCTGTATTCTAACGCATTTTCAATTGATTCTTATGTGGTAGCTCTGCCTTAAATTCTACACTTACTTTTTAAAAAAGTATAATAAAGCAACTGAGTTTTGTATTGTTACTTTAAATGAGGTTTCATCATTTGTTTGTGGGATTTACTTTCTTCAAGTCTCTAATGACAATGATGGGTCTAAAAGTACTCCCAACATAGAAGTCTAACCCTTTAGGAAGAGTGCAACCTGCTCAACATAGATTTAATTTAGACTGAAGAACCACTTACCAATAATGACCGTGTCTTGTTTTGGACAGATTGTGTTTGTTAGCCTTCATTCAGCCAATTACCTTAGATCAGCACCAGTGTGAGAGACTCAGCCTTTCTTATGTGAAAAAGATAGAGTTGAAAGTGAACAGCCTTCTGATGTCACACATCAGGCTCTGAATGACTCACTTAATGGTCTCATGTAGCTTAACTGATGAGGGATAAGATGGAGCTCTCTCTCTGTAGGAACACTCAAGTGAAGAAGCTATGAAATTGAAGTGTAAATCACCACTGCCATCTTCTGAACAGTCATCTAATTTTGAATGGAATAATACAGAACAATCCTCCCACCAGGACTGTTCCAAATCCAAGTAGCTGCTCCAGAAGGATATTATTGTCAATAATACCAAAAACTGATGAGAGGTCAAGAATCAACATACTCAGCTATTTTTTCTGACCAGGTGTGACCCATCCTGCTTCACATTTAACCCCAGGCTTATACGTTGATGAAAATGCACACCGAAAATTAGCCTCATCACAGATAGTCTCAATTTGATCTCCCATAACACCTTGTAGTTTCTTTTCCAAACACATTGTTCATTGTTGGAAAATTATGGACATCTTCCAAGAAAAGCATATTCTGAGGCTATAGGCATCGTCTTATATATGTGTGGGTGGTTTAAAAAAGATCAGAAGTATATACCTCTTTTTTTCTTTTCTCTATTTCTTTTCTTTCTTTCCTTTATCTTAAATATTAGTTCTTGTTAGTTTTTTCTTTCTTGTTTAAAAATTTAATAAAGTTATTATAAAAATAAAAAAGTAAATCAAATCATTTCCCCCCAAAGGACTGTAATTCTAGTTGATAAAAATCGAAGAAAACTTTGTGATAGCTATAAAATATCACTGAGAGTTAGGACTGTGACCAGATTTGTTGGCATCTCTTAAGAACACCATGTCAGAAAACAGATTTCAGTTGTGATTTATATTTCTGTTTAAATTCAGTCATGTTTTTAAAATGTGCTTTTGGGCTTGCAGAAATTGCTCAGCAGGGATTTTGAGTGGTTTGTGTCTGACATTCTCTAGACACAGCACGAAGGGCTGATGCAACATGCTACAAAACTGAGACAGAAAGGAATGGAATAATTATTCTTTCCTCAGGTTAAAACAAAATATTCAGGGAATGTGACAAATAT
Source organism: Charina bottae (assembly GCA_023362775.1). Lineage (NCBI taxonomy): Eukaryota > Metazoa > Chordata > Lepidosauria > Squamata > Charinaidae > Charina > Charina bottae. The sequence continues at coordinate 2,184,671 of JALMGJ010000030.1, read as the reverse complement.
ACTTACCAGTAAGTTTCCATCATGAAGGTTATGTGCTGTACTTTGCATCTGAACCAACCAAAAGAACATGCATTAAAATGAAAATCAGTCAGTACATTGTAGTTGCCCCTTGCAGCTTTTTAGAAACAGGTTGCAGTATTTAATTCTTCCTGTACTTTTTAAAATAAAGTTTTTCTCAAAGTAGTTGGCAATGTATAATGCTGCTTAGAATGTGGTAACAGGGAGCAAACCTGCATGCTTGAATTCTTACACTTCAATTCAGTAAAGTACAAGCCAGAGAGAGGTAAAGCGCCTGTTCAGTGGATTGAACTAACATAGTAGCGCATTGAATGTACTGTATACATACACAAACATATCAATGAATAGCAAAATCTACCTATTAGAGGTAAGGCAGGTGTGTTAGCTGTTGCCCTTCCAAAGGATCAAAGGATGCATAATTTAAATCTCAGGTAATGATAGAGTTGAAGATCCAGCTCTCTGGAGAAAGGTTCTAATCCTGGGAAAGGTGGAAGGAAAGAGAAGAGGACAACCAGCAGCAAGGAGCATGGACTCAGTTACAGTGGCAATGGGTGCACCATCAGAAGACCTGAAGGAACAAGTTATGGACAAATTGTCATGGAGAAAATCCATCTATTTGGTCACTAAGAGTTCACACCAGCTTGATGGCACATAATCAATCAATCAATCATAGTTGGATGGTCTCTCCCAGTATAATCCTGTACTGGTATATCTTCCTTTGCCTTAGTTTTACGTACACTGGTGTTAGAGTACAGCTTCAAAAACAGCAGGCTTATTGGGTTCTGTGAAGTCTAGATTTCAAAGAGAGATTTGTCCCTCTAAAGCAGAGCTTTTCAAACTTTTCATGTTGGTGACATACTTTTTAGACATGCATCATTTCGCGACACACTCTTACAGCAGGGCATCATTTCGCAACACTCTCTTACAGCAGGGCACAAGACAGGCACTAGGACCTGCGCGGAATCCTGGCAGGGCTCGGAGGCAGCAGCAGCCGCGACACACCCAGACACTGCAGCCGACACACTAATGTGTCGCGACACACAGTTCGGAAAGCTCTGCTCTAAAGCATCCTTTCTTTCCTTCCCTGAAGGGAGAAAAAAACAAAATTCCTTGACCCTTGGCACAAAAGTTTGGAATCAGACTCATATTCCCCATGCCTTTCCCCTGAGGGTGACCAGTTCTGCTTTACTGTCAAAACAAGATTTACACACATGCACTCAAAACATTTTAAAAACATATACTCAGAATGGAATACAGTGAACTACCAATGAAAGAGATTCAGCTAGAAATGATTAAAATACGTGTCTATTTAATTTTTTTAATTTAGTGCACCAAAATCCACATAATCTTTGTATCATTCATATGAACCTAGCCTCAAATTTAATGTAACATTAAATTCTGTAATATCATTTTCTTTCTGAGGGCTGCTGAGCAACTTTATCCTGACTTTTAATATTCAAGTTCAAATGCATGTTTTTTGTCAGTTATGAAGTTAATTTCTTCTGGAGTACATTTCTTGTAAGTCACATATTCCCGATGTTCCACATAATCACTTCAATATTATAATGCCAGTGTGACCTTAGTCTTCCTACCATTTTTTTTTGCATGAGTGTGATTTGTAAAAACCTCCGATGGCAACAAATAATAGTCTGCTATTGTCCATTATTCTCCAGTCAAAAATCTGCACAACACATCTATTTGTAAAAGATGAGTCCACGAAAGAGCATATATTTGGCAAAGTTGTGAACAAGCATATATTGGGGAAAGTTACATAAAAGAGGAAATTTTCCTTTAAAATTGCACTGAGGAAATGTACATTAAATAAACATGCCCTAGAAATTTCACTAAAAATAGACATTGGGAAAATGTATGTTAAAATATGTAACTAATTTTGTGTACAAAACGTTCCTATGATAAGAAAATAACAGACAACAAACGGAAAGAGATTGTTAAGACTGAAAAGAAAATCCATATAAAAAAAACCCCCTGATGGATCAGAATAGTGTCTCAAAGATTAACATAGCACACACACACACATGCACATCCCAAAAGAGCAGGTAATAGGAAGACCCTGAAGAACAGCTGGTTTTTGGGATAGATATTTCTAAGCTAGGTAGCCCATCTGACCTAATATAAAGGCACATTCCAATGTTTCTCTAGTGACAATTATGAAGACGCATTATACAGTTTGGTTACATAAAACAAAAGCACTAAGTCTGCTTATGTGCGTTCACTTCAATGCTGCAGGACAGATAGACAGGCATTCAGCACAAATATACTGCTTTATCAGGAATTTAGGAGTGCATAATACTGTAGTGGGAGAAAAAGGCCAGCAGAAGGCAGCATGGTTAATCTTCAAGCATTTGGGCTTCTTCTGACAGATGGCGGCATGCACTGGAAAGGGTTACACAGCCAGCCAGCAACAGTCAGCCTAACCTTGGCAGAAAATTCTTCCCTAACATCACTGATCTCGTGCTGAAGAAATTCACAAGTTTCACATGCTGGATTCCATGGGACAGTATATGCCTCTTACATTCTTTGTGTAGCATTAGAACCATTATATTTATCATTATGTATCGTGGAATAAATTCTTTGGTCTGTCCTCACGTCAACACAATATACTGTAATTGTAGCCCAGTAAATGATAGTACCCTCAAATCCATTTTATAACTTTGCTTCCTCCAAGATCAAAAAGAAATCATGTACAAAGCATATGCAGAACTGTGTGTGAATCTGTGCCCTTTATTCAAAATTTCATTCATTTCCTTTCATTCCATATACCCGGGAAATAAGATGTAACCTTTCCACTCAGAGAAGTAGCAGGATGACATTGTGCCATATTTGCATGAGTCTATCCTGTTACTTCTTTCTCTCACATCACTTCCATAGGTGTTAATGCAGTAGATGAGAAAGGTGAAAGGTTGCAAATAAAGGTGGGGGATGGGGGAGAATGGGGAAGCTGAACTCTTGACGCTTTGGTACTCCATCCATCCAACTTGATGGAGTAATTACTAGCCACAAGCAAGTTTTGGAAATATCGAGACAATATACAGCTTGTCAATATTAAAGGGACAGCTGGCAAAATATTACTAGTAATTTTTTTTCCCTACAAAATCAGAATTTTAGCAAATAAAATTTATAAATATTCACTAAGAAACCCACTTCCTCGGTTCATACAATCATTACTGTAGTTTTAGACATTTTAAAATATATATTGTCAAGAGATGACCCTCAAGGCTTTGGAGCAGGGCTTTCCAAAGTTTTCCCGCGGCGACACACCAACCGCCGTTGGTGTGTCGCTGCGGGAAAACCCGGAAGTGCCGCCGTTGCGCACCGCCATTGGTGTGTCGCCGCGGGAAAACCCGGAAGCGCTGATGATGATTAGCGCTTCTGGGTTGTGTGGTGACACACCAGACAGTGTGTGGTGACACACTTTTGTGTCGCGACACAGAGTTTGGAAAGCTCTGCTTTAGAGCCTTAGTGTGCCAGTATCAATACAGAACAATAAAATGATTTCAGTCTCAATACAATCTAAAGGCAGCTTGCCTCAGATATGGATTAGTATCATTTGATGATATAAAATGAACTAGTCATCCTTTCTGTGTATACTGTACTGGAAGTTGCTCTGACAGGCCATGACTGGAACAATGTTAATGCTGGATCATTGTAAGTTACTTATCTAAAATACACAGGCCCATCTGTCCTGTCTTGAGAAAAAGTGCTCATTAGCAGTCAGTCTTCTTTCACACCATTAATGAGAAAATGGAGTGGTGGTTTTTGTGTGTGTGTGTGTGTGTGTGTGTGTGTACACACAAAGTATAAGTTGTACTGTTTTAATTTGGAATCACAGGCTTTGTAGCAATTGAAATACTGAGTGATGGGACTGTTCTACAAGCACAACTCACCATTTTACTCATCCAGTGGCAAACGTAGGTGCAACACAACCCAGCAGGAGTGTAGGGTGACATGAAGCTACTCTTACTCAGACCCAAAGCAATTTCAGTGTCCTTTTAAACGTTTTAAGCTCGTGGATCAACACCTAAACAATGTACATGACATATTTTTAAACGAAAAAAAGAGAGAGGCAGAAATCCTATCAAAACATGAGGACAGACAAAATTAACATGTTTCACTGGACTGTCATCTGTTTTTTCCACAGCAAAAGTAAGGCAGCTGTGTTAATGTTACCACTGTACATAAACATAAGCTACCATTCTAAAAACACAAAGCCTGTGGATGAAAGTCTTAAGCAGCATGTGTCAATTCCATAGGAACATAATCCTTGGCATCTGGAAGAACGGCAATGACACAACGCATCTCATCTCTAAAGCATTACCCTTTTCTTGGAAAAATATTCCACATAGCAATAAAAGTATTCAACAGTCTTCTCTATGTTTTTATAGTGGAGCAAAGAAACCACTTGTAAACCGTCAGTCACAGCAGTCTGACATCTCAGCAACCAAGAGAAGGCTTCTTGGCTTAATTAGTGCTACCTGCATGCTGTTTTCCAGATCATGTTCAGTGAATGGTAGTGTTCTTTTGACTGAATACCAATAACAAGCATTAGTCTGCATCAATGGACCACCTCCTTTAAGAATATCCTGGCTTTCCTTCCTCTTGTATAGGCTGTGAGGTCTCATGAGAGACATGCTTCTTCTTCTGGCCTTCATAATTCTCTTCTTGACCAACAGGCCCAAAAGTCCTCTTATATCCTCCCACAGTGCTGTGAGGTTCTCCAGGATCCATGCCATGATATGTACTGATTTCAGCACATTTTTCTTTATACTGGTGAGCATTGCCTGCAAATATCTCGCAGCGGTTTAAGTTTTCCTCTTGCACTGGGTTCCCTAGGCTGTCATCACTTGATCCAGGAGACATTGACCCCTCTTGGGAGTTCTGACTAACATAGACAAAAATAATTTCACCTTTAAAATTCATGACTTGTCCACTTGAAATGAATGTAGAGTTCCCATTTCCCGTCACATTTCCTAAAAGGGGTCAGAGCAGAGGGAAAGAGGTACATACTGTACATAATTAATACATTACAGCATGTCTACACTTTGGGAGCTTAAATACCACAATAAGAGGATTGCAACCAGTCAATATTCCAAGAAAGGACATAGTTTGTACAAAAGTAAAAACTGATATCCCAAGCCAACATCAGCTGGAGATAAAATACTGTCTTCATAAACCTGGAAAATTTCTCATTCAAATTACTCTAGCAGATTGATAAGAATACCCTTCATAAGTAGCCAAAATGAGATATTTTAAACTTATACCCAGACGAACAAGCACTTCTGCTATAGGTAAATGGGTATAATGCTTCTGTAACACTACCAAAACTCCTAATCAGAATTAGGATATTGGCAATATATTGTAGGTTTGCACATTCTACCAGTTAATATTATTTTGGCATCAAGTTTGCATAAATTGCACTTAAGCCATAATATGCTTAATTTGATTTCAGTTTAGCATGCTGTGTGAACCCAGCAACTAAATTATAGTTTGTGGTTTGGTTTGTTGTATGAATTTAGCCAATTGTGGTTTAACCAATTATCCATGGCTTAATATAATGTGTTATATTTGGATTGGATAATTTATAATATAATTGGATTCTGTTTTGTTCTCATGACGAGCATTAAGAGCAGAGAACACAAGATAGACACAACACGCTAAGTCATGTAGTGCTTTGTTTTGTTTTGATTTGATTTAGCTTAGTGTGTTATATTAAACCAGCCACTGTAGTGTATTCAACAGACTGATTAGTGAACTGTATCAACATGTTCATTTGTTTAGCTTAGAAAAGAGAACTGTTGTTGGGGAACACTTGAGCCCCCTGATTATCTAACCGCTATTAAGACATCAATCACTGTTACATTTCTGCACCAGAGTCTAATGATCCTGTGTCCAAGAAAGCTCTTATGAAGAATTTGTTCCCTGTTTCTTATTGAAGTGTACATTTCCATTAGCTGTAGGAAAAAGGAGGTGACTTCCATATCTAAGGAATATAGAAATTCTGGTATAGCATATATATATGCTGATGGAATCAAGGTAACAGAACTAGCCTATAGTATAGTTCAGCCTGTGAGCAATTTTTTTTAAAAAAAATGGCTTTCAATCAATACCAAGACACTCATATTTTATACATGCAGAAACAAACTACTGATCCATAAGATCATGTATTTAAATTTCAATTATAAAATAAATTATGAAAGTTAGGGAAGCTCCCACAAAGCAGATTGAGAATTAAGAGGAAAAAAAGACAAAGAACTCCACATTCACATCGCCTATGTTCAAGCAAGCTAAACTATGGACCGTGGAATAAACTATAATGGCTTGATTTGCCCAACATACTAAGCCACAAACAAGGAAACTTTATCGTGGCTTATAAAATTGGTATGAGCCTAGTCAAAGCAGCTCTAGTACTACTAAAGTCAGGGGTGGATAAATATTTTCAGCTTGCCCCCCCCCCTTCTTTCCCATTCTGTTCTGCCTGGGGGCCACAGCAGATACGGCCTGTCAAGTTCTGATTTCATCAGAGTGAACGGTGCTGAAGGTGTTGGGCCCATTTTTTTTCCATTGGGCAGATTAAGGAGAAAAATTGGAGTCTCAAGCTTCATGGAGGCTTAAGACCCCAGAGTTGTCCCGTAAAATAATCCAAATGAAAAACTGCCCACAAATGTCAGCTCTATCCAATCTGAATGCTTTAAATGGGATGCTGGGAGCCTTTTGCAGCTCATGGAGATGACTACAGATTGCCCATTCCTGTGCTAAGTGGGCTCTAGGACTTGAAGGAGCCTACTAATACCATTATTGGTTTCTTGGACCAAGATGCTTCAGAAAGCAACAACACCTTTTGCTTTCTTCATTTACTAGAGAAACTGGAAAGGCATTAAGGTCATCCAAAGTTGTCAAGTTACCCAGCTTCTCCAATGTACATCATTTTCCAGGGCAACCTCTTAGAGAAACATTTACTTTTCACGTGATAAATAGGGCCACTGTGATTTTTCTCATCAATTTTTGATTAATAATTTAGAGTGGTGCAAAAACAGATCCATTATGGACTCCTGATCTACAATAACTAGCGTCTGAGGTAGAGGAACAAGGTTGTAAAGAGTTATAATGCTAAGGAGTTACCAATCGAAAGAATATTTGTAGCTCAGGGTTGAACTGTGGAGTCCTTGGTGCTCTCTGAGCCTTGTTGTTTTCTTGCAGACATTTCATTGCCAGGCTAGGCAACATCTTCAGTGCGAAAAGGGAGTGGGACTTGCTCTCTGTTTATATACCCTGGCTATATTACACTGCCATACATCAGAAACATCTTAGAAACTACTAATAGACTAATAGACACACGGCATCACCGTAGCACACAAACCAACCAAAACCCTTCAGAACATCGTAAGTAAACCAAAAGACCCAGTAGCCCAACAAGAAAAAACAGGAGTTATCTACAACATACAGTGTAAGGACTGTAACAGCCACTATGTAGGACAGACTGGCAGAAGACTAGCAGAACGCATCCACGAACACCAACTAGCAGTCAGAAGACATGATGAAAACTCCTTAATCTCACAACACATGGACAGACTTAACCATACTTTCAACTGGAAAACTGTGAGCATCTTAACCAAGCCAAATCCAAAAATGCTAGAGAATTCCTGGAAGCTTGGCACTCAGACAAAGCAGCCATCAACAGACACATAAAGGTAAACAACATTTACATACCATTCACAAGAGACAATAGAAAAGCCAGAAGACCAGAACACCTCCTTGCCAGCAATCAACAACCAGATAGGCAAAGATTAACACCAAGATTAACACCAGAGGAGCAATCAAACAACACAATAGACTCTAATCAAGGAACTATTAACTCAGTCAATCAACCAAGCAGCAAACAACAACCCAATCAAGGTACTACCAAGGAGAGTACAACACCCCCACCAACACAGGCAGGACAAGCCAGGGTATATAAACAGAGAGCAAGTTCCACTCCCTTTTCGCACTGAAGATGTTGCCTAGCCTGGCAATGAAATGTCTGCAAGAAAACAACAAGGCTCAGAGAGCACCAAGGCCTCCACAGCTAAGGAGTTATTCACCAGAGGAGGAAAATTCTGAAAATGCAACATAATCTCCAGACCTCATACACTATGTGAAAGAACATCTATTCACCCCATGAGAGTCTCTCTTGCCCTTCTGCTCCTGGGATTCCTCCAAATATTTGAATTAGATTTGGAGAGTATGCAGGGGTTAAAGAGGGAAGAGTATTCTGTTCCATTGATGGATGCAACTGATTGTAATGCTTGGAAAACATTGGGATTTACTCTACAGGTGGTCCTCGTTTAATGGCCACTTGTTCAGTGACTGTACAAACTTACGATGGCGCTGAATGAGTGGTACTTACAACCGGTCCTTGTAGCTACGTCAGCTGCAGTGTCCCTGTGGTCACATGATTGTGATCCGGGTGCTTGGCGCCTGGCTCACAATTACAATGTCACAGAGTCCTGCAGTTATGTGATCACCATTTGCGACCTTCTTTGCTGGCTTCCTACAAGCAAAGTCAATGGGGAAGCCGGCAGAAGAACGCAAATGGCAACCATGTGACACCCTCACTTAATGACCCATGGTGATTCCCTTAACGATGGCAACCAGAAGTGTCAGAATTTCCATTGCTAAGTGGTGCGGTCATGTGTTGTTAAGGTAGGACTACCTGTTAGTACGTATGTTGATAACTAGCAATTATTTAGTTTTTTTAGAACTCATTCTTTGCTTCTGGGTACACTTCAAAGTGCTGGTTGTTACCTATAAAGCCCTACATGGCGTATGGCCTGGTTACTTGAGGAACCACCTGTCTCCCATAACATCTGCCCGGCCAATCTGATTCTGCAGGGATTGTGCGCTCCAGGTTCCTTTGATTAAACAATGTCATCTATTGAGACCCGAGAAGTGCGCCTTCTCTGTAGCAGCACCTGCTGTCTGGAATGAGATTCCCCCAAGATCCGGATGGCCACCACTATGCTGTTGTTTAGACTTGGCTCTTTACCCAGGCCTTTGGCGAGGAAGAGCAAGTAGCTTCATCGCACTTGCCATCATTTATCTTAATCTTTTACATTGTATTGATTTTATTCTAATTTCTTTGTTTGATGTGAGCTGCCCAGAGTTGTTGAGAGTCAGGCAGCATACGAGTTTAATAAATGGTTGTGGTAGTGGTTATTATTATGGACATTTCATATTTTGTTTAACAGGATAACTGTCAAGGGACATAAAATAATTAGGCATCAAAGTATCCTGAAAATATTTTTCAAAATATTTTTCAACAGTCTTTTCTACACTCACATTAGACTACAATTTCTACTATTATAGCTAATTGTCACATGCAATTATACTACAATTTCTACCACTACAGCTAATTGCCTGTCAACTGTAAATGATGAGCACTCCAACACGTTTGGAGAATGCAGGTTAGAGAAGGTTGACATACAGTATGGATGCTTTAAAAAAGTATGACTAATATTTTCATCTTCCTTAGTTGTACCTCTCTCAGTTTGTAATTGGAGGTTGACTGAATGTTTTTTTTTCCTTTTAACCATCACCACAACATTGGCTGGCCAACTAGCTTAACCAGGGTAAAGAGTGCCAAAAAAGTATAAGGTTTTTTTGTTGGGTGGAGAAAAACCACTGGCACCAGAATATAATCACATTGGGTCTAGCTCATTTCCAAAATCTCAGAGAAAAATAAAGGTTCTTGCCTTATTTAAATGATCTTTAAAATTAACTGCTACATTAACATGCAGAGCATGCCTTCTGAAACAATATGAAGCAATTGCTGTAAACGTTCTCTTCCACTTTTCTGCCTCTAACTTCGGTTTTTATACAATAGTGTATTCTAAAAACTGAGCAAGGAACAGGTATAATTTTGATGTTCAGACCTGTATAGATCTAAGGGCTACAATGCCTTTATTTAAGTTGCCTTTCTTCCTCATCTTCTACATTGAACTTCAGAGTTATATGTACCACTACATCTATTTCACAGATAAAGAGCTTGAAATGTTATTTAATGTAAGGTAACAGTATAAAAATGTTCCAAGCTGACCTCAACCCTTGAAGACCACATGGACACATCCATGTTGTCTTGACCTCAATACAGAAATTGTTTGCTACTGCTTTCTTCAATTTCCCAAAATAGTCTACAGAGCTGAGATTTTTCAGTCTCCCATCAAGTACTAACCAACTCTGTCCCTACTCAGCTTTTTCAAGATAGGGTAGATGCTGCAATCTGTTCTGTAGATGCTTAATTATATCCACCTCTAACAATAAAGTAAGCTACATATAGTGGGCTTACCAGATGCTGCTGGGGGATCTGAAGCATTGTAGCTTGACTCAGATGTTCTTTTTGTATTCTGGTCCTTTGTGCCATTTTCATCTGATGAGTCACTTCTGTCCCCAATATTGTTTCCTGACCCATTTTGGTCCAAAGAAGGTTCCAAACCACAGGTGCCCAGCAGAGAAGATCCACCTTCTTTTAAGGAATCTGCGGCATTGTCCAGTTTGTTAGGCGGTTGTCTATAAGACGAGCTACCGAAGCTATGTGTTTCTTCAGACATTAGTAGGGAGATGCCTATATCTTCATTATCAACATCCCTCATCTTGCTACAGGTGAGCTGATTACAAGAACTCTGCAGGTATTTGTGTGACGAAGCATGAATAGGGTCCATCCCACATGATGGGTCCAAGCAACAGCAGTTTACTAATTCCACCAGATGTTCCGTTCCTGTGAAGAGGTAATTCAAGCTATCATTCTCCCCCACTTCTAGCGGTTCAGAGAAGGGTGACGCAGGTTTGCTTTCAGACTGGCTCACTAAAGGTAAATAACATGGCCCATGGGATACTTTGTCTGTGTACTCATCTTCCATAGGAATTTGTCTAAAGTGGTCATCTTCAGACATGGTAGTTAGAAACAGTGCTGGGAAATCCTCTCTTGATCCATAAAGGATTTTATCAGGGCCATCTTTTTCATTCAGGAGGTGCTCACGTGGGTAATGTATGTCATCCGGAAAGCAGTATTTGTCAAGATCCAGCAAATAAGTCTCTCCCAAAAGCTGAAGGCCAGCAGGATGTGCTACATTTGTGTTTACAAATGTATCACAAGAAGAATCCTGCAAGAAAAGAAAACACTTCAGAAAAAAAAATCTAGGTATCAACCGAGAGTTCTCACTCGAGGCACAAATGACCAGGCTCAAATAATCATAATTTGCACACATTATGTGAAGACCTAGCTCTCTGGAGAAGTCTCCAATGCTGGGAAAGGTGGAAGGAAAAAGAAGAAAAGGGCAACCAGCAGCAAGGTGAATGGACTCAGTTACAATGGGTGCACTATTGGAAGGTCCAGGTTAGGGATAGATTGTTATGGAGAAAATCTATCTATGTGGTCCCTAAGAGTCAACATCACCTTCATGACCCATGATCAATCAATCAATAGGTAATAGATAATGTGAAGTGGTTCACCAAAATGGCAGAGAGTATGGGATACAGGGTAATAAGACAAACTTGCTAAATCAGACCAAAATCCATTTAGTCCAGTATCCACTTTACAAGTGAGCAACCAGATGCCTTGGGGAAGCTTTAAGATCTGAAGGCCATTATATATCTCTTGCTATTACCCTTAAGCAACTGTATCGAACTGCTTCTGAACATGGAAGAACCAACTACAGACAGTACTTACAAACTTTTGAGTTATGAACTTTCGCCAATACAAACAAACCTGTCCACAACTCCAACCTAGAAGGTCCCGGAAGGTGGGAGAAGGTGGGAAAGGGTTAGTTTATGGCGTGCTGCGAATGTACTTTTGGCAGCACTATCGTGCATTGTTTTTATACTTGGTTGGACTTACAAACATAAGGGACTTATGAACAGCTTCTTGGAATATGTCGATGAAGGTTCTCAGTCATCCAGGTGGAACAGTCTGTGGCTTGAATCATGTCAACTGGATTTCTATTTTCTCAGTAGAAACGTTTCACTCCTTATCCAAGGAGCTTCTTCAGTCTGAGTAAAGTTAGTAAGGGAATCCTTAAATATGTTTCTAGGGTGGCTGTGTGACCTTGCACCTGGGGCTAGGTCATGGTTATTTTTAGATCTTTTAGATCTTTTAGATTTTTATCTTCATCTAAAAGAAAAAGGACACTCATTTGAGGACATTAAAGTTCACATTTTAGACAGAGAAGATAGGTGGTTTGAGAGAGGGGTCAAGGAATCCATTTATGCCAACTTGGAAAATCCTTCCTTGAATAGAGGTGGGGGCCTCAGGCATAACCTTTCCCCTATCTTCCTTCCTGCTTTGTCTTCTGTGCCTAGGAAGATTAAGACCATTTCGCAAGCTCAACAGCAGCAGGGTAATCTTAACGATCCTCCTTTAGATGATAAAGGGACTTAGAAATAAACATCTAAAAATAACCATGACCTAGCCCCAGGTGCAAGGTCACACAGCCACCCTAGAAACATATTTAAGGATTCCCTTACTAACTTTACTCAGACTGAAGAAGCTCCTTGGATAAGGAGTGAAACGTTTCTACTGAGAAAATAGAAATCCAGTTGACATGATTCAAGCCACAGCTTCTTGGAATGTAACCTGTTGTCTTGATTGCTCCATGAATCGCCATAATTCCTTTAAAAAAACATCTAAACTGAAGTGCAGACATCTCTTTTACAGGATGGGCCATCTGAATTCTGTCATAAACTGCTGCTATGGATAGGCTTCTCCATTCACAAAACGGCTACCAACATGGGCATATTGATTTACTAGCCCAAACATTTAGTGTGGTTGTTCTCTGCTATCCCTTCCAGCCTCCCAGCTTTTTGTCCCTTTCTGGTCAGGTAATCACATTTCAAAACAAAGCAAATACCGTTTTAAAAGTGTTCTAGTACTTCAGAAGATTTCCATTTTTTCTTTGCTTTAATATAAGGGGGAGGAGTAACTGTACTTAGTAATTTTTATTATGTGTTAAAGTGGAATGACTTATAGAAATAATGTGGTGTTTTGGTTTAATATAGAGTAAGAGATTGATTATGGAAATTTTTGTATATATTTATTTCTTCAAACTTAATAAAATTTACTACAAGAAGATTTCTGGCATCCAGAGGCATTTTCAAATAGAAATAGTGCTGGGGCATTGCAACATACTAGCTTTTCATTTGTTTTTAATTAATTAATTAATTAATTAAAGTTAAGTCGTCAGGAAAGGTGGAAATCCCAAAGGAGCCCTCTATAGCCATATTGGTGCGCACAGGTACCAGGTTACTTAATCCAGATCTAAATTAAGTCCTTATTTCTATTGTTCTGAATTTGTTGCCAGTTAATTGTGCTTGATAACTCTGGGTCCTAGTATTTAGAAACTGATAAAATAGGGTTTACTTTCAGAACTCTCCTTAGCTATCCTTTCTCTTGATTAAAAAACCTGAATGACTAACCTTTTCAGTAATAATGCAATTTACCTTACAGAATTAGTACAAAAATTATGGAGCAATGTATGTGAAGTGTTGAAAAACTGTCGGGATGTACAGAGATTCAGATACGATCAATGTTAGCTATATCCTGAATGATTAACTTTTTCAGTAATTCTTAGGTTTTTTAACAGAGTTAAAGCATTCTGACATCTACTGTCTGTTTTCCATAGCTATAGGGGTCTACCTGAGGGTTCTGAAAATGTATACAAACCAGCATATTAACACTAAATAAAACAATATCTAGAGCAGGGGTGGGGAACCTTTTTTCTGCCAAGGGCCATTTGGATATTTATAACCGGGGACTGGGGGGGTAGGGGGCGGGGTTTCTGGGATTTCCGCGGACCGGGGGCTGGAGTTTGCAGGCGGGAGCCAATCACAAGCACTGGGGGGCGGGTTTGCAGGCGGGAGCCAATCACGTGGAAGGGGCGGGGTTTGCAGACGGGAGCCCCGCAGGCCTGACGTTGCCCACCCCTGACCTAGAGCATGACTAAAAAGAGTTATTACAGTGAAATAAGAACTTACTTAAATACTATATCATTAGAGAAAAGGAAAATAATTGCTAGGCAGAATGGATTGTATGGGGCTTTAAATATGCCCAATTCTCTGCACAGGAAAGCTAATGAGAAATGAGAAGTAATTATACTGTTTTCAGTAGTAATAGTGATAATCTGTTAAGATAAAATCTAATGTATTTCAGCAAACTGCAGACAAATTACTCAAAACCATTTTTTAAATTCCTATGACTTAAAGCCAAGGGAGTCTTTGTGGTTCTTTGTTTCTTATACTCTCACCATTTCCTTTTGACCTTATGTGGTATGGCACCGACCGAACAATTTTACAAATCTACAACTTTATTTCACCACTTAAGAGTTTTCCAGCAAACAAAGTTATCATGAGAGAGCAACTAGGAAAAAACATGAAACAGTATGGAAATCCATAAAGCCTTAGAATTCACCTTTTTCCTTTTTATTTGGTGGCATATTTCCAGAGCCCAGTATTGTAAATCTGCTGGAAGGAGATATAGAAATAGGAATCAGTTAGATTCTAGCATTTTAGTAGAATATTAGGGAATCACAAATGCAACCATACATAATATGGCTAGCTGTATAAAAATCCTTTACAAAAACAGATTATAATATTCATTTTTAAATAATAGGATTGAGCAATTTATTCATAGTGAACCATCAGAATGAGACATATTATATAACAACATTACATTTTATCACAGTTAAGCACACTTAAACCATTAATTTCAATAGACTTGTAAAGGTAAAGGAAAAGGTTCCCCCCACACATTTGTGCAGTCGTGTCCGACTCTAGGGGCCGGTGCTCATCTCTATTTGTTCTATAACTGTGGCCACTGACTTGAAAGAAAGAACAGCAAGCAAGGCAGATGACACACATATGCACAAAACAAAACTTACATAATATTTCATTCCTAAATACTGTTGGTGTGAATTTATTTTTAAACCTACTTCGCTAAAAAAGAGTTTGTTTTTTGAAGGGTTTGTGATAAAATGTGAGTTGCAAAGTGATTCCCCCTGCCCCCTTTATTCTATAAATGGAAGATGTGTCTATCTTAACTATCCATCCATGACTAAAACAGAACATTCCATATCCCCTGGATCTTTGTTCCATGTCATGTGCCGTCAGTCTATGACTGACTTGCTAATGACCTAGCTGTATGTGGGTGATTGGTTGGGTAGTCTGTTGCAAGGAATATCACATGAATTACCAAAAGAGCAATTATATATATAGTACTGGGAAGAGCTGAAAAGAAAAAAAAATCAGTTGAAGTGTTGTCATTAGCTCAGCTGAGGGAATGGGTTTCCATGAGTTTACTAGGAAATGTATTCTACGGATCTAGTAAAAATATTAAAATACATTACTGGATCAGCAAACAACTTGCTTTTTATGTGGAAGAATGCATTTGTTTATTCATATTGCTGAGGGGACGTCATATACAGATTTAATTATTAGACTAAAAAATCAGTATGTCCACTGTCTGCAAATAAAAATGGTAAAATCTTTCTCTTGACCTAAAACTCTAGATCAGTGTTTCTCAACCTCAATAACTTGAAGATGTGTGGACTTGAAATCCACACATCTTCAAGCTGCCAAGGTTTAGAAATACTGCTCTAGATGATACATAAAAAGATACCAAATTCAGAAGCCACTATGACTTGATTTGCAATAGGAGCTATTACTGTCTTCCAGTTCATTTAGAGGATTCTTCCCGGAGAGCAGAAACCACTTAACTTTGACTGACATTCAGTTTTGAAATTGAATTATTGCAGGTTGACCCATGGCCTTAAGTCAGCACCCAATGGAGTCAAAAATTCACATTTAAGTCTATTTTGTCCAACTGTATTTAGCTGAATCAAACCAGCCTCAAAGTCCTATTTTCAGCTTAAGAAAATCTGTTAATGTATGAGTGCTATGGAAACCAATAGCCCCGATCCAGCCACTTCTTATAAGGAGTTCTATCATTTCAGTGGAGGAAGCAGACTGGCATGTACAAACACATTCACTTGCAGGTGCCTTTCCTCCTTTGAAACAGATGGAGATGTTTGTGTGCACGTCGGCCACCCATCTACAAAGTCTGGCACACAAGATGATGAAAATGTGAAGAGCAAAGAACTGAACAATGCTTCCATAATTGTTCACTTCCATAAATCCCATTCCTTTCTATGTAAGATAGAACTAATACCGCAGCTATGGGTGTAACACTTTCCATTTAATTTTGGCCCAGAAAAATAGCTTGAGAGAAGTACTTCATGTGTGAAAGTTGGAAGGAGGATAGAGTCCTTAGCTGTAGATCAGGGTTACACACTTGGCAGCTTTATGTGTCCTCCCCTCAATTTTTTTATGGAACATAGAAATTATTAAACACATAGGCAGTAACCACAATAAACTCTATTTAATTGAAGTTCTAATTTAAATAAGCCAAACTCAGATTTTGTCCTGGCTGCACCAACGTCTTTGCTCCGGCCTCACTTTTTCAGCTGTAGCTGCCAAGATACCATTCAAAGGCCAAGTGTGGCCTTCAGCCTAGAAAATGTTGCATGCTCCTGCTTTAGATCACAAGGGTATATTTGTGAAAAATTTCAGTGGACTTGCTAAAATTTAGGACTCAAGCAATACATAAAAAGATAAAAGTAAAAAAGTAATCTGGCTTTTATAAAAAGCAAATTAGGAAATTTAAATAAAAATGTCAGATAAATGTAGTTTTGTATTAAACTAAAAGAAGTATTTAGGTGTTACGTACCTGTCAGTAGTTTTCCCTTACTTCGATAATATATAGTAAGGATAATTATACCAGCCAAGGCAATGAGAAGGAATGGAACAATCAAGACATAAAACTTCTTGTTTTCTGGAAAATGAAAAACTGACAATCAATTATAAAAGCTTAGATTCAGGTAATATCATTTCAGATCTGATTATATTCTTTTTTTAAAAATCATTGCTTTATAATCAAAATTCAGTAGCATTGGGAAACATTATAGCGGTTGACTCTGTTAAATTTCACTGTCTTTCATTAGTGAAAGTAGAAATATCATAGGACAGGGGTCGGCAAACTTTTTATGCCGGGAGCCATTTTGGCATGCTCGTGCACATTTTGAAATGCTCGAGAGCCACGGGGTGGGGTTTGCGGGCAGGGGCCAATCACGTGGAAGGGGGCGGGGTTTGCGGGCGGGGGCCAATCGCGTGGAAGGGGGCGGGGTTTGTGGGCAGGAGCCAATCGCGCGGAAGGGAGTGCGGTTGGCGCTGGGCTGTGAAGCTGGACGAGCCGCCGGACTTGGAGCGCTCCTGCGCGCAGCTGAGCGAGGCCCCGCGCCGGTCTTTTTGGAGCGCTTCCGCGCGCAGCTGAGCGAGGCCCCGCGCCGGTCTTTTTGGAGCGCTTCCGCGCGCAGCTGAGCGCTGGGCTGTGGAAATGCGCTCCAAAAAGACCGGCGCGGGGCCTCGCTCAGCTGCGCTGGGCTGTTGCCCCGCTCCAGTTCTCGGCCCTGACCACCCGCCTGGGGCTGCTGGGAGATGTGGTTCAGCCGCTTCCGGAGAGCTGCGGCTTCGCCAACCGCGTGCCCGGCAGGTGGCTGCCCACCATTTACTAAATCGCCTCCAGCGAAGACGACCTCCCCCCGCGCGCCTGCAGCAATGCGGGCAAAAGGGGAGCGGGCGTGTGTGCGTGTGCAAAAGGGTTGAGGAGGTGTAGAGGTGTGCGTGTGCGTGCAAAAGGGCTGAGAAGGGCTCCCCCCTCCCCGCCACACTTGCAAGGTCTCGCCTACCGCTTCTCCCCGGGGCGTCTGCAAAGGGGCGTGCCACTCGCCCCGCGCCCGTCGCTGCAAAGGGCCGTTTACCCGGACGTTCAGGCGCCACAGCAAGAGCGGTGGGGGGGCTCTGCATCCGGAGGCCCGGCTGCAGAAAGAGCGGCAGGCAGAAATCTCTCACCGGGGAGGTGGTCGCCCCCAGGCATCTCTTGGCCCCAAGCCGCAGAATGAACCAGGCTTGCGGCCGATGGAGCAACAGAAGTTGATATTGCTCCTCTGCTTACCAGCACCAGCGCATTTCCACAGCCCAGCGCTCAGCTGCGCGCGGAAGCGCTCCAAAAAGGGGCCGCATTTCCTCTCCCTCTCCGGTGGGGAGCGTGCAGCCGGGCCTCCGGATGCAGAGCCCCCCCACCGCTCTTGCTGTGGCGCCTGAACGTCCGGGTAAACGGCGGGGGAGATGCCCTTTGCAGCGACGGGCGCAGGGCGAGTGGCGCGCCCCTTTGCAGACGCCCCGGGGAGAAGCGGTAGGCGAGACCTTGCAAGCATGGCGGGGAGAGGGGAGCCCTTCTCAGCCCTTTTGCACGCGCACGCACACCTCTATACCTCAACCCTTTTGCACACGCACACACGCCCGCTCCCCTTTTGCCCGTGTTGCTGCAGGCGCGCGGGGGGAGGTCGTCTTCGCTGGAGGCGATTTAGCAAATGGTGGGCAGCCACCTGCCGGGCGCGCCGGAGGGCGCGGTTGGCGAAGCCGCAGCTCTCCGGAAGCGGCTGAACCACATCTCCCAGCAGCCCCAGGCGGGTGGTCAGGGCCGAGAACTGGAGCGGGGCAACAGCCCAGCGCAGCTGAGCGAGGCCCCGCGCCGGTCTTTTTTTCCGCGCCTCTGGGAAGCAGGGCCAATCGGGCTTCGCCTTGCTCAGCCCGCCTCTCTGCTCCCCTTTGGCGCACGCTGATTGGTGGAGGCGTCCTTCCTTCTGAGCCTCCACCAATCAGCGTCTGTTTCTTCCCAAGGGTTCGCGCTGCTTCCAGAGACCGGCTTTCCGGATGTCGGGCGGCAGACAGAGAGAGAGAGTCAGAGCCGAGGGGCCAAAGAGCCAGATCTGGCTCGCGAGCCGCCATTTCCGACCCTTGTCATAGGACAACCTAGAAGCTAGTTATAGTTTAGAGTACGTGCAATTTGCAATCTATGCTTGCACAATTTCTGTCCTGCAAGATGACACACACACCTTGCCCACATCTGAGATTAATTTTTGGCCATGAATTTCCATGCTGGGAAAAGCAGATGTAATGTTAAGATATTTTGGAGGTCTTGTGCATGGCCCACCTCATTTTGGAGTGAGTCTATACTATGGTCCTGTCCCAAACAGCTGAGCTACAGATAGTCCTTGCTTCCGACAATTGGGACTGGAACTTTGGTCGCTAAGTGATGCGGTCATTAAGTGAGGCATCACGTGACCACGTCTGATTTTATGATCTTTTCTGCTGCGGTCATTAAGCAAATCTGACTCCCCCCACAAATGGTGATCATGTGATCCCAGGACGCTGCAACTATCATAAATACATGCTGGTTGTCAAGTGCCAGAATTTTGGTCACGTGACTGTGGGGATGCTGCGATGGTTGTAAGTGCGGGGACTGGTCGTAAGTAACTTTTTTCAGTGCCATTGTAACTTTGAACGGTCACTAAACGAATGGTCATAAGTCAAGGACTACCTGATAGTCACAGAAATGTTTCACATTGTTGATGATTATTTGTCTAGGGTCAAACATATTTGAGAGCATGAGGGGCAGTAGAACAAGAATGGTCTGTATCTCATGTGCATTATATTATCCCAGTGGTTTTCAACCAACTGTATGTTTGCATAGCTGGGACTTTGAAGCAGCCTAATTGGAGCAAAGGTTAAGACGCCGAAACTTTACAGGTAGCCCTTGCTTAATACGGCAATTGGGACCAGAATTTCCATTGCTAAGTGACGCAGTCGTAAAGCACGTCACATGACTGCGTTGCTTAGTGACAGCAGTTCCGGCACTTCCAGTTGTTGTCGTTAAGCAAATCTGACACCATTGTTAAGCGCACCGTCATGTGGTCATCATTTGTGACCTCCTGCCAGCTTCCCCATTAACTGCTTGTCAGAAGCTGGCAGTGACGTGTTGTGAGCCGGTCGCCAAGTGCCCAGATCTCAATCATGTGACCACAGGGACGATGTAACGGCCCCAATTACAAGGACCAGTCGTAAGTACCACTCATTCAGCGCTGTCATAACTTCAAACGGTCACTGAACAAGTAGTCGTTAAACAAGGACTACCTGTAATTGCATCTTTAAAACTTATAAATGACAAAGACCAGAACAGAATGGATATGAACATATAAATGTCTTTCTTCAAAAAACTGAAGTTTTGGCCAGCTCTGAAGCACACTACAGCCTGGCTGGAAAGTTCCATCATGCTGTACTCAGTCCTGCAGTATCAAAGCTGCCCAGCCCAGAGCATCCTTGGTCTATGCTGAAGGTTTCTCAGGCTGGGATGTGTATTGCAGGCAATCCCAAAGCCCTCCAACCTAGAAGCACTTCAGCCTGCTCCCACAGTCCTGGTCTGAAGTGGCTTCAGGCTACCCAAATTTCTTTGTTGAGACAAATTGGATGGCCTGTTTGCCTTGACAATGCATTGACCTCATCTCAACAGCCCAAATCACTTTGTTGAATAGAATCTACATCACTTCACACAGGCCTGACTGCCCTCCATTCCTTTATTTTGTCTCATGCCCAAAGACCATTCTCCTATAACCATTTAATTTAAAGTGGCCCATTCAGGTCCACCAAAATTCACTTATTCCAAAAGCACTGAATTTAGTGCACTTCACTTATGCTTTTACAATTTCAAATTGCTCTTGGTTCATGCTTCTCATGTTCCACTTGCACGTGTCCTTGTAAAACAAGGAACTGCTTTTAATACTGACACCATCAGTGATTAGATGTCCTTTGGTCTAGTCATGTCATCATCTCCAGCTCTATTCATAAGAATTCAAGATTCTTCCCCAATAACTGGAGGAGTGCCTTCCAGCCTCACATCCTCATCATCTGGCACTTAAACTTCACTACCGCCATGCTCATACAAATTTCTTGTCAAATACCAAAGCAATTTGCCATTTCTTCTTCTGGGTTTGATTGCGGAGTTCCTACTTAATAGGTAGGCTGGCTTTCCTTATGCCTGCAGAGCCCTACCTGTCCTTAGTCCTGTTGTGGATTGCCATTAGCATCACCCCTCCCTTTTGGAACTTTATCTATTTGAATTTATTAGCTGCCTAACTCCAATGGACTCTTATCAGCAAGGAAGTCCTACCTGGAGCTCCTGCTCCCGCCAGCATCACTCTTAGCATCACTGAAGCTACTGAGCAGTCCTAACATATCATGGGATGAAGTCAAAATAAAGGGTAACTTTAATCAGAGAAACCCCAGAAGATCTTAAAATCATATGATATTACTGTTCAATTGATACTTGTGTATTTACCATCTTCTGAATGTGTTTTCCCTTGTGTCTTACAAACTGCATCAGACCAATTATTCCCAGGAATCTTTTCTTCCATTCCCAAAGCTGTGCAACTAAAGAAAAAAAAATGGAAAGAAAACAATATACTGTTTTCAGATGAGACATGATAATAAAGTAACATATGTTTTGGAGAACATACTAATAGCGTAAAGAGGTAGTGAGGCAATGCTTAATGCAGAGCTTTCCAAACTGTGTGTTGCAACACAAAAGTGTGTCGCCACACACAGTGGTGTGTCGCCACACAACCCGGAAGCGCTGATCATCATCAGCGCTTCCGGGTTTTCCCACGGCGACACACCAAGGGCGGCGCGCAAAACCCGAAAGCGGCAGCAGCGCTTCCGGGTTTTTGCGTGCTGCCGCAATGGCAGCACTTCCAGGTTTTCCCGCGGCGACACACCAACGGCAGTTGGTGTGTCGCCGCGGGAAAACTTTGGAAAGCCCTGGCTTAATGAGTGACATCCATATTGCACGCTGTATTTCCCTCAGTAAATCTCTGTGTTCTTTAGATGTAATGGTCTTCTGTCAGCCTTACAAGGCAGACCAGATCAGGAAACTGATTCCACAGGAAGTCTAGAACTGTACTTCATTAAGATAAGCTATAATAACAGAATATTGCAAGCCTGATTGTGCTTTACGTCCCCTCCCTTTAATATTTCAGTGAACCAGGGAGGATCCTGCTTGATCTCTTCTGAATACTATTTTGTTTCCCAGGTCTTAAGGGATGTTTCAGCCATTTTTGTTTATGCTGCATGATATATATTTATCTGTCCAATCGTGTCAGATTCTTGGAGATTGCCTGGACTTCTCAGGATTCCCTGAGTTTTCTTGGCAAGGTTTTTCAGAAGTGGTTGCCATTGCCTACTACCTAGAGCTGAGAGAGAGTGACTGGCCCAAGGTCACCCAGCTGGCTTTGCTCCTAAGGCGGGACTAGAACTCACGGTCTCCCGGTTTCTAGTCTGGTGCCTTAACCATTACACCAAACTGGCTCTCATACTGTATGATAGTTCTTGCCTATTTCCCCCAAGGTCATCTCCCTGACTTCTCTACAACTTCTCCCATAAGTCCCCACCGCTTGAGAATAGACGTATGGTATATAAAGTCTATCTGATCCGGAGAGAAACAGACTGACATTGGTATTATAAGAAAGGAGGAAAGAGAAACTGCAACTCCATGTCTAATATCTAATAAAGTTCAAAACCAAATTTGTAAATATTTATTCCTACACTGTTTGGCCTTGTCCTTCTCATATATGGGATTCTGAGAAATGGGATCAGTGAAACTTCAGTAAGGAGGCCTTTTAGTTATCTACAAGCCAATGGCTGCATTTGCACACATAGAGCTAACCCCATGCCAGGATTTTTAAAGCAAGGTTTGTTGAACAAGATATACTGTAATGGCATTTTCACACAATATTATACCATGACAGATGGGTTTACAAATAATGCTAAATTGCATTATGGTAAACCCTAATCACTACTCAGTAATTTGAAGTAAAAAAAAATACTTCAATTTTTTAAGGGAAGTTCTTATTCATATTACCTTAAATGGTGTTTCACAATTAAATGATCAAATCAATTATTTTTTCAGTTTATTCAATTAATTTTAACTAAAGAGGAGAAATCAATGGAAGAGAAATGTATTTCCTTAATTTCAAAGAAATTTTTGTCTCACAGTCTATTTTTCATTTCCCTACTGCAGTGTTTCTCAACCTCAGTAACTTTAAGATGTGTGAACTTTATCTCCAAGAATTCCATAGCCAGCATGGCTGGGGAATTCTGGGAGTTGAAGTCCACACACCTTAAAGTTGCTGAGGTTGAGAAACAAGTATTTATGAACTGGTGCTGAGAGAAAAAAAGCAAACATATCCATTATTACAAAATTAAAGCAATTTTAATTTGCATATATTCATGTCGCTAAATATGCATGATTAAGCAAATGAGGATTTCTAGATTCTAATTTTCAAATATTAATAGCTGACAACCGCAAATTATTCCATTTTCTACAACCAACATCAGTTCTAAATACAACACAACAAAGATATCCTAAGATTTCCTTTGTGCCTTTGTTAGTGTACTGTTAGAGTTTACAGTACTTACTTTGTCCAGGCTTTGCATGCATCAGTTGCAGAGGAGACATTAGAAAAATAACCAGTGGGACATGGTACACACACTGTATTCTTGTCTTGTTGTACTGTGAAAATATAACAAGCAAACACACTGAGCAGAGCATCACTTCTCTGAAAAGATCACTTGAAAACTATCTGCCGGGTAAGCAAAAATTTAGGATACATTTCTGTACATAGTGATGTGTCACTATTTAGGACATTTCTGCTTTTTGACCATTTTATCTATAGGATAAAACAGAACAGTGGTCTTCAAATGCTTCAAGGCATTGGAAGCAAGCAGACTGAATATCTTGGCATATACTGTAGGCATGCTCATATACATACATATATGCACCTACACTTCCACAGTATACATAATGCCAAGAATATGCTAGGTGTCCAACATGATGTTTAAATACTGTATTATTTCTACACACAATTCCTCCCCTAATAAAACAGTTATGTAACAATCATACAAAATAAATAACAACAACAACATATAAAGATTAATTGAGGCATATCACTCAGGACTGAAATTTACCCCAATTTCAGTGGAGTAATTTTAAGTATCTAATATTCAGCAATGAGGAAGAAAACTACATCTCTCCAGGAAGGGAGTTTCATTATCAGGACACCTCCATTGAGAAGCCAACTCATCTTTGTCTTGAAACTTAATAAAATTCTTATTAAAAAAAAAAGAGAGAGAAGCCAACTCATCAACTCATTCAGCAGAGTTTCACTTGTGCCTCACAAAGCAAAGGTTAGGTCATATGAACTTGGCCTCTTCATGTAATGCCCTCCTACAGGTTACATTAAGCATGTGATAAAGATGGAATGGGACAATCACTATGGAATGTGAAATGCTGGCCTGATACACATAAGTAACATTCCTCTTATTTCTAAAAAAGGGGATGTAAAAACCTGATGACTTAAAAATAAATAACACAAATAATAAAACTTTTTTCAGAGATGTTAATTTACTGGGAAATTTCACTCCAGAACCAGGGGGGCACTTTGTGTTTCGCCGACAGCAATCACAGTCTCTGTTCCAATGATAGCCAGCAGTGCAGGCACATTGTCTTTGGAATGTGCTGTTTCCTGGAGTCACTTCTATTAAAGCTTTTCCTTTAAATACAAAAAATAAAATAAAAAGGAAAGCAGATGGAAATTAAAGTTCAAGTCATGCATTCACAACTTTCTTTGGGATCCCTACCCTGACATATAGTGAGTTTGTATCATAAGGACACACAACTGACCATTCTTCTCAAATGATGCAATGTTACTGCTTGCATAATGTGCAGATTCCTGACTCATGATTGATTCTGAATGCTGCCTGTTCCAACTCAAACTGATACACAAGGAACAACAACTGTTACCTCTAGGGATAAGCAATAATAGAAACTCAAGTTGTCAATCAATTATCATTCATATTATAAATGAAACTACGGGGAAACAAGTAAATATTTGGTAAGTGGTGAGAACAGAAGGGAATATTGTGGAAGTGCTGCAGAATGCAGCTTGTTTGTGGTTTATTGCAGAAAAAAAGGTCTAGAAGTGAGTGTCACAGTTGAGTTTGATGTTGCTCAATGTTTTAGGAGGTTATACGGGTCACACATGAAATCTCTTAAGCAGGCTAAAGGGATGAGTTAAACAGAGATGTCCATTTTCTAATACTGCAGGATTTCCAGCATGGTAGCTACTGTATATCCCTCTCTTGCTACCCACCAAGTAATACCCACCTCATGCTTTCCTTTCTAAGAAAGGCATCCTTACCTAATTAAAAAAAAACCAATAACAGATGGCTATAGTCCAATATTTTATTTTGATGCTGGGGTTTGGTAATAAACGTCCTTGAATTAAGGGTTGATGAAAAACATCCTGCAGAGCTAAATGGTATGGCAGGGAGCCAAGGGTATTCTTTCTTTCTGGTATAAACCTGTCTTGCTATATGTTTTGCTTTGGTGGGATATATGTTTCTGTGCTTGTGGCATGCCTGTGTATGTGTATTTGTATATTTCACTATCAGCCCAAATCCACTTCAGGATGAAGTCCTCTTCATTGAAGGTCCAGTACAGATTGATAGATGTTTTTCAACTTCCCAGTGTAGGGCTAAGAGAATGTAACTGACCCAAACTCATTCAGCTGCCTTCTATACATAAGGGAGGACTAGATCCTGGGGCCAAAGATATGATCTTGGTGCTTGGACCCCACCTCTTCCATACAGTATTTTGGCTAAGTTATTTATCTCTGGGCTCATCAATTTGCCTTCTGGGATATTAGTGTTTTGGGACATACCACACTTATGGCAAGATTCTTGTCACCCAAGCAATCATTTTGTGAGAGCCCTGACATTCTAATATTCCAAAGTGTCCATCAGCTCAGAGAGATTTAGGAATCTCTGTACTACTGCACTTCCCTCTTTTCCAACTGTTCCTGTCCTGCCACCCCCACCAACCCAAAATACAAGTCCTCATCTGCTCTCCTAAAAGTCATCTCCCTGACAAATGAGAAGTGATATAACAATTCATGTAATTCCCTTACCTCTATCACATATTTTATGAAGAAAGCATTTTTCCTCTTCATTCCAGATGTCCATATACTCATTAGAGCCACAGGGTTTGCATACAGTCTCTGAAAAGGTAGTGCATTTTATGGCCATATATTTTCCTGAGAAGAGTAACAGAAAAGACTGGTTAAATGTCCAATGCTTCAGAGTTAGCAATATTGGCTCTCTCAGGCCTACAACAATGGTCACCTTAGTCAAATTCCTTGTATGTTTAGTCATACTTGGCCAATAAAGTATTCTATTCTATTCTATTCTATTCTATTCTATTTTTAGACAAATTTTATTTTGTATAACAATACATTATATAAAGAGAAAAAGTAATACCAGACATAACATAACAACATAACATAACATAACATAACATAACATAACATAACATAACATAACATAAAACATAACATAACATAACATAACATAACATAACATAACACATAACATAACATAACATAACATAACATAACATAACATAACATAACATAACATAACACATAACATAACATTCAAGAAAAAGAAAAAAGAGAGAGAAAAAAAACCCTCCTCTTTAACAAGCTATCCAACCTCTTCACTTTCTGGTTTAAACTCCTTTTTTCTTCTCACCCTCTTTCTCTTCCTTCTCAAACCTTCTTTTATCTCCACTTCCTTACTCCATCTACTCTACCTTTCCCTACCCCTACTCACCTTTCCACCCTCAGAGAAAAAAAAAAGAAAAAAGAAAAGGATACACACAAAGGAGGGACTTCTTACTTCCCATCTAACATTTCCATCACATAATTATATGCTGTTGTGTAAATTGCTTGAATAGCATTGATAAATTTGCTTCCATAATCTAAAATTTTAAGTGTTTTAAACAAGAATTCCCAATTTAAATTATCGAATGCTTTTTCAGCATCTAGAAATAATAATGTAATTTGTTTTTCATTATGATTTTTTGCATATTCAATTATATTTAGAATAGATCTTATATTATCTTTTATGTATCTTTTTGGTAAAAAAACCACTTTGATCCAATTTTATTGTATCTTGTAAAACTCTTTTTAATCTATTGGCCAGGATAGTGGTAAAAATTTTGTAATCCGTATTTAGAAGAGAGATTGGTCTGTAATTTTTACATAATGTCAAATCTTGATCCTCCTTGGGAATTAAAATAATGTTGGCTTCTGTCCAGGAATTTGGTATTGTATTTCCTGCCATTATTGAATTTAGAAGGGTATTAAACGGAGTAATAAGAATTTCTTGAAAGTACTTGTAATATAATGCCGTAAATCCATCCGGCTCTGGCGTTTTACCTGATTTTTGTTTTTTTATAGCTTCTATTATTTCTTGCTTTGTGATAGATTCATTCAAATTATCTCTTTGCAATTGAGATATTTTTTCCAATTTGCTTTCCTGTAAATAAGTTTCACATCTATCAGGTATTACTTGTTGTTTTTGATATAATTTGTTATAAAAATCATAAAACGCTTTTCTAATACTTTGGTTATCAATTAGTTCTTCTCCGTTTTCTTTTATTTTGTTAATAATCTTTTTTCCGCCTCTTTTCTTAGTTTGGAAGCAAGCCATTTTCCAGCCTTATTAGCATGCTGGAAGTGCCTTTGTTTTGCATATCTTAATTTTTTTTCTATTTCGTCTATTGTTTGAAGTTCTAATTGCTTTTGTAAAACGTTTATTTGATTTCTAATATTCTTATCATTGGGATTATTCTGAAGTTCAATTTCTTTTGTTTTGATTTGGTCACAAATTTTTAAAATTTTTTGTTGTTTTAATTTTCTAAGATGGTTACCTGGAGACACAAAATGACCTCTAATATAAGCTTTACTTGCATCCCAAATTGTAGTGATATTTACCTCATCACTCATGTTTATTTCAAAAAATTCCTTTAATTTATTTTTGCTGTCTTCTAAATATTCTTTATTTCTTAATATAGTTTCATTAAATCTCCATCTATATGTTTTGGGTGTAATTTTTAGATCTAATTGGACAGCATTGTGATATGAAAAAGTTTTAGCTAGTATTTTCATATCTTTAATTTTATTTATTAAATTTTTAGACAGCCAAATCATATCAATTCTGGAATGGGATTTATATCTATCTGAGAAAAATGTAAATTCTTTAGCGTTACCCATTTTGTGTCTCCATGCTTCCACCAATTCTAGATTATTTACAAGTTCAAAAAATTCATGTGGTAATTTTCCCTGATTCATTTTGATTTGTTTATCTGATTTTCTATCAAGCATGGGATTTACCACTCCATTATAGTCACCCATTATGAGCCAATTTTTATTAGGTATATCTGATAAATGATTAAGTAGAGTTTTAAAAAAGATTTTTTGTTTATCGTTTGGAGCATATAATCCCACTATTACTTTTAAATTATGTATCTCAATTTCAATAACAATAAATCTTCCTTTAATATCTGTTAATAAAAGTTTCGGTTTTAAATAGGGTTTTATATAACAAACAATTTACATCATTTGCTGATGTAAAGTCCAAGCCTAATTTTTTACATGTCAGTAATTTTATATCTCTAATTTTAATATGAGTTTCCTGAAGACATATAATATCTAAATTTAATTTATTAACCGTATGAAGAATTTTTTTTCTTTTTGCTGGGGCATTCAACCCATTGACATTCCATGTTAGGCATTTCAAGTTACTCATTGTTTAAATGATTGCTAATATCCTTAGAACCAGAAGCTTGGGAGTCTATTCTAAAATTTTCTTTTTTCCCTTCTTTTTTATCATTATTACTTCTTATTTGCTGATTATCTTTTTCAAATTTTCTGAGAAAGTCCTTGGCTTTTTCTATTGAATTTAGTTTGTATCTCTGTTCTTTATAGGTAACAGATATCCCTTCTAAAGTTTCCCATCTATACATAACTTTATTCTTTTTCAAAATCTCGGTTAGGAAAAAATAATCTTTTCTTTTTTTCAGGATTGTGTTTGGAATCTCCTTGAAGATTTTTATGTCTTTTCCTTCAATATTTATTTTCTTATCGTAGGCATTTTGTATAATCAAGTCCCTAAGTTTCCTTCTACTGAACTCCATAACCATATCTCTTGGAAGCTTGTGATATCTGGCATATTTCGAATTTACCCTGTAAATCCCTTCAATTTCCTCTTCTAGTTGCTCTGTTTCCCAGTCAATCAAATTAGCCAACATTTGAGTTACTGTGTTTTTAATTTCTATTTCTTTCCCTTCTACAAGTCCTCTTATTCTTATACATTTTTCCTTTTGTTTGAATTCTAATAATGTAAGCTTGTCTAATTCTTCTTCATTTTGCTTTTCCATTTTTTGTACTCTTTCTTTTACTCCCTTAATTTCTGTCTGAAATTTCTGCTCCATGCTATCTAATTTCTTATCCAAACTTTTTTCAAACCCTTTAATTTTATCTTCTAATAAAGTAGTCACAT
Organism: Charina bottae; assembly: GCA_023362775.1. NCBI lineage: Eukaryota > Metazoa > Chordata > Lepidosauria > Squamata > Charinaidae > Charina > Charina bottae. The sequence goes on along the minus strand of JALMGJ010000030.1, from coordinate 2,155,262 downwards.
TAGAGGTTATGCTTTGAATTGCTTTCTTTGTGAAATCCTCAAAGAGTGATTTCATCCATTCCCCTCTATCATCCTCTGAGTCAGATCTCCTTCTCTGTATTTTTCTAGTATTCATCTTTCAATATTTAGTTTTTAACAATTAACAATATATCTTTCACTAATATTTCCTAAACTTATCCATTTTAACTATAAAATATATAGAATATAACTATATGAATATATGATTAATATAAATTAGTGAATAATATAGATATGTATATAAGTATGTATATTATATCAACCAGGGAGAATACAATTTCTAAAATTAACAAATTAACAAAAAACTTTACAAAATGAAAATGGCGTCCTTAATTAATTAAATAAAGAGTCTTGTCTTTCAAATCAGTTGTAGTTCCGGAGTCTCATCCAAACCTTTAAGTTTTCTTTAGATGGTAAAGTAAATACTTTTCTTCTCTTTAAATTAAACTTTTATCTCAAATTCAGTGCAGGAAAAACGGCTGCATAACCTAAATATTTAGGTATCTAATGAGGTAAGTGTATACCCGGCTTCCCGGCTGCTTTCGCTGCTTTCACTGCTGGGCTGGAAACAGACAAAGAAAGCGAAAGTGACAGCTACTTGTCTCGCCGTCGCCGTCCAGAAGCTGCTGGTTTCTTCTTTTGCAGGTCTGCTCTTATCCTAGCTTTCCTGCCGCGGTCTGCATAACACAAAGGCTCCGCAGAACTGACTTACTTTTCCCCGTTTAGAGATAAAAGATTGAGAGTTTAACGAGCTGTTAATCCATGCGTCTGCTCACCATTCTCTTGCACCGGAAGTCCCTATTCTTTTCTATTCTATTCTTAGTGGGTCAGCACTTGGCAGAATGTGGTCAATTATGACTGGATAAGTGGGCTGAATAACCAAAACACATTACAATACCATCACTTTAGATGCTTATTACATTATCAGAATCAAACACTTGTTTGATCAAATTGATTTAACAATAGAATTGGACAACCCAAAGTGAAGTATATAGTTGGCCTGGATATGAGGCACTAAACAATCACTTGCTTTGTAGAACATGAGATTTCAAGATGTTTTTAATGTACAATTGCCCTGCCTTATTCATGAAAACTCGTAGAGTGCTCAGATAGTATTGTCTTCCATTTGTAATGTTCTAACATTTGCCCATTATTTCTGTATTTCAAACATTCATAGAACAGGAAGAGATAAGCATGCAATGGCTTTTGACATAATAACAGAATCTGTCTGGAGGCACCACAAGTCTTTCAGGTCCTTTCTTGGAGGCATCTACTGATTGGCCTTAAAGGCTGCAGCTATGATTCATTCTCTTTAATTAGCTTAAGTGATTCAGAAACACTGTCTGCTCTGAGCATGACCATCTAAGAGGAAATTGTCCATATTCTATGAGTTGAGTTCAGAAAACTTATTTCTATACTGATTTACCCTTTGAGATTCAAGGTTTTCCCAACCGCTGTGTAGAACCTATATTTCCAAATATCAGTGCAGGATACACTGCATTGATAAATTAACCAATGCAGAATACACAGTTTGGGGTTAGTCTGGTAAACATGCAATTTTAAGTATCCTCTAGTTGATCGGAAGATTGCAAGTTCGGAGGTTCAAATCCCTAGCCCTGCGTGCGGAGTGAGCTCCCGCACTAGCTCCAGCTCTTGCCAACCTAGCAATTCGAAAGCATGCAAATGCAAGTAGATAAATAGGTACCACCGGTGGGTAGGTAACAGCGTTCCGCGCGCGTCATGCGGCCACATGACCGTGGAAGCGTCTTCGGACAACGCTGGCTCTTCGGCTAACAAACGGAGATGAGCACCGGCCCCTAGAGTCGGACACGACTGCACAAATGTGCGGGGGGAACCTTTACCTACATCTACATTCTAATAATAAAAGCTATCTTTAAAGTTGATTTTTTTGACCAGGAACACAAATCTCTGTTCTTTATCTCAATAGCTAAACATTCTACCATTTCCCTTTTCAAATCAGCCTGCCAGATTCAACTTGCAAATAATAAGATGATGCTGAGCTGAAATTACTATGGAGATTCCTCATTTTATGAGGAAAGTTTCTCTGGATGAGGGTGCACAACTTGTAAACTCAGAACTCTGTTTAACACTCCTCAAGTGGAGCCCTCCCCACACTCGAGTTCCTTCAGAGTTGCCACTTTACTGTACTGGAATAGAAGGGACTACATCCTTAGATAATAATCCTACTAACTGCATTCAATTAATTTTAAATGTAAATGTAATCCTGGCCATACCCACTCTTAGAATTCTGTGCTCCATAGCTTGGCATTCAAAACCCAAGTGTGGGTTTTGGCCCCAAAAGGTTTGCACAGTTCTGTTCTTGAGAGACATAAAAAATGTTCTACATTAATAATAATGCAATTTACCCCCTCCCTAATGAAACATCAGATTTTTTTAAAAAATAATGAGATTATTCTTTTATTCAAAAATTGATTCTGACTTATGAGTGAGAAGAATGTTAGCATATTACCTGGTTCACATTTGGTGCAGCATCGTCCAGAATATTCGTAATGTTGCTCACTGCTACAGGAAGACCTGATTTGTAAGTACAACTGAAGGACAGAAGGGAACAGTAATAATACCTTAGTTAAGTTGCTTTTAGTTTAAGACATATTTAAAAATAGATGTTATAAATCAACATTTCAGAACAGCACGTATTTAGATGGCTGCATTACAGATAGTCCTCTTTTAGCAACTGCCTCAGACAGCAACGGTTTGCAGTTACGACGGTGATGAAAAAGTAACTTTGCAATCAATGCCTGCATTTACCACCTTCGCAGTGTCTCTCTCTCAGTCACGTGTTTGCCATTACAGTCAGTTAGTATGTGTTGTCCTGTGCCTGACATGTTTTTTTCCTTCCTCCCCCTCACATTTCCTAAACCAGTCTTTCTCAAATTTTTGACCCTGGAGGAACTCTTGAAATATTTTTCAGGCCTCGGGGAACCCCTGCACATTCAGGCTCAAATACAGGCCAGAAGTTACAAAATTATTATATTTGTTTCATGGGTAGGCCTGTATATATGCACTAACAGTGTTCTTAAACTAAGAATAAAGAATGTAACCTACCCCTTTAATGTGAAGTTGCCCGAATTTGAAATAATTTTTTAAATAAATCGTGATCTCCCAGGGAACCCCTAGCGACCTTTTGAGGAACACTAAGGCTCCACGGAACCCTGGTTGAGAAACCCTGGCCTAAACTTATCTATCTCTTCCTGAGCTGCTTTTCTTAGCAGCCTAGCGCATCCCTAAAAAGTCCTAACCACAAGTTAACAAGCTCAGCTCTGTGACCTTCATTAGTTGATTAGAACCCTCCAGGTGGCTTGTAGCTGCTGCCTGAAATTGACAAGACCCTAATCAGTTTCTCACTAAAGGCTTTTGTTTGCCTCCTAAGCTGCTGGATGCCAGTGTGCTAGGCAAACAGCTGGCACTAGTGCATTCCTTTCTTTGTGTATTCCCCATTGTGTGCCTGCTTACTCTCTTGTAATCCCTTCCTCTCCAATGAACGTAAATAGAAACATCAATTCTCTTCTTGCTAATTTTCCCAGCGCCAGGGTGAGCATTCCAAAGGGCGGGGAGTGTCCCGATTTGGGTATAGAAATGACACGCTGAGGCTTGGAATCCAATCTCTAGTGTTTATTAAGCTCTTTCTAACAGAAATCCAGCTAAACTGAAATGGCTTGAGGAAGCCTGGAGATAAAGTCCAGAATCTAAGGCGGGGCTTTCCTGAGAAGTTTAGGAGGCAAGGCCAAAGTTTCAGTACTACGCACGCGCTTCCCTTCCTGGAGGGAGCCCCCCCCCATCGCTGCCTGTTATCTCCCTGACAGGGAGTGGGGAAAAAGGGTGATAAGATTTGCCCTTTCACCCGGCTTCCTCGTGAGTTGAGTTCCAGAAACCTTCCCTGCCATTTAGGCTCACCCGGCTTGTATACTTGTGATGCTGTAAAGCAAAGGAAAACTGAAGTAAAATCATAAGCACAGTTGTAGTTAAGTGATTTTTCACTTAACGACCACTTCACTTAACAACTGAGTTGTCAGTCCCTGTAATGGCATGTGAGAATAACCTTGGAAGACAGGGGAAGAGATGCTGCGTAGGGAATGATCAGATAAAAGAGGGAGGAGCCCGCAACTGCGTAACGGACAGAAAAAGAAACTTAGAAAGGATCCGCCCTAACCTGGAAAGCAGTAAAAAGGGATGGTGGGGGATTTGTACTTTCAGACTTATAAGATTCTGTTAATGTAGCCTAACAATAAAGTAGAAGTAGCTCATCTGGTCATGTTTCCTGTCTGGTTTACCTGGGGAGGCTGACAGTCCCAGTTGCGGTCGCTAAACGAGGACTACCTGTATATTAATATATAACTAATGACTTGTAACTACTTTCAGACATATTTTCTGTCTTTATATTTAGGTCTACCATATCTGAGTGGCTAAAATCCAGGTAAACACTAGAAAGCAGCAAAGAGAAACAGTAAACTAACTCTTTGCTGCCATGTACAGGTCATCCACATTTTTGCAGCTGGATATATCTCCTCTTTGACTCCTTCTGGGCTGCTACATTAGGTAGCTCCATATAAGGCAGGGGTGGGGAACCCTTTTTCTGCCAAGGGCCATTTGGATATTTATAACTGGGGACCGGGGGGTGGGGTTTCTGGGATTTCCGCGGACAGGGGGCCGGAGTTTGCGGGCGGGAGCCAATCACAAGCACTGGGGGGCGGGGTTTGCAGGCGGGAACCAATCGCGTGGAAGGGGCGGGGTTTGCGGGCGGGAGCCCCGCGGGCCTTAGGTGGGAGCCCCGCAGGCCTTATATGGCCTGCGGGCCTGACGTTGCCCACCCCTAATATAAGGCATTAATATTAAGGCAATCTGCTTGCATTAAGAAAAGAAAGGCAATATAACTGCATACTAAATATGGATAGGTTAAACTAAGAGCCATGGGCATATGAAGAATGGGGACCAAAAGGGGCAAGTGAGAAGACATGCATCACGATGTTCTGCCACAACCTCACTGTAGCAGCCCAAGATAGATTGGTTAAAGACTTTAAAACCAAGAGAGATTTTAAAAAGCAGCATTTTCCAGAATATACATACATTTTTTTCATCCTTGTACTGTCTTTAGTCAATTAGATTTTGAAATACTACAAAAACTTGAATTATCACTTTCTCAGACATATGGCATAATGATTCTATTACAGGTATCCATCTTTTGATCCAAACTATCTTCAAACTGGGGGAAGAATACAAAAAAAGCTTCTTCTGACAGTTCCTTTTTTAATGTTTGAAAATTGAGTAACTTCCAACATATACCATTCTTTTAAATGGACAAAATAACTATTTGCACATGCTTCGTGGAGTTTCATTTCAGCAGAAGATAATCCGAGTGAGATGGGGAAATTCCCAACTCTCAGAAGTTCCAATCCACTCCCTTCTAACTGTGATAAATAATGAACTATACTTTTGTGATACTTTGGGGTTATTGTCTGGAACTGTTTGAACAACTTACTCAAATGGTTACACCACCAATGTACCTGGACTTGGTTAATAAGTAATACACAAATTTAATCAACAAATAAGGCACCTCCTTAGCAAAATTTCTAACATGACAAAATTGATCTAACTTCACAGGAGCCTTGGCAGGCAATCTTTTATGTAAACTCTTTATTTAAGAAGGGGAAATGTACACTAACTGAGCCCCTTGGCAGTTTTTCATTACCTTACATATAGAAAATGCATGGGAGAACCTCCACAATCTCAGGAGGCTGTCACAAAAAATATACTCTGGATCTCAATTCTAGGAAGAGAATTGGAGTTAGTGTGCTCATCCTTGATTCTCTTTCTCATGCACCTCAATGCTCCATTACTGGAGATTGTCCAGCAAAAGCTGGACAGCCATTTGCCTGAGATGGTGTGAAGATCCCTCCCTGGGGTCTATGATTTTGAATGTAGAATTGGGGCATGGTGAAATGTGATTCTAGTCAGCGAACAAGAGTTGGAGGGGAAAAAGACCTTATTTCATAGGTGGACAACAACAAATGATGAAATAATATAACCATGTCATGATATCATACTGCAACTATATAATTACCCCAGGAGTTAGCTACAGAAAGGAGTTTTTATTAAGAAAAGTAGACAAAGGACTGAGAGCAGTTGATACATTTTGTTATGTATAAATAAACTCAGGCCAACAAATGGCAGGGGAGAAGAGGCATTTTTTTGATTTAGACCCCTTTCTGATGCTGCCCATCACCACCACAACTATCATCATCTCCTGCATGATGTATATTTGTGAGTAATTGAAATATACTATAGATCCTGTTCAATTGGAAACAACTTTGTATGAGTAACCATAGCATTATTATAGCACCTTCTTTTAACTTAGAGCTTTCCAAACTTTTCACGTTGGTGACACACTTTTTAGACATGCATCATTTCGTGACACACTCTTACAGCAGAGCACAAGGCAGGCACTAGGACCTGTGCAGAATCACAGCAGGTTTGGAGGCAGCAAAGCACAAGGCAGGCACTAGGACCTGCGTGGAATCCTGGCAGGGCTTGGAGGCAGCAGCAGCCGCGACACACCCAGACACTGCAGCCGACACACTAACGTGTCCCGACACACAGTTTGGAAAGTTCTGTTTTAACTCATCTAATATGTTCTAGCTTTGTTCACATCACCCTAACACATAAAATGGCTTGTTAGGTTTTGGCATAGCTCAGCCATTGCAATTTATTCAATAATGTTGACAATTATGGACAGGTGGAACTTTGAAAAACTAGGAAATTGAGCTTCAGCCTCCTCATTCCAATGTGTAAGGGTATTCTCAGATTTGGGGAAGGAAAAAGTGGGGTTTCAAACATGGCAAATGACCAGATGGACATATCAGCCTTAAGCAATGCATAATTTAAGGAATCTGTGAAAAGGAAGATCAAACAGCTTACAGAGATTCTCGCTTGATGTACTCATTAATAAATGAGGGCAGGACTATACTTATATAACTTCCAAGATGCTGTAACCTAAACCATTTTTTCTAACATTAAATTTAATTAATCGGGCTCAGTGTGAATCAAGCTTCCTTGGTTGTATGTGTGTTCCTTGTTGTTAGGCGCTTGACACCGTGTTAATACTTCTAGCTTGTCCCAAAAAGCATGCTTCTGCAAGCCATGTTATTACCCTACCACGAATGCTTCTCAGGGTAAAAGTGTAAGATACACAACACTGTGAATCATTATTATGACAGTGCAAGAGGTGGTGTTTAATATTAGTCTTCTTACTGGGAGCTATAACAACAGAGTGGTATCAATGTAAATTGCAATCTTACATTCACATACCCAGGATGGTCATATAAATTGAATTAAATAAATTAAATAAATAAATAAATGATGGCCCACTAAATACAGTGGGACTTACTTCTGAGAAGAAATGGTAGAATCACATTGTTAGATGTTTATCTTTGCCATTAAGTAAGGGGAGGAAATAACTGAAATATAAGTAAAACAGAAAATTAAACATGAATGTTTATCTTAGTCATAAAAACTAATATTAATTGTTACCATCTTCTCCAGAGGGTGACCAGATGGTCTGGTGTATCATAAATGTAGAACTTAAGAAGCCAAAACAAGTAAAACAAAGCACAAGCAACAAATCATGAATGTAGTAAAGGCACTTTCCTACTACTTAATTGTATGAGAAGAATGCCTTTCAAAGTCCAACTAGTTTATTGCTATACTTTCATTACCATCTGTAAACCATCTGAAAACTCACAAAAGAAAGTATCTCTAATTTTTAGCCCAACTCTTCAGAACATGGAGGAGCTATAGTTGATGTAGGATTTCATAGTTTCTCCTCTATGCCTTTCCCTAATAAATGACAGAGCGGTTTTAAGGAAATCAGTACTTTCTATCTAATTGATGATTATGCTAGGAAGTAACTACTGTACAAACCCACAGCAATGGGATTCACATGATGGACTAATATGGTTTGTTTGTATTTGTGTTTGTGTTTGTCATTTTATTTGTTCATTTGTAAATAATAGCTTACATCTTAGAATGAACCCCACCCAAATGATACCTTAACTACGCAAGGAACATGAAATTACTGTGGAAAGCCAAGCAGCTCTAAGGGTAACAATGGAGATAATTGAATACAAAGATGTTATTGTCTGGGACTCTTGTTAATAAAATGTTCAGGCTCACTTACTGAAATCACACTGATTTTTTAAAAATAATAACTTCAGTGTAACAGTTCAGTAGCAAAAAGGCTAAGAGAACATATGCTGTTATGGATACTTGATCCAACAGAAATCTATTAAAGTTATACCAAGAGGACAATGCATGTGACCCATTACAAAATGGTGGCATACCATGCTGAGCCTTATTAATCTGGATATATCTATTGATTTGCCATGTAGTGAATGGCACTGTTAATATTAATTAATTAAACTTATATGTCACCTCTCTTATACACAATAATCCTAGGGGGATTATTACAACAAAATCAATAAAACAGCAATTAAAAAATCATATCGCCAGTACAAAGGAGCATCACACTTCATACCTTGTTGCCATAGCATCCATCACTCTACATATGTGGCTCATCTCCATCCTAGCTCAATGCTTGGGGGAAGAGCCAGGTCTTCATCGCCTTCCGGAAGGCTAAAAGGTTAGGGCCATCCGGATCTCAGGTGGGAGGCTGTTCCAAAGGGCTGGGGTAGCCACAGAGAAAGCGCGCCTCCAAATTCTCACCAGATGACAATGTTTAAAAGAAGGGACCTGGAGTGTGCCCACCCCATCCAACCTATGGGATGGGCAGATAACCTTAAGGAGAGGCAGTCCTGCAATATGCACCCCATGGCAATTTTCTACTCAAGAAATGGCTCCTTACAAAGTTCACATTCATAAAATGTGATTTGAAAAAAAATCATGCTTTGTTCAGCCTGAAAGTTCCTCTTTATCTGAGGGACTTTAACAATGACTTAGAGTTAAGTAGGGGCAAAGTCTTCTACTTTAAGGAACAATATGCAAAACTCCAAAGAATACAGAGTCAAACTGTAAATTATATCAGGAAATCTAAGGATACTAAAGACAGTTCCCTTTTTCTTTTCTTTCCTTTTTTTTTAGTACAGTAGTAACTCATAAACCTATTATCCAAACTTTATAACAAAAGGAAGTCTTGTTGCTACATGTTTAAACCACCCTCCGCCTTGTTTGAAGACAATATGAGTGTTTTGTATAACAAAATCATTTACTTCCTTGATAGGCAGTCCACAGTAAAGCAATAAAAGACTGCTTTCACTTTCTATAATGATGTACAGCAGGACAATAACGTTAATATTTAGCCATTACTTATGTTGACTGAGTATTACTGGACTTTCAATGCTTTATAGTACAATACAGTACATAAATACAGTAATGCATTGCAGTATAAGTATTCATACCCAGAATAGAGCCCCATTTTATTTATTTATTATTTATTTATTTAAATTTATCCCCGCCCATCTCCCCGAATAGGGGACTCTGGGCGGTTTACAGCATAACAATGGTTAAAATCTATACATATAAAATTACAATATGACAATAAATAGATAAAAATAGGTAAAAATCCAAGAGATGGTAAAATCAGCTATCAGGAGGACATTATGGGGCCAGCCACCCCCAGAAGGTACTATTACCTCCCTCGTCCCAGGCAAGGCGGCAGAGCCAGGTCTTAAGAGTCTTCCGGAAGGTCAGGAGTGAGGGGGGGCCAGCCTCACCTCTGGGGGCAAGATGTTCCACAATGCAGGCGCTATCGCAGAGAAGGCTAGCCTCCTGGACCCCGCTAGATGGAATTCTCTTGTTGAAGGGGTCTGAAGCATGCCCTCTCCGCATGAGCGGGAGGGGAGGGTCAATGTTATCGGGATGAGACGGTCCCTCAGGTACCCTAGCCCCATGCCATGTAGGGCTTTAAAGGCGATAACCAACACTTTGAATTGGACCCGGAAGCAAACTGGCACCCAATGTACCTCGCGCAGCAGAGGTGTCACATGTGCTGATCTTATAGCACCCATAACTGCCCGCACTGCCACATTCTGGATCAGCTGAAGCTTCCGGATACTCTTCAAGGGTAGCCTCATGTAGAGCGCATTGCAATAATCTATATGGGAGATGACAACGGCATGAGTGACTGTTTGGAGGGCATCCTGATCCAGGAAAGGGCATAGCTGGTGCACAACTCAAAGCTGCGCAAATGCCCAATTTAATTCAGTGGGACTTATTTCCAGCTTAAGCATGTAGAAAGCTGCAATCTTAGCTTCTAAACCAGATGTGTTTTTCCCTCTGCAAGGAATGCTTCAGTTCAGCTATATTTAGCAATGCATATACAGTACTTAGTAATAGACAAATTGGAAGCATTTTAGCAACGTTAGTGAAATAATAAAATGGTTCTTCTGTATCAGACAGGGACTACTAGAGTTCCCTTTACAGTGCAGTCTGGCATCCCTTCTCCCCTCATGCTAATTTACTGTTTTTATACTTAAGTTTCACATGCACCACTTTTGGACACGCATCCAATAACAGTCCCCTGGACATGGTATAAAATAGTTCAAATGAATAAAAACAACAAAAGGTAAAATGCATCAATTAACCAATTAGTACACAAGAAGTTAAATAAAACGCATAAAACATACATCTATTAATCATGCTAACCACTAAAAATATATTTTACTGCCATAGAAGAAACTGCCAAAAAAAGTACACTCTTGTAAAATGCTACTTTCAAATGGATTACACACAGGTTTTCCACATGGGACACACCTCTTTGCAAGATCTGGAGCTAAGAATCCTGACTAGCATAAATCACAGCTAGAAAAACCCTAATTGTATACCGCCAATACTATTTTCCCCCTCCGTTCCGGCACTGTCATAAAAATACATACCGAACTTAAAGAAGTCAGTACAATAGAAAACAACAGTATCAGCAGAATCCAAATAGCTAGCTTTAAAAGAATTTTTGAGAAATATTTTAAAATCATTACGCAGTCTCACCGCATAAAAAACTGTGTATCACAGGCCACTAAACTTACTTTTCGCTCAGTTGACTGTGAGCAAGACATATGATTGATAGAGGATAGAGTTGCACTATTCCTCCTTTTCTGAGGAAAACAAAACCTGATGGAACAATCTAGGGAGTTTCCATGGGTCTTTTGATAGACCCATTCGAGCCAATAATTTTGTAGATTATTTTTTATAGTAGTAAGATCATTTTAAAATTGTTTGCTTAAACTCCACCTGTTATGTGAAGGTAACCATAACAATTTGAAATTAGCAAGCCCCAGCCTGCTGTGATAAGCAGCTGTAAGTTCCAGATGGAGTTTAAAAACCTGGTACTTTTAAAGCATACAAATAATTAGCTGTTGAGCAGGATGGATCAGTGTTTTCAGTTTTGTCATTAGATAGTAAAGGCCCATTAGTTTGGGTTTTTTTTTTTAAAGGAGATGCTGATGGAACACTCTTAGTTTGTTAGTTACACTGGAAATCAACTATTGGCCAACGGACCCTAATTATCAGCCCAGAGGGCTAGATTACAGGTAGTCCTTGCTTAATTACAATTGGGACTGGAATTTTGGTTGTTAAGTGAAGTGGTCATTAAGCAAATCTGACCCATTTTACAACCTTTTTTGCAGTGGTCATTAAGTGAACCACATGGTCGTTAAGTGAACCATGTGGTTCCCCATTGATTTTGCTTGCCAGAAGCCAGCCGGGAAGGTTGAAAATGGTGATCACATGACCATGGGATGCTGCGCCAGTCATAAATGCGAACCGGTTGCCAAGCACCCAAATCGTGACCACGTGACCCTGGGGATACTGTGATGGTCATAAGTGTGAGGAGCAGTCATGTCGGCTTTTTCAGCACTGTTGTAAGTCCAAACCATCACTAAATGAATGGTTGTTAACCGAGGACTACAGTACCTGTATACATGAAAAACTACTTTTGTTATTCATTGGTCTTCTCAAAATATTTTTATGAATATAACATTCACTTAAAGACCAGTATGCTGCTGGGGAAATATAATCCTCTAACCATCTATCAGAATGAGCATGGTAGAATATCAGTACTCTTTTTATTACAGGACTTGCTCAAACTGTGACATGCTGTTTTGATGCCACCAAAACTCCATTTGCAAAGAGGGATCTTACTTGTTTGGCTCAAAAGGATGAGCAGAATGACAGTTTTCCCCACTCCTGCACCATCAATAACTTTTTAATCTTTAATGTGTGTATATCCAAAATAGAAGTGAAAAGGGTAGGGTTAATCTTTGGTGGATAATTTTAGTTTTGATAGGAGGTCCCACTTTACAATCAGAGGACTGGTCCCTTCTGTTCACTGGAACTTCTGCTTTCTTATTTTTAAAGGGCATTAATTGCTGGGAAGAGAATAATAGCCATTCATTCCACATTATATTTGGAGTATCATGCTCTGTTAATGAAATGATGAGACATGCACAACTACTGTATATACTTGCATACAGTATAAGCTGACCCTCGAATTTTTAACCAAAATACCATGAAAAATGTGCCACTTGCAGATAAGCTGACCCTCAAAATTTTTGTATGTTTTAATTTTCACAATTTCACAAGAGGCCCATCCACAGATAAGCCAAACCCAATTTTTGGGGTGTATTTTGGCACCTAAAATTCTTGGCTTATCTACGAGTATATACGGTACCTCTCAAAGGCTACAAAACAACAGGTTATGGTTAAACTTTCTTGTAAACAAATCTCCAAAGTTCAAGTCTGGATGACTACTATATGATAGCAAAATGACAGGGAAAACCTCAACTCTTTCCTACCATCTAGTGGCCATTTGGACTGTTGCAGCCTAGATGTAATATCCTTCTAATTGCTTATGACATCACTAAAGAACCTTTTCTTCAATCTTGAGAATAGTTCTGTGACCATTTTACTTTTTAACTTAAAGTAGAAGAATAACAATTATAGTCATGTCATTGCAGGCAGTCAGCCTGAAATGCATGTTGCTAGCATAGTAATTGAATCAGCATCCTTGTCACAATATAATAGTAAAGCTGGGATCAAAGAAAAGCCCACTTTTTTTCTTATATAAATGTTTCATGTCCTTATCCCTATAAATTTTATTTTCATATATCTTACATTTATGAGTTATAGTCATTTAATAAGACTGAAAAAAATGTAGCACTAGCAAGTAAGAATTGCCTATTAGTTATGAAAAAGAACCTGAAATATAGAATATTAATTGTAATCACTATCACCACTGTAATCAATATTCATTTTAATTAAGCATTTGCCTAATTGAAGTACCTAAGAGTAGAAGCTGTGTTCTATTTCATCCAAAATCCAGATGCCCAAGAATACTTAAAAACTCAGGAGCTGGCTTAGTCTAAACAAAACCTTTCGTGCTCTCAGATATGACCTAGAAGAGTCTCTGCTGCTCCAGACATTCACTTCCAGGTCTGTAATTCAAAACAATTCCTAAACCATGAAGGAAATGGTTTTCATGTTAACTTTCCAATGAGGCTCTTAAACCACATCACAAAATGTCCATCCCATAAAGCAAATATACAGTAGAGTCAGGAAATGCAACAAGCTAAAGCAAACCGAAAAAACTACTTTTTCTCTTTTAAAAAGATGAAGGATGTGAAAACATTAATATAGTTATAGTATGAGGGAGCCGACTCACTAAGAGATGACTTCGTATAATACCCAATACAGATTATAAAGAAACTCAGAATTAAATCATCTAAATATTTGTTGCTTAACTGTAATCTTAAAATTTTTTTAAGAAGTTTCAAGTTTCATTTCTTTAGGAAAATTAAGCACATGCTTACTGAATTTAGTGGAATGAATCCATTTCAATACTATATACTCCCCTGTCTGGAGGCTGTGAGGGTCTGAATGGGGAAAAACAGGCTTCAACTGAACCCTGGCAAGACTGAGTGGCTTTGGGTTTTGAGGCCCTCCAGTTCTAGGACTATACCATCTTTGGTGCTGGATGTGGTTGCACTGCCCCAAACAGACCCTGTGTGCAATCTGGGGGTCCTCCTGGACTCACAACTCCCGCTCGATGAGCAGGTGGCAGTCGTGGCTAGGAGGGCCTTTGCACCACTTCGTACTGTGCGCCAGTTGCACCGTTCCTAGATCGAGGGGCCCTACTCACGGTCACTCATGCCCTGGTCACCTCCCGGTTGGACTACTGCAATGCACTCTATACGGGGCTGCCCTTGAAGAGTATCTGGAAACTTCAGCTGGTGCAAAATGCAGCGGCGTGAGCAGTTGTGTGTGTTTATGGTAGAACACACATTACACCTCTGCTTCACAAACTGCATTGGATACCAGTTTGTTTCCGGGTCCAATTCAAGGTGCTGGTGCTGACCTTTAAAGCTCTTCATGGCATGGAACCGGGCTATTTGAGGGACCGCCTCTTCCCAATTTCATCTGCCCGTCCCACCAGAGAGGGCATGTTACGGGTTCCATCATCTAGGGAGCTACATTTGGTGGGCTGTAGGCGGTGGGCCTTTTCTGCTGTGGTGCCCGCGTTGTGGATTCTCCTCCCGACAAGGTGAGGTTGGCCTCATCACTTCTGAGCTTCCGAAGATCCCTCAAGACCTGGTTATGCCAGCAGGTCTGGGGACCCCAGGGGACGGGTGAACTAGTGAGGTAGTTCATTATTAACATTCCTTTGTCTACTGTTTTCTGTTTTAGCTTTGTTTTTTATAGTTTTAATGTTTTTAATAATTAATAATGATAATGGTTTTAGGTATTTATTAATTGTTTTAGCTTGTTGCATGCCGCCCAGAGTCGCTTGTTTTGTGAGATGGGTGGATATATAAATTAGATAAATAAGTAAATAAATTTGAATATACAGGGTTAAATGCTATAGTGCTAAAGAAACTGCTAGATTCATACATAGCACAAAACTGTCATTTCTTTTAAACCCAGTTTGTTAAAAGTCATAGTGATCATGATTCACATAAAACATTAAGAATAATTCATGTTTACAAGCTGAACTCACACATTTTGCTAAGCCAAATACAAAGACTACAACTCAATGTGCCATGTGAACCCGGCTTCTGATTAAGGAGCGAGGCCCACTCATTGCAGTGGGATTTGTAAGTATGGACAGAATGTCTTAACTTTGACTAAATTATAGATGTTAAGTGGTGACTAGGGTAGCTTCTTTCAGAACAGGTAGATCTCACTTGTACAAGAGGTGGCAGTGGATGTTAGGAAGTTATAATATTTATTCTAAAATAACAGAAATGACTGGTACAGTTCATGTTATCTTGTAGAAATTTTAAGTTGTAGAAGCAAGGTACTGACAATTTAAAAATATTTTTTAAAAAAAAAATTGGCAACAGCATTGTTAATTTTTATGATTAAATAAGCAGTTTGATATTTCATTCAGTTGTATGAGCTTATCAGATAATTCAGGAATAATAATAATACTGTAATCAGAAAAATATGTTTTACAGATAAACTGATCTAAAAATATTTTATTTACCACGGAACCAAACAATAATTTATGTTTGTGCAATGCTTTAAATAAGGACACTGAAATAAGGGAGACAGAAATGCTCAGAGATCACAGATGTTTCACAGAAAGTTTTATTTATCATGCCTCTCTGCGGAAGAGGTAGAGAGGTTTGTAAGGAGGGCTCCCAGAATAAGAGTCCAGGAATAAACTTCAATTAATTCCTCCCCCTGACCTGGTAAGAGCCAGGATCTGGGGAGGAGGAATGGGTACAATCCAGAGTTGGGGTGGGGTGGAAGTTGACTGGTGGGGTTGCCAAGTGACTTGCTGGTTCTGTCAAGTGTACCCCTGACAATGTGATTTGGTTCGGAGGAGGTGAAGTGAAATATCAGAGGAGTAGTTGGAAAGAAAGAGGTGATATGAGGTATGGGTATGCCTGACAGGCATGCCCAGAGATTGGAGAGTGCTGAATTAGAAGAGGTGAAGGAGAAGGGATCGGAACCAGGACAGTGATGGGCAGAGAGAGACATGGCAGGAGGATTGAGCAGGCCACTCTGGGGGAAGGGGGACCGGGCATTTGAGACCAGTCCTACTTCTGGGTGCTGCGTTCTTAGAAGCTCTAGGATCCAGCTTCAACTGTTTCATGCTAGGTCTGCCTATAATAAATCTCTTCCCAGCTAAGATCTCAGTGTGGATGAGGGTAAATCTGGCTTGTATTATTGAGACTTGGATAGGTGAGTGGGGGTGTGCATGGAACCCCTCTTGGAAGTCTGCCCACCCAGGTTTCATGTCTCCCTGTTTCACTTGAACAGAACCCTTTTCCTCCCTGTCAGCTCCAGGGCTCCTATCCACGTGGGCTCGAGCCCTGGCATTTGGCCGCAGCCTGACCTCAGCAGCTGATTGGCTGCCTCGCAGGGGAAGGACCACCTCTTCAACTGAGCCCCGCCTTAGCATTAGCTCTACCACCTTGGGACCTTCCTTTCATCCTGGCTGTTACAGCAGTAGAACCAGTAAAACTTTCACCTTGTACCCCAAAGGTTGCTGGTTTCAAACCTAGCAGGAACGTTTGTTTTTAATTACTGATTTTCGTTCTGAGTTTTTCAGTTCCTTTATCTTTTTTCCCCAATCATATTTCCAGTTACTTGAACTTTCATATAATCTACGGGCTGTTTGGGAGGTGGGGTAAAAACCTTCTACTTTTGATGCTTTAACCCTTGGAGATGGCAAAATCGACTTGTTTGATTAGAGAAAGGACAATAACTACATTTAGTAGTGACTGGAAACCCCTTATGGACTTTTTGCTGAAAAAAAATGAACTTGTGATTTATGGGTTTGGATGATTAGAAAGGGTAGACTATGGAAAGAAGGAAATTATGTTATAATCTTAGAGAGGGTAAAATATAAATGTACTTGTAACTGCTGTTAAAACTATTGGAAGCCGCTTCTTTATAACTTTTTCTTTTCTTTCTCTTCTCTATTTCTTTCTTTGCTCTTTTTAAAATTTACTTATTACTTTTCTTTACTTTCCTTACTTTTTTCTTTCAAATTTGAATTGCTTTTATTCTTTTAAAAATTTCTTTAAAAAGTATATATATAAAAATAATCATATTATACTTTTGAACCATCTACCAAGTTTGGGAGTGGGGATCTCTTCCTCAGTGAAAGGCTGAGCCCTTGGGTCGTCTGTTGTGGAGTGCCACATAGGTCAATACTTTCCCTCCTCTTATTTAACCTCTACATCAGGGCTTTCCAAAGTTTTCCCACGGCGACACACCAATGGCGGCGCGTGCAAAAACCTGGAAGTGCTGCTATGGCAGCACGCAAAAACCCAGAAGCACCGCCGCCGCTTTTGGGTTTTGCGCGCCGCTGCTACTGCGGCGCTTTCGGATTTTCGCACACCACAGCGGTGGCAGCAGCGGTGTCCTTGTGTGCCATGCGAAAACCCAGAAGCGCTGATGGCCCGCCACCGCCGTGTGCGCAGCCGCAGCGCACCATCAGCGCTTCTGAGTTTTGACACGACACACCTGGGCCCCGCAGGCGACACACTTTTGTGTCATGTCACACATTTTGGAAAGCTATGCTCTACATCAGGGCTTTCCAAAGTTTTCCCGCGGCGACACACCAACCGCCGTTGGTGTGTGGCCGTGGGAAAACCCGGAAGTGCCGCCATTGCGGCAGCGCGCAAAAACCCGGAAGCGCTGCTGCCACTTTCGGGTTTTTGCACGCCGCCATTGGTGTGTCACCACGGGAAAACCCAGAAGCGATGATGATGATCAGCGCTTCCGGGTTCTGTGGCGACACACCAGACTGTGTGTGGCGACACACTTTTGTGTGGCGACACACAGTTTGGAAAGCTATGCTCTACATGAAGTTACTGGGGGAAGTAATTTGTCAGCATGGAATTAGGTATCATTAGGCTGAACAGGAAACGTAGAGATTCTGTCCAGTGCTTGGACCTGTGAGGGTCTGGACTCAGTCCCAGTAAGACAGAGTAGCTTTGGGTGAAGAAGCTCTCCAGTTCCAGGGATACTCTATCTTTGGCCTTGAACAGGGCCTCTTCCCTGTGCAGAGCTAGTTTGTAATCTCGGGGGCCTCTTGCTTGAAGGGCATGGCAGCTGTGGCTAAGAGGTCTTTTGCACAGATCCATGTCGTGCACTACTTTCTGCCTTTTCTGGATCAAGAAACTTTGTCAGTGGTCACTCATGCTTTAGTCACTTCACATTTGGATTACTGCAATTGCACTCTACGTGAGTTGCCCTTGAAAACCACCAGGAAACTTCCGTTGGTCCAGAATGTAATGGCTCAAAGAGTTATGGGAGCCAGGTGGTTTGCCTATTTAACACCTCTGCTTCAAGAGCTGCATTGGTACCAATTTATTTCTAGGTACAATTCATAGTGTTGGTTGCCACCTTTAAAGACCTTCATGTTTCAGGATCTGGATATCTGTGGGACCATCTTCTCTTAGTGATCTTTGCTATCATTTGAGATCTGGAAGAGAAGGCTCCCTCTGGATTCTGACTCTTTGGGAATGCCATCTGCAAGGATCCCAGGGTCAGGCCTTAAGAGTTGCTGTACCAATTCTCAGGAACAGATTCCCCCTGTACCAATTCTCAGGAACAGATTCCCCCTGTACCAATTCTCAGGAACAGATTCCCCCTGTACCAATTCTCAGGAACAGATTCCCCCAATATCAAACATGTCCCAACCCTGTTAGCTTTCTGTAAAGCAACTAACACCTGGTTGCTTCAGCAAGATTTCAGGGTTTGAAGAGATGTTTTTGTCCTTCCTAGAGACTGAAGGTATATGAATTATAGTTGTTTCTCATTGTTCGATTACTCTATATTGTTATATCTTTGTTGTTGTTTTTTAGTTTTTAACCTTCTTTATTTGGAGGTCGGTAAGCCACTACGTCAGACACATTTAGAGCAGCATACAAGTCTAGTAAAATAAATATAAATAAATTGTGATAAAAAGTTAGTATGATTTGTACTTTAACACATAGTCTTTTTTTTTTTTGGTTCCTTCGAGTCATTGTTGACTCCTGGTGACTGCCTGACAAGTCCCTGCGGTTTTCTTGGCAAGGTTTTTCAGAAGTGGTTTGCCATTGCCTGCTTCCTAGGGCTGAGAGAAAGTGACTGGCCCAAGGTCACACAGCTGTCTTTGTGCCTAAGGCGGGACTAGAACTCACAGTCTCAGAGTTTCTAGTCTGGTGCCTTAACCACTATACCAGACTGGCTCTCTGTACTATTATAGGCAGCATGAAAAAGTACTTTAAATGCTCTCAACTAAAAAAACTTCCTGATTCTAGAAAAATAGCTAATCACTAGTATACTGCTAATAGTAGTAGCAGCAAGAGACTTCACAGTTCTGTTATGTTATACATTTATTACATCATTGAATTAAAACTGTGTCCAGAGCATTGGCAACACATGCTAGGGGTCTAGCCCACATTTTAAGACTCGCCAATCCAGATAAAAACATAACCATTGCATAA
This sequence comes from Charina bottae, assembly GCA_023362775.1. Lineage (NCBI taxonomy): Eukaryota > Metazoa > Chordata > Lepidosauria > Squamata > Charinaidae > Charina > Charina bottae. Next base: position 2,135,754 of record JALMGJ010000030.1, on the reverse strand, counting down.
TTCTGTACCATGGTTATTAATCAATGTGAAATATTTCTTCACATGCTTTTGCCTTACTGGTTACTTTACTTCTGCAGCTATAATTTTTTTAAAAAAAAATCTTTGGCTTTGCTTACACCTTTTCAAATTTGTATACTTTTTCTCCCTTCCCTTTTCTAAGAGCACAACTGTAATACATGGAATGAAAAACAATATTGTTCTTCACACTATCTATAAAATTAGAATGAGGAACTTGTTGCCAGGATGTGGTTGAATCCAAAGATTTAGTAAGACTCAGGGAGGAAGTAGTGACTTGAATTGCTGACAGTACATACAACTGTAATGATTAATCCAAAGAAATTTTGGGAAGGGATAAATGTTGGTGTCCTTATATATTCAACATCAAACAAATAAAAGGAAATAAATCTGACTCTATGCATTCCATTCTTAACTAAGAGGAGACAATGTGTTATGCAAAAATAAAATAAAAATGCCAACTTAGACATCCATAAAGCAAATTCAGAGTGTATCCACAAACACACACACAAAAAAGCCTGGTTTGATTGGTGGAAAGAACAGAAAGATGAGGGTTTCCAGTCATTCTCTCTTCCTATTCCAATGCACAAAAAAAAAGCATGCTGTACTTCATGTGTTTCATCCTTGACCTTGAAATCAAAAGAATATAATCTAGAGATATCCATGCAGAGTTTTCTGCTTGTCACCTCTTCTCTCAGTTAATTGTAAAGCCAAAGCCACTGACACTGACTGGCGTACGACCTAATGTGTAAGAGAACATGTTACGGCACTTAGTGAAATATTCTGTCATGCATTATGTATCCTTTCTCTCATAGATATTACAGCTGCTGTGGCATGTTTTCCCCTATTTGGCGCAGCCCAACTGCAACAGTTATATCTACTGCACCAGTAAAGGTAAAGGTTCCCCCCTGACTCTAGCAGCCGGTGCTCATCTCCGTTTGTTAGCCGAAGAGCCAGCGTTGTCCGAAGACACTTCCACGGTCATGTGGCCGCATGACGCGCGTGGAACGCTGTTATCTATCCACCGAAGTGGTACCTATTAATCTACTTGCATTTGCATGCTTTCGAATTGCTAGGTTGGCAAGAGCTGGGGCTAGTGCGGGAGCTCACCAGTACTTAAGTGAGTACACCAGTACTCACCAGTAATTAAGGTGCAGTTACTGCACCAGTAACTGCACCTTAATTATAAGACTTGACTAATATGGGAGGAATTTAAAAGGCTGGAAGCCTTTTTTATTTCTATAAAGTCCCATAGATTAATGTTGACGCTTCTCCTGTTGTGGATCCTTCCCTTCTATATTGCACATTTATCTTGGGGGTGATAAAGGGGGATGTCAAAGCTTTACACTCCACTGTATAAGCTGCATTTTGACTGCACATTACAGTAATTGATTCAATTAAAAATTTCAGAAATAAGATTCATAATTTTAGTTTTGGATGTTAGTCTTCTCTTAATATTTACAGAATTCTTGTACAATTTAGTACTTCACTGAACTTTGAATCTGGAGAACTATCGAGTATTATAAAAAGTATTAATTACAAGTTAATGAATTAGACTTATTTTTGTCAACTTTTAAATTTTTTTCCTTATTAACCTTCACAATTTGTAACGTATTCATATTTATTGTATCATTACTTTTTTGCAATATATATATATATATATATATAAATGTAATGCTTAATATATATATTTTCATACATATGGCAAAACTAAATATAAATCACCAATAAGGTGAAATGGCAAACAGATGATTATAGTAAAATATGTACCAATGTATACATAATAAAAATAATGCAATTGTGGCTTTCTGTTCATATATGAATAAAATAAAATAAACATTAGGCCTAGTTTAAGATGGTGGTTTTGGACATAACAGGAGAGCCACAGGTGTAAAAATAATAGAGCTGTGCAGAGATCCAGATTCAAAAGGCAAAATGTGACTCAGAATGCACCTAGGCACACATGTAGCATGTGCTGGGAACAATTTAAAGTGGCTATATCTTTTGCTGAGCTCATGCACAAGCCCTCTGCTGGTGACACACAATTCCAGGAAAAAATGTGTTGGGTTTATGATGATGATGACAGCCTCGTGTGGCGCAGAGTGGTAGGTGGCAGTACTGCAACTGCAACTCTCCCCACGACCTGAGTTCGATCCCAGCGGAAGCTCGTTCTCAGGCAGCCGGCTCAGGTCGATTCAGCCTTCCATCCTTCCAAGGTCGATAAAATGAGTATCCAGCTTGCTGGGGGAAAGGTAATTACGGCTGGGGAAGGCAATGGCAAACCACCCCGCTCTATAGTCTGCCAGGAAAATGTTGCAAAAGCGGCATCTCCCCAGGGGTCACATGACTCAGTGCTTGCACAGGGGAACCTTTCCTTTCCTTTATGATGTTCCCAACACATTCACACATGCTGCAAATCATACTTTGCCTTTAGAATCTGGATCTATGCACAGCTGTAAAAAATAATGTAATTACACCATAGTAATTATAGTGAATTTTTAAACGTTCAGAGGTGAAATGGCGGGATCATGGTATTCACTGAATTTTGTTTTCTTCTTGTAGACATATTACCAATTTAGGTAACACTGTCAGTGCTTTAACACTAAACATCACTGTAACATCGTCAAAGCACTGACAATGTTAGCTAGATTGGTAAGGAAATGTCTGCAAGAAAAATACCAAGCTCCATGAACACCAACATCACCATATCTTTGAGTCTTCAAAGTACTTCATACACTTTATATGGTCTTCTCATAACAATATATATGTTTGGTCCATTATTGACTCTTTGAGAGGCTAAGAAATATTGCTGAGAGATATTACAGGCAGGTGGCTGAATATGATTTATAGTTACCGACTATGCTAACAGGAGAGGTAAAATTCAACACAATTACTTCCTGATTCACATATGTCTATGAAGGTTCTCAGTCATCCAGGTGGAATTGTCTGTAGCTTGAATCATGTCAACTGGATTTCTATTTTCTCAGTGGAAACGTTTCGCTCCTTATCCAAGGAGCTTCTTCAGTCTGAGCAAAGTTGGTAAGGGAATCCTAAATATGTTCCTAGGTAGCTGTGTGACCTTACACCTGGGGCTAGGTCATGGTTATATTGAGATGTAATTTTTAAGTCCTTTTATCATCTAAAGGAGGGTCGTTAAAATCACCATGCTGCTGTTGAGCTTCTGAAATGGTCTTAATCTTCCTAGGCACAGAAGACAAAACGGGGAGGAAGATTCCTGATTCACAGCACAATTCTAGACTAGCAGTACAGTACTACCATATACTGTTGCAAGCTAGTTGACTTATACTACACTTAGAAAGTACAAAATTGTTTAATAATGTATATACTTGACCTTTATAGAAGAATAACATTAATTTCTTCCTAATTTCTTGTAGATTTATCACGTTTTATCCAGGGCTGCTCAAATTACTTCTTGAATATTTTAAAATATTAAGAATTTTTTTTTAGATTGAGATGTAACTAAGAATAATATAGTCAAACAACAGAGGGAATGAAACAAGAGACTCACCCATATATATCTATATAAAAACATCTTAATGTTTAAATACAGAGTTTAGTTTATAGGGTAGCTTCTCAAGGGAAGTGGTGAAAGCCACATCACTGGAGATTTTTCCAGCTGGAACTATGCTACCCAAGCCTGATAGCAGTAAAAACCACCACTGGGTGAACTATACCGTCTGTTCCCCATGAAGATTTGAAAACACAAACATGAGTAAATGGATAACTGTGCTTTGTATGTATTCTAACACAGTTTTCCAGCACATGCAAACTATATCCTGTAATAATCTTCCTTTACTGGGTGCACATATCCTGACGTTGGCTAGGAATGGCTTGTTTTCCTTCTAACTTTGAAACTAGCATGAGGTTTGTTGTAGGTAAGGCAGAGTTGAAGGAAATTGGAAGCATTAAAAAGAATGACTCCGTTTTAATTCTCTGAAACTGATTTTGGTACTCTTTGCAGAATATATGTTCCTTCTGACGAGGGCTTTTGATTTGCTGGAATGAATCGGTGCTTATTTAGTTCATTTCACTTCCAATCCTTCTGTTTTTTTTCCTAAATGGTTTATACTATTTGTGTCTCCACGTGTATTATAGCACATAGGGTCTACCTGAAGGAGGAGGAAAGCCAGAACAAATGATTCCCTCCCACTTCCCTCCCACTGCTCTATCTTTACAATTACTGGAGGAAAGGCCCACTTGAGCATTCAAGTAAGTTCCATTAAACCTAGTGGCCTGGTTCATTTATCACACTAATCCATAGTTTGCTGAACTACAGTTCATTAAATGATCCATAATCAGTTGCTTTCCTTTGCACAACACGCTTAACCATAAATGGTGGATTGCAAACCATAATGGCAAGGTTTGCACAACATACTATGCTGAAATGAACAAGCCAAAATTATGGTTTAGTACAGTGTGTGCAACTATCCAGCAGAGCTTGTTTCAGAGAATGTTTAGGGTGCAGCATTAATATGAAACAACAGTGAACTGATTGCAGATTAAGTTAGTTGAGATCCATTGAAATCAATGGGAAAGGCTAACAATTACTACTTAGGCCCCATTAATGTCAGTAGGAATTAAATGCAATTAGTTCTGCACCCTACCCTGTGAGGATCTATGCAAAAGGAAGACAAGAGTTCAGTGGGGGTATTCAAGATAAGTGAGTGCAGAAATTCAGCTTTAGCAGTTAAGCCCGCTGTTATCTGCACAATGTGCAGGAAAATTTCACCCCTGCCAGCTTTTCCCCAGCAATACCTTGGTGCCAATGTAAAGACCCCCCCCCCAAGTCCTGCCTCATCGTGGCGGGGGGGGGTACTCCTGGGAGGGAAAGAATCATGGAGAAATTCTACCTATCTATGTGGTCGCTAGGAGTCGAAAATGACTTGACGGCACATAATCAATCAATGTAAAGAAAGGCACACACTCACAATATACACGCACGCCATTTCGTATAAAGGTGTCAAAAGTTGAACTGATTTGTATATGTTTGGTTAGCCATTTACAGAAGCTTTCGAAACTGACCGCCACCAAGTAAAATCAACCCAGCGGGAGCTCGATCGAGGATTTGGAAAGACCCGGCACCTCCGCGCAGCCTTACCTGCACGTCAGGTACGGCAATGGCGAGAACAACCACTAGCCAGCAGCTCCGCGGAATTGCCATATCGGTGGAGTTGTCCTTGCTCTCACCAAGGCTGAGCAGAAAGAAATTCCCCCAAGCCGAGGCGCTAAGCGACTTCTTCCGCGCCGCGAGCGCCAGCCCCGAGTGAAGAGCAGAAGGCGGGAGGGAGAACCCGCCGAACCCGCCCCCTCAGGCTTCAGCGGCCCCCGCGCGGGTTTCCTGAGGACTTCACTGGCAGCGCTCCTGTTGGAGGGCGGGGGCGATGGAGGGGGCGCTTTCTGTGTCAGGTGCCATATATATTTATTTACTGCTGCTCCACCTTGTAAGAAGGAATACACCTCATGCCACCACCTCAGGGAGGTAGCAAGGTTGCCTCGTGTAAAGCAGGCTTTGCTCCGGTAGCTGCCAGCTGTAATTGATCTTTCCTTTCTCCTTTCAAAATAAAATAAAGAATATGGCAGCCATACTTTCTGCAATTCTGTTACTGCACTTTTTTGCCCTTTCCACTATTTCCACTCTTGCCATCCAATTCAGGTCTGCCTCTGCCAATAAAATGGCAGATATCAGCCTATTTTTTAAGGGGTGACATCCATCCATTTGTTGGTGAGGTCAGACTAGTCGATGTTCTTTGGATTTCTTTCCTCAAACACAACAACAATTAAGTGGTCTCTGGTAGTTAGGTCATCTCTGCACTGTCTCCTGACCTGTAATATAATGTGATTTTCTTTACTGTTTTGGACCTTTGAAAGATCTGTGAGTGTTGCCTTCCAGTTAGGACCATATTTTGATGGAAAGGCAGATTTTGCTTACTCACGAACACTGTTAGGAAAGGAGAAGGAAGATTGTCATCTGAAATATACTGTATGAATGGCACTGCTGGGCTGAATGCACTTTATTAGATAACTAAGAGCCACAAATGATATAAGGCAGCTGCTGACTATATCCCTGACTGAGTGGGTCAAGCTTCTGAGAGGGAGAATTTGCAGCTCACGCTGGGCAATTGTTTCCTCATTAACACTTGTACCAATTAGACTAATTAGTAATTAGTAATCCACTAATTAATTTCCTACATTTTGCTTTACATGTTAATTGCAATTAAAATGTCAATGAAAACCTCATAGTTTTCTCAGTTTTGATCACAGAGTCCATGCATGGAGCATGGTCACCTGTTGGAGTCAATCTATACCAAGAGGCTTCTATGGGAGGTGGAATGAGACATGATTGAGTTCCACTTTTTACAGAGTTTACCCCAACAAATGTCCACATATGAAGACAGTGGGAGAGGGAAGCCATGTAATCCACTAATTAGTGGATTACTACTGTTTCAGGCATGTCCCACACAGGTTGACATCTTCTATCTGTACATGCACACAGAAGATACACATTCATTAAATCATAAGAATTTGTTTAGGTCAGATGCTTTTTTTACAGGCATATTAATTTATCTGGTACTTTGGATAGAGTTTGAGCAGTTTCTGACTCAGGCAACATCTGTTCCTCCAATGCAGTTACCAGAAAAGACGCTGTAGTTTGAACAATATCAATGTCTTCCTCTTTTTTACATACTCATATGATTCTGCAATTTAAACATGTTGCTTGCTCAACCCTGATTCAGTCTGTGATACTCATTTTGAAGTAAAGCTGTATACACCTAAGTTTTTTTAGATTACTGACACTAGACATTTTAATATCTTACGTGTCTAATTTCAGTATTCTAAAAATATGTATGCATATACAAGCTTCCTACATTTTGCTTTACATGTTAATTGCAATTAAAATGTCAATGAAAACCTCATAGTTTTATCAGTTTTGATCACAGAGTCCATGCATGGACCATGGTCACCTGTTGGAGTCAATCTATACCAAGAGGCTTCTATGGGAGGTGGAATGAGACATGATTGAGTTCCATTTTTTACAAAATTTACCCCAACAAATGTCCACATATGAAGACAGTGGGAGAGGGAAGCCATGCAATCCTGGAGGTGGGCTAGTGTTAGAGGCCCACTGCCCTAACATGGACCTCTATGTAATAATTAACATGAATGGTCTCTGATTCATCTTCTCCATATCAGTAATGATTATATATTATTAATTGCACAGTTATTAGCGTGCCTCTCAATATTCCCACAGAGAGTAGTATGATAAACATGATGTTGTTAAGGAAGTGACCCTGATCAGAACCTAGAAAATATACAATTGAGGTACCATATGTAAACTGTCATGTGCTTAAGTATAAACTTGGCATTATAACAAACACTAATACATTGTTTTAAAGATAAAAATAAATTCTGATCCAAGGGAAGCCATTTAGTTCCAAAAAAGTGCTGAATTCTGAGTTCTGACTACAATTTGTTTTATTTCATTATTTTGTCCAATTGATTCTAGTTTTCATAATACATTTTGCTTCTCTCAAATCAGTGCACTTCTATTCAGCAGCTTCACAGTGTTAAATATATATATATTTTGAGATAAATGTGAAAATAATTCAAACCATTGAGGACAAACAATACGATAAATTGAAGAATGAAGCACCATTAATCTTGCATTTATTATTAAGCATATTCTTTGGAAACAGAATTCTATAGCTAAAACTATATTCTATAAACTTTTGGCACTTCTGGATAATTGTGACACAACAGTACCTTATTTGTATCTTGACAGCTGTCATGGAAAATATTTTTTACTGCCTCTTTGCAGTTAGGTTTTTCTTCACTCATCAATTTTCAAATTGTGGGGAAAAGAAGGAAGTTTTTCAAAAGCTTAAATGTACTATCTGCTAATTCCTCCTACTTTTAGAGAAATCATAGCTACTGTTTTAAAATACTACTAAGTGCCTAAGTGGACTATGAGTATAAAATATGGGTGGCAGAGACTCCAATTCTCTTGACATTTGAACTGTGATTCCTCTCCCCAACTTTCAAGTGTATTATTGGTATTATAAAATTAAATATAAACCATCTTGCCTGCAAAATACTTGCTGAGCTTGTTGACATTAATCTGATTTTTCAAAGGCAAGATCATGTGAGAATATTTGAAACAATTTTAAAGAAAATGTTTGTATGAAAACAGTGCTGGTTCTACTGAAAAAATATTTTACCTCATTGCCAATTGATAGATAGATAGATAGATTATGTGCAGTCAAACTGGTGTTGACTCAGCAACCACATAGATAGGTTTTCTCCAGGAGGATCTGTCCTGAACTTGGTCTTCGGGTCTTCTAATACTGTACCCACTGCTGCTGTAATTGAGTCGATCCACCTTGCTGATCATCCTCTTCTCTTTCCTTCCACTTTCCCCAGCATTATAGACTTCTCGAGAGAGGTAGGTATTTGCTTAATGTGTCCAAAGTATGATAATTTGAACCTGGTCATTTGTGCCTCAAGTGAGAATTCTGAGCTGATTTGTTTGATGATCCATTTGTTTGTTTTCTTGGCTATCCATAGTATTCTCAGGAGACTCCTCCAAAACCTAAGTTCAAAAGTGTCAATCCTCTTTCTAACCTACTTCTTCAAAGTCCAATTTTTATTTCTGTAGAGCAGAGCTTTCCAAACTGTGTGTCGCAACACAAAAGTGTGTCGCCACACACAGTCTGGTGTGTCGCCACACAACCCGGAAGCGCAGCGCTTCCGGGTTTTCCCGCGGCGACACACCAACTGCAGTGCGCAAAACCCGAAAGCGGCAGCAGCGCTTCCGGGTTTTTGCGCGCTGCCGCAAGGACGGCACTTCCGGGTTTTCCCGCAGCGACACACCAACGCCGGTTGGTGTGTCGCCGCGGGAAAAACTTTGGAAAGCCCTGCTGTAGAGTGTTACAGGGAAAACCATTGCCTGCATGATTCTGATCTTTGTAAGTATAAACACAACCTGGAATCTGAATATTTTTCCAAGGCCTTCACTGCTACTCTACCAAGTGCTAGTCTGTAGCATATTTCTTGAATACAGGTTCCTTTACTGTTGATAGTTGATTCTAAAATGCAAAAGCTATTTATCACTTCAGTATCTTCATTATCAGTTCTAAGGCTTGTTGCTATACCCATTGTCATTTGTTTGGTCTTCTTTATATTTAACCTTGGTCTATTTTTTCACTGTGCTCCTTACTAGAGTTTGCAAATCCTTTGCATTTTCAGCTGTCAGGGTAGTGTCATCAGCATAGTACAGGTTATTGATGATTCTTCCTTCAGTTTTAAAACCACACTCATCTTCCAATCCAGCTTCCCTCAATATATACAGTATTCTCCGTATAGGCTGAATACATAAGAAGAGAGTATACAACCTTGCCTCATTCCTTTGCCAACCTGGAACCAGTCTATTCCACCATATTCTGTTTGTACTGTGGCTTCCTGATCTGTGTATAAGTTTTGCCATTGCCAGTTACATACTACAGTACTAAAAAAAAACCCAACAAAATTCTCACCCATTTTAAAAATGCAAAATACTATTTAATTTCTCCTCCAACTGCAGATAACTGACATGTGAAATGAAATGTTAAGTGCTCCTTAGAGACTTAAGAAATATTTTTGTAATCTACTTTTGAATATTTGCTGTAAAAATGGCCCAATATCACATAACAGACACCATACCACTTAGAACACATATACTGTAACTTTAATTTGAACAGAAACACTTAGGTATTAAACATTAACTAGAATGAATGTTTGTTCAGACTTTGCTCAATAGCCATGTAGAACTTCAATAACTTTGACATTTGACAGAAAAAAAGTGGCTTTGACATACAGAAAGAAATTGCTGCTGGTAGAATATACTTTGCTTGAAAGACAGTGCTTTAATTTTATGGAGTACTGTTTACACATTCATATTTTAGTCTTCTCACAGTATCCTATCTAGAGCAGTGATTCTTCAGACTAGCAGATGTTACTGAGTTATAGAACCCTCGTTATGGTCATGGGAACTGCAGCTGCCTCACCTCTAACATGTTCCAACAGTCTTTGTTTTCTACTGTGTCCTCATGTTGTTGCCTTCATCCCCTTATACTTGGGGCAGCCTTAAGCTGTCCTTAGCTGTAAAAATAATGTTTTGCCCCTTATCCCAACACAGGTTTTGTGATGGATACAGTTAACACAATTCACCAACCATCCTGTCAGTGGTACAGTCAGATAACCTCTGGGGAGAGGGGGCGGGGATATGGCTGACATCTCTTGAACACTTTCGGCTGGTGCAACCACATCTCCTCCCTTCTGGTCTCTGGGCATGATCTTCCAGGGCTGTTTTGCTTTGGTCATGGGAGGTATCCAGTTCTTTCAAACTTCCTCCTCTTGTGCCTACCAGATCTATGAGCCAATCTCTCGCTCAGAGATCTAGATCAGCCTGAACAGTGGCAGACAGAGCTGTACATTGAAGTATGAGAAAGATGTCTCTCTTCTGCTTCACAGCACAACTTTCTATGTGTCTTCAGCTGATAAAATGGTAATTAGGCTCTCTTTGAATGTATCTATGCAAAACACTTGTGCAAAACCAGAATGAGTTTTGACCAATGTCTAAACCCACCAGTCTAGCTACCTGTCAAAACTTGCTTCCACTCTAGCCCTAGCTCTAGCCCACATTGAAGAGAGGATGGATGGATGTTTTCTCACCAGCTGGTTACTTTTGGTGGGAGGAAAAGTAAACAAAGCTGGAGGCATCCACCAACCCCTATCCTTAATGTGCCTTTTACATCATAAATGGGGACAGTACCACTTGCCAGCATGATGCCTGTGGCAGGACAGGGATTACCAATGGGGAAGCAAATGTTATGCTGGAATAGTTTTCTCCTGCCTCAGAGAGTGGTGGATAACACTTGAGCTTGGGCTTGGGGAAGGGCCTGTATAATAATTTTATTCTTTTCCATAGACATAATTGACCTGACCTCTCCCAAAAGGTCAGTTGTGGAACTCCAAAGAACTGCTTCCCATTTTTCCAGTTATGTGGCATGAAGCTATGTGCCACTGGAGGAATTGGTATAAAAATAATCTTCAACTATTTTGGGTGTAAAACTAATGCAAATGGGAGACTACTTAAAAAAAAAAACTACTTTGGAGGGGGAAAATGTATAACCTTTTCTTTGTGATTTAGAGCGACCAGATGAAATATCAGGCAAAGGTACATATTGTAAGAATTGACAGAAAAAATGTTTTGCCTAGACTTTTCCCTTCTGCATAACATTATAACTATACAGAATACTAACTTCAGAGCAACATTTAGCAGGATTCTAAAAAACATGGCTGTGCACAATTTATTAAACTGAGCATTGCCTCACTGTGATGTATGGATAATTTCCTGTTGAGATTTGAGCTGGCTGTGGTTTCCCTCCCTTAAAAGGGGAGGGTATCAATTAAGATGAAATCTTGCAAGCTTATGGAATCTGAGTTTCCTGAATGCTCTGGAAGATTTTCTGGATGCAGCAATGGGTAATTCTGTCAAGGCTCTAGTCTCACTACAGTATGGAACTGGGAGATGAGAATGATACTCTCCCTTGAGTGCCATCTCGTTATAGGAATCCAGAATCCTCTTGGTTCCTAAGGAATTTGAGAAAATGAAGTAAATTCCTTCACAGCAAGAACACGGATGATGTAAAACACCAGACTGAGAGACTGATTGCTGAATTCAGAACCAAAGTTTTCAGGCTATCTCAAAAGTTCTCAATAAACCCAATGGGTTTTTAACAATTACAACTGTTAATTGAAAGGTAGTTGTAATCTGACTCACATGCAACCTGCATCTGCATAACCAAATTGTCTTCCCTCACTTCCCCGCTCATCCCAATTTAAACCCTTTATCAGTTTAGGCACTCTGTGCATCATGAGCTGCAGCTCACGAAAGCTTATGCCTTTTAAAAAAAAATTTGTTAGTTGGAAAAAGTGTTATCAGATTGCTTCCGTTTTTTTGTTACCATAGTCCAGAGCTTTCCAAACTGTGTGTCGCGACACAAAAGTGTGTCGCCACACACAGCGTGGTGTGTCGCCACACCACTCGGAAGTGGCGGCGCGCCGCCGCCGCCCCCCGCGCCGCCGCACACCCCCCCGCACCGTCGCCGTGCGCGCGCTCCGCCGCACCCCCCCGCGCCGTCGCCGTGCGCACGCTCCACCGCACCCCCCCGCGCCATCGCCGTGCGCGCGCGCGCCGCCGCTGGTGTGTCGCCAGCGGCAGCACTTTGGAAAGCCCTGCCATAGTCTAACATGGCTCTTCTTCAGTATCTGTATGAAGCTGCTAGAGCATAGCTTTCCAAACTGTGTGTCACGACACTTTAGTGTGTCGCAACACAGTTTCGTGTTGCGAAACAACCTGGAAGCGGCGACAGGGGCATGCATGGCGGCAGCGCGGGGGCGCGCGTGGTTGTGGTGTGAATGGCGGCAGCAGCGACGACGGCAGTGGCGCGCCATCAGTGCTTGTTTTTTAGCGAGGCTGCCGCCGTGGCGCCCCGTGCATGCCCCTGCCGCCGTGCGCGCCCCCGCCGTTGGTGTGTCGCCAGTGGCAGCAGTTTGGAAAGCACTGTGCTAGAGGTTTGCAGCATGTTTTTTATTTATTTATTTATTTATTTATTTATTTATTTATTTTTCAACTTCTATCACCGCACCATCTCCCCCAAAAGGGACTCTGGGCGGTTTACAAATACAACAATTAAAATTTATAAATATAACTAAATATAAAATCATACAATTCTGTAAACATTACGATTACTAATAAGTTAAATATAAAATCCAATAGGCAAGAAGATGGTATTTTAAAAGGGCTCTATGGCACCAGCCATCCCCAAGAGGAACTATTCCCATTCCCATCCCAAGCGAGGTGGCAAAACCAGGTCTTTAAATTCTTCCGGAAAGACAGGAGCAACGGGGCCTGCCTCACCTCCGGGGGCAGAATGTTCCAAAGGGCAGGTGCCACTGCCGAGAAGGCCCGCCTTCTGGACCCCGCCAAGTGAAACTCCCTTAATGACGGGGTCCGAAGCATGCCCTCTCTGCATAATCGAGTGGGACAGTTTGAAGTTATGGGGATGAGATGGTCCCTCAGGTAGCCTGGTCCCATGCCATGTAGGGCTTTAAAGGTCATAACCAACACCTTGAATTGCACCCGGAAGCATACTGGCACCCAGTGCAGCTGGCGCAGCAGAGGTGTCACATGAGCCGATCTAGGGGCACCAATAACTGTGCGCGCAGCCGCATTTTGGACCAGTTGAAGCTTCCGGATACTCTTCAAGGGTAGCCCCATGTAAAGCGCATTGCAGTAGTCTATATGGGAGATGACCAGGGCATGAGTGACTGTACGGAGGGACTCCTGATCCAGGAAAGGGCGTAACTGGCGCACAACACGAAGTTGCACAAAGGCCCTCCTGGCCACGACTGCCACCTGCTCTTCAAGCAGGAGTCGTGAGTCCAGAAGGACCCCCAGGTTCCGCACTGATTCCAAATGGGGTAGTGTCACCCCATAAAGAACCAAAGATGATAATTTCCCAGATCCGGAAGAACAATAAATCCACAGCCACTCAGTCTTACCAGGGTTCAGCTGAAGCCTGTTGTTCCCCATCGACCCCCACAGCCTCCAGGCACTGAGAAAGGGCAGCCACTGCATCACTTACCTCACCTGGGATGGAGATGTACAATTGAGTATCATCAGCATATTGATGATATCTCATCCCATGGTGACGGATGATCTCACCCAGCGGTTTCATGTAGATATTAAATAGGAGAGGTGAGAGAACCGAACCCTGCGGCACCCCACAAACGAGGGGGCGAGGGTCGGATCTTTCATCTCCTATTACCACCGATTGGGACTGGCCCCAGAGGAAGGAGGTGAACCAGCGCAAAACTACGCCGGCCACCCCCAACTCCTCGAGCCGTCCCAAAAGGATACCATAGTCAATGGTATTGAAAGCCACTGAGAGGTCGAGGAGAGCCAGGATGGACGCACTCCTTCCATCCCGCTCTCGCCAGAGATCATCCGTAAGCGCGACCAATGAAGTTTCCACCCCATATCCCGGCCTGAAACCTGACTGAAAGGGGTCCAGATAATCTGTTTCATCCAGAATCCTCTGGAGTTGCAAGGCCACCACTTTCTCAACCACCTTCCCCAAAAAGGGGAGGTGGGAGACAGGACGAAAGTTGTCCAATATAGTAGGGTCCAGTGATGGGTTCTTGAGTAGGGGGTGTACCAGTGCCTCCTTAAAAGCAGCCGGAAACACCCCCTCCTCCAGAGATATATTAACCATCACCTGGACCCAACCACATGTCACCTCCCTGGCTGCTTGCACCAGCCAGGAAGGGCAAGGGTCTAGATGGCATGTGGTGGCCTTTACAATCCGGAAGATCCTGTCCACTTCCTTAGGTCCAACAGGATCAAACCGTTCCCAGATAACCGGGTAATGACGTTCCCTCGGCATCTCCCCAGACTCTGCTTCACGCTTGGAGTCCAACTTAGAATGAATCTGAGCGATTTTTTCCTGCAGATGCTCAGAAAATTCTTCCGCACGGCCCTGTAGGTGGGTCACAGACTCCACCTTACCTAGAAGAGATCGTGTTATCTTAAACAGGGCCGTCGGACGGCATTCTGCGGACACAATAATAGCGGAGAAATATTGACGTTTCGCCACTCTTACCGCCACAAGGTAGGTCTTAACAGCGACTCTAGCTTGTGTTCGGTCAGATTCAGTCTTTGTTTTTCTCCAGCGGCGCTCTAGGCGTCTCTTAATCCTCTTCAAGACCGTTAACTCCTCCGTGAACCATGGGGAGTGTCGGGTCAAGAGAGGCCGCACAGACGCGATCCTGTCCAAGGCCCCGGCCGCCTCCCTATTCCAGGCTGCAGCCAGGACCTCCGCTGGACTGTGCAGTAGATCCTCGGGTATGTTTTTATCAGTATGCTAATGACAATCAACTTTGATCTCTTCTTCCCATCTTAATTAGGAGTGGCTGTGCTGGATTGGATGGGGGCCCACAAGCAAAGCTTAATCTAAGTGTGACCACATCATTTCAAACCTGGGAATTAGGAAGACGATGTATTAAAGTAGTGTTCCTTTTGAGCAGGCACATAGCTTGGCTTTCCTTAATAGCAGAGCCACTAGTATAGATGGTCTCACTGGCAGAGAGGTTCTGTACCTAGATTTTCCTGGTGCACCAGCTACAATCCTACCCGGACTGGGATGTTCCACCTCACTAATCCATGCCCTAATAAGCTCAGGATCTTCTTACTACAGTATCCTGTATGGGATAGAAGGTGCAAATGGTGCAGAACACATCTGTCAGATTTTAAAATGGGGTAGCAAAATGAAATCATACACTGTAACATTGGTCTTCATAGTGCTACAATAGCTGCTTGTAAGGTACCATGGCCAATTTAAACTGTTGATTCTAGTCTAAAGCCCTAGATAGCTTGGTACTAAAGGACTAAAAAAATGTTACCCTGTATTTTCCAAAGTGATACGTGTTTCGCCAACAGTAAGTATAGTTGGCCTCTACATACTGCATTCTTCTGGATCAAAACCTATGAAATGCCCAAGCATATTTAAGACTGGACCAGGCAGCTTTTGATGCACTTATAAAATTGTATTTGCAAGAATCCTGCCCAATTTTGACTACCTCTCAAACTGAAGCTGTTTGCAGATAATATGCCTATCACGAGTTCCAGAAAAGGCCATACATATTTCTAGAATATATTTGTCAGTCTGTGATATGGAAATATCTCATAACTGTGCTATTATCTGAAAAATCTGAAATAACAACAATATATTAAATTTATATGCCACCTGACTCCCAGCAACCCATATAAATATAGGATTGTCCAGGTTGGAAATCCTGACATCTGAAGTATGTAAGAGAAGTCTTAGCTAATCAACTTGATGAACAGAACAAATAATTCTGTCCCTCATGGGGCACAGTAGTGACATATATGGTTGTTACTGCAGTGCTGTGAATGAAAAGCTATAGTTAAATGGGATTGAGCAGTAGCTACCAGGGGAAATTGCAGCATTTATATTTTAAATATATATAACTATTTAACATAATGGACTGCATTATATAAAAACTAAATGAGGAGTATTTGATAAAAAAACAAAATACCACATTATATGAACATTAAATGCTCAAATCATAAATGGCAACCCCCCCAACAAATGCCAGATCACTTAGAATTCCTTAAATAAACATACAAAACAGGTATTCAAAACATTTTATTTAATCCAAGAAAGAACAAGAGAGTTAGCCACTTCTACTTTTTCTGGAATGCCCCAGCATTTCATTGTCAGATGATCTACTAAGACAGCATTTGCAATACAATTAGTACAACCAGCAGGTAGTGAGGTGAAGGAGAAGACCCATTCGTCAACGGAGGTCAACATGTGTATGTTTGCATTTTAAATGCAAGATGTATTCTTTTCCACACCAACCCCCTCTTCTGATGAAGATATGGTGGGAGCCTAGGAATATTCTGGATGCAATCCAGGCCTAGTACAGTGAAAAATTGATGGCCTACATCAGCGTTTCTCAACCGTGGCAGCTTGAGGATGTGTGGACGTCAACTCCTAGAATTCTCCAGCCAGCTATGGTGGCTGGGGAATTCTGGGAGTTAAGTCCACACATCCTCAAGCTGCCAAGGTTGAGAAACACTGGCCTACATGATGTATATGTCTTGCAGCAATTACTGCACTTCTTTTAGACATGTTTTAATTAATATTTTCCTACTTCTCAGCACAGAAACCCCGAAGTATATGATAAGGCAAGCTTTTCCCAACTTGGTACCTTCCAGAGCTACTGGAATACAACCTCTATCAGCTCTACCCAGAAAGAGTTTTGGACACTGGTAGATGGAAATGATGGTAATTTTAATCTAGCAATGGTCTTGAGGATATTTGTGATATTGGCTTTCCAAGATTAATTATTGAAAGTGTGTTGACCACAAGCTCCTAAAGAGAGTAACAACAGAAAAGCTACTCCTTTGTCTTGAAATAACACTGGGGTTGAGCTTGATCATATGTGTAACAGATCTGCTGATACCCATACCAGGATTCCACAAGTGCCTCGGGTCTATCTGTTTGTCTCTACCCTAGACTTAACACAAAAGTATCAATTTCATTAAAATAGGCACAGCATTATGTACTGTAATGTCTTCCTTTTAATTTTGTAAAGTTAGGGTATGTGCATGTATATTTACAAAAAGCAGTAGTATGGGGAAAATGTAGAATGGATAAAAGATGTAGTGGACAGAGTTTGCATCTGGATATTTATAGAGTTATGAAACACTGGGTGGGCTTAGCTTAATCCACCTCTTAAAAATGCTACAGGGATAGAAGAGGGTCAATTCACTTGTAATTTAAAAAAATCAGGATGTCAAGAGGATATTTTATGGTGTTGCATTTAAAATTTAATAAATTATTGCTTTCAGTCACTGCTGTGCTCTGTGTGGCGTCAGATGCCACATTTTCTTTCACCCTTGCCCTGCAAGACCTAAAACCCAAGTTAAACAAAATGCTAGCCAATCTCTTACCCCTGCAACCATTCCACTTGCCTGGCATCCTATAACTACGCTTACCCTCTGTACTGTCCAGAATGTGCAATGTCAATTGATTTTTGATTGGTAGCTAAGTAGATGTTGTTCTAGCATGGAGACACTACAAACATATGGGTTGTTATATGGAGAAACATGATGTTGGCTTGAAGCATTTATGTGGAGCAGTATCACTTAAGGTTTATTCTAAGAAGGCAATATTAGACTCACTCATATGAAAGAAAGCTTCATTGAAATCAGTATGGCTTTCATCTAGGTACATGTGATTGTTTGTCCTATAATTCCTCCTCCCCTCACTGAGATAAACAGTCTTGCAGGAAGGTTAATACTAAGCTGTTTTATACACACTGAAAATGCCAATACATGTATGAGAGACATTTTAAAAAATCTGTTGCATTCACCTGTTCTGGAATAAAGTGTAGTACTAGTAGTGCAAGGAATTCCATGATACATTATATCCTCCATCACTTCTGTAATTCAAATATATAATAACTTACAAAAACAACCCAGGAATCAGTGCT
Organism: Charina bottae; assembly: GCA_023362775.1. Classification (NCBI taxonomy): domain Eukaryota; kingdom Metazoa; phylum Chordata; class Lepidosauria; order Squamata; family Charinaidae; genus Charina; species Charina bottae. Next base: position 2,117,595 of record JALMGJ010000030.1, on the reverse strand, counting down.
GGTGGCTCTTACCTGTCATTTTAGAAACATTAAAAAAGCTCTGCATTACCCCTCTTATAACTTAAATACATAAGTAATCTCCACTTTTATTACTTTATAACTGTGACTTCAAATTTACATTATTTTAAGTACCATTAAACAGTTCCATGTATAATACAGATACCAGCCAAGAACCCATCAGGAAATTAAAAAAAACCCCACGATATATATATATATATATATATAAAAATATGCTGGAAAGACAAGAACACATGACAGGGACTTGATACAGACTTAATTTAGTTTTATAATCAACCACATTTAGCCCCAAATTAACAGATATGTAGCAATATTCAAGAGCAGTGCAAATATCTTCGTAGATTAGAGTAAAATTATACTACAGGAACATAAGACGGAAAATAAAAAGACAAGTACTTCAAGTACAAGGAACAAGTCTTAATGAGGTCTCTCAGTGTTAATGTTCTTCTTAACTCCAGTTTACTTCTTCCTCTGGAATACATTAGCCAGCATGGCACCTGAAGTGGTTAACTGGCCCATTTTATTCAGAAACTTGGTCTTTGTATCTTCACTCACAAGGCTTGCTGCAATTGACATAGAACTAGGGGGAAGGAAAAGTAAGTTAATCTACAAATAACATCACCAGTTACAACGATCTGAAGTAGTTGGGCAGAAGACATCTGACGTGAGACTATGAAAAACTGCTCCCCAAAACAGCAGTATTAGGCTAAACAGTTAGTGGAACTGATTTAGTATAAGATGGTTTATTTACCCCAACTAAGTTTTTTTTTAAATTGTAATTAAAACAATTTGTCATTAAAAACAATAGAATGATGATTTTAAAATTTGAACGAGATTTTCCAAGATGCAAAACTTCAGCTGCCAATTAGGGCTACACACTGCCTCAGTAGGAAATCCAAGCCCTCTGCATAATGACCCCACTGGGTAATTTATAATTCACTCAAGGCAGGATGAAAGTCTGTAACTTAACCTGTTTCTTACTTAAAATTCTCCATAGACCTGCACCTCTGGCATGTAGTTGGATGCTCAGAGTAAGATCTGAAGAGGGAAGGGGAATATTAGATTTAGGAATGACAGCTTAATTCTCAAATCAGTGTTATCTCTTAAGATCAGTTGCTCCAATTACAGGTACCAAGAAACAAATGATTTTTCCCAACAAATATGGATTTCCCATTACCTCCTTTAAAAACCAAACCAAAAGGCAAAAGGGCTACTTGTTTCTTTCATTACCCCTGGGATTTGCATAACATTTTAACAAAGTGCTGTAGATGACTGATTTTCTTTTACAACAATTGTTTTCCAATATTCTTCCTCTACAGCAGCCTATGATCTCTCACAAAACAATGTTATAAAAAAATATAAAGTGAATCTGCCCAGGCTACAAATGTTCATCTTTGATCACATCATGCTTCGTCAATAGTGTTGCCCACATAATGCAGGCAATCTGTAAAAAAAAAATTGCTTTACCCTTGTGGTTCTTGAACACTCCTATTTTCCACTTTCTGTTCACATTCCTTTATCATGGAACTTAAAATTACCTAAGACATAGGACAGGACAAATGTTCAGACCAAGGACAAGATTTATGATAATACATGTTATCCAAATGAACACAATCAAACTTGAGAGATACATTGCACTTCAACATTTTTGGTAATATCTTAAGAACGTAAAATTGATGGCCACAAAGGTTAGAATTAATGAAAACTGAAATTGTGATACACTTTCATTACCAGTGAGTTCAAATAGTGATCTATTTTATTTTATCTAATAATTTAAGCACATGTACTATATTTTCTTTTATCACTAATTTAAAACTTGCATTCTTAAATCTTAAAAAATTACTTCTACTGTTGATGATTTTATGCTGATAATATAAATTTCTTATGTCATTATAAACACTAAAGATAAAATGGCAGCTTCTATATTCACCTCATGTTCTGGTGAGAGAGTTTCCATGTCATTTCTTAAACACCTGAGTCCAGGTAAGAAGTGACTGATCATTAACTCTTCTGAAATAACTAAAAGGTAAGCAGTTAAGGTCCTACAAAAAAAAATCTGGCTTGCCATCTCAAGTCAAAACTGGAAAATAATGTGCAAAAACCATGGCATGTTTAGTTACGAAGCTTTTCCTTCAAAGGGTTAACTGTAAATGTTACAATTTTATTTCCTTAGTAAAAATATAAAGAAAGCATCAGAAATAGTTTTTGAGAAATGCAATACATTTGCAACAATACAGTCTTAATAGGATAGAAAAAAGCATTTTTTTCTAATAACATAAAGCAGCAAGAAATAAACCAGTTCTAGGTATTCAATTTAGCTATGATTAAGACTTTATTTACAAAAAAAATAATACTCCATCCCTATCCAATGACTCTGGCTTATATCCAATAAAAATGACACAATCTGTGAAAACAACCCCGATAAATTAAAATACGTTAGAAATCAAAGTAACATAAAATCATAAATTAAAGTGAAATAACCAGCAGCCCTATGAATAATACTTCAGAACGTGAAAATAATTTTCTTTCTAAATACAAACAGGTGGGGGCCATTCTAACCTTGGGGGACAAGGTATTCCACAGGATTGGGTTAAAACTAAGAACACCTGCTTTTGAGCTCTCATCTTTCCTGAAGGGAGGGACTGGAAGAATTTTGTCTTGGCCAGAATGCACAGGACAGGCAGATTCTACTCAGAGAACACAGTCCCACAGATAACCAGGACCCAAACTCAAAAGGGCTTTAGAAGTCCTAACCAGCATTTTGAATTTTACAGGGAAACAAATGGATGGCTGATGTAATACCCAGAATACAAGGGTATTTTGCTGAAGCATTTCTCACCCGCCAGCACATGGGCTGCAGCATTCTGCACCAAATGAAGTTTCTTAGTACTGTAGTCTTCAAAGACAATCCCATGTAGAATGTGTGGCAGTAATCTAATACTGAGGTGATGAACATCATTGTAAGATGTCACTTCTTGTGCATGTTTTAAAATATTAATTAAAAACACTGCAATTAAAAAACAACTAAAACTTTTGCAACCAATCTGTAATTCAACTTACTGCTGCTTCTTTACCTCAGATCTTAGACAATATTGCTAGTCTATTTGCCACAAGGTTTATCATTTCTTTCTCCTCCTCTAATATTGGGAGTGTAGCTCAAACTTCAGTCACTTCCTCTTCTCTTATCCAGAGTACACTTTGACCACAGCAGGGAAGAAGGGAGAACCTGTATCACTTACTGTTAAGAGTCCACTGAAAAGAGGTGGCTTAAATTCTAGTTCTGTCTACTTTCTGAAACCGCAAAGAGTTCACATATCACACTTTGAACAATACTGATATGGTGTAATTTATTTTTTAGTTTATTCTTTCTTTTTTAATTTACTGTTCTTAAAGTTACGTTACTATACTTGACGGCTTTTAAAGTTTGAGTTTAAGGCACTTCCACACTATGCCACTAGCCTTCCTATCCAAATACAAAGCAGCATTCTTCAGTCACCACTGAATGTCTATAAAGGCTATTTATCTCAGCCACCGAGAGCTCCTTCCAGCCAGCCAATGAGGAAGCAGCAAAAACAGGAGGCAACCAATGCTCTAGCTTTGCCCTTCATCTCATGGCATTAGCTTTTTATTGTGAGGGAAAAAGAGCCATTGTGTGGGGAGCAGCAAAATGTTCCTCAGTTTGGCAGAAATACCACAGGGGCTTGGTTTCCTGGAGGGAGGGAAGAATCCTAGTGGCAGGAAGAGGGATGAAGTAGGAGATTCCTACCAACAGCAAACTGCCTCTCCCTCCAGCACCAGAGGAAGAGGTGAAACTGAGCTGAGCTGATTAACTTTAGTTTACTTTCGCTGAACTCTTAAAGCTCCATGGTATCATGGATCTATATATGTCGGCCTTTCCAGGTAGACCAGACAGGAAACACGACCAGATGAGCTAGTTCTACTTTATTGTAAGGCTACATTAACAGAATCTTGCAAGGCTGAAAGAACAAATCTCCCACTGTCTATTTTACAGCCTGATAAGTTAGGGAGGTTTCTTTCTGAGTTTCTCTCTCTGCCCATTATGCAGCTGCGGGCTATGCCCTCTCTTATCTGATTGTTCCCTAGGCAGCATCTCCCCCCCTCCTCCACAAGGTCATTCCCACATACCATTACAATATGTGTGAAAGGATCCCAATGACAGTATGTATTCAAAATCAATGTCCACAAAATGCTGGTCACACTTTGTAATCAGCTGAACTTTACAATTGCAAAATCTGGCCTGTCTTGCAGAAAGGGACACTATCTTTTTTGATATCGCAAGTTTAAGAACCATGGAGGCTACGCGTGGGAATTCTTGCCATCCTCATGATTTGAACTGTTGTGTGGGACAGTTAAGAATGTCCTTAGCTTCTAAGAATGGATCAATTTCAGAAAGTGGAAAAGTATCTCCATCTGGAAGAGTCCTTGTACCTCTTCTGACTCTGAAGGGCAGAATTCTATCATTGCCACTGCAATGCAGGTTCTTTTGTGCACTTATTAAAAGCTGTTGAATTTGTCAACATCTGCCTTTAATATTCTCAGCAAAACCTGATGGCAACATTACACGTCACGCAATATCACCATTTGTGAAGAGAAGGAGTACTTTTCAATTATTTGTACAAATATCAAATTACAATTTAAAATCAAGGATACAACAACAGGAGAGTGCGCTATAGGCTTCAAAGAGATGAGTAGCTATGTCCAGTCGTTTTGAGTCTGCAGATTGCTGGTTATTAACCAAGGCAAGTTTATGCAAATGTGGAAGAACAACTGGAAAGAGGAATATGTGGGGAAAAAAATGATAATCAATAATGTCACCAAGAGGTGTGCAAGTATGAGCTACAATAGTTGAGCTTCAGCATGAAAAAGAGATATATTTATATTTTATTAGAACTCACATTCGTCTCTAAATCTTGGCTCAGCATTTGGCCCAACTCTTCCAAAGGTTTTTATTATTTCTGTGTGTAGAGAGTGTTGGTCTTGGTACTGGGGATCTTCCAGAAAAGAGGCCAACTGCATTTTGACTCTTTCCAAAAGCTTAACAGGGAGCAATATTGTAAGATATGGAAACTTTATTGTAGGAAATAAGCAAAAATTAATAACATCAAAATAAAAATAGCTTTTAATATTTTACCCATTTTATCTTAACATTATCAGGTTTTTATTGTTGCAAAAATCCTAGCATCAATACTTTTATCTCATAAGCAAACTCCCCCCAAACATCTCCGTTGTAGAAAATCCTGCTCCAAAATGTATGTGCTTTAAAAAAATGATCCTGACTAATGTCTCTTGAATATCCATTTTCAAATTTCTAGATTCAACTAACCCCAACAAAACATCAATATGTAATTAACTCCATAGTACAAATGTATATTTATGAATTTAATCTAACCTATTACTACTTATTCAGCATACAAGTATGAGTCAGTACAAATTTTCAGTTCCATTTCCTCTACTATGTTATTTTAGAAAATAAGGAACAGGCTGAAATTATACAAATGCAACCTCTGCTATTTTTTTCACCATTAGAAACAGCTTTATCCATTAACTTGCAAGGTTTTGAAAATATGAGTTGCCCATTCAATTATTTTTTTTGCTGAGTATCTTATGAAATGAACTTTAAGAATGAAAAAGTTAACAAATTCCTTGTTTAGTATAGATTTATACTAAAATACTTCCACATTAGGCTTCATACATCCAAACAAAAAAAGTAAACCAGGACTTGGCCTACATAACCTTGCTCTGTACCATGTTTCTTGATCTGCATAATACTGCAGTGCGTTTAAAAGAAGCCTATCTATCCCAGGTTAGTTTAATCAAAAATAGGCTGTAAGGCATGGAAGTTCACATTCCTTTGACATCCCATTTCTCCCTTCTATATTATGTACATTATTAGTCTGTAAGTGTGAAGATAAAGATTGGCTTTGAAAAAGCACATCAGAAACTCTGGACACATACTGTACAGTAATATGTTACAAAACTTTGAAGATGTTACAAAACACTGAAGATGTTGCCTAGCCTGGCAATGAAACGTCTGCAACAAAACAACAAGGCTCAGAGAGCACCAAGGACTCCACAAAACTTTTATTTTTAGTTATTTGCAATATCAGAATTTGGTGCCCTTTCTCTATCATTTCAAAATTTTAATAATTCTCATATTATATATAGAATAATCTTTATATTGTAAAAATTAGATGGAGAAAAAATGACCAGTTAGGAAGGAGTTTGCACCATCCTGATAACTATGATGCCCTCTTTGAAAGCTCAAATTGATTCAGAATGTATATGAAGCTTTTTATGAAGGTATGATTTGCTGCATGGCATGAGTCAAGTAAAGCCTAGATATCCCTGTAAAATCTGTTCGAGAAGTTCTTTAAGGGTGAATGTATGGGGATTACATACAGTCCTGGTCATATACTGTACTATCCTGGATCTTTTTAAGATTGGCTTAATCTTAACCCCGGTGCATGCGATTGGCTCCCGCCTGCAAACCCCGCCCCCCCGGTCCGTGGAAAAATTGTCTTCCACGACCGGTCCCTGGTGCCAAAAAGGTTGGGTACCCCTGCTTTAGGGCATGGTGGTTGGGAGGTTAGATGGCCCATGAGATATTATTGTTACTGTTAAGTGTTATTGGGTTTGTTCCCAGTGACCATTAGAGGTTTTTATGCTTCTGCTCTTATTGTTTTTTTAATTGCTTTTAATGTGTTGGTAGCTGCCCAGAGTTGCATTTGCAAGATGGGCGGCTATAGAAATCAATTAAATAAACGAATACTTACTGCTCCAGGCAGCCCACCAAACACAAAACATGTACCCCACTCACAACTAAGTGGGACTCTATCAAGGGCTGAGTTGTGAGGAGGGGACTTATGTGATAGGTGCTTAGTACAGGTAAAAGAAGGTCAAGACTAAGTCTGTCTGGTGTATGACAAAATGAAGGCAAGGACCTTGCCATCTTGTTTGTGTACCCCAGCCATCAGTGGGATATAACTGCAAGTGTACAAGTAGTCCTCGTTTAGTGACTGCCTCGTACAGCGACAGTTTGCAGTTACGACGGTGATGAAAAAGTAACTTTATGACCAATCCTCGCATTTATGACCTTAGCAGGTCAATAAAACAAAGGAAAGCTGAAGTAAGATTGTAAGCACAGTCGCAATTTCACTTAGCAACCGCTTTGCTGGTCCCAAATGTGGTCGCTAAACAAGGACTACCTGTATTGCACATTGCTCTAAATAGCCCTCTGGAATGAAATGGTTGCTCATTTTAATTAGAAACTCTGACAAATACAGATACCCTGAAAATTGTTTTTAAAAAAAATATAGTTCAGTTGTTATTGGCTACAAACTGGGATTATCCTAGTACAATATGCAGAAATCCTACCTCTCTCTGAGTGACTGTTTCCATTATGGTCCCAAAAGCAGGAATTGTGGCTATTCTTACAGAGCTAGGAGCAAAACAAAACAAATACTCAGCTCATAAGGGTAAAATAAATTTTAATTAAAAATAAAATACTAATTTTGAAACTCCATTAAGTTATTAATTTCTAGCAGTGACAGGAATTAGACCAGGAAGTAGTATCAAAATTAAAAAGAGAGAGACACACAGAAAGATTAACTCAAGGTCACAATCAGAAACTCACAATTCAGGATCACTGGACAAGGTAACAAGGGCCGGAGCAACCCGCTTGTCAACTAAGGCTTCACGCATGCCTCGAAGAGTCAGCTGTAAACCAGTCAACATGCAATAAAAATGGTTTTAAACTGGAAGGATAACTAAGTTAGCTGTGACTGAGGATGGGCAGGCAGAATCACCAGTCTTTCTAAGTTTAGTCACCCACACAGGGCATTAAAATAGGTAAGGACTCTCTTCATGCTTTAGCATTTACTGGCAGTAATGTATTAGTGAAATTAGCATCCCTCTTCAACATGGAAGAAACAAACAGCAGTATGATGGCATCTGAAACTTGTTCAGACCCTGAAAAAGTTATTACAGTTTTGTTTCAGAATTAAGTTTAATGTTGCATTATTTTTTTCCAACTATTTTACTAGTTAGTAGCATTCTGAATGAGCTTGAGCTTGCTTGTAAAAGTATTCTTTAGTTGCTAAAGATACTGAGTATATTTGATACTTAGTATATTTTTTAAAAAAGTATTTGAGTATTAACAAATGCATTCTGATGATTTATTTCTTGACAAGTTGTAAGAGGGAGCTAGTTGTAGAAGACAGTTGGGAAACTTACATTTCAGGGTCACTGGAGAGAGTAATGAGAGCAGGAACAACTCTCTGCGCTACCAGAGTTTCATGTACCCCCTTCACCAACAGCTGAGTGGGCAGAGCAGAGGGGTACCACAGGTGATGCACGGAAAGAGGGAGCACAGTATCAGGGGAAGAACAGCGTAACCAAGAGGAAGAGAAACACAAAAAGCAAACCAAAATTAGAAGCAAATATCGCTATGCTAAAGTGCTCTTTTAATACAACTACGCAGAAGGCATGATGAAAGCGTAAGTGGCCCAAGCAGGTGACACAGACAAACTGTAGAGCTGTTAGGTGACAAAACAACCAAAGATCCTGACAGTATCCTGAATGTCAGTGTTTCAATTTCAGATTAATGGTGTGAAGTTTATAAAGCCCCATTTTGGCTATCTTGTTGTAGTTCTACACAAGAAGCTGAGTACACAAGAAGCTGAGTGATTCTCAAATGTAGGAGTGTTGTCATGTTCACTGGAGAGTTATCTAACTGATTCCATATGAAGAACAGATACATCAAGAACTCCAAAACAGTTCTTGTGATTTGTGAGCATAAACTGGGCTCTACTGCCACTACAGTACTTAAAAATAATAATTTGAAGGGCGGGGTAAAAAAAATGTAGAAAATGGCAATAAATGTAAGACTGCCATTAGTCTGGGGCTGGCAGCTGGGCACTAAAACCTGACTCAGCAAACTCATATGTGTCGGAATATTTTAATTCTAGAAACAAACCATCCTTTCTGTCTGAAAAAGGGCATAAACTTGATTTTAATTGTCTGTGTTTCTGTACTAAGGGTGTCTATACTGGCTGGGATTCTGTTAGGTATAAATGTAAAGGGCAGCAGGTTGGGAAAGACTTCACTGGAAACCCAAACAATGCACGATTCTGACATAATTCCTATTTACTATCACTAAGAGTGTTTCATTAGGTTTTTTTTTAAAATAAACTTTCTTTAACCCTAACCATGGCTTTTAACTACTTAGTAAATGTATTCCTAGGATAAAAAGAACTTAAAGTAAAAGCTTGAGATAGCAAGACGACTTACATATCAGATAATTATGAGAACCTGAATTCTCATTTTAGAATGTATTTTGATTTTAAGATGTAACAGTAGGACATATTGACAGAAAGCAACAATGACTACTTGTCTTGTTATAAACCAGGGGTGGGCTGACTTCAGTCTTGTATGGTTTTTACTTTTATACTATAGCATTTGTGCAGATCATAAATGTGTTTAATTTAAAAAGCAAGAGTACAATTTCAGGATCTCTAGTGACTAAAAGTATAATTAATCCATATTAATAGAACTTGAATCTGTACTCTTACATGACATCATAAATGCCTGGCTATACCAAATAACGAGCTACCTACTCCTGCAATCTATGTAAAAATCTAAACACTCAGCAGGTAATAGGTAGTACACTACCGAACCATTGCCCACCCATGGTTTTAACTCATGCACGATAACAGAGATTTGAGTTGATGTTCTTACTGTGCATGGATAGTGTTCAAACCAGGATCAAATCTGGATCAACACAGAATACTCAAGATTATGTTCAATTTAATATAAATGCATGCACACACAAACACACACACAAAACAAAACAAAAGGGAAAGCTAGGTAAAAAACAGCATGTTAGTTTATACCAACATCAGATACTTGCATTTCTTTACTACCCAATTAACCCTTGTATAATTATATTAGAGTTAATTATAGATGTATATTGTTGCTATTTCAGCTGAATTACAAAAAGGAAATACATATGGCATATGAAATAATAATAATAATAATAATAATAATAATAATAATATCCTGCCTTTAGGTGACAAACATACCAAATACTCCTTCCTCCTCCTATTTTCCCAGACAACAACTGTGAGGTGAGTTGGGCTGAGAGGGAGGGACTGGCCCAAGGTCACCCAGCCGGCTTTCAGGCTTAAGGCGGGACTAGAACTCTCAGTCTCCTGGTTTCTAGCCCTACATACATGACATAACAAAATAAAACCCTGTTTCTAACCTTATATGCTATATTTACCGCAGTACTTTGTCTCCTGCTAGTTTGTTTTAGATCTAAATGGCCTTTAGAAGCCACTTACGTGTAAGTACTATATTACTAATATACAGTATTACTAGTATTTCTATTTAATTTTTATCTTGAATTGCACTGCTGTGAAAGCTTAAAACTAGAGCAATATCATTGTGCATGCAGGAAAAATGGCAAGAAGTCACTTATGTCACTTATCAAGATCAAATTATTTATTTTTGGGCATGAAAATGCTCCAAAGGACACACAAATCTATTCATTAAAGGTATAATTTTCAAGGTGCTACTAAGGTAACATAGTTAAAATCCAAGGAGTAACTTAAAACAAGTGGATAATCTGATATAAAGCTGAAAACAAGTATCTCCATCTTACTGCTTGTACATTTTGTTGCATGGTCAAATCAGGGATCATAAATGGTTTTTGTACCCCCTTTGTTTCAGTTCTATGTACCACCAGTAGCAATGTCAAGTAAAAGAAGAAAAACATGCTGTTCTTTTCCTTGCTTAATATTTATTTTTAATCACAATATAGGCAATTTCAGATGTTGTTACTGGAATCAATTCTCTGTTTTTAATAGACAATGTCCAGTTCACAAGATATTTACAATTGACGGCTGGTTTGAACACTGAATTCAGCACTGAAATGATTTCTCATAGCTAATGGAAGTTTCTAAGCATGCAGTGCACCAATTCAAGTCGGAAATAAAACAGTCTAATTTTGTGTGTTCCCCTGAAATGTCTCACAAGGACACATGACACAAAGCAATACTTAAAAAAAAAGAAACGAATGCCAAAAATTTCATTTCAAAGTATAGGGTTAACATCCTGCTCCATCACACAGTGCACAACTACTTTAAAATGTTTTAAAACAGAATACATTAAAATGTACTTTTAGGAATCTAAATATATTAGATGAGATAAATTACTATTTTTCCCCATTCCCAAATACTTCCCTTCTGACAGCATTTTTAACACAACTGGTACCCCCATGTGAAAAAAAGGATGTATCCTGGAGCCCCACACTATATCCTATTGACTGTAAGGCTTCCCCTCTGTCTCACATCCAGGGTCTTTGAGAAGAGAGGAATTAAATGGCGATAGGCACTGGAGATAACCAGAGAAGGGCAACTGGTATTTCTTGAGGGAGTAGAATTATTAATATCTAAAGTATGTTCAACAAACACTTACCTCAAACATTCTGGCAGCTGTACACCGAACAAGTGCTGAAGTATGGACAACTCCGTACCATAATACAGTTAGCAGCAATTCGTGGTATGCTGGGTTTGCACTGAGAACACAAAACAATCAGGTCTGAGCTATATATAGTAATTTGCTTTCAAACAACTCCACTTATTTTGTACTTTCCTTCTCCCTTCAAATATTTTCTCAAATTTTCTTTCTCAGTGAAGCCCTTAGCTAACCTGAATCCTCAGTCTAAACAGAAACGAAGTGCCTGCAGTTATATTTTGTTCATGTTCAACCCTGTTTATCACCAAAACTGTATTTTTAGAGTAGGAGCTCTTTGGAGCAAACATTTAACTTTCCTAAATGCTAAATTTATACTGCAGGCACTACACGAACAAGCAAACTTCAGATATGAGTTTCATGTATTCAATATCTTTTTAAATTAATATATTCATTTGTACTGCTTATCAAACTGGTTTACTATTATTCTGAAGCTAATATATAAGTTTTTCTTCCAATTAATTATAATTAAGGTAGTTTGAGAATATTGCTACTGTATGTCAGTGTGCTAAAGACTGTAAGGCACTCCAGCATTTTTTGCTGGAGAAATGTCACAAAACCTAACAGTATTGCTGCCCTGAAGAGATATTATACAGAAATCACTTGATGTATTGATGCAAATATTTAGGAACAGAATTCCAAAATCTCTGATACTAAATTATTACATCTGAAGCTGTATGTAAACAATAACCCCTTTATACCAATTCCAATATAATATACTTTACCCTAATTCCACAAAAGATGCTTTTAGGCTATCAAGGGGAGCATGAGATAATGAAAGCATAGTCATTACATCTTCTAAAAATCCTACTAACAGCTTGCGGTCTTCTTCCTGAAAGCAGAAGTTTAAAAACATAATTAAAGTTTCCCATTCCTATATCAGGAAGTGGACCACATTCTAAGTTTTTAACTAAAGGAAATCTAGTAATATTTTGGGACCCTTGTGTCAACCATACCCCCCGTCCCCTGCCACAAAATACCAAATCATTAGTCAGGGAACAGCAACCAATGATATTGTTATTTTCACTGAATCATCAGTCAAATTAATAGATTGCAGTCACTATATCCTTAAAATGTGAAATCAACTGTATGTAAAAACACATAAAACATATACATGTAGAATGCTTGCAAACTAGCAACTACTACATGCTATGAATAACAATAATTATGCATCTATTGTTCTTTCCATATTTGTTCTCATGGCATGCTTCTGATATGCTGAATGCTTCACTTTGACTTGGATTCTTTTGCTACATATGTCTTTCCAGCCAACCTTGATATTTATAGAAGTTAAGTTTTGAAGTTGTATACTGATTTGGTCACTTCCCTCCCCTGTGAAACTGAAAGTACATAAAAATGATCAACGCCTCCCTGCAGCTTACATCAAATGCCAAAGTCCACAATTAAATTAATAGGGATTATTATATCAGTTTGTATAACTAATGGCTTGATCTAAGCCTGTTCCTGTTACTAAAAGGAATACTGCAAATACTAATGCTTTTGCTTTGTAATATTGCAAATACTGATACTTTGTTGAAGTACAGCAAATATTGGTGAATCTAGTTTTTCAAGAGAAAAAAAGTATAATACAGCATCAAGGTTTTTTTCCCCCTTGAAATAGAGGGGGAAAGAACTTTGGTAATAACATTGTATTGTATTTTTTAAAGGAATGAAGTCCATATCAGAAAATACTATCTTTTTATATAAAAGAAAAATACATTTATTTATTTAACAAATGCATAAGGCCACCCAACTCCATAGTGACTATGGGTAGATCATAATGTAAGTTAATTTAGCTTATAAGCTAATATTATAGAAGGAACAAGTCCAACTGAACTCAGTGAATTATACTTCAGAGTAGAAATATGTAACCTTGTTAAGAAAGCTCATGGAAATAAAGTTTTCTATTCCTTGCAGTGATCTGCATCCACCAAAAAGATCTCTTGACAGTCAGGTGTGACCTCTTTAATGCGGTGAGATGGAGCATGCAGGGTTAATGAGGCCATGAAAAAAATACGGCTAATCAGGCAAAAGTATATTTAGGAGTAGCCATGGAAGGATGGAGAAATCTCTTTCTGTACACTTTTGAAAGTAATATACTTTAGGATCTAAGGCAATACATAAGTATTCCTACAGTTAACTTAAATTTTATTTAGAAGTTTTAAGTAAAGATATTTTTTCTCTTTTCAAATTCAGAATTGAAGAACAGGTTTTACCTGGATATAACATGTAAGTACACCTGTTGCGTAGATAGGAACTGTGGCTTTTGTTAGCACTCCATTCCCTGCTGCAGCATCTAAAATTAAGAAATAAAGGCATAGAAATTATGGTTATCAAGTTGATGCACATTTACATAATATTATTACCTAACATTATTAAAAATGCCCAGTTAAATCAGGGGCAGTGCCTCTATGGACCCAGTTTCTACTGCTATAGAACTAAGCAGGAATGAAGTACACAGAAAAAAATTTGATCAAAAGTGCCGTGAGAAAAAAGTTAGCAACATTATCTCAATTAGATAAAGTGGTATAATAATAATTGTATTTTTGTCATCTAGCTTTTTGCACAAGAAACAGTTATGCATATACAGATCTAGAAAACAGATAGTATTCTCTATTTTATTCACTCAAAGTGTGCTCTTTTTCACTAAGTACATTTATACCTTTAAAAAAACAGAAACCTAAAATTCAGACATTGAACTTGAGGGTATCCTGTGTGTATTCTGGGTTCCCTGTGCATATATGCTATTTTGAGTTCCCTGCATATGCCTACATTGAAAATACGATGTTGTTAGCATTCAAAATATTAAAATATGCCATAAATGCAAATGACTCATAATTTATGCAGTGGGAAGTTCTCATTACTTTGAGAAACAAGCTAATGATGAAAAAGTCAGCCTCCTAATCACATGAAAAGCATGTATGCACTTTTAATATTTAAATCAACTTATCAGGTTTTAAACATTTTAGTTATTACAAGAGGAATTTGGACTGCCTAAAATTGCCTATCCCCCCATAACATCTGCCCTGCTAATTCGATCCTGCAAGGATTGTGTCCTCCAGGTTCCTTCAATTAAACAATGTCATCTATTCGGACCCCGGAAACACACATTTTCCGTAGAAGCGCCTGGCCTCTGGAACAAGGTTCCCTTCAAGATCTGGATGGCCCCCATTATGCTGTTGTTTAGAAGAGCCATGAAGACCTGGCTCTTCACCCAGGCCTTGGCAAGAGAGAGACCTCTCGCTTCATTGCGCTTGCAATGAATACAATTAAAATTGTATATGCTACCATTTTGCAATAAATTATTATTATTATTATTATTATTATTATTATTATTATTATTTTATCACTTGTTGAGATGGGCGGCTATAGAAATCAAATAACTAAAATATCTCTTGATTTTGTAACTTGGATTAGATGCATGAGGAATGTCTACACTCCCAAATTATTATTAGTATTGGAAAGTGTCTTGGACAATCCCAAATCTACATTAACTTTAAATAAACAATTAAGAAGGATTGCTAAGGAGGATATTAGTTACTTACTTGCCAGAACTCTGTAACAAAGAGTTGGAACATATTAAAAAATCAATAGCTTAGAGTTTTAAGCAGAGCTTTCCAAACTGTGTGTCGCGACACAAAAGTGTGTCGCCACACACAGCGTGGTGTGTCGCCACACCACCCAGAAGCGGTGGCGCGCGCGTGCATGGCGGCCACCGTGCACGCACGTGCCGCCGCACACACCCCGCGCCGCCACCGTGCACGCGCGCGCCGCCGCACGCCCCCCGCGCCGCTGCTGTGCACGTGAGCCCCTGCGCCGCTGCTGTGCGCGCGCCACTGCCGCGCTGTCGCCGCCGCTGGTGTGTTGCCAGCGGCGGCACTTTGGAAAGCCCTGGTCTTAAGTAATATTAAGTTCCTTATAATCTTAAAATGAAATAATTTAAGAAAAGATTTTTCTTCATGTTTACTGGACACTCCAGAGAATGTTAAAAAGGGTTGACTGCCAACCTCATTATCTTGGAATAGGTGAGGGTGCACTTATTCATATGATGTGGGCTTGTCCCAATATTGCCCCATTTTAATTGAACTAATATCCAACTAAACTTGTTAATAAGGTGTTATAATGTTCAATATAGTTTCAAGATGTACTTTTGAATTACTTATCAGAAACATGGAACTCATCACTATACAAATATTTATTTCTTTATTTCTTAGACTTATACCTCATTATTTCAGGATTTATTAAACATGGGGAGACAGCAAAAAACGATTACTCTTTAAGAGTCAAAAAACAGCACAACCCCCGATTTATAATTTTGGATCATTGCTATGCTTTTGCTTTTTGTTTATGAAGTATCTCTCTATCAAAGCAATGGAATGACTGATCAGTATGGCCACAATCCATGAGGTCAAGGGTTTATAATGTGTTTAGAAATCAGGTTGAAAGGTTTCCTATACTGTATATAATATGTTTTGATGTATTTGTTATTCTTTACTTTTTATATATTAAAACAGTAACTTTTTTCAAAAAAGCATTCATTCAGGTACTTTGTTGTCCTTTATTGAAAAAAAAAATCAGTTGAATCATGTTCCAAAATCTTATTTATAAAAGTGATGGTCTTGACATTTCCTTCCAATTGAGCATTTAAGAACAAATTTATAGGGAAAAAAAATACCCACCAATGTTCTCCTCAGAGAGCCGTAAAATTTCCTGGAACTGTGGTTTTACCTAAAACATGGAACAGAAATCAAAGCCACCACTTTAGTTTTCTTTAAAGTTGTAAGGCATAAAGGCATAATGTGATTGTTGGACATTAAATAACAGTGCTTTAAGAATCCTTTAAAATATTTGTATCTATAATTCCCTCATACATTGAGCATTAATTCAAGGAAAACTGGAAAGAAAAATGTCTAGAAAAAAGAAACAAATTTTGTTTTATAATATTTGACTTCCATTTTTTGACCTATAAATTAATGGCTTTTTTCTAAAATCATTTGCTATTTTACCTGAACCATTGTTATTTATTAAATAACAGGTAAAATATTAACCAAAAAGGCTAATTTGTAAATAACAGCACCATTAGTAAATTTAATGTTATTAAAAATGCAACTACTCTCACCATGTTGTTTAAAATGGAAATAATCAGTTTCAGACATTCATGTGATGCAAACAAATGCAGAACTCACTGTGTGAGCAGGGTCAGCAGCCTCTCCTCTTCATAAATCATGCTGTAACATCAGGCAAAAACTGGTTGCCCAGTATGCAGGAAGGTTGAGTATAGAGTTGCATAACTAAAAGCTTCCGTGAGAGCTTCAACTCAGTGCAGCATTTGGGGTTGCCTGAAGCCTTCATGTGTATAACTCTACACATGAAGACTTCCTTATTCCAGAGAAGAAGGAAGTTGGACTGAATCTTCACTGATGTCACAGTGCAACTCCTTCACCAAGGAGGTGGCCTCGGTGGAATTCTGTGCTTGTTTTTATCACCTAGGTGTAGCTTTGGTTATGTCACTTTGCACAGAAAATTTTATCTCTGTGGACTCCTTCGTGTTCTCTGAGCTTGGTTGTTTGTTTGCAGACGTTTCATTTCCCAACTAGGTAACATCACCAGTGCAAGAGAGTGTGGGGTTTGCTCCCTGTTTATATTCAGTAGCAACCAAGTTCAGAGAGCACGAAGGACTCCACATTTCAACCTGAGCTACATATATTCTCTTCTATTGGAATTTTATCTCCAAAATATGTCCCCAACCTTCTTTTTTAAAGAAACTTAGTTTTCTCTGCAGTCTGATTCAAAACTAACAAAAGGAAAATAGAAAAAATATTTTTGTGACTATTATTGCTTTTAGAAATGAAGAGTTACAGTAACATATGAAATTATAGGCAATCAACATTCAGAATGTTTTAAGAACATGTGGTCAATTGCGGATCTATTGCTGTTCTAGTACTATCCACTGAAATATTTGGCAAGCATTGTTATTAAAAAATCTATCCTTGCAAGGGAGAAAATATCCTGCCTTTCCTCAAAGATCTGGATAAGAATGGAAACCATGGAAGAATTCCTATTTTTATCTAAATGGCTGCAAATATGTGAACCTCTTTCACCAAGGTTGTTAGTAAGTAGAATATTGATGCGTTCTGTCAGTATTAGCATGCATATCAATAAGTGCAAGCTAGTCTGATAGTTTCTGGCAAGTCATGTTGCATCTATTGGATTTTAATTATATACTTTGCATTTAAATATTTGTTTAATTTATTTATTTGTTTAATTTATATGACCGCCCATCTCCCCCTATGGGGAACTCTGGGCGGTTCACAATAAAATAAGTTAAAATAAAATCTAAAATATATAAATATTTTATAAATAGACAATTGCAGGGGAAAGTGGAAAAACCATTAAAAACGTTAGCAGACATCTTCTAATGGTGGTGAAATAAAAGCATTTAAGGTCTATATGCTACCATAGAAAAGCCATAATTAACAGGAAAATATTATAAATAGATAAGCAAACATTAAGCAAAATCGTGATAAGATTCTCTGTAGTATCCTTATTAACAGAAAAAACTGCCTGAGAGAAGGAAAGCTAATGTCTCTTAAGTCCTTTCTAAATCTATAATTCCATGTTATCATTCCACTATGCATACAAAGAGAATTGTTATATTTCATTATACCTTTGTATTGGTGAAGATTTTTCCAAATGTTCGGCAAAGTCGCCAGAAAAACCTTGAGAATTCATGAACACATGCTGTTGAGGCTACATTGATTTTGCCAACTATTTCAATAAGTTGAGGCAACCTGAAAAATCAAGATTGAGATTAATTGGATTTCCACTTAATAGATTTGCAATATGTAAGCAAGATTATTCTTTTCCAGGAAGACTCCACTGTTTTTGGTCTTCAGGCACAATAATGCTATCTTAAATCCTTTATTTACAATTTCAACTTGATTATACAAGCTGGCTAAGAATTAATTAAGATATATTACAACTGTTGTTCCTAAATGGCAATAGTTCCACTATTGTATAGTTCCTGATAAAATTACAAGGCAGTGTCCATGAAGTCATCAGGAGTCAACCATGACAATTTGGTCAATATTAAGTAGGGCTGTGCAGAAGATTTCAAATTCGAAATATTCTGACTTCGCAACAGTTGAGTTTGAAATTGAGTTTGGGTATCGTAAGTGTTCTGGCCATTCCAGAAATATCTAGAGCTTGAAACATCAGTTTAAAATTTAGTTTGGAAAATTTCTGGAATGATCAGAACAGTGGAAAATATCTAGCAATGTTGGAATACCTCATCTGAATCTAAAAGCAATGGTTTTGAATTAATATGTTTTAAATATGAAAAGTTTTGCAAACCACCTGTATTAATTTGAAAAATGGTGAAACATGTTATAGTATAGGTTTTCAAAGACAGACATTGAAAATATTATTTAAGAAACAAAATTATCAAATGGAACAAAACAGGGGGAACTCACAGTTGATTGACAACCCATAGTAGGGTATCCCATCCTGTGGTACCCTCATGTTCTAACTGGTAATCATAAAGCTGCAACAATACAGCTAGTTGTTCACGACTTCCGATTATAGTGGCCACATCCTGTAGAGGTGATACAGGTCTTGGGAACCTTGTTACTGAAAGCAAACAACCAAAATATTTATCTTCGGTTGATCCAATAAGAATTAGGAAGAGAAATAATGGGTGTGATTAATTTTTAAGCATCCATTTTTTTTCAATCTGTATCCCAAACAGCATTAATAAAGAAAGGATAGGTTATCTGTGTTTCTCCAGATATTCTGAATTTTATCAGTCCTAGCCAGCATGACTAATGATGAGGAATGAAGAGACTTAAGTAACAATATCTGGAGAAATACATAGTTCCCTGTCCCTTGAATCAAAGGTATTAATATAAATTGTATTTAATATTGTTGTTTCCTAGGGACCTGTGGTTTTAGTATCAAATTTCAAAAGGAATTTCTAGATTTAAATCCAAATACTTAGCTAAATTTCATTTCATTTCTACCAACTTTTTCAGAAAAGTTATTCTTGCTTTCAAGATTTAGATTCTGTAATGTGGTCTATGTGGATTTTCCTGTGAAGAACATTTACCAGGCTGCACCTAGTAATCAAGTGCTAAATCATTCTCTACTTCAAGATTTACACCTATCTCAAGTGTAAAAAAGATAATTACAGGTAGTCCTCGGTTAATGACAGTAATTGCACAGTGCTTGCACAGGGGAACCTTTCCTTTCTTTCCTAACATTGGAAAAATATACATTATTATTTTAAAAAGAAACACTAGAATTTCTAAACCAAACAGAATGATAGTTGAACAGCTTCAAACTACACCAGCATTTCTATGATATCTTATTTCTAAATAAAGCTTTACAGAAAATATTGAAGCAGGTACCTTCTATCTGTGGAACTTCTCCCTGAAGTTTAGCTTTGTTTGTAAAGGGGGCATTTTGCAACACCAGTGCAAAAAGAGAAGGAATCAAGGATTGTAAAGCGGAAAGATACATGTGGAGTTTATGTTCATCCAGTCCATGTTCACCTTCCTGAAACATATGCCAGAAATCTAAGTTAAAACTTATAAAATGGGCAGTATAACAATATATGGATTATATTTACAACTGCCCCTTTGCCACAAGGACAGAGTCTTAAAGAATAATGGATTTTCGTGAATTTCCTTCAAGGACAGCTGTTGGAAGTGTGTTAAACACGCTAGGGTACTGCTCTCCCAAATTTAGGGATCAATATTTGATTTAAATAGCTTGTTGGTTTTAAAAAAGTAGACCAGCTACTAACCCCCACCCCCCAAAACACCAAACCCTTAGAGATGGCCAACAAATCCAGCTGCCTTTCTACATGTAGAACACATTGTTTAAGGCTTAACACCACCTGCTTATAGCTATGTCAATAATATGACCTGTGAAAAACCATATCTCTGCAACTTGTGATAATTAATCTTCTCCAAGTTGATTCAATGTTACCAGACAGGATAAAGGGACCTAGTTCCATAGCAAAGAACAATAGTTTCAACCAAAATGAAAATATTCAGTCATATGCTGATCTCCACTCTAATCACACCAGCTTTACGACAAAGGACTACTTTAGGGACATTTTGCACCACTTGGAAAATAACCCTTAGAAATTTAGACTGTACTCTAACGGGGCAAAAGAGCTACATGAATTTAAATGGGCATCAAATAAGATGTGTGTGAACTTTTGTTGCAAATACTTTAAGAATGTATACATGTAGTTGAACCAACAGATTTTGAATAATGTTCTCCTCACAAGACCAACTATTAATTAGAAGCTGCACAATTGGTTTTTTTTAGCCTTTTTGAACATTTTAACTTTATTATTATAACTTATTTAACAAACCACTTTGTGATCTTGATGGATTAAGAGTTCCAATGTAGCCTATCACAGGCATGTTTACCTTCCACCAGGCTGCTGGGTCATGTGATTTAAAGTTCAGATCATGACAGACTACATATAATAAAACTTCAGATTCTATTGAAAAATAAACCTGGCATTTCAAATCTCCTCAATATCAATAAGTAAGAGAGTAAGAGAAATATGTATTCCCACCACTTTAAAAATATTAACCTCTGCTTGGATCGTGGCTATTCTTATTTCTATGTATCATGCAGAATTCAATATTTCTTTCTTTACATGTCTGAGTTATTAGAGATTAAGCATCTTAGTCTAGTACAAATATTAAGCCTTCATTTCTCTTATCTGTCTTTCCACTATTTCTACATACATCACAAATTATGGTACAAACTTAAATAGGCAATTTAAACATCTTAAGAAAAGTGTTTAGCAGAAAGAATAACAACAAAAAAGGATGATGGCACTGCCCACAAACAATTATGTCAATACATCTGCACCTTGAAGTAAAAGCCTCACAAAACTATATGACTTGTCACAAATGAAAAAATATATCTGACTCTTTATATATTTACCTTGAGCAGTCTTTCAATTTTACTAAGCAATGTAGGTATAAGATGCAACTGTAAATTTCCTAATTCTGTTGTCCAAGCAGCATAAGCTGGTAAAAATACTTGATGAGTTGCGCTAACCACTCGTTCTGAGGGATCACCCAATGCTGAAAGTAGCAGTTCAAATCCCTGGCAATACAAGGGAAAAAAAACCACATAGGAATTTTATTTAGCTTAAATATACTACATAACCAAATACCAGTAGAATTTTATGGATTATTTTAGGGGGCTTAGTTGTAGTTACATCTGCAATTCTATGCTGTGACCTTTCTGAATGGAGAAGCAGCAGGATATAAAAAGCAGAAATAAGAAATTTGATCAATTTGCACCTTCACAATCAAAACTGGATTCTTTGATACAACAAAACAGAATAGGAGTCTGTAGGAAATGTTTTGATTTAGGATTTTATGTTGAAAAAACTGCTTTTAAACATTAAAAATGTAATTCTGTTTTAAGCCTTCAGAAAAAACAGCAAAACAGGAAAAAGTAAATACTTGTTTTAACTTTGTAAAGTTAGAAAATAAATATGATTCATAACACTAAGACTAGAAAAATGAATAACATCATTCATATAATAACTGCGCAAGCATTCTAGATATAATACTATGGTAAAAAACTGATTGATGACCCTCAATAATTTAAATAATCAAGGTTACTCAATATTCATATAGAATATTTTATCCTGGATTCCTATAAACAATATATTTCATATGCTTGTATTCACATGCATATGATCAGATACAATACCTGCTGGTATTTGTCTGGATCATCAATGTATCCCATGATGATTCCAAGGCTTTTGATTACAGCTTCTCGTACCAAATCTGCTTTATCTTCCATTAGCATCTGCTGTAGCATGGAAAGAACCAATGAACTACGAATTTCTTTCTGAAAATAAATTGCAAATTGGTATTAGCCAGCATTACATAATTCAGAACTGGAAAGGCAAAACAGCAGTAAGATATCTATATTAGCTTTTAGGCAATGAATTAGCTACAGAGAAATGGCAACTGACCATAATAACCTGATGAATGATTTGACAAAAATAATCCACTTGATTTCTGAAAGATTTCAAGTGGATGACGATTAAATTTATCATATGCCCAATACACTGTTGTTTCAGATGGCTGGTAGAATAAAAACATGCTACTTAAAGAACCCTATGACTCAATACTCTATTTAGTTTTACTTTCTTTAAGGATATCCCAGGTTTGTTTTGTTTTTGCAGCTCCCCAAAACTGCTTACATCTTGGTTTATTCTATTACATTTTAGCTTTGATTTTAGGAAAGGGTACTTTAAAAGTGGGGGGCGTGGTGGCTCAGCGGGTAAGACACCAGGCTTGTCGATCGGAAGATTGCAAATTCGGAGGTTCGAATCCCTAGCCCCGCGTGATGGAGTGAGCTCCCGCACTCGCCCCAACTCTTGCCAACCTAGCAATTCGAAAGCATGCAAATGCAAGTAGATTAATAGGTACCACTTCCGTGGGAAGGTAACAGCGTTCTGCGCGCATCATGCGGCCACATGACTGTGGAAGCGTCTTCGGACAACGCTGGCTCTTCGGCTAACAAACGGAGATGAGCACCGGCCCCTAGAGTCGGACACGACTGCACAAATGTGCAGGGGGAACCTTTACCTTTTTACTTTAAAAGTAATGCCTGATTTTAAAAAATCTGTTAGATGGCTTGAGAACCTTTTTTGAAAATGAAACATTTAAAGGTTTTCAAATAAAACAAATTGTACACAGAAAATGAACCCGATTTGGCCATAAACTCTTGGCCAAATATAAAAAGATGCAACTGCTAACAAAATATAACTGATGTAATCAGCCTGTAGGGGGCGTGGTGGCTCAGCGGGTAAGACGCCAGGCTTGTCAATCAGAAGATTGCAAGTTCAGAGGTTCGAATCCCTAGCCCTGCATGACGGAGTGAGCTCCCGCAGTAGCCCCAGCTCTTGCCAACCTAGCAATTCGAAAGCATGCAAATGCAAGTAGATTAATAGGTACCACTTAGGTGGGTAGGTAACAGCGTTCCGCATGCGTCATGCCGGCCACATGACCGTGGAAGCGTCTTCAGACAACGCTGGCTCTTCGGCTAATAAACGGAGATGAGCACCGGCCCCTAGAGTCGGACATGACTGCACAAATGTGCGGGGGGAACCTTTACCTTTAATCAGCCTGTACCCCAAACTTTCTGAATTCATTCCCATTTTGGCAGTGCATTTTGGGGATGGTGTAAAAATGAAACAGTGGGACTGGGCACAAGAAGCCTGTAAATTACCTACTCCTATAATATGCCATATTGTTTTACTTGCCTGTAACAATATTAGTCAGGAAATATTACGACACTAGTACAAACCTCTTCCTTGAGTCTCATTGGATGTTGGAAAGTAGGCCATAGCTTTAATTTCTTGACATTTTAAATCTTCAATTTAAAATGAGAATAACAACTGCATATAGAACACTTACAGGAAGAAATGGTGCCAATGCTCCACAAGACTCTGCTACCAATAGCCGCCTTTCTGGATATTTGTGATTGATCTGTGGGAAACAAAATCCTTTTATTAACATTTGTCAATATTTATTCTTTTATTTTTCCTTAGAATATTATTTTTATAAATCCCATACTAAAAAGAGAACAATAACAAGTTGCATTTCAGTATTCTACAATTCTTTCTTTAACCGTTCAGTCGTGTTCGACTCTTGGCGCTTTTATGGACGAGAGCTCTCCATGCTGCCCTATCAAGCACGGCTCCTTTCAATTGCTGGATGTTCGTCTTGGTATCTGTTTTGATGATGTCGAGCCAGTGTATTCTTGGCCTGCCCCTTCTTCTTGTTCCACTAACAATTCCTAGCATCACCGACTTCTCTAGTGAGTTTGCACGCATGACATGGCCAAAGTAAGTCAGCCGTAGTCTTACAATTTTGGCTTCTAGTGATGTATCTGGTTCTATACGGTCCAGCACTTCTCCGTTGGTTACTCTGGCTGTCTATGGTAAACGTAACAATTTATGCCAGCACCACAATTCAAATGCGTCAATTATTCTTCAGTCATCCATTCTTATTGTCCAACTCTCACACCCATACATCATTATAGGAAAGACTATTGCTCTAACTAGTCTGCCTTTTGTATTTAGGGTGATATCTTTGCTCTTCCAGATCTTATTCATGCTGACCATTGCAGTGCAGCCTAAAGTTATCCTGCGTTTGATTTCAGGTGTGGATTTGCCATTGTGATCAATTTTTGATCCAAGAAAGATGAAATCCTGGACTGATTCAATCTCCTCATTGTTAATTTTAAACATCACTTGTCCATCTGCTGCTGTTGTCATTATCTTTGTTTTCCTGATGTTCAGGTTCAATCCCATTTTTTCTCTCTCTTCCTTGATTTTCAAAATCATTTTTTCCAGATCTTCCTTATTTTCAGCCAATAATGTTGTATCATCTGCGTACCTCAAATTATTTATGGTTCTTCCACCAATCTTCACTCCAATATCAAGCAACTCTAGGTCTAATTTCCGCATGATCACTTCAGCATAGAGGTTGAAAAGGAATGGAGATAAAATGCATCCCTGTCTTAACACCCTTGCTGATCCTGAACCAATCTGTGTCACCATAGTGTTCTCACTGTTGCTTCCTGGTCAGTGTACAGTGATCTGACAAGTCTGGTCAGGTGGGGTGGGACACCAAGATCATGCAGAGCCGCCCATAGCTTATTGTGTTCTACAGTCAAAAGTTTTGCTGTAATCGATAAAACACATGTATAGATCCTTTTGGTATTCATGGGCCTTTTCCATAATCCATCTGATGTTGGCAATGTGATCTCGAGTACCACGCCCCTTTCTAAAGCCAGCTTGTACATCAGGTAGCTCCTGATTGATGACATTCTGCAGCCGCAGTTGTATAATCTTTAGTAGAATCTTGCTTGCATGAGAAATCAACACAATTGTGCGATAATTGGAGCAATCTTTGGCATCGCCTTTCTTTGCTAATGGGATAAAAACTGATATTTTCCAGTCCCAAGGCCATTTGCAAGTAGACCATATCTCTTGACACAGGGCAGTGATGATGTCGGCTGGCATCGGTCTTAATAGTTCTGCAGGTATCTTATCAATACCTGGGGCTTTTTTGTTTGGCAATTTCGCCGTGGCCCATTCTACTTCTTCTTCCAAAATGTTTGGTTCTTTGTCCATTGGGCCATCATCATTGTCATCTTGGTGGTAAGTCAAGCTGGCATATACTGTAGCTCTTCTGTGTATTCTTTCCACCTGTTCTTGATCTTCTGTTGGTCGGTTACTACATTTCTGTTGCTGTCCTTGACTGTTCCTTTTAGTGCAGAGAAGCTAGATCACATCATTTTCACTTCAGCAAACATGGCTTTGGTATACCCCTGTATGTTAGCTTCTTCTAGATGTTGACACTGCTCCTCTAGTTGCCTATTTTTGTCCTTCCTGGCTTCACGTTGAAAAGCTGCATTCAGCTTTTTGACTTCATCCTTGTTGCCTTTGGCTCTGGCCACCCTTCGCTGATCAGCTATTTTGATGGTGTTGTCAGATAGCCACTTGTTTGTTCTCTTTGGTTTTTGGCACGGCACATGCTTTTCAGCAATTTCAATGATGTTGTCTCGGATCTCTTGCCATTGTTCATCTGGATCTTTTCCATCTAGATTCAGTTGATCGAACCTGTTCTTAATTTCCACGGCATACATTGGTGAAATGCTGTTTACATTGAACTTTTTGGGGATGATACCTTTCCTTACTTTGCACAATTTGAGTTTCATTTTGGTCACTAATAACTGATGGTCGGTGCTGCAATCGGCACCGGGAAGTGTCTTTACAGATGTGACTGAGCTATTCCAGTACTGTTGGCATAAAATGAAGTCAATCTGGTTTCGATGTTGTCCATTTGGTGCTGTCTATGTGTACAAACACTTCTTAGGTTGAATAAACCATGTGTTCATTATGCTGAGATGATTTTCCTGGCAGAATTGCACTAGGCGGTCACCAGCTTCATTGTATGTATGTATGTATGTATGTATGTATGTATGTATGTATGTTTCGACTTCTATCACCGCACCATCTCCCCCAAGGGGACTCTGGGCGGTTAAGGTAGAAACAATTAATCAATTAATTAATTTTTTATCCCGCCTTTATTATTTTTATAAATAACTCAAGGTGGCAAACATACCTAATACTCCTTCCTCCTCCTATTTTCCCCACAACAACCACCCTGTGAGGTGAGTTGGGCTGAGAGAGCGCGCGACTGGCCCAAGGTCACCCAGCCGGCTTTTATGCCTAAGGCGGGACTAGAACTCCCAGACTCCTGCTCTCTAGCCCAGCACCTTAACCACTAGACCAAACTGGCTCTCTCTCTCTCATTCCTTTCCCCTAACCCGAACTTGCCTACTATTCTTGCATCTTCTCCTTCGCCTACTTTTGCATTGAAATCTCCCATAATGTACAAAAGGTCCTTTTAAGGTACTTGTTTAAGAACACTTTGAAGCTCACCGTAAAAATGTTTGATTTCATCATCACTTGAGTCTGCAGTTGGTGCATAGACTTGTAGTATGGTGCTGTTGAGTGGCTTGCCTCAGATTTGGATGGATATTACACGATCACTGTGTGCTCTGTGATTCTCGACTCATTTAGCAACTTGTTAACTTGATAATTCTACAATTATCTTCCATTTATGACTGAGCATAAGATTTCTTTGGTTTCCAGAGAAAAGCTAAACCACTGAAGTTTGACTTGAGCTATGACCTATTCAGCTTCTGATTTAAATTCTTCTTGATTTTTGTTTGCCTGCAATTCATTCTGGCAGATTTATATACCACCATACATGATTAAAAATAAAGATTTGCTACTGATCAAATTACTATGGCTGGAAAAATATGATTTCATTGCTAATTAAATGCAAACCAGAAATTATACCTGCTCCCAACACTGTGGCAAGAGTTCTGCTTCTACACGTGTTGGTCCAACGTGTTGTGCAAATGCTACGCACCCAGTCAAAATCATTTGCCTATTAAAAAAAAAACAAGCTGATTATGAAGAAACATGCTAGTGTAACCTGCAAACATTTAGCAAACAGCAGATGTACCATCTGAAAAAATAATTAAGATAATTGAGCCAGATACTCATTTACTCACAGCCAGCCAACAATTGATAGCACAAATAACTTTTAAAGACAAGCTCTTTTAAAAAGTACATTTTCCTATATTTCTGTGAGAAATGCACATATTTCTCTTGCTTTTGGTATACAACAGAATTGACTTTACAGGCAGTCCCCATTTAGTGACTGCCTCATTTAGCAACCGTTTGCAGTTACGACGGTGATGAAAAAGTAACTTTGTGACCAGTCATTGCATTTATGACCTATGCAGGCCTGTAAAGCAAAGCTGAAGTAAGACCATAAGCACAGTCACAGTTTCACTTAGTGACCGCTTTGTTTAACAATCAAGTTGCCAGTCCCAACTGTGATCACTAAACGAAGACTACCTGTATAAAATTGCCACTCATATTTTTCAAACCAAAATTAATGCACTCATGGTTTTTCATAAGTGATTATATACACACTGTAAGAAAAATGCTGTAGACAAAATTACCCAGAATTTGAATATCTACTGTAGCAAAATAAAGCTAGATAATTTAAATTAAGAAAAACTAAAGATATATGTAAGCTACACACTGGGGAAAAAAAGGAGGGAGGGAAAGAAAAAAGTAGTTCTTTTACTAATATGTAAAAACTTCAGAAATGTTCAAAAGTATATAGCCTATTATAAAATCAGAGGAGGATTTGGTCTATACTGATGATTTGTTTGAGTCTAAAGGTTAAAATATTTTAGTCAATATCTCCAATATACCAAATTTATCCTATAAATGTGATGAAACTGGCAATATATAGCTGAACATTTACTTTTCTATGAAGCTGAATTTCTAGTAGTTACACACTATATTTAATTTAAAAAATATTTTAAGAAACAGAACTACCCACTACCTACCATTCAATAGAGGGGTAGGAATAGTCTTCTAAGCTTTATAAGGATGTCAGTTCCTCAATTAGTATTGCATCATCTCCTTTCAAAAATTAAATTCTGCTTGAAGAATCTGCAGATTGCTCTAAGTCTGTGCTGCAAAGCCAAGATAACTTCTCAGATAATGTGATTTTTTAATACTCCCAAGGGACAGTCAGTCTCATGAGGCACAGCCTTCTGATTGCACAGGGAAACTCAACCATGACTTTTTTTCTTCTATTACTAAACCAAGGCTTTGATTTAAACATCAAGGAGTATATTCAAAATTTCTCAAGTGGAATATTACTCACAGATTTGGGCTTTCCTGTCCTTTATCCTTGCCCTGCAGTGTCCTGGGTCCCTAAAAACCTTACTAATTTAAGAGAAAAAAATCCTAGGATGTAGCATGTTGGGTGGGATTCAATGGAATAAGAAAACTGGAAAAAACTGAGCAGAGATATAGGATGTCTAAATTGGCTTTCAGTTGGAACAATTCATAAAGAGAGAAGGGAAGAAGTTAAAATGAAATGCAACTATCTTCAAACCACACAAGGAGGTGAATTTACTATACTTAGCAGAGTGTCTTTCCAAATATTTTAGTTGACACAGTCTGAGCACAAATCCTGTATAGTCTCTTGGAATCATGAGTTAATATGGCTTCATTAACATGGATTTGTCCTTTGAATTCTCTTGAGATGTAGTAAACATATTGATCTATCCTAAGCTAACAAATAACCTAATGTCACCTAATTATTAGTCCAAAGGGAATAGCATTAGTAAAATAATAACATTGCTGATAATTTTAATTTTAATTTAATTTTAAGATTGGGACTGGCAACTCCATCGCTAAGCAACGCATTTATTAAGTGAAACATCACGTGACCGCACCTAATTTATGTCAATTCTGCTGCGGTCGTTAAGCGAATACATGTGGCGTTAAGCACAACATCACATGACTGCGATTTGCAACTTACTGCTGGCTTCCCCGTTGACTTTGCTTGTTGGAAGCCGGCTATGAAGGTCGTAAATGGCAATCGTGTGACCGCAGGACGCTGTGACCGTTGTAAATGAACGTTCGTTGCTAATGCCTGAATTGCGATCACGTGACCGCGGGGGCACTGCAACCATAGTAAGTTTGAGGACCGGTCATAAACCTACTTTTTCAGCGCCGTTTGAACAGTCACTAAACAGGGCAGTCATTAATCAAGGACTACCTGTAAGCCAAATTTGTGCCTATTTTTAAAAAATGAACATCTTTGTATAAATCATCAGAGTCTGAGGACTTCCAGTTAATTCTGTAATTTTTCAGAACAGGGAATGGATATGTAATATTTATTTCAAACTAATCCATGGCTGGTTTATGCCTGTTCAGGTAATATGATACTGTGAACTATTTGAATTTTGAAAATAAATTATGAATATAAAATCAGTAGCTAAAAATCTCTAAGGCAAAATAGATGGAAGATATCTAAACATTTTAAAATATATATACTCAAGAGTTTTATACGAGAGAGATAATTTGAAGAAATCAGTAAGGGTTTAAAAAATCAATTAAACTATTTTGAAATAAACTTATTAGATTTCAAGGGAACTGAATGAAAATTGGCCTATTTATATGCCCATATACTACTGAACAGGGCAAACATATATTTTTCATATAAATCAATGAGAATGTTAATATTATGAAATGAAATAAGAGCTATTACTTTTGAAAGTGGACAAACATAAGGGTAATTTTGTCATTAGGCAGAGTTAGGTGGCTGATCTGATAAAGTGTAGCAACTTAGTTTTTTGTTTTTATAAACAGGGATAGGTACTTCTAGAATTTCTCTCTCAGATATCAAAATAATCCAGTCAGTTTGGAAATAATATGCACCTCTTCTTCAGTCCTAAATGCTGAATATATCAAGGGAGTAGAGATTATTGGGAATTTACCTAGACAAGTTTTTTTTTAATCTGTTGGACTATACTGATAGTATAGTCTAACAGATTAAAAAAAAACTTGTCTAGGTAAACTCCCCCTTTCTGGGGGAGATGGACGGTGGCAAAATCTGAGAAATAAATAAATAAATACTGATATTATGAAAATTATGTTGCCACTTAGGAGCATGCTGATAAATGTGTATGTTACCTTTGGCAACTTACACAGTTTTACTGTTCATTATCAGGCTAGAAACCTACTGAGAGAAAGTCTTTAGTAAATAAGTAACTCCCAACTTAAAAAAAAAGTCAGAAAGAGAAACCCTCCCACTAACATAAAGCACACACCTTTGCTCATCATCTGGCCTTTTGATCAAGTTGAACAGTATGTGTAGGAGCTGATCTCTTTCTTTAGGTTCAGGATGGAGGCAAGCTGTACACAGTATGAGTGGAATCAACTCCTAAAAGAATGTGAGTAGGAAGGAAAGCAAAAGGCTATCAAGTGATATTAAAGAACAGAGAAGAAACTTCTAAAACTCTAAAAAGATATAAAATGTTTTCATATATTCAATTCACTATCAACACAATTTATCTGCACACAAACATCTTATGAACTCAGAAAACATTAACCATAAACATTCTAGCTGTCAGTTCCAGTAACTATAAAATCATGCTGGAAAATTGTTTTAATCCATGTTCCCTTACTGAAATTGAAAAAAAGAAAATTTAAAACCACTGAAGGTGAGATTAAATGAGCTTAATGTTAAGTTCTCATTATGCTGATTACCACACAATAAACTTAATTCATTTTTATTTTGATACATTCATAGACATACCATGTGAAGAAAGGCAGTTCTATTAATGTCCACTATATATCCATCATATGATTGAGATAGTATCATCTCAAAATGAACTCCCCTAGACTGGCAATACTCATTAAAAAGAGACATACACAAAAAAATGGAATATTGCAAATTTTTTATATTGTGCATTGGCAGGGAACATCTTTATAACAAAATGTACTTTATACCTATTTACAGAAGTTCAATCTGATTTGCAAGCTACTTAGAATTCTGATGTTTTACCTAGTTCATATGTTAATGCTACTATACAATGTGCCTTCCAAAGCAGGAGAAATTTCAAAGAAAATGGGTTTAATTCAGAAATGCCTGGCTTTTACTAGTTCCTGATTTTTTTCTGCAATATCACTATCATTCAGATATACTAAAGACCATTCTACTCCAGTTAAAGGAAATACATTTGTCTACATGGAAGTAGTAACATTTCACCAAACTATAGTCAGGTCTGTATATTAAGAGCAGAAAGCTGTTTTTATATACAGTATATAACTTTTCAGTATAACCTCTAAATCAGATGGTACAGATTCCCAAAGGCAGCTGTGACTTTAAAAAAACCTCTTTCCTTGACCTTTAGGCCCAAGCTAGCCATTTCCAACAGCACCCCCCAAATTAGGAAGATTTTAATGCCAAGATTAATTTAAAAAAAGGTGTTCCTTTAAGTCTTCCACAATAAAAGATGATCTGAATATAAACCTACTTTAAATTCCACATATTCTCTGCAATTTGTTAACAAAAGCAAGCCAGCAAAGTAAATATAAAACACAGATTTCAGAATAAAAAGAAATTGAAATATCTCAATTTATTCCAAGTCTGGAGAGTCCATGCTTTGTAACAATATTATGGTCAAACTGGATGCCCAAGTTTCTCCTTCAGAAAAAAGTATTATGAATTCATACATTCATTCATTTCTTTGCTTTACAGCTTAGGAGCCATTTGAAGATCTATACCTAGTATCTAATTTTGGGAATACAAAGTTGTAGACCTGTGCTGTGAATTATACATAGTAATTCCTAATGTTGGTTATGTAAGGAGACAAAATAGTAATAGTAGTTAAAGTCCAAACCCATTTGGAGGATATCAGGTGGCTTATCTCTTTAATAGGAAATTCTAAGATCATGTTTTTGATTCTGTCACCATCAAGGTATTTATTCTCATGAATGGTAGGAAGATACAATGTTAAAGGAGTCAGACCTTATCGGTTTTTACAAATTGCATGGCTACTCTCTCAGCTGACTAGAACCCCACTACACTGCCTTTTAATCACAAAAAATGTAAAATGATTTCAAAAGACAACAATGAAGTTTGGAAGATTATTTACTTGTAAGATTTTGAGACAAGCTTTATTAATGAAAGGAAAGGCTGTAAGACAGAGTTTGAACTTATCTATGCTTATTGCAGTTTCTATTACCATGACATTTCTTCTCCATCCCAATCCAACTATATAACTTAATCTCAGACGATGTTGGTAGTATGAAAAAGCAAATCTTGCCAAGGACTACATTTTCCTTGCTTCAGAATTCATCTTTCTCAGCTTCAATAAATCTTGCATTTAGGTGGGCCCAACTACTGAAAGAGATCATAGCCAAAAGGCTGCCCCATTTTAAAAGTTTGAATCAATATAATAGATTGCTTGGATCAAGTCTAAAGATATGAGTATTTTTATGGAATCTTAATCCAAGGAATGCAATGCAAAACAGTATGGCCATAAAAGTCTTCCCAAGAAGCTCTAGGTTCCAAAAGGAAAACTTCAAAATGAAACAACTGTTAACAGATGGAATAAAAATGATCAAAGAATGGAGAATGTCTTGGCAGAAGATAATGCCTTGGAAAAGGGATTAAGAGTTTTCTGAACAAAACAACTAGCTAACTAAAATAAAGGAAACACCCTAAACTATTTCCATGTCTCTAGGAAAACACGTAATTATTTTACAAATAAATTATGAGAATATACATAAAGAAAGATCTATAAAGGTAATGTAAGCATAATGTAAGTATGACAAGGACATTTAGTATTTTTGGAAGACTACTTAAAATAGACTTTTGATGAACTGAGATGATTTCACTAGTTTCACAAAAGGAAAAGATGAGAATACATCTACAAATTAGATTCTAAATATGACAAACTAGTGTCAGGAAATATCTGTTTTGTTAAGTTGAGTCACATCTTGATGCAAGAAATTTGACACGGCAATTGCACAAGGAAGTATATAATAATGATTTCACAATGTATAGCTTGGGAGAATTTTAGTTTTAACTGACATTTAATTTAATTAATTCAAAAACTGTATTTTATTATGGAATTTTGAACATCCACTGATGTTGTGGGGTGCAGTACCAGCCAAGCATTATATTGTTTTTTTAAACACACACATACTATGTTCAAATATTTTATATTTTGAAATTTCAGAGGAGAAGCAATCCTGAACATATGTAGTAGTATTAATCCTCTTTAAACAGTTTGCTTACAACAGTAAACCATTTGTTGTTTATTCGTTCAGTCGCTTCCGACTCTTCGTGACTTCATGGACCAGCCCACGCCAGAGCTTCCTGTCGGCCGTTGCCAACCCCAGCTCCCCCAAGGTCGAGTCCATCACCTCCAGAATATCATCCATCCATCTTGCCCTTGGTAGGCCCCTCTTCCTTTTGCCTTCCAATTTCCCTAGCATCAGCTTCTTCTCCAGGGTATCCTGTCTTCTCATTATGTGGCCAAAGTACTTCAGTTTTGGCTTTAATATCATTCCCTCAAGTGAGCAGTCTGGCTTTATTTCCTGGAGTATGGACTGGTTTGATCTTCTTGCAGTCCTAGGCACTCTCAGAATTTCCTACCAACACCACAGTTCAAAAGCATCTATCTTCCTTCGCTCAGCCTTCCTTATGGTCCAGCTCTCGCAGCCATAGGTTACTACGGGGAATACCATTGCTTTAACTATGCGGAGCTTTGTTGTCAGTGTGATGTCTCTGCTCTTAACTATTTTATCAAGATTTGTCATTGCTCTCCTCCCAAGAAGTAGACGTCTTCTGATTTCCTGGCTGCAGTCAGCGTCTGCAGTAATCTTTGCACCTAGAAATACAAAGTCTGTCACTGCCTCCACGTTTTCTCCCTCTATTTGCCAGTTATCAATCAAGCTGGTTGCCATAATCTTGGTTTTTTTGAGGTTTAACTGCAACCCAGCTTTTGCACTTTCTTCTTTCACCTTCTTCGTAAGGTTCCTCAGCTCCTCCTCACTTTCGGCCATCAAAGTGGTATCATCTGCATATCTGAGATTGTTGTTTCTTCCAGTGATTTTAACTCCAGCCTTGGATTCATCAAGCCCAGCACATTGCATGATGTGTTCTGCATACAAATTGAATAGGTAGGGTGAGAGTATACAACCCTGCCGTACTACTTTCCCAATCTTAAACCAGTCCGTTGTTCCGTGGTCTGTTCTTACCATTGCTATTTGGTCGTTATACAGATTCCTCAGGAGGCAGACAAGATGACTTGGTATCCCCATACCACCAAGAACTTGCCACAATTTGTTATGATCCACACAGTCAAAGGCTTTAGATTAGTCAATAAAACAGTAATAGATGTTTTTCTGAAACTCCCTGGCTTTCTCCATTATCCAGCGGATATTGGCAATTTGGTCTCTAGTTCCTCTCCCTTTTCTAAACCCAGCGTGTACATCTGGCAATTCTCGCTCCATGAATTGCTGGAGTCTACCCTGCAAGATCTTGAGCATTACCTTACTGGCATGTGAAATAAGTGCCACTGTTGGATAGTCTGAACATTCTTTAGTGTTTCCCTTTTTTGGTCTGGGGATATAAGTTGATTTTTTTCTAGTCTGATGGCCATTCTTGTGTTTTCCAAATTTGCTGGCAAGTAAACCATTATGTAACATTAAATAAATGAGAAACAAATCAATATTCCCTTCTATTTACATACAATTTAGGAGTTGTGGTTTCAATTGATAAATCAACATCAAACCTTGAGTTTTTTTCTAAGTTGTACAGAAATTGATTAGAATTTTTTTAAAAATCGTAATTCCTAGTTTTCGCAAGAAGCAGAAAAATGAAGTGAAATTAAATGTTGGATTGTCTTGTCTTAGTGTACAACAGGGGGAAAAAAGAAGAATTTAGTTTCATGTAACAGGCACTTCCTCGTTGATCCACTTAATATTGTCATGGCCTTACATTGCCAGTGCTTACAAAAGTCAGTGCTATTCAATTCTTAGTAAAAATACCAACCTGTGCTGTAAGTGTCATAAATAAGTATTACTGACATGCCACTATATATTAGTGTAAGCACGAATACATTACATGCATTATGACCATACAGAAAAAATCAGGACAGATATTTATTCTATGTTTTATTCAACACTATATAATCAGGTGGTTTTAATGCCTATCAAAACGTGGATTGGGTAACCTTGTCAAGATGAAGTTCCTTTTCAATATTCTACAGCGAAGTAGTGCGTTGTAATAAAAAGAAAAGCCAGTATCTTGAAAAACATGGCATGTATGTATGAAATGTATAATGGCATACACTTTTGTGGAATATAAGGAGGTTTCCCGGGATGTATGGAGGATTATCCTGAGTGAATTAATAAATATCTGTATACACACACATACAAGCACACAATGGGGTTTTTATTTTGATGTCTCTGCAGAAAGAAGCAGCATGTTGACAGAAAGTACAGAAGTGTCAGATAATTGCACTTCCTACATTTCATATTTCTCTAATTCAGGGCTTTCCAAAGTTTTCCCGCGCCGACACACCAACTGCAGTTGGTGTGTCGCCGTGGGAAAACCCGGATGTGCCGCCCTTGCGGCAGCGCGCAAAAACCCGGAAGCGCTGCTGCCGCTTTTGGTTTTTGCGCACTGCCGTTGGTGTGTCGCCACAGGAAAACCCGGAAGCGCTGATGATGATCAGCGCTTCCGGGTTGCGTGGCGACACACCAGACTGTGTGTGGCGACACACTTTTGTGTCACAACACAGAGTTTGGAAAGCTCTGCTCTAATTAAATATTCCTGTTCCCATCCCCACAAGCATAAATGTACAGTATATGTATTTCTTCAACAGGACCGTACTCTGAATATGATGAAGTGGACTAAAGGCAATAAAAGTCTATGATACATGTATAAGTCTTCAAGATCTCTAAATAAATAAATACTAAAAATTAAAAATAAAATAAAGATGGGGTGGTGGTGGAAGATGGCAGGGATAGTTTTATAAGTAGAATGGGGGCCAGTGAATGGAAACTTTTATTGGGTTAAAGGGGATTGGAAGAAAAACTCAAGTTACATAGGATTTTTAATCTTAATTTGTACGAACAATTAGTTATCCTATATTAAAACACCAACATGATATTTTTTTATAATTAGTTATCCAAGATTTAGCACACAGCATTACTAAAATTATCTTTCCATATAAGATTTAGAGAGGAAACATTTGGAGTATTAATTAAGTAAGGAGCATGAATACATGATACTGAGAATTGCATTTTATTAAAATATTAAACTACATGCAATTCTTACTAGTCTTAGAAAGCAGAAACAGTTTGGAAAGTATTCTATAGTAAGAGGCACATTCAAAAAGTGGTATGTATTAAATGGCA
Source organism: Charina bottae (assembly GCA_023362775.1). NCBI lineage: Eukaryota > Metazoa > Chordata > Lepidosauria > Squamata > Charinaidae > Charina > Charina bottae. The sequence goes on along the minus strand of JALMGJ010000030.1, from coordinate 2,080,634 downwards.
TGGTAATCCCTCAGCAAGTCTAAGGAAGGTTATTAGATCCTAGCCAGTGGTTTGGTGTTTATTATATTTTGGGATAAATTAGTAGTCAAACTTCCAAGAAACCATTTGTTTAAACCATCTGGCAACCAAGATGATCTTGGAAGTATATCTATTGCTTTTTTCTAGAAATGAGAATAGAGATTTAAATGTGGTGTTTATTGTAGTTTGAAAATAAAAACAAATTATAAAGAGTTGAAGGAAATTTCTATTCTGAGGGTTAAAAACAATATCCAGCACAATAATAGCTGAAATATTTTTTGAATTATTAATTCTGAGGTTCTACTTAGCTTTTATTAAGTAGAAGTTTTATGGTCATGAACAGCAAATCTCCATTCCACAAACTGATTCTGAAACTTTCTTTCAAAATTCATTAGTCTATTTAGGCATGCAGAATTATGCAGACTTTTTAATTAAAATTATTAAGTCTTTTGAAAATAGTTTTGAGATTCCATTTCCCCTTGAACTAAAAAATATTATGGGATGATATCAGTAACATACCAAGGTATCAGTTTATTATCTTTTGCAAGGTTGTTTCATGCTATCCAGGTTGGTTGATATGGGGCAGATACAAGGCTGATGCTTTTACCTTGCAGAAAGCTGGATACTGACTCAGTTGGAATTAGTTGTGTGTCCACGTCCATTGGTCATATTCTTTCATGCATACTATAGGATTGGAGCGTTCTCTGCATCGCTGCATCAGTGCTTCTAAACTTCCTTCTATCAATGGGAGTGGAGAAACAATGAGAAACCTTCTTGAATGTCCTAATGCATGTTCCATGTTTAGTCAATGACAAGGAGAGAAGAGGGAGGACAGAAGCAGGAAGATAAGGGGGTTTACTGAGTAGGGAAGTAATGCAGAAAGAGCTCAAATGCTACATATGGGCTCCCTATACTTGAAGATCTCTTAGATTTTTTAATGGATAACTCTTCCAGTAAAAGAGAGGATATTGCTGCCTTAAGTGTGCTGAACTCTTAGGCACACTTACCTGAATTGATTCCCACTGCCTTATTTCCTAGTGAACCAGGAAGTGCAAGAATGTCAGGTCTTATAGGAAGGATACAGATCAAGTCCTTCTGAACTTAAGGATTTGGCTGGAGGTTATTCATAAGGTTCAAGGTAAATGTTTACTGTGCATATGCACAAACTATTTCAACAGAGTTTCCATAAAAAGGACATGCAAAAAGTTTAATTTACTTCCAGAAGAAAAAGAATGAAAAATAATCTGATCATGAAAACTGTAGCATGTGACCAACTGTCAAGGAAAGAGGCTTCCACTTTTATAAATAAACTGATTCTTGCCTATGTTGGGAAGTTATACCATGTGTGCCAAAATAATGAAATATAGATACATTTTTAAAGCTTTATATGAAAGAACTTGCCTATCATGAAATTTTCCATAGATATACTCTGATCATTTACTTCTATTTTGCCAAACTTTTTAGCTACAACATATTACTTAACATTTCTTGCCAGAAGGAGTGGTGAAACCATAACCCAAAAGTTATCAAACTGTGGGTCATGATCCCATAGGATGTTGGGGGTGGGGTGGGGACAGTAGTTTTCAAACTCAGTCAGGTTTGCCCAGGCCAACCGGAAGCATGTCAAAGCTTGCCCCTGTTTTGCCTGGGCATATCTGCAGGCGGCTTGCAAAATCAAAAGAGCAAACAAAGCCCAGATCAAGTTTTGATAGCGTTTGTTTCTACCTTACCTAAGTAAAGCCTGGAGTGAGTTCCGAGAGTTAGTTTAAACTACAGGTCTCGCAATATATTAAAACCATCCATCAAACGTAGCATCACTGAAATTGGCATATGGTCTCCTACTGGTTGATGACTTTCAGCATGGTATATACAGTAACTCATTCTCTTTTAAAAACTTTTGGTTCCATCAAATGATTTTAAAATGTTTTTAATGTTTTTAATTTTTTTCAGTATGCTCTTTTCTTCCCACAATGCTGCCCCAATGCCAGTAGATTAACAGCTGACCAACTTTTTTCCCCATTGAATTCAGGATTTCTACAAAAATTGACTATATAATTTGGTTATAATCCTATTACAATACTTTGGCTAAGATCCAAAGAATTGTAAACGTTTGTTTCCTGAAGGTACTCCCCTTAGTTGTTGCATGACAAATAGTTTTTGAAACTGAGCAGGCGTTTAAAAGCAGGTTATAGGGAAATCATGGAAAACTGAAAGCAACTAAAGATCCATAAAGCTGCAGATGACAGCTTATATACACTTTAGGGAAAAATAAACTGTGCCTTATGGTCGAATTGGGCAAACTGCAGTTCTTGGACTAATTTCATGATGGAACCCTCTAGAAGTAATTAGTTTAGAATGCTCAGCTCTAGCAATGTTCTGGAGGGGAATAAAGATGGAAAGAAAAGGTGGCCTCACACATTTCTGGCTCCAACCTTACCTTTCCAGCACTACCATGCAGCCTTCAAAAGAAAAAAGGATCCCTACTCTTGCTCCATGAAAAATATCTGCATGTTATGTTCAGTTGCTGCATATACTGTAGAATCATTTATCAATCTGTTACAAAGAATCCTGTAGACAACAGCATTAGCTGTCAAGCTTCTGAGAATTATTATACCGCAATTCTAACATACAAATATAGTAATTGACTTGGAAAATTTGCTATGCAACTGCATACTTTTCCAATAAATGAACAAACTTCACAGGATTTGCAAAGGCCAGCTGTTTTTTGCACTGAAGGGATTAAAAATGGTAATAACAACACGGTATTTCAAGAAGCTGTTTATTACAGCTTTGTATAAAGCATATTAAATCTTTTGCTAGAGCTGTAATTAAAATTATTGAAAGAAATTTCCTGGAATGCAAACTGTTGCCTAGGTAAATGCTTAGAGCTTCTGCAAGTTAATTAGAGTTTTTGACTTTTATCTAAGTAGCTGACGTCCATGACATACCAAAACTGATTCTGAAATTTTATTCAACTCAAGAAATGTTGTCAAGCACCATGGAAAACAATTAAGCCTAAAGCCCTTTTAGTTTCACAGAACTAATCTCATGTTAGTTTGGATCTTGACCACAGAAATATTGCAACAGAGTAAAAGCCTGTACATATACATGCCACTGAGTAACATATACAATGTTATTTGTTTCTCCTGAAATTAATTATTTAGGTTTGGATAACTAACATAAGTAAACTTTGAATACAACTTTCTCCCAATTCTATGCTTTTAAATTAACACTGCACTATAACAACGTTGGAATAAGCTCAAGTAATACTTGCTGCTGAATTTGGATTCTTTCAGAAATGTAACTAGTCTTCAGAAAAATTAAGGTACAAACTTAGCCATCCATTTTAGTTTAGTTTAGTTTTTTGTTTTAACAGAAAGAGTGTATGGGACATCAGATTATCTAGTACTGGTAGTTATTATACATATGGCAGTCCTTCGGGTTCAAAGAAGACAGGCTGTTGTGCAGTTCATCTGTGAACACAGAGGTGGCTCTGCAGTCCCAGTCTGGAAACGCAGAGTCTAGCACAATGGAGGCACCAGAAGTCCATTTTTATAGTAACTGTGGGTGTTATTCTGTGATGCCACTCATGATTTTCCATCAGTTTTTGGTGCAAACAAAGGGCATTCCTGGATGAAATTATTCCAATGGGGATGACTGGAACAGAAGCATGAGCTTTATGCTTGCACATAAATAGGAACCCCTGTTAACCACTAATATTACTTTTCTTCTGAATTCAGAACTCTATTAGATTCTAAGGATGCTACTAACTTGGTAATTGGACGTTATTAGCATTCTCAGTTATTGACTACTTGGTTATGGAAGCTTTACATGCAAAAACAAGGTTCTAATATATATTTACTAACTTTTATGAATTGCATATCCACTCAAAATTATGATTATCTATTTCCACACACTTGCAAGGGTAAAATAAGCAAAAATTAGGACTGCAGAAATATATAATGTTGAAATATAACTAGGAACTGCAAAGAAGAACTAAGCAGCATCCTGGCAAGCTGATTGGCAACAGCCAGAAATTGGTAACTGATCCTGACAATTTAATGTAATATATTCTACAACTTAAACAGATGTATCATTTCACACAATTAGGTATGCAGCATATATAATCAAAAATTGAATCTCATGATAAAGCATTAACTATTGGAAAATGGAGTTAGTGACTGTACCTGAAGGATCAGTACACATTTCTTGACTTAGTTACCTTTTCATAAAGCTCACAAGGTTAAATGCCGAACACATTACTAGGTATCTAGATTAACAGGTAAAGCTAAGCTGGCTGGAAAAGCAATTTTGAATTAAAACAAAGAAAACACATATAGAACCAACTCATCTTCAGCTCAGACTTCATTATATCATTAGAAATTTATCACTAAGAGCCAAATTCTCAGTTAAAATTACACTAAAGCCCATGAGGATAACATAGTAAGCCAGACTTCTGAGTTCCGGCCTGCCAATGAGTGAGCAACATACAGGTCTTGCTGTAATCACTCCCAATTACTGGTGCAAACTACTGACAGTTCAATCTAGCCATGCTGTCTGTCTGAACATGGCTGTTAATAAGAAGGATAAATATCTTAAATACGTATCATTTTCAGAAATAATGTAACAGGCAAATTCACTCCAATTTAAGATTTGAATTCTACTCAAATACAACAACACTAGGACTGAGTTTAGCTAATATAAGTAAGCAAACTTAAGGGCAAAACAGATGGATTCACAGTAACAGCCCTGCAGAGTGCCATTAAGGATCTTAAGCAAAAGGATAAATAGCAGGATACCATGCTGTTTTGCTAAAAACTCACCTGACATAGGTGTACAACCATTCTCTAGGAGTAGAGATGCATGCACAAAAGTGAGAAGATGATTGCAAGTAACAGACTTCAATATAATAAACAATACACAATTCTAAATGAGTAGAAATATTGTATGAAACTGAAGAAATATTCCGGGATTTCTTACCTCTCGTTTTGCAAGCAGGACATTAGGAACAATATGTGGTAAACAACGTCCAAGCATCAGCATGACACTTTTTTCACTATCAGCAATTCGAGACACCTAAAAGTGCAATTTTTTGGCAAAATCATATGCAGCAATTGCATTATATGCCTAAAGTAAAATAGTTTGAATCTCTTCCAGAAGTTAGCACACAATACAAGTCTAAAATAAAATGCACACCTTAAACATACTGGGGGAAAATAAAAGCTATCTGTGTAATATCCATTATGTAATTGGTTCAGAGAACACAACTGGGATAATGAGAAAGCACCATTGTGTGAACTGCTGTCCAAAGGATATTAGATTAGCACCCACATAGATTTCAAAAAATGGTACCTTGTCCAGTATGTTCATGAGACAACTGGGTAAGCTGGTCAAATATATTACCAGCCCAAATCTTAAGCTCTGCAAAGGTAATTTTATAAGCAAATGGCCAGAAGTACAATGAAAGACTAAAAATCAAAGTTGAAATAGACTCCTTTGCTTAATTCTTGTGACTTAGTAGGAATTCGTATTTTACAAAAGCAATATACCTCTGATCCCAAACGGCTCTCTGCTGACATTTGACAAAATGACAGCAATGCTTGATGGAATGCTGGTGATAACTTCCTGAAATAGTTGGATGGAAAGGAAATATAATGCATATTAAAAAGCTGTTATTTGTACAAATCTATTTGTTTCACAATTAATAGTTAAAATATAAACCCAGCTACCAACTCTTCAGTTTAAAAGATTAGTTAAGAATTCTATATTGGAGCCTGAACAATCTTCAGGGATATACAGTAACTGATCTTTGACAGGATTCATAGAGTGTGCTATGAAAGATTTTGTTTAATCATAAGTTATTGAGTAAAGCACAGCTGACTGGGCTTGCACAACATCCTAAACCTTAAACCATGATCTATCATTTATACAACGTGCTAGGCCAAAAATGAACAAACTACATTATGGCTTGGCAAAATGTGAAAACTTAAGTCTGTACTTAGAGAAATATAATATATTAACTTCTGAAAACATGTTGCAACTGAAACAAAGAGGCAACTGAAAAATAATCAGCATGTCAAGATTCCTTCCATTACATGCTACAGTTCCTCATGGTTAACATCATCATCCTGTGCATTTCTTGATTTCACTCCAGATAAGTGGCTGCCAGATGGATTAAAAAAACATGGATAATTGATGGCCAATATTTAAAGAGGAACATTGAGCTAAGAATGTTCACATGGAATGCCATAACCTTAATGTACTACATCAAACCCTGTAGGGCAGCTATTAAATTAAAGGGGGTGGGGGGTGACACAGGAATCTCACAAACACTTTTGTGTGGGTGATAGTACAAATTCAAAACCTGAATGTAGTTGTTAAATCTACTCAATATTCAAAACAATATTTTACTCTAAACACAAAATACAGATGAATTTAACTAACCTATTAGGCTTATCAAAATGTATGGCAGCTTTATTTGATGGGGAACAAGGTGGAAGTTTCTCTCTTTCTTTATAAGGAAAAGGAATTCCAATATCCTCTTTAGAAGTCCTAAATTCAGATTCTAAGAAAGTTCTTTCTTCTTCAGTTCTCCCAAGTTTATCATCATTAGATGAACTCTTGATATCTAAATATCTCCCATTATCATCTGGGAGCGTGGGAGGCACTTTGGATGAAGACGACTGAACTGGGTCACATATCACTGGAATAGATGTTTTTTCACTTCTCAAGTAGTCTATTTCACTGAAAGAGAGAAAAGAAAAAGCTTTGGAAGCAAAAACATTTAGTAAGTAATAAACCACTTTTAATAACCTATGATGTGCATGAATGAATATTTTTTAAAATGTTTTATTGGGACATGTCTACCACCCACTTTAGAAGTATAAGAACCTAAGAAAGGTAACACCAGGGAAGAAGATTTTTTTTTTAAAAATGCTTTTTTTATTATGCTTTTTTGTCATAAAAACAACATGAACGTATACTCTAAAAGCCATACTGGTAGGGAGCAAATGTTTAAACTTATGTCAACTGGATGTGTCTTCCAATATCCACTAACTACTACCAGCCAACAGCACCTATGTATTGTCTGATAGTGTCATTTTCCCTCTCTCCCCTGTATCCGCATCCTCCATCACACTGTGCAAAAAGCAGTGGGTCCTACTCTCTACAATCTGTATCTTTTGGGAAAAAGAAAATGCCAGGCACAGCACAAGAGAAGAACTGCTATTGCTGCCATCTGTGTCAAAATAAAGTTAAAATAACATAGTAAGTCTGAATTCTGAAGATAAGCCACTGTCGTGCTGGCATATTCATATCCCGCATTCCTCCAAAATCTATTTTCTTCCTTAAGGTTGCTCTATTGGTGCATGAAAATAATCCTGACAAAGATAACTTGAGGCATATAATAGGTTTTGGTACTGAATGCTATTAAACTGAAACACAGAGAAACAAGGCTTTATAAGCAGTTTAACCAATGCCTTATTCATTTAAGGCATAATAAACTGAGATGGTTTATTTATGTTTATATTTATATTTTCTATTAATATAATAATTATTTTAATTTATTAAATTTAATTTATTATTATTTAATAATTATATTAAATTTTAATATAATTAATATATTTAATTTCATTATTATTTAATAATTATATTAATTATTAAATTTACTTTAAAATTAATATAAATTAATATAATATTTATATTAATATTATATTATGACTGCACAAATGTGCGGGGGGAACCTTTACCTTTTTAAACTGAGATGGATACACCAGTTCATGTACAGCAGATTTCTTATCTTGTGAAACAAAACCTTTAATTTTCTAAAAAGTCCACAAACTACATACCTTTCAAGTCTTTGTATTTGTTCCAGGAGAGACCACTTTTCTGTGCTCAATGCATTAATTTGATCTTCCAATTTCTGCACCAACACACACTGCTAAATGAAAGGAATATGACAGAAAAAATATAATTTGCCATACTGCATTTTGATACTATGCTTTAAATCTGCAAGCTGTACTGTACCTCTATTGATTCTGATGTTCCAAATACAGGAATGTTTTCCAGGATAGGAGTGGTTGCCTCTAGTTCATCTTCTTCTGGGCCAACTGCTACATCTACAATTTCTTTTGCAATAACTTGGTGATTTCCAAAATCACGGTAGAGTTGTAGCAAGTCTGGAGGCTTTGGAATGTTAAGTCCTACATCATCCCATAGTTCAAAATCCTTTAGATATGCAAAATTAAAATATTTATGATGTGTTTTCTATATTTAGTTTCTATAAATAAGCATGTAAGTTACCACATCAAGTGATAAAATGCAACTTCCAGACAGAGAACTTTAGTTATTTGACAGGTAGCAATAATAAAAACAAATTTTATGCTTCTACTACTTAATCATAAACTGTTGAAGAAGTCAGTTTTAGCTTTAAAAGTATGATATAATTAAATAAAATTTCATTTCTTAACATTTAAGTGACCACTACTGACATTTTTGTTCAGCATATGAAGACTTCACTTATCATATATAATAGAGAAATTAATTATCTTAGTGTGAACTTTGATGTAACCAAATAGCATCATTCATGCAGCACAGCAAAAGTCTCTAGCCACAAGCCCCTCTCGAAGCTGTTTGAATATTTATTTATTTAGCAAATTTATGTGACCACCCAAATAATTCTAGATGGCTCACAAAAATATAGATTAAAAAAACACACCATAAGTCACTACCATTTTAAAAATGATTAAGGCACCTCACTACAACTTGAAACAAGACATTCATTCTGGACTCCACTAATATAAATGTATTCAAATAGATTTTTAATCTTGATCCACTCATTACTTTGGAGAGTGCATTCTCCAGCATGCTACCCAAAATCGAAATGTAGCACTTGGCCTGGAAAATATAATGCACCCCTCTAACACATATAAATATAAGGTGTTTATTTACTGCTGGAAATAAGAATATTTAAAAGCAAGCTAGGGGAAGCTACAAACTTTGCAGAATTAAAAAAAAATCAAAAAGGACAAACCCTCCAAATATATATAAGCTACCAAGAGTTGCTAGATTGCAATGGGTACAAAGACAATAAATATAGGATAATGAGGATTCACCACACTTAAGGGCTACAAGTACTAACTGATTATCGGGAAGTGGAAAAAAAAGGATGGCTGTCTTTCTGATCAGGAATAGTCTATATTGCTTTATTTTATGACCGCCTACATTTCTTTCACTAATACAAGATTCAGGAAAACTTCCTAGATACACATGGGCTCAGCATATTCCATGAAAACTGAAGCATCAGTGATATTGCTTCACAGTAGGTCATCAGCTTTTAAGCATTCATACAATGAAAACCAACTTTATCAGAACAGAATTAACAATACAAAATAGATGAAACATGTGAATTTATTATCTCTATCAAGAGATAAAAAAAGTATTTCTCCTTGTAATAAAAAGGTGCCCCTCATTATCCATTACCAGATCTCAGTATCCATATTAAACCATCTCATATATCTGTGGATTTTGGTGGAATTGTTTGTGCATGAATAAAATGTTTTTTCATGGTCTCATTATATGGGACCTCCTTATCTGCAGTTGTTTGCAACAGAATCCTTGTGAATGATGTTTCAAAAAGGAATAAAATTATATTCTTCCCTTCCCTTTTTATGAAACTCTTCTCTCCTCCCCTATGTATCCCAAACCTAGGGCAGGGAGAAGGAATTAAGATGGGATGGGTGGGAACCAACAGAGTATATTAAAAAAAATGTTCCCAGCTGTTTGTGGCAGAGGGAACTGTATTTTCATCTTTTTGTTGTTGTTTATTTGTTCTATAGCAATGATACATTCAGATTAAGGCCTGGTAGCCAGCCTAACACTTTATATGTTTGGCGCTTTATAACATAGAAAGATAACATTTCAGGAGAGTTAGAAAGAAATATATTTTCTTCTAGTGTTATAGAAAGCTCTTGTACCAGGTTGTCTGGAGTTCCAAACAATAGCATTACTGTTAGGAATTAGCTTACTATATCTCACTATGAACAAAGCAATAATCCTATTTCAATATCTCGTGAGAGATATACTATATACAGTACTATAAACTGAGGAAAAATTCACATTTTCAGGAAAATATGTTAAAAACAACTAGAACATGTTAGGAACAAAAGGGAAAGACAGAAGCTCAGAATGCCATAAAGGTACTTACCTGATCATCATTTTCATCTGAAAAAGTTATTGAAGTAAGCTTGTATCCATTCTTTAACAAAAATTCATTGACTAAGAAGTTTAGAGCTCTTTTTTCAAGAGGTTTAATTGGTTCCTAGGAAAAACAGACACATATAACATTTAAATATTGATTTAATTAAAACATTTTTCTATTTTGATAGGCAGATACTAAACAGGTTGAATACCTATTTCAAAGCAAAACCTACAAGCCTGAACCGTGCACCTAAGCATGTTATTTGGATACAGGTAGGAATGCTGTGAACATAACACTGTTCTACATTAACAGCAGATGCAGTACTTTTGATTACTCACCTGAATTTCAGGACTTGATTTGTAATTTCTCCGTTCCTGCAAAGGAACTTCATTTTCTGCAAACAGCAATACATAAAAAATATTATTCTCCAGGCTGTCATGCATCACCTGTTTCTATTTTATCAAAATACAAAAACTGAGGAAAAGGTTTGTGTACACCACCTGCAGCCTGAGTCAGGTTGGCTCGGAGGGCCTGAATGGTCTCTTTTGCTTTCCGTAGTTCAAACTCCAGGACTGGACAAGGATTTGGATTAAACATACACAGGCATCCAATCAAGAATAGGGAAACAAAAATGAAATATAAAAAAGCAAGGATGGGTGTGAAAATAAAATACAATTTGTATTAAAGACAAAGCATGCAATCTTTATGGAACTCATGAACGCATGCAGCAGAGTTAGACTGCAGCAAACTGGTGAAAATTTTCCATGATTGAAATCTAATCTTAGTTAAAAATCTAAGCTGTCTGACAAGGAATGCTACAGGTTTTAAGAAATAAAATACTGTACCACTTTTTGAAAATCTTGAAGATTTCGTATCACAAAGTATTATTATATATTAATATTTTAAAGTTTTACATTATACAAATGGAAATATGAGACCATCTTGCTTTGAGGGACTAAGTAGAATGTGGTTAAAATTATAGCTCTGTAAAAAAGCACCGAATAACCGGTTATTACAAAAATGAAAGAACTCATGTTAATGCCACGCTACAAAGGATGTTTTAAATCCCACTTTGTGGCACATGTTACATGACATGCCAGTTGGTTGGAGCAGCTTATCATGTCAACTGGGTTCTTAAACATATGCAAACTTTAAAAAACATATTTAATATTTCTCCTCATAAAGAAGACATTGATTTCATGATTTAGGTTACATGAGATAATTTTATGAATTGTTTTCTGCCACAGACAAAGTGATTCATAAAAGATTATCCTATTTATCAAACACTTCTTATAATGACTGCAGTTAAAGCATTCCTTTACCTTTGCAAAAGTTCCACAGATGTTTTTTAGAACATTTTTCTACAAATGTTCTATTTACTGGTAAATATTGATATATTAGTAATAGGAGTGTATGGAAAAAATATTCACTCAGTTTGCATTTTTCTTCTTCAAAAACAGAAGGCATAATTAGAGTACATCACAACTACTACATGGAAATAACCTGTTTGATGCACAGAATTTTAATGCAGAAATACAAAAGCACAACTGAGGATCTGATGGAAAAGTATGAAAAAATCTGTAGTTGTCAGCAATGCTGATCTGCAAATATTTCTGTGCAACAAAGTCTGAAAACAATGTTGATATTTTGTATATAAAGTAATGCCTTAGAAATTGCCAGTGTTTTCACCATATGGCTAAAGTTTCAAAATTAAACTTTTGAAAGTTTAATTTAGTTTAAAAGAATTTATGATGGGCAAGATTTCTTCCTTAAAAATATAGAAAATGCATGGTTACAGAACAATTGCAGATCAGAAATGCCCTGCAACAGGATGATAAAAATGTTTTTTTTTAAAGAAAAATAGCAAAAACATAAATTGTAGAGAAGCTCAGGAATTCCAATAAGGAAACTGAAGTTCAGCAGCAAGACAAATCACTGAGGGCACAGAAAGCCAGAAAACCCATATCACATAAACCTATGTCAGACGGCAAAGTATTTCCATTCCCTAATTATGACACTCTGCAACACACGGAGCAGACTTTATAATCATGCCTATTCGTTTTGTTAAAACAGTTTACTCTGCTGCATGGTTTCTCTTCAGACATCTTAATATTTTGAAACAGCTAGTTAATTCAATAGTATATCCACAATGACTCATTGCTGTAACAAAACACACTGTTGATCCAGAATAAAGTATCTATATTTGGCCCAAATTAAATCAGAAGAAGAGAGTTCAACTTAATATGGAACTAAAGAAATAATTATTTTATTCCCACATTCACTTTTGGAAAATGATATAATGAAGCATACCTACCCTAAAATGTCTACGTAGTAATAAATGTGTTAGACTGGGATCCAGGTGGCCTTTTGTGTAAGAAGACTATAATTTACTATCCTAAGATCCTGCTGTTTCCCCTGTTTCCTCTTTTGTAGACCCCATCCTGTGCCATATTTCATATCTGTTACAGAGGTTTTCATGGTACATAAATATGCAGGATACTTTCACTTGTTATCCTTTTCTTTCAAGAAACTACAAAATTAAACTGCATTTACTAAAACAGACAAAACCACCTACCTATCCAGAATTCAAACAAGAATTAAATTTTCAGAGGTGCTACCTACATATGTCTGCAGTAGTATTTGCAGCAGCTATCATTTTGCAGTGAACATCTGAAGGTTCACTAGCTCTGGAAGTAACTGTATAATCAACACATACTTTTAGTATGTAAACTTAAGAAATGCAATGTTATGTTTGAAAAGTGTTGCAGTCTTCAAACATGTTTAGTAGAAAATAAATTACTAAAGGCTTCCAAGACAGTTAACTTGCAATGGCTACATTCAAACATCACATTAGCATAAGGATATTCAAACTTCTGGGGCTGATGGAATTTTGAGAGTGCTATGTGCATCATCACAAAATGGTACCATATTGTGTACATCTGGCGGAGAGGGACAGAAAAAGAAAAGATAAATCCAAAGAGGGAAGTGGATGAGGATAAACAGACAACAAAAGAGAGAAAGAGAAGGAAAGAAAACCCATCTATGCGCACAGATCCCAAGAGGAAGGAACACAAATCTAGCAAAAGAAAAATATAACAAAGATACACCTTTCTGCCTTCCCCAAAGTCAAGTTATCCACCCATACACTGATTGTTTTCTTTGCTATTAACTGCTCATCAAAGCCTGAATTTGAGATTGATGGGAAACAATGATGCTCTTTCAATTCTTCCTTTTACCAAAACACTCTTTTTCAGGCAGCATCAATAGCCACTAATATATTATAAGATCAAATTTATTTCCCTATCATTCCGAATCTGGTCAATCAATACAAAAATGCAAGAAAGTATCAGATTCAGTTTTGTATTGTATTGTTGTATTAGAGTTGCTGATATTTGTACTAAAGAAGTGATTTTTAAATATTTTCCAGTTTTCTTAATCTTACCATAATGAATTTAATTTATAATTAAAAAATAAACTTCAGTACATTATCATGATGCTTTCCCAACAGTTAAGAAACCATTTGTATTAAAATAAAGTAAACTGAAAAGTTTCTTTATTTAAAAGAACTTGAGCTTCTCAAGAGCACTTTGTACTACCACTGGTTTGTGACAATTATAGTGACAGAAAAGCCATGAAAGACAATAACTTCTATAATGAACCCTGTTTTAATGGGAAGAAACAAAGATGAGATATTAACAATTTGATCATCCACTCAATAATTTGTTTCTAGACAATACTCTATAAATTAAATTTATAACATAATATTAGAAAGTGTGTGATTTACAAACATTGATACCAACAAAAATTCACCAGGGAGCATGATTTGTATAAAGCTTACTTGCCATCTTATCTGAAATTTTACTCACCAGCCACTCGCTCATCAGTCTCCCTGTTTCCATCATCTGAATATCTTGCAAAATCCAAGGAATCAAGAGTGCTAATGCTTCCAGCTCGATCTAAAGAAATAAGTAAAGGGAAATATCTTTTGTTTTAAAAAAGGATAAAATTTTTCATGAGACTTGTATATTATTTTTTCCATGACCTACAACAGATTTCATTCTAAAAAAATGATTTGCCAAAGGTTAAGCTTTATGACTTAAGTGCCCACTTTTAAAGTTATACTTTAAGTTTCATGGCTATCAGCTTATCCTGTACCTCTTCCTTTCCCCTGCCTTTTCCTACAAATATGTTCCTTTAGACACAACTTTCTGAAAGCATATCATGCAGACATAAACCTACAGTGGTGAGAGAAAGAATGTGAACGTTTTAGTATGAACTTTTCTCTAATCCTGAAGTAGTGTGATGTACATTGTGATATGAGCTTCACCAAGGTTCTATTAACAGATTAAGAGATTCTGGTTAAACAAACCCCACCCAAAACAGTGTTATATCTTTATGGAGCACACTGAGTCAACATTCACTGTTTTTGTTGAAAAAGGTAGTGGACTCCTAGCATAATTAGTTCTCTTAAGGGGCTGTGGAACCATGGTTATGAAACACCATGTTTAGATTCACAGTCATGCAAAGCCAAAACTGAGGAGACCATGTTATAGATAAACATGGCTTTAACTTTCTTGTTTGACAAGTACAGTAGATCCAAGGCTGGCTGAGTTCTGCCTTCCCTCCTAATGTGGCAGTTTATTTTATAAAGAAAGTAATTCTTTCTGTAATGCTATTGATGCCTCAACCATGTGTCAAAGTTTAAATACTTTGCTTAAGAACCAAACTTTTAAAAATGTGTATATGCTCTTTTTTGTTTCTCTTCCTATTTATTTATTTCTGGATACCATGGCAATAAAAACAAAGGACATTTTTTAAAAAAATCCACTAACTTATAACTTAAAATAGATTAGAAATACTGTCTTGGATGCAATTTGTTCCATGTTTAACTCATCACTGCTGGTGATTAAAAATCCACAATGGTATACTTCATCAACTTTTAATTCTTGTAACACCTCTTTTAGTAGTGCTGATTTTCTATTAGACAGTATTCTTTTGGAAAAACAGTCTGTCTGCATGTGCACAAGTTCTCCAGAAACATTGTTTTTTCATACCCAGATGCTTGGAAAAATTGAAGATAATTAAAACAGAGGCTGATAGAAGACAAGGTGGCTAGACACTAACACCAATGACACAAGTACATGTTTATAAGTACTCCAAGAAGCAGTTACTGACAAACATTCCTGGCAAAATGATGCCCATCAGGTTGTGAAGAGTTGGAAGTAACTGAATGAACCACAACAAAAAAAAAGTTGAGAGCAGGAGGCTTCTAGGAGGCAAACTACTCTAGCCTACCCTTAAAGCCCCCCCCCCAAAAAAAACCCTTAAGAGTGTGGAAAAAATAATTTTCCATGCCAATTTTGGGTTGTTTTTCAAGGTTTGGGGGAGCTTAAGAATGTGGATAAGTGCAGTTATGCAAACTAAAAATGGATGTTTATTCCACTGGAATTAAGTCAAACCTAGAAGGGTGGCTGTCAGTTTCCAAGTGATATGTTTGTGGGTGTGGGTATTATCATACCAATATTTAACAAAAATAATATTGGAGATGTTTCTAATTGTCATTTGTAACCAATTATTGGGAAAACACATGTTAAAGAACCTTTGTGATATAGGCTGGGTTCACACCTATACAAGTGAGCAAAATAAAGAAAAAGAAACTCAAAAAGATGTTGAAGTTATATATTTACAATTTATTGAGGTACAGACATACTTCGGGCAAGCATGTGGTTAAACATTTTGTGTGTGTGTGTGTGTATATATGTGTGTATATATATATATGTGTGTGTGTGTGTATAATTTTTATTAAAGCTTTTAAACAAGATTAAAAACTAGCACAAACTAATGGAAAGTAAGAAAGTAAGAAAGAAAAAGGGAAAAGAAGGAAATCAAAGAAAAAGCAGAAAGTGCAAGAAAAGGAAAAAGGTTAAAGAAAAATAGAAAAGTAAGAAAACAAATATATAAGGAAGTAGCTTCTGATATTCTTCATAGCAGTTGTAAGTACAATATATTTTAACCTCTCTCTTAACAATGCATCATATCACTCTTCTTTCTATAATCTGTCCTGTCCAATCATCAAAACCATAAATCACAAGTTCATTTTTTTTTCATTTTTACACAAAAGTCCATAAGAGGCTTCCAGTCATCAATAAATGTAGATAATGTCTTTAATCAAAGAAGTCAATTTATACATTTCAGCAAAATCTGTCAACTTCACCAACCTTTCCTCCATAATGGGCAGTGCTGAATCTTTCCATCTCTGTGCATATAGTAATCTTGCCGCAGTAATCATATATTGAAACAATCTTCCATGTTTTTTTCTAACAATTTAATTTAATTTAATTTAATTTAATTTAATTTAATTTAATTTAATTTAATTTAATTTAATTTAATTTAATTTAATTTTTAATTTAATTATTTTCTATGCCTTTATTATTTTTATAAATGACTCAAGGTGGGGAACATCCCAATTACTCCTTCCTCCTCTTATTTTGCCCACAACAGCAACCCTGTGAGGTGAGTTGGGCTGAGAGGGAGGGACTGGTCCAAGGTCACCCAGCCGGCTTTCATGTCTAAGGCGGGGCTAGAACTCACAGTCTCCTGGTTTCTAGCCTGTTGCCTTCTCCACTAGACCAAACTGGCTCTCCAATAATCCTAAAAGGAAAAGTTCTGGTTTCAGCTGAATACTGATCGTTAATATCCTCTGCATCAAAGTATGTATTTGAATCCAATTTTTTTTAGTTTTTTTACATGTCCACCAAGCATGATAAAATGCCCTTCACATTTTCAACATACACTTGAAGTGCCTTTATACATTCTAGATAGTTTCTCTGGCATCATGTACCAACAATACATCATTTTATAAAAATTCTCTTTGAGATGTGGTTAAATATTTTATAAAGGTTCAACAATAATATTTAAATATGGAAACATAATTCAAAGCATGGCACTTAGAAGGCTTAAAATACAACCTAGACATTTAGAATTTAGAAATTAGTTTGTATTTGAGGTGAAAATCTCTACTGAAAACTGGAAAGCAGAGTATAGACGTTTTTGTTGTTTATTCGTTCAGTTGCTTTCGACTCTTTGTGACTTCATGGACCAGCCCACGCCAGAGCTTCCTGTCGGCCGTCGCCACCCCCAGCTCCCCCAAGGTCGAGTCCGTCACCTCCAGAATATCATCCATCCATCTTGCCCTTGGTCGGCCCCTCTTCCTTTTGCCTTCCAATTTCCCTAGCATCAGCATCTTCTCCAGGGTATCCTGTCTTCTCATTATGTGGCCAAAGTACCGTATTTTCTGGCGTATAAGACGACTGGGCGTATAAGATGACCCCCAACTTTTCCAGTTAAAATATAGAGTTTGGGATATACTCGCTGTATAAGACTACCCCTCTTCAAAACCTGCAGCTTGCTCCGCCCCGGGGTGGAAAATATCCACGCCAATCAGCTGTGTGGTGGGGAAGCGGAGTAGAAAGTAAAAAACTGCAGGGAGGAAACAGGGAAGCGGAGTAGAAAGCGAATACCGTAGTAATGCGAAGCGCAGCAGCGCGGGGTGTGTGTGTGAAGGAGAATATTGGGGTGAGGGGTGAGAAAGCTTTAATGATTTAAAGAAAGCTTTAATTACCTGGGCAAGGCAGAGGGGTGAAGAATACATTTCCAAGCTTTAGCGGAACAAACCATGGAGGAGGAGGAGGAGGAGGAGGAGGAGAAGGAGGAGGGTGATGGGGGGAAGTTTGAAAAAGCAGATCCAAGCGCAAAAGTTACTGAGTGAGTACTGAGCAACTCCACTTCCCCGCCGCACAGCTGATCCCCGCCGCACAGCTGATCGGCGCCGAGAATACATCTCCAAGCTTTAGCAGAACAAACCATGAAGGAGGAGGAGGAAGAGGGTGGTGGTGATGATGCGGGGAGGTTTGAAAAAGCAGATCCAAGCGCAAAAGTTAGTGAGTCATTTCAGCCTCCCTCCCTCTCGCTATCTTTCCCTGGTGATGGATCAGTGCGGGGGGGGGTCCCACCCTCCGCTCCCTCCCTCCCTCCCTTGCCGTTTCCTCCCTTCCCTCCCGACCACCCCCCGGAGAGAGGGGGGAAAGAGAGCAAGAGGGAGGGAGGCTGAAATGACTCACTAACTTTTGCGCTTGGATCTGCTTTTTCAAACCTCCCCCCATCATCACCACCACCCTCTTCCTCCTCCTCCTTCATGGTTTGTTCTGCTAAAGCTTGGAGATGTATTCGGGGGGGGGGGGAGGGCCCGGGTGGAAAATCTCGGCGCCGATCAGCTGTGCACCGGGGATCAGCTGTGCGCCGGGGAAGTGGAGTTGCACCCGCCCTATAAGACGACCCCCGGCGTATAAGACGACCCCTGGCTTTTTAGATGATTTTCCTGGGTTAAAAAGTCGTCTTATACGCCAGAAAATACGGTACTTCAGTTTTGCCTTTAATATCATTCCCTCAAGTGAGCAGTCTGGCTTTATTTCCTGGAGTATGGACTGGTTTGATCTTCTTGCAGTCCAAGGCACTCTCAGAATTTTCCTCCAACACCACAGTTCAAAAGCATCTATCTTCCTTCGCTCAGCCTTCCTTATGGTCCAGCTCTCTCAGCCATAGGTTACTACAGGGAATACCATTGCTTTAACTATGCGGACCTTTGTTGTCAGTGTGATGTCTCTGCTCTTAACTATTTTATCAAGATTTGCCATTGTTCTCCTCCCAAGAAGTAGACGTCTTCTGATTTCCTGGCTGCAGTCAGCGTCTGCAGTAATCTTTGCACCTAGAAATACAAAGTCTGTCACTGTCTCCACGTTTTCTCCCTCTATTTGCCAGTTATCAATCAAGCTGGTTGCCATAATCTTGGTTTTTTTGAGGTTTAACTGCAACCCAGCTTTTGCACTTTCTTCTTTCACCTTCTTCGTAAGGTTCCTCAGCTCCTCCTTGCTTTCAGCCATCAAAGTGGCATATGCATCTGCATATCTGAGATTGTTAATGTTTCTTCCAGCAATTTTAACTCCAGCCTTTTTCTGAAACTCCCTGGCTTTCTCCATTATCCAGCGGATATTGGCAATTTGGTCTCTAGTTCCTCTGCCTTTTCTAAACCCAGCTTGTACATCTGGCAATTCTCGCTCCATGAATTGCTGGAGTCTACCTTGCAAGATCTTGAGCATTGCCTTACTGGCATGTGAAATAAGTGCCACTGTTCGATAGTTTGAACATTCTTTAGTGTTTCCCTTTTTTTGGTCTGGGGATATAAGTTGATTTTTTCCAATCTGATGGCCATTCTTGTGTTTTCCAAATTTGCTGGCATATGGCATGCATCACCTTGCAAGATTTTAAACAGTTCAGCTGGATACCGTCATCTCCTGCTGCCTTATTAGCAATGCTTCTTAAGGCCCATTCAACCTCACTCTTCAGGATGTCTGGCTCTAACTCACTGACCACACTGTCAAAGCTATCCCCGATATTATTATCCTTCCTATACAGAACTTCCGTATATTCTTGCCACCTTTTCTTGATCTCTTCTGCTTCTGTTAGATCCTTGCCATCTTTGTTTTTGATCATACCCATTTTTGCTTGGAATTTACCTCCGATTTTTCTAATTTTCTGGAAGAGGTCTCTTGTCCTTCCTATTCTATTGTCTTCTTCCACTTTCACGCATTACTTGTTTAAAAATAATTCCTTATCTCTTCTGGCTAACCTCTGGAAGTTTGCATTTAATTGGGCATATCTCCCCCTATCACTGTTGCCTTTTGCTTTCCTTCTTTCTTGGGCTACTTCCAGTGTCTCAGCAGACAGCCATCTTGCCTTCTTGGTTTTCTTTTTCTTTGGGGCATTTTTTGTTGCCGCCTCCTGAACAATGTTGCGAACTTCTGTCCATAGTTCTTCCAGGACCCTATCCACTAAATCTAGTCCCTTAAATCTATTCTTCAACTCCACTGCATATTCCTTAGGAATATTAGAGAGCTCATATATAACTGATCTGTGGGTCTTCCCTATTCTCTTTAGTCTGATTCTAAATTGTGCAATAAGAAGTTCGTGATCTGAACTACAGTCAGCTCCAGGTCTTGTTTTTACCGACCGTATAGATGTCCGCCACCTTTGGCTACAAAGGATGTAGTCAATCTGATTTCGGTGTCGACCATCTGGTGAAGTCCATGTATAAAGTCGTCTTTTAGGTTGCTGGAAGAGAGTGTTTTTTATGCACAGTGAATTGTCTTGGCAAAATTCTATCAGCCTATGGTCTGCTTCAGTTTGTTCTCCCAGACCATCCTTGCCTGTAATTCCAGGTGTCGTTTGACTACCCACCTTAGCATTCCAGTCTCCTGTAATGAAAATAACATCTCTTTTTGGCGTATTATCCAGTAGGTGCTGCAGATCCTCATAGAGCTGATCTACTTCTGCTTCTTCAGCATCTGTGGTTGGGGCGTATATTTGGATCACTGTGATGTTAAATGGCTTACCTTGAATTCAAATTGAGATCATTCTATTGTTTTTTGGATTGTATCCAAGCACTGCTTTAGCCACTTTATTATTAATTATGAAGGCTACTCCATTTCTTCTGTGGCCTTCTTGTCCACAGTAGTAGATCTGGTGGTTATCTGATGTGAAGTGGCCCATTCCAGTCCATTTCAGTTCACTGACACCCAAAATGTCTATATTTAATCTTGACATCTCACTAATAACCACATCCAATTTGCCCTGGCTCATAGATCTTACATTTCAGGTTCCTATGGTGTGTTGATCTTTAGAACATTGGATTCATCGTTCACCACCAGCACCGTCGGCCGCTAGCCGTCCCTTCGGCTTTGAGCTAGCTGCGTCATCACATCTGGGGCTAGTTGAATTTATCCTCTGTTCCTCCCCAGTAGCATTTTGACCATCTTCTGACCTGGGAGTCCCATCTTCCGATGGTATACCAATATATCTCTGGTTGTACTGATCCATTTATTTTTCACGGCAAGAATACTGGGGTGGGTTGCTGTTACCTTCCCCAGGGATCGTATTTAGTCTGACCTCTCTGCCATGACCTTCCCGTCTTGGGTTTCCCTTCACGGTTTAGCTCATGGCATCATTGAGGTGCTCAAGTTCCAGCACCACGACAAGGTAACTATCTCCTTTGCTGGAGAGAGTATAGAAGTACTACTCTAGAAAAGTGATTTCAGAGGACACAAAAGGATGCTTGTGGGGAGACAGGAATAATAGAGATGCCAGGCAGAAAGCAAAGCAGAAGCATAGAAACAATAGAAAGCATAGCAGGAGGGCAAGCACTTTATGGGATAATGGGTTTTATTGAATCAAAACCATCTGCTTCCTTCCCAACCTCTTTAGTCCTACTGGAATTCTCAAGGATGCTGGGATTTTCTTGACCACCTACTGTATTTGGAAATTTCCTTTACGGAAAAAACTATTGGTGATAAGAAAGTCAAGGTCTGCTTTCAACTCTGCTGTTTGAAGCACTGATTTAAGCAGATCTTTAGAGGTGAATCTTTAGCCCAATTAGTATTGACAGATAGACACCAGTGTCCTTGGAGCTAAGAAATAACAGCTGGCTTGGTTTATTGTGGACTCACCCCCCAATCTGTATCTATGCTGGACCTGGATGAAGCCAAGAGAGAGCGTAAGCAGAAAACCTTTGACCTCCATATAGAGAGACAGAATTAACATTTCACATTTCTACAATAAAAAACTCTTACACCCTCTCTTTACCACCCCTAAGTACTTTTATTATCTACTTGTCCCATCATATAGGAGGGCTTTCACACTGGCAGGCTTGGATGCATTTCCAACAATGGTACTGATGGGAAAATTTAATGGCATTTCTTACCAAGACCATATATCTGTTCAGATTCTTAAGTAGAGACAGTAGTGCACATACTTCTGAAATGCCCTATTTATCATCTATAGGGGCTAGAGCTAATCTCCCGTCTTATCAGAAACTACCCATATCAATCTCATGAAGCAATTGTATACTACCTTCTAAAGGACCAGAATCAAGAAGTTTCCAGAATTGTGATGGAATGTGCCCCTGAAGGAGGGGGTGATGTTATGGAGCTGGGAGCTGATAAGAGATCACACAGCTTGGAGAGCGTGGGGGGGGGGCTGAGGAAAAGGAGCAAGCTGGCACCTCCCTAAATTCCCAAGGATATTTTCCCCCTTAGCTCAGTAAAGGAACCTTTAGTCTAGCAAGATTCTGTATGAGGTAGAAACAATAAAGAACTAGAGTTGAATTTTGGCTCAGTGTTGTTTCTTCGCCCATTTCCCTGACAAGAATGGTAGCCAAATTTTGTGCCATTGCATTGATAGTCAGAACTTACTGGATCTGACTGTATTCTAGGTATGTTTAGTTTCAGGTACAAATAGGTTTTTTTTTAGATATTTGTACTCTGTCTTCTTTTCTCAACCTTTTGTCTTTTTTGGTCTATGACCATATATTGACATAATAAATAAACAAATATTTTAATAAATTCAAAAATTGGGAAACCTATGAAGAACTTTTACAGTAGAGCCACCATATGATCTCATATTTCAATTTACTTAACAACTTAATAACATAAGTCACACCTTTCAGGTTATGGCCAGATGTTACGTTGATCTTTTTGAACAGTTCCTTCCTGGTAGAATTCTGCTATGAGGAAATAGGTTTCTCTTCATTTTTGATTAACTGACCATTTCCTTGAGATTGGTACTGTTTGAATTATGTGACTTTTGTCTGATTAGTTTCATTACACATTCCATTAGTCTTTTAAATATAATCAATAAACTATATGCAAAAATGCTGATGTCAACTCCTCCATGTGGCGGTAGGAAACATTCTACGACTGGAAATTTCAGAGCTGCATGTCCCCCAGGACTAGCAAGCTACAAGGAGGAAACCAACCACCTTCACTGCTAGAAAAAAAACAAGAGAGAGTCTGATGGGTGAGCCAAAGGAGACAAAGAGAGACATCTTCGGAGAAGTCTAACTTCTACAGGTTCTAATGGACTTGTAGGACAAAAGGATGGATTCAACGGGGCAGGCCAGGCCAAGTTCCAAATTCCCTTCTACAGCGTTAAGAGTAGATTCAGGGCTGCATGCCAAAACCACCTCTTGGAAGAAGTCACAAAATTGAACTATGACATCATTGGTCTGAGCAAAACAAGAGCATTAATCCAATCACAAAACAAATGGAATAATAATGGTGATTAAATACACATAGCCACAGGCAAAAACCCACACTACACTGGTAGAGTTGGCTTCATTGTTGCCAACCAACATGTACAAAATATACAGTCACCACAAATAGTCTGCAAATGTCTTACAACTTGCAAAGATAAAAGGCAGAAATGAACAGCTACTCATCGTCCCATGTTATGCTCCTCACAGCAATTTTGACAACGATGAAACCAAATGCTTTTATGAAGAACTTCAACAACAACTAGCTCAACTGCCCTAAAAACAGATCATCAAAGGAGATCTAAATGCTTGAGTAGGCTCAAACAGAGTAGGTGAGAACTTTATGGGCACATTGTCAGATGACAAGCAAAATGAAAATGGTGAACAATTAGCAACATCTACTTTGAGAAACCAGCAGGGAAGCACTGGACTTGGCACTCCCCTAACTAGGAAATAAAAGCAGAGATCAACTACATACTATGCAAAAATGCAAAATTTGTCACAAGTATTGAAGTACAGCACTAACTCAATATTGGCAATACCCATGAGCCAATCTGAATACCTAACCTGAACATCCCTTCTGAATGACAATTCTCAAGAAATACGACAGTAGGTACAAGTCTACTTGAAAAACAAATTCTAAAATTCAAATTCAAATATCTTTATTATGGTTTTTGACCAGCCTTTACAATAGAAGAAAAATAATTTAGTCCAACAATTCATTATCAGGAAAAAGGAAAACAATAAAACCACGAAACAATATATCTAATTAAAATTTTTGCGTAATTGTATAACTTGATAAAAATATTTGGCCACCAGGTGTGTAAGTTTAGAGTCAGCATCCCTCAAAAAGAAATAAACAAACCTACGTCTGATAATAGTTTCTATCCAGTGGTTCTCTGATATTAGCATTACGGCTCTTTTGAAGTTTGGCTTTTTAACAGCTGTTGGTAAATATAGACAGTATTCCAGCTTTCATCTTCTTGGTCTACAGGTAGAACAGGTTATTTTGGCAATCTATATACCTGTTGATTTACACATTCTAGAAATAATTTCAGTTCTGAAAAATAATATGCTAGTTTGCAGAAGCAAATTTTTCATGAATATAACATTAGATAAAATATAAACAGAAGTTTAAGATTCCAAGAATGCAGTCCATGCCTACAGTATATTTTCCCCTCTAGCCTATATTTATACAGACTATATTCATTTCATCATACTGAAATTATACTCAGGATGTCAGTACAAACAGAAGTAATACTATGCAAATATTTAGTTGGCATAGCCCAGTGTTTCTCAGCCCTTTTCCACCTGTGGCCCCTTTCTGACCTTGTTTTTCTCCTGTGGTCCCCTGTCCAGGTCCCAATACCGGATATGGACATGGAACAGTAACCAATGCATTTTCTGGCTTCAAAAAGACAGTATTTACAGTATAATACACTGCTTTTCTGTAGCCCCCTCAATACATGTCGTGCCCCCCCGTTACATGTTTTTCACCTGTGGCCCCCTTGAAATATCCTAGGGGCCCCAGGGGCCATATGACCCCTGATTGAGAACTGCTGGTGTAGCCTTCCAAACAAAAAACATAAACCACTGTTGTGGGAAACACAACCAATTTATAATAACTGAATTCAAAATACTTTTATTCAAGAATTTGTCCCAAACAAAAAATACAGGACTAAACAGATCCCCCCCCAATATTATAATTAATACTTGTAAAGAAGTGCTAAGTGACTAACTACCTGAATTTGAACAGTTCATCCCTCAGCAGAGATATGGGAACATGAACACTATAGTAGACACTCATTAGAGCATTCAACTGCCATTACTGTACTCTGTTTTTCTTTTCAGTGTGTGCAGAGAACAAAATTGCTACAAGCTGCTATTTCCCTAAGAATGAACACACAAGTATCCTGCTAGTCCCCAGTTCAAAAAATCAGGAGAGGGCAATTGCAATACTTTGTTTCCTGAATGGAAACAATAAAGTACTCTATTAACTGCTAGTCTTGTCCTATGACTATTATTTATCTCTATCATCACAAGATGAGTAACATCATGTCAGCTGGATTAGTTACTGCTCACCACAGGCTGATTTACATGTGACCTTATGATAAGTGACTCGGCCAAAAAATCTGCAAGTTTAAATAATGTTTGTGTAAAGGTTAAGGCATAAGGAAAAAGATGAATTCCTTAATTATCAAACACTTGGACAGTTTAGCATGTTGCAGACTCCTCCACTCTAAGCTCCCTCCTCTTTCCTGGTTAGGTGACTTAGAGCAGAGCTATTACTCAAATATTGGAAAGAATTCCAGTAGCATGCTTTCCCTCATTTATTTTATGTTGCAGTAAAGGCTCCAGGGAATTATTGTCAGGATTGCATGTTGAGTCCTGCCATTAACTTCAGAAGATACGAGTCAGCCTGGAACGGACTCGGGAAGGGAGGGGGGAGTGCATTCCAAGAATCACGCCAGACAGTTGGAGCCTGTTTTGCACATCGTCAAGGTCGTCCACCTGCATGAGTGTGGAGGGGGTTTGAACGGAGTAGGGAAAAGATGGATATCGACATCATCGGGTGCAGGGGGCTGGCACAAGGGGGGGGGAAGCAAAATTCAATCTTTTGGCGGGAAACGTCATTCGGGTCTTTGAGAATGCTTTGATTTACAATAATAAAGCTTATTCTGCAATTCAAAAGAACTGCATGGAGAAGCGATTATTGGTGCATTGAAGTCAGGGTCATTACAATTATAAAGTTAAAAACTAGCTATAGAAGATGAAGGGGCGTGGTGGCTCAGCGGGTAAGACGCCAGGCTTGTCAATCGGAAGATCGCAAGTTCGGAGGTTCGAATCCCTAGCCCTGCGTGCGGAGTGAGCTCCCGCACTAGCTCCAGCTCTTGCCAACCTAGCAATTTGAAAGCATGCAAATGCAAGTAGATTAATAGGTACCACTTCAGTGGGTGGGTAACAGCGTTCCATGCGTGTCATGCGGCCACATGACCGTGGAAGCGTCTTCGGACAACGCTGGCTCTTCAGCTAACAAACGGAGATGAGCACCGGCCCCTAGAGTCGGACACGACTGTGCAAATGTGCGGGGGGAACCTTTACCTTTTTTATAGAAGATGAATATGTAGTAACAACAAACACATTCTGTCTTACATGGGTGTGGTAGCTATGTAGTTGTCTAAAATCACTTTTGAAATACTATGTTGTAATGTATTTAAATAAAGGCCTATCTCTGAATTATGCAAGCTTAAGAAATGTACTCTACTATCAGCCGTTTTATTATTCTTTGGAAGAGTTAAAGAATACAATTACAACAGAAAAACAGTTAATTTTTAATTACCTATTAATTAAAATTTAATTGTGCTAACTTAATATTATACCCTTGGTGTACTCTGCGAAAAGTATTTGCATCGGACATTAATTTTGTTCAAGATTAAAGTCATTTAAGTGCCAATATGTTTACAGTTTTACCTAATCACAGTTCTGAAGTACTAGTACCTTGACAAGCACTATATACCAAATTACATAGGATAACTGCTCCAGCTCTTGGAGTAATTACATCAAATCTCTGGTTTCTATTTCATTTCTGTTTTATGAGCAGCAATCATTTCCTCATTTACAATGTAATTTTTTTCATTACATGCTGGAAATGAAAATATGAAGCATGTCTAATGAATATAAATATACTCTATTTTACTAAGATGGCAAATGAAGTTTTTTGTTCAAAGGAGAAAGCTTTGGAGTTTCCACTCTGAAATACCTTTTCTGAGTCCTTCAATTGTAATTAGTGGTGAACCATTAACAAGATCAGTTAATTATGACCAATAGCTAAACAATTTGCACAATCACCAGTGAAGAGAGCAGTAGAGGAAAGCAACAAAATGAGAAATAAGGAATAGGCTGTGTAAATACAACGTTCTGAACCCCCAAATTAGCCAATATACTTTAGCCCATGTAGTTAAATCTATGGATTAGTACTGTATGTTACGTAAACTCAGTCAATTGTGTTAATTTAGTGAACCATTGTTCAGTTAAGCACAAGCATGCACAGCAGGAGAAACAACAAAATTTCGCCAATTTTTCTAACCCTCTTTCCTTCAGCTTTCTTGCTACTTTATTTCTTAATAGCCTTAGCAAATAATATTAGAATACACAGGTTAAAAAGGTGTATTGAATATAATTTTGGCTAATACCTAAATATAACATTTGTCAGAAGTTTTACTAAATGTTACTAAAATCTGATGGAAGAGCAGGGGAACAATTGGGTGAGCCTACATATAAATTTCTGCTATGTAGATGTCCACATCAATGCAAAGAAATCTAGGGGATATAGTGAAGGGCTATAGTTCTGCCATGCAGAACAACAGGAAAGGACCAGCAAGCAATTCTGGTGTCTTTTACTCCATGCATAAGTTCTATAAACGGAAAACGCCTGACTGGAGCCGAGAGCTCCAGGGTTCTTTGATGATATGCTAATAGTTACTGTGTTCATACATTATTACAAGCTATAAAACAAGCTTAACAGTGAATATGCCTGATGGCATCCCTAATTTATATTAACCAAATTATTAAGCAATAATCAAAGTCCTCAGTATTTATGATAATAGCAAGTACTTAAGAATGAAATCTTAGCAATTTTCACTAACATAGATATTAAGCTAACTAACAAAAAGCTTAAGAAGCTATAAAATCAAACTAAGAATGTATCACTGTACCATAGTCAGCCATCTCATAAGTTCTGTCACATAACTGCTTCACAAAATAATTGATAACTGTTACCAATTGATGCTGTTGAAAAATCACAGGGCATCAAATCTCACATCTTTAGATACTTTAAAAAACACAAAAGAAGTAAACACCACACAAGTACAACATATACCACACGCTCTCTAACCCTGCCTTAGGAAAAATGTCAATTAATTTATTTATTAAATTTATATGACCGCCCATCCCCCCAACGGGGGACTCTTTTCCTAATACAGTACTAGATTTGATTCATTCTTCTTATACAATACTAAAATTGGCTTTGAAAATTTACTACCAGCTCTATTGGCTAAGAAATGCTCATATGAGCAGTTTCAGTAAGTAGTATATTTAAAGTCTATGTTTTGCTAACTAGAAGATTTTAGGCTGCAGTTTTTCAATACACAGAAGGGAGAAGGTGAGTTGGCTGGCCGTACATTGCCTATGCAAGTAGACTAGTCACATGTACAGTATTCTTGTAAAAATGTGATCCCAGTATCTTATCAGTATCACACATTGGGCTGACCTAGTTTGCTAAATAAGTCACAACATATGGTAATCCATATATTATGGCTTAGAAAACAAAATGTCCAAATCAAAACCAAGCAAACCAAATTATGGTTTAGTGTGATTTGCAAACACTGAAATGCTCCTTATTTTTATTAATGTAAATGATCGAAGTAAAGAAGAACTAAAATTATTCTTCATAGTAACAGGAACCTAGAGACATTTTGCAAAAATTCTAGCAAGGGAGTAATCCTGGTTGCTGCAGATGTTTGTGTGCATGCATGTGTGTATTTATGGAATCTTCTCAATAGAATCACAAAACACTGTCCTCTCTTTAAACTTGCTACTTTTAAACTGCAGAAATGCTTAAAATATTCTACCTTACTGTGCAATGATGCATTTCTTGGTAGTAATCATGTTTCTTAAAAGCATTTACATGGCATCACTTACATAAAGTCTTCCCTGAGTTGATGTTATTACAGACATTTGCCACCTAATGGAATATGTTGACTTCCCAGCGTAGATTTCTTCATAACCTCCCTTCCGGTACAAACTAGAAATGACCTTGCTTAGGTTTGGGTTTTTTTAAATCACTCAAGGTTGACTGGGTGTGGCCTTACCAATGTAGCTGAATTAAATTTCACTGTATTGCTACTGAAGCTTGAAAAGATGGAGAGGGAGCTAGCGTGGAACCATTTCTTACTACTCTTATATTGTAGTTGAGCAGGATTTATTGAAAAATGTCCAAACATCTTCCCACAATTTGAAGCCATAAGCAATATATACAACACATACATTTTCAATGAAACTTCCATTATCCAATCCAGTATCTTAGCATTAGCTATACCACTATTGTAAAATAAAACATGTACTGTACACTCATTGATATTTCAGGATGTTACCTCTGAAGGAGCAAGAGGTAAAATTAATGCAGTGTATCAACATATCATCTTTATTTGGCCAATGGTTTATTCAGATGTTTAAAACTGCTGCTTCTTTAGTTATGACTTTATAGTTTCTATTAAATTACAAATGCCAAGAGGGATCAGAAAAACACCAGCTGATTAAAAAATCAGAGCTGGTTTTACATACTGTTTTTACATACACTTTAGTATTGATGCTTTTGAACTCTGGTGTTTGAAAAGACTCCTAAAACTATCAGGGATAGACAAGAAAACAAACAAATGATTGATCAAATCAATCCAGAGTTCTCACTTGTGGCACAAATGACCAGGCTCAAATTATGACATTTTGGACACATTATTTATGACCAAGCTCTCTTGACAAATCTATAGTGCTGAGAACAATGGAAAGAAACAGAAAAAGAGAACAACCAGCAGCAAGATGGATGGACATGATTACAGTGGAAATGGGTGCACCACTGGAAGACCTGGAGGACCAGATTGAGGACAGATCATCATGGAGAAAATCTATCTATGTGGTCACTAAGAGTCAACACCAACTTGATGGCATATAATCACCATCAATCACACTATGTTTAATCCCAGTTTGTTCACTAAGTCACAACTGGCTGGACTTATGAAACAGTGAGGTAAAACCAAACACATTATGGCTTAGTACAATGATGAGTAACAAGTTCATGCGATGACCTCTTAGAAGAAGTTCCCTGAGTCTCTCCCAAACTTGTCTCTGAATTGAAATGTTTGTGACAAAGATGAAACATACACACACACACACACACACACACACACAGAGCAATAATTAATTTAGCTTATCAAATCAGCAGAAACCACAGAAGTGACTACTATTCCTTTCTATGGTGATGTGTGAATTACCAAAAAAACCTTAAATTTATGCTGTACAATTCAATCCATTATGGCCCTAAAAAGTCATGCCATAAGACAACAGAAAAGGCACACAGATATATAATAGATAGCACTTACAAACTCTGTCATCTAACTGATCAACACTGTAAGTTCACACATGGTACTTAACTCAATGTGATTTATTTCTATCTACATAAACATGATGGTAATCCCCAAACCATTCAGCACAATCACATAAAAAAGCCTGTTTTCCCATAAAGTGTTTTGAGCCAAGTCACACAATCTTTTTCAAAAACGGGTACTTGGTGCTAGTAATGCAATCAAGCGAACAATCTGGGCGTTTCTTCATGCATGCCAGGGCAGAACACGGCGATTCCTGCCTCTTTTCTGTGAAGATTTACAAATGCTCCGACCCCAAATAAGGGAATTCATTGAAAATACACCCAAGCCAAGGTCAACCAAGGGCTGAAATCTAGTAAGGGGAAAAAGAGTCCTTCTAATCCTCCCTTTGTTAAGCACGCCTAACCACTTACGGAGCTGTCCGGCGCCAGGTTCCTTACCGCCTCCGACCATCGATATTATTCCTGGGACTACTGAGGCGGAAGGAGTCGGTGCCAGGGCTCCGGTGCCGGCCCCACTTTGTCGCTCGAAGTTGCCAGGATTGGAAAAATAGTCGCGCAGGCGAGGCAGTTCCCGGCCGCTCTCCAGAAGCTCCGTGTGCAATTCCAGCGCCGTCAACACGAACTGGTCGCGCAGCAGCTGAGCCGCTAAGGCATCCACGGGCACCCGGGGCGGTTCCTCGGCCTGCACAGGCGGCGGCAACAGTTGCTGCTGAAGGGGCGGCGAAGAGGAGATGGAGGAAGAGACGGGGAGCGGAGCGCCCGAGCCGCCGGGGTCGCTACTGCTGCTGCCCCCAGGCCTGGTCTCCTCTGGCTCGGACTCTTCGGAGTCACTGAGGAAGGGGTTCACTCCCCCGCCCCCCACCACCGCCATCTTGGGAGAAAAGGAATTCCCCCAGAGCCGCGCTCTTCCGAGCAAGCGCCCCAGCCGAACCCTGTTACCACAGCAGCGAGCAGCAACCCACCAATCCCTCGCGCGCGCCCGGGTGCCTCCTGTCTTTCGGAACTCGGTTTCCGTGTAGGAACTCTCGCGAGATCCTTCGCAGCGCATTTCCGGTTCCTGGAGAAACCGGCAGGCTCCAGGATTGCTCGACTCCCAGTAGTTTCGGAGACGAGAGGCGTTTGTTCGAAGATGAGGCTTCTTGGGTCGTTATGACGCACCCACACCCCGGCTTTTGCTGCCAAATGGACAGCTGCGCCTAAGCGATTGTAGAAAACTTCAGAAGTTTGTTTTGGCAGCGGATTAGAAAACAGTGTAATCTCCCTCCGGTAATGAATAAGATGAAAATTATTGCAGAACCCCCTATTCTTTATAAATCAGTTGTATGTTTTCCTTTTAAGACCTGAAAGACCAGGTTAGAGATAGATTTTCTCCATGACGCTCTATGTGATTGCTAGGAGTGCAAAACGACTTGATGGCACATAATGTTTTCCTTTTGTTAAAAGGAAGTTTTAAACATTTCAAAATAGTCCTGCAGATATATAGTCCTTATTTTTTTTCATGGGCTGGAGATTATAGCTCAGACAACATACTTTATAACATTCCCTTATTATAATTATTTACCTGCATTCGGGACCAGAGGTTTAAACAACCCTAAGGGAGCCCATTCTTAGTGTAGCAGGATGGAGACTTAAATGAACAGCTTGTAACAATATATGTCGTGTTGTTGTTGAACCTATCGGGGTGAAACAGAACTTAAAGAGTGGTTTATGAAAGCTCTAGATCCAGTTTTGTGTGGCTGAAAAACGAGAACAACCATTAGGAGCAGCAAATACAGCACTCAGAATTCTTAAACGAATATACAGTTGGGTGCGTTGCAATTAAAAAAATATGCTCTTCTCTTCCATATCATAACATGTCTATACTGGATTTTCTAATGAGAAGGTAATATAGCATACTCAAGCGGTGATTTTAGTTAAGTTATAACCTCTTTCGCCCCTGAAACTCCCTCCCTCCCCACTTCAAACGGTCCCGAATGCAAACGTGTGTGGTTTCTTTATTCTGTAACAGCCCAGTACACAGGCAGATCGTATCCCGTGAAAGGATGCTGCTCTTCCAGACTAGGGATGAGGAACTTGTGCTATTAAACATGCTACCAGGACTGATGAGAATTGCAGCCCAAACATATTCTAAGGTTTCCTGCCTTTACTCTAGAGCAGTTTTTCTCAACGTTGACAACCTTAAGATGCGTGGACTTCAACTCCCAGAATTCCTCAGCCAGTTGACTACTGGAAGTTGAAGTCCACGCATCTTAAAGTTGCCAACGTTGAGAAACACTGCTCTAGATCGATTACTTCCCACTATCTGATGCCTTGCTTGGGTTTTCAACTCTCGGAATTCCCATCTGATGGCATGCTGGCCGGGTACTTTGCAAATTGTAGTTTAAACACCGTTGGAATCTGCTCAGGTTTAGGCGATGCTTAGCGTCGGAGAAAAAGAATAAGAATTCACCGTTGCTTCTAGAGATCTCGCGATACTTTGGCGGTTCTCGCGATATGGAAGCTGTGACGTTGGTTGAAGGCATAGCGTGGTTTTTACTGAGGGGATATCTTGCAAGGGATTCATACGTGGGCTGGTTTCTGCACTTTTTCCTCACACGTCCATTACTTTTTGCCTGCCAAGTGTGGCACAGGTTGTTTTTTCCCGGCAGCAAAAGTCTCCAGGCAAACGATCCCCCTCGCAATAGCCGGTAAGCAACATAAATAAGAAGTCGCTTCTTGAAAGGATGTTGGATATCCTGTTTCCTGATGCTTCTGTTCTGTGCAGTTACTGTTTGTGCTCAGGTAAGTTTTGATTTGGGTAGAAAGTAGAGCTCGGTATGCCCATTGGATTTGTCAGTGGCTTGCAACCGTTGTGTTACCCGTGTGTTTAAGCATACCAACAACAACATGATAAGCTATACGCTACTGTAGACACTAATGTATTGTTACTACATTAGATTGCTGGAATTAAAAAAAAATGAAGTAATCATTTGTGTATGTGTGTGTGCATAGACTCAAGTCTCTAGTGAAGCTTGACTTTTGGTGTCAATTTTCTTGGCAACAATATGGAAGTAGTGTGCCATCCTGCCATCATGTTTTCTTTATTTCCCAGTCCATTATATAGCGTGGGATTTCCTGGTGGTCTCCTATCCAAGTACCCTCTGGATCTGATTCTGCCTACCTTTTAAAAAATAAATGTCATCCAAGCTTAGCTAGGTACTGTAACCAAGCAAATTCTTTCTATGGCTGGGTTGTACAAGCAAAGCCAAAATAGGATTTGCTTGTTTGTGGCCTAGGATATGATGAGACTGTTGCTACTGTCATTTATGTTTATGGTGTTTTGTAAATCAAGCACACTGTGGTTTATTCAGCAAACTATGGTAAATTAAAACATGGCTGAACTTGTGTGAACACAGCCTTTTTTTTAATGAGAATCCAATTGGTAGATCTCAGAGTGCTAATAAAAAAATTAAAGCACATTCTTCAAAAACATGTTTGGTTTGGGTTTAAGAAGTTACATGACTTCAGCCATTGTAGTTGTGTTTGCCATGTATGGTTCAGGTTTAGCCTGCTGTATGGACCTAGTTTATTATGGTTTATTTAAACTATTTATACTTAAGCAAATTATAGCTTAGAGAATAGTTTAGCAAAACATAGTTTAGCATGCAACTTCCAGCAACTCGAGCTGTCCTACAGGGTTGGGATACCTTTGGGCAGGGTTGAGGATTTAAGATGTGAAATTTACACCTTTTGTCCCTTAACATCACTGCCCCCAGTTTGAAGTTTATTGAAATATACAGTCATAAACCAAACACACAGAAGTTAAAAATGTATTACTCAGAATGCAATAAAAGCCCATTCATGCCTGCTGCAGATACACCTGGAGAAGCAATCAGGTTCAAAAACTTCTAATTATCATAGTGATGGTACAAAATTTGGCTACCATTCTAGATATTTCCTGATCCTAGTCATCCAGCAGGTAGCACACAATTACCATATTAGAGCACCTGAACAGTTTGTAATTAGAGGGGAGGTTAACTCTGCCCTCCAAAAGTTGTAGATAGGACATTTCAGAAGCACGTGTGCTGCTGTCTCCATTTCAGAGCCTGAACAAATATACAAATGCTCTTGGTCAGGAATACCATTGTATCTACTCAACAGTATCATTGAGGAGACAGCATCCAGACATGCCAATGTGAAAGTCCTCCTGTGAGATGGGACTAATAAATGATACAGATAATGGGGAGCTGTAAAAGGAGAGTGTGTGAGCTCATTGTAGCAGAGATGAGAAGTGTTGGTTCTGTCTCTTTGTAAATCAAGATTTAAAATTCTCTGCTTGAGTTCTCTCCTAGCTCCATCAATGCCTAGTATGGATACCGATGGGGGTTTGAGGCCACAGTGATCCACATCATCCATTATTTGTTTCTTCCAAGAAGACTGGTATCAGTCTGTCAACTATCTGGGCAAGAGATTCACTTCCCTAAATTTGTTTAAGCCAATACTTCAACCAGCCGAGTTGTAGTTGAGCCTCGACTGAGATACAGCCAAGTTGTAGAAGGAGAAGTGTGTTAGTGAAAGAAAGGGAAACTCGGAGTAATGATCTCAGAAATTTAGACTGTGCAGCTTCTAATGTACGGATGTCCTTGTAAGTGCAACATTGTGTGGCATACAACAAAACATTTAGCACTTTAGGCTTTAAAAAGTTTAATTGTTGCAGGTACATAATTGTTACCCTTATGGGTTGAATATCTAATGATTGCATTAGAGCACAGCTTTCCAAACTGTGTGTCGCCTGGAGTGTTTAGGTGTGTTGCGCGGGAGACAGTTTGGGCGCGAAAATCAAAGAAGAAGGGGAGCAGTCACCTCTGCCTATCAGCGCCAGAGAAAGAAGGGCAGAAAAGTGTGCCCAGCGGAAAGCAGCCCGATTGGAGCCTGAAAACGGCGGGAAGAAAAAAAAGATAAAAAGACGGCCAGCAGAGGAACGGGTTGTCCTGCGCCTTCTCTGCTGACCGCCGCCTCCGAGACCGCCTTGCCGCCCCAGTTCACCGCTGAATCCTGCCTCCCTCCATCTTCTCCGTGCAGGTCCTAGTGCCTGCCTTGTGCCCTGCTGTAAGAGTGTGTCACGAAATGATGCCCAGCTGTAAGAGTGTGTCGCAAAATGATGCATGTGTAAAAAGTGTGTCACCAACATGAAAAGTTTGGAAACCTCTGCATTAGAGGGTGTTTGGGCTACCCCTGCCAACAAATCCCTCAAATATTCAAAAAGGGTTAAACTTTTTGACCTCACTTAAGCTAGAGTGGCTCTAGAAGCCACAAAAGGGATGCTGGAAGGCTGACTCCTGGCTGAGAATGATGTGACAACGGTGCTAGTGCTTCCATAAACACCTTTGAAAACAGAGGTCTTCTAATTAATTGGGGAACACTGGAATATGGAGCTGAAGTGGTGGGGTGGATGTCATGGGGATTAAATTACCTAAACTTGTTCACTAATCCTAGCTGACATCAGCCACAACAGACATTAACCACCAAATGAGGAACAGAAACATTCCTCGTTTCTAAATTATAGTATTTCATGCAACTTACAAAATACACTTCCAGTGTTTTCCTATGTTCTGCAGCTAAATTTAAGAAAACAAAAATGGTCATTTCTGTCCTCTAGTGGTGTTCAGTACAAACAACAGTGTTGTTTGAGGCATTTGCTTATATAAAGGAAATAAAAAATGTTGATAGAAGTACATGTTCCAACATATTCAGCCATGTTATTATGCCATTTTCGATTATCTGTCGGTGCTTCAATACTGGATTATTTCATGCTACGATTGTCTGCACTTATACAGGAAACCAAATCTGGCACTGATTATGATTTGGCGATAGGAGATACAACAAGTTGTAAGCAGATGTGGTTTGCTGATTAACCTCCATTTTGGTTGTTATTGCAGTCATTTTTATCATGGCTGGCCAGTCAACACTACTTTTTAAAAAATGTTTTGGAGCCACCATGGTTGGAATGAAGGAAAGCTCAGGCCCCATTTCACATTTGAAACTGATAGAAATGCAACAGAAGCAGTAAAGTAAGCCATATTTGCAGCTGCTTCAACCTTCTATCTCTCTTATCTGGAACTCAGAGAGGAAAATAAATATGGATTATCTCTCCCCATCTGCTCACCTAGCTCAAATATAATGCTGGATTGTAGTGTATACAGTAAGCCTCCGAGCAATCATTTATTTATTTATTTATTTATTTAATTTATTTAATTTATTCCCCACCCATCTCCCATGCAAGGGACTCTGGGCGGGTTACAATAATTAAAATTTAAAATTTAAAAAATTAAATAATTAATTTTAATTAATTATTGAATAATTAAATAATTAAAATTTAAAATTTAAAAAAATTAAAAAACAATACAAAAAGAAGATATATAAAAATATATCCAATATAAAATAAAATAAATAAAATCCAAGATGGCTTGAGGACCGTAGCACAGATCACCTACGGGGCCAGCCAACCCCAGGAGGCACTACCGCCTCTGTCGTCCCAGGCCAGGTGGCAGAGCCAGGTCTTAATGGCCTTCTGAAAGGCCAGGAGTGAAGGGGCCAGTCTCACCTCCGGGGGCAAGGTGTTCCATAAAGCGGGCGCTGTCGCAGAGAAGGCACGCCTCCTGGACCCCGCTAGATGGAATTCTCTTGTTGAGGGGGTCCGAAGCATGCCCTCTTTGCATGCACGGGTGGGGCGGGCCGACGTCATCGGGACGAGACGGTCCCTCAGGTACCCTGGCCCTATGCATATCATGATTTCAAATTATGGTTAAGATATGCCTCCTTTATGACTGTTGAACTTAGACATGTTATTACAGGTGGTCCTTGCTTAACTACTACTAGTTCAGTGACCGAGCTTATGACCGGTCCTTGAAGTTCCAGCTGTCGCAGCGTCTCCGCGGTCACATGATCGCTATTTGCAATCTTCACTGCCGGCTTTCAACAAGTAAAGTCTGTGGGGAAGCTGGCAGAAGGTCACAAATGGCAACCATGTCACGCTTAACGAAAGCGTGGGATTTGTTTAATAACGGCAACCAGAAGTGCCAGAACTGCTGTTGCTAAGCGAAGCGGTCATGTGATGTGCTTTACAACCGTGTCACTTAGCAATAGAAATTCTGGTCTCAGTTGCCGTTGTTAAGCGAGTACTACCTGTATTTAACAAGATTAGGGGTTCTTGAAATTTAGGGGGCTGTCAAAGGTGAGTAGGCAGGAAGCACACTGCCCACCAATCTTTCAGTCCTTTTGGCCACCCAGGGCTAAAAGTGCTGGTTTTGTACCTTGATTCCATTCACACAACACGTCAGATCCTCCTGGAGATGGTTGCTTCGTGCTTCGTGTGTCAGTTGATCCCCATATCCATTTCCCGCCATGAATAAAATCTGTAGGGCGAATGGCAACCAGGCTGCACCTCTGCTCCCTATCAGCCATATGCACTAATTTTGAGAACTGGATGCAATCTCTCATGGGGTCACGACCCACAGTTTGAGAACTAGATCATTCTGTGCCTGTTATTGTCTATTGACCATTGTCTGTTCAGTCATTAAACACACTTTCAAGCCACACTTGTAAAACATGCTTTCTAAGAAGGCTCATTAAACATGCTGTGGTTATTCTTTTCAGTCCAACAGGGTTGGGACAGTCACATGAACTCACTGAAAATCAACAGAACAGTCTTCTATCAGCAACATACCTCTTTTAAGCTCCCTCCTGGTCACACGACCTAGATCAGAGAATACAGGCAGTCCTCGTTTAGTGACCACAAGCGAAGTGGTTGCTAAGTGAGAAATCACATGACACCGCATTCCTTTCGATGTGTATTCTCCATTGTGTGCATCCTTACTCTCTTGTAATCCCTTCCTCTCTGCGAGGGGGAAAAAAAGGAAAAACCACAGGTCAGGCACAGGACAATGCGTACTGACTGTAATGGTGATCACATGACAGAATGATGCTGCGAAGTTTGTAAATGCGTGCATTGGTCATAAAGTTATTTTTTCAGCACCGTTGTAACTTCAAACTGTCGCTGAACAATGCAGTTGGTAAGCAAGGTCTACCTGTATGCAGCCCACTCCAGGCTTCCCTGTGCCTATATACCCACAAACAGAACATGAGGGTAGGATGGAAACATACACAACTTCCTACAAACAGCCAACTCAATATTTTTTAGAACAAAATACTGGTGCCTTGCATGCCTATGTCTGGTAAAGACTAGGGAAGAATTCCAAATCAGATCTGTATTTCAGTCATAGACCAGCATAAGATAACATAAAAGCAGTTAGGAATTACAGCCGTTCTCATAATAGCAATCAAACCTAAAAGGGACACAATATGAAAAACATCTAAAAGCTCACATTACTGATACAGTGCTATAACATTATAACACAATGATCTATGGAAATAAATTCTTATTAATTTTAACACAAAGTTGTACAACTGTGAAGTAAAAATGCAATATGGGGTATGTAAAAATATAGGAATGATCTCCTGGCTCTTGCAAGCAACCAATTTCTGATGGATTTTATACTTTGCTGCCCAGACCTTAGTGACTTTATATGTTACGGAGGGATTATAGTCTGAGAGTAAAAAATGGAGATAGGCTAGACCTTGCAAGTGTTAGGGAAATAAGAGTACCCTGACTATCTCTATGAAATGAACACTAACATGTACAATAGAATCTCCTTGCTAAACTTAAAAGGGTACAATCATTTCAAGTATGGAAGTTTTTTTGTATCTTCCTTCCAAAAATCAGGAGGAGCATTATAAAGCACTGAAGAGTTCTAGTTGTGTAAGATACACAGTATCAAGTGCAGTGTATCTATATCTGCTAGCAGAATAGAGATTTGGTACCCTCCTTAAAGTAGCCTGTAGCACTCCTTGTCCAATATCTGCTCTTGAGAAGCTAAATTATCTTGTTCATATCCCAAAGAGAGTAATCCCAAAGAGAGTAAACCGCCCAGAGTCTACCATGGTAGAGATGGGCGGTGATAAATCCAAACAGATAGATAGATAGATAGATAGATAGATAGATAGATAGATAGGGAGAAAATCATATAGAGGGTAATTTGGTTAGGAGTGACTGCTTCCATACTGATTGGTATCTGCCCCCCAATATTAGAGGGTGTAGGAGGAATATAGCAAAGACAATACCTGACCAAATAATATCAGTTAGACCAAATAATATCAGTTAGGGTTTGTGACAACCTTTTAATTTGACAGTTATCCAAGTTTATGCTCCAACCACTGATGCAGAAGAAGAAGAGGTTGACAGGTTTTATGCACAAGTTCAGTTTAAAATCAACAGAATGTTCAAGCAAGATGTGCTGCTTGTGGTTGGAGACTGGAGTGCCAAAGTTGGAGATAATGAGAAAAACATGGTTGGATTATATGATCTAGGAAACTG
This sequence comes from Charina bottae, assembly GCA_023362775.1. Classification (NCBI taxonomy): domain Eukaryota; kingdom Metazoa; phylum Chordata; class Lepidosauria; order Squamata; family Charinaidae; genus Charina; species Charina bottae. The sequence continues at coordinate 2,040,706 of JALMGJ010000030.1, read as the reverse complement.
AAATGAAACAGGAGAATGACTTATATATTTCTGCCAATCTAATGTCTATGAAGGTTCTCAGTCATCCAGGTGGAATTGTCTGTAGCTTGAATCATGTCAACTGGATTTCTATTTTCTCAGTGGAAACGTTTCGCTCCTTATCCAAGGAGCTTCTTCAGTCTGAGCAAAGTTGGTAAGGGAATCCTAAATATGTTTCTAGGTAGCTGTGTGACCTTACACCTGGGGTCATGGTTATATTGAGATGTTATTTTAAGTCCTTTTATTATCTAAAGGAGGATCGTTAAGATCACCATGCTGCTGTTGAGCTTGTGAAATGGTCTTAATCTTCCTAGGCACAGAAGACAGAGCCGGGAGAAAGATGGGAGAAAGATTGTGCCTGAGGCCCCCACCTCTATTCAAGGAAGGATTTTCCAAGTTGGCATAAATGGATTCCTTGACCCCTCTCTCAAACCACCTATCTTCTCTGTCTAAAATGTGAACATTAATGTCCTCAAATGAGTGTCCCTTTTCCTTTAAATGAAGATAAACTGCTGACTCTGGTCCTGTGGTGTTACTTATCCAGGACATTGTCACACAGAGCAGAAACCATCCCCACCTCCATGGATTCCAAAAAGAATGAAAATCAGCACCTGAGAACAGCTCTGAAGGCCTGTGGATATCCAAATTGGGCCTTCACCAAATCTAAATCTACCAGACCTAAAACAGAGACAGATAGGGCTGAGACTCAGAGTAAACGAAAGAACCTGGTCATTCCCTACATGGCTGGTGTGTCTGAAAAGATAAAACGGATATTTGGCAAACACCACATACCTGTATATTTCAAACCCACCAACACACTGAGACAGAGGCTTGTACACCCCAAAGATCAAACTCCAAAACACAAGAAAAGCAATGTAGTTTATGCAATCCAGTGCAGTGAGGAGTCCTCTGAACTCTACATTGGAGAAACCAAACAACTTTTGTACAGGAGGATGGCCCAACACAGGAGAAGTAACACCACAGGACCAGAGTCAGCAGTTTATCTTCATTTAAAGGAAAAAGGACACTCATTTGAGGACATTAATGTTCACATTTTAGACAGAGAAGATAGGTTTGAGAGAGGGGTCAAGGAATCCATTTATGCCAACTTGGAAAATCCTTCCTTGAATAGAGGTGGGGGCCTCAGGCACAATCTTTCTCCCATCTTTCTCCCGGCTCTGTCTTCTGTGCCTAGGAAGATTAAGACCATTTCACAAGCTCAACAGCAGCATGGTGATCTTAACATCCTCCTTTAGATAATAAAAGGACTTAAAATAACATCTCAATATAACCATGACCCCAGGTGTAAGGTCACACAGCTACCTAGAAACATATTTAGGATTCCCTTACCAACTTTGCTCAGACTGAAGAAGCTCCTTGGATAAGGAGCGAAACGTTTCCACTGAGAAAATAGAAATCCAGTTGACATGATTCAAGCTACTGCCAATCTAATGATTTCTTCATTGCTAACACATTCTTCAAACAAAATAACAGCTATATACGTAGACATCTCCAGATGGAGCACACAAATCAAATTGACTATATTATTGCTACAAGAAGGTGGAAGAGCTAAATTATAAGAGCAAAGAGGTGGCTAGGGGATGACTGTGGAACAGATGATGAACTGTTCATGTGCAAGTTCCAAGTCAGGCTAAAGCAGAAGAACAAAGTCAACCAGCACCCACAATATTATCTTAAGCATATACCCACCATTTTCAGGAAACACATCACAAGTTGCTTTTAAGTCCTGAATCTCATTCATAGAAAACCAGAGGAATTGTGCAATGAAATCAAAGACATTGTTAAAGATGTGTGAAAAGGGACTTATGGGGAACCTGAAGGGTCAGGTTGGGGTCAGACCATCCTGGAAACGTCTACTTAAGCTGTTGCTAGCAGTGGACACCAACTTGATGGCACTTAATCAATTATTTTGTAGTGCCACGGTGCAACAATTAATGGACTCTTGTATATTTTTTCTTTTTTCTTTTATATTTTAGTTGAACTTTATAGTTAGATAGTGTCTTTCTTCAGTTCAATAAAGGGTGTTCAAAATGTTGCTTCTGAAATGTGAACTGTGCTACTTCACATAAAGCTGTTTTTATCTGAATTCCTGTTCTGAGTGGTAAGTAGACAAAGCAAAATATCTTTATGTTGGACAGTAGCCTCCCCCAGCCCGGTGCCTTCCAAATCTGTTGGAATTCTACTCCTCTAATCTTAGTCCCAGTGGGATAGTAGCTACGACCATTGGAAGGGTAGGTTGAATACATGTGGAGGACATACCTGCTTTGGGATGTCTGAAATAGGGATTCAAATATACTGAAATGAATGATGATGTGGTCTAAATCATATTCTGAGTCAATGGCTTTTGAGAGAATTGCAGGTCTTGCTAGATAGGGTACACTGTTTCCTCAGAGTTTCCTAAGCTGACATCTGGAAAGTTTAACAAGAAGTTCAGAACAGTAGATCTTAAAGATGGCACTGATGCTTCATGACCTACAAGCCAATAAATCAGATTCTTCTCCTGGAGATTTTGCATGGGAATTGCTGATGCAGAGACTTATCTTGATAAGTCAAGTGATATTAATGGAATATTTAACTCTCAAGGAGCTTTTTGCCTTGGGTTTTCTGAATTACTTAACTGCATTTACAATTTAAAGCAGATGACATTTATTATTGTAATGTAAAATAATCAGTGAAAATCTTGACTAGAAGCTATTTTGAGCAGATTATATGAGTTACCCAAACACATTTAAATGAAAAGGCATTCAAAGTTTGTTTTCAAATATATTATGACAGATCACATATATCATGCAAATATATTCATGTTCATTTATCTTATCAAGGATGTGAGCAGAATGCATGAGTCTTGAATATTTCTGCAATTATTTTTTAACATTCAAGGTGTCAGATCCTAATTTGTATTTATATATAATTTAGAAGGTCATTCCAGCAGAATGTGTGGAGCCATAGAACTTGTTTAACATGCAAGGGAGTTCTTCCTATTGAACAATATCGTAGTATCAATTTAGTATTTGAACATAAAATTCTGAGGTGACATTCCTGCCTGGTTTCTGTTTATTTATAAACAAATTATTTCATATCTCCTTGACAATCTGGATGAAATAATGTGTGATATTTTTTAAACCTGCCACCTAGAAAAATAGCTGCTAATCATGCTTTGTGGCAATGTGCATACTATGGTATTTCTGCTTCTTGAAAATGCATTTTCAGTCGATTCTTTTAAATTATATATAGCAGGCCTATAATGCTCATTGGAGCATGGGCCTTTTGAAAAACATGACTAAAATATTTTTAGTGACTTGTTCGGATGCTTTAAATATACCCTTTCATCAGTTTATCCTGCTCATCTGACAAATGCTTTGTAGCTGTTTCTACCTTATTGAAAACATAAATAGAAATGGATAATGAATGGTGGCATATTTTATAAAGATTTGTATTTTGGCCTTAAAAAAAAAAAGGCAGCCTCAGCACCTCAGCTTTGTGAACTAAACATTTTGAAAGAGATGTGGCATTAAATGGAGTGGCTTTGGGGGAAACTAGGCCTGCAGTTTGCCTCATTATGTTGACATTTTTATTCAACTTAAAGGGAGCTGGTTCAGCAGATGGCTGCAGCCAAAAATTTTCCCACCAATTTATTAGCCTGTAGCTTTACTGGGAGAAATAGACGTCTCTTTGTCAAACAGTAATGGAGTTGCCTGGGGAGAGCTGCCTGACCTGCTTCTTGTTTTTTATTCTGTTGCCTCCTCTGGCACTTGGTTCAAAAAGCTGCGACCTGTGTCTTGAATTGGTAGCTTGAGGGAAGTAGGGTCAGCATTTAGCTCTGATCCAAAGTGGCTTGTCAGTTTTTGTAGAGGTCAAGACTGTGCCTCAGGGATGGAACCCAGAGTCCTAAGTACAGAAGTCCCAAATGACCTTTTGGAGAGTTAACGAATGGAGACCTGGCCTTCATAGTTCAGGGATGGATGACTCAGTGTGTACATTGTTACAGATGCTCATTATTTTGATATTTTAAAGATGCTTTGGGAGTTTCAGTTGGTGGAAAATGCAATTGGTACATGATATCAGAATCATGTTACTGTATGCCTGTATTGAAAGACATATATTGATTGCCAGTTGTTTTATGAGTACAGTGTTATGCCTAATTTAAGCTTGGGTTGTAATTGCATTTTTGTCTATTTTCTGTCTGATCATTTCCTAAGGGACTGAAAATCAACTGCCCTGCTATGGACTACCAGTTGTTCTCTAGAAACCTCTAATCACAGAAGGACTGCTGAACTTTTGCCCTCTTACTGGGGACCATGAATTTCATGTGCTTGGAATTTATCACTTTTGCCGAGAGACTGGTAGTTTTCTGTCATTAACTGGGGACTGCTAGTGTCTCTCATTGCTGCCCCTGAAGGACCAGTAGCCTCTGAATGTGGCCCACCAGTTTTCTACCCTCATGGATTACTTCCTACTCATGCACACACATACTCTCTCTCCATACTGCCAGTTTGGTCTAGTGGTTAAGGCAACGGGCTAGAAACCGGGAGACTGAGTTCTAGTCCCGCCTTAGGCATGAAAGCCGGCTGGGTAACCTTGGGCCAGTCACATTCTCTCAGCCCGACTCACCTCACAGGGTTGCTGTTGTGGGGAAAATAGGAGGAGGAAGGAGTATTTGGTATGTTTGCCGCCTTGAGTAATTTATAAAAATAATAAAGGCAGGATAGAAAATAAATAAAAGAAATACTGTCAGCATGGCCATGCTGCTTACACACCTGGATTGTGCCCCTTTTATGTTATTTGAATAAACTATATGCATGAAGCGTAACAGTGAGACCAGATTAAGTTCTTTTGTTTCTTTGCATAGTTCAGTAAGTTTACAAAATTAAGCATTTAAAATTGGGATAGAGTTAAAAGATTCAGCATCCTTATCTAAGGAAGGACAAGGAGAGAAAGAGAGAGAGATGGGAAAAGGGGAGAAGCAGCAATGAGGAAAAGTTCTTAGAAACCTTCTTCTGAGACTTTAACTAAAAGTTTGTTATTTGTTTCACCATCTGGTGCTTTGTTGATCTATTCAGGGCAGTGCTGAGTGGAAAAAGGGTGTTGAACAAAAAGGGAACCCACAGGCTATCTGCTTCCAGAAAGTCCATGAGTCTTCTCCCTCTTTGAGTATGTCTCTCCATCAAACCTTTAGGATGTAACATCATCTCTTTTACTTTAACACATAGCTTTCCAAACTGTGTGTCGCGACACTTTAGTGTGTCGCGACACAACCTGGAAGTGGACGTGCACGGCGGTGGCGCGGTGGCGGTGGTGGTGTGCACGGCGGCTGCAGCAGCGGCACGCCATCAGCGCTTCCGGGTTTTAGCAGAAAACACGAGGCTGCTGCCGCTGCCGTGCACGCCGCCACGCTGCGCCCCCCGCTGCGCACGCCGCCGTGCGCGCCCCTGCGCCGTTGCCAGGTGTGTCGCCAACGGTGGCAGTTTGGAAAGCACTGCTTTAACACATCCTTCCCATTAATACTTCACCATTTTCCTTTGTATATAGAAGTTCTGATCATCTTTTGCCTTCTTTTTCTATTCATATGCACATATGGCTACAGCTGTCTGCCTGTGTGGACATTTTAGTTCTTTTTGCCCCTTATGACAATCTATGGTCAGCTTGCTTTAGCAATTTTAGTTTATCGTTAGATACCAACTTCTTGTTTCTTCCTTCTTCTGGCAACTCAGCATCTGGCAACCTGTAAAATAAAAGGAAAAAAAAAGATCTGGGAGGGGGAAAACAAATAAAAATAGATTGTATGCACTCCTGCAAAATTACATCACAGCACAGCAAAAATAAATGTTTCCAATATGGCTTCCTTCATTATACATACCACCTGTTACTTTTATAGATAATTTAGGGCTTGACTGTTTGATGGATTGCTCATCTTGATATGAACCTGCCCAGACACTAAGATGGGCAAGATAAACCCTCATAAAAAAAGTGTGCTTTTAGTGGTCTATCAATTGGTTGCACAGGAAAAGCGCCTTCTGTGTAGTTGCTCCCAAATGTGTTTCCTCAGGAGTTTTGTTAGCTCCTATTTTTATGCTTTCAAGAAAGACGTTAAGCACTTCCTCTTCTGATTACTTTGTGTTTCATTAGTTTTATAACATTTATGTTTTATTTTAGAAGTTAATTGCTTTGGGTGCCTATTATTATTTAATAATAAATAAAAACTAAGGCAATTAAGCTCAAGGTTTTAAATTAATTAGCTGCTTCATTGCTTAATACAGTGTTTCTTAAAGTGTGGTCCTAGGACCCCTGGGGGTCCTCCAAGACCGTCTCAGGGGTCTGCAAAATCAAAATTATTTGCCAGGCTATGTTGAAAAATAATACATTATTAAAATCCCATCAAACAATCATGAGAAGTAGTAGTGGCAGTGTATGCATCAATTTTAATTTTTAACACAGTAAATATTGATAAATATAACCCATATACAGAAAAGCTCTTTTGGGGTCCTCCGTAATTTTTAAATATGGGAAGGGGGATAAGGAGAAAATTTTTTAAAGAAACACTGGCTTAATACATGCAGGTGAATCTGCATGCATGTTGGCATTAAGGCTATGTAAATATTTTGAAAGAGGTACTTGACAATGTGGGGGAATGCATAAAAAACTCTTTTTGAATGGTTAAAGTAGACATGTTTGCAAGCTTCATATGCTTCCTAACTGTCATTACATGCTTGTGATTGCACAGCCATTTTGCATGGAGGGGCAGCCTCACCCTGCATGCTCTAATTTGAGTCAGATATTGTTAGCTATTTGTGGATCAATAGCATTTGTCAACTTAGGATACAATGGTTTCCTGCTTGACTGACCTATAATTATTTTGATTTTTTTTAGCCTTGGATTCCTTGTTGACATCTTCATTGACAACCTATCACCATGAATATGCAAATTTTTATAATTGCTGGTGTTCTGGTACATTGTGTGTTCCTGATCTCTATTTTTGACATTTACTTCACCTCTCCTTTGGTCCATGGAATGACTCCTCATCAAATTCTGCTGCCACCACCTGCACAACGCTTAGTACTCTTTGTTGCGGATGGTCTACGTGCAGATTCGCTATATGGGTTGGATGACAGTGGCAATTCTAATGCTCCTTACCTTAGGTAACTTTGTTTTTCTTACAATATTTGTTATAAGTACTGGTTGTTGAGGGAGAGGAGTTTGTTTTCAAGTCTATATGTTCAAATTAGATCATTTGGCTCTTATCTTTAGGGGGGAAACTACAACTAGTTAAGCATGACAAGGGTCCCATTTTGGCATAAGTTTGCTCTCCTCCCAGTCCAGCCATGGGTTTGCATATTTTCCTGTCTCCTTCTTCAATATGTCAAGAAGAGGAGATGAGACACATCTGTTTTCTGTGTTGGAAAACTCAGAAATGGATAACCTTATTTAATTTAAACCATGATTTGCAATTAAGACACAATAAAAAGTCACCTTCTGAATCTGCCTTTTTCAAGGCTCAGTTCATATATAATGCTAAGCTATAATTTGATGCATTTGTTTTTGTCTTAATATGATCAATGAACCCATCCATCTTAGAGTAATTACAGCTTGTTTGTCTTAAATGTAATGGCATGCTGCATTTAATTTAAAAATGGAACTGCCATGCTGAAGGAGTAAAGGAGAGGGAGTTTCTGATTTAGAGGCTTGTTCTTACAATTCAGTTATGGGAAGGCAACTTAGTACCTTCCAGATGTTTTGGACTTCAACTGCTGTCAGCTCCAGCCAGCTGTAGTGATTTGTTGAATCAGAAGTCCCAAACATATAGAAGACATCAGGTTGTCTATCCCTGCTCTAAACTATGCTTATGAATGCCAAATGTAGAAAATCATGTTACTTAAAAACTTAATGTATGATTTGAACCTGGATCTTAGGAAACCACACTTCGTACTCAAGGTTTGTTGTTGGGTTCTGTGTGCCAGCCACACCTGAAAGTGAGGATTAAAGGTAAAGATTCCCCCCGCACATTTGTGCAGTCTTGTCCGACTCTAGGGGCCGGTGCTCATCTCCATTTGTTAGCTGAAGAGCCAGCGTTGTCCGAAGACGCTTCCACGGTCATGTGGCCGGCATGATGCACGTGGAACGCTGTCTTCCGATCGACAAGCCTGGCGTCTTACCCACTGAGCCACCACGCCCCTTATGAAAGTGAGGATTACTTTGAAGTTAATCTTCCTTTCTGGCCTCTGAGGACAAAAACTGGAGGCTAGAGCAGCTGCAAAATGAAACTATTTCAGCCACACCATTTGTTTTCCCTTTTTAACCCACTTCCTCTTCACAGGTTCATAGTAATGAGGATATAATCAGGGTGTGGGGGTCAGAATAACTGGATTTAATTTAAAAAGACACATATAATGCCAAAATTGCAATAAGTGGCAGCTAACAATCCAACTAAGAAGTAAGATTACCATCAAAGATTTCTGCTCTTCATTTACTGAATCTAATGTTAGAGCATCTGATAAGTATTTTACTCATTGTTCCTATTAAAACGGTGTTTCTCAAACTTGGCAACCTTGAGATGTGTGGACTTCTGGGAGTTGAAGTCCACACATCTTAAAGTTGCCAAGTTTGAGAAACACTGTACTAGAATATGCGTGCATGTCATGCAAAAGTGCTTTAAGTTTAACATTATGCTCGAATTCAGCTACTAACTTACTTGTCTAACTCTGAGATATGGGCATTCTTGTTTTCATTATAAAAAAGGTAAAGGTTCCCCCCGCACATTTGTGCAGTCGTGTCCGACTCTAGGGGCCGGTGCTCATCTCCGTTTGTTAGCCGAAGAGCCAGCGTTGTCCGAAGACGCTTCCACGGTCACGTGGCCGCATGACACGCGTGGAACGCTGTTACCTACCCACCGAAGTGGTACCTATTCATCTACTTGCATTTGCATGCTTTCAAATTGCTAGGTTGGCAAGAGCTGGAGCTAGTGCGGGAGCTCACTCCGCACGCAGGGCTAGGGATTCGAACCTCCGAACTTGCGATCTTCCGATCGACAAGCCTAAACTCAGTCAAAAATATAATTCCCTTTGTTCAGGGCAGCCTAAAAGTAGATTCAGTAGGTAACTTGAGTTGTAATTGAGCTATGCCATCAGCTTTTTAATTTAGACTCAATCTTTCTTTCTTTCTTTCAGGAATATCATAACTTCAAAAGGCAGTTGGGGAGTATCTCATACTCGTGTCCCGACAGAATCTAGACCTGGGCATATCGCTCTAATAGCTGGATTTTATGAGGATGTCAGTGCTGTTGCTAGAGGTATGTAATATCCCATTCATTACAATATATTCTTCCACTAACTATAAAAAGTAATGCCTTGGATCCTAAGTAAGTCTGTCGAATAAAGGCTTTCTGTGTCTTCTGCAGCTCCTTTCACTGTATGATGAACATGGGAGCTGCTGTGTGTAAGTTAGATTGTCAATTTGTGGCAATTTTCTCTGCATCATATCCTACCTTATTCTGGAGGACCTCTGATATAAGGGAGCCTTTTTGGGAAATGAGATTGCTGTGTTAAGTTGTAGTTTGGTTAGTTATGGTTTATTGAATTACTGTCACCATAATTGGTTAAGCTCACACTTGATCATAAACCATAGTGCAGTTTATTTTGTTTGGGTTTAGTATAATGCAGAACTCAGTCTATGTCTTTGAAATCCACTCATTTTAAACTTTTGTAAATGGCAACTACTGCTTTAATATATGCTGAGTGCATTTAAGTTGTGTTCTGCATACTGGAAAGCTGACATACTGCAATAATTCTACTGTTTTCTAAATAATATTGAAAGTTATGGAAGCTTTTGAATAGACTTCTTTTGCAGAGTTTTAAGCTATTATGGATATTATCTTTGAGACTAGTCTTCAACATACATTATCTGAATGATATCTGCTGTACAATTCCGTATATGACTACTGAAAAATAAATCAGATTAGGTTTAGTGGGGTCTGTTCTCAGGTAAGTGTGAACATAATTGCAGTCCTAACACATTCTCTCTCCCTCTGCATATATATGTATGTATCAATATATATTTGGAAAGAAGGGTTAGTCTTTATTCTCTCATCTGCGGCTCAAAGATACATAATATATTTCATGATCATACTGATTGTACAGCATGTTAAGTTACATTATATGATAGCATGTTTTTTGGCTTAGGGAAGTAAGCACAGTTTGAAACAATGGCTTGTTGGCTTCTTGTTTACAATTATGCTTTAGTATGATGTGTGAATGAGTATGTATAGAATCATGTAAAATAACTATGATTTGCTTCTGGTTTATGAGCCTATTCCTGGCTTATTTTTATGCCTGTCTTAAACCTCAAACCAATTCCTGAGAATGCAAGAAGAAAGTTGGGAAAAAAAATGGAAAACAAACCACGAATAGTCAAAACAAGCCATTATTGTTTGATTTGTGTGCAAGACTGAATTGTTTAATAAGCCATAATTAAAACAAGCTGCAGCTTTAGATGATACTATATATGGATAAGGTTGGTGACTTTTCCTTGAAATTTCCGATAGCATTGAGGCTGGTCAGATAGATTTTTCAGTCACTTTTTAGTAAACATTGGCATAAAGGTTCATTGAAAATCTATTATTTCTACAGTATGTAGGGAATTTGGAAGAACTTTCCACATTTTCTATACAAAAATTACAATTTTTCCAGTTTAAAATATATATTTATTTATTGATTGATTGATTGATTGATTGATTGATTGATTGAATTTCTTGGCTGCCCATCTTGTCCACAACAACTCTGGGCAGCTTACAACAATAAAATAACAATTATTAAAAACACTACAATAAAATCTCTCTCTATATATATAGATTTTATACACACACACACACACACACACACACACAAACAAAATAGATACTAATCTAAAAATACAAAAATATAAAATATAAAAATTCAAGATGGACATATGCTGTTATTTTGGCACGATCACGACGCCAGCCACCCCTATGAGTGACTATCCCTCCCTCCCGTCCCAGGCGAGGTGGCATAACCATGTCTTCACCCCCTTCTGGAAGGCCGGGAGAGTGGGGGCCTGTCTTACCTCTGGGGGTAAGTTGTTCCAAAGGGCAGGTGCTATGGCAAAGAAGGCCCTCCTCCTGAACCCTGCCATTCGGCAATCCTTCATGGACAGGGTCCGTAACATGCCCTCTCTGCCTGCCCAGGTGGGACGGGTCAATGTAACGGGGCTGAGGCGGGTCCTCAGGTAACCTGGACCCATGCCATGTAGGGCTTTAAAGGTGACCAACACCTTGAATTGGACCCGGAAGAAGACTGACACCCAATGCAGCTCACGGAGCAACGGTGTTATATGTGCCCTCCTTGGGGCTCCTAAGACTGCTCGCGCAGCCGCATTCTGGACCAGCTGTAGCTTCCGAATACTCTTCAAGGGTAGCCTCATGTAAAGTGCATTACAGTAGTCTATACGGGAGGTGACTAGGGCATGAGTGACCGTTCGAAGGGACTCCCGGTCCAGGAAGGGGCAGAGCTGGTGCACAACACGAAGTTGTGCAAAGGCTCCCCTGGCCACAACTGCCACCTGCTCTTTGAGCAGGAGTCGTGAGTCCAGGAGAACCCCCAGGTTCTGCACCGGGTCTGTCTGTGGCAGTGCAACCCCATCCAGAACTAAAGATGGCAAGTTCCCAGATACCCGGGAGCCCCTAATCCACAGCCACTTCGTTTTGCCAGGGTTCAGCTGAAGCCTGTTGTTCCCCATCCAGACCCCCACAGCCTCCAGGCACCGAGAGAGGGTGGTCACAGCCTCACGTCGCCCGGGATGGAGATATCTTTTATTTTTATTTATTTATTTTCTATCCCGCCTTTATTATTTTTATAAATAACTCAAGGCGGCAAACATACCTAATACTCCTTCCTCCTCCTATTTTCCCCACAACAACAACCCTGTGAGGTGAGTTGGGCTGAGAGAGAGTGACTGGTCCAAGGTTACCCAGCCAGCTTTCATGCCTAAGGCGGGACTAGAACTCTCAGTCTCCTGGTTTCTAGCCCGTTGCCTTAACCACTAGACCAAACTGGCTCTCACATCTCTCATATATAATTGAGTATCATCAGCATATTGATGATACTTCATCCCGTGGCGACGGATGATCTCACCCAGTGGTTTCATGTAGATGTTAAAAAGGAGTGGAGAGAGCACCGAACCCTGCGGCACCCCACAGAGCAGGGTCGGTCGGACCTCTCGCTCCCTATATTACGTAAATACTGTATGTACGTAAGTTGCTAATTGAATGTGATGATGTGGATTCACTTTCCCTAAACGCATATGCTGCCTTTATATCTTTTAACACTGGAACCAAATCGGCTTTTCCGCCTCAAAAAACATATAACCTCACCAATACATCTCTTGGCTTACAGGATGGAAAGAAAATCCAGTGGAATTTGATTCCATTTTCAATGAAAGTAAATATACTTGGAGCTGGGGAAGTCCAGATATTCTACCTATGTTTGCTAAAGGTGAGCTTGTCTTAGTGTTATTGATTCTTCATTTATAAAATATTAAGGAGTTATAATTAATTGCAATAACCAGAAGTGTTTTGAATGTTCATTTCCCAGAAAAACAAATCCTTTCTAGGACATACAAATGTGACGGTCACCCTTGATTGATGACAACATGCACCTCTGTACTAAATGTTCTGCTGAAGAATTGCTATTGCTCAGACTATTTTGGGATTTTCAGTGAATCTGTTTTCTGACTATTTTAATTCATCTGTGTTTTTTAAAACACTGCCTAGATCATTGGTCAGACTGGTGCAAATCACTGGGAAATTTGGGGTTAGAGACTGGATATACACTTCTGTGGATGTGCAAAATGGCACACGGATTAGAACTATTGCCATTTGACCAAAACACCATCCACTATATTACACTGGCATAGGGTTGATGGCAAGAAAAACTTAGAATTCTTTGCTTTGTTTTCATTGCACATCAGTTTAGTGGTTTAATCTGTGGCTTACTGGATAAGTAACATTAGATAGCAGTAGCAATCAGTAAACCACCAAAATAAAGAGTTTTAAAATAGCTTAGGAATAGTATTAAAATTTTCTTGCTCAAGCCACTTGGATAGGCATTCTAAGTCCCAATCTACTTTGTTACTATTCCATTGCAATGAAAAGCATATTTTAGTCAATCAGCTAGTACAGTAGAGCAAAGACTCCAGATATTTCTAGCTAAGCAAGCATCACTTTCATGGCTATATCAAATTCATTATGTAGATGGAATATAGCAAGATATAGATATATCAAAAAAGAAAAAAAGCACACTATTAATTGCAATTTGTCTTGTAGATTTCAGCTCAATATTGAGACATATTCCTATATTTTGTTACTATCTGTAGAAGCTTCTAAAAAAATATTGAAAGTACATTTTGAATGGAATGTATAACTCTTAATTTTGTTAATGCTAGTTCAGACCTTGAAGTAACAGAATGATGGAGTTTTGATCATGTTTTATCTATTAATACATGTACAAAAGTTATTGAAGGTTTCAAATACAGTTTTTTTAATATGAATCTATTCTTTTCTTTTACATTAAGTTTTGTGTAAATATAACTACATCATGTACTTTAAAGTACATTTAAGTGAAGTTAAAATATGTTTTGAGAAGACTTTGGGAAACTGAGTTAAAAGTATGGTTGTCCTTTTCTCTTCATCTGGAATGCTTGGTTGCAGGTGCTACTGGTGATCATGTTTATACCAATTGCTACAAAGCTGAAAGAGAGGACTTTGCAGCTGAAGATGCCACTGTACTAGACACTTGGGTTTTTGAACATGTTAAGGTGAACAAAAATCTTTGTTTTGCATCCCTATTATACGACTGGCAGAGTATAGTTGACAAATTTGTGCTAATGTCTCCCTTATTCACTATTGTTGTTGTTGTTTTTTAACAGTGTGGTACATTTTAAATCAAATGGGTTTTTAGGTAGTCTTCAGCTATATAGAACAATTTTATATTGGATTTTCCTGTCATAGGCTCTAGTTTGTAGTATAATGTGTCCAAATTTCCATCTGAAGGAGGAATCAGAGATTTCTGTGTGCAGAATACAAACAGACCTGCCTTTCCTTCATGTAACATTAGCATATAAGATGTACTGGGTCAGATCAAAGTTCGTTCTGTTTCCACAGTGGACAAACAAATGCCAGTAGCAGAGCCTGACTTCAATGGCGTGTGTGTGTGTGTGTGTGTGTATGTATGATAGCTATTACCAAAAATGGGTATAAATTATGAATATTCTTACCTTCTGCTTCCTAAGTACTCCTTCAGTATTCTTACTTGGCATTTCTTTTTGTAATAAAAGCCAGTGGGAAAAGAGTCTAATTGAGGAAAAATGGTGAAGATGAGAATAAATGTTGGCTACTCCCATCCCTCTGAAAGGTGTTTCAAGGGGTTGTAAATTGTTTAAACCGGGGGTGGGCAACGTCAGGCCCGCGGGCCGTATAAGGCCCGCGGGGCTCCTGCCCGCAAACCCCGCCCCTTCCATGCGATTGGCTTCTGCCCACAAACCCCGCCCCCCAGTGCTTGTGATTGGCTCCCGCCCGCAAACTCCGGCCCCCGGTCTGTGGAAATCCCAGAAACCCCGCCCCCACCCCCCCGGTCCCCAGTTATAAATATCCAAATGGCCCTTGGCAGAAAAAAGGTTCCCCACCCCTGGTTTAGACTTAAGTTGTGCTATTGACCCCTTTTCTGTAGAAATGAATAAGGATCACATTCAATAGAGGAATTTACCTAAACTTCTTCCAGGTTCTTCTGCATTGTAGTTGATGATAAAATAGCAAGTGATACAGTATACCTTTCTTGTTAGAACAGTTTCTGGTGCTCAGAGTAATTTATTTGGTTTTCTGATCTAGGATTTCTTCAGCTGGGCTAGAAACAATGAAACATTGTTTTCTAAACTGCATGAACAAAAAATCGTTTTCTTCCTGCACTTATTAGGATTAGATACAAATGGTCATGCTCATCGGCCTCATTCAAGGTAAAAATGTATGATTTGTATCTTTTGGAATACAATACAGTATGAGTACAACCAAAGCTGAACAATTTTAAATATCTTTGATTTATGGCACCAGTTATTCAGTGGATTCAAGACTTGATGTTACTTGCAACTTATGATCAAATTGTTTATGGATGTAGGTTATTTTATTTATTTATTTATTTTCTATCCCGCCTTTATTATTTTTATAAATAACTCAAGGTGGTGAACATACCTAATACTCCTTCCTCCTCCTATTTTCCCCACAACAACAACCCTGTGAGGTAAGTTGGGCTGAGAGTGACTGGTCCAAAGTCACCCAGCTGGCTTTCATGCCTAAGGCGGGACTAGAACTCACAGTCTCCTGGTTTCTAGCCCGTTGCCTTAACCACTAGACCAGGGCTTTCCAAACTTTTTCCCGTGGTGACACACCAACCGGCGTTGGTGTGTCGCCATGGGAAAACCCGGAAGTGCCTTCCTTGCGGCAGCGCGCAAAAACCCGGAAGCGCTGCTGCCACTTTCGAGTTTTTCACGCTGCAGTTGGTGTGTCGCCACGGGAAAACCCGGAAGCGCTGATGATGATCAGCGCTTCCAGGTTGTGTGGCGACACACCAGACTGTGTGGCGACACAGAGTTTGGAAAGCTCTGCACTCGACGATGATAGTGAATTGTGCTGATCCTTTATTGAAAGTGCTGTGTAAAATATGTATAAACATGTATGAGACGTTTTTATTTATTTCTTTGCTGTTTTGCTTTCTTTTTCTTTCCCTTTTATTGTTTTTTTCTTTTTCCTGTTTAAATAAAGGCCTTTTTTTTTCAGAGTACATTTGATATAAATGAGAGTGTTAAGAATGTGCCTAAATCCTACACTGAAATTAATGGGAATAAAAGTGCATAATTATATTTGGATAATTTCTTTTTTATGATTTAAGTTTCTGTTTTATTTCAGCTAAGTTAATTTCTTATAATGATTATATCTATGTCAACTGAGAGATAAAATTATGACTCTGGGAAAATGGGTTAACTCTGTCTTTTATGCAAAAGCTTTGGTTTAGACATTTTGTTAACATCTTTTATCATAACCTTTCCAAAGATTGTGGGAAAGGTTTATGCTTCTTAATAATTTTCAAATCAAGAAACTTGATGTATTATACAAGTGAGGGGTTCCAAACATCTTATGACAGAGCATGAAAGGGAATGGGGCAAAAATTGCTATTCAGGAAAAGACTTGTTTTACAAGCGCAGCTCCCTCTGCATTAATAATAAATATTACTTGTTTATCTGGTTGATGTAAGGACCGGGCATTCTATGTTTCTAATAAGTATTAATGCCTTGTACAAAAATTAAACAGTAATGCAATAGGAACTCTTCAAAGGCAGAACAAAGTAAACAAGAGACTTCTCTATGCTACCATTTTAGAAGGAAAAAAAATGGACTATATGGACAGCTAGAATGTTTTCCTGCAGAAGGCATTTCTTAATCACAGTTCTGCCATGGTAATTCCCATGGAGCTATAGAATGTTGGTTTGATGATTTCTTTAAAAATCCTTAGTTTCTTTTAAGAACTAGAAGTCCCTCCTAAGGGTATTTTGGAGGAAGGTAATACAGGTTAACACCATTACATTGTGAATGTGCCAGTGGAAAAAATCTTTCAAGCAGGCTTTCATCTAAATAAACTACTGCATTTTGACTGTCTTGATTATTTATTATACATTATCATGTTTGAAAATTAAATGCTTGGAGTGCTTTAAATTCAGATTTCTAATGTGATGTGTGAACAAATGGATATTGTAAAAATTAAGCTAAATAGAAAACTTCAATGCTTTTATTGCTATGGTTGGTTCTATTTTTAAATTTTGTGCAAATGTACTTCTAGATTCACAAGTACAATATTTTGCTTTTCTGTAGTGAATATAAGAACAATATCAGGAAAGTTGATGAAGGTATACAAGAAATTGTTTCATTGGTTGAGGACTTCTATGGAAATGATGGCAACACAGCATATATCTTAACTTCTGACCATGGAATGACAGATTGGGGTGAGATTTTTCAGAACACTGTGAAAGTTCAGCTCAGAAAATCATTGTCCATTGTGGTATTCCATGTTCCCCTTTCTTTGTTCATAACACGATCCAGTATTTTCTTTGCATAAGGTTAATTATATTTTGGAGTCAAAAATACTAGAAATGTACTATGTTTATAATCACAGTACTGTGTAATTTACAAGCCGTATAAACAACAAATATTACAGATGCAGAGGAATGCAAATACAAGCCAGCAGGGCTACATTCTGAGCTATATCAGTCTTATACTAGAAGTACCCTAATAACATCAGAGATACCTCTTGGGGAATCCTTTCATAACTGTTCCAGCTGTTGTTAAACTTGGATAAAAATTATCAAGGGGGTCTTTCAGGGTACCTCAGTGTTTGCAATGGACAAACCACATATCTCTCAGCCTAATTTCAAGCAATTAGTTCAGATGTCAGGCAAAATGATCAGCTGATCAGTTGGTTCTCTGGAGCCTGTTGTGGGAAATAGAAGAGAGAGGGGAACAAAAAGGTATCATAAGGAAAAAAGTATCAGGGAAAAAGGGGAAGCTATTATTTTATTCTTAAGTAGCCACACCCATCACTTCCTCCATGTATCATGGGCATGTTATGAGGCCCCAATAGATTACTTTGTTAGAAATGCAGTCTCTGACCAAAAAAGGGTTGCCCATCACTGAGTTACAGAGATTTCAGTAATAGCAGCTGAGATGTTCTGCCTGAGACTGAAAAAGTCTGAGTGGCTAGTTGCCTAGACTAATGGTGGGCCAGTGGACCAGTGTAGGTAATTTCTTACCTGATCTGATAATCTAATCAAAAGATTGATTTTATTTTATGCCAAGGACTCATTCTGATATTGGGGACTCTCAGGATCTGGTTCTGGATTTTCTGCAGATATTTCCTGACCATTTATTTGTCATTTATGTTAAGCCTTAGGTCTGTCGTTGTTTATTAGCCTTCATAATGAGCTTGGAGTCTAGCTGGCTTCATATTTCTTCAAAGTATTGGTAGGCTTGCTGCCCATATCTCTAGAACAAAGTACAGCTCTTTTATAACTTTAAAGGGTTTATGTCAGAGAGGGACATTTTCTTTTTTGCCTCAGGTTTATAACAAATTGAGGGCTGTTTGAAATGTTGCATATTTCCTAGATAGTAAGAGGTTCTGCCTAGGGGAAAGTGTGAAAATTACTTATTGATCATTATAATTTCACACAGATATAACAATGATATGTTGCTTCCTGGTTTTTCAAAAGCAGAATAAGTGTCTATGCACCAAGAAGCTTATAGTTTAAATTTAGATGTAGATAAGAAGCTACAAATGATTAATGAAAGCACATTTAGCTGGGGATAGGAACAAAAGAGTTAACCAAAGCATAGATTTTAGTTGGTTTAACAGGAGAAGGAAAACATCAAGATTGTATAGGGCGGGTTGAGGAATGTGTAGCTAGCTCCCTGCTGTGCTAGCCAACATGGTTAATGGTGAAAAATGCAGGGACAAAATATAAAGGGATTTCAGGATGGTGTTCAGACTAAGGAATGGCAAGAGAAAACTGGCAGAGTCATTTTAAGAAAATGAGAGACCTTGAGTTACTGAAAGTGATAAAAATTGGAGTGTCAGGGAGATAACGGGCAGCAGTGGAGGGGGCTCCCTCCAGGAAGGGAAGCGGTGCGTAGTTCTGAAACTTTGGCCTTCCCTCCCAAACGTCTCAAGAAAGCCCCGCCTTAGATTCTGGACTTTATCTCTGGGCTTCTTCAAGCCATTTCAGTTTAGCAGGATTTCTGTAAGTAGGAGCGTAATAAACACTAGAGATTGGATTCCAAGCCTCAGCGTGTTATTTCTACACCTAAACCAGGACATGGAGTGACAATTATGCCTGATGAGATAAATGAGCAAACAGTATGTTGTAGAAGAGGTGGCAAACTTTTACTATATAAGGAAATGCAGTGCTTGAGGCATTGGTAGGAATTTGAGTAAACCGCAGTTTTGGGTTCTTGACTGGGTAGTACTAGACACATAGAAATGCTTTTAAAATATATAATTGAAAATCCAGATTGGGGCAACCCTTCGGAAGCCCAAGGGCCATTGTGGGTGGACCATGATGCAGAAAGGGGAAATGCATGAAAAAGTACCTCAAATGGTACTGAAGCTGCAGATTGCCCCCTCTTCATCTAGATGATCAGGAGCAGAGAAATGGTATTCAAAAGCCAACTTTTTTAAAAAAATTAAAATGACTTTGACTTGGTTTTCTGTGTGTGTTTAGGGACTCATGGGGCAAGTCATCCATCAGAAACATTAACGCCCCTAATTGCTTGGGGAGCAGGAATCAAATATCCTCAGAGAGTTACCTCACAGCCATATGAAGATTCATTTTTAAAAGGTAAATGAAACTCTCTGTGTAGCGTCTGTAATTATGGTTTTTCATACCTACATTACAAAAAGATGGCTTTCAGTGTTACTAGCTGCTGCTAAGTTGATTGTTCCCCATTCATTTAATGAGGATTCTAAGATTTACTAGAGGCCATTAAGTTGTTTCATGGTTTCTGAACAATATGAACTTTCTCTGCTAAAAGCAGTGGCTCCAGCGTTTGTGCCACTGTTTCTCTTTTTTTTTAATAAGAATTTTATTAAGTTTCAAGCAAAGGTAAAAGGTACAGAAAAACAAAAAACTACAAAGAAAAAAACCCCAAAAAAGTGTAGAAAAACAAGAGAAAAGGATATACAACAATATTCCATAATCAATCCCTTACTCTATATTAAACCAAAATCACATTATTTCTATAAATCATTCCATTGGCACATTATAAAAATCACTAAATACAGTTGCTCCCTCCCCTTATATTAATATGTATGTATGTATGTATGTATGTATGTATGTATGTGGGTGGGTATGTATGTATGTGTATATTTTTGTTGTTTATTCGTTCAGTCGTTTCCGACTCTTCGTGACCTCATGGACCAGTCCACGCCAGAGCTTTCTGTCGGCCGTCACCATCCCCAGCTCCCCAATGGTTGAGTCCGTCACCTCCAGAATACCATCCATCCATCTTGCCCTTGGTCGGCCCCTCTTCCTTTTGCCTTCCACTTTCCCTAGCATCAGCTTCTTCTCCAGGGTATCCTGTCTTCTCATTATGTGGCCAAAGTACTTCAGTTTTGCCTTTAATATCATTCCCTCAAGTGAGCAGTCTGGCCTGATTTCCTGGAGTATGGACTGGTTTGATCTTCTTGCAGTCCAAGGCACTCTCAGAATTTTCCTCCAACACCACAGTTCAAAAGCATCTATCTTCCTTCGCTCAGCCTTCCTTATGGTCCAGCTCTCGCAGCCATAGGTTACTACAGGGAATACCATTGCTTTAACTATGCGGACCTTTGTTGTCAATGTGATGTCTCTGCTCTTAACTATTTTATCAAGATTTGCCATTGCTCTCCTCCCAAGAAGTAGACGTCTTCTGATTTCCTGGCTGCAGTCAGCGTCTGCAGTAATCTTTGCGCCTAGAAATACAAAGTCTGTCACTGCCTCCACTTTTTCTCCCTCTATTTGCCATGTATACATACATGTATGTATGTATGTATGTATATATATATATATATATATATATATATATATGTATGTGTGTATATATATATATATATATATATATATATATACATACATACATACATACATACACACACATATACATATACATATGCATACACATACACACACATACACACACACACACACATACATACACACACATACACACACACACACACATACCTCCTAATCAACTTCCCCCCCAAAGATAACATTTATTTATTTCCTTCCTACTACTATTTTATACATTCCTGTCCACTATAATAAAGCTAAAACCAGGAAAAAAACATATAAATTGTCTGCCATTGTACTTGATAATACAACAATTTTAATAATCTTAATCATATTAAACCAAAAACCAGACATTAATTTATTTTATTATACCTTAATAATCTTAATCCAAATCGTTAAAGATAAATGAAATCAGCCAAACCCTAAAGGCAATCCAGATAAATATTCTTAAACCCTTATCCCACTTCAAAATAAACCAGAGCGTTTACATATCCCCACAATGCGCACAGAGCTTTTTTCTTAAAAAAATTGAACAGCCCAACTGCCCCCCTCAAAAACTCCAACTTCCCTTCAGGAGACCTCCCATACATAATAATCCCTTTTTTTCCATGGTGTTCCATCAGAAGATCAATTTCACTTGTGGCTTGCAACTCGATCTCTCCCTTTAATTTCTTCAACTCGACTATCCAATCTTCATCCAGCATTTCAACAGAAGTCCCGATCTCACTCTTAGAAGAGACATTTCTGTCGCTGTTAAATTCCTCAGTTTCATCCATGACATCCCCAACCAGATGACACATTTTAAAGCTCGTATTTTCCACAGTGTCCTGAATGTCTTGCATAAAAACTTGACAGGAATCAAAAAGAATCTCTTTAAAATCTTGTTGGAAGTCAGAGAAAGTCTGTTTAAAATCCTCCATGTCTCAAGCAGTAGATTAGGGCGCCCCCTAGGAGCATAACCAGCAAAAGTCGAAGATATGAAAGAATGCCGAAATGTGTTTATACAAGCGAAAGTGAGATATGCAGACAGTTCCCCAGGGAAAGTAGAAGCAGAAAACAGAAAGTTCAAAACAGCCAATTCAACATGTAAGTAAATGCTAATATCTTCAAATTTAGTACAAAAATAATAATAGGGAGACAATTATTTACTCTCAATCCTCCTTAATATTTGGGTGGAAAATAAAGTCCAAAACTTAAAAAGTATTTTTTTAATAATTGATCCCCAAAATAACGATAAGCACCAAGAAAACCCACTTCTCCTTGCTGTAGAAAGTGTCTCTTAGGGTACGCGTACTTAAAATAAATATAAATTGGGTGATTTAGAAATGGGGTGGCCGGTCTTAGTGTCCCTTTAAGTCTACAGCGCGGCTTGGAAATGGTGACGTCCCAGCCTCCCAGCTAGCTCTTACCAGTCGAATGCGAATGCTGTTTGCGATCTCCTGGCTGCAAGCAGCCATCCGGAGGACAGATGGAGTGATTCCAGGTGTTTTCCTTTTCCCAGAAAAACATTCCTGGGCTTCAGGAAAAACTTGCCTGAGCCCAAAAAAACTGCCGCGTTGTCAGTTCTGCCCGCTCAGCCCGCGGGCACAGCTGTTCAGTCCGCCATGTCCCCATCGGAAGTGCCCCGTGCCACTGTTTCTCATATTATTCATAATGGAAATCCCCCTTTGGAGAAAATAAATTTGACTTGAAACTTTTGGCGTGTGGTTCTGATTGAAGTGCCTCTTATATTTTATGAGATGGATGTAAATTTAAACTAGGCTTGTTTGCTCCCTTGTCATTTTTAATCAAACCTAATTAAGAAATAGATTAATGCTATTAGTTGTTGTAAGTTACCAGATTTTCAGATAGCTTTAATTTCTCTTCATGGTGGCTGAAATCCTCAGCATTCTTCTTGCTTGCCCAGGTATTTTGTTTCCCATATTTAATGTTCACTTTACACACATTCTTTAACATCATACTCCCTGTGTGTATGAATCCTTCTTGTTTCCAAGGCTGATTTCCTAGACTGGAACTATGAGGGTTAACTAAGCTTAAAATTAACTGTATAGTGCAGGGCTTTCCAAAGTTTTTCCTGCGGCGACACACCAACCGGCGTTGGTGTGTCGCCGCGGGAAAACCCGGAAGTGCAGCAGTGCGCAAAAACCCGGAAGCGCTGCTGCTGCTTTCAGGTTTTGCGCGTTGCAGTTGGTGTGTCGCTGCGGGAAAACCCGGAAGCGCTGATGATCAGCGCTTCCGGGTTGTGTGGCGACACACCAGACTGGGTGTGGCGACACACTTTTGTGTTGCGACACACAGTTTGGAAAGCTCTGGTATAGTGGAATATTCCAAGATAAAAATAGGCGTATCCTCCAGCACTTAAAGGGGCACATTAAATGAAATGCTAAGCTGGTCTTAGCATTAACCAAGTGTAAGAAATTACTCGTGGATGCTGTACTCATTAACAGAGCTGATCACCTCATGTCCAGCCAAGTATTCAGGTCACCTTGGTATATAGCCAGTGCTTTTGGATGCATTTAAAAAAAAAATGAACACAGCAGGCATATAGGTCTAAACAGAATTTGACCCACTATTTCTGGGGTGGGGGAAAGTAATCTTTGCTACAGAGACTATTGGCTATTCAATTGTAAATTCGCCAGTAATCTGGGTTTGGACAATAAGATGCAGAACCATGACCAGACTGGTTAGAGAAAAAGGCATGGTTCCAGAATGTGTTGAAGCTCTCTGTCTTAACTGTTTCTGGAATCATTTCCCGGTTTATATGTAATTCTAAGCCTAATCAGTAATTTATAAAGATACAGCTGTCCATCTAAGAGAGAGTCTTGGATGTTCCAGTATATAACTTTTCCTTTGTAATGCTTAGTTTAAAGTCAGCTAAAAGTGATTTGGGTTGCTTTGAGTAAATTTCTTAATACTATGTTCTGCAGCTGAAGCACAAATATATTTGAATATGAAGAAAAAAGTTAGAAGAATAAGCTAACAACTGCTAAGTATCAAATGGCTTATTTTTTCCCCTCATAAACTATCATTCCTTTTTCCTCACCCTTTTACAGAATGGAAACTGGAGACGTGGAGGAGGCAAGATGTGAACCAGGTATCTAGTTGCTTCAAACTCACTGTTTAACTTGTTTTTTTTTATGATGCTACTTTTTTTTTTCTTCTGTCCAATCGTATCTGATTCTCAGAGACTGGCAGGACAAGTCCCTGCAGTTTTCTTGACATGGTTTTTTGTTTCAGAAATGGTTTGTCATTGCCTCCTTCCTAGGGCTGAGAGAAAGTGACTGGCCCAAGGTCACCCGGCTGACTTTGTGCCTAAGGCAGAACTAGAACTCACAGTCTCCCAGTTTCTAGCCTGGTGCCTTAACTACTACACCAAACTTGCTCTCCAAAGAGAGAGACCATTAGTTCTAGTTCTGCCTTGGGCACAGAGCCAGCTGGGTGACCTTGGGCCAGTCACTCCCTCTCAGCCCTAGGAAGGAGGCAATGGCAAACTACTTCCGAAAATCTTGCCAAGAAAACTGCAGGGACTTGCCAGGTGGTATCCGAGAATTGGACACAATTGAACAGATTAAAGAAAAAGATGCTACAAAGAATTTTTTTTAAAAATCAAGTTTATTACAGCCCTGAGGCCAGATACAATCAAGATATCTAGTCAGAACAGTATTACATTTATATATAGATATATAAAATACAAAAACAGTAAGTATAATGGAATCTAAAATAAATTAGGAATAAAAATACTAAAATACAAAGAAACATAATTATGATAATGTTATTAACAGGGGCTTTCTTCTTTCTTCTTTTATTCTAACTGTAGACTAACAGCCGAACACTGACCTGCTGACAAGGACTCATTCAAATGTGGCCTTGCTGTGGTGTACAAGCTGGGAATATTGGGGTGGGGATCTGAGCATTCTCTCCTCTTAAGGAAATGTCCCCTCTGCCTTCCGTTATTCCTTTTATCTATATTGTGTGTTAGTTCATTCTGATTGTTGTTGTATTCATTGTTTATAGCAAAGATTTGAAATGGGTTTACCTGCTAATAGTGTAAACTTGGGTGATGGTCTCAGCACAAGAATTGCAGTGTAGTGGGAATGTTATATCTGTAACACCCTTCTTGGTTTCTAAAGCAGCATTGCTGGCTCATCCACTGCCAACAATTTTGTTTGCAGGCCATTTTTCTCCATGCTATGTTGATCCAGGCTTGAATTTCTTAACAGTGATGCAGAACATAAGTTCCCGTCCTCCCTTAAACATGGAAACAGGTTTTTTAACTACCTCTCCTAAACGATGTCATGCATATAGAGTCCCCTTCAGGGGAGATGGTGCGGTGATAGAAATTGAAAAATAAATAAAATAAATATAAAAATGTTTCATGATTATGCACCATAAAAGAGACTTAAGCTTTTAATTCTACTTAAGTATACATTCAAAGGTAGACTTTTTTCTGTTTGTAGGCTGACATTGCACCACTGATGGCTTCCCTTATTGGAGTTCCTTTTCCTCTGAACTCAGTGGTAAGATAATATGCCATTTTTTCCTTTCTCAGTGTAAAATGGCTAGTGCTGGAATTTGATATAGAATGGACTGGGTTCATATTTTACACTAAGCCATGGTTTGCTTAATTACTGAATAACCCACAAATGGCTGGGTATGTACAATACTACAGTAGTGTCTGGATCCATATAAAAGCTAATCCGAAAGCACACAAATCACATTATGATCTAATGTCATTCTCAAGTACACATCTTGTACAGGCTAAATCCTTAGCAAATCAGTTGATGAGAGATTCCAGAATTATCTGCCATCTTCATTAGGTGGACTTTCCATGTCCTTCTGAAGCTCCATCTTGCCTCTTAGGGCTGAGAGTTGAAATCTAGCCCCTTTTCTCCTCAGCAGCATTGACAATTAGCTGGAGCTATTGCTAATCACAACTTCCATGGTGCTTTTGTTTCATAACCATGCTTAGTTCAGTGAATGAAGAGCAATTTGAGACTGTATCCTTTTAGGGTGATTGCTAGACAACAAACATCTGCCTTATGCTCATTGTGTCGCTCTGGGCCCAGCATGGACAGATTGTTTGAGCACTATTGTGTCCTTCCCCCCTTGGTCATTTCTCTCCCCTGTCCCCCCTTAGCTTCTTCCTTAATTAAACTTCCATCAAAAGAAAGAAAAAAGATAAGTACAGATATCAACTTCAAAACATTCAGAGTGCCATCACTAGACAGCAGAACAGAGAAACCATCTCTAGCTCTTTATACACCCCAAATGCTTACCAAAAAAGTGTGTTTCTTGAAGGGCAATATATGTGTCAGTGTGGAATCTGTGCACAGTGTAATGATGCCTTCTTTTTTAGCATCAAGTATTTTTCTATGAGACTAGGCAACCTGGATTTGTTTGTTTGTTTATTTATTTATACTTTCATAGTTTTATAGTGGTTTTTCTTTTCTCCTGTAGAAGTGGATGTTAATAATTAAATATTTCAGAAGAAAGAGAGAGAGACCTCTTTTTTTTTAGGTGCAGAGCAAGTTGTCCTCTCCTAACTCTTGCTAACTGCAGTCAAATTTTACCTCCTTCCATTGAATATACAGTAGTTTAAGAGGGATTGCCAGCTATTTATTTGGGAAGCTCTGTGGGATAAACAGCTTTCCCTGCTCATGGTAACCCTGTCAATTTTAAGTTAAGTCTGCTCTGATGTTGCCTCTTCATCTGCATTTGGGCCTTTTACTTATTTGCTAACCTGAATGCTGTTTTGGGGAACACGGGATTGAGAAGAAACACTCTGTTGTGTAGTGGGGAAAGTGTTGAACAAGGACTGGGAAGAGCAGTTCAAGTCTTTCCTTGGCCATAGAAGCTCACTGGGTGATTTTGGCCAATCATTATCTCTGTAACCTACTTCATGGGCTTGTTATTGGGGGAAGGGAAGACTTTAGAGAAGGAAATATTAGGTATACTTTTGGGCCTTTTGGCCGTAAATAAAATTGAATTGAATATTAGGTATACTGTCTTGAGCTCCTAGAGCAGAGCTTTCCAAACTGTGTGTCGCGACACAAAAGTGTGTCGCCACACACAGCGTGGTGTGTCGCCACACCACCCGGAAGCAGCGGCGCGCACGTGCACAGTGGCACCAGCAGTGGCGTGGGATAAGTGCTTCCGCGTTTTAGTGGAGGCTGCCGCCGCCGCCGTGCACGCGTGTGCCACCGCACACCGCGCTGCGCGCGCGCCGCCGCATGCCCCCCGCGCCACTGCCGTGCGCACGCGCGCCGCTGCCGCCGCTGCCGCTGCCAGTGTGTCGCCGGTGGCAGCACTTTGGAAAGCCCTGTCCTAGAGGAAGAGCAGACTATAAATCTAACAGATAAATAAAAAATAACCCAAACTTTTTGGAGAAATTGGACATTTGAAAAGTAGGTTTTTATTGCTTTTGGGAAATAAACCTTAATCACTCTCTTGCTTTAATCATCTATGTGTACTTGGAAAAATGTGTCTTTATTGGGAGCTCAGATAATTATTACTTTGTGTGTGTGTGTGTGTGTGAGAGAGAGAGAGAGATGGAGATTAATAATCAGTTCATTTGATAACTGAATCACTTCTGCAAATCTCAGACTAGACAGGCACTCTCTTTACGACATCATAGCAGCTGGCTGTCATGAAATTATAGCTCCACATGCAGTGAATTGAAATTTCTAATGTTCCAGCTTATGGAATGGAGCCTGAAGCTGTGTCTTCAATCATTAATAAGCAAAGCACTTGCCTAAATAATTGTGGAAAGGGTCACATCTATCAACTAACTTTTATAAGGAAAAGTCAGGTTAAAATATTGTGAATCAGTAAACAACCTCTGAGAGAAGGGAGCTTCAGTTGTAAACTATCATGCTTATATTTGACATGCAAGAGGGCCGTCCCCTCTACTAAACAATGGGCTAGCCGTACCCATTTCTTTTTTGGGAGTTGTCTAAAGGGGCCAGCCATATAAAGGGTTCTGTGAGCAGATGGCTAGAACATTTGTCTTATTTCAATGTATGTGGAAGGTCCCTTTTCAAAGCTGGCATTTGCATTGCTCTAGATTAGAATAAGGTGCATATGAGCTTGCTGTGAATTTTATGGTTCCCTAATTCTGAAGATATTGTTTTACTGTACTGTAACAGGTCCTAGTCCTTAGTAAAAATGCTTGCTTTTCTAGCCCTGGATTATGCTGCTAAATATTAATTTTGGCCTTTTTTTCCAGGGTGTTTTACCACTTGAATACCTGAATAATACTGCCCATTTTAGGGCAGAGAGCATGTTTACCAATGCTGTTCAGATTCTTGAACAATTTAAGGTACATAAGCTATTGCCAAAATGTATAAACTGCACATTCAGATGAATATTTCCAGTAGAAACAACATATTGTCATAGTAGAAATAGAAACAACATAGTAAATTATATACGGTACTTATAATTTAGTATGATAGTAGAATTATTGCTAAATCAAAAGCAGTGGTATTATGGAAAAACTAGATTAAATCCTTAAAACTCTTTTTTACTGTGATAGCCAGTACTTTCCATTGTCTTAAAAACACATCTAAATGTTTCATGGAATTTGTGTATTAAGACAGGGAATTTAATTTCTATGGGTCGAACTCACGCTAACTGGTGTGAATTGATGTCACTGAAACCAGTGCATTCTAATCAAGGCATAGAATTGTTCCTGTAATTCAATTCTGATGTTATTAAGACTGGCATACATCCTATTCCAGCCACTAGAAGATGATTCAGGAGTTGAGGTTTAAATTTCTGTTGGCACTATTTATTGCTGCCAGATAAAACACAAAATGGGCTTCAGATCTTTAAGTTGCTTGAGAGCAAGATACTTCAAGGACAGTAGGCTCCAGCGTGAAGGGCTACTGATTAATATTATCATGGAGGCCCTGCCTGAAATAAGGAAATAAACCCTAAGCTGTGCCTCAATTTTGGATATCACTCATGAAAGAGGGTTGTCTTGCTCCCTTTTAACTGTTTTTTATCTACATTGCAGACTTTAATTTTGAGAAGGGTTTTGGAGTATAAAATGTTCTCTGTGAACTACTTCTTTTACTATTGCTATCCTTGATGTTTAAGATTTATGTTACTAATTTATTAATTTTCAATTATGTTTACACATAAATGGTATTGTTATTTATCTTAGCTATGATTAGTACCACCTCTAATCTTTTAAGAGAGAAAGTATATCTTTTAAAAAATTTAAAAAGCATAGGTAATTTCCAATTTCAGGTGTAGATTTAAGGGCCTGCAACTTCTATTACATTTATTAGGGTAGATCAGGCACTTTCCAAAAAGATGGAGAACTTACATAATTCTGGATGCACATCTATTTTGTTCTTTTATTTTATTCTTCAAGCTTTCACTTTTTATCATGTAAAGCACCTGGAGTTGTGAGACTCTGGCCTAGGTCTAGAAAAAAAAAAGTGAATTGGTTATAAATTTCTAAAAGTGATGCTGAATCTGAGGCTTGCACAAGATTGACAATGCAGATTTACTGCTATTTCGTTAACTGCACATGTTTATTTACTAATTATTTCTCCAATTTATAGTCCTAAGCCAAAATAGTATGCATATCGTTGCAGCCTCAAGTCAGACAATCTGTGGGAGAGAAAATTGGATTTATAATCAAATTATGAGAGAGATCCGCTGGGAAGAACAGAATGAGGACCATATTGTTTGTTTCAGTCATTTATTTCATACAAAACTATTTTGTTAACAATGTTGGTTATTTTTTTATTGTTGTGTGTTCAGATTAAGATGGCTCAGAAGAAGAAAACCACGTTACCATTCTTGTTTTCACCATTTAAGTAAGTACATGTTCCATTTTTAGAATAAATCTTTGTTTTTGCTTTCTACTGCAAACCAGTCATGAAGGAATGAAAAGGTAGTATCTTCTGAGTGTTGTTCTGAGAGACCAATTTATTCAAATAAATGAAACGTGGACAAGATTGGTGTTTGGGGGATTAAAAAATAAAACCCACATACTTAAAATCAGAGCCCTGCCTGAATCATTTTCTAGACATAATTGATAGGGAAAGTAAAGTTATGATACAATTTAAATGCTAGAAAAATTCTGCATGACTGCTAATTGATTTGCCCAGTGAATTAGACCCTTCCCAATCTTTAATGTTCAGAGAAGAGCAACAAGCTTGGGGATTTTATAAACCAGTATTTGAATAAAAGTAAGTACAGATAGGATCTTGTTACCATTAATATGATTATTGCTTAGGATTTATACATTGTTCAAAAGTATCAGAGCTTGTTGTGCTGTATCTTAATTACTCTGACAAAAAATCTCATAAATCAAAGATACTGGTATTTGTAGCCTAGCAATGTCTGACATGCCACAGATTGTTATAATGGATATCAAAATTTCACTATGGTGTTTCAAAGACAATAGCATGTTATTTGATAGAGATGAGAACTGAACTGAAAATTGAACTTCCCTAACTCTTTCTCTCTTTTAACAGCACTAGTTCTCTTGGCTGTGTTCTTGTAGGAATGGGAAATAAATCTTAATTATGTCTTCCCCTTGATATTTAAATAAAGAGCAAAACCCTTAAATAGCCATTCATTATTTTTATTTGGAACAACTAATGGCTTAATTCATCTTTCTGCATCTTTCGCCTTAGCCACATGACCAGGAGAATATTTGCTCTAAACGAGATATGCCTTTTTTTTGCCTATGCTTTCCCATTAAGTTCCTTTCATCCCATGTGTTTCACATCATGCCTTCCATTCTTTTGGGGTAACTGCTATTTCTATTCTTGTGAAAATCTCCTGACTGTGCTGCAGCATTGGCTAAAGATGTTACAGATCACATTTTTCCTCCCTCTAGTCTTTAATTGATCCCCAAATAAATTTAATTTAAATGCAAAATAGAGAAATATGCAAGCAGGCCTACTGCTTTTCTTCTGAAGCTTTTTTTAATGTGCTTTATTATCATGAGGAACTTACAGAGTTTATTTGGGTCAGTGATTTATGGACACTGAGAACTTAATTTCCTGTCTGAAGAAAAGAAATAATTTTTATCTTTAAGCTTAGGCATCTGCCCTTTTCTTTGAAGTTGCATGTTCAATTTTATTTTCTGCTTACAGGTAGTACTCGACTTACGACCTTTTGTTCAGCGACTGTTCGAAGTTATGGCAGCGCTGAATGAAGGGACTTACAACCGGTCCCCAAAGTTACGGCCATTGCAGTGCCCCCACGGTCATGTGATCAAAATTTGGGTGTTTGGCAGCCCACCTGCACTTGACTGCAGGGGTGCTTCAACTCCCCCCCACCTATCTCCCCCCATTTCTGCCCTTTTGGCCCCCTGCACTCTGTGGCCCCTGTGCTCTAGCTGGCCTTTGCCATCTTCTTGCTCCCACTGCTGACCAAGCATGCCAGGCCTGGCCCAAGCATGCCAGGCCCTTCGCAAGACAGGTGCTGGCCGCACAAGGCTTTTTTCCCAAGGTCGCGCATGGCGTTTTCCTCGTGAGACTTGGGGAAGATGGCCTCACATGGCCAGCAGCTGCCTCGCGAAGGGCCAAGGTGGGCACGCCTCATCAGCAGTGGGAGCAAGAAGACAGCGAAGGTTGACTGGAGTGGTGGAGTGCAGGGTGGCAAGGGTGACTGCGGTTGGGGGGCTGGGGCTTCCCAAGACACTGCAGCTTGGTGCTGTACTGTTGGGGCTTCCCAAGATGCTGCGGCTTGGCGCTGCGCTGTTCAGGCTTCCCAGGACGCTGCGGCTTCATGCGTGCTCTTCGGATTTCCCAGCACACTGCGGCTTCGCGCCCAGTGCAGCTCAGGGGCTTCTTGCTGCTCCAGAGCTGTGGCACACCAAGAAGCCCCTGAGCCTCAGCGTATTCTTTCCCCGGCCTTCCTGAGCTCATGTCGCACTGCAGCACCCCCCCTTCCCCAGCTCTTGTTTGGCCTGCGCCAGCCCTCCCAGACCTCCCCCACATCCCCGTGGCACCCCCGTGCTCCTTACCTGGGACTCTTGCCTCTTCATGCTTAATAACCCACACGTCTTGGGATTACGACGGCAATCAGCACTGCCCAGGATTGCCGTCGCTAAGCGATGAGGTCACGTGACGTCACACTTTATGACCGCATCGCTTAGCAACAGAAATTCCGGTCCCAATTGTGATCGAAAGTTGAGGACTACCTGCATTTATTGTAATTTGTGAATATGCATATGCATGTACCACCTATTCATTTTGCTACCTAAATGTTAAATTGTGGCTGAAAGCTAAATACAGGAGAATCTACTTTCCTGTCTAAAAACATCTATTTATTTAAAACATTAATATACAGCTTCTCATTTAGAAGATTTTGAAGTGGAAAATACATCTGCACATATAAATGTAAATAGTGCAGATAAAACAAAATACAGCTCTTATGATATTGTGGCCTGAAACAGCATGGAACAATGTGGCTTTATTCAAAAAATTAGGCTGTCAAGCTTTTTTTCTAATGGAAGACAAGAATTATGTAGTAGAAATAATAATTTTGTCAGGTATGCTCCCCATGGGAGTAAATTACATCTCCTAAGGGACAATTTACAAACCATTGCACAATGAATATTGTTGTTTAGTCTCATAATTAATTGCCCACACATTGTCACTTATATTTTGGAAACTATGCAGCTTCTGCTCAGCAGAGTCGTTAAGTCAGTTTTAAAGGTATGACCCCACCCAAACCTTGGGGATCGTCTCACCATTGCACATAAGTGCAGTGATCTGTAAGATCTGGTTAGCATTAGTCCCAATGATCCAGATTAATCATATTCATAATATGAATGTATGTAATTATTAGTAGAATACTCAGCTCTTTAAAAATGCCATTGGTATCTAATATTCCATTTTATATCCTTTGCTTTTGTAAAAGTTGATTCTTTTCACAGTCCCCTCAGGCTCCTTAGATTTCTCCAGAAGCTTTTGTTTGGGCAGTACCAAATCTTTTTGCTAAAAGTTCTCCAGGGATAAGATAGCATTTTTTTTTAAATGCAGTAATTATTGATAAATATGTTTTTACTAGGCACTGATTTGTCAGTAAGAATACTGCTTAATGGTACAATTGATTGCTTAAAAAATTCTTTAAAGGCATGCCTTTTATTTCTATGAAGGTTCTCAGTCATCCAGGTGGAATTGTCTGTAGCTTGAATCATGTCAACTGGATTTCTATTTTCTTAGTAGAAACGTTTCGCTCCTTATCCAAGGAGCTTCTTCAGTCTGAGCAAAGTTGGTAAGGGAATCCTAAATATGTTCCTAGGTAGCTGTGTGACCTTACACCTGGGGCTAGGTCATGGTTATATTGAGATGTAATTTTTAAGTCCTTTTATCATCTAAAGGAGGGTCGTTAAAATCACCATGCTGCTGTTGAGCTTCTGAAATGGTCTTAATCTTCCTAGGCACAGAAGACAAAACGGGGAGGAAGATGGGGGAGAGTTTGTGCCTGAGGCCCCCACCTCTATTCAAGGAAGGATTTTCCAAGTTGGCATAAATGGATTCCTTGACCCCTCTCTCAAACCACCTATCTTCTCTGTCTAAAATGTGAACATTAATGTCCTCAAATGAGTGTCCTTTTTCTTTTAGATGAAGATAAACTGCTGACTCTGGTCCTGTGGTGTTATTTCTCCTGTGTTGGGCCATCCTCCTGTACATAGGTTGTTTGGTTTCTCCAATGTAGAGTTCAGAGCACTCCTCACTGCACTGGATTGCATAAACTACATTGCTTTTCTTGTGTTTTGGAGTTTGATCTTTGGAGTGTACAAGCCTCTGTCTCAGTGTGTTGGTGGGTTTGAAATATACAGGTATGTGGTGTTTGCCAAATATCCGTTTTATCTTTTCAGACACGCCAGCCATGTAGGGAATGACCAGGTTCTTTCGTTTACTCTGAGTCTCAGCCCTATCTGTCGCTGTTTTAGGTCTGGTAGATTTAGATTTGGTGAAGGCCCAATTTGGATATCCACAGGCCTTCAGGGCTGTTCTCAGGTGCTGATTTTCATTCTTTTTGGAATCCATGGAGGTGGGGATGGTTTCTGCTCTGTGTGACAATGTCCTGATGACTCCTAGTTTGTGCTGCAGTGGATGGTGGGAGTCAAACATCAGATATTGATCTGTGTGTGTGGGTTTCCTGTAGATCCCTATTTCTAGCTTGCCACCAGTCCCAATGAGGACTTCACAGTCTAGGAATGCCAGTCTGTTGTCCTTGGTGTCTTCTCTGGTGAAGCTAATGTTGGCATCAATAGTGTTTATATGGTCCGTGAAGGCCTGTACTTCCTGGGCCTTGATTTTGACCCAGGTGTCATCCACATACCTAAACCAGTGGGTGGGCACCGTTCCCTGGAATGTGTTGAGTGCTTTCTTCTCCACTTCTTCCATGTATAAATTGGCCACAATGGGTGACACAGGAGAACCCATGGCACAGCCGTGTTTTTGTCTGTAAAAGTCACCTCTGTATGTGAAATAAGTGGTGTTAAGACACAGGTCCAGAAGATGGCAGATCTGGTTTGGGTTGAGATGGCTTCTCCTTTCCAGGGTGCTGTCCTCTTCTAGTCTCTTCCTGACAGCGGATAGAGCATGAGTGGTGGGGATGCTGGTGAAAAGGGAGGACACATCAAAGGAGACCATAGTTTCATCTGTATCCAGTTTCAGGATCTTTGCTTTGGAAACAAATTCTTCCGAATTATGGATGTGGTGTTCAGAGTGTCCAACTAGAGGTGCTAGTATGGTAGAGAGGTGTTTGGCAATGTTGTATGTTACCGAATTGATGCTGCTGACTATGGGTCGGAGGGGTGTTCCTTCCTTGTGGATCTTAGGAAGTCCGTAGATGCAGGGGATGGCTTCTCCAGGATACAGACGGTGGTAGGTAATCCTATCGATGGAGCCATCATGTTCCAATTGTTTCAAACTGTCTATTGCCTTTTTCTTGTAATTGTTGGTGGGGTCTCTTTTCAGTTTTTCATATGTATGGTGATCCTCCAAAAGTGAGGTAATTTTATTGTGGTAGTCTGCAGTGTTTAGAACCACTGTACATCTTCCTTTGTCAGCAGGTAAAATGGTGATGGTTTCATCTTTGCTGAGGGCTGTCAGGGCTCTCCTCTCTTGGGCGGTAAGGTTGGGGGGAGGAGGTTGAGCACTGGACAGAGCTGCAGATATTTTAAGCCGGAGTTGTTCTGCTTCTTCAAAAGGTAGGTGGTTGTTGTGGATGGCAGATTCTGTGGCTGTAATGAGCTCCACAACCGGAACTTGCACAGGAAGTTCAGGCCTTCACGGACCATATAAACACTATTGATGCCAACATTAGCTTCACCAGAGAAGACACCAAGGACAACAGACTGGCATTCCTAGACTGTGAAGTCCTCATTGGGACCGGTGGCAAGCTAGAAATAGGGATCTACAGGAAACCCACACACACAGATCAATATCTGATGTTTGACTCCCACCATCCACTGCAGCACAAACTAGGAGTCATCAGGACATTGTCACACAGAGCAGAAACCATCCCCACCTCCATGGATTCCAAAAAGAATGAAAATCAGCACCTGAGAACAGCCCTGAAGGCCTGTGGATATCCAAATTGGGCCTTCACCAAATCTAAATCTACCAGACCTAAAACAGCGACAGATAGGGCTGAGACTCAGAGTAAATGAAAGAACCTGGTCATTCCCTACATGGCTGGCGTGTCTGAAAAGATAAAACGGATATTTGGCAAACACCACATACCTGTATATTTCAAACCCACCAACACACTGAGACAGAGGCTTGTACACTCCAAAGATCAAACTCCAAAACACAAGAAAAGCAATGTAGTTTATGCAATCCAGTGCAGTGAGGAGTGCTCTGAACTCTACATTGGAGAAACCAAACAACCTATGTACAGGAGGATGGCCCAACACAGGAGAAATAACACCACAGGACCAGAGTCAGCAGTTTATCTTCATTTAAAGGAAAAGGGACACTCATTTGAGGACATTAATGTTCACATTTTAGACAGAGAAGATAGGTGGTTTGAGAGAGGGGTCAAGGAATCCATTTATGCCAACTTGGAAAATCCTTCCTTGAATAGAGGTGGGGGCCTCAGGCACAAACTCTCCCCCATCTTCCTCCCCGTTTTGTCTTCTGTGCCTAGGAAGATTAAGACCATTTCAGAAGCTCAACAGCAGCATGGTGATTTTAACGACCCTCCTTTAGATGATAAAAGGACTTAAAAATTACATCTCAATATAACCATGACCTAGCCCCAGGTGTAAGGTCACACAGCTACCTAGGAACATATTTAGGATTCCCTTACCAACTTTGCTCAGACTGAAGAAGCTCCTTGGATAAGGAGCGAAACGTTTCTACTAAGAAAATAGAAATCCAGTTGACATGATTCAAGCTACAGACATGCCTTTTATTCCATCTTTCCCAAAAGAGTAATAAAGCTGAGATGTTAAAATATTTTGTCTTGCACAG
This sequence comes from Charina bottae, assembly GCA_023362775.1. Taxonomy (NCBI): domain Eukaryota; kingdom Metazoa; phylum Chordata; class Lepidosauria; order Squamata; family Charinaidae; genus Charina; species Charina bottae. The sequence continues at coordinate 2,004,555 of JALMGJ010000030.1, read as the reverse complement.
ACCTCTCTCTGGATCAGAGCAAATTGATATTCTGAGAAAAACAAGAGCATCTATTCAGCATGAGAAATATGAGGAAGCTGTAAGTAAAATCATCCAAGGAGCCTATTTCATCTTCCTTTAGTTTTATGTGTAATAATTTAAAAATGTATTTGTTATATTTATAGCTTATCTGATGTTATTGTTTTTCTCTTTGGTTCCATTATCTAATGGTGTAATAATACGTTTATAATGTGTGAGCATCACATTTGATCTCAGATAGACTTTATAAAAGCCTCTCTCTGTCTTCCATTAAGAAAAGCTTTGCCCCTGTTGCAATTCTGTCTTGAGAGCAATAGAATTTAATTGGCTAGTCTCTGAATCTGTCATACTGGGTCTTCTTTAACTGAGAAATATACTTATAAGAATTCCCCTTGACAACTTGGTACAGGTAGTGACCACAATTTAGTGACCACAGTTGGGACCGGCAACTAGGTCGTTAAGCGAAGCGGTCGCTAAATGAAACCGTGACTGCTTATGATCTTACTTCAGCTTTCCTTTGCTTTTCAGACCTGAGAAGGTCATAAATGAGAGGACTGGTCGTGAAGTTACATTTTCATCACTGTTGTAACTGCAAACAGTTGCTTAATGAGGCAGTCACTAAACAAGGATTTTCATGCAGTCCTACTTTTCTACAACCGACTCTTACTTGTATGTCTGTTCTCTTCTCTCAGCAGAAGAACAATAGGACATTTGTATTTTTTCCAAAAGACAGAGAAGAAGAAAAAGTGAGAGAAGTGGCTTGGGCGTGAGGGATTTGGGCAACTGTCAGTGAAGGAAAGAAAGTGCTAAGCAGTTTCCTCTCCACCCTTCCCACTCTTGATTGCAGCTTCTGAGGCTGCTTTTTAGTTTAAAATAGCTGCTAGGGAAAAGAATGATAATAAAGAACAATCAGGTGTTTTGGCCACTTCTCTTCATATCCTAAGACTCTGTGATCCAAGGATCTAGCTCTTGTGAAATGACTCCTTTAATTAATTAATTTACTTATTTGTTAACTGCCCAATTTTACAACTTTTGCAGTGTACAAAAACAAAGATAATACAGGTCGTAAAACAATATCAATTAAAGATCCAGCAAAAATATACACATAGAGAGGAATGCCCACCAATCAGCTGGAGCGAAAACCTCATTGAAAAGTTTGTTCTCCTGTTTGTTTTTTCTTTCTCAGGTATCACTTTGTAGAAAGCTGATTCACCTTGCTTTAGATGGCCTCTCTTATTACCATACATATGACAGATTTTTCCTCGGCATGAGTATCACCATGGGTTTTGTAGGCTGGACACTTTATGTCATTCTGATTATAATAAAGTCAGATACAAGCATGACCAGGAGTATATCAAAGAATAAGGTAAGTTAAAAAGGTCCGGGAATGTAATTTCTATTTGTTGAATAGATGGCATCTTTGAAGACAAAGCTAGTTCCTTTGTGATGTCTTTATCTTGATAGAGAATTGCTTGTAATTTTTTTGTGTATTTGTTTGCTGTGCTGATTATACAGTGCCTTAGAAATGGTAGTTCGGAATACTTGTTTTAATTGCTAGAAAAGGTAGCAGTCCAAAATTTTGATTCAGGTCATCAAAGGTTTGAGGAATCTCATTTAAGATGTGTGAGAGCCCTCTAAAAAAAGCACACTCCTTTGTAACTTCATTATCCTTAAGATGCATAAGCAAAAATAACTCTTTGGATGACCTCAGAAAGAAAGCAGGCAGACAGACTGGTGAAAGAGGTCCTTCAAGCAAATTTGTTCCAAACTACCTAAGATTTGAATGGTTGAAACCATTAATTTTTTTAAATAAATTTTTTATTAAGTTTCAGACAAAGATACAGAATATGTTTACACAAGTGGAAGTGATAAGCAGACAGTTCCCCAGGGAAAGTGGAAACAGAAAACTGAAAGTTCAAAACAGCTGATTCAACGTGTAGGAAAATGCTAATATCTTCAAATTTAGTACAAAAATAGTAACAGGCAGAGAATTATTTGCTCTCAATCCTCCTTAATATTTGGATGGAAAACAAACCAAAACTTAAAAAGAATTTTTTTAACAAAAAAAAATTGATCCCAAAACTAACGATAAGCACCAAGAGAACCGCTTCTCCTTGCTGTAGAAAGCCTCTTTTTGGGTATGCGTACTTAAAAATATATACAGTGTGTGTGTGTGTGTGTGTGTGTGTGTGTGTATAGGGTGATTTAGAAATGGGGTGGCCGGTCTTAATGTCCCTTTAAGGCTACAGCGCGGCTTGGAAAATGGTGACGTCCCAGCCTCTCGGCTACTCTTACCAGTCGAGCGCGAACTCTGTTTGGAGTGTTTTGGCTGCAAGCCGCCGTCCAGAGGACAAATGGGGTGATTCCAAGTGCTTTCCCGGAAAAACACTCCTGGGCTTCAGGAAAAACCTGCCTGAGCCTGAAAAAATGCTGCATTGTCAGTTCTGTCCGCTAAGCCTGCGGGCACAGCTGTTCAGTCCGCCATGTCCCCACCGGAAGTCCAGTGGTTGAAACCATTAATGATGCCAATGTGGTTGGTGCAGTATTTATGCCACAGAATGCTGGTTGCCAGTAGCCACTAAGATGTAAATCTGTCTTGAAAGAAGCTCCGTTTTAGATTTCCTTAAAATATATTGAGAATTGGATTACATTTTGTAACCTGCTGAATATTTAGATCAGAAGTAGGGAATCCTCCCGATATTGCTGAATTACAACTCACAGCAATCCTGGCCAGTACTGCTCATAGTTCAACATTTGGATGGCTATAGGGTCTCCGCCAGGTACATAACTGTATTTTTAAAATTTCATCCGAAAAGAAATTCATTAACTCAGACAAAGATTATATAAAGCTGATGAAAGTGTATGCTTTGTATGTGAGTGTGTACTTTGGTTGTCCCTTTTATTTGAGGAATTTACAAATAGGTTTCTGCTCAATTTATAAAAGAGCTGTACTCTTATTTCTGTATGGTGAACCAAACAGAATTTGCTGTGCAAAAGGGCAGCCTCATAGTTACTTTTTTTAATAGCAAAACTTGATAATGCCCCATTGCCATTACACTGGCTGGGTTCACATATTGCATTAAGCTTTATTTTGTTTTAATTATGCCTGTTAAATATCCTGTATTGGTTTGGTTCATGTTTATGGCTAAGCCATGCACCATGATTTCCCCTGACTTTGCAGGGAAAAATAATCTTGGTGAATCTTCTGATTTGCACCTAAGAGCAGGTAGATAAATGGTAACTCTGGCCATGCTGTCTGAGGATGTTGGTCCCAGCCTGCATGGAAGGCACTGAGTTGGAGAAGGTTGCTTTTTATATTTGCTGTATGTTGCAAAATTTTGTGAATATTTGGGAATGTTTTACTGGATATTTAAAGTAAAATATCTTTACTTTAATATCCTTGGGGGAGTGGGTGGTGATAAATCTAATAAATTAATAAATAAAAATGTTTACAATATTCAAGTAACGTTAACAATTCTATTTTCAGGTACCTAATAGGTTTTTCCAGTATGTATTTCCAGCTATTGGAATTTTGATAGCCATTTTTCTCCTCATTCAAAGCTTACCGTGGACCTACTACATATATTGCCTATTACCAGTCACTGTATGGTATGCAGTTTTAAAAGAGTAAGGTTTTAAAAATAAATAAATAAATAAATAAATAAATAAATAAATAAATAAATAAATAAATAAATAAAGGGGGAGGGGGGAACACATCTATGCTTCTGGGTTTGAAGCCATTTGGGTTTTCTCATTTCAGGTAGTGGTTTTCTAAAACCTTTCACATTCAGTATGTGCTGCTTTCACAATGCAAGGTTAGCCAGGGAAGTGATGGATGCTGTTAGGTCACAGAAAGGTTTCTGTGTGTTTTTTTTTTAAATTTGCATATTTATAGCGGATTTAGATGGACTTTTACTAGCAAGAGAATGAGAGAAAGGGAATTGTTAACATCTGAAGCAACAGGATTTCCTCTACTGGTAGATCAATAACATCTGATCTTTGAGTCTCACTTGATGCCGTTCAAAAGTTAGAGGTGCAGACATTACTTACTATTTTGGCTCAGAATGTGCAGCAAACTAAAAGTAATTGCACCTTTGGCACGTTAGCAATATAATTTTGCTGTCTAAGTATTGGAGGTGTTATTCTGACCCATTTTAGGAGATAATGTCTTTTTGTGCATTCTGTGAAAAGCAGACTTACTAAGTTGTGTTTCTATGTTATGAAATTTACTGTTGCGAATACTGATGGAATAGATCTGTGGTTCCCAAACTGGCACTATGGTGCCCTGGAACTCACAGGGACACTGTAGGATATTTTACTACTTAAGAAATGGAACTGTTAAGGAGTTCACAGTGGTGCCCTTGGGTGCCATAGCACAAGGTTTGAAAACCACTAGAGGAGTGTTTCTCAACCTGGGCAACTGGAAGGTGGGTGGACTTCAACTCCCAGAATTCCAATTTCTCAATTGAGAAAGGTTGCTTTGCTTTCAGTTCTGATTTTTATGTACCTTTTGATCTAATAAGAAGGAATATTTATTTAGCATAATGTTTTCCTATAGATGCCCTGTTATCCATGTATTGATCAGATTTCTCCTGAATGTTCAGCGGACTCAATTTGCTGGATTCTTAGTAATATATGCCGTGGGGATTGAAATATTAGTAAGTAATTCACAGTTAGTAGCCTTTTAATATTATCTGTGTTCAGTTTTTAAATATAAGGATTATTAAAATAAAAACACATAATGAAATAACCAAAGAATCAAATAGAAAATATTTTTTGGAAATGAAAGCATGATTATGAAATTTTGTATCTGAGGAGAATATCAATTCATTGCCATATCTATTTTTTCTCTCCATTTGTATATGTATGTGTGAATTAGGTTTTCTCCTTCTTCTATCGCTCCGCTCTCACCTTTGGCCTGATTGCCTTTTCTATGTGGCCTGTGGTCATTCGGCTGTGGATCCAAGCAAAGGTATTTTCTGCATAGGGAGATTCTGGTTGATATGGTAGAAGGGTTGTGGAAATGCACAATTCTATTTAAAGTTCATGAGCGCTTTTTTAAATTAACAAAGCAGCTCTGGGCATATGCACAGGAGGTATCTGGAAGAGTAAACAGTTATCTGCCTTATGGTAGTTTGCTAGCCATAATTACCTTCTTGCAAGCTATGTATACTATTTTGAAAACCCTTATGCTCAGTCCTAGTTTCAGATGAGAGTAGTTGTCTGTGAAGCATTCCATGCTTTAGTGACATGATCTTCTTAAAGGAATCCAGATGCTGAAGATACATTTAAGGTGGTAATGGGTGGACACTTCTACTAGCCCTGGGCCAGATTAAGAATAGAAAATAAGCTTGGTGTAGCATAGCAGTTTGTGTGCAAATTCCTGCTTAGTAATTATCCTTACTCGGTGATCTTGGGGCACTCAGTTCCTCTCTGTTTGGGGATGCTATAATGCTATATTATATATTATATTATATATTATATATATTATATAGATAATGCTATATTATAGCATTATCGTTCATCAGTCTAAGCTATTTGAAGGAAAAGTAAAGAGTTCTTTGAGACAAGCTCAACTCTTGGTGGCTGTGTTGATTTTCTTTACAACAGACATAAGTGCCGCCTTCTCAAATGTTTATTCTGACTTCCAAGTTTAGCCTATCCTCCTGGGATTTATTTGCAATCTCTTTTTCAGGTACTAATATGATCTGATACTAGTTACCTTTTTGTTTTTTTGTTTTGGGATCATCTAAAGTTAGCTGTTTACCTGAACTGCAAAAGAGTGAAATGAAAAGTGTAGTAAAGAAAAGGATGGATCACTTGCAGGTGTCCTGTAATGTAATCCAGTTTGAGACAACCATTTAAAATCAGTGATGTCATCAACAGTGCAGTACAGCTTGGAAATATTCTGAAATAATTGTGTATGTCAGGTCAATAGGGAAGGGTTTAGCATATTTTTGTAGATGGTTCTACCTTTTTGTTTCACTTAGCTATACTACACAGTTATTAGTGGTAGCTTTTATCACATTTTGACCACCTTATAGTAAGGGTGAACATCTACTCACTCTTGTTATCTGGGCTGCTGAATACCTTGCTCCACTATACCACACTATCCCGGAGTGATTCCTTCAAGCACTATTGAAATAAGCCATTGTATATAACATGAGCAAGAAATGCAACCTTTCCATTAAGCTTCCTAGGTTAAATCTGAATTGTAGCCTGAACCAGAAAGTTACCTTCACTGCCTAGATATCTGCATTTAGAATTTATACAATTTCAGGTAGAAATTTATATAACTTTAAGCCTTTTTTTATACATACAGTAATATTTAAATTCTTGTATTTAGTTCTCTTTGTATGTGTAACTTATTTATTTTTTGTCATAGGCAACGGTGCTAGGTTGGATTCTTTCATGTTTGCTCCTGGCAATCTTCCCCTTGATGCCTGTGGTAGGAAGAGAATCAAATATCTCTTTAGTGTAAGTACGAATCAGCTTTTTTCATGTTACCACTTTCATTTAATCATGTGCTAATTTCATCTAATTCTTGCCCCTAGAAGGGAATTATGTTATTGGAACTCAATTATGTTATCGTTGAAACTCAAAATTAAAGTCAGATAATTGTGGGGGTGGGGAGAGAGGTATTTATTGAGTTTTAAGTTTTCTAAGTTCTCAAATGAGAACTTCATTATCAGAATGCTATATATTCTCTTCTTCAAAGAAGGACATCCTAAAATAGCTGATTTGTCAATTTATTCTTTCTGGAACAAAAGCTCTGTCCATTCTTAATCTTCTTTCAAACTGGAGACTATAATTTTCAAATGGCTTCTACTTTATGTAGGCTACAAAGTTACAATGTAGACCTTTTACCTCATTTTTCAAGTTTACCTTTAATCTGTGAAAAAATATAAAAATTATTGGAACAAAAATGGATCTAGAAGGTCACACACTAGCACTCTGTTACATTCTCAGAACAGATGTAAAGAAGAAGTGGTAGGTCTCCAGTCACAAGCTGGATCCATGCATCATGCTGATCCATAAAGCAGTTTATTTGGTTCTCTTTCAGCAGGACACTGTGTAGTAGGATCAGATAGAAATTGGGGAGAAATGGAAAAGGAATATCAAGTCTGAAGCAGCAGGAAAAAAAACTGATTATCATTCTCAGATGAAAAGGGTGTACTATCCTGTAAAATAGATTCAGGAAATTTAAAACTCCAAATACCATGGAAGCCTTTTTAGGGATATTCCATAATGGATCTTGGTGACAAGTTTTTTAAAGAGCAGCAAGACTCCATTCTAAAGTAAATCCAATATTCTTAATGTTTTCTAAACTCAGTGGTTTAGAAAAGTGTTGGTCAGTGTTTTAAGAGGCACCAGCACCATATTAAAAAAAAAATACACATCAGCAAAAATGTTGCGTGATGTCCAGTGGAATGTAGCAGGTCTAGGAATTGTGGGATTTGTGCTGCAGTTGTGTTCTTTGTCTAGCAAGTGTGCATTATCCATCTACTGTATGTGAAAGCCGAGCCACTGTCTTACCCCAAATAACTGGCACTATTTATTTGGTTACATTCACACTCCTACCACTTTATCTGCCCTGGTTCACAGTTGACACAAAGTCATAAATCGTGGTTTGTAAGCATAGTGGTTTGGAATCACCTGTTGCATTAATCATAACTAAATATGTAACTATACTATATTATGGCTTAATGTGATGTGTGAACCTGGCCACTGTGGCTTATTTGAACTGTGGTTAGAACCAATCATGGTTCAGAGCAATGTGAACTCATCTGTGATGGTGTGTGTGAGAGGTACCTATATTGTAGCTTGAAAGGATATATCCAATTTTTATCTTTTCATCCAAGCTTGGCTTTTATTAAAAGAAACTCATTGCAAAGATATCAAGGAATCATACGCATATGACAGTCTCTTTAGACTCTGATGTTTGGCCAGGATGAAGGCTTTTCTCTCTGAAAGTGGGACAGAATCAGTCTTTTCACCAAAAAATAATTAACTGATCATTTAAAGGCAGTTATTGGCAATAAACCAAATGCCAGTTTGAAAGCTTGGTGTAATTCCAGAAAATATTGAATCTTGATAGGAAAAAAGGTCACCCATAACATATTCCTCACTCTGAACCTTCTCTTTGCCTCCCTGGAGCTTAGATTAATGCGTTATTCATGTTGCATAGTTGCAGTTTTGTGATTAATTTAATCTTCATGAAATTATTCCAACAGAAATACCTTTGAAGAGCACTCACAAATAGTTTATCTTTTACAGAACAGCAGCTGGCTTGCTTATTCTATTGATAGCTTTGTCCTACCTAGTGACATTTTTTCGGAAGAACAAAAATAAATTTTTGCATCATAAAGATCTCAAAATATATCTATTTCAGGTCAGTAAGTTCTATAAATATGTATTATTGAGAAGTATAACTTTTGTTGCTTTGAAAAATCAGTTTTGCATATCTTTGGGTCAACATACATTTTAACCAACCACTTTTCAGTTGTTTGTTAGTTTTGAAAAAATTGTACTCGCTAGCTGTACTCCAGGAACTCCAAAGAACAATTTGGGTCCCACCTATACTTTTCTATTTTGAGGACCTGGGATGCTTCATAGGTATTATTTTTCTGTGCAAGTGGAGAACCCTTCACCATAATGTACTACAAACCTTTAATGCTAGCATTAGGGGTAAATTCAGAATCTTAGAAACTGCAGAGGATTTTCCAACCCTCATTTATTAGTGACTCCATTAGATGGAGACTCTCAGAACATTCTGAACTGTTTCCTCCCAGGTATCTGCCACTTGGACTTAGTATCATTGATAAGCTACCAATGGATTCCCTCCTGTGTCTTGATTGCTCATGTTTAACATTTTTTCCATTACTCTCCCAGCCTCCCCACAATTTCTCACACTGAGCTTCTGCACTTCATGCATTTACCACAGAAACAATTTTAAAGCAGGTTGGAGTGGGTGTTTAGGAGAAATTATGTTGACCAATTTAACAAACTCATTGTTCAAGATGCCAAGCAAAGCATCAACAAAATCAGTGGGGAAACTAGCCCCCAGCTCCTCCTGGCTCTCATCCAGGAGCAGCTCCATCATCTCATGCAGACACCCTCACACAACATCACTAGGGTTGTGCTCTTCATTCACATGTCAGCTCCAAAGGGGCTCTCCCAATGGGGGCATCACCAGCCCAGGACAGCCAGGCATATAAGCAGGTTTCCCCACGGAACAGTCTATGACTTGATGCCAAACAATCCTAGGAAAGGATCCTCCGCTATTGCTAAGCTGGCAAGCAAGGAGGCTTGTATCTAAGAAGCCATCTACTGTAGGTTGCAAGTGGTGAAGGACCAGGAATGGATGTAGAGTCCGCCCCCCCAAATTATCTCACTGTTCTTTTGCTGTTTCCTCCTGCAACTCCTCCTCCTCCTTTTTTTGGGGTGTGTGTGTTAGTTTCTGCTTTCTTTTTAGCAGTTTCTGATCTTGTGAAGAAAAAGATAGGATTGTATAGAAAGGACTTACAAGAAGGAAGTACAAATAAGTGTTTAAAATTACCTGAACAATTTCTTGAATGTCTTATGGTTCATTTTTTAGTTTAAAAAAACTCCTCTTTGCCCTGAATTTTCACTATGACGTTTAAGAAAGGTCATGCTATGAGGGGAAAATAATTTAAAATATCATTTCCAAACCACTTTATCAAAATAGGTTGCACTTGATGGTTCTATGGGGTAAATATTCGGGGTATCTTTTATTTATTATGAAACCAAGTTATTTCAGAAAGTAAACCCAAGTTGTTGTTGCAACATAAGATGCCATCATATAGCAACCACCCCAAATCTACCACCCTCCAGATGTATTGGAATTCAGTTCCTTAATCTTCCAGCAAACATCCCATTGAAATTTGACATCCAGATCTGGAAGATACCACCTTGAGAAAGGATATCAAAGAAATTATATATCAGAAGTGTGTAAATTGGCTCCACTTTTTCAGCTTGAAAAATCAAATGGCTTCACTTTGACACTTTGACTAGTTGTATGGGGTGTTTGGTTTAGAAAATTGATTCTGTTGAAATAAAGGACTTTTGCATATGTGCAATAACACTTCCAAATTGTTTAACTGATTCAGAGCATCCAGTTTGATGTGATTCAGAAAGGTAATTTGATTCAGTGATTGTACTGAATTTCCTTTGAATTACATTTCCAAACTGAAGCTTCATACAGCCCTATTATATATTTTCCCACTTGTATATTAAGGGAAAGTTTATTTCTGAAAGGTCAAGTTGAATGCTTCTTTTCCTGAGACCCATGTGGGGAATGCTTAATAAAACAACAAATTCTTAATTCAGTGGTGGTTTAGTAGGATAGAAATTGTTCTGATGATGATGTTACAGAAATTGTCCAGTGAGAATCTGGAAAATGCATGCAACACAAAATCCAAATGCTGGAATACTGATACCGGAAAGCAATTATATTTCCCAGAGAGAAAGTTTTGCTATTAGGGCAGTAAAGTATATGTAATGTTCTATAGCAATTGTTGTATTTTAAAAGAAGATAATAACTCAGTTACACCAAGAAAAGTAGGACTTTTTATTGAGCTTTTCCAGATCGGGCCATTCTACTTTGGCATAAATAATTTGTGTTTGATAAATAATTTGTGTATTCCGATTCTTGTTGGAGTGATTTTTGTGTACAGGTTGAGTGGCTGAAAAATGACAGGACTCACAGTTGATGATCTTATGTTAAAAGATGATCTGTACAGTTTCTGAGGAAAAAGAAATGTTAAGAGCTGGTCTTGGCACTGTTTTAAAGATTAAAACATACTTTGTGACCAGTAGATGTCACTGTAAATTTAAGACAAATGAAGGAGTTAAGAAAATAAACAAATCCAGATTAAAACATATAAAGAATTGTCATTGTGTATTTTTGCTATAGCCTTGAAATTAGATTTTGGATTTTATTTCCACATGATTTCATATTTTGTATCACTGTGTGAAGGTTTGAAACATTACAAAATATACTAATTTTTTTGTATCCCTTTGTTAGAAATGATGTAATTTCACCATCTTTATAAGAGCCTTGGATTAGCCCAAAGCAGTCCTATGTGAACTTCTCCCTATCTCCCCAGAAAACCCCTTAAGTTTTAACAAACCTGATAGTTTGTTAGGAGGAGAGATCACTAAGGTTGTTTTTGTGGCCCTTACTGAACAACACCTTGGGAAACTGGCTTCACTTTCCTATTGGGTTGGAATAACTCGTGCTGATTTACTGTGCCTGTTTGGCTCATTCCTCCCTTCACTGAATCCTTCTCCCACAACCTGCTTTTATGTGAGGAAACTGCTTTATAACAACAAATCTTTCATTTTAATGCTAGATTCCTTTTTTTGACACTTTAATATCTATGGACTGATTTTGGCTAATGTATTTTAATAGAGTTAAAATATGAATATTATAGCATTTTATTAGTATTTAAATCCAAAGTCTAAATTATGTTATATAGGGTACATGGGAAAAAAATCAGGCAGCCTGGCAACTATTATGGCTTCTATGAACTGTCACATGATGACACATCAGGCAAAGTTCATTAAACCAGCATAAAACTTGATGCCAAATAGCTGTTGTTTGACGACCTCCTCTAATTACCTCTCTAATCTGTAACTTTTGAATGCTAGGAAATGGACTCCTATTGACAAATCTCCTATTTAAATAAACTCTGTTGAAAGCCTTCCTCCTGAGTGCTTTTTCTCTTTATTTATTCAGTCTGAAAGAAATCAAGCATGAAATACAGTTATGCAAGTATGAACCAACAGTTTGCTCTGGCAGTTTCTGAATACATTTATGGTGATATCCAAAATACAATGCGGTTATACAATATCTTAAAGAATATATGATCAAATGAAATTTTAAGCAGTGGGTGGTTTTGAAGGCTTCTCTTTTCTCTCCCTCCCCTTCCGCACCCAACTTCTTTTTATTTAAATTGCAAATTGAACTTGGGCGGAGTTCTTTGTTGTTGTTGTTGTTCAGTCATTTAGTCGTGTCTGACTCTTCGGGACCTCATGGACCATAGCACGCCAGGCCTTCCTGTCCTCCACTGTCTCCCGGAGTCAAATTCATGTTCATTACATTGGTGATGCTATCTAACCATCTCATCTTCTGCCGTCCCCTTCTCCTTTTGCCTTCAGTCTTTCCCAGCATCAGGGTCTTTTCCAGTGAGTCCTCTCTTCGCATTAGGTGGCCAAAGTATTTGAGCTTCAGCTTCAGTATCTGTCCTTCCAATGAGCAGTCAGGGTTGATTTCCTTTAGGATTGAATGATTTGACCTTGCAGTCCAAGGGACTCTTAAGAGTCTTCTCCAGCACCACAGTTCGAAAGCATCAATTCTTCGGTGCTCAGCCTTCCTTATGGTCCAACTCTCACAGCCATACATTACTACTGGGAAAACCATATCTTTAATTATACAGACCTTTGTCGGCAAGGTGATGTCTCTGCTTTTTAATATGCTGTCTAGGTTTGCCATAGCTTTCCTCCCAAGGAGCAAGCGTCTTTTAATTTCATGGCTGCAGTCACCGTCTGCGGTGATCTTGGAGCCCAAGAAAATAAAATCTGTCACTGCTTCCATTTCTTCCCCTTCTATTTGCCAGGACGTGATGGGACCAGATGCCATGATCTGAGTTTTTTTAATGTTGAGTTTCAAGCCAGCTTTTGCACTCTCCTCTTTCACCCTCATCAAGAGGCTCTTTAGTTCCTCTTCACTTTCTGCCATTAGGGTGCTATCGTCTCCATATCTGAGGTTGTTGATATTTCTCCCGGCAATCTTAACTCCGGCTTGTGATTCATCCAGCCTGGCATTTCTCATGATGTACTCTGCATATAAGTTAAATAAGCAGGGTGATAATATACAGCCTTGTCGTACTGCTTTCCCAATTTTGAACCAGTCGGTTGTTCCATGTCCGGTTCTAACTGTTGCTTCTTGACCCGCATACAGGTTTCTCAGGAGACAGGTAAGGTGGTCTGGTACTCCCATCTCAAGAGTCCAAAAACTCTAGATTTTTTTTAAAATTTGGGCTTTGTGGAAAAAACTTGGATAGACACTTTTAATCTTGCTAGTATTCCTTAATCACTGTGATAAAGTAGAACCACTCAGATGAGCTATCCATTATTTTATTTTTCATTAGTTGCTGAGTCTGGTGGCATCGACATACATTGTGAACAGTACTCATAGTAGTCTTCACAGCAAACAAGGATTGCCTATAATAAATCAGGTTATCAGCTGGATGACATTAGGTAAGCTTATCTATCTTGACTGAGATTATCTTGGATAAAGATCTGTCAGGTAAATATAGGAATGTTGGTTTGCTGGTCTTTCTGCTATTGTTACATATGTTCTGTCATTGAGAAACATGACCTGAAGGATCATGCCCTTGATGGGCAGTACCTAAAGCCAGAAATATAATGTTTTATAATTACAGAAATACAGAAATCCATAAGCATCCCCTGATAAGATAAGCAGATTCAACACATGATGATGAATATCTATTTGGAAGTAGACCAGAGATGGCATTAATTAGAGCTCTTGTTAAATGTTGAAAGGGTTCAACACAAGGAGCAGTGGTTAAGAGAGTAAGTCTGCTACAGTTCCTGATCCTGGAACTATAGAGTAGTTGGAAAGAATTGAGAGAGCAGCTAAAGAAGCATATTGGGGGTGTAGATTCCTTGGTTTCCTTTATTTCATTGGAAATAAATAGCAGTTTAAGAAAAAAAGGCTCTGCAAGAAACTCCAAAGAACTGTTCAAAATATGGGCTAGCTGGACAAATAGTATAGGTTAGTGTTGAATATTAAGGGCACATCCATTCTCAGCTATGAAGTTCACAATCTCTCACCTAATCTTCCAGATAAGGTTGTTGCAAGCCTAGCAGGATTGAGGACAGCCAAGTGCACCATGCTATAAATGTGCTCTGGGATTGGGTGGTGTTACGTGCTGTATATAGTAGTAGGTTCAGGCAGATGCTGATAGCTTATGAGCTATCATTCATTCCTCAACAAAAGACTGTTACTAACAGACATAAAGCATTCATTCCTAAATGTAAGGCTGTGTCTAACAATTCCCACCTGCCCACCCCCACCCTCCAAATTTGTAATATGAATTTGAACTGGGGATTTTCCAGGTTTTTGTAAGCCAGCACTTGCTGATACTTGTTCTTACATGTAATTGTAGCATATGATGTTTCTGCTTTTGCCTGCTGCTGCCAGTTAAGGGCAGGCATCCTGATCTTCATAAAGGCTCGGCAGGTCAGGCTTGTTTGTTTTGAAAGCTCACTCTTGCCACTCCAAGCTGGCTGCTGTTCTCTCTGCCCTTCCCAGTCTTTGCCTTTTGTCCACCAGTTCCCCAGGAGTCGGATCTGACATTTGAAGAGTGATCAGAGACAGAACAGGCACATTAAGCATAAGAAATTTCATGGCAGCTATAAGCCAAAATGGGCCGGGTGAGAATTGTTCTCACACTTATCCAAATACTTTTTTTTTCTTCGATTGGTATCCAAATACTTTTTGGATCTCATCTGAAGTACTAGATCCTTATTGCTTGGGGGTGCAATTTTTTCCCCTTTTCCTTGTTCTACCTGTAACTTCAGCTTTTCCCTCATTTCAGCCCTACAATTTGACAAGGAGCCAAGCCTGACATTTTAATGTATTCTGCTTCTCTAAGTTGCAGCCAGAAACAAAACCCCACCAACTTAAGTAGCATAAATGTTTCTTATTGTATGTTGTTTCAAGAATGTTTTGCTGGGTTTGAACGCTTGCTGAAAGAAAATTAGTTAAAACTAGCATGCAAGCTATTTAGTGTAGTGGGCAGTGAAATATGAGTGTTGCTAATTGTTTTTAAGATTATCTTTTGTGTTGCATACTTTAGGTGTTTGCTGCAGCACAATCTGATCATGGCATAGCTATCAGCAGTGCTTTTTGAAATCTACCTTGAAAGAATGTTACCTGGTGTGGCTCTTCTTTCTTTAGAGATAGGAAGACTGGCTGTGGTTTCTTCTCTGATCCTCATTTTCAGAAACCTGGTCTCTTTGTCACTAGTCCATGTGAATTAAGGCAATTAATACAAATTCCAAGCCTTATGATTACAGAGTCTTGGCTTAAATGTGGCATGGTGGCTATGGTGATGGACTAGAAGTGGGCAGAACTCAGTTCTAATCTATCTTCAGCCATGGAAACTCACTGGGTACAGTGCCACCCCAGAGTTTTAAGGTATGGGAGGTGTTTGCTTTCTGCTTATTAATTGATTCTCTGTCAGTGTAGTAGAAGGACTGATTAGTATTACTCCTTGTAGCCAAGTTTAATGCTGTGTTTAAAAACTGAATTGTTTTCTATATCTGTGATACGTGTTTTCTCCGTTGTGTTTTCTTCCTTTTTTCTGTTTGATTTCTGTTTCTCTTTATTTCTGCATATTAAAGGAAGTAATTTTTTTAAATAAAAACTTTGGGCCAATCACTCTCCCTCAGCCCGGTTTATCTCACTGGGTGGTTTTTGTGAGGAAAATTGGAGGAGGGAATGCTACGTATGCTGATGTGAGCTCCTGGAGAAAGTAGAATATAAATCTATCGAAGCATAAATATTCACTCTGTCTATGTATCTGAAGCTTGAGAAATAATTAATCAGCAATGGAATGAACTCTTTGGCACCTGGTTCTTTCCAGTTGCACAATCTAGTGTTCTGCGGTAAGGAGCCTGCCATCACCTGACTGCTTTGCTCTAGGTTCTGCCCCATCTCCCTTCAAATACTGATCTTGCATATGAGGCTTGGTGGAAACCTGATCAGATGTTCTGTGTGTTGTATGCCAAGATGAATAAGGATCTTGAATGTTTTGCCTTTGTTCTCCCCTCACTTACCAGCTGATGTGTGGGAAAGCACTATAAGCTCCAA
Organism: Charina bottae; assembly: GCA_023362775.1. NCBI lineage: Eukaryota > Metazoa > Chordata > Lepidosauria > Squamata > Charinaidae > Charina > Charina bottae. Next base: position 1,988,612 of record JALMGJ010000030.1, on the reverse strand, counting down.
ATGCTAGAACAGGGCTTTCCAATCCACTTTGTTACCCCCTCTCTTTGTTTTCTTTCCATGCTACTTAAAAAAGGCAGGTTTCTTATGACACTTAGATAATTCACACTCTATTCTCTACCTTCCAAGTTGGCTCCCTCCTGTGCTTTGTCCAACATCAGAATGATGTTCAAACATCATGTTTGAAGGAAGCATTGCAGGCCTTTGTGTACTTTTAGCTTCCAAACTGCCCAATGCAAGTGAAGCTTAAAAAGGAAGAAAATGTTGAATACAAAGTAGCATCCCCTTCCAGGATTGAAATTCAAAATGTCTGCACTCAACTGTGCAGTTTTTCATTTTGTTTGTGCTCAGCATGAACTGCAACGCAGTTTCATCAAAGAGTGTAGAAAGGCAACTTCCTTCTTGCTATTCTGTTTTAGTCTTACTTTCCAGGAACGCAAATGCAAACTAGCCAATAGTTTACAGGTAATCCACAACTTCCAACTTTTGGGTGCTATTAAGGAGATATTAAATTATTTTTCTTTTGACAGATGATATTCTATTCCTTACAGTATCATCCTTGATAGTGCCACTCCTGAGTCCCACTTTTCTGTTCCTGAGGCTGCTGAGCATACTTCTTTCTTTGATGTCAGCTTACCTTCTCCTTAGCACTGGGTAATTTTTTTCCTTTTATAAAAGGTAAAGATGCCCTTGAATTGAATTTGAGCCCTGATGATTGTATGCAACAGGTGACAGCACCTTGTATGGACTTGGAAGCTAAGCTGGTTCAGGCTGAGTTAACACCTGGATGGAAGGCCACCAAGGAATTCAGGGCCCTTGGGTAGACTGGGAAATTGGAAACATTTCATGGAAGAAGGCAATAGCAAACTGCTTCCATAGTGTTGCAAAAGTAACTACATGGATATGTCCATATAGTGCTTGGGAGTCAAGTTAGACTCAAGAGAATCTTTACTCATATTCTGGTATATGTGAGATTTGTTTTGGGATTTGTGAAGGTTATGCAGTTTTGATAATTTATTTAATATTGCTACATTAGTACAAATATATCATTCCATTTATCCTATAAGATGAAAAGTTCAAAGTGTGGTGCATTTTCATTTTCACACTTGGAAATAACTCGTACTTCATATTAAAGGGAGTGATGCACCATGTCTTCCAATAATTTAAATATGTGAATGATTTGAAGTATCTTCACTTGGATATGGTAATTTTTTCTTCAGCACAGCTACTAATTGTCTCCATGCTCCCTTAGTTATTATTTATTATAAAATGGCACGATTGTGTGTATATAGAAATAAAGTCAATACCTTGGATCCTTTCCTTTATATTCACTTGCTGTCAAAATATGTGCTGATGTAGGTATGAAGCTCTTTTCCCTCTGGTGTTGGCTTTGTTGATGTTTGTGTGGATAGACATGGAGCACGAAGCAATCCAACAGTATGGAATTTCATTTAAATCTAAGGTAATGATTCAGTACACACCTCAGGAAAAAATGCTACCTCCCTTTCCCTCCAGCAACAAAATCCCAACTGACTTACGAGTCTGGGAATGCAGGCACAGAATCCCAACCACTTCAGTGCTCATGTTTTTAAAATAGAATGCACAAACAGGAAAGGTGCAGTGCTTTCACAGACACTCATTAGCTGTGGCCAAAGAGGTGGCTAGATTTCCCAGAAGCCAGTGTACTCCACTAGTGCAAATCTGACTAGCTATAGTCAGAGAAAACATAGTCTCAGCCAAAGCTAAGCGATCTGGTAACATTAGAATGTTTTGAAATACAACACTGACGGTCCCAGGCCATAAGCCTAGTCTTCATGGGCTTATGGGAATCCTTTTGAAAAACGTCTGAAGGCCACCTTCAGATTGCCCACCTCAGGGCAGTATTTTTGCAGACAGGCTCCATTTTTATTTATGAACACTGATGGTTGCAGGACATTGGTGTTGATGCAATTATATTCACCAGATTGAGGGAAGCCGGCATTTTTTGGCCCATTCTTAGGGTTTAATGGATGAAGTGAGTGCCCTAGCTCTTGCAATCACTTATGATATCTATTGGCCCCTTATTTCCTCCCCACCTCCCCATGCAACCTATTCTGGAAGTCACAAATGAGTGCTAGAGTGCCACATGCAGGTCTCTGTTTCCTTTCCCCCATCTAAAAGAATGATAGAAATCAAACCATTCCTCTCACCTCTCTAGTCCTGTCCATGTGATGTGGCCACTAAGCAAGCAAATGCAGTCTTAAACTACATTGATGGAAGTTAGCATCCAAGTCACAAGAGGTGATATTATTGATGAATCAGTATGTTTCTATATGGCTGATATTTAGTTATAAGCTTAAGGATTGAATTAATTTTATATTGTTACTAAATGGACATTATATGGATCTTTTTTTACTAGTTTGTTTCCCTTTTTTTAGTTTATTTTAATTACTATAATTTTTTTCTTTCTCTATAACATGTTATACACTTGTGCACATACGTTGTATGCATTTTTCTGTTGGTGAAGTCCATATTTCACTGTTAAAAAAAATACATTGAAACATAAGAAAATAAGTGGTGATTTTATTATGTTGCTGTGCCTAAATTCCATCTGGAGTACTGTGCTGAGTGCTGCACATCACATTTTAAGAAGGACATCAATAGATCGGGAGACATTCAAAAGAGGGAAACCAAGACTTTGAGGGATTTAAAAGTCCAAGGAATGGTTGGAAGACCTACTGTAGATTTGTTTAGAAGAGAAACTATGATAGAGAACTTCAAATACCTAGAGAGACATCATGTCGAAGATTGTGAACAGGCTAGGGTCGTATAGGGCTAGAATAGTGAAATAGCCTTGGGAGGTGATACCCTCGCTGACTGGAGTTATTAAAGCAGAGGGGAGGCAGCCATGTATTAGCACACAGTAGATTGCACTCTGCATTGAAGATTCTGTTCTTAACAGGAGGTGTACTAGATGCCTTTTAAGGTCCTTCCTTTATCTCTGATTTTGTTTATTGAAGTCTCTGAATCCGGGGTACATTCTTATGTAGGAGCAGTGGAAAGAAGATGTTGTTAGAGATGCTGAACATTTAAACCAATCAGAGGAAAACAAATTAACTTTCAGTACTGATTTGGCACTGCAATATCTTTGCTCCATAGCAAAGTAGAGGATTCTGCTAGAAAGCAAAATCAACTTTTCTGGATTAGGAAAATACTGTATGCCACTTTGTAGGACATTGGGGAAAAGAAAAAAATAAGAGAACCAATAGAAAGGTCAGAGTATTGTTTCTTTACTTAAGGCAGCAGAAGTATTTGATCATCCACCTTAAAAGGTAACTTTCTTGAAATAATCATTGAGATATAATAAAGTTGTAGGAGAAGAGACTTTTGTTGTAGGACAGGCTGGATTCTCTGAAGGAATCACTCGTCTCATTTGTCTCTGGGATATATACTTTTAATATGAATATAATTATACCTGAAGCTGTTATACTGATTTCTCTTTTACTGTTTTTATAGCTTGCTGTTCTCAGCTTTTCATACACTACGGATATAACCCAGTTCCGACCACTTCATGTGGATGACATCAGAAGAGCTTTTTTCTTTGTATCCTTTGACTTAGGAGAAAAGTTATGATTGAACTTCAACTATGGCACAGAGAAGATGATAAAACAGTTGCTTTTAGGAAGTTATTGCCCAAATGATTTACTATTTTAAAGGTTATATTTGGATAGCCTTATTTTGGGATTATGGTTGAATTACTTCCACAAAACAACCTGATAACAATGGTATTTTGACCTTTGCTAAGCATTATCAATCTATAGATTTGTTACTTAGAAAGTGTTGGCTACCAATTAACTTGGTATAGCTTCTTTAATACACCTCAAACATAAGGATAAAAGTCTTGTTTTCCATACATTTAGGTTTTTGCACTAATAAGAATTAATAAGAAAAAAAGTCTCCATTTTAAAATCTTTATTAATTGTCAATAAACGTTCTTGAAAATATAACATTTAGGCTAATACAGAGTTCTTCGGGCATAATGAATATTGAATATTGTAAGATCTTACAGTAGTTTAACAAAATAGAATATTACATTGTTTTTACAGAATTTGGTTTCAAACAAAATTCAAGGTTTCTCATCTAAGCTTGAAGTGTTTTACCCAAGTTTTGAATAAACTACATAACTAACAGGCACACAAGCTTGGTAAATTTACAGATTACAAAAGCTATTTAATTCACAAATCAGTTTATATTATTTCATTTCTGAAAAAATATTACATTGTTGATACTGACTTTTCCCTATAAATTTAGGTAAAGAATTTTGGTGGGGGGCTAACTAAAGAACTTTTATTTAGAAGATTATTCTGTAGTTCCTTTCTGTACATGTACAAATGAGCACACATTCAAAATTTCTTATATTTTAAGATCAATAATAACATCTGCAATTGTTTTTTTTAACAAAATTTTATTTACATTCAACATAAAATTTTATACAACACAAAACATTTTGTAACAAGTTATATATACATAATATTCACACAATTCCATTCAATATTTAGTGTCTAAACTTTTATTTTTATCATCCTTCTCTCCTTTTCCTTCTTACTTCCTTCTTTCCCCTCTCTGGTCTTATACCCAACTTCTACTTTTCTCCTAACTTTCTAAGAACCATTCTTCCTTTTTTTATTATTTTTTTTTATTCAACACATGCTTCTACCTATCCTCTATCACATATACACCTTCCAACAAAATCTATATACAATTTATTAGTATCTATTATTCATTCTTTATCTCATCTATCTTTCTTTTTCCTTCTTTAATTCCTCTTTTGTCTCATACCCTCTCCTACTTTCTTCCTACCTCCCTAATTCTCCTTCCTTCATTTTATTTATTTATTTATATATATATATATATATATATATATATATATATATTTATTCTCTCTTAGGTTTTTTTCCCTCTTAGTTTATACAACTTGTCTCCACAGTACAAACATATATAAACATCCTTAAAATTACTTCCGGCTTTCTTAACTTAGAACTTAAATGTAACTATTTAGTATACATTTTCTCTTACCTCTTCTAGATTATTATTATTTCCCCCCCTCTTACTATTTTTATCAATCTATTTGTGTGTGTTTTTTAATTTTTATTCTAGTTTCTATTTTATTTATTTTATATCATATTCTTTTTTAATATATTCTGTAAAGGGGTCCCAAATTTCCTTATACTTCCCTGATTCTTTCCCTTTTATTAAATTAGTCAATTTATCTGCTTGCATCAATTCCATTATTTTTATTATCCACTCTTCTTTAGTTGGTGTTTTTTCTTCTTTCCAATATTGTGCATATTTTATTCTTGCCGCAGTACTTAAGTATAAAAATAAATTCCTTTGTTTTTTATTCATATTATCCTCCATTTTTCCTATTAAGTAAAGTTCTGGTTTCATTTCTATGTTATTACCCAATATTTCACATATATATTTATGTATTTTACTCCAATATTTTTTTGCTTTTTGGCATGACCACCAAATGTGGTAAAAAGACCCTCTTTTCTTTTTACATTTCCAACAAGCGTTCGTATTTCTAATTTTTGATTTGAATAATACTTCAGGAGACAGGTACCACCTGAAAATCATTTTGTACATATTTTCCCTCAAATTATTACTTAAAGTAAATTTTATATTTTTTGTCCAAATTTTTTGCCATTGATCAGAAATAATTTCTATTCCTAAGTTTTCTTCCCATTTATTCAAATAGTTTTTGATTTTTATGTCCTTGGTTTTCATCTCTAGCAAAATTTTATATAATTTAGAAATTAAGTGATCATTTTCTTTTTCTTGTATATTATCCCAATTGTTTTCAACTTTTGTAAATTGAAAGTTCTTTTTATCTATTTTGTATTGCTCCTTCAGCTGAAAATATGTAAACCAATGACATATTATATTTTCATTTTCTAATTCCTCTCTTGTTTTAATTCTGTAATTGTTTCCTTCCATTTTTAACAAATTTTTATATCTTATATATTTTTATTATTCTGATTCACAATTCTGGCACCTGCCTCTTGAGTTGATACCCATAGTGGAAGATTTGGTAATAACGTTTTTTTATATTTGTTCCAAATTTTGATCAATGATTTTCTTATTATGTGGTTATTGAATGCCTTATGTACTTTACATCTATTATACCACATATAACCATGCCATCCGTATCTATTATCGTGTCCTTCTAAATTAATTATTTTTTCATTTTCTAATTTTATCCATTCTCTAATCCAAATTAGTCCGCTTGTTTCATAGTATAGTTTTAAGTCAGACATAGCTAATCCCCCTCTATTTTTGGTATCTTGTAAATATTTTAATTTAATTCTGGGTTTCTTTTTTTGCCATATAAATTTTGATGTTTCTCTTTGCCATTTCCCAAAAACTTGATCTTTTATCATTATTGGAATCGTTTGGAACAAATATAGAAATCTTGGTAAAATATTCATTTTTATTGTGGCTATCCTACCTAACAGAGATAATTGTAGATTTACCCATTTCTCCATATCTTTTTTTATTTCTTTCCATAGATTTTCATAATTATTTTTATATAAATCTAAATTATTTTTTGTTATTTGTATTCCTAAATATTTTACTTTTTTAACATTTTGAAATCCTGATAATTGTTCTATTTTAGTTATCTCTTCTTTACTCATATTTAGATTAATCATTTTGGTTTTCTGCTTGTTTATTTTAAATCCTGATACCTCCCCGTATTCTTGCAACTTTACATTTAGTTTTGATATTGAATTCTTTGGATTTTGCAATGTTATTACCAGGTCATCGGCAAAAGCCTTTAATTTGTATTCTTCTTGTTTTATCTTAACCCCCTCTAAATTTTTGTCTTTCCTAATTTCTTCTAACAGCACCTCTAGCACCAAGATAAATAATAAAGGAGAGATGGGGCATCCTTGCCTATTACCTTTTGATATATTACATTCTTGTGTTTCATCATTATTTACTATTATTCTTGCTTTTTGTGTCTTGTATATTGCTTTTATTGCATTTATGAATTTGTCGCCAAAATTTCTATTTTCTAATACTTTATACATAGTAGTTCCTTTCTGTACATGTACAAATGAGCACACATTCAAAATTCCTTATATTTTAAGATCAATAATAACATCTGCAATTGTTAATCAAAATTGTAAGATAAAATATGAAGTATACATGACAGGGAACCAGACTGGTATAGTGGTTAAGGTACCAGGCTTGAAATGGGGAGGCTGTGAGTTCTAGTCCCACCTTGGGCAGAAAGCCAGCTGGGTGACCTTGGGCCAGTCACTCACTCTCAGCCATAAGAAGGAGGCAGTGGCAAACCACTTCTGAAAATCTTGCCAGTAAAACTGCAGGGACTTGTCTAGGCAGTCGCCAGGAGTCAACACTGACTTAAAGGCACCAAAAATAAATAAATAAATAAATAAATAAATAAATAAATAAATAAATAAATAAATAAAAATAGACGACATATACATTATTCTAGATGTCTATATATTAAACTTTCACATAATTAATAGCTTAGACACTTTTTTTGCTCATGAATTATTATGCAAGCTTTTCAGTTTCCAAAGGACTTCATCTGGTCATCTGGCTCCAACCTTGCTGGCCTTGAAGACCTGGTTCTGGACATGACTTGTTCTCCTCTTCTGAAACTACCTGATGGCCCCTTGGTCTTGCTTTTCCTGTTTGACAGTGAAAGCTGATTGACTGGAATAGTTACTTGTTACGCATCTTTGCATCCTACAGCTACAGTAGTTAGTTCCATTGAACTTGGTTCAAATCATGTGGACCTAATACAGTGTTTAGAATTTAGAAACAAGTGAGCTGAAATTGGTGCACCAGATTTGCCATGGAGTGTAATTTGAGTCATCTTGAGAGATGGGCTGGCGAGAATATTTTTTAAATTATCAGTAATTTAACATTAAGACATTTACTGGTGCCTGGAAACCTCTTATGGACTTTTTGCGTAAAAATGAAAAAAATGAACTTGTGGTTTATGGCTTTGATGATTAGACAGGATAGATTATAGAAAGAAGAGTATTATGATATAACTTTAGAGAGAGAGAGGTTAAAATATAATTGTACTTACAACTGCTGTGAAGAATATTGGAAACCACTTCTTTGTATTCTTTTTCTATTTCTATTTTTCTTCAACTTTTTTCTTTTCTTGCACTTTTTGCTTTCTCTTTGCTTTCTTTCTTTTTTTTTTCTTCCTTACTTTATATTAGTTTCTATTAGTTTTTATCTTCTTTTTTAAAAGTTTCAATAAAAAAATCATATAAAAATCAATTTAACATTGAGACAAATGTTTTTATTTAGATGGATAAGCAAGGATCTTCTCTCCTCTTCTCTCCTCACTTCCATGTACAGGAAATTTGAATTCTTCTTCCCTCCTCTTATTTCTTCTTGACACACATATAAACTAATGTCTCAATATCTATTTCATCTTAAAGAATGAAGAATGTAATATCTATGCAAAGTTAAAGAGGGGAGAAGCAGTGATTTGCAGTTTGTGTATATATGTATATGGGTTGAGTAGCTTGTGGGAGAGCTGGCTGGCATAATAATCTCACTAGTAGTTGCAATTCTGGGTGCTGTTCTCAGATGAATATTATGAGTCATAATTCTGATTAGATATTCAGAGAATTGCAATGCATATACTTTGTGGAGTCCTTGGTGCTCTCTGATATAATATATTGTATATAATGTATTGTATTGTATATAATATATTGTATATAATGTATATACTTGTTAGCCAGGAGATATTTACCTTTGTAAAAAATATTGTAGTATGCTTTTTTACCCTGTTGGCAATATTGCGTTTTCCTCAACTTGATGCAGGTTTTCTTCATAGTGACAGCCTTTTTTGGCACTGGAAATATAGCTTCTATTAACAGGTAACTGACGTAAGCTGATGTTGGTTGAGAGCAACTATTGCAGTGCCTCCATTCTGTTTCAGCTTATTTGTTTCTACACTATACAATTTAAGCAAATGCCTTTATAATTGCATATAATATTGCATAGTCTGGAATGCTTTATATTTTATATTGTTTGTGTTTATCATGATGAGAGGAAAAGAGTATGCAGGATCAGAAATTTTCTTTGTCTTTAGGGAATTTCACCAGATATTCTCTTCTATTTATAAAGGGGAAGATATGATGGCTGGTCTTCTTTTCACACAGCAGGAAGGTGTGTTTAGGTGACAGAGATGGTAGAGTTTTCAATTAAAAGGTCCTGTTGTTTAATGCCAGGTTAGCTGCTGGTAAAATATCTATTATCCAGGATTTAATCCTGGATGAAAGCGCTGTCCTGGCATGTATTACCTTACTGAGAGAGGAGTGGAGAATCAACCTTTCGCATCTCTGTTCACAAGGGTACTCTGTTTTCCAGCAATCTAGGGTAGTGGGTGGGAAAGTGGTGTGAGTGTGTGCTGTAGGAACTCCATCTCACTAACCTGAAGCTCTATCTGACAGTTTTAAGTGTTTCCTGCTACGTTTCCTGCTGTGTTTAAATACCCAGGACAGAGTAGCGTACAGTCTACTCTGCTGTGTAACAGTCTCTGTTCCTGAGCTAGCTGGGGTGATCTCTGGTGTTGTACTGGATTACCCTAGACTTCTTCTCTTGGTGGGTTTCAGTGTAGGTTGCCCTATCAGGAATGACTCAGGATGTCAACATCCAACATAATGACTATGGACCTTTCCCAAATGGGAATTTGCACCTGGCTGGATGAATCACAAGCCAGAGTTAAGATTGCCGGGAGAAATATCAACAACCTCAGATATGCAGACGATACCACCCTAATGGCAGAAAGTGAAGAGGAACTAAAGAGCCTCTTGATGAGGGTGAAAGAGGAGAGTGCAAAAGCTGGCTTGAAACTCAACATTAAAAAAACCCAGATGATGGCATCTGGTCCCATCACTTCCTGGCAAATAGAAGGGGAAGAAATGGAAGCAGTGACAGATTTTATTTTCTTGGGCTCCATGATCACCGCAGATGGTGACTGCAGCCATGAAATTAAAAGACGCTTGCTCCTTGGGAGGAAAGCTATGGCAAACCTAGACAGCATATTAAAAAGCAGAGACATCACCTTGCCGACAAAGGTCCGTATAGTTAAAACTATGGTTTTTCCAGTAGTAATGTATGGCTGTGAGAGTTGGACCATAAGGAAGGCTGAGCACCGAAGAATTGATGCTTTCGAACTGTGGTGCTGGAGAAGACTCTTGAGAGTCCCTTGGACTGCAAGGAGGTCAAACCAGTCAATCCTAAAGGAAATCAACCCTGACTGCTCATTGGAAGGACAGATGCTGAAGCTGAAGCTCAAATACTTTGGCCACCTAATGCGAAGAGAGGACTCACTGGAAAAGACCCTGATGCTGGGAAAGACTGAAGGCAAAAGGAGAAGGGGACGGCAGAGGATGAGATGGTTAGATAGCATCACCGATGTAATGAACATGAATTTGAGTAAACTCTGAGAGACAGTGGAGGACAGGAAGGCCTGGCGTGCTATGGTCCATGAGGTCACGAAGAGTCGGACACGACTAAACGACTGAACAACAACAACAAGTGTGTTATTCCTGGGAAAAAAAGTTTATGTTGGAAGCTGGCAATCTGCCTTGCAGCATGCCAACTTCCTTTTTTTTAATGAAAAAACATGTACGTGGGTGTATAAATTCAAGTGGGGAGCAAAGCTTGGTAGACACCAAATAAGGATCCTAAATATAATACGTTGCATGTGAAAAAAGGCAAAAACAGGAAGTTGGCACACAAATAGCAGCTGATCACTAGGAGGAATGGGTAATGTGCCAGCTGCTGTTGTGTATGTCAGCTTGCTTACTTACAGATCTTTAGACAGATCTAGGAGTACTGACAGTTATAAAAGGAAAAGGAAATAATATAGGAAAATATTTTGTAAGATCAAAGGGGCTTTAAAAATATTTAAGTAACAGGCAGAAGGCTGTTACTTGTAGACTAAAAAAACTAAAATTCAGCTGTAGAATTTTAGAAGTAGAAACAGTGTAAACTAGCAGTGTATCTCATTTGCTACATAATAGTACCACATTTTGGTAGTGAAAAAAAAGGATACACATTATCTGTTGTTTCCTCCTGGAAAGTATTGGCTACCAAAATGTATGTTAATAATGTTTGTTTTGTTCTCATTCTTAAACTCTAGCTTTGATCCAACCTCGGTATATTGCTTCTTGACTGTGTTCAGCCCTTTCCTGATGGGAAGCTTGCTATTATGGAAGGTCAGTAATTGCCTCTTTAGGAAGCGCTGTTGTTAGACTAGCTAGACCAGCGTTTTTCAACCGCTGTGCCACACACATTTGTGTGCCACAAAAGGTCCGCAGGTGTGCCACATCAGCGAGCCACAGTAAATGACAGGAAGTGCCGCACAGCTGCATAGCCAAAACCCCGCCTCCGTGACATCACCAAGGGCGGACTGGCTCCCTTTCTCCTCCTGAGTCTCAGCAACTTGTGATGTCACGGGACTTCCAGTTTCGTGACCTGAAAGTCCCGCTGATGAGATGTGTGTGGTGAGATGAAGACCACTGGGATAGGCTGCAGTTCTGGGCACACTCGCTTGTCTGTACACCTTATTAAAGTCAGTGGGGTTCACTTTCCAATAAATATAGATAGGATTGTGCTGTATATGGTTTTTTAATCACCTTTTCAAATGTAAAATACTAGGCTTTTATTGCGGCTCTGTTTTAACACGTGTTATTTTGTCTGATTTTCACTTTATAACCACTTATGGCCAAAGGGGTGAACTGAATAAATCCCAAAGACCTGATCCTCCTCTTTTGCAGGCTTGATGTCACCAGGGAATGTGGGGCCTTGGCAGAGGCATCCACAAGGGACCCACAATCTGGCAGTCATGGCATTACAATCCAAACCCACCCCTTTTTGTAGATGCCTGACACATGAACAAAAGAATCAGGGCTTGGATCCCAGCACTGCGCCCGCCATCTTGCAGGCTTTGACTTCCCATGTGGATACCTACAGGCTCTGGGTAGGGGAAGCCACATTCCTAAAATTCTGATCTCTGGCAGAAAGACATTTCCTTCTACATTCCTTCTTCACAGAGAAAGGAGCAATTTTCTGTGCAGGAGGAGGCAGGGAGATATGTCTTTCTTCCTTCTCCTGCATTGATGATGATGCTGATTTGTTCAGATCTGCACTTCAAACTAAATAAAATAAATGCTACTAAAGAAATACACAATACTTCACACCAATCTGTATTTGCCACTGTTACTTGTAGTAGTAATTCACAAGAGAATATTTAAAAAAACATGAATCCCGTTAGGAAAGACTTTTGAGGGGATTTATACCAAAATAGTGGACCTGAAGCTGTGCTACATTAATGTCAAAAAAAAGAGAGAAGAAAAATTTTCCAATTTTTCTCTGCCTCTGCAGGAAACTTATCATAGTTTCCGGAGTAAATAAGATGAGACCATCCTTTATTTTGCCTGAGAAAAGGAGGAGAACAAATTACATGGAACTCAGGAATACAGTGTTTTAAATCTTATAGCAGAATGACGAGGTTGAATACCCTCATCAAGCATGCTGCAAGCCACACCTCCAAAACTGTATGGAGCAAGAGCATTGGGTCATTTCAGAGCTGAGATCACCGTGTTATACTTGCACTAGAATCTGAATTTGAAAGACAACACTTGGGACAACATATTAAAAAAAACAGCACATATGTATCAGGAATACAGCATTTTGCAAAAATATGGTTTAGACCAGTGTTTTTCAAACTTGGCAACTCTAAGATGTGTGGACTTCCCAGTGCTAGCTGGGGAATTCTGGGAATTGAAGTCCATACATCTTAAGTTGCCAAGTTTGAAAAACACTGGTCTAGATACTTAGGAATAAACAAGTGAGTGAATGCTATCAATATAATAGAAAATGGATATGGTCAATCCTAAATTGTATTCTGGGGATTCATTGTAGCACTAGTAGCTGTTCTGGAACAAGGGAGTGTGTTTACCAGTAGTGATTTTTCATACCAGTAAGCTGCCCAGTTTATGCTTCAGAGATCTCTCAGCATTTATATGGAAAATGTTCCTTGAAAGTAGATGTTTTTTTTAAAATGTCATTTTGTAGTCTTTGTATTTTAATAGCCTTTTTAAAAGGTTTAACATAATACACAAGCCCATATTTGCCATGACTGAAGATAATGTTTATGTTAAACTTAAATAAAATCCCTGAACTGTTTAAAAAAATGTATTGCAATCTCTGCATTCAACCTGATGAACTTTGGGATGTGCATAAATGGCTTTATAAATATTAGCAATGTTAATTTGGGCACCTGTTTTATTTTGTAAGAGCCTGCCATTAGCTTAACAGAATTGTGTTTACTGAACAGATTGCAATCCCCTTTATTCTGGTGTCATGTGCTTTTGAAGCTATTCAAGTCACAGTCCAGCTATCATCTAAAAGGTAAAGTTTTTCAGTAAATGCTTTTATTGAATCAGGAGTTGCTTTGGGGTTGATCATGGGGAACGAATTAAACTGTGTGCTGCTACTACTTTGTAAATTCCAGCATTAGATTCAGTTCCCAGTTTCTTTCCCCTACCTGAGTAGGTAAATGTTTGAACCCAGTTTTTATCAGACTTCTTTCTCTCTGTGTGTCAGTGGATATGTATAATACAAGATTGTCTTGGGCATAATAGTGACTACATGTTTAGAAGTATCGATTTTCCATGGTTGCTATATTGTAGATACTTCTTTAAGATTGCAATCTCTTCATAATGAACAGGGATTGATACATTTTAGTTCCACTCAAATGCTGAAAATTCACACATTATTGGATGATTATTGGATGAAATGGGGGTGTGGTGGCTCAGTGGGTAAGATGCCAGGCTTGTCGATCGGAAGATCGCAAGTTCGGAGGTTCGAATCCCTAGCCCCGTGTGACGGAGTGAGCTCCTGCACTCGCCCCAGCTCTTGCCAACCTAGCAATTCGAAAGCATGCAAATGCAAGTAGATAAATAGGTACCACTTTGGTGGGAAGGTAACAGCGTTCCGCGTGTGTCATGCGGCCACATGACCGTGGAAGCGTCTTCGGACAACGCTGGCTCTTCGGCTAACAAACGGAGATGAGCACCGGCCCCTAGAGTCGGACACGACTGCACAAATGTGCGGGGGGTACCTTTACCTTTACTATTGGATGAAATGCTTTTTGTTATCATATTAGGTTTTTTTTAAAAAAAATCATGAATGTTTGAATGCAGGGAAGCATGCCCTTCCCTCTTCTACACTGATGAAGTAACATATTATGTAGGCACTTCATACAGAGGAAATAGTTGAATATCACTGTCCAGTTAATAGGATTCTTCTCTTTTGTCCCCTCCAAAGAGAGAGGAGTAGATTGAGTGATTGAGGAAATTGCAGTTTGGCATATATATACCTCCATGTGGAGAGATTGCATCAATGATTTAAGTTATGTCCCGGAGAAGAGAAATGCAGATCAGCTCTCCCTCTGTGCACTGGCTGTTCCTGCTGAGTAGGTAAAAGTTTGAACCCAGCTGTAAAACTGGTACTTACTGCGTCCCAAATCAAGAAATCTCAATGCCATTATTAGTGCTGTCAATACAAATTGATTTCGATCTTGATGCTCTGTGTATCTGTCAAATCTATGCAAAGGAGAGGCATAGATCATCACTGCCTGTTCTGACAGTGTTCAGTGATTTGATGGTATCCAACTGAGTTATCTGTTTTGCAAAGAGAAATAAGCTTGTAAGCAAATTTGCATGAACTGTTTTTTGTCTCGTTTTAATGGCATTCTAAGGTAAAGTTAATTTACAAAACTGATCTTGATAATATGACTGGATATAATTTGTTAGAGGCCATTGTGATCATCTTGCTTTAATGCCATAATGTAGCACATTTTAATGAGATTTCACACTCTAACTGATAGCACTTTTATAATTCTTACAAATTAAATTATTACAGTTAATGACCCATCTCTTTTTCCAGCTTCTAGGTCAGCTATATGCGGCATTTTAGCACAATTCTGTGGTAAAACCAGTCATTAGTGATTTAGAACAGTATCCACATTGCCAAATATTTCAATGACTTAATGAAAGGATAATGATAATGCAAAGGTCTTTAGTGGTATTTGTGTTTACTTGCTCCTAGTCTTTTTGTTTCCCATTAAAATGTGCTTTCCCAAACAAAAGTGGTCTTGGGTACCTCAGACATAGGTAACTACTTTCTTAGGCTCCTTAAGGCTAAGTGGAAATCAATAGTCAACCATTTATGAACCTGGTGGACATCATTTTAGGCCTTTGTGACAGAGACACAGGGACAAATGCTAGTAAAAGTTCTGGTGCAACCCAAATAGCTTTACTATTCCTTTATTCCATAAAAGCTCTGTTTTGGTGTTCACCTAAACATGGAATGGCCTGAATCACTTAGGGAGCAAGGGCATACATTCAACTCCTGTCCCAGGGTTGCACCAACTCAGATTTGTGTGTTGTCTGAAAAGTATTTTCTAAACAACTTCAACTAAAAGCCTTTGTCAGCCTCGCATGTTTGTCTGCCATGCTTCTGACTGTTGTTCACGTGTAGTTTGCTGGTCTGCACTTCTTTGCTTCAAGAAGCCTCCCTCTTGGCATTTTTGCATCGCTTGGCAAGAACTGTGATAAGCACCTGCTTTTCCAACAGACATTCTGTAGGGAGGGGGGATTCTCGGAGTGGGAACTGAATTGTTATGGCTGGACTCTGGGTGATGTCAGAGGGACGTTTTTGATAATGCTGCTTGGGCGTGAAAATCCTTATTCGAGGCTTCTCTTGGCCTGAAGTGTACTAGTCCTGAATAAATGAATCCTTTAGAGCAGAGCTTTCCAAACTGTGTGTCGCCACACACAGCGTGGTGTGTCGCCACACCACCCGGAAGCGGCGGCGCGCGCGTGCACGGCGGCCGCCATGCACGCACGCGCCGCCGCATGCCCCCCGCGCCGCTGCACGCCCCTCCCGCGCCGTCACCGTGCGCGCCCGCGCCGCCGCACGCTCCCCCGCGCCGCCGCCGTGCGCACGCGTTGCCGCATGCCCCTGCACGCCGTCGCCGTGCGCGCGCGTGTCGCCGCCGCTGCCGCCGCCACCGGGTGTGTCACCAGTGGCGGCACTTTGGAAAGCCCTGCTTTAGAGTAACTGCCTGAGGGATTTCTTGATTGGTAATTCTGACACTGAGGGTTATCACAGCCTTTCTGTATCTGCCCCTGCCTTGTACATACAGCAATTATGTGTTTTTAACAAACTTTCATTTCACTTTATGTCTGAACAGGGGTAAAGGCTGAAAGAATGCTACAGAAAAAGGTTTATTTAAGTAAGGAGATGTCAGAATTTAGGCCTAGAAATTATAGTTAGAGGTTTTCTGTTCCTGATGTAGGTTGAACTAAAACAATCATCTCCCAGGTGTAATAGACAGTTGTGAAAATTTTGCAGAATAATAAATATTGCTATAAAATAAGCATTGCTATGAATAATTATGATGCTTGGTTATCTCATTATTTCGATTTGTATGTATAATTTTTCAGGGAATTCAGAACACCGCACATAGAACTCATGCTAATCTACCTACAATCCAAGTGAATGTCCTCAAATCATTCAATGAATTTCGTGGGTTGAATGGATTTGAACCAAATCCCCATTTTGAAAACCATTTTATGTTTTGTTTCGTGTATTGCCAACTAAGCATAACCTCCTTTCACCTCTGTTTTCCTGGAACTATATAGTGTGGGTTCCTGGCAGGCTTGAGATCACATTTATAGTAGCAACAAACATTCTGTCCTTGTAAGCTGTACTCAGTTCTACATTTGATAGTCAAAGTTATGTAAAAGTGCAAAGGGGCAGTGTTGCCCAATGCTGCCTGGTTTGGAGCATGTCATAGAAGCAAGCATCCTGAGAAACAGCTCTCTCTTATAAAGCAAATTTCTAATCCATAAGGCTGAGGAGATAATGTTGAGTAAACATGGTAAACTGGTTATAATTCTGGATTAGGGCTAGGGAAACAGGGCTATCAAGGGTATTAAATGGGCCAAGAGAAGGAGTAGAGACAGGTATACTGCTTTGCGTTCCTTGGGAAAGAAGTAGGATATTAATGTCATAAATCTTCAAATTCTGGGCAGTCCTTTGTGAAATTTTGGAAGCTTGAATTGTACAGTTTAGTAGGGTTCTATCAATCAAGAGAATGTCAGGTCCCTGGAAATTTTTTCCTTGCCTAGTAGGTAACAGTTACATAATCAGTTGTGTAAAAGAGTAATTAACTGTAAAGAAACGGGCCTAATTTAGGCAGGTCATAGAAATCAGCCTGCCTTAATTCTGCTCATTTCCCTGCCTTCTCCATGTTTGATAGTTAACATACAGTACGGCTACCCTGATACTCTTAAGACATGCAATACTGAGAAAATAGATCAAAGGAGAACTGCATTGTACCTCCAAAACACATCTTGTCATGTTCTTGGAAGCTTTGTTGAACTGTAAATTATAGTCCTTCTCTGACATGCTGTTTATTTTTTTCCCCCCAGGCTTTTTCTCATTGTTCTTGTGATTTCAGACATTATGGCTTTGGTAAGCTACTATTGGACATTTTGTACAAATAAGATCAAAACCCAGAGAGCTCTGCTAATTCAATCAAGGGATATCTGAATTAGCTTCAGACTTCAAAGTTCCTAGAACTAGGTCAGTGAGTTGAATTTGAAACCCTGCATAAATTGCAGTTAGGTCCCCCTCTCCCCACTATAATTCTTTGTAATAATCTAATGAATGCATCAAAAAAGTTGTAAGTCTGTATTATTACTTCAACTCTTTTATGGGGCCATTAAGTTAGCATACTAAGGTTTCATCTACTTCATACTGAATCTTGAAGTCTGAGTAAAAGAAAATACCAGATGCACCTGCATACCTAGTTTAATTTTTTAACCATTTCTTCCCTGCTTTCAGAACAACAACAACAAAAATGTCTTAGTCAATCCTTTAGTTTTTCAAAGGAGATACCAAATTATCAAGCAAGATGTAATGAGAAATACAGCCCAGGAAGGGATGAATAAGCCTATATACGTACATAATGGGAGATTTGGGTGGGTGAATCAGGATCCATCCAATAGATAGAACAATTAAAATAAAAATAGAATTTAAAAATTTAAAAACCATGTTTACCCTAAAGTACATACAATGCTTGTAGTGTATTCAGATATCACAACTTGCCTAGAAGGGATGTGTCTTTGGAACAGTATTTGAGAGGTTTATGCTTTCAAATCCATGTTCCTTTATTCCTCCCAGTGGAATTATTTAAATATGACCACACCTGCTTTTGTTCTGTCACATCATAACTAAATTGTTTTGATTGAATTGCTCCAGGAAATCTTATAAATAGGAGGAAATATTTACAAATCCCAGGCTACCTATTGCTGAGTCCAAAATAAAGGTGAAGACGTCAAGTTGAGCTTAACTCCTGGCGGCTACACTTGTGTGGTTTTCTTGGCAGCAGCAATATGGAAGGGTCTTGCCATTGCCGCCTTCTGTGTTTGTGGGTTGTTGTTGTTGTTGTTTTTCAAATTCTCAATCTATCATACAGACCTGGGATTTTCTGGTGTTATCCCACCCAAATATTAACTTGCTCTGACCCTGCTTCATTTTGGGAGCAACCACAGTTGACTAGGTGCTCCCACCTAATGTGTGGAATCCAAGGTAGTTACCACTTAAATACTATCTTCTAAATTTTAATTGTCAGCGTGTTAAAGAGCAAAGTGTTGTGGATAAACATGTGATAGCTAGATAGCAGCATAGTAAGCTGCCTTAAACTGAAACAGAACTTTTGTCCATCTGGCCAAATGGTGGAATACCTTTATAGAATTCTTTTTATCTTTGTTGCTTTCTCCTCTCCTAATACGGCTGCTTATGGGGAAGACAAGGCTGCTTTGCCATATTCATGAGATGGGGAAAATTACATAGTAATTTTTAGACAATAAACTGTAATAATTATCTCTATGGCTTCTTCAGCATGCCTGCTTTTCAGTAATGGTATCATTTAGGTTGATCATTAATGCAGCTATAGGGAATTAAAGCTGAAAGAGAAACGACTAGCCAAAGACCATTCACAAGGCTGAAGCAGATGTTGAGAGAAACATGATTGTTCCAATAAGAATCATCCCATCTCTGCAAACAGTAGCCAGCAAAGTAGAAAGGGGAAGCCAGACATGATTGCGCTTTGGGTCATTTTTAGCAAACATGGTAAGGAAAATATAGGTTGGTTGCTCTTAGCAGCAGCTATCAATTTGTGGCAATATCCAGCTGGACTCAGGGAGTTCATAACTAAATAGAAATTTAGAGTAATGTATCCAGCTTCCTTTTTTGGGGAGAGGGGGAGTTGTTCAAGTCAGTCTTGACTCCTACCAACTGCCTGGACCAGTCCCTGCAGTTTTCTTGGCAAGATTTCAGAAATTGCTTGCCCTTCCCTTCTTCCTGGGGCTGAGAGAGAGGGACTGGCCCAAAATCACCCAGCTGGCTTTGTGCCTAAGGCAAGACTAAAACTCACCGTCTCCCTGTTTCTAGCCTGGTGCCTTAACCACTTCACCAGACTGGCTCCCATTCATTAGGGACTTGTTATCAGACATATGTACTTGTTTTTATTAAAATATCATGTGATGGAGTCTGGCCTTTCTTTATTTTTTTTTAACAGATGGATTTGCATGTCCTGAACAATCTGCTTCAAACATGCATTTCAGTTTTGTCACTTTTATTGTGCAATGCTTATGTACCGAATACAGTTGTGTTCTTATTGTTTTTTGTTTTTTTCTAGCACTTCTTCTTTCTGGTTAAAGATTATGGAAGCTGGCTAGACATTGGAACAAGGTACAGATCATTGGTTACTTCCTCCCATGCCTTCCTCTTCTGCTCTAATGTTGCTCGTAAAATATGTGTGGTTTACCAGTCCAACAGTTTGGCTAAGAATGTTTCTGAAAATGTGGTTCTGTAAAACGCTGCTTGTTGCTCTAGTTAAAGAAAACGATGACTTTTTACTTTCTTATCCCTATTTTTTTTCCTTTCTTTTTTTTGGGTGGGGGTTTGCCTTATTAAGTTGGGTAATAGTATGTTGATTGGGAAGGGATTCTCAAACTGTGGGCCAAGATCCCCTCTGCAAAGGAATGTAGAGCTGACATTGAGAGTAGGGGAAGTAATGAGTGAGCTGTTAAAGGGAAACTTGCAGAAAGGATTATGTAGTCTGAGAAAGAGGAAAGCATGATAAATTCAAAATAACCCTGATTTTGTTTGCTATAAGATGGGGCAAAGAGAAGCTTTCAAGATTGATTTCAGTTCTTCGAGGTAGGCCAGGACAAGAAACAGGCATGGCTGGGATTTTAGGAATGTTCTTTATTGTAGTAGGGTAGCGTAAAGGAATCTTGAAAGCCTGCATCATTTACATCCCTAATTTATTTCTGTGTTTACTGCTATTGACCTCACTTCCTTTTCCTGCTGGATGTTTTTAACCTTATTCTCTACATTTTGAGATGAATCTACATCTTCTTAAAAGACACGTATTCTGCAGTCTTCCTACAGTGGAAGTCCAGAATATGGGAAGACAGTTGTATATTTGAAAGCTTCCCCTTATAAAACAATCCCAGCCTCTGAAAAACTAGTGCTTTGGGCTAATTTACTCTTCTTCCTGGCTATTTTCAGGTTTGGTTTTGTTTTTTTTAGCAGTGGGGTACAGGTTGTGTATGTAGAAGTTTTCAGATGTACAATCTCATACTAGCATCAAAAGTATCATATTCCTGAGAGAGCTTTGCTAAATGATTTTTCTGAACTTGGAAAATGCCCTTTAATATACTTATGTTTTCTAAATTCTTTGATACATCTGTTCTTTGTCTCTTCTTCTCATATTCATATGTCCACATATGCCATTTCTGCTGATCTATAGCTTTTTATTTACCTTCATGCAAGATGAAGAATTTGTATATTCAATATTATTGTAAACGTAAGCTGTATCTGCCATGTAGGATATCAAATCCTGCCATGCAGTAATAACTAGATACTTCTTTTGGTTCAGGAAACATATTTTTTTTTGTTTCCTTCTGCAATTACTATCCTACTTCTCCATGAAAACTAATCTTCCAAATAGAGCTGCCAGCACACAATTCATTCATTGGCGATCACTCGTAGCCGAGTAAGATTGTCTTCCAAAGGTAAAATTTTAACGGTGGATCCGTAAGTGGCTATAAAGGCCAATTCTGGATCCGCACAACCTCCCACAATGAGGGCATAGGTTTCTGGGTGGGAGACGGTTATGATGAGGGTTTGCCTGACGTGCCTTCCTTTTAGCTCTTTTTTCCTTTTCGCCCTGTACTCGTGCTTCTTCAAAGTCCATAGCGCCATTAATAAAGGATGACCTCCAATTGAAACGCTCATGAGTTAGGGCTTCCCAGTTCTCAATGCTGATATTACATTTTTTTAAATTAGCTTTGAGAGTATCTTTGAATCTCTTTTGCTGTCCACCAATATTCCGTTTTCCATTCTTAAGTTGGGAGTAAAGTAGCTGCTTTGGAAGACGATGGTCAGGCATTCGAACAACATGACCGGTCCAGCGAAGTTGATGTTGGATGATCATTGTTTCAATGCTGGTGGTTTTCGTTTCTTCTAATACGCTAACATTAGTCCGCCTATCTTCCCAAGTAATTTGCAGAATTTTTCGGAGGCAGCGTTGATGGAATCTTTCAAGAAGTTGGAGGTGGCGTTTGTAGAGGGTCCATGTTTCACAGGCGTACAGAAGGGTTGGTAGTACAATGGCTTTGTAAACAAGCATTTTGGTCTCCCTGCGAATGTCCCAATCCTCAAACACTCTACGCTTCATTCGGGAGAAAGCTACACTCGCAGAGCTCAGGCGATGCTGAATTTCAGCGTCGATGTCGGCTTTTGTAGATAGATGGCTGCCGAGATAAGAAAAGTGATCAACATTTTCTAGTGACACACCTTTAAGCTGGATTGATGGCGCTGCAGAGGGATTGGTTCGAACTTGCTGGTAAAGCACTTTGGTTTTTTTAATGTTAATCGAGAGGCCGAGTTTTTCATATGCTTCTGCAAAGATGTTTAGGATAGTTTGAAGATCTTCCTCGGAGTGTGCACAGACTACGTTATCATCAGCATATTGAAGTTCTATAACAGAAGTTGCAATTACCTTATTTTTTGCTTTCAGCCTACTAAGATTAAAAAGCTTTCCATCTGTTTGATATATAATTTCTACACCAGTAGGAAGTTTCTCTTCAACAAGGTGCATAATCATAGCGATGAAGATAGCGAATAAGGTTGGAGCAATAACACATCCCTGTTTAACGCCGGATTCCACTTTAAATGGATCGCTTTGAGAGCCATTGTTATTCAGGATTGTTGCCATCATGTCGTCATGGAGTAACCGCAAGATGTTCACAAATTTATCAGGGCATCCAATTTTCAGAAGGATGGTCCAGAGAGCAGTATGATTTACAGTATCAAAAGCTTTAGTCAGATCAATAAACGCCATGTACAGAGGGCGGTTTTGCTCCTTGCATTTTTCTTGAAGCTGTCGTGCAGTGAAGATCATATCCACTGTTTCCCTGGAAGGGCGGAAGCCATTTTGCGTTTCAGGGAGGATGTCTTCCGATACAGATAGGAGACGGTTTGCGATGATCTTTGCCAGGATTTTGCCTGCTGTGGCTAGAAGGGAGATGCCTCGATAGTTTCCACAGTCTGTTCTATCACCCTTTTTAAAGAGAGTGATAATTATGGCATCCCTAAAGTCTGCTGGTATCTCCTCCCTCATCCAGATTTTTTTGATGAGCTTATGAAGTTGTTGTGTAAGTTCAGGCCCGCCTTCTTTAAAGACTTCAGCAGGAATCCCATCAGGTCCACTAGCTTTGTTATTTTTTATTTGTTTAGTGGCTTTACTGACTTCCTCCAAACTAGGGGGTACTGCAAGCTCATTTCTTATTTGTTTTTGCGGGATTTGCAAGAAGACTTCATCAGCCACAGTAGAGTGACGATTAAGGAGATTGTAGTAATGCTCTTTCCAGCGCAGTGCAATAGACTCTTTGTCCTTTAGAAGTTTAGCACCATTTACTGAGCGTAAGGGATTTGTACCATGGTTTGTTGGTCTATAGATGGCCTTTATGGCATTAAAAAAGCCCCGTGCATCATGAGCATCTGCAAAATGTTGGGTTTCTTGGGCTTTTTTTATCCACCATATGTTCTTAAGTTCTCTAGTTCTTCTTTGGACTTCTGCCTTTGCACTGGCGTAGATTTTTTTCTTAACGGCACAGTTAATATCTTTTTGCCATATCTGGAAGGCTTTCCTTTTCTTGTCAATAATATGTTCAATCTTACTATCGTTCTCATCAAACCAGTCCTGATGTCTCTTAGTCTGGTATCCGATAGTTTGTTCACAGGCTGAAATAATAGAAGTCTTCAATTTAATCCAGTGTTCCTCAACATTTTCAGGAAGTTCCATAGGCAGATGTTCCTTGAGAGTTGATTGAAAGCAAGCTCGTTTAATAGGATCTTGAAGGGCCAGTGTATTCATTTTACGCCTTGGTTTTCTTCCTTGGAGCCTATGATGAGGGACAATCTTTATGGCCATCGTGGATCGAATTAATCGATGGTCTGTCCAGCAGTCATCGGCGCTTGTCATGGCTCTGGTGAGAAGTACATCACAGCAATCTCTAGCACGGACAATTACATAATCTAAGAGATGCCAGTGCTTCGACCGTGGGTGCTTCCATGATGTTTTCAATTTATTTTTCTGGCGAAAGAGTGTGTTAGTAATGACAAGGTTATGCTCTGCACATTTAGTCAGAAGTAAGATTCCATTCGTGTTGCTGTTGTCAACTCCTTCTTTCCCAATGATCCCTGGCCACAAATCAAAATCACGCCCAACTCTTGCATTGAAATCGCCCAGGAGGATAATTTTATCCTCCTTTGGTATCTCTGATAAGATGGTGTCCAGCTGGGTATAAAATTTTTCCTTGATATCCTCATCTGCATCTAGTGTTGGTGCGTAAGCACTTAGGATAGTTGCCTGTTGGTTTTTGGCGAGTTTTACTCGCAGAGTTGAGAGTCGTTCGTTAATCCCAGTGGGAACTTCTGAGAAGAGCTTCACAAGGTCGTTTTTGATAGCAAAGCCTACCCCATGTATTCGTCGTTCTTGTTCAGGCAGTCCTTTCCAAAAGAAGGTATAACCTCCTTTTTCTTCCTTCAACTGTCCTTCTCCTGCTCTTCGAGTTTCTTGGAGTGCTGCTATATCGATATTAAAACGTCTCAGCTCCCTTGCAATAATGGCAGTCCTACGTTCAGGTCGTTCACTATCCATATTGTCTTGCAGTGTCCGTATATTCCATGTTCCAAAATTCATGTGTTTTTTACGACCGCTAGATGGTGACCCCACTGGTCACAGTAATCCAGTCAGGGAGAAAACGAGGCAGACTATGTTTAGGGCACCTTTTCTAGCCCCCTCCCCATATGGGGTGAGCAGAGTGGATCCTAAATAGGGCTGCTCAGTCGTGGATACAGCTGCCGAACTACTCAACTGCCTCGATCCTTGAGTCAGGGCGACTGAATCCGTATCCACCGCCCATGTGCTGGTCCATGACTAGGAGCTTCCGGATTTCACAGTCCTGCCCCCGTTGCCATTCGTCAGTCGCCATGGGACTTTTGATTGTTTTGGGTTTGGTGTGATTGGAAGACGCCTGTGCGTGAATTTGTTTTATGTGTGGAGATCGGTGCACAACGATCAGCACACAACCTTCACAGAAAAAGGCTCTAATCCAATGGCATGGATACCATGATGATTGGTGACCTTTTGTCTGCTGCAGCCTTCATCCGCCTTCGCAGCCGTTGTAACAATACACCTTGTTATCTTCTGCCTGTTCTGCCGTTGAGGACTTTCTTGGATCGTTCTTTGTCTGGTTCCTCCCCCTGGACCTTACCGCCATGGGTGACCCTGCCAGGAGTACATGACTCCCGATGGCTTCGCTCACAGGGTTCATTGGGAACACACAAGCCCACTCACCACAACAAGGTGACGATCCAGCGAGTGAGAAACACAATACACTACTGGTTGCTGATAACTTCATATATATTTGCAGATGGCCATTATATGATAAAAAAATTGACTAGGAATTGCTTTTAATTGCATTCTTGTTTATAGCACTTTTTTTTCTACCCCAGCATTTTTGCTGAACCTTCTTCTGCATAGCTAATATAACTCAGTATATAAGGGAAGAATGCATAAAACACATTACCTATGACTCCCCCCACTCCAGTTCTTTCTAGCAACCTTAGAAGGTTACCATATCCTTCTTACTCCTTTGACAACTTCAGAATCAAGTAGTAAATCACTTGGGTGAATAAGCCATCGCAGATTGAACTGCCAGTAGAACACTTCTTCAAATTCAAGGCTTTTCAAAGAAGTTGGTTCATTAAATGACAGACAGAATCCAGGTTTTACATAGTTGTTTCATGGTACAAATCCATAGCAAAACTGCTTTGGTTTCACTGCTACACCGGTATAAATGTCCATCCAACTTTTAGTTTTAAAACATTAGTGCAATATCTATGTCCTTGTTATGTTTTTAATAGTATCACTCATTAATTTTTCATCTAGTCTCTCTCTGTATTTAACATTTTCCTATATTCTTGATCATCCTTCCTCAATGTGATACTCTCTAGATGTGTTGATCTTCAGCTGCAACATCATCTAACACATCAGGAAGACCCCAGATTGGGGAAGACTCTTGGGCAATGCAGAAGGGGCCAGATTATATGAGTCTATCATTTTGGATCTCTGCATTACAGATTTCTCTATTTCCCCCCCCCCATTTTTTAATTTTTTCAAGGTATGTATTTAAAATACAAAAAAGGAAGAACTTTAGATTAGATAGAAACAAAACTAAAGTAAAAAGAACAAACTATAAAGATGTGAATAGAAAGAGAAAATAGGTAAGGCGACTTCCGACTATCTCCGATACAGATATATGATTATATACTAGTCTAGTCTCTTACAAACAATTAATCCTAACATAACATTATTTCTATTAAAACAAATCGTTCAATCATTAAAGCCCAAAGTCAAAACATCATTTTTTTCAGTTACAAGCAAATATTCCAAAAGTGGTTGCCAATTCGATATAAAAGTAGAAATAGAATGCTCTCTTATTTAAACTGTTAATTTAGCCATCTGAGCCAAATCCATTAATTTGACAATCCAATCTTCAACTGTAGGTATTTGTGGATCTTTCCATCGTTGTGCATATAACAGTCTTGCAGCCGTGATCATATATAATAGCAAAACTCCATGTTGTTTCCCCAACTGTCTCTCCATTAAACCTAAAAGAAAAAGTTCTGGCTTTCTTTGTATATTTATTTTAAGAATCTTCTGAATGGTACTACATATTTGATCCCAGAACTTTGTAGCTTTCTCACAAGTCCACCAAAGATGGTAAAAGGTTCCTTCATCCTGTGAACATCTGCATTACAGATTTCTCTATTTGATCATCTAGTTATTTTCTTCTAAGAGAGCCTTGCACTGTCTTCAGCTCTAAAATATTTGTTTAGTTTTCATGTATCTGAAATGCTCTTACACTATTTTTCCAAATTTTCTGGCACTCTGTGCAGAGTATCTATGATTTTCCTCTGGGAAACCAGTCTCTGTGAATTGTTGATGAACACATTTGGAATCTGAGAAGCATATCCTGGTCATTCTCACAAAGGGGCTTTCCCCCGTGAACATTTTCTCATCCTCAAAACGACTACCATGGTTGGCATGGCCAATCAGCAGACAATTGTATTTTCAGAAGGTAAACCAATGGTCAGAAAGTAAACCAATTTTTCAGGAGGTAAACCAATGAGGATGCTGTCTATCAGCATTTCCCTAGCCACATCCACCCTAAGCTTACTTTCATTTTTTTTTCTGAGCAAGTGGACACATTTCCAAACAAATCACTGGACATTTTCTAACAATACACAGAGCTCACTGTTGCATTGTTTATTTAAATCATACCTGACAAAATGGCCCTTTAATGGGAGTCTTGTGAATTGTGAATAGATAGTTCCCATTCTTCCTTTGACTCCGTATTGAGGCTAACATGGTTCCCTGGTTTTCTTTATAGAATGCCACAAAATGAAATAGTGTTTATTCTCCTCATGGACCAAGAGAGCCAACTTTGTTTTTAAGATGTCCTGACCAGCTACTTAATTTCTAACTGCATATGAATGTGTAGTCTTGGAGGCATAAAATCTAAGATCTTTATTTTATTTATTTATTTATTTATTATTTCAATTTATTCCCCTCCCATCTCCCTTGCAAGGGACTCTGGGCGGGTTACAACAATCTTTGTTTAAAAAGAAAAAGAAATGCCTCCAGGTTTGCTTTTCATGTCTGTCTTTGCATGATGAGGAGAGAATGGAAAGAATCAGCACAGAAGGCAATTTAAACTTCTAAAAGAAGTTACTTCCTGATGCATCAACCAACCTCTTCAGATCACAGCTTATCCACCCCCCCTGATGTTCCTACTCTAATCATGACTAAATATGAGCAGCTTCCGAATCATGCTGTGTCCTTGTCCTGATTAGCAGCACTCTTTGTAAGCTTTGATTGGCATGATGAAAGTGCCTTGTTCAGGCTCTGTTAGGCAATGATAGCTCAGCGGTAGAACATATGCCTTGCACATATACGCATCCAAGTTTCAGCTCCTCTTTGGAACACAATTCTATGCCATTCCAAATGGTCTCTTTTCATTTGAGGTCCAGGATTGTTGTTCCAGCTTAAAGACAAAGTAACAGAAATAGAGTTTAACATATTTATTTATTTATTTATTTATTTATTAGACTTTTATCACTGCACCATCTCCCCCACAGGGGACTCTGGGCGGTTTACAGACATAAAAATTAAAATTCTACTAAAAATATACAATCCAATATATAATTACTTATTATTATAAATTAAATAGAAAATCCAAGCGGGCGATCTCAACCAACCTAGGACCCACATGATCTTAAAAGGGCTCTAAGACACCAACCATACCCATGAAGAGCTATTCCTATTCCCGTCCCACGCGAGGCGGCACAACCAGGTCTTTAAATTACTTCTAATGGAAAAGACAGCTACTCTCAATCATTTGGCTAGTCTAAAGTGTTTTAGACCGCTAATGCAATTGATGTCTATAGGTAAGAGAGAAACCTGCGTAAAGTTTACAGATATGTTACCTCTGCACTTACAGGTAGTCCTCAACTTATGACCACAGTTGGGACCGGAATTTCCATCGTAAGTCATTGTGGTTGTAAGTCGAATCACCACATGACGACTCGATTTTACGATCATTTTTACAGTGGTCGTTAAGCAAATCCAGCTTCCCCAATGGGTGTTTTCTGCTGGAAAACGGCAAAAAAGTTGCAAAACACAATTATGTGACCAAGGGATGCTGCAACTGGTTGTAAATGCAAGGGGGGTGCGATGTTTTGCAACGCTCGGAAGTGCTTTACAGGCACCCATTCTGAGGCCATCATAACTTCAGAACGTCGTTAAATGAACAATTGTAAGTCGAGGACTACCTGTACTACCCTCTGTTTTTGTGAAATGTGTTCAAGAAATGCTTAAATATCACATTAAACCAGGCTAAGCATAGAATAGTCCCTCTAGTTTTCCATACTCTTTAGGTAATTTGGTATCCAAACAACTGTCTGTACTTAAGAGTGCTGTCTGAATGTAGGATGCACTTTATATCCAGCCTCTACTAACTAGAGAATGTAGCCAAGATTTGTTTATAGTTATGTTCTCTAGGTAGTTATGACCAGGAGAAGCATGTAACTTCTTTGGAATACATGCTATACTCTAAACAGTGACATCTGTTTGCTAGTTGTATTGTTCAAGGAATGGAGCCAGTGAGTGTGAACAGGTGTCATTCCTTGTAAAACCATTAGCCTGGCGTAGCATGCTATACACACTAGCTCAGTGCTTATTGCTTAAAAATGCACACACATGCACACCCAATCCAAACCATATTGCATTTTCGAAATACAATTGCCTTGCCTCAAATGATTACGCTTCATTGCTTGAATGTGCAATCTGATAATTATCTACTGCAGTCCTTAGGCCATCAGGCACAGAACCCTACTTTATTTTATTTATTTATTTTATTTTATTTTTATCCCGCCTTTATTATTTTTATAAATAACTCAAGGCGGCGAACATACCTAATACTCCTTCCTCCTCCTATTTTCCCCACAACAACAACCCTGTGAGGTGAGTTGGACTGAGAGAGAGTGACTGGCCCAAGGTCATCCAGCCGGCTTTCATGCCTAAGGCGGGACTAGAACTCTCAGACTCCTGGCTAGCCCGTTGAAAACAAATTAAACATGAGTGAGTAGTTGTTGGTCCTAATCCATGCTATGCCTGGTTATGGATTTCTGGTAGCAGAGTTGTGATAGGCTTCTGCCTAAAACCTGTGGGGAATTGCTGCCTCTAATTCTCCATTGAGAAGAAGGAAAAAGGATACAGTCACATTCAAACAGGACATTAAACTCTCCTGTTCTTATGGATCATCTGTCAGAGATCGACAGATCTCTGCCAAAGACGCTAGACTGATATGCACATTTCAGGAGGCTGCAACTGACACGAAAGAGACGCCGGCTTTGAAGTAGACCGGTTTGCACCTAGCTGACGATCGCGAATACACATCTCCGCGAGCGGATGTCTGAGCCGCTTGGAACGACCTGAGTTACACGTGTCACCACCAAAGAACCTGGGGGGGGGGGGAAGATTTAAACATGCATGCTGTACTGGTTTCAGCCATTCAAGTCTTTGTTCGTGCTAACTTCTGTATGCTATAATAAACTCTTTTGCTTCTAAGAACCTACGCGTCTGTGGGTTACTCTAGAGCAGGGAGATTATAGATATTGGATGGAGCGCCTTACATAAAGACTTGAATGGGAAAAAAAATTTTTTTGACCACTTATCCCGGGGATTACCCTGACAAT
Organism: Charina bottae; assembly: GCA_023362775.1. Lineage (NCBI taxonomy): Eukaryota > Metazoa > Chordata > Lepidosauria > Squamata > Charinaidae > Charina > Charina bottae. Next base: position 1,958,591 of record JALMGJ010000030.1, on the reverse strand, counting down.
CAGCGAACCCTCGGTTGAAAGTGGCCACGCACACACCCACACCTCAGTACCGCAGCACGAAATGGAATCGGTAGAGGCGGCAGAAATCAGCGAAGAAGCCGGACCCAGCTCATCAAGCACCCAGACGATGGAGGGAGCTGCCGGTGAGCGGGAGGGAAAGAAAGCACAGAAGAAAGAAAAACACATAGAGGTAACCAAAACCCCCACCAATCTAAGCAGCACCAAGCCGAGGCTGGCGGGATGGTCCGTAGCTGTGGGCCAAGGGATAGTGGAGAAAGGGGGAAAAGGCACCAAGAAGAGGGTCACACCAACCCAGAGCATCGAGCGTTTAGAAGACCAGATGTCCCATGTGCAGTTGAATATAGGAATGCTGATCAACAAAATGGACTCTTTGGGAGCAGCCTTTGAGAAAATGATGGATAAACTTGATGAACCCAGAGTGAGAGAACAGAGCCCGGCGACACCCGAAGAGGAGGAGGACATCGTGGAACCGGGCGTAGAAAGTGAGGGGGAGGAAGAAGAAGAATTTCGCCCCTACAATCAATCACCCATGACCCCATCATACAATCAACGCACGACTCCAGGGGGGATCCACACACCGTTTGGCATCGGTGAATTGAGGACAAAATTTAATGGAGACCCCAAGAACTTAGCATGCTTTTTAACGCACGTACAAGGGTTCATGAGAGAATTTGAATACACCTTCCGAACGGAGGAGAGTAAAGTCAAGATATGTCTCCAGTTTTTTGGAAGGGGAGGCAGGTGACTGGCTGGTAACGTTACATGACAGTGGGGCAAGGGAACTATTGAACTTTCAGAAGTTCATGTATGCCCTCCGGAAAAGATTTGAAGACACACTGTCAAAAGTATCAGCCAGGGCACGGCTCCGGAACTTAAGGCAGGGGAACAGAGCAGTAGCTGAATATGCTATGGACTTTAAAAAGCTCTTATCTTACCTGCCAGAATGGCCGGAATCGATAAAGATTGAACACTTCCAGTATGGATTAAAACAGGACCTACTGGAAAAGGCATTAGATAGAGATGACCCTGGAACTTTGGAGGGGTGGATCCAATTAGCTGGGAAAATTGAAAGCAACAGACTACAGCTACAAAGTATCAGAAACTTACAGTTCAGGCAGAGGAATGAGGGGACATTCATTAACTAGCTCCGTTCGAACGTGAAACAGCGGAATTGGGAAGAGGAGAAGGATCGCCGGACAAGAGAGGGACTGTGCTTCCGCTGCGGGAAGGAGGGACACCGAATAAGTGCTTGCCCTCAGGGGAAAGCGAGCTTTAAGGAAAAACCTCCAGCGAAAAAGGCAGCTGACAGAAGTACCCTCAAAGCAACACCCACCAAAGGAAAAGGAGCGGCTGCGGCAACTGTGAACCCATGGCAGAATCCGGACCTGGAAGAAGACAGTTATGACTCTGACTTTGAAATCCAGACGGCGGGAAACGAGCCAGGTCTGTTCTGATGAGCGCCACAGGACAGACCTCCACAAAGGGGCGCAAAGGAAGTAGTCGCAACAACCCAACAATGCACCTAAAGCTACAGTTGAGAACTTTGGGTGGGAGGAAAAAATATGCGGGGGTTGCAGTGCTAGACTCGGGTTGCTCTAGAAACTTAATGCACCCGAACGTAGCTGAAAAGATGGGACTGGACCTGTTTAAGCTTAAAACGCCCATCACATTTTGCCAATTGGACGGGTCGGAATTGAAGGGGGGGCCAGTGGAGTTTTACACTGAAGGACTACAAATGACTATGGGGACTCATGTAGAGACTTTGCGGTTCCTAGTGGCTCCCATTGCAACACGACCCATCGTGTTAGGACTGAAATGGCTGAGGGCAAGAAACCCCAAGGTGGACTGGGTTTTGGGAGAATTGGACTTTATGGACGGAACTTATCATGAGATGGACAATGATAGTACACCTAATATCCGGGAGCTGGGGGCATCCGGAATGGAACTTGAGGAGGGGGAGCAGGACCGAGGGGGTGGCACACTCACAGGCACAATTCCTGGAAAATACCTCCCTGTGGTGGAGGTATTCGATAAGAAGGAATGTGAGCAAGAACCCCCCCGCAGGCAGTCTGATGCGACCATTGACCTCATCCCAGGGGCACCTTTTCCCAAGCCCAAGATGTATGCCATGACGCAAAACAAATTACAGGAATTGCGTAAATTCATAGATAAAAATTTGGCACGTGGGTTCACTGAACCAGCCAACTCCCCCCTGGCAGCCCCGGTATTATTTAGGAAGAAAAAAGACAGGTCCCTCCGGCTTTGCACGGATTACAGGGGTCTTAATGCAATTTCGGTTACGAGACAGTACCCTCTCCCATTACTGAAAGACATGTTAGCCCAACTATCCAAAGGGAAAATTTTCACGAAATTAGATGTCAGGGAGGCTTACTATCGTGTGCGCATAAGGGAGGGGGACGAGTGGAAAACTGCATTCAATTGCCCACTGGGATCGTTTCAATACCGCGTGCTCCCGTTTGGGATTGCGGGGGGACCGGGAATTTTCATGAGGTTCATAAATGAAGTGTTGTATGAATTTCTGTACAAAGGGGTAATTGTATATTTGGATGACATATTGATTTTTTCTGAAAATTTGGATGAACACATGGAATTAGTCAAGAGGGTTTTAGAGAAATTACTTGAGGCAAAGCTATATGTAAAACTTGAGAAATGTGAGTTCCACAAGGAGAAACTAGACTTCCTGGGGTATTGCATATCACATGAGGGCATTGAGATGGACCCTGAGAAAGTCAAAGCAGTCCTGGGTTGGGAGCCCCCCCGAACGCGCAGACAGCTACAAGCGTTCCTCGGGTTTGCGGGGTTCTATAGGCAATTTATTCAGGATTTTGCGCAAATTGCGTTGCCCCTGACTGACTTACTAAAAACAAAAGGCAAGGGGGCGAAAGCAAAAGCCCCGCCACCGAGCACGAAACTCATGTGGACCCAAGAATGTCAGGAAGCATTTGACAAGTTAAAAGTGAAATTCACCAACGAGCCCATCCTCAAACACCCAGAGGTAGACAAACCGTTCATTATACATACGGACGCATCTTTTAGCGCAGTTGGAGCCATACTACTGCAGGCAGATGACAGTGGGAAATTAAAACCATGTGCTTACATTTCCCGGAAATTTAATCCAACGGAGAGACGATGGCATATTTGGGAGAAAGAGGCGTTTGCTGTTAAACATGCCCTGAGCACATGGCGACACCTCTTGGAAGGGGCAACAGAAGCGTTCCAAGTGTGGACTGACCACAAAAACTTGGAAGCTCTCAAGTCCCCCAGAAAACTAAATCCAAAACACCTACGGTGGGCAGAGTTCCTCAGTAGATTCAATTTCATGCTGAAGTACTTCCCTGGGGGAAAAAACTACCTGGCAGACGCGTTGTCACGACTGCCGCAACATGAATGCAGGATGGAGGAAGTCATAGAGCCACTCATCCCTTCGCTGCCAGCGGCGGCTCAGAGCCAAGCAGCAATGGAAGAGAGGGGGGAGGGCAACATGGCGATCACCTGCAGCAGCGCAAAGCGCGCGGCAGAGAGCGACCAATTGACAGACGAACTGTGGGCGGCAACAGTGACAGACGCATGGTGGGGGGAACAAAAACACACCCTAGTGGAGAAAGATGGAGTGGGGTGGAAAGACAACAAAGCCTATGTCCCTGAGCCTTTAAGGCAAAAGGTTTTGAACCTACACCACGATCGCAAAATGGCAGGGCACTTCGGATTTGTGAAAACTCTACATTTAATCTGGTGCAAATTTTGGTGGCCATCACTGCGTACAGACGTTAAAGCCTATGTGCGCTCATGCCTAGTGTGTGCAACCGCCAAACGGAAAATGGGAAAACCCACAGGGAAATTACAAGAGGTTGCAAACCCCACACAACCATGGAAGCAAATTGCTATGGATTTTATAGTTGACTTACCAATGAGCAGAAAGAACACAGCCATTTGGGTGGTAACAGACTTATTTTCTAAACAGGCACATTTCATTGCTTGCAAGGGAATACCAAATGCTCCAAAACTAGCTAGGATGTTCATTCAGCACATTTACAGAGCTCACGGAACGCTGGAACGCATAATCAGCGATCGCGGCAGCACTTTCACTTGCAAGTTCTGGCAGGCATTTTTAAAGCTAATTGGATCGGAACAGGGGCTCAGTAGTGCGTTCCATCCGTGCACAGATGGAGCGAGTGAACGCCTTAATGCCACATTGGAGCAGTACCTTAGATGCTACATTAATTACCAACAGAACGATTGGGCTGAACTGTTGCTGTTCGCAGAGGCTGCTTACAATAACGCGCTTCACCAAAACACGGGGTTTTCGCCATTCAAAGTAGCTACAGGGCAGGAATTTGTACCCATCCCCGAACTGGCCATGTCCGACACCACAGAACTAGAGCAACCTTTGAAAGCGGACGACTGGATAGCGAAGATAACCAGTAATTGGCCAGTCATGGTAGAAACATTGCGGGAAGTCAAGGCAAGATACAAAAAGCACGCAGATCGAAAACGGGCAGAAGAATGGGAGTTGAGAGTAGGGGACAAGGTGTATCTGTGAACAAAAAACCTGAGGGCAACACAGCCATCACGGAAACTGGCTCAAAAATTCATAGGTCCATTTCAAATCATTGAGGTCATCAACCCAGTAACGGCAAAATTGCTATTGCCAAAGGCACTAAGAAAGGTACACCCAGTTTTTCACATTAGTTTGTTAAAACAACACCACAGTTCACAACAATGGCATCCAGAACCAGAGGAACCCACCCCATTATTGGTTGAGGGAGAACCACACTTTGAAATTGAGAGGATTCTGGATTCCAGATGGCACAAGGGGCAGTTGCAGTATCTAGTAAAGTGGCAACATCTACCGATTGGAGACAGGGAGTGGGTTAAGGCGAAACACACACGCGCTCCCAAATTAGTAAAAACCTTTCACAGGGAGTTCCCGGACAAACCGCATTGAAACAGGCGGCTGAACAATGCAATATGCTAAATCACTTTTGTGCTCTCTCCTCACAGGAAATGTCTGGAACTGTGTAATTAACTCGTTGGGTTAACAACACACGCAGCTAAGGGGGTGGGGGGAGCATCTTGGGCCGGGAGCATGTCAGAGATCGACAGATCTCTGCCAAAGACGCTAGACTGATATGCACATTTCAGGAGGCTGCAACTGACACGAAAGAGACGCCGGCTTTGAAGTAGACCGGTTCGCACCTAGCTGACGATCGCGAATACACATCTCCGCGAGCGGATGTCTGAGCCGCTTGGAATGACCTGAGTTACACGTGTCACCACCAAAGAACCTTGGGGGGGGGGGAGATTTAAACGTGCATGCTGTACTGGTTTCAGCCATTCAAGTCTTTGTCCGTGCTAACTTCTGTATGCTATAATAAACTCTTTTGCTTCTAAGAACCTACGCGTCTGTGGGTTACTCTAGAGCAGGGAGATTATAGATATTGGATGGAGCGCCTTACATCATCTTTATTGGGCAACTGCTATGTACAATAGATATACATTGTTCAGTGTGTGTGTGTGTGTGTGTTTCATTTGTTTCTACGTGGAACAAATTGTGTATGTATGTATGTCAGCTCATTTTAACCTTATACTCTTTCTAAATTGTTGACTCTGGCAGGATTTTATGCTAAGCTTCCTGCCTTCCAAACTACTTCAGTAATATATAACTTCAGAATGAAGTTCCCCATGGCAGTTTGTTTCCAGCACAGCAAGTTCTGCACAGCCATTCATTTAGTAGCATTTTATGATGTTTAACTAAATATCACTAAAAAAACCTGTCTCTATTCCAAGGTTCTTCCAGTCTAAAAATTGACACAAGGAAGACATAAAGGAGTGGTGGGTGTTGCAGGTAACCAGGAAGAATATGCATTTAATTTAGCTATGAAATTAGTTTAGACTTGGTTTTGGTAAGAATATGAGGCTGAGCCAAAGAATTCACAGAAAATATGGATGTTAAAGAATATTTTAAAGGAAGCTAAAAGGTGAACCCAGGAAGAAAGGGCAGAGTTGTTTGATTTGTGATTTAGCAAATGGGTGCTAGGTTGATTCTGGACACATTCAAAATCTAAATGTCAGAGAATCAGTTCAAACAACTGTGAATTACTATCGACTACTGGTTTTGGAGTTTCAGTTTTATGTCTGACATTTAGCCATATCCTCCAACAGATATTTCTCACTGACTGAGTAGTTTCTTTAGAGTTAATGTAATTTGAACTTCTGGCTCTGAATGAACAAACAATATATGCAGTCATGAATTCCTTTTAATTATTCAGAGTAATTAAAATTTCATCCAAGCTCAGGAAGATTAAAACACAAATTAGAATAGTCATCAAATAATCTCTGTTTTTTTTAAACACCAAAACTTGATTTGTAAATGTGGATAGTTACGCTTTATCCCTTACTAGCATACTGCTTTTGGGGGAGGAAAGGAAGATGCTAATATAGAATGTACTGTAGAACTCATAAGGTTCCACAAAGTTCTATATTAAAATGAGAACAATTTCAGTAACAGTTTTGTTGTCTGTGAAACTATTGGGAAATGAGGAAAAGAATTCATCTGGGTTACAAGGCTAATATTTTCCTCCCAGAGAGACTTGAAATATGAGTTTATTATAAGGATTTTGGACAGCTGTACGGTGTTAGTCAACTGTTGAAACAATGCTTTCTGCAGTTTGAGTATCCTACCTGTCTATTATTGACTTCTTTATGGAAACTGAGTAATACTGTTGGGTGGTTCTCATAAATGTTAAGGGATTGAAGGCAAACTCTGTGGCTATTTTTAAAGTCAAGTGGCTTTAATAAGCATATATGAGATCTTCCTCAAAATGCCTCTCTTTAGAACTCTCAAAACCCCATTAAAAAGCTAGTTGTAACTAAAATTCATTGATATAAAGCATCGTTAAATTTTTGGGATTAGTTTATAGGCCCTGACTGAATGATTGATATTTTTTAAAATTAAGTTTTATCTAACATTTTCTCATTTGTTATTGAAGCTCCCAAATAAGGTGATTAGCATCAAAACCTCCACAGGCCTCTTAGAAAGTGGTAGTCAACTTAGTGCCTCTTCTGCACTGCAACTCTTACAGTTTTTTGCCTTTGGAGATGGTAGATGCAATCAGTAGAATGATTCCTCCAAATTTAGGACATTTCCAGTTCTGTGCACCAGTTCTTCAGTTGGTGATTCCAGTAGATACCATATCATACTGGCCATAATAACTTAGCCAACCATAATATTCTACACAGTTCTGGGAGACTGTCAGCCCTTCTGACACATTATGATCTAATGTCCAGAAAATAAATCTATCTATGATTTTGGCATTCTTTCTGCATATGTCCGGTTATAACCAGAAGTTGAAAGACGGCAAACTGTGTTTCTTTGAATGTATCTGTCTATGATAGTATATATCTGTGTGTGGGGCTGTGTAATTTTACCAGTAAATGTTGTTTCCTCTAGATTACTTGATTTGTAATCTGCTTCTTTCTAACCCATTGTTTTCTCTTCATTGCAGTATTAGCCATTATGTCATTGTGATGTCCTTCACTATTTTCCTGATGCTTTTAAGTGGAGTGGCCCAGCTGCTCACTACAAAGAGACTGGAGCTTTGGGAAGAAACTAAGCACCATTCATTGTGACAAATTACTGAAGGGCTCATATTGATAGAACCTTCATTCTTCCAAGGGACAGACAGAATTATGAAATTGGCTGCTAGAGACTCCTGAAGAACTTGATGCTGAAGAACTTGAAGCAACTTGTGATCTTTTCTCTATGGAATTAAATTTTGTTTCTTTAGTTTCCCTCAAAGAAACTTCCTGCCTCAGACTGAACAAGTACTATATATGACCTGTCTTATTGTTAAGGATAAATGCTGTGCTTGTGTTTGCCGATAGGATTCAAAAGGATGGTAGGAAGAGAAACTTTGTTTTATATGTTTCTCTAGAAGACAAGAAAATTAGTTTCAAGACCTGCTAACAAGCTAAGCATCGTGTCCACTCTAACTCCCAAGCCATGTTTTGGAGCAAACAGTAGACAGAAGAGATAAGTCTATGCTGTGATATACGGCAGACTATTTTTCACTTCTGAGATTCAGATCAGGTTTAGAGATGTATATATATTGGAATGAGATTAAAAATTTAATAGTACTTTTTTATATAGTGTGTGTGTGTGAATGGAATTTCCATTTAAAATGCCAATTAATCATATTTGTTCGCTGCTGCTGTTTGTTTCTCTTTTGATATGACGTACAAAAATAGTTCTCATCACACACTGAGGCATCAAAGTCTGTCCCATTTTCGTCTCACAATGGCCCTGATTGGCTCAAGGCCACTGTAAGGAACTGTCTGAGCAAATATTGAAAACCAGCTCTACCTGTTCAAACTCTTATTTGTTACCGTCAGACAAACTGTACAGATACAGAGTACAAAAACCAACTAAACTATTTGGAATACCAGTTGGTTGCTCAAGCTATGTGACTGAGACTATATTTGCAGAGCTGATCACCAGGGCAAAGAGTTATCTTTTATAACAAATGTTTTCAACAGTAGCTGCTCAGTTAAAACTTACCCTCAGTCTCATACAAATATCAGTTGGAGAAGAGCTGTGTGACATATCTTACATCCAACATTCCTGCACTTGAGCTGAATTTGTTTCTCTTTTAGTATAGGTTCGCCTTTGCCAATGTGGTGCCTTCTTGAATAATTTGAAACATTTTTCAAGAATACTCACAATTCTGACTGGAAGATGCTTTCCATGCTCTCAGACAGAGGTTTTGTCTTTCCATCATCTTTGCCCTGATTCTTTTAATTCAAGATATCAGAGATTGAATTGAGGGTCTTCTGCAGGGACAGCATGCAGTATACTATTGAGCTACAATTTGCTCAGTCTGAAATCAACCATTCTCTACAATTAAACATTTGAGCTAAAAACCCCAGGGCAATACAACACAAATGCTGGAAGAATGGACTTGCAAGTGCATATCGCCCATGAAAGCCATCATTATACAGTCTTCTAATTAGTGCAAATAATGGTGTCCATGAGAAATCGCACTGTGGCATAGGAGCCTGCCATAATTATAAGGAAATGTAGAAAATCCATGAAATATGCATACCGTGGTAGCTGTCAAAATTGGAACATATCGGCAACCTGTTCATCTTGAAAATTGCTATAGCTCTCCAGCCCCTTGGCTCTATGTCAGTAACACTTTAGAATCCAGCCATCCCAGTGGGAATATCCATGTGATAGTAGACATAAGCATTGATTTGTATTCTAGAAACAGGGAAGCAGCATGCCACAAAAATACTAGAAAAACTCATCTGCCTGTATTTGGTAAGGTACGACACTTGATTCCAAGGTAAAAAGATGTTTTAGAGCAGAGCTTTCCAAACTCTGTGTCAGGACACGTTAGTGTGTCGGCTGCAGTGTCTGGGTGTGTCGTGGCTGTTGCTGCCTCTGAGCCCTGCCAGGATTCTGCGCAGGTCCTAGTGCCTGCCTTGTGCCTGGCTGCCTCCAAACCTGCCCTGCCAGGATTCCACGCAGGTCCTAGTGCCTGCCTTGTCCCTTGCTGCCTCCAAACCTGCTGTGATTCCACGCAGGTCCTAGCGCCTGCCTTGTGCCCTGCTGTAGAGTGTGTCGCGAAATGATGCATGTCTAAAAGGTGTGTCACCAACATGAAAAGTTTGGAAAGCTCTGTTTTAGAGCATGTAGAGATGTGAATCTGTATGCCCACCCTCAATTGCCATGCAATCTCAGAAAAGATGCTTTTTTTTTAAATAGTTGCAGATAGATGCTGCATTTCTCTTGCTGAGCACCTTTTTGCCTTCAAATTCCAAGCAGGACACAGCTCTAATAGTCAGTACTGCTACTTTGATTAAGAACTGGAGAAGCTGCCGAAAAATGTCATTTCAAAAAAGGGAAAAAAACACAGCTTAAAAAACACAGTGCAAATAAATACCATGTAAATGTTTTCTGCCAAAATAAATAATTTAGATTTAAAGAGAAACAAAGGGTAGAACTATGTCATGTATGCACTGTGGAAAAAAAAACACTCCAAAATAGAAGAAGAGCTTTGCTGGAGTGATGTGATAAACAAAAGCACATTAATGCAGCTTTCACATATATAAACACATGGAGTGGAAAAGATCAGATCTGTATCTACTTTGGCTTCTTTCTACTACTGTGCAGTAGAAAGGTTGATTTGCTCATTCAATTAGTATTGTTTTGGTTGAGTTACAGTGCCACTGACCTTAGTTGACTTCTTCTGATCATGTTATTAATCCTATTACGGGTGAGCACCTTTCAGGGCTATTTTATACATCTCTAATGGAAAATCTGGCTATTGTTATTCCTAGATTTTCTCTGGGTGAAAAGTCAGGAGTGTTCGTCCTTGCTATCTGAAATTTTTCTAGCACTGGAGGGTTACATAATTCTGCCAATTAAGCAGTCTTGTCTTGAACAGCTAATTGCATTGTGAAATTACCCCTATCTTTTGAACATACATAAGTCCTAGATTCAGTGGTCTTTAATTCAAAGCCAAAAATATTATGGGAGAAAGTGAGAGCACAGGGAAGTGTGAGACTAGGCTGAAGCTGCCAAAACCTAAAGATGAAGCAGGCACATAAGCAGAGAGGACAAAAAGCCAGGAATCTTGTCTAAAAGATCCCTTCAGGGAGGTAGATAAGAAGGAAGCAAGTCGTTAAGGAAACAAAAGGAAAAATGTGTCACCTGAACCAGACAAAGGAAGTTGGGCCTGAGCACATGGAACCCCCCCTCAATCCCATCAACAGCTACCAAACTTGTAAATTAACAAGGCAAGAGTAGCTGCCAGTCTTGTGAATCAACAAAGCAAGGACTTTTGCGGATAAAAGGGGGCCCAAAGCCCACCCACTGAATCGTATTTTGGATCCAGACTTGGCGGCTTCCGTTCATCTGGCTAGTGCCTGGCAGCCTAGTTGGTAAGGATGTGGGTAAGTGTGGATGAGTGTGTGCATGCGCGTTTGAGAAAGCAAATGTACCTTGCAACTAGTAAAGTTTTGCTGTTACTTTAAATTCACTGGGTCTCCGTGTATTACAAAGAACATGTTGTGCCTCAGTGTTCGGTTGGAAGTTATTTGTGTGTGTCCCTAATTATTTCCTGGCTGTTGACCAGGGCTGTGCGTCTTGTCTGCTCAAGCCGCACCTATCTGGAAAACCCAGGTAGAAAGCAAGGGGGGCTGACCAGATCCACGTGCCTCAACAGTCTGTGAGTGTGTGAGTGAGTGACCATAAGCCGAACCTGGGAGCAGCGTGTGTAACAGAAGCTAATTCCTTTGTTTACATGAGATCACTAGGAATGAACTAGCCTTCTCAACTGTAGACTGAAGATCAGAAAAGCACCAGTTTATTTGTGGATATATGTATGGAAGCTTCTCAAAACGAAATCTTACAAAACATTGTGTCAATTAATTTCCATCATTTAGTAAATTCATCCTGAACTAGTAGTTTGGCCAACAGAATTCCTTGAGCTGTTTAGAAGGACATTGAGTTTTTTCCAAATTGTCCTTCAGAGAATCTTTCTCTGTCAGCAGTAGAATACCTGAATAATATAGCCTAGAGCACACAATCAGTTTATGTGGAGTTCTGGCAATGGCAATTGAGGCTGATCGTTCTCCTGCTGGACTGAGTGTCTACCTAGCACATAACCACCAAGCTTCACTTGGTGTACCCTTCAGAGAAAAAACATAATGATTAGTAAGCTACATATCAGCAAAGTCAACTCAAAGTTACTGAACTTATTGGGGCAATCCTGATAGGCTTTCAAGGTCATTTGCAGCAGTGGTGGTCAGTATGACAGCTTCTTTCCCTCTTGGTTTTTCATTCTCCAATAGGATGATTATGATAATTTAGCAGCCATCCATACTTTACAGTTTTTTTGTTTCAATTATTTAAGATTACATGGAAATAGCCTTTTAAAGCTGTGCCTGAGCAAAGTGTTTTAGAAATTCTGTTAAATAATTGTGTATTATTTGTTATTTATTTTATAGTGCTTATAACCCACCCCAGTCCCATAGGACTCTGGGCAGCATTCGGCAATAAAATAAAAATGCATAGCCATAAAACCAAACCTTATACAGCCAAGCTGCACACCTTCACCCCATGGCTCTTGAAAGTTGCAATTTTACAGGTTACTTACAAAGTAGCTGCACTGGTGCTCCACTGATTATTTATAATTGCCTTATTCTAAAATGAAAGTTCTCAGTAAGTCACAATTCTCCAAGAATGTAACCTGGAGTGTTATTACTAGAGTATATCTTAAACAATGTATAGCCATACTACATCTTCACCCAGCATCAGATATATCAGACGCACATGTTAAACCCTTTAGTTATGCTGAAGCTGCCTGGTTATAGTTGTGAAATTTGTAGGCATTCCATTCTCCCAGCATTTAAAAATGAAATTAACTTGGGTTTGGGGCTGGTTTTTGAAATTCTCTGGTAATTAGTTGTAAGCTTCCCAGTTTGGGAGGTCAGGCTGCCTAAAAACAAACAAACTGGATGAATGATCTTCCCTGGAAAATATGCACAGGAAGTACATGCTTGCCACCTGTCATCAAATTCTTGGCAGCTTCAGTACCATCACATTATTCTACAATATCCTTCTGGTTACATCAGGACTTGGTGGTACGGCATTCCTAGATACTTTAGTTCTAGATGCTAAGAAATGGTTCCTCTACCTGCTGACCTCTGGATCTATCTTGTCTCCCATATTAGTTAACATCTACATGATGTTGGAAGGGGCGCGATGGCTCAGCGGGTAAGATGCCTAGCTTGTCGATCGGAAGATCACAAATTCGGAGGTTCGAATCCCTAGTCCCGTGTGACGGAGTGAGCTCCCGCACTTGCCCCAGGTCTTGCCAACCTAGCAATTCGAAAGCATGCAAATGCAAGTAGATTAATAGGTACCACTTTGGCGGGTAGGTAACAGCGTTCCACGTGCGTCATGCGGCCACATGACCATGGAAGCGCCTTCGGACAATGCTGGCTCTTTGGCTAACAAACGGAGATGAGCACCGGCCCCTAGAGTCGGACACGACTGCACAAATGTGCGGGGGGAACCTTTACCTTTTTACATGATGTTGGAGAAAGTCATCAGGAGATTGGAATTAGAGTACTATTCAGAACATACTAGATGGCACATAATTGACTCATCTCCACCAGAAAGGATGCGGAAGTGAGTCTATTGTAGTTTGGATGATAGGAAGGACAAATGGCAGTTTAATCCAGAAGAACTTTTGGTTGTCTGAAAGTACAGTAGTTATTCATCCTATTTCAGATGGGGTTGCAGTTCTGTTGTTGGATTGCTGGATGGAAGAAGTATCTGGAAAGAGGCTTTTCCTGGGTTAGTTTGCTTATGCAGGTTGTGCTCTTCTTTTTCTGAGAAAATGGCCTTGGTCATTCATGCCTGAGTTACTTCCAGGTTAGATTACAATAATGTGCTGTCCATTGGGCTTCTTTCTAAAGGCAGTTTGGAAAGTTTAAATGCATCCACTAAGCTGCTAACATGAAGAAACTGATGAGGCATATAGTTACGATTGATTATCAGTCTGTTTCCAGCCCCAATTTTTCCAGGTTGATTCTAACCTTTAAATTGGAGATAAGTAGAGGCCCCTAGAGTCAGACACAACTGCACAAATGTGCGGGGGGAACGTTTACCTTTTAGAGCAGGGCTTTCCAAACTTTTCATGTTGGTGACACGCCTTTTAGCCATGCATAAATTCATGACACACTTATGAGGAGTCCCCGCCCCCAGCCCACGTGATTGGCTCCCGGCTCCAAACCCCACCCCCCAGCCCACGTGATTGGCTCCCAGCTCCAAACCCTGGCTCCCGGCTCCAAACCCCGCCCCCCGGCCCATGTAATTGGCTCCTGGCTCCAAACCCTGCCCCCAGCACACGTGATTGGCTCCCGGCTCCAAACCCCACCCCACGTGATTGGCTGCCGGCTCCAAATCCTGCCCCCCGGGGTCCCTGTTGCCTGAGACATCCTCATGCATCCTCCCCCCTCCCCCCGCAATATGGCAGCAATAACAACCACAGCGACCACCACCTGCCGCAAAGGCTCTGGCAGAAATGGATCCAAGTGCAGGACGCTCTTCTGGAGAGTGGAAAGTGCAGGATCCCTGCTCTTTCTTGGGGCTTTCTTTCTCTTTCGGGCCCTGCCTGTTATTGCTGCCATATTGTGGGGGGAGGGGGGAGGATGCGTGAGGATGTCTCAGGCAACAGGGACCCATCTTCCCTCCGAGCCCCTCGGCCAGCCCTGCCCCCGGGCCTGATCGATCCTTGATCGATGGCTGAAAAGCTGGGCTTTGAGCGCCCACTGGAAGGAGCGATGCCGAGTCCCCCACCACTCCATCCGGCCCCAGCAGTCCGGGAAGGACGGTCAGATGAGCCCGCTGCAGGCAACCCCCTGCCCGCCCGCCTGCCTCTCAGCCGCCCGCCCGCTCGCCGGCGCGGCGTCTTACCTTCTCCGATGAAGTGCAGTGGAAGCTGGGCAGGCGCCGGCGAGGCGCTCCTCGTGCCGTGCTCCCGCTGGCGGCTCCTCTCCTTCTGCCCCATCCCCGCCGCCCGCGCTGGGTCTCCCTGGAGCACCGGGAGCCCTCTCGTCGGGCCAGAGCCGCTGGCAGGCTCCCTCGGCTCGGCCCCAGCTCAGTTCTCGTGGGTTGCGGGCTGTGCATCAGACCGCCGCCATCTTCTGCTTATAGGTGACGGGAGGAAGCGGCGAGCCAGGCCAGGGAGGCGGAGAGCGCCGCCTGTCCGCCCGCCCAGTCCTGCCTCTGCCTGGCTGGGGCCGCCGCCAAGGGGAAGGGGGAGCCGGAGACACGGACGGCGCGGGGGCCATGCGAGGCGGTCAGCGGAGCTGCCTCCCCGTCCCTTTCTCAGCTGCCAGGCCGCCGGCACTTCTCGGGAGGGAAAAGCCATGTCTCCGGCCACCGCGTTTCGCGGTCCCTGGACCCCCCACCCACCCCAGCGTGGCAGCTTAGTCGCGTCCCTGCACCCTCCCCCCCAGTTGCAGCCCTACCAGGCTGCTAACTTACCTGACTTCTGCGGCAAGACCTGAAGAGCTGGGTTCAGAGCAGGGACCTGTCGGCGCGGCAAGGGATGGGCGGGGCTCCACATGGTGCATGGCCTCCTCTTCTGGGTTCCCCTGCAACACACCTGGGCCCTTGCCGTGACACAGAGATGTGTCGCGACACACAGTTTGGAAAGCTCTGTTTTAGAGAATGGACAAAGTTGTAATCCCATGATTCCAAGCAGATGACAACACTGCAGCAGCAGAGTTGAAAAATGAATATTTTGTGAATGGTTTATTTGTTCCCTTGGTTTTAGTGGAACTCAGTTGAATCAGAGCCTTTAATTTTAGGACAAGATCCTTAAAATTAAAAACAAAACAAAACATCAAGATCAACCTAGCCTAGTAATAGCCAAATCTAAGTTAGCAGGCTACATTCTAAATAAAGTACAAGGAGTTCTTGGAGTTATCAAGCAGTTCTTTTTTTGTTATTGTTGTTCCATTTTTATTAGAACTGCTGAAGACTGGTTATGTTTACACAACAAGTAAGTGCATGGGAAAAGTTAGGAAGTGCTGTACAGACAGTATTCTCATACAGATAAGAAAAATAAAAAATGGAAAAAGATTTGTCTCAGTATATGGGAACAGATTTAGAGATTTTAAATTAAGGTGTCTCATTTTAATGCACTCATAACTAGTATTCTGCATCCTTACCAGTTGAGATTGATAATAGTGTGTTTGGTGTAATTAGCTTTTATTAATCTAAGGTAGTAATTATTATCGGTATATCCATAAAGAAAGAGTGTTTTCATGGCCCTAAAACTCTCATGCTGATGAATTATGTGGTTAGATAGGCAGTGCCTTATGCTTTCCATTTCATGCCTATGGTTAATTTAATTCAATGGGGTGATTTCCAAAGCATGTTTTGGACTGCATGGCTAGAAATGCAGGCAAGTAGAAGGAAAACTCAACACTTACTACTACAGGTGTTCTAATGTGGATTGTGAGCACAAACATTTCACTGATGGAACCAAATCCAGGCTGACCATAATTGTGTTTGTATTTTATTAAGTAGTATACCATTGCTGGGATAAATTAAGATCTCTCCCTGCCCTGCATGTTGTCTTCCCCCAGAACACTGTCTGCCCTCCATGTTGTCTTCCTCCAGAATATGTAAAGGAAGCCCCAATTGTTAAAAAAGGTTACAAAATACAATGAGTCTGATAATGCCAGAGATTAAGATGGAAAAGGAAGCCCAACTGTTCAGACAAAGGATTCCCTTCCAATTCAATCGGAAAGCTTGGAACACAAAAGGTCAGCTCATTCACAGAACTTAGCCAGCCCATTCAGGAAGACCTTCTTCCCCAGCCAAACAGATCTCCATAATCGAGTAACAAAAGATTCCTTCCAAGGTGCACATTCCAAGTAGTAGACAAAGCCACAGCCTGCAGGGAACACAGACAGGAAACACAAACAGCAGGGGGCCCAACCACAGAGCTCCTCCTCTCTGAAATCCGGCAAATTACACTTCTCTCAAGTTCCTAGGGGGCGGGAACACCTTTGCATAGCAACGACCAAGCTCTCCTATATAAATGGCCTGTGGGGGAAATACAGGTGTGGCCACCTTCCAACCAGCATACTCTGTACTTCGTACTCTGTATATGCTCTTGGGAAATAAACCAGCAAACCTCTGTTCCAGCAACTGCCTGTGTCTATTCATTCCCAGCTTGGGATGAACCTTGGTAAGATTCCTTCTAACACCATATTCCCTAGAATCATGCCGCCCTAATGTATTGAAACTAAACTCCCAGCGTAGCCACTGACTGAATTCTAAGAACTGTAGTCTCACCACATCTGAAATTTATCCCTGGTCTGCTCATTTGAAATAAGCCTTTATTCATATTAGCTGAACCTGCTTTGAAGCCTCCATGTGATTGAGAGATTTCATCAAGATGGGCGTCCAATCACAATGAGGCTTCTGCATGCATTGACACCCTTTCAGGTCTTCATACTAAGTATTCAAATATCTGAGTAGAGAATATGGAAATATAACAGATAATCCTTCACCCTATTCCAACTTTTTATGTCTTCTACAGTCAGGCAGATGCTCAAACAAGGCTTGTGTGGTAATGTGGTTATCTAAAAGCTGTCCAATGACAGACAACATAAACATTGTGGGAAGTTACTACTTTGAGGCAGAAGTCCAGAAACAATCACTTTACTCCCTTTGCCTAACATTAGGTTGTATATATCCAAAAATTAGAAGAATGAGCAAGGAAGGCCCAAAGAAAACAAGGCTGCTTGCCATATTTGGAAGTAATGCATACCACTATCTAAGATATCCAGAAGTAATGCCCATTAATGTTTAAACATTTCTCTCACCAATAAAGCCACTATGTCCCATCAGAGTCTAAAGTACCTTTCAAATATTCAAATTAAAGCATTATTTTGTGTTAAAAATGAGTCAAATAATAACACTCTGGAGCTTTGATCTCTACTTGTCCTTCCTTGTTTGGCAACAAATATATTGAATGTTTCAACAATATATAGTTTTGATTATTTACATGTTTGCCTTAGATAACTAATGAAACAAGGTGTGTATCCTACACACAGTTACATTAATCTTATCAGGAAATTCATCACAAGCATAGAATAATGTCACAGTTGCTAAGCTAAAAAGACTTTGGAAACTAGATCAAGTCCTTTTGACTCTGGGCTATAGTCTACATGTTGCAATTTCAAATGTGGCCATTGATTTCAAGTGGAGAACACTAAGCAATCACCCTTAAAATATGCTTAATTTGGGCTAAGTCATGGTCCATATTAGACATGCTTATATTTCTAAATCTCACTGTAAAAAGTGTCAGCCAGAAATGTGAGAGAGGACAAAGGCTGAAACATGGCTGAAAACATAAAGTTGAAAGAGGGTGAAAGATAGATGGGTGAACTTAAATCAGGAAGCAGTGTGGGCTAGAAAAGAGGAAATGACAGTTTAGAACTGCAGACAGCCTTGAAGGTAAGGAACAAAATGTAGGAAACATCTGAAAAGTGAAGAAAACATTGAGGAAGAGCATCCATAGGAATGACATGAACAAAATGGAGGGAGACTATTGTTTCCTCCATTCAACTTGGATCTAGGCTTCTCAGTCTTCCTGAGAACCAAGCTTGATCCACTAGGTAAAGGTAAAGTTTCCCCCGCACATTTGTGCAGTTGTGTCCGACTCTAGGGGCCGGTGCTCATCTCCGTTTGTTAGCCGAAGAGCCAGTGTTGTCCGAAGACACTTCCATGGTCATGTGGCCGCATGACGCACGTGGAACGCTGTTACCATCCCACCAAAGTGGTACCTATTAATCTACTTGCATTTGCATGCTTTCAAATTGCTAGGTTGGCAAGAGCTGGAGCTAGTGCAGGAGCTCACTCCGCATGCAGGGCTAGGGATTCGAACCTCCGAACTTGCAATCTTCTGATCGACAAGCGTGGCGTCTTACCCGCTGAGCCACCACGCCCCTTAGAGCCACCACGCCCCTTAGTGATCCACTAGACTTAACTGTAAAATAGGTAGGGATAGTAGTACATTAGAGGTTCAACTTTCTCCTCCAATAAGGATTCCTCCAAAAATAAGACACTAAATTAAATAATCTCCCTCCATCTGTCTGGGGCAGTGCAACCCATCCAGAACTGAAGATGACAAATTCCTGGATAAAGAGGAGCCGTTAACACACAGCCACTCCATCTTACCAGGGTTCAGTTGAAGCCTGTTGTTCCCCATCCAGATCCCCACAGCCCCTAGGCACCGCAAGAGGGCAGTCACAGCATCACTTACCTCACCTGGGACGGAGATGTATAATTGTGTATCATCAGCGTATTGATGATACCTCATCCCATGGTGACGGATGATCTCACCCAGTGGTTTCATGTAGATGTTGAAGAGCGGAGAGAGAACCGAACCCTGCGGCACCCCACAAAGGAGGGGCCGAGGGTCGGACCTCTTGCTCCCTATCACCACCGATTAGGACCGGCCCTGGAGGAAGGAGGCGAACCAGCACAAAACCACACCACTCAGCCCCAACTCCCTGAGTCGCCCCAAAAGGATACCATAGTTGATGGTATGATTTATCCATCCATTTAAAAATCTCATGTGAATATTGGATTGCCAACTGACTCTACTGTATGTTACTGAGGTCTGCATTTGTGATTTGGTTACAGGCAAGATTGGCCTAGAAAGGATGTTCAGGGATGTTTCTGATATATTTTGTTTAAGGAATATGTCTGTTCCAAATTTTCCATTTCTATGATGAAGACATGGAACACAAATAGAGCTTTTGAATGAAACTGACAGTTGATTCTTTTTTATTATATGCAGATGACATCTTGAAGTGATGACTAACCCAGTACAATATACAGTATATCTTATTTATGTATCTCATTTCTGTCTGACTTCTGTTGAGACGTTCAGAAAGGCATACATAAGATCTCCCCTTATTTTATATTCACACCAACATCTCTGTGAGTAGGTTGGGCTAAGAGGAAATGACTGGTCACAGTCACTTAATGAACTCTATCTTTTTTTTAAATATATTTTATTGAATTTTAAATATACATAGATAAAAGCTTGAAAAGGAAAAAGAAATAGAAATACAAATCAAAGAAAGAAAAGAAAAAGTGTAGTAAAGTAAATAGAAAAAGAGAAAGATGAAACAAAGAAATTGGTCAACTTCTGATTTATCTCTGGTCTTAGTAATTTAAATTTTAATTTCTTTCATGCTAGTACTATATATAACATTGTAAAACATTTCCTGTCTACTATATCAATTTATATATGTTTTAATCTTCAAAACCCCATATAAGCTTTGCCCCTCCTGCATTTTGCAAATAGTCCGTTAATGGTTTCCATTCTTTAAGAAAGTAATAATTTGTATTTTCTTTTAATAAACATGTCAATTTATCATTTTCTGCCATGTCCATTATTTTTAACATCCAGTCCTGTATTGTAGGTATAATCTGATTTTTCCAATTTTGTGCATATACAAGTCTTGCTGCTGTAACCATATATTGCATAATTCTTGTAAATTTCTTTCCTATTTGTTCTTCTAATATTCCCAATAGAAATAGTTCAGGTTTAAATGGAACTCGAATTTGTAGAATATTTTGCATCAATGAGTGTATTTGAGTCCAAAATTTCTTTGCAATCTCACATGTCCACCACATATGGTAAAATTACCCCTCTTTTTTTTACATTTCCAACACAAGTTGGAAACATTCCCATACATTTTAGCTAGTTTTTGTGGGGTCATATACCATCTGTACATCATCTTGTAGAAATTTTCCTTCAAATTATAACACAAAGTAAATTTTAATCCTTTAATCCAATAATAATTCAATAATGAACTCTATCTTTCATTTTAATCAGTTGCTTAAGAAAATTCACTGTATCTTGGCTTTGGTTCTATTGGATGTGTGGTTATTGGTTGATTTGAAGGTATTTGGCTAATGAATGCTATAAGATTTTATACTACTGTTTTTAGTTATTTGCTGTTTCCTATTTTTATTGTAGTTTTGATTTTTTATGAAAAGTGAAATATAAAGAAGCAGAATGTATTAAAAATAATATATGACAACAATAATTCTCAACATAAATAAAAGCTTGGGGAATATTTTCAAGATACAAGATTGCATACAACTAAACTGATTCACCACTAAAAAGTATTAAAATATAGGAAGCAGTTAAATCGAAAAGTAAAATTGATTTGATAATTTGAGCTATCAGTATTTACAAAAATGGACCATAATAATTATGAATCACTGACTGAGAGTCTATTAAAATGCATCCAGCAATGCAAAATATAGCATATAATGTTTTGATCAGAAAGTTTTAGTGTTCCTATCATTATTAATCTACATCTTTAAATAAACAATGGGCATCATGGAATTATAATAAATCTTATCCATAATAAATGCTGTGAATTAACCTGTGGACACATGAAAAAATGAGGGCAACATTTTTATTGTCATGCAAAGTTTTAATATTGAATGATAAACTAGCTTAAAAATTAAAACCCTACTGCATTGTAGGGGAAATAAAGCTTTTATATAGTAAGATTCTGTAGAAAGATATATTTACTATTCTTGCACAAATGACCAGGTACATAATAAAATAATTCCTTTTAAAACCCTGGACATGTGTCCAATATGAAAGTGCCTTTTAAAGTAGAGTGTAAGGAAAATGTTTTTTAAATGTCAAAATTGAAAGAAATCTGTGAATCATATCACAGTTCCATAGAATGAAGGATGGATAAACATAACACTTTGAATGTTTGACTTATATCTAATACATATTTTGGAAACAATTGGTATGATCTAGCCAGGCTACATGGAAGACCACTGTGTAATTTTAAAGTTCTCTAAAATGTTACAGCATATTGACAGCAGCAATTAGCCCTGTTCAGTACCTATGTATAAAGAAGGCACCTGCTATCCTTACCATTTCAGCAATGCAATAGGTCTACCTATATGTGACCATCATCAATTTGAAGTGAGGTTTTTCTGTTTGTAAAGACATCTACCCTTTTGGGCTGAGCCAACCATGTGTCAACAAAGAAGCATGACTGGTGCACAAAGGTATCTGAAAATAGGGTAGAGTAGTGCATTCTGTTCTTCATAAAGTCAGACTGAATGCTTGACCAAGGCTGGCATCTAATTAGGAAAGGAAGTGAATTTCAAGTAAGTCCAGCTCAAACTATTGTTTCAAATTCATGGTGCACATTATATAAAACTACTGACTAAAATAAAAATATTTGCATAGATGTTAGAAATGGAAAAATGGAAAATTATGTCATTATGGAAAAATGACAATGACACTGGGTTTAGCTAAAGAGAGAAAAACTGCGATGAAGATGATTCTCATTTATAGAAACCACTAGGACCACCAAGTGTTTCTGTTAATTTGTGTGTAAAAAGAGGGGGAAAAAAGAAAAAAAAAGTCCTGTGATTATCATGGTTTGAATAGTATGGATTGTATCCAGACTAAGTATATTTAGGATAGACTTATTCATTAATGGGATTGTAACCATTAAAATAAAAAGTTTAAAAATCAGAAATTTATCATCAAGAAATTAGTAATAACTATTATAAATAATTTTAAAAATCAGGAGAAATAACTGTATTGACAGTCAAGCTTTGTTAACAGCTTTAAAATTAAATAAATCTTCCCATCTTTTAAGTTTTCAGAGCAAGTTTAGTGTGTAATTTCCCTGTAACAAATTCTAGGTCTAATATGTAATAATATTTTGCAGAAAGTCTAATTTTTCTACTCTGATCATTGAATTAGTATTTGGTACAACCCATTAGCTTCCAGATGGACTTAGAGAAACCTTACAATGCAAAGTATTTATCTCTGTCCTCCCACTCATAACCTGGATGGAAAAATATTGAGGGTGGGAAAAATGGTGAGACAGCATGGGACAATAGGGATATATAAATAGAGGTTCTGTTTTCTTTTAGCAACAGTGGACTTTGGTCAGGAACAGCTAGGTTCAAATCTCCATGCATCCACATAGCTCTCTAATTGTTGCTTATGGGGAGATCTGGATAACTCCCACCCTGGTGACATTCAGAGACCTGACAATTCTCCCAGGGTATCAACCAGGTGATCCCTGTTGAGCCCTGTTGGATTGGGGTGTTTTGGTTTAGATGTTGTCTTCAGGACACCCATGATTTCTTTTTTTGTTTTTGTATTTCTTCTTACCTTTTAATTCTAAACTGCCCAGAGTCATTGGGAGTCGGGCAGTGCCTAATTGTATGTATGCATGTATGTATGATTGGATATTTGTCAGGATGCCATTCTATATACAGTAGCCCAGAACATCCAAGAAGATCAGATTTCAATCTTATGAGAATTCTCAGCAAACTTACTAAAACTATTATGCTTTCTCTTTTATGAATTCTCTCCTGTGTATAAATGTATATAAAAATGAAGACAGCCAGTCTAAAAATGCAGCAATAAGCTACTTTGGTATTTTTTGTATAGGTGACAACATTTCACACCTTTCTATTGCTGGATAGTGTGTATCCCAGAGCACCGAGACTCTTTGATCTCCAATGTTCCTTCCTGGAGAAAGTTTGAAATATCCAACCCTTCCTGAATATAGAGAATAAAGATAAATGTTGAACTTGGCCTAATGTTGATAAAAGTTAGAAAACTCTCATAGCAGGAAATGCAGTAATTATTATTGAGATATGTGGGTGTGCATTTAAGGCTAAAAGCACGGAAGCAACACACACATTCCTGGCTGTCACTTTTTCACATTTGTGACATTTGTTCACCCTTTTTGTCCTGTAATGTCACCTCCCTTTATTTCTCCAAGCATTTCCAATACACTAGTCAGCTGTCTACAGCAAGTTCATTAGGAAATGTCTTTTGACAAGAGTAGCAGTTCTTGACCGAGAGCTATGAAAGCTGTTAGATGATCAGCAGAAGGACAGCCTGTGGGGCAAATGCTGAGATAATAACAGCCACCAAGCTTTACATAATATTATCCAAGACATTCTTAAAAGAATTATTAATACTTCATCACCGTCAGTGCTGTTTGACATTTTAATTTTATGGTATTTAGAAACCATGCTTTGCATACACTCTCTCTCAATTTGCAGTCCTCATTCTGGGATCAGTCTTCCCTGAATTTTCATGTTAATCACAGTGAAGTAGATGATGGTTCTGAGCATCTTTGGGTGTCATTTGCAGAGACAGTAACTTGTGATTTGGAGGAGTTTCATGAAGATCTAAATCAGTGTTTCTCAACCTCAGCAACTTTAAGTTGTGTGGACTTCAATTCCCAGAATTCCCCAGCTAGCATGTTGGTTGAAGTCCACACACGTTCAAGTTGCTGAGGTTGAGAAACACTGATCCAAATCCTCAGGCTCAGTTTTCTTTTCTTTTTCCCCTTTGTCTTAAAAAAATCCAATAACAAGAATTATTGTATTCATTATTTCAAAGACTGGGAGTTTCTTTGATAAAGCATTAGATGTGTTTTTTTTTAACAAAATCTTCCTGTGGGCTTATTTGAGGGGGGCAGGGTGGATAGCTGTGACTTGGAATTATAGCATGAGTTTCGGGGAGGAAGGTGTTTCATGGCATTATGATGTCAGCTTCAGCTGTCAGCATAGTATAAATCACAACATGGCACACAAGTCGTTACAGAGCAGAGCTTGTGTTGTTAGCCAACTTTCCTTTGGAAATCCGAGTAGCCCTATGGTTTTATGAGTCCCAGCCTTCTCCTTTCTCTCTTTTCTTTTAGCACACTTGCAACCAAAGATGGCCAAACATCTGGCTGAAGAGCATGGGGGTCCACTATCTGGATAGAGAAGTGCTGCTGGAATCCTTTGTCTGAGGTCTTTTATAGTCTTGCCAGTTGCTGGGCTAAATTGTCTTGCACAACATTGATTTACACACTGTCTCTTTAAATGTTTATCTCTCCAGGCACATCCTCGCTCTTTCTGGGCTCTGTTTTTCTAACCCCAGGAGTTTGGAATATCAACTATCTGATCAGATGTGGATGTGCCTTTCTCACATCCAGATATAATGGCTTCTTGCGCTCCCTTTCATTGGCACTGGCTTTAACTCTCTTGTAGCCTTCTTTTAAGTTTTGTCAGTGCATGTTTTGCCCTTTTGATGAAATCTCCGCTGCTGCGGATGTCCCTGAATCATGGCTCAATAGAAGCAAGAATCTCAAAAAGTGAAAGCAACTAAACATACATCTTGTTTTAAAATCTATCTTGTGGATAATTGGACTTCTCTGTACGTAGGTTTAAATCACATTGAGGTTGAACCAGACATGGTTCTTGATGACCATTAGTGGTCTGTTAGGACCACTGAATGGAGCAGAGCTTAATGCAGCGAGGCAATAAGCTCACAGAAAGGAATATTATCAACAATAGCATTAATGAGCATGCTAGAGAGATTTAGGTTATTGATCTTACACACTTAGCCCACCCAAGCATAAAGAATTACATGCTTGGACAAAGTAGTTTCAAAAGTAAGTACAAAGCAGTTCTTATGTTTATTTGGTCCAGTTCAGTTACATCCATTCTGTTAGGAATGATTCTTGATCTTCTGTGTTTCCCTAAACTGTGTTCACCCCTAGCCCTCATTGCTGCTAAAGGCTGCATGCAGAAAGGGGGGAAAAACCTCCTGATTCTAGGCCGCATGGCCTCAAGATGGGGAGGACCAGCAGCTGCATGGTCCTTCTCCTCTGGTGGAAGGAGGGAGGGAGGGAGGGAGGGAGAGAGGGGAAGTGGGAGGAGCAACAAACAGCTTCCTCTGGAAGCATATAGAGCAGAGCTTTCCAAACTGTGTGTTGCGACACAAAAGTGTGTCGCCACACACAGCGTGGTGTGTCGCCACACCACCCGGAAGCGGTGGCGCGTGCGTGCACGGCGGCTGCCATGCACGTGCGTGCCACCGCACGCCCCCGCGCCGCCGCACGCCCCTCCCGCGCCGCCACCGTGCGTGCGCCCCGCCGCACGCCCCCCCATGCCGTCGCCGTGCGCGCGCATGTCGCCGCCGCCGCCGCTGGGTGTGTCACCAGCGGCGGCACTTTGGAAAGCCCTGATATAGAGAGTCATCCTAGAGCGCTCATCTACAGGCTAATGAGGCATGCTGATTTGCTGGGACCTCCAACAGTTCTTTCCTGCCAAAGTACTTTATTTAGATAGCATTGACTAAATGTAGAGGTGGCAAGCCCATCTGTTGCTTCACAAGGAGAGCACTGAGGAATGATTTGCACATAGGAATGAGCCACAGGGCTTTACTTAAATCTATAACATTTTCTGATGGATCATGTTGCTGCATTTCAGCTGCAAATTGTGAGCTCGTGTGCCTGTGTATGAGCAAATAGGTCCTGCATCTTCCTGATGCTACTGGAGAATGCCATGGCAAATTATGCACAGATAGAATTCAGCCACGCTTTCAAGTCCCAGTGATGCCAAAGGAAGAATTAAGCACATACTTAACCCTCTCCCATTGAAATAAATAAGACTAATTAAAGGCTGTTCCAAATATTCCTCTCTCCTGAGATGGGTATTCTGGGATGCAATCAGATGTGCTTATTCTTTATTTATTTACTACAAGTGTCTTTATACCACTTCAATCAAGCAAAGCTAAGGCTTACAAAAGCCATATAACAATAATCAACCATACATGGACAAAATGCATATAAATATAAAATATTTATATAAAATATAAAAATATAAATATAAAAATATAAAAAATCTGTTTTAAAAAATTCAACTCAGTAATAATTATAACATCTAAGGCATCAGTCAAAAATAACACATAGAAAGTGGGAAAGTGTACACTGGAATTTGTTCTCATTATTATCAAGTCATCCTTCATTTCTACTGATTCCAGTGGAAGGGACTTGATGGAAATCAGTGGGATAAGAAGTAACAATGTTTTCCTAGCTTGTGTCCTAAATGCTCATATGACATTTCTCCACCCATAATTTTCAGGCTTCTTATTTGACCTTCCTATAATAGCATTACACTCTCTCGGAGCATTTTTTTCTAATTAATGTGTTTTCAGTTTTGTTGCACAGAATCCACCCAAAGTTACATATTTTTAAATCCTCCTGATTTTCATGGGAATGCTTTAAAAACCACAGGCTTGCATGGTATTCAGTAGGATTTTTAAATGGCTTTCTTGGTTTGTAATTTGCCCTTTGAGTCTGTAAGAAGACATTGCTGTCAATGTTACAAAAGACAATAAAAGGGCTATTTTGCCTTTTAGGGATCTCCTTAGAAGGATGGAAATGATTCTAAGCAGTTTTGGAATGATAACCAACATAATTCTAGAGTCAGTTATAGTTGGATGGTGTCCAAATTGAATTAAATAAATAAGAATAAATAAATAAATAAAAAACATTTACACTTAAAATGTTAGACTTTAACAATCTACCGCCATCATGGTTATTTAGGTCTTATTTTTAAATACCTACTAAAGTACATGCATAGCAAATTATTAACAGTTAATTACTGCACTCCATCCTCTTGTCATTGTAAGCTAAGGAAGAAAAAAGACAGTTATTGTTAGAATTGTGATGAGCCTTTGAAAATAAATCATTCAAAGCCAAGAAAATCAACTTTGGAAACAGCAGTAATGGTGACTAAATGGATGCATTTTGCTTACCTATCTGCCATGCCATTTGCAAAACGCAAAGAGAAAAAAATGACAAAAAGATTTTATACTGTCCAGTTAGCTAACAAGCTCCTTTTAAAAACATGTTCCACATAAGCCTTAAATGGGATGCACTGATTATTGTTAACCTTATAAATTAAAATATGGTTACAGCAGCAAGACTTGTATATGCACAAAACTGGAAAAATCAGATTATACTTATTTATAAGATATAATTATAAGATTATATTTATAAAAAAAACCTTATAAATTAAAACTCATTAGACTGTTGGGTTAGCATTTAAGAAATAAGAGCTATATGCAGTCCAGTTCAATCAATTCCGTATGTGGGAAAGGGTCATGGAGGAGAGGAGAAAGAAATAATTTATTTACCTAAGGCACAATTAACATATCGAGTTCATCATTAACATAGCAAGTGAGGAAACTGACCTATAGGATAATCTACAAATTACTGACACCCCAAAAGAGTTGGTACCCACACTGCAACCAGATTATGTAGCATTATTTACTTTGTGAATTAGCTCCTGGATTAAGAGTCTTCATACAATTATTTGCCAAATCTTCTAGGGTTCCCACAACTAAGTGCCAACTATAGGGTTCCCACATCATGCTAACCTAGGCTTATTTTAAGCGTGTGTTACAAACTGTTACAACTGGGTTCACAAACATACAAAGCTAAAATAAAAAATCAAATACACTACATGATCATTTAGCACAAAATATGAACATAGCTTTCTAGGACAATGGCTGGAAAATTTGGAGATAAGTTACTGAGAAATAAGAGAATTTTAGAATTAGAAGAGCATGACCTGAGATTTGGATGGCGTGGTTTTCTATGGTACGATAAAGTTAAGGTTAATGTAGATTTTAAAAATCATTATGTAAGAAGTGCCATATTGAGAATATGGAATAGATACAAACCCAGGCTGGGCCCGAAAATGCCTTTGTAAAACTCAGCACAAGAAGCATTTTATAGAAAATAAATAGCTGGCAAAGAGAAATGGTTAACATATTGAGAGTTGTTAGAACAAAAACATGGAGAATGTAAGATGACGTCAAAAGAGCAATTGACCGCAGAGGGATTTAATTTCCAATGGTTTTCATATGTACAGTTAAGAGAAAGATTTAAAGTAGACAAAAGGACATTTGGAATTGAACAACATAAGACAAAGTTGAAACTGAATTATATGCAAATGATAAACATGTAATTGCTAAAATGTATAAGCTTTTATTGAAATTTGAAATGGAAGAAGAACAAGTTAAAGAGTTTATGATATGGACTAAGAACTTTGGTTATAATATACAGATAGATCAATGGAAAGATATGTGATTGAAAGGACTGAAGTTCACATTATGTTACAATTTAAAAGAATAATTTTATAAGATGATGTACCGTTGGTATATGACACCAGAACAACTTTCTAGAATGTATAAAGGTACTTCAAACTTATGTTGGAAATGTGGAAAACATGAAGGGTCATTTTATCATGCCTGGTGGACTTGTAAAAAAGCCAGAAAATTTTGGGTTCAAATACACAGTGATACAGAGAATTTTAAAGATTAATATTCAACTGAAACCAGAACTTTTTATGTTGGGACTAATGGATAGACAACTAGAAAACATAATGGTAACTGCAGCAAGATTATTATATGCACAAAGATGGAAAGACTCTGAAATACCCACAATGGAGGAATAGTTGGTGAAGTTGACAGAATTCGCAGAGATGGCAAAATTGATTTGCTTGATTAGGGAAAAGACAACAACTACATTTGTCAGTGACTGGAAGCCCTTTATGGACTTTTTGCTGAAAATGGAAGAAAATGAACTTGTGATTTATTTGATGATTAGAAAGGGTAGAATATGGAAAGAATGAAGCCACAATATAACTATAGAAAGAAAGGATAAAATATAAATGCATTTATAACTGCTGTAAAGAACATTGGAAGCCACTTCTTTATACAGTATCTCCCTTTTATTTTTCTTTCTTTTCTTTTCTTTTCTTTTCTTTTCTCTTTTCTTACTTACTTACTCATTAATCACTTTTATTTTTTTTTCTAGGCATATGATCATTGTGGCTTTGTGTTCAGTGGTAAGAGAATTAAAGAAAAGATAATTGGTTGCCTTGACAAAATGAAGTGTGTAACACATTCATTGCCTACTGTGAGGCACAGTTATGTCACTTAATTTTAGAGCATTCCTCTTTTCATTTTTTCATCTTTTACTCCAGGTCTCAGCATCAGGAAAAACCATTAAATGCTCCAAACCATAAATCACTTCCTGGGAACAGCACTAGTTCAGTATGTCAAAAAGTTCTCAGAATGCTACTCACTGTTCCCAGAAAGAATTGGAGAGCCTTCATGGACTTGAAATGAATGAATTGACATGTATAGAACTGCAAGTTTCATAAAGAATCCTTAAAGTCTACCATGATAATAAGGATTTGCAGGTTAGGAACATCTGTACATTCCTTTCCTATCTAGCAAACAGAAAGTTCTTCCTCATACCTGAGGACTTTGGAAGATACTTCTTATCTAAAATTGAAATGATCCTTCTACGCTTCAGTTTCTATGCGAGTCACTAATATTGTCTTTTTTATTTCTAGTCATTCTTCATCTAGTTATTTATTTTCTCCACTTAAAGAAGCATTAGTAGCTGAAATAGTTTCAGAAGCTCCTTAAGATGTCTTTCAGAATCTTTTCCTTCTGTTCCTTCTGTATCTTTTCTTCCTTCTTTTCTGTAATTCTTAACTAGATTGATTAATTTTTCTCATACAGTGGCTATTTTCCCAGATACTGAAATATGCCTGCTGTCTTCCTCTTTTTCAAAAATGTCCATGTGATGTTTTAGTTTGTTCTATTTTCATCCAGTGTCTGCTTCACTGTTTTTCTCAAAGATTATTGAGTGAATTGATCTCTCTAAGTTTCTTCCTTATCTTGTGGCAAATCACTTCACTTTCACTAAGACATTTAAATCAGGGTTCTGTGTAGTTCATTTGACAGAGATGACACTCCCTTGGGTTATTAATGATTTGCTGGTGGCCAAGCCTAACCATCTTTCTTCAGTATTGGCATGGCTGGACGTTTCTGTGGCATTTGATGCCCTTCATTATCAAATTCTGCTTTCTTCCTTGAAGTTCTTGAAATGTTGCTGATATCCTTTTTCATTGGTTTCAGTCTTATCTATTTCATCATGCATTTTCAGTTATGTGGAAGAGTTTCTGTTCTCAGCCCTTCTCGTTATCTGTGGGTTCCCCAAGGCTGACTCTTACTTCTTACTATTCATTCTTACCTACTTCTATTCATTCTGTATACTTTGTCTTTGGGTTCTTTTTGTTTTCAGTTTAACTACCATATTTATCTTGTCAGCATCTGGATATATTATTCTGCTCCCAATGCAATGTGAACTCCCCATTTTGTCTTGTTAGGGTTTCCAGCTGGATATGTTCCTATCGCCTTAAATTAAATTTGGATGAGACTGAAATTATTGTTTCCCATCCTGATCATCCTTCCTCTCTTCTGTCGTAGTTTTCAGGACCCTTTCTAACTGATTTCTCCTGTAGGGTGAGATCTGGAAGTCCTTGATAAGAAATGTTCTTTAAAGCCTGTCATCAATAATATTACAAGCATCTTTAACTTCTATTTGCTACTTGATCATTTCTTACTGTTGGGATGGCTAAGCAATTAGTTCATGCTCTATTGGTGTCCCACCTGGATTATTGTAGTAGCTTCCTGGCATTCCTGAGACTGCTGTTCATCCTTTGGCTTGGGTTTAGAATTGCACAGTTTGTGTGATTTTGGACTTCTTCCAATTGATCCTTTCATCATCTTTTTGCAAACCTTTACATTGGCTCAGCAGTGTCTGCAGTAGAAGAGCAAGGGGGGGAGTCAAACGGACAAAAACAGGATTGCTGCACTGTGATGCAAGCCCTGCCCTTTCCTACATGAATTATGACATCACACACACAGCCCCACAGGGGAGAGCTTGCAGCATGGTGCCACAATGCTGCTTTTGTCATTCGGGCTAAAGAAGCAGATTCCTGCACAGTCCACTGCATTAGCTGGGTTGTTAGAACATGGGGAAAAGGGACAGGAACTTTCCAGATACATGTACCGAGTTGTCTACTTACAGTGATATTTTACAGTGGCCTTGATTTATTACAGTGTTTCATCAGTTTCACTCCACCCATGGCTTCTTTCTGTGCTTTCACTTCTGGGCTCACTTCTATCCTAGAAAGGAGAACAGGAAGAAAGAAAAATAACTTTTCTGGGCTCTCTGGATTCCAGCACCTTTCTCAAGCTATCTTTGCTGACCTTGGATCTGTTCTCTGAAAACCACAGTCCATTCTACCAGCCAGCTCGCTCAACAGATGGCTGTCTTGGCTCTTGCTTGCTCCTGCTTGGTCTCCAACTGCAGATTATGCCTCCTTGATATGCACAATGTCACCAGTCCACCCATACAAAAACTACTCTAGGAATGCCCAACAACCTCCTCCCCCATTTCTTAAGACTTCTCCCTTTTATATGTTTATAGCTAGAAGGCAGGGGTTTTAATTAGTCATTAAACTTCTCTGTATCTGCATGACGCTGACCTGATTTTGGTCCATAGTTCTGTTATCTCACCTTAAAACAACAAAGGTAGCATTCCTGAAATCCCTTTGGTGTCTGTTTCTTGACTTGGCCTGTCTTGCAGGGCTGACACAGTACACCTATTTACATAATTTGCCAATTAAAAACTGAGACAGTTCATCTCTCAATTATTCACAGGAGGGACAGTCTCAGACATCACATTTCCTCCATTCTCTATGATATCCCAAGCATGACTGTCATTGAAACTGCCATGGCCTCTACTGCCTGACCTAGACTTTTTGAACAGGGCATCCATCTTCATCAACCTCTGGCTAGCATCTTATCCAGTATCCACTGTTCATATGTCAGTTACCTGGTGGTCATTCTGTCATTGGTGCTGGAGGAGCCATCAAAGTTTGGCATTTCTCCAGGCAGATTTTGGCCAGGTTTGGGGGCCAATACATTAAAGTACAATAGAGGCATCCCCAAGAGGAATTGGGGTGAGTGGGACAACAAAAGCAGTGTTGTGCGGTAAACTCTGCCCATTTTGTAGATGTGTTGCTGCACCCACATATGAAAGGGTGGAGCTTGTGTCATGATGATGTGATACTGCTTCCATCATATTGATGAAGGTTTCAGATCCTGTGGTTGCCTCTGAATAACAGGTTTCCAACCTGCCTTCACTTCTGCCAGGGGTTAAGGTTTATCCCTATGTGATACAATTTCTATTGGGGTCTTCTCTCCTGAAGCCTTCCACTATCCGTATGCTTTCATCCTGGTTTTTAAGGTGCTGGTGTCTTCTCCATTACCAAGTTGTGAGAGACGTGGGAAGAAATTGTTTCAAAGAGATTCTACCTTAATTAATGCAGTATAACTTTGGCTGGGAATGTACTCTTCCAGTTTTCAAGTCTCATGTAGCTGGCAAACCAAGAAAGCAATAGAGTAATAACACCAATTTCAGGAAGGTACCTTTAATACTAGTTGAGGATAAAATCAGAATATTGGATATTTTCTAAATAAGATCTGGGGAACTATGTGTGACCAGAAGCATTGCTGGTAATACAGATTATGCCCAAGGCTAATGCTTTGCTTTACAGAATGACACTTCCAATGTATGCATTTTTATTAATAGAATCTAAGCTAGTGGAACAAGGAACCTGATGGGTGCTTATGGAGATATCCAAAAGTATACTGTTGCACAAGGGCTCCAGGCTGCCTATCCCTGTATTAAAGGAAAGCCGATATATAATAATTTTCACAATTTTAGCATTCCATTGCTAATCTGCATTTGTTCCGTGAAGGGTGCTCTGATTATTTGAGCCAAGGAGCACCAAAGTTGTTTGAGCTGGGGAGCACAATAATGGCTCAAGTACAGTAAGCGTCTTCGGACAACGCTGGCTCTTTGGCTAACAAACGGAGATGAGCACCGGCCCCTAGAGTCGGATACGACTGCACAAATGTGCGGGGGGAACCTTTACCTTTACCTTACAGTAGTAATTGTCTAGAAGAACTGAGGGGATGAAGTGGTGTAGAGAGTCCCTCCGAGCTCAATTCTTATAGAAAACCCACTATTTTAACAATTATCAGGAACCAGTGGGAAACCATATTCCCTGAGATCAAGGTAACCTTAGATAAAACAAAAGAGCTTAATCTAGATGGCATTGTAATCAATATCATCATAACAGTGATTAAAACTGATACTGATTTTTTTTGGTGTCAGTATTAATACCTGGCAACTGCCTGGATAGGTCCCTGAAGTCTTCTTGGCAAGATTTCAGAAATTGCTTGCCCTTGCCTCCTTCCTAGGGCCAAGACAGAGTGACTGGCTCAAGGTCACTCAGCTGGCTTTGTGCCTAAGACGGGACTAGAACTCATGGTCTCCCAGTTTCTAGCCTGATGCCTTAACCACTTGAAATTAAGCTGTAGCATATCACTACACTTTAAATTCACTTGACTGTCATTGCCTTAATCTCTAGGTGAGATGAATCAATGAATTTTTGCAGAACATTGAGAAAAAGCAAAAATAATGTTTCCTTCATTTTAACCTTCAGACATTACCTCCAGACTTGAGCCTTGTGCATTAAGGATGGTGTCATATGCTTCTGTTTTCTCCTTATTTAGAAGATAATTTAGTATATACTAACATGAAAAAAATAAAATGCTACACTGGGATAAGTGTGGACAGTGCAATATGTGTTTTTGGTGTTAAAAATGAAAATACGTCATACATCCAGTTGCTAAATGAAAATATCAGCTAAGAAAATATATATCTGCTATACAGGAGGAATCATTTACATTTTGGCATGCCAATGTTTTTGTTCTACATGTTGGGCAGATCTCAAAGCAATTAATTTGGTTGTTGGGGCATGGTAGTAGATTACAGATTCTGGCTGAAAATTCCCCCTTAACACAATACTTCAAGAGCTGTCCCTATACATTTGAACAAATAAAGTTTTGTTATAAAAAAGGAGCTAGCAAGTCATATGGGCCAGAGTTTAGTGCTATATAGTAGATGGTATATAGCACATAGTATACACACAGAGAAACCTACAATGTTGAGTTTTCATCTGGACCTAAGCTGGGCAACCTGTGGGTTCCCTAATGCTGCAGTGTTTTAAGTCCCAGGGCCAAAGTCGGGGGGGGGGGGAAGCACTGGTGCATAGTTCACTCAGCTGTAAATGTATCTCAAATTGTTGCTAAATGTGACAACAGCCCACTGAATTTTCTGAAAGTTTTATAAATTTGTTCTCTCTGTGCTCAGAATAAGCAATGGTGTTGGCTAAGTTCACTGACACGAGAGGTTGCAATACAGCTGATTGATCTACTTGTCACATTATGGTCAAAGCTGACCAGCAGTAGGAATTTTCTCTACCTTATCTGGAGATGCTAAAGACCTTCACTGAACAAGGCACCCACTCACCAGTCTGCAGCAAGCTGCATTCCTTGACTGTCATATCGGGAGAGAATTACTCACTGCTCTGATCCACCAGGGCTCTTATGACTTAGACTGTGTCGAGATGGAGTTGACAAAAATTTTCAAATTAAGATTGCAGCATGATGATGAGGGGTGTAAATGCATATTTCTACAGACAGTGCTTGTGAATAGATGTGTGGTATAAATACACACCTATATGCATAATCCACAAGCTGGATTTTTTTCTCTGTGTGTGTGCCTTCAAGTCAGTGTTGACTCCTGGCAACTGTCTGGACTACACCATGCAAGATTTCAGAAGTGGTTTGCCCTTGCCTGCTTCCTAGGGCTGAGAGAGAGTGACCGGCCCATGGTCAACCAGCTGGCTTCATGCCTAAGGTGAGACTAGCACTCACTGTCTCCCCATTTCTAGCTTGGTGTCTTAACCACTACACCAAACTGGTTCTTGAATTTGATATAGGGGAAGGAATAAAGGAAGCAGGAAGCAACAGCAAGTCAGGTAAACAGGGACGATAGGCTACTCCCCTGGCACCCTAGCAAACAGATCCTTCTTTTCTTTTTCTTGCCCTTGAAAATATGTCTAATCCAGAGCTTTCCAAACTGTGTGTCGCGACACAAAAGTGTGTCGCCACACACAGTCTGGTGTGTCGCCACACAACCCAGAAGCGCTGATCATCATCAGCGCTTCCGGGTTTTCCGGCGGTGACACACCAACGGCGGCGCGCAAAAACTGAAAGCAGCAGCAGCGCTTCCGTGTTTTTGCGCGCTGCCGCAACGGCGGCACTTCCGGGTTTTCTTGCGGCGACATTGGTGTGTCGCCACGGGAAAACTTTGGAAAGCCCTGGTCTAATTGTTTTCAACTAAAAATAAAAGAGCAGAAAGTAACCAAGGTGTTCAGAACCTCAGAGGACCATCAAATGGTTATTTGTGGATAGCCCTTCCCAACAGTGACACCATCACCCTGGAATGTCCTTCTTCCTGAACTTCATGAGGTACCTACAATTACATTGTTTATGCACCCATTAAAGGTTTTGGGTTTCTTTTCTTCTTCTTCTTCCCTTCAGTGTTTACACTGAACATTAGTTTTGTACTGTTTTAATCTATTGCTTGTATCTTGTACTTTTAACTGTGGACTGTAATCCGGTTTGAGATCTGTAGTAATCAGAAGCATATAACAAGTTTCGTAAATATATAGTTAATTAATAAATAAAGTGCAACTCCCTTAATCCCTTTCTTTTGGCCATGCTGGCTCAGTCTGATGAGAGTTGGCGTCCAAAATATCAGGACACCACAAGCTTCTATTATTTGGTCTTTGTTACCAGTTTGCTTCCCTGTTTACAAAAATATGTTTGTGAATTTTTAAAATGACTCTGCCTAAGTGCACACAGATGCTATAAAAAGCCCAAGCCAAAACAGAAACGCCTGCCTTGTGCCCCTTTTCTTGGCTAAAAGCCAATGTGATGATAGCAACAAAAAAATCCCTTAGGATAAAATAATGGTAACAGCCACTGGAATTTTCTCAATGTGCAGAACATTTCCAGTCTTTGATGTTAGAATTTTCCCAGCACTTCCTGCATCCTTTCCAAGAGTCTGATTACTTCAATCCTGTCTTTTGGGGCTGATCATCTCAGTTCACTGGTCTGAAATCTGAACAAGCCAGGCTGATTTGTTTGTTACTGATAATCCTGCATGCTGGCTTGGTCATGTTGTAGCAGTTAATTTGTTGTGAAAATATGGAAGGGAAGAACTCAAGCTGTAAGCATACACAGGGAAGTTCAGAAAGGACATGATAATGCTCTTGAATGAGTTAGGGAAATCTGTCATAGTTAAAATATACGACTCTTAAGCAGGATTGCTGAAGAAGATTGCCAGGAATTCCTCTGTCCTAGTTAAAAATCACTATGGCAGCAGGGTGGGGTCCTATGCCCTTTAGATAATGCCACTGCCCCCACAGCCAATAGTAAGGGACGCTATGAATTATAATTCAGACTCCTGAATGATCAGCTGTATTAGCTGAAGTACTATATAGCAATATGCTAAGTATAGCATTGTAACATATGCTGTATGTATATATTATCTTAAAAAGTATAGCTAATCTAATAAGACTTATTGGTGGTGCTAAAAACAATATAAAACAGCAGTAAGTTCAATTAAAATGTGCCAGTAAATACGGTACATTTCAATGTACACTAATAAGCTGTACAGAACACATGTGCCAAGTGACTAATCAAAACCCCTTCTCCCTTCCCATCCATGGCTTGCTGGAGTGAGTCTGTCTGTCTGTCTGTCTGTCTGTCTGTCTGTCAGTCTGTCTGTCTGTCTGTCTGTCTGTCTATCTATCTGTCTGATAGGCACTTTGAGAAATTACTCACAGAGCTAACTTCCCATTGTAGAGAGTTTAGAAGAGTGTAAGCATTGCTTAGCCCTTCATCTTAGGAGCTGCCTTAAGATACTTGACACTGGCCTGGTCCCATGTGGCCATTAGTCTAATCCTGTGCATATCAAATGTTTTTAAAAATAGAAAATTTAGCAGCAAACTTACTCAGCCTTTCAGGGTCCATCTGTAAATTAAGTTCAGCTTGACGTTATAAACAAACCATAAATGTACCTTAAATACCAGAGGCCAGGGAGCAACAGTTAAAGAAAGTCATTGCCCTCCTGTCATGTTTATGAGTGACACAGGATATGGGATTAGATGGACCAGTGGTCTGATCCAGCAAGGCTCTTCCTATGTTCTTAACCTCGTGCAGCATGATGTACAAACCCAATCATATCGTTGTGGAAAGGCTCCAGTTCATGGGCCATCTACAGTTGCAGAGTTTTTTTTTCATTCTCCTGGAAATCCTTTCTGACACTAAAAATAGGGTTACCAGAAAGTCCTCATTTAGGAAGAGGAGTTGTAAAGTTATTACATAAATTATTGGACAAATCTATTAAGTCACTCAATAATGCCAGGGCAGGTACCGCTATCCTCTATTACCCACAATATTCATCCCAAATGGATTTGGGCAAGTCTGAAGCTTAATACCCTTCGCAAATAGATGGTAGTTTGGGGGTTCAGCTTTAGTTATCTTGAATAAAGCACATGGAATTCTGTTACTAATTTGTGCAATAGGTGCATTTTAAGGACAGCAGCATGAAATTTAATTGAGGACAACTTCCTTAAGGTACTGGATTCAGAAAATGTTTAACATTCCTTTCCTGAGACCAGAAGTCTAACACAGAGGTAGGCTATCTGGTTCTTTCCAGATGGTTTACATTACAGTGCCTAGAATTCCTAACCTATGGCTATGCTGGCTAAGGTTTATGGGATACATGTTTCCCATAAACACATTTCCAAATAATTCACAGCTGTCACAATACTGTGATTTGCACAAACGTTCTTCAGACAGTTCATTCCACAGCCTTGTAATACATCCAGATCAATATGGAATGTTGGAAAGAAATTATGTAAAGGATCCTGGGATTCTGCCTGCCTACCTGCCTGTCTGTTGGCAGGAGAACTCTCCAAAAACTGAACAGAACAGGACCAAATTTGGTGAGCAGAAGGGTGGTGGTGGTGGTGGTGGTGGTGGTGGGTGAAGATAGCAAAATAATGATTTAATTTGAAAATGACCTAGATTCAGCCAGAGATTGCAGAGAAAAAACAACCCCTCCGTGCATTCCTTTGGGAAGAGTTCCAAGCATGGAGGAGATGACAACATTCTAAGCCTATTCTCTCCTGGTCACATGACCCAGAGTGGCCCATAGGCAGCCCATCCTGTACTTACCAGTGCACACAAACAGATAGACATATACAGATCATTTCATTATACAGGTGCCTCCCATGGCTACTGCTGGCAAAAGGATTGGAAAGAATTCCAGAAGCTGTGTTCCGCATGCTTTCTGTTATTCTTTCCAATCCAACCAAATGTTGACAAGAAACTATACTGTAAAGGGACTCAAGACTCTGTCAGTCAGCATAATAACAGACCGAAAACCAAATTTGGGGTTGTGTGTGTGTGTATGTGTGTGTGTGTGAAGAAAATACAAAAGAAAGATCAAGGTTGAAAATAGGCCAGATCTCCTGGTTGGGCTGCAGAGAGAAAAAAAAAATCAAGATTTCCCCCCCCAATGCATGACACAATGGAATGACTTCCCAATGGAAGACACAGCTGGGTAGTGACTCAGAATGTTGTGGACTCCTCCATTCTAAGCATCCTCCCTCCTGGTCACATGACCCAGAGCAGAGCATATGGAGCCCTCCCTGTGCTTCCCAATGTACATTTACACACAAAAATACACAGATGGATACCTGCACCATGCTACTTTATTACACAGAAGAAAGGATAGATGCTTCTTATCACCACTGCTGGTAAAGGGGTTGGAAAGAAATTCAGAAGCCATATTGGTATACGTTCCCTACTTTGTTTCCCTACAATGATCTCTAGATTTGGAATAGGAAAGACATTAGAACTTGGGAAAGAGTATGAACTCAAGGCTTCCTATGAGAGACAGTACATCTCTCTCATACAGTATCTGCTTGTGTCTCTTGGAGTGTGATTGGGTTCATGCATCACACTGAATAATGGATTGTTTAAACCATGGCTTATTAAATAAACCACAATGGCTGGGATCAATCACAACATTAAATTATAAACCATGGCTTATAAATAAAGTACAGTGCTGTAGATTCACACATTGTGGGCACAAACCAAATCGAATATATTCTGTCTTGGCACTGTATATTAACCTCCTCTGTCAGGAGGAACAACCTGAAAGAGAGCTAGAAGAACAAGAAAGAAGAGAGTTAGCTGAATGCTTGGGGGTATACGTTACTCAGGAAAAGGTGCTTTTCCTCCTTTGCCAGTGGTAAGAAGGGCCTGTTTCACTGGAGCTTTTCTTTCAGACAGGACATTTCCCAAGCACGATGTGCTTTTGGAAAAGGCAGCTTTTATTATGATGACAATCCAGTTCTCTCTGCATGAGATGATGCTTGCTGGTGCATTAATAACGAATGGGGCAAATTAATCAGAGACTAATGGCAAGATGGAATCCTTTGGAATGGAAACTGCACCCAGGGAGTTAGCAGCATTATCAAGTAGCTGCATCAACCTGGCCAAAAAGGAAATAAAAGATCTCACCTGCAGCTTTCTATCATTTCTGCAGACTCGTACTTGGCTGCCGGGCACAAGTGAAGATGAATATTCTACTTCCTGCTGTTTTGTTTAATGGTTTTGGTACTAAGGCAGGCAAAAGGCTGTTGAAGATTGCCAAGAAGGGTGGTGGCCAATTTGAACCCAAGGGCTAATGTCAAGATACTTCAAAGGCCACTGTTTCATTTTGCAAAACTTGGTAGTGTCAACAGCCTAAATCTACTGCAAATCAAACAGAAAGAAAATCAGATGGCTTAGAGTGCAATGCGAACCATGTTTGTTGTTGTTCAGTCGTTAAGTCGTGTCCGACTCTTCGTGACCCCATGGACCATAGCACGCCAGGACTAATGCAAATCCCACTGAATTTAGTATTGTCACTTTCTAATCAGGGTGTTCTAGACTGGGGGCCTGGAGATGATGTAGGCAATCTGGAGCCTTCCAGATGCTTTTGATTACAATGCCCACAATCCTTTGCCATGCACATGGTAGCTGGAAGTTAACATCCCAGACAGAGGGGCATATCTTGCGTACCTCTGCCTTAGGAACAGATGAAGCAGGAGGGGGGGCATCTGTGATAGCATTCAACTTCTTTGGAGTATTTAAAACACACGTAAATTTTTCTCAATGATTTCAAGGCAGTGGATAAAAAGAAAAAAATCAGTATATTAGTTTAATTTGAAAAAGAAATTCCATAACACTACATCCCTTATTGGCAGCCTTACTGCCCATAGTTATCCAGCCTTGGATGCTGTCTTCCCAGAGTCCATCCAAAAATTGACATGGAATTATGATTTTTACTGGGAAAGAGAAAATTATTAAACACATGCATAATTTAATAATTTTCATTTGCATTTAAGTGCATTTCATGCATTTTCAGTTGAAATTAATTAATAAAATCAATTGAAATTAATTAACATTTGTCCTAATTCTGCCTACTTTTCAGTGTGTTGTCTCTGACTTATAACACCGAGGCCAAATATGGACCTCAGTCTTGAAAAGGTTGTGATTCTTTATTTTAATTTTAATTTTATTTGAACTACCCTTATCCTGCCTTGCCTTCAGAGCTGCATGATAAGACAAGTTGGAAAACAGAGAAGGAAATATTTGCTTTTGTGTATTATTTATTTATTTATTTATTTATTTATTTATTTATTTATTATTTAAATTTGTATTACCACCCATCTCCTCCAACCAGGGAACTCTGGGCGGTTCACAACAAAACAAGTTAAAAATATAAATTACAACATCAATAAATTACATATAAAATCCAAATAGAAAGATGTTAATAATAAGGCGGGTTTCATGGTACCAGCCACTCCCAGGAGGAACTATTGGCATTCCCATCCCAAGCAAGGCGGCAGAACCAGGTCTTCAAGTTTTTCTGGAAGGTCGGGAGCGAAGAAACTTGCCTCAGCTCCAGGGGCAAGATATTCCAAAGGGCAGGCGCTACTGCAGAGAAGGCATGCCTCCTGGACCCCGCTAGATTAAATTCTTTTGCCAATGGGGTCCGTAGCATGCCCTCTCTGCATCACTGAGTGGGGCGGGTCGATGTTCTGGGGATGAGACAGTCCCTCGGGTAACCTGGTCCCATGCCATGTAGGGCTTTAAAGGTGATAACCAACACCTTGAATTGGACCCAGAAGCAAACTGGTACCCAATGCAGCTCGCGCAGCAGGGGTGTTACATGGGCCGATTTTACAGCACCCATAACTGTCCACGTGGCCGCATTCTGGACCAGCTGAAGCTTCTGGATACTCTTAAAGGGTAGCCCCATGTAGAGCGCATGTTTATCCACATGAAAGGGCAGCTGTGCGTTACAATGTCTTTTCCTGAGACATAGAAACTACATGTGTGAGACCTGAGCTGTGTATAAGTAAGATAGGCCTTGTTAGTTTCTACAAAAGAAGGATCTTATCTGATAAAGAGAATGGGAAAAAAACTCATTTGGATTCTCATTTATAGCATTTCTATACAATACTCAAGTGAAATGTGTGTATAGGACTACTGAAAAACATTGGAAAACTTACAGGGATAATAGTTATGGGTTTTGTGTTTTTTTGTGCCTTTGAATCAGTGTTAACTCCTGGCAACTGCCTGGATGAGTCCCTGCAGTTTTCTTGGCAAGATTTCAGAAGGTGTTTGCCCTTGCCTTCTTCCTAGGGCTGAGAGAGAATGACTGGCCAGCTGGGTTTGTGCCTAAGGCAGGACTAGAACTCACAGACTCCCAGTTTCTAGCCTGGTGCCACTACACCAGACTCATGTTTACCCATTTTAAAATTTCAGTAAATAGAAAGAGTGGAAATTCTATGCTCACCTCTCTCTCAGCTTTACTGATTCCACTCTGATAAATAGAAGTCAGAATGGGAGAGTTGGACACATTCCCAACCTTTCGTTTGTGTGGATTGGGGACTGAGAAAGCATCCCATATATCGTTCTGAATTGCTCTGAAACCTAGAGTGTTTCTAAAGCAGGCATTTACCGTGCAATTAATATGCTGCATTCAATGAATTTTTACAAGGTAACCAAAAAAAAAGAAAGAAGAAGAAGTCCAATAATTACCCTTTTTTTTCTTTGTGGTCCTTCGGTCTTTAGTTAAATCACAGAAAGTTTCATTTTTTTTTTGGACTTCCGGGTGAGCAGAGAAAGCGACTAGACGCGGTAAAGAAGAGCTCCGCGAAAAAAGTTTTTCTGCAGCCGTTTGGAAAGCACGATTTCGTCGGAAGGAGAAGGGACGAGATCGGCCAGAGAGGTGGAGAAAAACCTCTCTGGAAAAGAACCTCAGCCACCACGAAGGGACGCGAGCTGGACAAGTTTACCTCGTTTGTTCGTCTGCTGTCTTGTCATTGTCAATGTCGGAGGGAAATGGAGGCTCGTAACGCTGAGTGGTAAGAGGGACAAAAGCAATTCCAACGGGCTTAGTCAGACAAACGGTCTGACGAAAGTTGATTTTTCTGCCACAACTTTATAAGGGAGGATTAAAGTTAAAAGAAGCCTAAATTTCTTAACAAAAAATAAGCGAAAGAGACTGAAAGGAAGAAGTACTTCTCAAAAAAAAAAAAAAAAAAAACTGAAACTCAATTAATTAATTATTAAAAGTGGCCATCTTAAAGACATTTTGAAAAAGTAATATTGAATATATTGAATATAGAAAGGAAACCTATCAGTATAGTATTGCATTATATTGTTTGTATGTTTGTGTATAATATAATATAAAATAAGATAAAACAATAGTAGAAATATATATAAGGATAAGGATATAAAATATTGTGATATATTAAGTAATTAGAATATATATATATATATATATATATATATATATATATATATCAATTAGTTAGAATATAGATTTTGTTATAAAAAGGAAATAACAAATAGAAAGGTGTTGGAAAAAACATGGCCACAAAACAACAACCAAGAAGAGGATCTGATGGTGAAGGGTTGAAAGCCTTATTTGAAGACTTTACAATAAAAACCACAGAAACAATAACACAGACTGTGAAAAAAGTGTTAGAAGAAAGATTTGGAGATTTGGAAAAAAGGATAGACCAAAAAATGGATATTATAGAAAAAAAAATTAATATTGAAATACAACAAATTAAAAAACAAATGGACAAATGTGAAGAAAAAAGAGAAGAAGAGGAAGAACGTCTAGCACTACTGGAATTGAAAGAAAAAGAACGTTACATAAGAATAAGAGGGGTGGAGGAAGACAAAGAAGAAAATATTAAAGGACTGCTCACTCAAATGATTGCTGACTTGATAGAATTGGAGGAGGAGAAAATAGATGATGAAATTGAAAAAATATATAGAGTTAACTCTAAATATGCAAAGATTAACAAAAAACCTAGAGACATATTGATAGAATTTTCCAAAAAAAATATAGAGATATGGTTATTCAATCAGCATTTAACAAAAAAATTGAGAGTGAGGGTAATGCTATCACTATCTTTAAAGAAATACCTGGAGGAATACTAAGAAAAAGAAAAGAATATAAATTTCTGACAGAAACATTAAAGAAACACGAAATAAATTTTAGGTGAGAGAATTTTGAAGGAGTTAACTTAATGTATAAGGGACAAAGATATAGACTAAACTCTATATACAAAGCAAAGGAATTTCACAAGAGATTAGAGAAAGAATTGGGAAGTAAGAAAGATGAGTAAACTTAAAAATTTAACATGGAATATCAATGGATTAAACTCACCTGTGAAAAGACATAGAACATTTCAAATTTTAAAAAAATTAGAATTAGATATCATTTGTCTTCAAGAAACCCACATAAAAAAAAGGATACAAAATATTTAGACAATAAAAAACTAGGGTTAGCATTCTCAA
Source organism: Charina bottae (assembly GCA_023362775.1). NCBI lineage: Eukaryota > Metazoa > Chordata > Lepidosauria > Squamata > Charinaidae > Charina > Charina bottae. The sequence goes on along the minus strand of JALMGJ010000030.1, from coordinate 1,914,354 downwards.
CAGCTAATGAAAAGAAAAAAAATGATATAGTAATCTATGTAAAACCTTCACTTAAACCTAAAATAATATTAAAAGATGAAGAGGGAAGATTTTTAATAGTGGAAATTGAAAGCCAAAATATGAAAATTTGGATAGTGGGGGTTTATGCCCCAAACAGCAATCAAAATTTTTTTTATAAAAAATTATCAGATGTCCTCTCTGAACATGCGAATAAAAATTGGGTGTTAATGGGAGATTTGAACGGGGTTGTGGAACCTAAAATAGATAGGAAATCAGATAACCAGATTAGCAAAAACCAAGGAAAACTACCAAAAGAATTTTTTAATATGGCTAAAAATTTAATGTTAGTAGATGCTTGGAGGCACAATAAAGGAAATAAAAGAGATTATACATTTTATTCGAATAGATTTAATTCATTTTCTAGAATAGACATGATCTGGATATCTAAAAGCTTAGAAAATAAAATAAAAGACATATCAATTCTACCAAAAACACTCTCAGAACACAGCCCAATTCAAATGACCCTAAACATCAATACCAAAATATATAGATGGAGAATGAATGAAAATATTCTTAAAGATAAAAAAAATATAGAAGAATTAGAAAAAAAATTACAAGAATTTTTTACTTGGAACATTGACAAGGGAGTTAAAATAGAAACAGTTTGGGATACAAGTAAAGCATATATGAGAGGACAACTGATATCACTTAATAATTATCAAAAAAAGAACAAGAAAAAAACACAGAAACAATAATGGAACAGATAAAAGAGGAAGAATTAGAATTGCAAAAGAACAGTAGAAAGAAAAAAGAAAAAGAGGAATTAAGAAACCAAATAAAATTATTGCAACTTCAAATTAAAATAGAATTAACAGAAGAATTGAATAGAAAACTAAAATTTATCAAACAAAGAAATTTTGAACAGGCAAATAAACCAGGAAAATGGCTGGCATACAAATTAAGGAAAGAAAAAGAAAAAAAAATCATTTCAAAAATTAGAGATAAGAATAAAGAATTGATATATAATGAAGATATCAAAAAGGCTTTCTTTGATTACTATACCAGACTATATCAAAAACAACAAATATCAAAAAATAAAATAGATGAATATATTGAAAAATGTAAACTAGAAAAATTAACAGAAGAAGATAAAGATTTTACAAATAATAACCTTACAACACAAGAAATCAAAGATGCAATCAAAAGACTAAAAACAGGGAAAACACCAGGAAATGATGGTTTCATAGCCGAATATTATAAAAAATTTCAAGAACATCTAATTAATCCATTAAAAATTCTATTCAATTCAATATTACAGGGTGCAGACATACCACTATCATGGAGAGAAGCAAATATTGTGTTAATACCAAAAGAAAACCAAGACTTAACAGAATGTAAGAATTATAGGCCAATTTCCTTACTAAACAATGATTACAAAATATTTGCCATTATTCTTGCTGAAAGGTTAAAAAAAATATTACAGAAAATTATTAATCAGGATCAAAATGGTTTCTTACCAAACAGACAAATAAAAGAAAATATAAGACATGTGATTAATCTAATTGAATACGCAAACGTTCCTAATGAAAAACCAATAATGTTATTATTTCTAGATGTGGAGAAAGCTTTCGATAACGTTAATTGGGAATTTATGTTTAAAGTACTAGAAAATAGAAATTTTGGGGAAAAATTTATAAAAGCAATAAGAGCAATATACAAGACTCAAAATGCAAGAATAATGGTAAACGAAGAAGAAACCCAGGAATTTAAAATAACAAAAGGCACAAGACAAGGTTGTCCCATTTCACCATTATTATTCATATTGGTTCTAGAAGTATTACTGGAAGAAATCAGGAAAGATCTAAATATAGAAGGGATCAAGGTAAAACAGGATAATCATAAATTAAAAGCTTTCGCAGATGATCTCGTAATAACAATACAAAACCCAAGAAATACAATAGAAAAATTAATTTTAAAATTACAAGAATATGGCGATTTATCAGGATTTAAAATTAATATACAGAAAACCAAAATGATAAATTTAAACATGACAAAAGAAGAAAAAAGTCAATTAGAACAAATAACAGGATTTCAAAACGTAAGAAAATTAAAATATTTAGGAATACAATTAACAGATAACAATTTGGATTTGTATAAAAATAACTATGAAAATTTATGGAAAGAAATTAAAAAAGATATTGAAAAATGGGCAAATTTACAGTTATCATTACTGGGGAGGATTGCTACAATAAAAATGAATATATTACCAAGATTTTTGTATTTGTTCCAAACAATCCCGATTATGATTAAAAACCAAATTTTTATAAAATGGCAAAAAGAAATATCTAAATTTATATGGCAAAAGAAAAAACCTAGAATAAAATTAAAATATTTACAAGACACAAAAGATAGAGGGGGATTAGCAATACCAGACCTTAAATTATATTATGAAACATGCGGCCTAATATGGATTAAAGATTGGATAAAACTAAAAAATGAAAAATTACTGAATTTAGAAGGACACGACAATAGGTATGGTTGGCATGGTTACATGTGGTATAATAAAAGTAAAATACATAAGGCATTTAATAATCATATAATAAGAAAATCCTTGCTAAAAATTTGGAACAAATACAAAAAAACACTATCACCAAATCTTCCATTATGGGTGTCAACCCAGGAGGCATGTACCAGATTAGGGAGTCAAAACAAAAAAGAATATATAAGATATAAAAATTTGTTAAAATTTGAAGGAAATAATCAGAAACTTAAAACAAGGGAAGAACTAGAAAATGAAAATATAGTATGTCACTGGTTTACATATTTCCAATTGAAAGAGCAATATAAAATAGATGAAAAAAACTATCAATTTACAAAAATAGAAAATAATTGGGATAATATACTAGAAAAAGAGGAAGAACATTTAATTTCAAAAATATATAAAACGTTACTGGAAATGAAAACCAAGGACATAAAAATTAAGAAATATATGAGAAAATGGGAGGAAAATTTAGGAATTGAAATTACATATGAAGATTGGCAAGAAATCTGGGGCAAAAATATAAAATTTACTTTAAGTAATGATCTAAGAGAAAATATGTATAAAATGATTTTTAGATGGTACATGTCTCCTGAGGTGTTGTTTAAATCAAAAATGAGTAACTCTAATCTATGTTGGAAATGCAAAAACAAAAGGGGATCTTTCTACCATGTATGGTGGCTATGTGAAAAAGCAAAAAAATATTGGGGCAAAATACACAAATATGTATGTAAAATATTCGATAAAGAAATAAGAATGAGACCAGAATTATATTTATTGGGCAAAATTGAAGACAATATAAATAAAAAACAAAAGGTTTTATTTCAGTATCTAAGTACAGCTGCAAGGATAAAATACGCCCAATACTGGAAACAAGAAAATATTCCAACAAAAGAAGAATGGATTATAAAAGTAATGGATTTAATGCAACCAGACAAATTAACAAATTTAATAAAAGGAAAAGAAATGGGGAAGTACAAGGAAACATGGGACCCCTTCATAAAGTATATCCAAAAAGAATATAACATTAAATAGAGAACAAATAATAATAATAACAATTAAAAAAAAGTACAAATAAAGAAGGGGCGAGGGGAAAAAAAAGAGGTATAAGAAGAGAAAAAATGTAAATCAAGTATTTACAAGATTTTTTTGTTAAGAAAACTGGAAGAATTTTAATGGAGTGTATGTATGTATTATGTATTATAAAACAAAGATCTAAAAGTTAAGATTGAATTTGATACAAATATATAAATAAATAAATAATATAATGTAAGGAAAGGGAGAAAAAAGAGTGATAAACATATATAAAGTAAGAAGAGAAAGGAAGGAATAGGTTAGAAAGAAAAAGAGGACAGAAAGGGTGAAAAGGGAAAGAAAGATAGGGAAAGAAGTTAGAGCAGAAGAGAAGAGAGAGAAGAGGTTAGAGAGAGGAAGAGGGAGTATGAGAGAAGATATTAGAGAGAATGAGAAGGTAAAAAAAAAGAATGGATGAAGGGATAAAAGGAAGAATGAAAATGGAAGATAAAGGAAAAGAAAAGATAGAGAGAGATGGGAGGGTTAGAAAGAGTGAGTAAGGTAAGTGAGAGAAGAGATTAGAGAGAGAAAGAGAGGGTTAAAAAGGAAGAAGAGAGTGGATGAAAGAGAAAAGGAGCTAAAGGAAGAATTAAAAGGAAAGGAAAGGGAAAGGAAAAGATAGAGAAAGAATAGGTTAGAAGAGATTAGAAGATAAAGGAGGGAAAAGATTAGAGATAAAAAAAACAAGGAAGAAGGATACATTATATTAAATATAATAAAAATGATTATGTAAAATCAAATGTAAATATATATACATAAATGTAACCATTGTTATGTGTTATATGTGATCATTGTTATGTATTATGTGTTTTGTTTTATGTTTTATGTTGAATGTAAATAAAATGATATTTTTCAAAAAAAAAAAAAGAAAGTTTCATTTTTTTTCAGCAGAGCGAAAAGTGTAACGTGTCCTTAGCATGTCTGTTCATAGTGCAGTAGGTTTTGTATATGTGTGTGTATGTTACTGATTACAATTTATTTATAAGTTACATTTATGGACCACCAAATCCTTCAGGGCTTAGCAGTTTACCAGAAAGATACACAAGAAACAATATACAATAAGTCTGTGGCTTGAATCATGTCAACTGGATTTCTATTTTCTCAGTAGAAACCTTTCACTCCTTATCCAAGGAGCTTCTTCAGTCTGAAGACTGAAGAAGCTCCTTGGATAAGGAGTGAAAGGTTTCTACTGAGAAAATAGAAATCCAGTTGACATGATTCAAGCCACAGACTGTTCCACCTGGATGACTGAGAACCTTCATCGAAATATACAATAAGCAAAAGTATATTGATAAAAGGTCCACAAACTTAGAATAAACTTTATTTTACTGAACCAAACCATAATCCAACCAAGGTGGAATCAAGGTCCAAATGCCCTCCAAAAGAGCTCTGTTCTGAGCAGCTTCTGGAAGGCAGTCAGGGTAGAACTCAACCAGATGTCAGCTAGGAGGCCGTTCCAAAGGTCTAATACAGTCACTGAAAAGCAGGGCACTGAACTTTGCCCTCTCTCACCTCTCTAAATTGGGGCATCACTAATAATTTCTCCTGGTTCAATCTAACTGACCAGGCCGATTCCAATGGGAGAATGCATCCTGCAGATAACTAGACACCAAACCATGTAGGGCTTTATAGCCTAGTAAGGTAAAGGTAAAGGTTCCCCCCGCACATTTGTGCAGTCGTGTCCAACTCTAGGGGTCGGTGCTCATCTCCGTTTGTTAGCCGAAGAGCCAGCGTTGTCCAAAGACGCTTCCACGGTCATGTGGCTGGCATGACGCGCGTGGAACGCTGTTACCTACCCACCGAAGTGGTTCCTATTAATCTACTTGCATTTGCATGCTTTCGAATTGCTAGGTTGGCAAGAGCTGGAGCTAGTGCGGGAGGTCACTCCGCACGCAGGGCTAGGGATTCGAACCTCCGAACTTGCGATCTTCCGATTGACAAGCCTGGCATCTTACCCACTGAGCCACCACGCCCCTCTTATAGCCTAGTACCAGCACTTTAAATTGCACCTGGAAGCCTGTTGGTATGAAATGCAGGGCCCACCGCACTAATGTACAGTGCTTCCACCAGTGAATGCCGGTCAGCACCTGACTGCTGCATTCTGAACCAACTGCAGCTTCTGAATGATCTTCAAAGGCAACCCCAGGTAAAGCATATTGCAGTAGTCTAAGATAATGACAAGGGTATGAGTCACTGTAACAAGATATTCTGTTCTAGGTAGGGCGGCAACTGGTGCACAGATGGAAGTGGGAAAAAGACCATCTGACTATAGCCTCCAACTCTGTTCTAGCAGAAGCCACAAATCCAGAAGAAACAGCAAGTCAAGGACCTGTTCCTTCAGGGTTAGTGCCACTGAAGTGACACCACTGGAGCAGACAGAGAACCCAAGTGGACAAACAGTAACTTTATCTTACTAGAATTCAGTTTAAGCCTGTTCTCTCTTATCTAGATCCTCACAGCCTCCAGGTGCCAGGACAGGACTTCAATGTAGGCTGACCATATTTCCTTCAGACAAAAACGGGACATTTGGGATGGCAAAACGGGACAGGGTCTTATGCCACCATGCCGGCCTCCAAACCCCGCCCCCCAGTCCACGCAATTGGCTCCCACCTGCAAACCCTGCCCCTGCCCCACACGATTGGCTCCCGCCTGCAAACCCCGCCCCCATCAGCGTGATTGGCTCGGATTTTAATTTTTTTTAATTTTTAAAGGGTTTTTTCTTCTTCTAGCAGTAAATGGTGCGTCAGAGCTGGTGTGTTTGGGGGAGGCCAGAGTACACACACTGTGCACACAGCACCATCATCGGTTGGGGAACAAGGGGTGGGGATGGAGGCCCACCACTGCCCCACTCCCCTCGGGCTTGGCCAAGGGAGGGAGGAGAGTCGCTGCTGCTGCCACCGCCGCAGAGCAGGAGAAGCAGGAGGAGCCGGCTGCGCTCGGCTGCTTCAGCCACACCACTCCGCCCCTTGCTGCCCGCTGAAGCTCCCCAGGGTGGCCGGCTCCTGCTTCTCCTGCTCGGCGGCCCGACAACTCTCCTCCCTCGGCCGAGCCCGATTAGATGCACATACACACATTTTTCTTCTTATATCTCTCTTTTTCCCCCCGCCCCCCCTATGTTTGTATTTTTATTTTTATAGTTTATTAATCTCTACTTAATATTATATTCTTTTTGAATATATATAGAAGAAAGAAGAAAAATGTAAATCAAGTATTTACACAATTTTTTGTTAAGAAAACTGGAGGTATTTTAATGAAATGTACGTATGTATTGTATGGTAAAGATGTATAAGTCAAAAATTGAATTTGAAATAAATACTTAAGAAATCAGTAATATAACATAAGAGAAGAAAAAGAAAATAGTGATAAGGTTAGAAATAGATATATATATATAAATAAAGTAGTTAGAAAGGGTTAGAGGAAGAAGAAGGGAAGAGGGAAACAGGGAAAATAATTTAGAATAAAGATATGTTATATGAAATATATTAGATAATGAATATTATAAATCAAATGTAAATATGTATACATAAATGTAGTTTATGTCCAGAGTCCCTTGCAAGGGAGATGGGCGGGGAATAAATTGAAATAATAAATAAATAAATAAAAATACATAAATGTAGTTATTGTTATGTGTTATATGTTTTATGTTGAATGTAAATAAAATTAAAATTTTATATTAAAAAAAAAGATGCACACACACACACTCACAGGACAGACTGCCCTCAGCAGGAGCCGGCCGTGCTGGGAGGCTTCAGCCACACCACTCCACCCCTCGCCACCCTCTGAAGCCCCCCAGCAAGGCCAGCTCCTGCCAGGGCAGTCTGTCCTGTGTGTGTGTGTGTGTGTGTGTGTGTGTGCGCGCATCTGATCGGGCTTGGCCGAGGCTGCGCTCGGCTGCTTCAGCCACACCACTCCGCCCCTTGCTGCCCACTGAAGCTCCCCAGGGTGGCCGCTCCTGCTTCTCTCTCACACACACACACTCACAGGACAGACTGCCCTGGCAGGAGCTGACCATGCTGGGGGGCTTCAGCGGGTGGCGGGGGGCGGAGTGGTGTGGCTGAAGCCCCTCAGCGCGGCCGGCTCCTGCCGAGGGCAGTCTGTCCTGTGAGTGTGTGAGTGTGTGTGTGTGCATCTGATCGAGGTTCACACACACTCACACACTCACAGGACAGACTGCCCTCGGCAGGAGCCGGCCGCGCTGAGGGGCTTCAGCCACACCACTCCGCCCCCCGCCCCCCGCTGAAGCCCCCCAGCATGGTCAGCTCCTGCCAGGGCAGTCTGTCCTGTGAGTGTGTGTGTGTGTGTGTGTGTGTGAGAGAGAGAGAGAGAGAGAGAGAGAAGCAGGAGCGGCCATCCTGGGGAGCTTCAGTGGGCAGCAAGGGGCGGAGTGGTGTGGTTGAAGCAGCCGAGCGCAGCCGGCTTCTCCTGCTCAGCCGCCCGACAACTCTCCTCCCTCAGCCAACCCCGATCAGATGCACACACACACACTCACACACTCACACACACACGCACCCTCTTTCCACAACCTTCCCGTGCCTGCATTCCCTGGCCTCACCACTGCTGGGCAGACAATCTCAGGATCAGGTAAGGAGGCAGGAACCTGGACTGTGGTGCTGCTTCTGCTGCTGGGATTGCACGTGGCAACTGGGCTTCCAGTTGCCGCGCTGATAGGGCCTCTTCCGGGCTGCCTCCAATGGCAAGTCCGGCTCCAGTCCTCCTTCCTGTCTTCCTGTCCTCCTTCTCGCCGGGTTTAAAAAAGGGACAAAATTGAGATTTTGATCAAAACGACGGCACGGTTGAAAAATGCTAAAATAACAGGACTGTCCCGTTCAAAACGGGACGTATGGTCACCCTACTTCAATGGCATCATCAACCGGATATCATAATCATATTGATTGATTGATTGATTGATCAAATTTATACTCTGCCCATCTCACTGTGCCAGTGACCCTGAGCGGCTTAAAAGTAAATTTTTTTGATGATGCTGGGTATCATCTAGGGAATAGGAAAACGAAACAAGTGATGAAGAAAGAGGTATGGATCTTCTAGAACAGAGCTTTCCAAACTGTGTGTCGCAACACAAAAGTGTGTCGCCACACACAGCGTGGTGTGTCGCCACACCACCCGGAAGCGGCGGCGCGCGTGTGCATGGCGGCGGTGGCAGTGGCGCGGTGTTTCCGCGTTTTAGTGGAGGCTGCCGCCGTCGCCGTGTGCGCCGCTGCACGCCCCCCCCGCGCTGCCGCCGTGCGCGCGCCCCCCCATGCCGCCGCCGCTGGTGTGTCGCCAGTGGCGGCACTTTGGAAAGCCCTGTTCTAGAAGCTTGGTTACTGCTGCACACCAACTCTGGAAATGTGGAATAAGTCACCTCAAACTGGAATTCATAAATATCCAAAACCTGAAACATCAATGTCGTTTTGCATCATATCTTAGGGTTCCCCTTATTTGCTCCCCCCCAAATTAAGAGCATAGCATATCACAGGCTATGGTGACATTTTGGTATTTTGGTATCAATATTTTGGTATCAATATTTTTGATAATAAAAAATATTGATGATACTGAACCCCAGACTTTCAGATGAACTTCTTCAGTGGTTTCATGTAATTGTTAAATAGGAGGGAGGGGGAGAGAACTGATGCTTGCAACAACACACAAAGGAATAATCACTGGGTCGATCTTTCCTCCACCTTCCCCTAGACCTATCTGCCAAGGAAGAAGCAGAACCACTAAAACAGAGTGCCCCTAATCTCCAAGATACTGTAATACAGAAGGATACCATGGTTGATGGTACTAAAAGGATCAGGATGGACACATTTCCTCCATCTAGGTCCTGACAAAGGTCATCTACTAGTGCAACCAATTCTGTCTCCATCACCTCCATGGCATAGGTGTCCTTAGCACAACTGTTCAACGTGGTTTGTGTATGTATGTGTATGTGTATGTGTATGTTCTGTTCTGTACTTTATTTTTTTTTTAAATTTATTTATTTATTGTTCAATTTATATCACCGCCCATCTCCCCCCACAAGGGGACTCTTTTTTATCACCTCTTCTCCTATACACGTAACATTTCCCTCTTATGCCTTGACGGGATTTTCTTTATATTATTATTCAGTCATTTCAAATCACATTATTATTTCTTTGTGCTCTGCATTGAGCATTGAGTTTCCTAAACCCATTCATTTTAATTCCAATTCCAAGCTTGTGGTTTCTTCTGCTGGGTCAGCTTTACCTACATGGCATCATTTTATACCCAGATTTACACAGAATTTAACAGATGTTCATTAATTCATAATGCAAAGGACTAATTCAGAATCATGATGGATTGCAGCAGAATGTGTATATTGATTAAGCTGAAAGGCATAATGAGTGAGGTGGTGTATCATCAATAGCTGAATTGTTACTACAGATTAGCGATATTCTGCTACAAGTTTATTGAAAAATAGAATATTTTCTCTTAATATTTCATGTGTACACTGAAAACTTTTAGCTAATGAAAGTACTGGTTTGATTGTTAATAATATAAAATAAATATTCAGCACAAAAGAAAAAGACACACGGAGTATTTGTGTAGCTTACTGAAATGTAGTAGTTTTAGTATTGTTATTCCACATAGTGATGGTACACTGATAATTCATTAATCAAATAAACATGCACAAACTTCTGGTTTTTGTTTGAGCATCCTTGTTAATTATTTTTTTATATTGTGATGCAATATTTGGTCTAGTGGTTAAGGTGCTGGGCTAGAAACCAGGCAACTGTGAGTTCTAGTACCGCCTTAGGCATGAAAGCCGGCTGGGTGACCTTGGGCCAGTCACTCTCTCTCAGCCCAATTCACCTCACAGGGCTGTTGTTGTGGGGAAAATAGGAGGAGGAAGGAGTATTAGGTATGTTCGCCGCCTTGAGTTATTTATAAAAAATAATAATAAAGGCGGGATAAAAATAAAATAAAACAAACAAATAAATAAATATTTCCACTTAAAATTCGGTGTTTGCAAATCTAGCTATTTAAACACAAATTCCTGCTTTAAAACCAGTATGAATCTGTTTTATCTAGTATTCTGTTCATTTCAGAAACAAAGCCTTATGCCTTAGGCCTGCCATAGTTCTTTACAGACTGAATATCAGCTCCACAGTGAGTAAACAGTATTTTGGTATTTAACTCCCCACATTTTCTATACTACCTGGGGTGAATTCCAGATCTTTGGGGATGATTAAACCACCCTGCTAGCTGCTTTGATGCAAAAACCCCTTCCCAATGGAAGTTTTAAAAAGTGACAGAACTTCTATTTATAAAAAAGACGGCAATTTCAGGTGCAACTTCTCCAACACAATTTCAAGTCAATGAACTTCAAGGCAAAGTGAGAAAATCCCATCTATAGATGCCCACCGGATCTGGATCCTGAAGGGTTTACAGTCCAACATAAGAGTGAGACATAAATTCACCAGACAATAGCTGAGAAATTCAGCAGCTTTTAAAATGGCCTTAAAACAAAACAAAACAAAAGTAGAGTCTGTTCTTCCTTTATATATCAAAAATAAGCTTTTGGCAAGAAGCATACTGAGGATGTTTATAGACTTAACAACACTATCATAGGTGTGTCATACTTCATTTTCTAAAAATAAAATATGAATGTTTTCTTCCTTCAAGGCCTATGTTTATTGTAAATGTAATACAAATGCATTATCTTTTGTTTATGCGCATAAAATGTTTGTCTACTTTGTATGTTATAAATTGCTGTAAAGATCAGCTTATCTTAGCTCATGAAGCAATGTTGTTGTTTTTAACTGATCTTGAAAGCTATACTGCATTCTCCGATTACAAATCAAGGACACACAGATCTTTGTAAGACAGGTACACAGGTTCTATACCAGTGGCAAAAGTCAACATTAAAATGCCAGTGCCATATCAGAAAGAGCCTTAAATTGCCACCACAATATAAGATCATTCAAGGAATTTTGCTGGGTCAGACCATAAAATTCAACATTTTTCTTCTGACAGAGGTCAACCCAATGCATATGGGAAGAACATGAAGCAGACAGTACAAAGCAAATATATTCCCATGTTTTTAAGCCATACATCTTAAATTAGGAGAAGCATCAACCAGAATATTGTGGAAGTGAGGACTAACTCTAGAAAGAATTTGAGGCAAAGCTGATAGTGAAGGCCTGCCAGGAACGGTATGATTGAAAAATGTATAAGTGTCCAAGCCAACTCAAAATTTATTTTTATAGAATCATAGAATCATAGGGTTGGAAGGGGCCTTGGAGGTCTCCTAGTCCAATCCTGATGAAGCCCAAGGCAGGAATCCTCATACCATCTCAACAAATGGTTGTCCAATCTTTTCTTGAAAACCTCCAGCAGTGGAGCACCCACAACTCTGGGAGTTCCACTGCTTAAGAGTTCTCACTGTCAGGAAATTCCTCGTTTCCAGGTTGGATCTCCCTCTGACGAGCTTCCACCCATTGCTTCTTGTCATACCCTCAGGAGAATAAATCTACATCCTTTTCCCCATGGCAACCTTTCAAGTATTGGAAGACTGCTATCATGTCTCCCCTCAGTCTTCTCTTCATTAAGCTAAACATACCTAGTTTCTTTAGCTGTTCTTCATAGGATTTAGCCTCCAGACCCCTTATCATCTTTGTTGCTCTTCTCTGCACTCTTTCTAGGGCCTCAGCATCTTTTTTGTATTGTGGTGACCAGAACTGGATGCAGTATTCCAATTGTGGCCTCACCAGTGCAGTATACGGCGGTACTATCACTTCCCGTGATCTTAATACTATCCCTCTGTTGATGCAGCCCAGAACTGTGTTGGCTTTTTTGGCAGCTGTAGCACACTGCTGACTTATTCTTAAGCAGTGGTCCACCAGGACACCTAGATCCCTCTCATAGGCACTACTGTTGAGCCAGGTACTGCCTATCTTGTACTTGTGCATCTGGTTTTTCCTGCCTAAGTGTAGGACCTTACATTTCTCACCATTGAACTTCGTCTTGTTGGATAGGGCCCAGTGCTCAAGTCTATCAAGATCCTTCTGAATCTTGAGTCTATCTTCTGAAGTGTTAGCAATTCCCCCCAGCTTTGTGTCATCTGCAGTTTTGATGAGAGCCCCTTCAATCCCCTCATCTAGGTCATTTATGAAGATGTTGAAGAGCACTGGGCCCAAGACAGAACCTTGAGGAACCCCACTGCATGCTTCCCTCCACGTAGATGTAGTTCTGTTAAGGACCACACACTGAGTGCGGTTGGTCTGCCAACTGCGAATCCATCTGGTAGTGGTGCTCTCTATCCCACATTGTTCTATCTTACCAAGAAGTAGGCTGTGGTCTACTTTATCAAATGCCTTACTGAAATCTAAGTATACTATATCCACAGCATTTCCTTGGTCCACTAATTTAGTCACTTTATCAAAGAAGGTAATAAGATTTGTTTGGCATGACCTGTTCTTAACAAATCCATGCTGGCTTCTAGTAATCACCTTGTTCATTTCTAGGTGCTCACAAGCCCGCTGCACAAACCTTTTCCACGATTTTCCCAGATATTGATGTCAAGCTGATTGGTCTGTAGTTTCCTGGATCCACTTTCCCCCCCTTTTTAAAGATTGGAACCACATCAGCTCTTTTCCAGTCCTCTGGCAGTTCCCCCGTGATCCAGGAGCTCTCAAAGATTTCATTCAGTGGTTCCGAGATCACATCCGCCAGCTCCTTCAGTACCCTGCGATGTAAACCATCCAGTCCAGGAGACTTGAACTCGTTCAAAGCAGCTAGGTGCTCTCTTACCAATTCCTCTTCTGTCTCCCACGGTGCTGCTTTTGACAGGTTGGACTATTTTTTCCTTTTGCATAAAGACAGATGCAAAAAAGGAATTAAGCAGTTCTGCCTTCTCCCTGCTGCCCATCACCTTCTTGCCAACTTCTCCCACTAGTGGACCAACCCTTTCCTTGACTTTCCTCTTGCTCCTTTCATATCGAAAGAAACTTTTTTGGGGGGTTATTTTTGGCATTTGTTGCAAGTCGTAGCTCGTTCTGAGCCTTAGCCTTCCTGACTCCGTACTTGCAGTTTCGGGATATTTCCTGGTATTCTGATCGAGTTATAAGCCCCACTTTCCATTTTTTATACTTGTCCTTTTTGTCCCTCAGCATGTCAGAGAGTTTATTTATTTTTTATTTATTTATTATTTCAATTTATTCCCCGCCCATCTCCCAGTTCTTTGTGCAACCACGCTGGTCTCGTCAGGTGTCTCTTGTTTTTCTTTCTCTGTGGTGTTGTTTTTGTCTGGGCCTTTATTATCTCGTTTTTTAGAATTTCCCAAGCATCCTAAATTGATTTCTCCTCTAGGATTTCCATCCATGGAGTCCTTCCTATTACCCCTCTTAGTTTGTTGAAGTCAGCTCTCTTAAAATCTAGAACACTAGTCTGACTTGGTTCAGTTACCCTGGCCTGCATTATGGTGAATCCTAGTATGACATCGCCACACTCCCCCAAAGTTCCTACAACTTCCACTCTCTCAACCATTTCATTTTGTTACATTTTAACATTGATGGAAAGTTCAACATCTCTCCTAACAAGTATATTTTGCATTCCCTGTGCATGGAATCATAGTATTTATTTGCTAAATTTGTCATCTTCATTGTTACGAAGCAATGCTTAAGACAGCTCATGCCAATAAAATACAAAGTAGAGTATGAAACATCAATTAAAAAAACAAGATAAGTAAAACCCAGTGATAGGGCTGGGCTGGATTTTCCATCCAGCTGAATTTCAGAGGGTAACTGTGTGAGAGAAAACATTTCTGTAGTTTGGGATGGGATGGCATGGCAATTCTGGTGGGGCCATGAAAAGTTATCTGGGGGTATTCTTTCAATAGCAAAACAAAACAAAACACCAAACTGGAAGTGTACAGTTCCTGCCACATTTATCAAATTGCATATACATTTGCTTATTTATTTATTTATTTATTTATTTATTTATTTATTAAATTTATATGACCACCCATCTCCCCCAACCGGGGGACTCTATACAGACTGCATGTACATTTGTCAGATTGCATAGACAATACGAAGGAATGAGATCATAATTACTGCTTCCGATGTTTACATAATTTCGTGGTAGTGCTGAAAGAACCGATGTATATATAAATTGGGTGCATATTAATTCTATCCATGATAGAGGGGCCCTACTTACCCATAGGTTAACAAATACAGACCAAGTATTGGTCTATAAGGTTTGTCTGTATGTAACTTTGTCAACATTACATTGAACAGCAATCACAAGGAGGAACGATCCTGCCTTTTTTCCTTGTTAGCAGATTCAGATGAAGACAGAAACATGATACCCAATAGCCCATTTTCATTTGATCAATCCAGACTATTGCATGTTTTATAGAAATAAATTAGGGCTGCTACACAATTAAATTACAGCACCTAACTGGATTAGAAAGGACCATTTAGTTTATGAAGTCCGATCAAGTACTCAGTGCTGGAATTCCAATTAAAGCACCCCTGAGAAATGGCTGTCCAGTTTCTGCTTGAAAAGGAAAGGAATTTACCGTTCTCCTTCCTAGTTGGTCCTACTACTGACCTGTTCTTTTCCTAACATTCACTGAAATCTGCCTTAAGATCATGATTTTGTGTTCTGCACTCCAGGATGACAAAGAACAGGTCTTGACCTTCTTTGGCCTGACATCTTTTCAGGTACTTGGAAAGTACTATTAGATCCCTCCTTAGTCATATTTTCTCAAAGCTAAAAATATCTCAGTCTCTCCTAATAAGATTAATTTCCAGTCCCCTAATAATCTTTTGCTCTTCTCATTTGTACCTGCTCCAGTCTAGCTGAATCTTTCAGCTAAACTGAAAGCGAGGCACCCGGAATTGGGCACAGTAAATGTAGGTGGGGTCTGACCAAACCAGTATAGATGGAAACTCTTACTTCCTGGGCTTTGGAAACTGTGGTTATGTGGATGGAGCTAACATTCTTTTTGACTTTTCAGTGTCATTTTGTTTCACTTCTAGAATATTACTTATCCTGTCAAGTTTTGTGCCCCCTAGAAATTTGATAAACATTCCCTTCATTGCTTTATCCAAGTCACTAATGAAAAAGTGTATTTAAGAAGCAGTTGGACAACTTGATGTTGGGGATAATTTAGTTTAGATGCCTGCACTGAGTAAGTGTTCAGACTCAATCACCTAAATGGCCCCTTCCAACTCTATGATTCTGTTTTAAAGAGGAGTATTGGGTCTAAGATTGAACCCTGTGGTACCCCACTTGATACCTCACTCCACTTTGATGAGGAAATGGGGATGAGCATTCTTTGAGTACCAGTTTCAGACCAGCTGTGAATTCACTTAGTTGTGATATCATCAAACCAAAATTTAAATAGCTTACTAATCAAAATGTCACGGGCACTTTGTCAAATGCTTTGTTGCAGTTAAGATTCATTATGTCTAGAGCATTTCCACAATATTCTAAGGATGTTCCTTGATAAAAAAAATGAAATAAGACAACCCCTGCTGACTTCTAGTAATCACAGCATCATTTCCGATTTGCTTACTGATCAATCCCTTTATGAACTGTGGAATCTTTTCAGGTATTAATGTCCAACTGACTGCTCTATGGCTGCCTGGATTCTCTTTTTCCCCCTTTAATGAAGTCAGGGACAATATCTGTTCTCCACTGGTCCAGTATTTTACCCATTGTGCAGTTTTCACAGACAACAAAGAGAGATTTGGCCAGACCATCAACGAACTCCTCTAGTACTCTAGGATACAATTTATGTGGCCCTGGAGATCTGCACTTATTCTAAATCAGTAACTATTCTCTAACTATGGATCATTCCACATGGACACCAGTTCATCCCCTTCATTATACTTATATTTGTGCCACTGTACAACAGTGCACTGAACAATATACAACAGCAGATTTCCCCATTGTCCCCTCCCCAGACTGTCTCTTTTCAGCCAGTCAACTGGGGATGTGCCAAAAACAGAAGGAAGCTGCATCTTCCTCTTTGTTCCCTTTTCACAGTGAGGGAAGAAAAGACAGAAAACCAACTGCTGTTAGATGAGCATCAAAACATGGATGGATGAGGGAAAGAAGCTGAGGCAACACACTGTCTTGTCTTCTGGAACAAGGAGGAATTCTAGAAGTATTCTCCTATAGTTTTCCAGCATGCCTGAGCCTTATAGAAGAGGTGTCCTGGAAGCTATGTTTAGGACTTGGTATAATCAGAAGTGGAACAATGAAAAACAGAACAGTATGAAAATGTAGAGCTAACTGTACACAAAGTTAATATGGCTGAAACAGGTTCTCTCTACCCACAGATGAAGGTGTTAATACACCTGAGCTTCTGCCATAAAGATACATACTGATTTTACCAGCAGATGTATATACATATACAACCCCCACCCTTAAGACTGAGGATAATTTTAAAAAGGGGCTTTGATTACAAAGTGAGGTCATACAACGAGTTTTTATCTATCTATAGTTTCTGTGACATTTAATGCCCCCAACTGATCAAACTATCAATTGGCCTATACTTATTAGTTATGGCTTGCACTTGCAGTCATTGAACACAAAAAATAAAAGTCTTATTTGCTTTAGCAATATGAACTTGATGATGTAACTCATTGCAATCTCAATGCTGAAAATAATGCCATATGTATAACTGCTGTGCATATTTCACAAACGAGACAGTGCTGCTATAAACTGTGAAATTAAGTACTGCTTTGCAGAATGGGAATGCCAATGCCCTGTAGCTGCTTCTAACAAAAGCCAAAATTAAGCCATTGATTATCTCAAGCTTCCCAGTACATTACTGACTTTCCATCCATCCATCCATCCATCCATCCATCCATCCATCCATCCATCCATCCATCCATCCATCCATCCATCCTTATAGATGGTTGAAGTGGAGCGTGTTTTGCTATTAGTGAAAAAAATTATGACATACTCTTTACATTGGTCTAGATCAGAGCTTTCCAAACTGTGTGTCGCGACACAAAAGTGTGTCGCCACACACAGCGTGGTGTGTCGCCACACCACCCGGAAGCGGCGGCGCGCGCGTGCACGGCGGCCGCCATGCAGGTGCGCGCCGCCGCACGCCCCCCGCGCCGCCGCACGCCCCCCCGCGCCGTCGCCGTGCACGCGCGCCGCCGCACGCCCCCCCGCGCCGTCGCCGTGCGCGCGCGCCGCCGCGCCCCCCCCGCGCCGTCGCCGTGCGCGCGTGTGTCGCCGCCACCGCCGCCGCTGGGTGTGTCGCCAGCGGCGGCACTTTGGAAAGCCCTGGTCTAGATACCTGAGCAACAGAAAAGAAGGGAAACAGTTGTTTTTCTTCTGTTGATTATACAGGTGGATGAGTTTGGCTTCTATTCATGCAAAAATGTGCTTTCACTTTATCCTACTATCTAGCAGTGTAGCAATAATGAAGACATTGATAGATAGAATAAAATTGGTATCTTCAGCAGAAACAAACTTTCTGCTGTGTTAGCTGTTTCTGACCAAGCTCCTGCTAATCCTGGAGTTGCTATCTACTGAAATCTGGACAAATAACATGAACCAGATACCTAAAAAAATGAACTCTGAAGGGTAAACTAGGAGCAGACAACCTGTGGATGAAGCTCAGGGATATGTGTGGCTTACTGGGTGTAAGTTGCCCAGTTCTGTTTAAAACAGAGCTTTCCAAACTGTGTGTTGGGACACATTAGTGCAGGGCTTTCCAAAGTGCCGCCGCTGGCGACACACCCAGCAGCGGCGGCGGCGGCGACACACGCGTGCACGGCGACGGCGCGGGGGGGGGCGCGGCGGTGCGCGCGCACGGCGGCGGCGCGGGGGGGCGTGCGGCGGCGCGCGCGTGCACGGTGGTGGCGCGGGAGGGGCGTGCGGCGGCGCGGGGGGCGTGCGGCGGCGCGGGGGGCGTGCGGCGGCGCGCGCGTGCATGGCGGCCGCCGTGCACGCGCGCGCTGCCGCTTCCGGGTGGTGTGGCGACACACCACGCTGTGTGTGGCGACACACTTTTGTGTCGCGACACACAGTTTGGAAAGCTCTGCATTAGTGTGTCGGCTGCAGTGTCTGGGTGTGTTGTGGCTGCTGCTGCCTCCGAGCCCTGCCAGGATTCCGCACAGGTCCTAGTGCCTGCCTTGTGCCCTGCTGTAAGAGTGTGTCGCAAAGTGATGCCCTGCTGTAAGAGTGTGTTGCGAAATGATGCATGTCTAAAAAGTGTGTCACCAACAGGAAAAGTTTGGAAAGCTCTGGTTTAAAGCATCATTCAGTGCTCTGTGGGGCATCTGGAAAGAGGTCAGATACACCCAAACCTTCTGATTATAGGCAACCTTGATAAAAGAAAGATTAGGACCAATTACTGTAGGAAGGTCTTCTCAGTTACAGACCCAAGGCTTCTCAGTGGCTTCTGGAGGATTTTTTTTATTGTTGTGCTCCTGTTTTCTGTTTTAAATGTAAAGGCAATTTGCTTGTTCAAGAGTGATTGTTAGGATGAACAGGAGGAATGCCTGCACTCTTATTTGTGGGAAAATTGACCCTGGGCAATTTCCAGTTTAGTTTGTACCCAGCATACTCCCAGACAATCATTATACCCAGATCAAAGCAAGCACCTACACCAATCAGTTCAGTTAGCAAAAAAAAAAGTTTGATTTATTTATTAAACATCAGCAAACAGCAAAAACAGCAAAGACAAAAAGTGACAAAGAGCAGGCAAAAGTAGGGAGAGATATGAGCAACAGGCAGGAATGTACATTATCTTATCTATATAGCTATCTACTATCAAAAGGCACAGAACTTTTCAGGGCCATTGGAAACAATGCTGTGGATGATTAGCATGGCCTTTTGTTACTCCACTTTTAACCCTTTCATGTACATAATGGCAGTGCAATAGAGATCAAAATAGGACACCAGGTGAGCTTTCCTCTATTCTGCACCATTAAAGAAACAATTTGGTGGACAGGGATGATGTATCCAACATTATTTCTACTGCCTCAGAAATCAGCATGGATAGCCTCAAAGGAAGTAGCCTTTCCTCAAAGGAAGTAGCCTTTGGTTATTCAATTTTTTCTTATTTTTGCTAGATTTCTAGTTTAATGACTGATGATGCTCATTATTTTATGGATATCTAATTTCTTTTGTTGCTTCCAATTAAGAAACAACAGAAATACATGGATTTAAGATAAAGTAAACAAATCTACACAACGCATCCTGAGATTATGGGAATAGAAGAGGCTGAGCATCAGTCTGTTTTGCAGAGAGTTGTTGAATCTCATCACACACAGGTTATTTTTTACCTGGCACAACAGGTGAGAAAATTGGAAGACAAAAGAAACGGTGGGTCTGTTTGTGGATTATTGTTCATGGTTATGGAAACATGAGGGGATTAAGACTAACTGATTGCTCTTCATCAAAGAAGGCTGGGAAAAACTGTCTTCTTGTGTTCCCTCCTGTCAACAAAGCAAATCATAGACTGCAGGAAATTCTGTGAGCAGATTGCATCTGAATCTACCATGATTATTGTTGGCTGCCTACTTGGGGCAATAGGGTGGACAGATGGAAGTTTATTTTTGGCAATGTGCTAATTTTTTAAATATCAGTCAGAAGCACAATGCTGATCCAAACCATGAAGTACAAGTTAGGTTAAATTATTATTTTAAGCATTACAGTGTGACCAAGTTTTAGTTGTTAAACTTGATTGTCAACTTACCTCCAAGAGCAAAGGCAACCCTGTACAGTAGAGCTAAAGCAGTGCTTCTCAAACTTGGCAACTTTAGGATGGGTGGACTTCAATTCCATGTTGGCTGGGGAATTCTGGGAGTTGAAGTCCACCCACCTTGAAGTTACCAAGTTTGAGAAACATTGAGCTAAAGCTTCAGCGACAGAAGGAGCACTTGAAGCACAAAGAGGTGCCTCCACTGTGAATTTGTCTCTACAACAAGAGGAAAGCAGGAGGTGACTTACCCTCAGCAATCTTTCTGGTGATTGGTATGGCTGAACAGGCCTGAGAAATATTTGTCTCTAGCAAGCAGCAACTTGCAAGGGCAGCTGTTTCTGGAACATAAAAATAATCTAATAGAAAAGGAGGAGAAGACTGTGCCAGGAGTCAAAACAACAGGAGCAAGAAATCTAAAGATGAGTCCCCATTTTCCTTAGGTTTATAATCTGCTTGTATTTCGAAGGACTATCCCAGCCTTCTGGAAAATTCCTTTCTTTTTCTTTTTTTTTGCAGGCAAAAAAGGCTAAAATCCTCTTTTACTAGAAGTGGCTATCCAATGGTTTATCTGCTGTTTTTCTTCTCTGAACAGATCATGGCTCTCTCTCTTATCAGCTTGCAGGGAGAGGATCAAATTAGAGATGATCTTATAGTTTATCTCCCCTGCTAATTAAAAATCCTCCTGAGACTCCTTGAAGGGGAAATTCTGTTATTACCAACAGAAGCTTCCCCCACCTTCCCTGGAGCTAATAGCAGCTTTGGGAATAACATGACCTATTGGGATGGAGTGTTGTTGTTGTTTATTGTTATAGTCTTGTCCCTCCCTCACCACCTCCTTGGGGATTAGTTTGGAGGAAAAACATCTGAAATGCCTTTAAGGCCCCTGCTTCCCTTGCTTCTAGTTCTGGACTTCTCAAATATAGGACTGCAATGTGTAGTGTAGCACGACACATGGCCATCCTGTACTGTTCAGAGCCTTGAATGTGCAACACAAACAAGTCGAGGAAATGGCCTGGAGGAACATTCTTGGCATGCTTCCTTACTACCTTAATATGTTTATTCTCCCTGTCAGGCTGCGATGTGGTGCCTAGCCTTTTAAAACCTTGGAAGCTGGCTGAGATCTTTACCTATGCAGTCCGTCTCCTATTTAGAATGCTAAAATGTGATGTGGAAATAATGTCTGTAGGCAGCACTGGGATGGCTTTTAATACAAATCGTGGGCTGGGATTTCTCTTGCTTTTTTACCATTTTGAATGGTCTTGGGACACATATTTTCCCTAGTTAAAGCTTAGCAAGTTCTTGCTGTTGTGCTAAGCACAGCTACAATCCCCAAATATGGTCTCTTAAGTTTGCTTAACACACAGTTATGCATGTATTTTTGATTCACCCGTGTGGAATTTGAGGAAACGTGAAATAATATTCCTGAGGGAAAGAGGCTGCTTGGATCATCTACAAGGAAGGTGACCCGTCTAAGCAGTTTCTTGCTGCTTGACAGACTGCGTGAGCTTCCACAGGCAGATGGTTTTAGGAGTTTGAAAGGGGAGCAAACTGGTCGTTATTTTATATGATAATTGGATTTTGTCACTGGAAAGGGGAAGATGCTTTTTGAACATTGGGCTTCAGGTGCCAAAATAAGTTGGCTGGCCTTGGCTTCTATGCTCCTTGATCATGAGGGAAAATGCATTTGCTGCTCCACCTAAGCAATGTTAATTTTTAAGAGCAAATATCTCACCTTTTGGCATCCACAGGGCTGTGGAACTTGGTTATGAGTTACGCTGACTCTATAACTTGGAACCTTTTTTGAAAGAGTCCTCCATTGTGTTGCAGGTTAGATTGCTTAGCTTTTTGGCTTCTTAATTTTAACTACAATTTTGCTTTCTTTGATTTTTTAAATATGATTCCCCCCCCTTTGGATGGATGATATTCTGGAGGTGACGGACTCGACCTTGGGGGAGCTGGGGATGGTGACGGCCGACAGGAAGCTCTGGCGTGGGCTGGTCCATGAAGTCCCGAAGAGTTGGAAGCAACTGAACGAATAAACAACAACCCCCTTTGGTAAGCCCTTCATCATACAAAAACACAGGAAGTACAAATCCAAAGAGAACAAGTTGTAAAGCAATCTTGAAAAAGTAACACCCCATTACTGCTCTCATAGCAGCTAACTGGGCCTAGAGTTCTGGGATTGCAAGAAAGATGGGGGAACAGCCTAGAGACTCAGATGGTTAGCCTTGGAGCCAGTATTCTGGATGTTATTTCTAAAACAGCAGAAGAGTAGTCTACAAGACAATCAAGGCTGCAAGCAGCTGGCCAGGATAGATGTTGCACAAGCAGCAACCAAGGGCATAAACGTGTGTGGATGCAATTGCATGATGGTGGCGGCAACCGCACAAAATCCTGCATTTGACTTTTTTCGCCCTCAGACACCAACCTGGAAGCAACCAAAGATTTATATAACATACCATGCAATCTCAGGCTGCCTGGTACTTTATTTGGGGCAGAAGCACAGCTTGGTAGGAGGACTTATGGTACAAAGTGTAGCTCCAGTCTGGATCCACTGTCAGCCAAGAAGTTATCATGGCGGGTACTGTAGCTATTACGAGAGATCAGGTATACAGCAACTGGTATCTATTAAGTAGGGGGGCCCTAACTAGAAAGACTAAATTATTTCTCAACCTGTGGGAAGCCAGTAGGAGAAAAGACATCCCTTTTCCACAGATGCACATCCAACTTGAGCTCTGGCTGCCTCTTGACAAGGGGAAAGCAGAAATAAATCACAGCATTTTGCTGACATAGCCAGTAAAGTCTATAAGAGGCTATTCATGTTGATTTCTTCAGCATATTTTATGGCATGCAATCAGATCTGATTGGTGCAACTGATACAACTTTAGAAACTGGTATCTTTTAAAAGAAAAACCACTATCTTTATGTCTACCTTTGTTCCAAAGATCACTACTATAAGAAAAAGGTTGTTGCTCATTATTTCTGGATTGTTACTCCCTCATTCCAAACTATAACAGCTAAAAATGAAGTAACTACTGGAGTTCATATCCATAAGAAATATATTGAGTTTTGAAGTGTGATGACAGATTGTTAGGACCAATGGGCTATTTTCTTGAGTTCTATAAAAAATTTAAGAAATTGGCACTTCTAAACTTGTAAAAATATAGGTAAATATACCAGGGTTCAGTTGTTCTTTTTTCCAATATGTTAGTTTATGTGCATCGTTAAAAATATAGCCTCTCTTTCAGATGATACTTTTCTCACATCAGATATAAAAATAAAATTCTGGCTCCATTATAATTTGAACAAAGTATTTTCATAAATATTATTAAAAAACATAAGCCCGGCTCCACTGATGCTTTTCAGAACAGTATATTGTATATTCACAATAGAAGTTTAACCAAATTTAAGCAAGAATGGTTCCCATACATACAATACATCATGCACCATGACAAATATAATCATTTACAGCCTGGTTTCTAAGGGAGCCCAAATGTTTATAAATTAACATTGTAAATTAGCAGATGCACAAAAAGGGAGAAATTAGAAACCTAATAGCCTTTCTCTTTTTTCTTCTTCTTTTCTTTCTTTTTTTATTTTCTGGTATTGTAATTGTTGTTAAATTTGCTTTGTTTTCTACTTTTTTCCTTTATCAACATGTACAAAAAACATTAAGTAACAGTACAATGGAGACCTTAACACTAAGTTATCAGCTGAAGACCAAAACCTTTATTGCACAACAAATACTTTGATGCAATCTGCAGCAGTTTTTAAATGTTGTATTCAATTTTGGATGAAAGAGCCAAATAGTTTTACCCTCATTAACACTGACATCCCAAATTGAAATTAATATTGATATAATGCCTCTTTCTTTTTTTCTATCCTCAATAGTTTAAGTTATCTAAACATTAGAGCAGGGCTTTCCAAAGTTTTCCCGCGGCGACACACCAACCGCTGTTGGTGTGTCGCCGTGGGAAAACCTGGAACTGCCGCCGTTGCAGCAGCGCGCAAAAAACCGGAAGCACTGCTGCCGCTTTTGGTTTTTGCACGCCGCCGTTGGTGTGTCGCCGCGGGAAAAACTTTGGAAAGCCCTGGTTTACATAGTGGCCACCGACTGCTGTCTATGTAAGTGTGTGAAGTGTTGTAAAGGTACATGGGGGAGTTAGCCCTGAGGGTCTCCACACCCTGTCACATACGAACCCAGCACACCCTCCCTGGTCCATGCTAATCTTGGGGATTAAAACGTTGCCTATTCCTATCCTTATGAAGAAAATGGCAAATATAGTCCAAGGTTATGTTTTATACTATGGCCTGTATATGAAAATTTCTGGAAACTCTTCTGTACAGCAACAAGGGGGTTATAAACTTAAGGGCAATTTATCACGTGGATTAGACAAGAACACCAATCAGATATGCTCAGAGTAAACTATGATAAATGATTCAAACAGGCTCTGTTGAAGACACTGCAAGCATGAATTACATCAGTATAGAATGATGCAAGCAATACCCATTGTGTCAAACGAACCGTATCTCATATTGTTTTCTGAAATGGGTTTATTTTAACAAATTTATTTCCACGGCATGGGTAATATCATGGCACCTATGCAACTGTTTCAAACTCTGTACCTTTTTTCTTAATTCCCAGTCCGTATGTGTCAGTATCTGTTGCCTCTTTAATGTATTATGTTGATGCAACTGTTTGGTCTAGTGGTTAAGGCAAGGGGCTAGAAACCAGGAGACTGAGAGTTCTAGTCCTGCCTTAGGCATGAAAGCCAGCTGGGTGACCTTGGGCCAGTCACTCTCTCTCAGCCCAACTCACCTCACAGGGTTGTTGTTGTGGGGAAAATAGGAGGAGGAAGGAGTATTAGGTATGTTCGCTGCCTTGAGTTATTTATAAAAATAATAAAGGCGGGATAAAAATTAAAAAATAAAATAAAAAAATAAAAAAACTTTCCAGATGTTCTACTTTTTTTCTCATCCATGTAATCAAATCCAGGATAAACTCACTGTGGTCTTATGTTCCCCTACTATGTCTGCTTGGTCTCTCTCCCTCTGAACCGGAATATATACATAGAATAAATCCCACTGAAGATAGTGGGCCTTACTTCCCATACAGATGTGCATAGCATTACTTTCTTTTGCTAGCATCAGAAGTGATTGCATGTTTAACAATCACAATTATTATTTTTAATACACTTGTGCAGTCTGATACTTTGAAACAGCAATAAATAAAGTTATTTGAAACAGCTAAATAATGGATGCATTTAAGCATGTGCTTTGCTTAATTTAAGGCTAAGATACAACAGAGGTTTTCAGTTATAATGTTTCAAATTAAATGATGTGCCAATTACTGAGAATTTCCAGGCTGCTGGAATGGTTCTGATAGGACCAAGGAGATCCTTTATATACTGTAATGCTGTGAAGCTACCTGAAATTCAAAAGGAAGCGGCTTCTTTAGAATGGAGATAATGAAGATCAATGGCTTTTGTTGCATTTCTTGTTGTAAATAGAGCTAATTAGGGATTAAAAGGTGAACAGATAGCAAGAAATCAGTTCAAGCCTGGAACCAGCTGGAAATCAGAAGTCTGTGACTTTCAGAGGAGAACTCTGTGAAGGGTGAGCAAGGACGCTGGCACTACAATAAACACAGAGAGAGGCAGTTTCCTGCTGCCTCTGTTTGCAGCTCAGCCAACACGGAAAAATACTGATATACACGGTAGACAAGCCCAGTAGTATCTTTATTTTTCGTGTTCCAGCGCTGAATGCAGCTGTACACTCCACTTCTGCGGAAAAAGAAACATCACCTGTTGAATTTCAGTCAGACAGCCGAGCAGTAAAAGGACAGAAAAAGAAACCGCAACCCATCCTACGTATTTGGGAGATGGAATCCAATTGAATCACGACATTATTTCCCGTGGATCTCACGGGGTCTGCTCTTAATCCTGGATCGAATCTAATGTATTCCTTGGAAAAATACAGGTTTTTTAGTTACCAGAGCCTTTTTTTTTTTTTTCTGTATCAGTCTCTAGCCTTCCACCCCTACCTGTGCGCGCGCGCACTGAGAACAACCCAGAATAACCCCACACATCTCAAGTGGACTCTAGCCCACGAAGGCGTCTGCTACCATATATCTGGTCGTGTGAAGCTGACCCTCCCCGAGACGCTTTGAGATTTCCGCCTGCCTCGCTCAGTTAACACTGTCATTTACTGCTGCGACCATTTACGCCTCCTCGGCCTCGCTTTTGCAACACATTCAGCACAGAGGCGCAAAGGGGCTTTAGGGGGGGGAGGAGGGGGAAGGTACGGTGAGAGGTGCAGAAATACAAAGCCCCTCTTCCCAAGGGGGCGGGGCTGGAAGTCAGGGGGTGGAGCTTTTCCGCCACGCCTCCCGTGGCTTGTCTAACATTTCAAGCTCTTTCTCTTCCCCCGCTCGCTACCCCGCCACCCACCGCTTCGTCTTCAATTAGCCGCCGACTGTGGAGCAGGCGAGGCGCGGAGGCTGCAGGCTACGAGGATGGGGAGGAGCAATGTAAGCAAAATGTGCGGGTCTATTTATTTTTCATAAATAAAAAAAAAAAATAGTACAAGCCGCTTCTCCCTCCGAGCTGGGTAGCAGGGGGCACCCACTCTATGTGGGGCGCGAGGGAAATTACCTGGGGTGGAATACGCCTCTGCGTTTGTGTGTTTTCACATAGACAGACGCACGCGGATAGGCGTCTGTCTGCGCACACGCGCTGGATCTGTTTGTGTAATATACTGTATATACTCGGGCAAGAGTGTGGCGTGTTTAACTCTCTCTGCGCCCCCGTTTAACCGGTTCGTCTCTGCATTCAAACTGTTGCATGCGCTTCAAGGAAGCGGTCTGGAAGGTTTTAAGTTCAAAGGAGTCACTTCTGATAGAGTGAGAATGCCCTGGAGGATTTGTAATATTATGTGTGGGGGAATCTATCATCATCATCATCATCATCATCATCATCATCATCATCATCATCGAATACTAAGATTTTTTAACAGAGGAGCAAAGAAACCCAACCGGATTTGTATAGCTCAGCTCTTTAATGTTTCATAGGCTTGGAGAGGAGGGAAACAAGAGCTAAAATGTAACCAATTAAATAAAGGGATGCTTAAAAGGCTTGCATGGAGTCCATAAACTAGGCTGGGCAGGAGGGTTTGAATACTACAGGCGGGTATGCTTGTGTATGTCAGAGAAGGGACTTGGTGCGGAGAGAAGCTTTATATTTCTGCGTAAGCCTTGTTTGCAGCCAGCAGCTGTGGAAAGATAACCTTTCCCTTCACTTCGGCTCTAGCAGCGGGGAAGATACTAAGCATCTGTCCCCCTTTTGAGAAACCTTTGAAAAAAAAAGCAAGCAAGCTGCCTATAAAGGACCCAGCTGCAGCTTTGGGGGGGATGGGGAGGTTGCCTGTTTCTCTTTTCTGTCTCCAGCCAGAATTTCTCCCCTCACCCCGCTTTCTTCTGGAGGAGGAGATGGGAAGAGAAGAGACAGATGTTTAGGTCTTTTCATTTGGCCGATCCTGCTTGGCCGGCTAAAGCGATCGCTGCAAGGGCAAGGCAAAAGAACGGGAGCCTGGGGTAGCTGAGCATTGCCGGTCACCCCCAAAGAGGAGCGTTGTGTGTTTGTCCCTTGTGTTTGGGAGGGGCGGGGCTTTTGTTTCAGAAACCTCACGCCCTGTTTGCATCTTCTTCTCTTTTTTTAACAAAAAGAGAAAACAGCAGTTAGGTTGCTAGGGAGTAGAGAGAGGTGTTGATGGCAGAACATCTGATTATGCAAGTTGGCCCGTGACTATATGCATATATAGAGCTGCATGTAGACAGGCAACTGCATTCTGGCCACATCCACTCTAATCCGTAAGAGCCATAGTGTGCCTGTTTCTGTGGCTGCTGGTGAGGAGATTGCTAAAGGGGAAGCTGTTTCCTGAAGGAGCTCGCATGCTCTTTAAATTGAGGTGTTGGTAAGGAAGTCAAAGAATAGTTCCCATCCCTGTGCCCCTTCATCTCCCAAATATGGGCATATCCTGGCTGAAAAGGCCACTTTGATTGCCTAATTTGCTGGTTGCTGCTGCTGCTGCTGTCTAACCCTGGCTTCCTGTAACACACTGCAGGCAGAACAAAGCTCTGTCACAACTGTGCTTCATGCTTGTCGCCTCCTGCCTGCAAGCAGCTGAACGTTTCCCGCTCGATATCATCGGCCAGAAAGGGATGGATGAGACACAATGAGAGATTCAGGTAATGCCACCAAAAATATGTTTGATATCTGTTGCTGTGCTAATGCTGCTGTCGCTGGAGCATTGTCCGTGCATGGCCACCTTGTTGAACTCCGTTTTCTATCTGTGGATGCATCACCTTTGTTTTTTCAAGTGAGTGGTGCTGAGCCCTGGAGTTTATTAACACAAACATACAAACAGAAATGAAACTGAAGTAGAAACTAGTTGGTGGTTCTTTTTAAATCCTTGCTGAAGGAGGTAGACCTTCAGCAATTTGAAGGACAATTTGGACTGCTATAATTTTTAAAGACCATATTATTTCTGTGACAATAACTAAGAAAAAGCATCTCTTGTATCATGATTCATCTGTTTATGACAAACAATTTTGGTTGGTTAATGCTTGGGGAAAATAGACTGTTTTTAAAAAAAAGCCAGTTATTAGGAAGACGAGTAGGGTTAAAAATGTAAACTGTTCACAAAAGCTGCAATCTTTTGGTCTAATATGCAATTCAGTGACTTTGGAAGCTATTCAGCATTTGGAAAATGTTTGAAAACTGGTAAAAGATCTGAATGCAGTAGTTGACAGTTGCTGAGCTTGTGGAGGTGGGGAACATAAGGGGTGTGTTTGTTTAATTTGTGGCAGAGGATGGATGGGCACACACACACAGAAACAAAATAAGTGACTCCATGAAATTTGCATTTTTTCTTCTTCAAGTGTCTCCACTATGTGCAAGTCTTCTTTTTCAACCTTTAAACTCATGCTGAGGTAATAGGCCTGCCTGAAGAACCTAGAGAGAATGAAAGAAATGTACTACTTTGAGGGATTATGACCAAAGCTTCTCTCACTGATTTCCTTTAAGCACTGAGCTTGTCTTTGAGGATATGTATGCAGTGACTTTGTTTTGGTTTCTTTAATTATTGTTGTGCAGTGAGAACCTTTCTAGGAAGAGAATGTTGATAAGGCTATCATTCTTAACTCTCTCTAGGACCTGGATTTACATGAAACAAAAGAGCAACAAAAAAAATGGGGAGGGAACCCCTCTCCTATCTTGTGCCTTCATTTGCAATAAAATTTTTAAAAACTCAGGGGATTGCTCAGCTAAGTGGATAATTTGTAACAGCTGCTGCTTTTCCAAGGTGACATTTCTACAAGCTGTCAAGGAAAGCAGGGAAAGAGAAAACTTTGGGTACAATCTGCCAAGCGTTGCTCCTATCCAGCTAGCATTAAAATACACAGGGCTCACCTAAGAATTCCTCTTGGTTCATGGGAAAATGGCTTAAAATGGGAATATATTTGGGTAATGCTGGGAGAAAATTATAGAGATGATTTGCTATGTACTCTCAAAAATAGAATGTGAGACGTTAGCGCAAGAGCCCCATATTTAGAAAAAATTCACTTGTTTGTGTTAACATTCTCAGAATGTTGTGAATGTCCGCAAATAGATTTTTTTTAAAAAAATGTACCAACAAATAACAATCATCGATTTAGATTTGTTGTATCTGTGTTTCCGGACACTCATTTGGAGGTGGTCCACAGTACTCTTTCATGTAATGTATAAGCGGTTTGCTGATTCTGATAAAGTTAATACCTAGTCTGTATTTTACCTTTAAGTCTTATGTCTATGAAGGTTCTCAGTCATCCAGGTGGAATTGTCTGTAGCTTGAATCATGTCAACTGGATTTCTATTTTCTTAATGGAAACGTTTCGCTCCTTATCCAAGGGGCTTCTTCAGTCTGAGCAAAGTTGGTAAGGGAATCCTAAATATGTTCCTAGGTAGCTGTGTGACCTTACACCTGGGGCTAGGTCATGGTTATATTGAGATGTAATTTTTAAGTCCTTTTATCATCTAATGGAGGGTCGTTAAAAACACCATGCTGCTGTTGAGCTTCTGAAATGGTCTTAATCTTCCTAGGCACAGAAGACAACACGGGGAGGAAGATGGGGGAGAGTTTGTGCCTGAGGCCCCCACCTCTATTCAAGGAAGGATTTTCCAAGTTGGTCAAGGAATCCATTTATGCCAACTTGGAAAATCCTTCCTTGAATAGAGGTGGGGGCCTCAGGCACAAACTCTCCCCCATCTTCCTCCCCGTGTTGTCTTCTGTGCCTAGGAAGATTAAGACCATTTCAGAAGCTCAACAGCAGCATGGTGTTTTTAACGACCCTCCATTAGATGATAAAAGGACTTAAAAATTACATCTCAATATAACCATGACCTAGCCCCAGGTGTAAGGTCACACAGCTACCTAGGAACATATTTAGGATTCCCTTACCAACTTTGCTCAGACTGAAGAAGCCCCTTGGATAAGGAGCGAAACGTTTCCATTAAGAAAATAGAAATCCAGTTGACATGATTCAAGCTACAGACCTTTAAGTCTTGTGTGGTTCTTCCATTTCAAGTTAATAAAATGAACTTTAATAGGATTAAAGGGTATCAAGACAAATAATGCAGCAAACTCACTAAAGCTAATACAGATTAGGTTCTCGTCAATGCTTGGAAGAAAGAACACTGAGGAACTTTTTGCAGGAGTTTTCTGGGAGAAAGACTGATATACTGTATATGTCCAAGATTTAGCAAGGACATCTTGTAATATGTTAAAACTACGACGATTTGCACTTAATGCTAAACCATGACTTAGTTTTATGTGGGTGTCCTTGTCACTCTTTTCCCTCTCCTTCTGTGGTGTGGCCAGAAAGCAATTAAGATGTGGAACTCTAAACTACGTATAAGTTATTTAAAATGAAAAAAGGACCTCATAAAATTACAGTTTGTGAAAGCAAGCCAACTTAAACTGTAATTTATAGTTTGTTTAGATGAAGATATTATGACAGACTGCATTAGTCTAAAAAGAACAAACGGGCTTCATGTTAGGAATCATTAGAAAATCTGTGGTGTGATCACCCTTGGAATACTGAATTGACTTCTGAAATTGCTCCATTTTGGAAAAAGATATAGAGCAGGAACAGATTCAGAAAATAATAGTCAAAATAATAAACTTTCTTGAGAGGAAAGGTTTCCGCATATCACATTCATTATCTGAGAAAGCATGCCTCTGGATTCCAGCTGCTGGAGGACAGAAGTGGGTAGAGCTATTCCATTCATGTCCTGCTTCTGGATATAAGCGTCTCATTGGCCACTGGGCAAGCAGAATGCTCTAACGCAACTCTTCAGATGTTTTTAAACTTGGTAGAGACAAACGCAGTGGTTAAGACGCCAGGCTTGTCAATCGGAAGGTCAGCGGTTCGAGTCCCGAGCGCCGCGTGATGGAGTGATCTCCCGCACTCGCTCCAGCTCTTGCCAACCTAGCAATTCGAAAGCGTGCAAATGCAAGTAGATGAATAGGTACCACTTTGGTGGGATGGTAACAGCATTCCGCGTGCGTCATGCTGGCCACATGACCGCAGAAGCGTCTTCAGACAGCGCTGGCTCTTCGGCTAACAAAACGGAGATGAGCACCGCCCCCAAGAGTCGGACACGACTGTGCAGGGGAAAACCTTTACCTTTACTAGAGACAAACTGTGTTTCTATTTACCATATTCCTTCAGGCACAATCTGTTGAAATGGTTGATGGGGCCAGAGTCAAAGTTGAGTAAAGATGCTTGCTTTCTTTCTTTCTTTCTTTCTTTCTTTCTTTCTTTCTTTCTTTCTTTCATTCATTCATTCATTCATTCATTCATTCATTCATTCATTCATTCATTCTTATCCTGCCTTTATTATTTTTATAAATAACTCAAGGCAGCAAACATACCTAATACTCCTTCCTCCTATTTTCCTCACAACAGCAACCCTGTGAGGTGAGTTGGGCTGAGAGAGTGACTGGCCCAGGGTCACCCAGCCGGCTTTCATGCCTAAGGTGGGACTAGAACTCACAGACTCCGGGTTTCTAGCCCAGCACCTTAACCACTAGACCAAACTGGTCTTATTCTTATTCTCCTCCCCCCTCCCTCCCTCCCTCCCTCTCTCCTGCAGGCTTGCTTGATTCAGTGGGTCAGAAGTCTCAACTGATCTCTTCTGTAAGAATTTGAAATTAAGCTGAATGCCATATTAAATTAGGTAAAGACCTCAGGTTGCCCGCTCCTATTTTAGACTGCTGCCATTTTCTCCATGGTTTTGCCCCAGAGGGAGCAATAGATGCTTAGGTTGAGTTTAAATTCTTACCCCTTTTGAACTTCATGCACAATTAAGTCAATTATTCCAACCCTTTGGTGACAACAAGATTTGGGGTAGCTAACTTATAGGCCTTGGGACGAGTTTGGCTTGCAAGCAATTTTATTTGGCCTAAAGAGCACTACTAAACTGCAGTTATGATGTGAGGGGAAAACTTACCATGATTTCACTTATCAGGAAAAAGTAAAAGAAGAAAACACTTTCACATTTTAAGCAATAGGGAGATTGCATACTTTAGGTAAAGGTAAAGGTTTTCCCCTGCACAGTCATGTCTGACTCTAGGGGCCGGTGTTTCTTAGCCGAAGAGCCAGCGTTGTCTGAAGACGCTTCCACGGTCATGTGGCCGGCATGCCCGCGGAACGCTGTTACCATCCCACCAAAGTGGTACCTATTCATCTACTTGCATTTGCATGCTTTCAAATTGCTAGGTTAGCAAGAGCTGGGGCGAGTGCGGGAGCTCACTCTGTCACGCGGCGCTCGGGTCTTGAACCGCTGACCTTCTGATCGACAAGCCTGGCGTCTTAACCACTGAGCCATCGCGCCCCTATTTGCATACTTTAAGCTGCATCTTTATTTTGGAGTTATATGTAATACAATTTATGCTTTTGTTCCATAACTGTGAAGATCTTAAGCTAGATGGCATGAGCTAGACAACGTGGAAGGGGTAGGAGGGCAGTGAGGTGTCAAGGTCATCTGGTATAATAAAATGTGTCCCTAGCCCATGGTCTTTATAACAAAGCAGTCTCTAAGAACACAGTAGTAATAATCTATCCTGTAGCAATGTTCTTTGTGGGCAACACCAACTTGAATGGATAATGTTCTATTAGAGAGATTTCTGGAAGTGTAGGGCCGAAGCTGCTGTTGAGCAGAATGAATTTCTGAGCTCCCTAGCAGTCCTCATTGTTGGAAGAGGCCATATGTTCTATTCTGCACACCCTTAAGATAGCTTGATGCTCTCAAGTACGGTGGAAGACACTGTACTCTTCTGAGAATTGAACAAAAATCAATTGCTAGTCTCATTTGTTTCTGTATGTGGAGTGTATGCATGTGTGCATGCTTGCCATCATTTTCATTCTCTCAGGAAGCAAAATGTCCTGGGTCAGCCTGTGTGTGTGTGTATTATGACCCTTTAGACCATATTTAGAAGACCTATCCACACATTCCTCCAGTTGTGCCTGAAGATGCCCCACTTACCATTCTTTAAGGACATATTGTCTTGATTCTGCATTCAACTCATCATCCTTTTATCCTCATCCATATCTAAGACCACCTAACTTCATATTCAGCTGCTCTGATGTTAAAGTGGTGTCTTCAATATTCTCTTGACACAAGCCTTGCTATATGCATGATTTGTGGTGCTTTAACGGTAGCTGGGAGGCCCAAGAGGCAGCAGCTGGGATCCGCTGGCTGCTTTCAACTGCTGTGGGCATGTCCATCCCCTCCAGTTGCTGGTGACTTCCCTCCATGGTCATTTTGGCTTAGAGAGGAGTAGTGATCAGACATGGGGCATCTGATCTGAAGTGCTGTCCAGGCATTATGTGACCTTGTTATTTACACAGGTAAATAAATGCCCCAATTGTCAGGTAATTTATATGGTTGAGAACCATTGGCTGAAGTATGAAATTCTACCTGCTAATGCCTGTCATACATGGGCAACTG
The DNA here is from genome assembly GCA_023362775.1 of Charina bottae. Classification (NCBI taxonomy): domain Eukaryota; kingdom Metazoa; phylum Chordata; class Lepidosauria; order Squamata; family Charinaidae; genus Charina; species Charina bottae. The sequence continues at coordinate 1,879,994 of JALMGJ010000030.1, read as the reverse complement.
TTTTTAGAAAGCAAGATCAAGAGAGAGTCCCAGAGCAAGGGAAAGAAAAAGGGATGAGTGAGGGAGAGAGAGGCAAGTGAAAGGCAGCCAAGCAAAAGTGATAGAGCAAGTGTGCAAGAGAGAGAGGGCGAGAATAATGGGACAAGAATGATGGAAAATAGAGTATGAGTGTGTGATAGGTAATGGACTGGGCAGTAGAGCAAGTGACATCAATGGGTCAGATGATGGGCTAAGAGAGCAATAAATCAGGCAATAGGGCAAGAATGGGTGGGCGAGTGAGTGAAAGAAATATGAGCGAGAGAGAGGGAAAGAGAGCAAGAGAGAAAGGATAAGGAAGAGAGAATAAAAGAGAAAAGATGAGTGAATAGGAAAGACCAAGCAAATGTGATAAGTGACAACACAAGCAAGAGAGAGTGAAATTATTTAGGGGCTGCAGTTCCTGATCCCTGGAGAATCTCTCATTCATCCCAGAGGAGAGGTGGAAAACGTCTACCTACTCCATGGATCTGGGTTTGCCAGATAGGTAAACCCACCAGTCAAAACATGGCCAGTCAAAACATGCCTCTCACCAGCCTCTAACCCTAACCCTAACCCACTCCTCATAGGGAGTACAATTAGTGGTGGCTTTCCCACCAGCAGGAAAGCCATCAATTGTTTCTTTAATTTGTCCCACCACCATACAGTACTTTTATAATGTCTCGTGGACTGGATGAAAGCACGTTAAATATGCCTAGAGCCTGACAAGTTCTTATGGAACTTGTTCTCTGTGTTCTTCATTTTAAGGGCTATGTTGCTTCTTTTTCAGTTAGAATTCAGACCCAATCAGGAGATGGAAACAGCTTTGGTTCTGGTAGATGACATAGATGTAGAGAGTGTGTGCTTCCTGATCTGATTAAACCCCTTAGCAGCATTTGATATCATTTTCCATAGTATTTTTCTGGATTGCCTACAATGGTTGGGAATTGGGGATACCATTCTGTGGTGGTTTTGTTCCCACCTAAGCAGTTGATCTAGTTGGTGGTTGGAGGGGGGTGATTGAGCTCTTGGGAGCTCCGTTGTGGTGTTTCCCAGAGCTTGGTACTTTTCCCCATTATTTAACATGTACATGAAATTGCTGGGGGAGATCATTGGTCTGTTCAGGATGAGGTGTCATCCATACATGGATGACTCCTAGTTATACATCACCACCTGGACCAGACCGGAGATGCTGTGGAAGTTCTGAATCAGTGCATAGAGCAGTGTTTCTCAACCTTGGTAGCTTTCCGATGTGTGGACTTCAGCTCCCAGAATTCCCCAGCCAGCATGGCTAGCTGGCGGGAATTCTGGGAGTTAAAGTCCACACATCGGAAAGCTGCCAAGGTTGAGAAACACTGGCATAGAGGCTGTAAGAATTAATCCTTTCAAGACGGAGTTGCTATTTGTCAGTAAATATCTGAGCAGTGTATTAACATTGGTCCCAGGAGTTACAATTAATCCTCCTCAGTTTTTAGAAGCAAGTTAAATCAGCTCTTATTTTAGTTTGGGTGGCCGTCACAGGTAGCTTATTATTTCTATTGACTTTTTCAGTTTATAGTATGTTGTAATTGTGGTCCACTGCCCAGAATTCTTACAGATTGAGGCATCTTATACATTAAAAAAAAAGTCTACAACAAGAGAAAAGGCCTTCTCAGTGGCTGCACCAGCATTCTAGAACTTTACCCTGTTCACCATGAACATATATAACTATATCTAGCTTTCATTCACTGACTGAATTTTATTCTGTTGGGAATTTGCCTGTTAAGCATCTGTTGTTTTATGTAATGATTAAGGGTTTACCAGCATCTTAGTCTGTTTTATAATTTACTGTATTTTGGAAGATTGTGATTTTAAATAATTAAGATCACCAGCCCAAAATGCACTGAGCTTTGTGCTTTGGTATTTCTACGATGACACACTAGTATTGTTCCAGCAATTTCTCAGCCCTTCCCCAGTTAAGAGGGTCATGATACTCTAGCTGCCGAAATAAAGTGATGTGCTTGCAGGGTATTGAGGCATATAACAACTTGGAAGATGTCCAGGGTCCAATTTTGGCCAATTTTGTCACAACACCTATGAATGCTTGTGCTCTAAAACCTACCACACTTCATTTAGCCATTGCTATGGAGTCAAATTAGTTTAGTTTCTGTGTGAAAGTCTACCTCAGGCTATTTCAATTACTGGAAAGCTAGATGTGAGCTTGGAGCTTTTTGTTTGTCTGTTAGTTTAGTGCAGATGCATCTCTTCAGACTACAAAAAGCCTCCAGTCTGAGATCCGTTTTGTTCCAGCACTGGAATTGCTGCACTGATGTCAATTTTCTGTGAATATTATTGAGGGGGGGCGGGGGCTTTGTTTACTCTGGCAATCTATGCTCACGGGTTACAGTATAAAGCAGAATGCCCACACCTTTTTGATAAAAGCCTCTGAATTATGTAAAAGTGATTTTAAGAGATGAACGATGTTGTCCAAGTATTAGCTGCTATGGCTCTGCTGCATAGCTTTCTTTCAAATAATCTCTCTTGATGTCGAGCTGGGCACACAATGCACTACTTTTCTGGAGTGACAACTATCCCCAGGACTGCAGTCAGGATGACATTTTGTATAGCGCTAATAAGTGTGGAGGAATGAACAAGTTGGAACTGGACAGAATTTCACAACAGCCAACGTCTGTTTAGGAATTTTGAGGAGTTGTCTGATTGGCATATTTCTAAAGTGCAGATGCAGCCCCAATAGCCTGATGCAGCAACCAGCAGGCACAGAGGTGAGAAGGAAAGAGCGAGGAAGCTGTGAAAAAGTGGGAAGTTTATTCCTTAGGAGCAGGAAGAAATCAGAGAAACAAAGAGGAGGTTTGGGGAACAGCCTCTGTGCAAACACAACATGTGAGTCCTGATGAGCATTGTTGCAAGCCATTCCTATATGGGTCAAGGGAGCAGTTGCTGCTGCTGCCCCCTGAAGTCTATGAAGAAAGGGATAAAATTACAAGAATGATAAAAAAAAGCAATTGCTATATGACATTTCTGTCGCATGCTTGGCCAGTTTGAGGACTCCAAACCTGCTAGTTGTGCAGATTTTTAAAGCAAGTCAATTTCAATCATATCTTTGGAACAGTTTCTGTGCCCAATTACTGTACATAGGTTTGTATTAGGCTGCAAAATTGCAATGGAGTTAAATGCTGCTTTTGCTGCGTAAAGAGTCATTGGAGCCAACACTTGATTTAGGGCAGCCTGAGGTCTTTGCATCCCTCGAGAAAAAGCTCTAGTCCCCTGGGTTCTCATGAGCTGCTTTCTTTCTGGCTCGGCTATAGGGTAAGCTAAACTAGAAAACAGCAATTTAATACTGAAGCTTTGCAGAGCTTTTGGGAGATCTGTTTTCCGATTGGCAGGAATTCTTGCCTCAGCCCGCCTTCTGGCTTCTGGGCTCCAGCCAAGTTTCATGCTGTTCACAGGTCCTTAAAAGGGAAAGGTGGCACAACAGCTCATAATTATTGCTCTGAGTTTGTGGAATATGACTGAGCAAAGTCTGCAGAATCCGCCTTAAAATGCATGATGGATTGATCTTGTCCGCTTTGACTGTTTGCAGTTGCCCAGTATCCTAGACTGAGTAGTTGGACAGTAACAAGAATCCTGTCTGTTTCTTCCTGCAAAGCCTTGTGGAGAACCCTTGGAGGGTTGGTTGGTTAGTGTGGTTTTTTGCTACTGGACCACCTCGTTCACTCTGCTGGTTTTCTTAGCTGATTGCAACAGTCAGAAAAAAATACATGGTTGCAAATTTATTGGCATGCTACCCTATCATGTAGGATAGCATTTTGTGGTGCAACAGAGGAATGATTTGGTATTTTTGTAGCTACCTCTTTACAGCAACTGCTCAGTTTATTTTTTTTTGCGAACAAGCAAGCAGGTTTGTACAATATATACAGAAAACATGGATGAGGAAGGGGATGTTCACAATTGACCTTTTTTGCAAGTGAAAGGATGAGGGAATTTTTGTTCCTCTGGTGCCTGCAGCAGCTCAGGAGGCAGAAAGACTGAGTGAGATAGCAATGATTGGCTCATGATGATTCTACATCCTCAGGGTTTTGAGACTGGCAAACCTGAGGACAATGAAAACTAATCTTTGATGGATTGGGGCATGGAAACTGGGGGGTGCTCTTAGTTTTGCATTCTATGCATATTTCTTGACCAAGTTTGCATTAAAGTCAGTTTTAATTTATTTTTACAGTAATCTTATTTTAAGGACAAAGGACATTTTTTTTAGTTTAAAATTCTTGGATTTTTTCCTGTCATGGTTCAGATTTCTGACCAGTTGATGCAACCTGGAATACAAGCAAAGATTTTGAATTTTCTGTGACAGGAATGCCCTTTTGTCAAATGTTTAGGTTGTTATTAGTGGTAATGATTCATTCTGCAGCTTCTGCACACACCCAGGACTCCATTTCTAGGAAGAACTCTATGAATGTTGATTCATTTTGGGAGGTTTAAGTTCTGTCAGGAACGTACATTTTAAGGTAAAAATTCAAAGTACTTCAATGAAGTGGAAAAATACTAGAGACAACTCAGTGGGAAATGTTTTCATTTATTTTTGATCACAGTTTTTACAGTAAGTTCTCTTTGCTGCAAGTAAAGAGTAAATAATTTTCTTTATTTCCAATATTTGGAGGAGCATGCCCTTGTTTATATCTGAAAAGGCACATTGAACAAGAGGGAGGTACCAGCAGGTTTGTGGGGGTGTAGATAAAACAACCTAGTGAAGACTAGGCACATGGATAGGTGATGAATGTTGACTAGGAGAATGGAAAACTAGCTTGGAAAGAGGAGAAAATGGAAGTGGGCTTTGAGGAGGAGGGTGTTAGCAAATGGTTAGCAATTAGTAGCATGCTTGTAGAGATCAAGAAGGGAAGTTCTTTTAAACTAAATGGTTGTTCTTTTTTTCAGCTGGTTGGAGTGATTCTGATGTAAGTATGGGAAGGCAGAAAAAATGTTTTGTATGATGGTCACTTTTTAGGGGGTAGGCTAGTTTTTGCAGGATTTCTGAATCTGTTGCATGCATAAGGAACCCACAGAGGACTGGGAGATGTTTTGGTTGGAGCACAACAACTGAGTTTTAAAATCTGTTTTCGGTAACAACAATTTTATTCTTCTTTCTTAGAAAAGATGCACTGGCTAGGTTCATACATTGAGCTAAACTGTGATTTGCTCTAAGCATTGTTTGCTGAGTAAGACACCGTGACTACTTTCGCTCACTGTTAAACCTGGTTACCGGGTTCACAAAACATGGTAGGCCAAGCATAGTGATGGAAGTGGGAAGTAATAGTTCAATAGTATCTGGAAGGATGCAGATTTCCCATATCTCTAGTCAATGAAAGGTAAAATAATATCTAACAGAGGAGTAACACTGCTTTGGAATCATGTCAGTGCCCACTTTGCTCCAGCATTTTGCTTATCACAGTGGCCAACAAATTGCCTCTGGAGTGCTCACAAGCAGGAGATGGAGACATACTGTTCCCTCCCCATTGTTGCTTTGTAACTGGTATTTGGAGGCATGTTACCCCCACGCTGGAAGCAACATTGATTCTTCAGTATTAATAGCCCTTGATTGACTTGTCCTACATGAATTTATTCAACCCTCTTTTAAAGCCATTCAAGTTGGAGGGTATCACCATGTCTTGTGGCAATAAATGCCACAGGTTAATTATGCACTGGATACAAAGGGCTTCTTTTTCTGTTTTATATCTTCCAGTCAGAAGATTTAACTTCTAATCCTGCCTATTTTCTCCATGACATGCATAATTTTATACACCTCGATCATCTTTCCCCTTAGCAGCCCTCCTCTCAAGCTGAACAGGCCCAAATATTCTAGACTTCTTTTTTATTTGGTAACAAAGGTATTCAATCTCTCTAACCATTTGTGAGCTCTTCTTTACCCTTTCCAGCTCTTCTAGGTATAGAGAGTCCAAATAGTTTTCATTTTTTGAAGTTAATGGGGGGTGGGTGGGTGGCAAGGTGTTTGATCATGCTGGTTTTAACCACTGTATTCTATAGAGTTGGTTTGTTTATTACTCACAACCTGTATTTCTAATGAATAATCCAGTGGGTAACTTGGACAGAATTCTGGGCAATAATGGCCTTATATTGTCATACTGAGGATTGGAAAGTATCTCCAGTGCAACTTGTGAGTTTTTTTTATCCGTGCAGTAACCTTGTTAGTTTTTAAAATATGCATAAACAAATGCAGATTTACAACCTTTGTTGTTCACTTTTGGAACTAAAAGTACCACTCATTCATGCACCTATGCATAACTACCATCTCAAAGGCTAGTTGGCCAGGTTATGCTCCATGCATGGTATCTTGTTCTGTGTGATGGACTACAGTTTCCATGCATTTGTATACCAAATTTGTATATTTTTTGTATACATTTTTTTGTATGTATGTGTGTGTGTGTGTGTGTGTATGTGTATATATATATATATATATATATATATTGTATTTTTGTATATTTTATTTTTTATATATTTATTTTTGTATTTTTTTTGTATTTTTGTATATTTTATTTTTTTGTATATTTTTTTGTATATTTGTATATTTTTTGTATACATTTTTTGTATACAAATTTGTATACATACCAAATCAAATCAATTTTTATTCGGTCATAGACCAGCAAATAAAACAGAAGATTTACATCTGATTAGAATAAAAGAAAAAACACTTAAAATCTAAAAAAATCTAAGAAAAATTAGAAGAGATATTGCGACGTGCTGTACAAATTATAGAGCAATATTTAGCTGTGGTCAATGAAATAAAATCAGATTGGTCTGATAAAAACAGCTTGAGATAAAAAAGAATCCGAACGACCTGGATGTTTACTAAAAAATTGAGATAATAATTCCTGGCGAGCATCTGCATAGAGAGGACAATATAAAATGACGTGTTCCATCGTTTCAATTACTCCTCTGCCACATGGGCACAGTCTTGGATCGAAAAGGATATTTCGATATCTCCAATAACAGCTGTTGGAAGGGCAGTGGTCTAGTCTACCAACCACAGTTTGGCCTGTCCCATCTTCACAGTCTTTCTCACACCTCCTGGTACTGTTCCATAGACAACTGTTGCCTCATTCTGTTCATATGGGAGTTATCTGATGTTTGGGGAGCCATCTTTTGTTGTGAAAAACTGTTTCTTTCCATATCTTGTTGTGCCTTCTTTGAAGTCATCCACATGCTGTGTAAGCTCACATTTTCCTGATTCAAATCCTGCCTTTTCTGTCTGTATAGAGTCTCACCTTCTCCATCTTTCACTGATATCCATTCACACAAGTATATGGCACATTATTAATGGCAGTTACACTAATAGTGGTTGACATGGTTTGAACACATGCAAAGAGCATCTCAAAAATGTCACATACAGTACAATTCAGTTAGTATCCAAGTGCCTCAATGGCTTCACCTCCCACCCCTAAGAACTAAAAACTGAGTTGATTTCAGCTACGTTAGTAGGGGCAGCACAGTTAGCATAGGTAAAGGTAAAGGTACCCCCCGCACATTTGTGCAGTTGTGTCCGACTCTAGGGGCCAGTGCTCATCTCTGTTTGTTAGCCAAAGAGCCAGCGTTGTCCAACGACGCTTCCACAATCATGTGGCCGGCATGATGCGCACGGAACGCTGTTACCTTCCCACCGAAGTGGTACCTATTAATCTACTTGCATTTGTATGCTTTCAAATTGCTAGGTTGGCAAGAGCTGGGGCTAATGCGGGAGCTCACTCTGTCACGCGGGACTAGGGATTCGAATCTCCGAACTTGCGATCTTCCAATCAACAAGCCTGGCGTCTTACCTGCTGAGCCATCACGCCCCAAACAGTTAGCATAAACGCTCCTATTGACAACTCTCTCAAATCCCTTGGCCCAGCAATTAATTTGCTTTGAAAAGCTGAGACATGTGTAAGGAAAATTAATATGAAGAACTAGCCAGAACCTGTAGACATTTTGTAGCTCACAGTTTGAAATTTCTTTGCTTTGTTGAGCTTGGTGCTAATGAGAACCTAATTAAAGCAGCTAATCTGCTTTAACCATGTATATGTGTATATAGATATGTGTGTGTGTGTGTGTGTGTGTGTTGTAATGCTTGCAATGTAATCCATAAGTACATGAATCTTGCAGCATTAACTCTTCCTGCTACAGCATGACTCTTTATAGGTCTCAGAGAAATTTCACTTTGGGTGGAATAGAATGGGAATTTTGTCTGTTCCCCATTCTGCTATCCAAAGTTAGATCAGTCTGTTTAGCAGAAGCTGGTTTATACTGCTATTTCACTTGTTATAGTTTTCTAGATGTTACTTCTAGGGCAGGGCTTTCCAAATTGTGTGTCGCAACACAATACTGTGTCGCCTGGGGGGCCCAAGTGTGTTGCGTGACAACCTGGAAGCGCTGATGAAAATGCCCTCGGTTCCGTCAGGGAGGCGAAAATCGCGCTCGCACACTGCTGGGCCGCCCAGGGTGGAAATTCTCTGCGCTAATCAGCTGTGCGCCGGGAAGCCCGGCAGCATGCGCACGCGTGCGGCGAGGCTTTTCCCCTCCCTGCCGGAGCCGAGGACATTTTTGGGGTCCCCGGAGCCTGCCCTTTTGAAGGGGCAGCTGCAGCAGCGGTGTCCTGGAACCCGGAAGCGCTGATGGCCCGCTGCCGCCCCTTCGAAAGGGCAAGCTCCGGAGACCCCGAAAATGCCCTCGGTTCTGGCAGGGAGGCGAAAATCGCGCGCGCACGCTGCCGGGCTTCCCGGTGCACAGCTGATTGGCGCAGAGAATTTCCACCCCGGCCCTCCCCCCACACCAGTCAGCTGTGCGCCAGGAAGCCTGGCAGTGTGTGTTCGCACAGTGAGGCTTTTCTCCAGAGCCTGCCCTTTCGAAGGGGCAGCCGCTGCCACCACGGCGGCAACCCAGAAGCACCGCCGCTGGCGCTTCTGAGTTTTTGGGTGCCACACTGGCGGCGGCGCTTCCAGGTTTTTGTGGGCCAGCCGTTGGTGTGTTGCCAACGGCAAAAGTTTGGAAAGCCCTGTTCTAGGGTATACTAGCTAGGACTGAAGGAATTCTGAAAGCATCTGGATCCCCGCCCCTGGCTTAGGGGCATCTTGCTGCCTAAATAAATGGGTAAACGCTGGTGTCTCTCACCTTCCTTATACAGTCAAATATTCTTGTGTATCAATCTGGCATGGTCTTTAGCTAATGCTGCAGCTGAACACTGTTACAGAGCTTATTTTTTGGGTGAAGGAAGCCTGCTTCGCTGAGCTTCCGCTTCTGGATGGCTTAACATGCACCGCACCTACTTCCTGTAAGTGCTGCCAGACAATTCTTCCTGCACTTAAGACTCGTACTATTTTATATATTTATTTTAACTTCGAGAAGATCCAGGTAGTATAAATGTCTACTTTCTCTCTTTTTTCCTCAATCTTTCAAGGCAGCGCTACTGTGCTTTTGCACTCTGAGGCAATTATTTATATGCATTGTGTGTAGTATAGTATTTTACTTTAACTTATTTAAAATAGTATACTTCCAATTCCCTGATCTGCTCTTTCCTGGTGTTGCCTTTCTTTCAAGTCATTTGTATCAGTTCCTTAATGACATATTTTCATTCATTCATTCATTCATTCATTCATTCATTCATTCATTCATTCATATCCCGCCTTTATTAGTTTTATAAATAACTCAAGGTGGCAAACATACCTAATACTCTTTCCTCCTCCTATTTTCCCCACAACAACAACCCTGTGAGGTGAGTTGGGATGAGAGAGAGTGACTGGCCCAAGGTCACCCAGCTGGCTTTCATGCCTAAGGCGGGACTAGAACTCTCAGTCTCCTGGTTTCTAGCCCGTTGCCTTAACCACTAGACCAAACTGGCTCTAAACTGATTATCTCCTTATACCAATTTGAATCAATAATCACATTTAAAGAAAGATTTTTATAAAACCTACTTGGAAGCTCATTTTAAAGAAGAGTTTGAGCTACATAAACAGGCTAGAATAAACAAGAGGCTGTATTTTGCTACAACAGTGTTTCTCAACCTCAGGAACTTTAAGATGAGTGGGCTTCAACTCCCACAATTCCCCAGCCAGTATGCTGGCTGGGGAATTCAGGGAGTTGAAGTCCACTCACCTTAAAGTTGCTGAGGTTGAGAAACACTGCTCTACATCAACCCTACCTCCACTCCAGCAATGTTTAAGTAATATTTTGTAATGGCTGTTGTGGGTCTTCCGGGCTGTGTGGCCGTGTTCTGGAAGTTGTGGTTCCTAACGTTTTGCCAGCATCTGTGGCCAGCATCTTCAGAGGGCAGGAGCACAGACAGAAGCGAAATCTCTGTGCCCAGGGGTGGTCACAGATGCTGGCCACAGATGCTGGCGAAACGTTAGGAACCACAACTTCCAGAACACGGCCACACAGCCCGGAAGACCCACAACAGCCATCGAACTCCGGCCGTGAAAGCCTTCGACAATACAATGTTTTGTAAATCCCAGAGAACTGGGTATTCTTTTGTTTCTTTTTCATTGGAGTTAACATACGGTATTTCAGTACCTATTGTCTTCTAAATGACTGTGTGTCAGGATAAAAAAATAAAATTCTTTACACATTATTCCTCCAGAATTTCCATTTTGCAGAAAACTTAAATGGACCTTCTTGTACCAATCAAAGAGAATATTTGTAGCTCAGGGTTGAACTGTGGAGTCCTTGGTGCTCTCTGAGCCTTGTTGTTTTCTTGCAGACGTTTCATTGCCAGACTAGGCAACATCTTCAGTGCGAAAAGGGAGTGGGACTTGCTCTCCACCTCCACCAACACAAGCAGGAGAAGCCATGGTATATAAACAGAGAGAACAACACGGCTCAGAGAGCACCAAGGACTCCACAGGACCTTCTTGTTTGTGTCGCCATTTCCAATAACTGATTGAAAAGGAATAAATAAAAGTAAAGTGCCTCAACAGGCACCAGCACGTTATCTGGGCTTAGAACAGAGCTTTCCAAACTTTTCATGTTGGTGACACACTTTTTAGACATGCATCATTTTGCGACACACTCTTACAGCAGGGCACAATTTCGTGACACACTCTTACAGCAGGGCACACAGGATTCCGCACAGGTCCTAGTGCCTGCCTTGTGCCTTGCTGCCTCCAAACCTGCTGTGATTCCGCGCAGGTCCTAGTGCAGAGCTTTCCAAACTGTGTGTCGCAACACAAAAGTGTGTCACCACACACACACTGGTGTGTCGCCACACAACCTGGTTAACAGTTCTTAATGTGGTAGAGCTAGATAAAGCTTTAATGCTAAAAAAGAAAGGATTCTTTTAATTTAGGTTAGGTCATCTCAGTTGATAGTATACTTGACAGGCTAATCTTTTCCCAGCGTTTACATAATTGCTTGCTGTAACAGTAGGAACACCTATTTTGCTTGCACACTAGCTTATGTCTGGACCTTAAAACAAAGCTGATCCAGACACTGTCAGCCACAATTAGACTCTTATACTGAAATGATTTAATGTTGGTTAAAGTTAGAAAAAACAATCTGAGGCAATGAAGGTATGGGAATCTGACTTGAGAAACATCACTCAGTTTTGAGAATTTCATAGTACTTCTACAGGAAAAAATCTGTGCACCTATGTCCTTTCACTTTGATGGTGCTACGGTCATTATGACTCAGCTCTTAGGTAAACAGCACATGGTTTTATTCCTGTAAGTATCTTAGATGTCTAAAATACATGTGCGGAAGTATGTGTTTCCACTAATACTTGAAATATGAAGATGAACCTTGTTTTGGATCAGGAAGCCTCAGTCTTTCCACCTTACTGAAGACTGAATATAAAGTATGGTAGATTACAACATGGCTGCCCATCACTTCACTTAGTCCCACGCTGTCTTCTAAAATTGGGAAGAATTGCTTTTTTATTTCTTAAATGTCCACTATTTGTACTGTCAAATCTCTCCAAAGCAGATTTGGAAGAATCAGGAAGGAAGGGAGGGAGGGAGGGCAGCAGCTACCCTGGGAAAAGTCAGGAGAAGTGATAGAATTGTGTCAGTTTCACTCTTTTGCTTCACCTGGCAACTGAGGGGTTGATGTGAAGGAATCAAGCCAGCATTCTCCTTAAAGCAGGGGTCCCCAACCTGTTAGGAAGTGGGCCGCACAGCAGGTGAGTGGTGGTGGTCCGCGCGATTGGCTCCCGCCTGCAAACCCCACCCCCATCTGCGCGATTGGCTCCCGCCCCCCCCGGTCCATGGAAAAATTGTCTTCCACGACCGGTTCCTGGTGCCAAAAAGGTTGGGGACCCCTGCCTTAAAGGACCTATTAGGATGGCTGAGGCTCAGGAACCAGGGGAAGGAATGAGGCAGGAAATCCCTTCAGAGTTCCAATGGGGCAAAGCTTTGCCCCAAGCTCTGCAGATCTTCAGCATTTCCAACTGAAAATTAATTCTTCAGCAGAGCTGGAAGTAAATTGTCTCAGCTGCCAAAGAGATACAACAGTATGACATTACAGGAACGTGGAGGTGATCTGGAAGCAGGTTAAACTTCTCATCTGGGCACATCTTTAAGCACAGACATGCCATAAAAGACTAAAAGGAAGTGTGACAAGTGTGCTAGTTAAAATGCTTTTTTGTAGCTTAATAATTCTTATGGGCTGACTTTATATGATAGTAGTATTGTAAATACATGTTTGTAAGTGGGTTAACACTTCTTTACAGGCAATTCAATGCTTTCAAATTGACCTATGTGAATTATATATATAGAGTAACGTTTAAATTTTATTATTAAATTTTGGCTCATTGTAAAAAGTACAGCACATTCTGGGTCAAAAGGAGACCTGCTCTGATCATTATTGTGATTGCAGCAAGAGTGAAAGAATATATAAAAAAAGGTAATTCTGCTGCATAATTCTCCCCTCCCCCCCTCAGTTTTCATTAAATAGGTTTCAGACCTTTTTTGCAGCAAAATTTCAGTGCTTTCTGGAAGAAATGAATTTTTTTTTTTACTAAACTCAATTTCCATTCAATTTTATCATTTATCGTGTTTGTATTTTTTTTTTTACACCAGGGTCTTTTTAAACTTCAGTATGAAATGAAAGCAAAGGAGTGTACTTGTCAGCAAAGCTTCCCTGATGGTTACCTAAGATTCTTTGACATTTGTTTTGGTAATTATTTAGGAGACCTTGTTCAGAACACTTGATCTGAGGATGTTCAGTTTACTATTGTTGTCAGTATGTGCAAAACAGATTTTTCCCCCCTTCAAACATGGTGTTCTGGCTATTCTGCCGTGGTTTTCTGAAAGTTCCAAACCAGTAGTGATGTTCAGGACATGGTCCTGCTCTGAAACAGTCCTGTTTCATCTGAATACTACAAACTGCTTCCTGTTCGGAAGATTCATTTCCTGAAAACTGCTGGACACCCTGGAATTTTATTATTATTATTATTATTATTATTGGCGATCACTCGTAGCCGAGTAAGATTGTCTTCCAAAGGTAAAATTTTAACGGTGGATCCGTAAGTGGCTGTAAAGGCCAATTTTGGATCCGCACAACCTCCCACAATGAGGGCATAGGTTTCCGGGTGGGAGACGGTCATGATGAGGGTCTGCCTGACGTGCCTTCCTTTTAGCTCTTTTATCCTTTTCGCCCTGTACTCGTGTTTCTTCAAAGTCCACAGTGCCATTAATAAAGGATGACCTCCAATTGAAACGCTCATGAGTTAGGGCTTCCCAGTTCTCAATGCTGATATTACATTTTTTTAAATTAACTTTGAGAGTATCTTTGAATCTCTTTTGCTGTCCACCAATATTCCGTTTTCCATTCTTAAGTTGGGAGTAAAGTAGCTGCTTTGGAAGACGATGGTCAGGCATTCGAACAACATGACCGGTCCAGCGAAGTTGATGTTGGATGATCATTGTTTCAATGCTGGTGGTTTTCGCTTCTTCTAATACGCTAACATTAGTCCGCCTATCTTCCCAAGTAATTTGCAGAATTTTTCGGAGGCAGCGTTGATGGAATCTTTCAAGAAGTTGGAGGTGGCGTTTGTAGAGGGTCCATGTTTCACAGGCGTACAGAAGGGTTGGTAGTACAATGGCTTTGTAAACAAGCATTTTGGTCTCCCTGCGAATGTCCCGATCCTCAAACACTCTACGCTTCATTCGGGAGAAAGCTACACTCGCAGAGCTCAGGCGATGCTGAATTTCAGCGTCGATGTCGGCTTTTGTAGATAGATGGCTGCCGAGATAAGAAAAGTGATCGACATTTTCTAGTGACACACCTTTAAACTGGATTGATGGCGCTGCGGAGGGATTGGTTCGAACTTGCTGGTAAAGCACTTTGGTTTTTTTAATGTTAATCGAGAGGCCGAGTTTTTCATATGCTTCTGCAAAGATGTTTAGGATAGTTTGAAGATCTTCCTCGGAGTGTGCACAGACTACGTTATCATCAGCATATTGAAGTTCTATAACAGAAGTTGCAATTACCTTATTTTTTGCTTTCAGCCTACTAAGATTAAAAAGCTTTCCATCTGTTCGATATATAATTTCTACACCAGTAGGAAGTTTCTCTTCAACAAGGTGCATAATCATAGCAATGAAGATAGCGAATAAGGTTGGAGCAATAACACATCCCTGTTTAACGCCAGATTCCACTTTAAATGGATCGCTTTGAGAGCCATTGTTATTCAGGATTGTTGCCATCATGTCGTCATGGAGTAACCGCAAGATGTTCACAAATTTATCAGGGCATCCGATTTTCAGAAGGATGGTCCAGAGAGCAGTACGATTTACAGTATCAAAAGCTTTAGTCAGATCAATAAACGCCATGTACAGAGGGCGGTTTTGCTCCTTGCATTTTTCTTGAAGCTGTCGTGCAGTGAAGATCATATCCACTGTTCCCCTGGAAGGGCGGAAGCCATTTTGCGTTTCAGGGAGGATGTCTTCTGATACAGATAAATAATAAATAAAAAATAAATAAAAAATAAAGATAAACCCTGGAATAGCTATAGGTTGATGGAACATCCCAGAATTCTCTGTAATGCTCAATTCTGAGAACATACATAATTGTCAGTGATTAGCCCTCCAGTGTTTCAGCAGTACTTTTTCTTGACCCTTCCTAGAGATTCAGTGGATTGATTTTGAGACTACTTGCATGCAAAGCATGTGCTTTTCCATTGAGCTATGACCTTCTCAAAAGGCTAATGGCAAAAAGAAAGATTGTCCAGAATAATCATGGAAGCTCTTTTTCTGCAGAGGTTCACCAGAGAAGCAACCTTTTAATAAAAAGGTAAAGGTTCCCCCCACACATTTGTGTAGTCGTGTCAGACTCTAGGGGCCGGTGCTCATCTCTGTTTGTTAGCCGAAGAGCCAACGCTGTCCGAAGACGCTTCCACGGTCATGTGGCCGGCATGACGCAAATTAACTGAATTCTTTGTATGCATATTTTATCTCTCTATTAAGTGATATTGCTAACCATTTATGACAACTTTATACTATGTTGTTGTTACCCAATGATAAAAGAGCTTGAGAACCTTAACAAAAGAACGGGCTATATTAAATTAAAGAAAGATGAGTGGGAGAGATTAAAAAGACCAAGGAACTTTTTCACCTTTATTTGTGTTGTATGTTAATTTGCTTGTTGTAATCACACTGTGCTCTCATGCATATGGTAGTGTGGAAATCTCTGCTGTCTGGAGAAGTGCCTGTGATGCTCCATCATTCTGGGGCAACTTTTTGGACCCGGCTCACATTTCCTCATCTGCGTGCTATCTGGTTTTATTTCCTTAGCTCTAATACTCTTTTCTTAAACTATTTCATGAAAACTAACTTTGGAACGGGATTGGGTCACATTGAAAGAGGGTTGGGTAACCTAAAACCTTTATGCAGCCCTTGCAGCGGGCTCCAGAATTCTCTGTTCAGCACACCACAGAAATTTTGTGGTAAAGTGCCATTTTAATAATGGTAACATTTTAAAATGTAAAATTTAAAGCACATGTATTATATTCTTTAACATCATTTCCCATAACTGAGAGTACAGTATCTCATTTTGTTTTATTTTAATAGGGTATGGGATCATATTTAAGACACAGAATAATATGCCTTAAGATCATGGTATGGGGAGGTTTGCCAGAATCGGGCAACTTTCCATGGCAGTGAAATTTTGTTCTCTCTTCAGTACCACTTATATCTACATTTGCATAAAAATTGGTGGAATATATGAATTTCACATTTCTCAGGCTTTGTGACAGGCAGTCCAAATGGGATCTCGGAGTAGGTAGAAGTAGACTTTTTAAACAGGCAATAACAATCCAAAAATAAGCTGACGGTTGGTGACATATTTAGTACTGACTATTGTTCTATTGGACATACCAGCACTTTAGATGATGGTGATGATTGATGATGATAGCAGCAGCAGCAGCGTAACAGGACAATATATAATAAATACTACTACTACTGCTACTACTGCTAATAATTTATTAAATTTGTGTGCTGCCTGACTCTTTACTACTCTGGGAAGTTTTATAGGACTTACTTCTTTGAACTGAGGTGGTATAGAAGACATAAGATATCATTTAGTAAAATTGTGCTTGTAAGCTTGTGAATAAGCCATTATTTGGAGACCAAGTGGATTCTTATAAGCCTACAGTCCAGCAGCTGCCCCTTGCCCAGCTCTTAAAGAACAATAATTGTATATTGCAAAACATCCAGTTCTCCACTTCTATGTAACTAAGGGAACTTCTACATTATGCCAATTCTAGGAATGCACCTTGAAAAAAAACCCCAATTGTCCTAACTTCTGCCAACTTGAAAGTGCTGAAAGTAGCCAGCAAACATTATGAACCATTTAATGCTCCCTCCAGCTGATTAATAGGAGAGTACTAAAAATGGCAGTCAGTGTCTCACCTCTGAACAATTGCAAGATGTTAAATGATAAGAGTTCCTTTGCCTCACTTGACAACAGATTGAAATGAAAATAAATTATTAGAACCCTCCCATTCATGTTTTAAGTTCATGTTGTCTGAATTTATTTGATTGTTACAAGAAAAATCTGAACAATTGCTATGAGGAGAACCTACCTTGTTGCAAAGCCACCATTCCTCCTGTTTTTATTTAAAAGTCATTGTGAAGCTGAATGAACAGCAAATTGGCCTTTTGTAACCAAGTACTTTTCATAATCACTTTAATCATGGTTTGTTGTTGCTGTGGTGACAAGGTAGGAGAATGCAGCCAGGATTGATCCAGGTTGCTGTTTTGCCAAGTGTCCAAGCAGTGATCAGGTGCTCAGGCAATTGGTTCTTTTAGATCCAGAGACAATAAGCACGCCAGTGGATAAAGAAACTTTAAGCTTTATTATAAACTTAAGCAAACAAAGTTAAACAGAAACACAGTTTAATCCAGAAACACAGTTTAGGCAAATTAAACAAAAGTATAAACAAACATAGCATAAAGAAAGAAATCATACATACCAAAGCAAGTTGACACCTTTATTCCCTTTTGCTACCAGTAGCCTCCTGACTAAGATAGCAAGAATCACCCCAAAAGGATGGCTCTATGTTCCACAGCACCCCAGCGCTTAGAGTCTGTGCAGAAGCTCCCAAACTCAAAAGACAATCCTAAGGTTTTTATCAAAGTCTGGCCCCCAAACCCTGTGACCATGTTTCCATGGTTGCTGGCTGCGAGACCTGACCTTGACTAGGAAGCTCTCAGAGTCTGTGCACCTGTTTATGACATAATCCAAAAACCTGGGAAACTATACAGACAAGCTAGTGCCTAACACCAACAACAATCTCTTATCTCTCCCCCCAATTCCAAGCCACTGGAGGGGCTGCTGGAGGAGTAGACTTATGCTTAAACTAACAATCTTGGGGTAATCTATCCCCCCCCCTCCATTCCAAACAGAACTAAAAACAAGCCAGTTAAACATCAGTATAACTCAAAATAAACTCTAATCTTCGTGTGAGGGAGAAAATCAAAATATGTCACCTAACTCCTCGAAATAACAAAGGTCTTCCGCATTTCCACTACAGTTGCTTTGATTATTTGCATATCCCTGCAACTACTCCTGGATGCACAATAGCTCAGACAAAGAAAGGAGGGATTAAATTGGCAAAAGTTCTTTCTCCGCATTTTTCTTCTACTACAAAGTGCCAGGCAGTTTGGGTTCCAGGTTCTCTGCAGATAAATTCTAATGTGAAATTGTATGGAAAGGTGGAAAAGAGAATGTTATATATTTTTTTACTTTTGGAGCTGGGAGGTAGGGCAAGACAAGAGTTTCTACCAGTGGAGAAACCGGATTGCCTACCAAGTCAACCTTTAAAGTGTTGCAAAAGAAAATGCTAGCTTCACAACTAGGGCAATAATAAATTGGCTCAGGTCTTACACTCTGCCAGCCTTGTGACATTGCAGAGTTCTGGAGTTGCTCTTAAACTCCTGTAGAGGAGCCCTAATTATCAGTGTCAGCTGAGAGACCAAATTAGGGCACCCAAAGTTATTTAACTGGCCCTTAGTTGAGATATATCAAAATATATCAAACATCAGTGTCATTTGCAAAGAGAGTTTTTATGGTACTTTACTGGGCTCCATCCTCATCCTACCCCAATGCTTATGGGAAAAGCCACATCTTCAAGGCTGTCCAGAAGGCTAGCAGGATAGCGGCCTGCCAAAGCTCAGCGGGAATGAATTCCAAAGGTGAGGGGGCTGCTACCGAGAGGGCGTGTTGCCTAGGTCCTGCTAGATGGCAACATTTAAAGAAAGGGACCTGGAGTGTGCCCACGTTATCTGACCTGGTGGAAGGACGTAGATATCCTCAGAGCAGAGCTTTCCAAACTTATCATGTTGGTGACACACTTTTTAGACATGCATCATTTCGCGACACACTCTTACAGAAGGGCATCATTTCATGACACACTCTTACAGCAGGGCACAAGGCAGGCACTAGGACCTGCGCGGAATCACAGCAGGTTTGGAGGCAGCAGGGCACAAGGCAGGCACTAGGACCTGCGCGGAATCACAGCAGGTTTGGAGGCAGCAGGGCACAAGGCAGGCACTAGGACCTGCATGGAATCCTGGCAGGGCTCGGAGGCAGCAGCAGCCGGGACACACCCAGACACTGCAGCTGACACACTAACGTGTCCCGACACACAGTTTGGAAAGCTCTGCCTCAGAGAGTGGCGATCCTGTAAATAACCTGGCCCTGTGCCATTCAGACTTTCAGGTTCCAAATTACAAGAGGAAGAAATCACACTTTGATGACATTTGGCATGGAACTGTATGACAAAGTACATGTGCTGTATAAAGATAAAACCCACAATGTAAAATGGCACCAAGTTGATGGTGAGGTGAATCTGTATTGTAAGTAGGCTTTTGATCTTTGGTGTGTGCCTGGGGAATACTGTCCTGAGACTGCAGAAATTAAGATCCATGGGTTATTCCAGGGGTTTTCAGACTTTTTCAGGTCATGGAGAAAGAGGCCAAGCTGTAGTGATAGAAAATTGGCTGCATTGAGTGATTTTTAAATTTTGCCTTTAGTCTCTCATGGAACCCCATCAAGTTCTCACAGAATCCTTAGGATTCCACAGAATTCTGTTTGAAAAATCCAGATCTATGCAACATGTAAAATAAGTAAGGATCATAGCCTGGAAATGTATTTGAACTTGAGCATAAGAGCCCTAGGTATAAATTTTGCAGTGGTCTAGTCTTCGAGACTATGTTCCATGTCAAATATCTGCTGCCAAGAAAGTAACCTATCTTGACATGTATATTCGAAATCCATATGGTTAATTTCTTCCCAAGCTGACATGATACGATCCAGGCGAAGCTGTAAAAAATGCAAAACTATGAAATACTTCAAGCACTCCTTAGAGTCTGTACATCACCTTTTTGCAAAGTAATTAAAATGTGAAGTTATCACAAATCCTTTTTTAATTATGCATGCATCTCTTCTTGTTGATAAAGGAATTAGAAATGCATCATAACATCATGATTATGTTTTCTTTAATTGACTGATACAATTTTAATTGAGTACAAATTAGGACATATCTTGCTACATGTGCTGTTTCATAATTCTGTATGAAGTAGAGAACTGAAGACAGACCATCAGTGACAGGTACAGATACTTATCTCCCCTACCTATTCTTTGACCACTGAATTCTTTTCTGTGGAAAAGGAACAAAACTATAGCATACAACCAGTGTTATACTGCTCCCATTTGTGGTATTTCTTGGATAATAAATTTGCTCAGTTAGGTTGAAATGTGATAATTGCAGTTCTACTTTGAATATGTGTCAGTCTCAGAAAAGTATGATTCCCACCCCTGAACTACATCATCAAAGAATTTGCGAAGCAATTTACAATAGGAATTAGACAATAAAGTCAAGTTTGTTGAATTTAATAAAATTATTGGATCATTTTTGAAATAATTGTTATAACATGTTGAATAGGTTACTGGTCCACTTTAAGATTAAGTATTCAGATTTGAACATGTGCTTTTCTCCTAATATCTGGTGCCTGTATAAAGGTCATAGGAGAGCTGGAATCTCAAGCACCGCTATAAGTAATATACAAATTAACTACTTTATATATTCACTATTAAGTTATTAAGTTATTATTAAGGGGCGTGGTGGCTCAGTGGGTAAGATGCCAGGCTTGTTGATCAGAAGATTGCAAGTTTGGAGGTTCGAATCCCTAGTCCCACGTGACGGAGTGAGCTCCTGCACTAGCCCCAGCTCTTGCCAACCTAGCAATTCGAAAGCATGCAAATGCAAGTAGATGAATAGGTACCACTTTGGTGGGTAGGTAACAGCGTTCCGCGTGCGTCATGCCGGCCACATGACCACGGAAGTGTCTTCAGACAACGCTGGCTCTTCGGCTAACAAACGGAGATGAGCACCGGCCCCTAGAGTCAGACACGACTGCACAAATGTGCGGGGGGAACTTTTACTATTTATATTCACTATATACTTGGTATAGAATACACCATAATAGGATTAAATCTGAAATTAATGTCTAATGTATCAACTTGCTATGTTATGCCACTGTAAATGGCAAATGGACCTGAATTTCAGGTTTGCTCCTAACTAGGTGCTGTGGATGCAAAGCAAAACACTCGAACTTCCTGTCTATCTCCCTTTCTCCTTGTTTGCAATCATTTGTTTGAACCTTACAATTTTGGTTTTTCCTTCTCCTTTCACTTCTCCACAGTAGATGGTGCCTGTGAAATATTGGGATCCCGATCTCCTTTTGCAACAGAAACCCTCAGAGATACTGATGTATTTCCACAGTCCATAGCTCAGTGCTAGTCTGTGTGTTCTGCTTGTCTTTTTCTTCCAGAATTTGCTTTTCTTAACATTTAAATGTGGGCTAAGCTAGCCATTTAGCACAGTGAGGGACAATAAAGGCATGACTGTGCCCTCTGGAATGTAATACTGTACTCCTTTAGTTTGCATGTCTTTCAAATTGTTCAGCTGTCTTAAATGGCATATTCCATTCTTTCATGAAGCATGAGCTGATTGAACAAGGGCAAAATACCTTGTAGGAGTAATGGACTGTAAGCAATTACTAGAATTCTCCAGAAGGATGTCTTCAAATATATGACACACATACACAGAATTGGAGGAGCTTTGATCGCACTGTCATGGTTACCATCTTGACGTTTTTGACCATACCCTGCAGATACCTGGTCTCACTCAACATCTACAGATTCCTGATGGCAGCTTCTCATGAGGTTTGCAAGTGCTGCATAGGCTGTGTGGAAATACAGCCATACCTTTGTGTGTTGTCCATCTCTTCTTTCTGTGTATGTATGTATATGTCATACAAGCATCTAGGACAGGGGTGGGCAACGTCAGGCCCGTGGGCCATATAAGGTCCGCGGGGCTCCCGCCCACAAACCCCACCCCTTCCACGTGATTGGCTCCCACCTGCAAACTCCAGCCCCCGGTCCGCGGAAATCCCAGAAACCCCGCCCCCCCGGTCCCTGGTTATAAATATCCAAATGGCCCTTGGCAGAAAAAAGTTTCCCCACCCCTGATCTAGGACAAACTTTGGAATTATTGATCCTATGATTTTGCTCTCCTTTGCATTTGCCTGATCCATCACTTCACTATTTCAACACAGTCATTCTCAAGTACAGGTGTGAGGGGATGAAGCTGGGATTGCTGTTTGTGCTTGGGAAAAGGAGCTGCAGCCGGGCAGAAACATTTCCCACCCCACTTCCCTCGTTTATTCATTCATTCACTCACTCACAACTTTCCAGCTGCCTGTAATGATTGAGCCACACCCTGGCATTTTCAAGGACCTGCTGATGTCCAGAGGCAGCCTCACCCGACCCAGGCCCTTAATTTACAAAAGAAAGTGCTAAGACAGAGTGGGGGTGGATGGGTGGTAGGAGAAAAGGAGATAAAAAAAACTGCAAGCAGATGGGGAAGCAGATGGACAAGCGGAAGTGACATCAGAAGATTGACAGCTATTCCAGGCAGGCAAGAGAATTATCAATCAACTGCCAGGACTACATGCTATGGTGAGCAGCATATCCTGGTGGGATTTCTGCCTGGAGCTCGGCAGCAACCAGAAAAGGAGCAACCACACTGAGGCAGCACCTCATCCCAACTAGTATAATAACTTTTGGAAGAAGGTAAAGGTTGTGTGCTACTTTACAGACCTTGAGACTTTTATTTGCACTAAGTATTAAAGGACTGGGGCGTGGTGGCTCAGCGGGTAAGACGCCAGGCTTGTTGATCGGAAGATTGCAAGTTTGGAGGTTCGAATCCCTAGCCCTGCGTGCAGAGTGAGCTCCTGCACTAGCCCCAGCTCTTGCCAACCTAGCAATTCGAAAGCATGCAAATGCTAGTAGATGAATAGGTACCACTTCGGTGGGTAGGTAACAGCGTTCCGCGCGTGTCATGCGGCCACATGACCGTGGAAGCGTCTTCGGACAGCGCTGGCTCTTTGGCTAACAAACGGAGATGAGCACCGGCCCCTAGAGTCGGACACGACTGCACAAATGTGCGGGGGGTACCTTTACCTTTATTAAAGGACTGAGTATTAAAGACATATTTACAAGGCTACATTACTTTGCAAGTCCTAGAAGGGTGGAGAGCAATAGCCTGTTGTTGGGAAGTTGTGTCCAGTCCTTGGAAAGTAAAGAACCCTCACAGGTAGTCCTCGTTTAGTGACTGCCTCATTTAGTGACCATTCACAGTTACGACGGTGATGAAAAAGTAACTTCACGACCAGTCCTCGCATTTACGACCTTCACAGGTGTGTAAAGCAAAGGAAAGCTGAAGTAAGATCATAAGCACAGTTGCGGTTTCACTTAGCAATCGCTTTGCTTAATGACCGAGTTGCCAGTCCCAATTGTGGTTGCCAAACGAAGACTACTTGTACCTTTTCTCTCAGAGATTTTGTTGCTTTTTTCTAAGGAGAAATTAAATCTGAATGTATGCTGCCCAGAGGGTTATTGCTAATGGGTAGCTTTTAAATATAAAGTAATAACCTTGAAAATTGTTATGATCCAGAATTCCATGTCACTTCTCTTGAATTAACCTCTCCCCCTGTATGACAACATTAACAAAATGGAACTGAAATATAAATATATAAAAAAGAGATGAAATGCTCCATAAGTTCAAAATAAGGAAGAAATGTTTAGCCACAAGAAGTAATATGACAGGGAATAATGATTGTGAGACGGAAAGTGATGATGACCATCCCCCAAATTGTTCCAATTCAAGTTAGGCAGACAAAATTAGAGATATTTTAAAAGCATTGCCTAGATTTGACCTAGAATTGCATTACTTTTCTTAGTACTGGTAATCTGCAAATTTGAAACCATCTATTATTTATAATGTCTCCAATTAGCAAACTAATCAAAATTAGCCACTGGTTTGGATTGGTTGTGGGATTTGTTGTCAAACAATGGTCAGGGTTCACATCTAGAGATGGAAAACAGGCTTGCAAATGAATTACACAAAAATTACTACTCTATACTTCTTTTTAATAAGTCAATTTGTCCTACTTAGCTTAACTGCTTGCATGTACTGGCAGCCTAAGAGAACAAAATACATCACAGCATACAAACGGTTCTTTTTTTGGTTGTTTGGAAACAGATTTTCTTGATAATCCAGTTTGTATCTGTTTACAGGTCTGATTTATAATTACTGTTCCAAGTATCTAATAGCGCATAGCTTTCCAAACTGTGTCGGGACACGTTAGTGTGTCGGCTGCAGTGTCTGGGTGTGTTGCGGCTGCTGCTGCCTCTGAGCCCTACCAGGATTCCGTGCAGGTCCCAGTGCCTGCCTTGTGCCTTGCTGCCTCCAAACCTGCCCTGCCAGGATTCCGCACAGGTCCTAGTGCCTGCCTTGTGCCCTGCTGCCTCCAAACCTGCTGTGATTCCGCGCAGGTCCTAGTGCCTGCCTTGTGCCTTGCTGCCTCCAAACCTGCTGTGATTCCACACAGGTCCTAGTGCCTGCCTTGTGCCCTGCTGTAAGAGTGTGTCGTGAAATGATGCCCTGCTGTAAGAGTGTGTCGTGAAATGATGCATGTCTAAAAAGTGTGTCACCAACATGAAAAGTTTGGAAAGCTCTGTAATAGCGAGTTATACATGAGATAAAGTTCTATCACCAGAGTATTCAGACTCAATGGCATACTTGGGAATAGGAAATGGATTGCAAATAGTTTCTTGAAATTGTTACTCTTCAAATTATTATTATTGCTGAAGTACCATAATTGCTCTCCAGCAAAGGAGATTGTTACCTTGTCGTGGTGCTGGAGCTTGAGCACCTCAATGAAACCATGAGCTAAACCGTGAAGGGACACCCAAGACGGGAAGGTTGTGGCAGAGAGGTCAGACTAAATACGATCCCTGGGGAAGGTAATGGCAACCCACCCCAGTATTCTTGCCGTGAAAACTAAATGGATTAGTACAACCAGAGATATGTCGGTATACCATCGGAAGATGGGACTCCCAGGTCGGAAGATGGTCAAAATGCTACTGGGGAGGAACAGAGGATACGTTCAACTAGCCCCAGATGTGATGACGCAGCTAGCTCAAAGCCGAAAGGACGGCTAGCGGCCGACGGTGCTGGTGGTGAACGACGAATCCGATGTTCTAAAGATCAACACACCATAGGAACCTGGAATGTAAGATCTATGAGCCAGGGCAAATTGGATGTGGTTATTGGTGAGATGTCAAGATTAAATATAGACATTTTAGGTGTCAAGTGAACTGAAATGGACTGGAATGGGCCACTTCACATCAGATGACCACCAGATCTACTACTGTGGACAAGAGGACCACAGAAGAAATGGAGTAGCCTTCATAATTAATAATAAAGTGGCTCAAGCAGTGCTTGGATACAATCCAAAAAACGATAGAATGATCTCAATTCGAATTCAGGGTAAGCCATTTAACATCACAGTGATCCAAATATACGCCCCAACCACAGATGCTGAAGAAGCAGAAGTAGATCAGTTCTATGAGGATCTGCAGCACCTACTGGATAATACGCCAAAAAGAGATGTTATTTTCATTACAGGAGACTGGAATGCTAAGGTGGGTAGTCAGACGACACCTGGAATTACAGGCAAGCATGGTCTGGGAGAACAAAATGAAGCAGGACATAGGCTGATAGAATTTTGTCAAGACAACTCACTGTGCATAACAAACACTCTCTTCCAACAACCTAAAAGACGACTTTATACATGGACTTCACCAGATGGTCAACACCGAAATCAGATTGATTACATCCTTTGCAGCCAAAGGTGGCGGACATCTATACAGTCGGTAAAAACAAGACCTGGAGCTGACTGTAGTTCAGATCACGAACTTCTTATTGCAAAATTTAGAATCAGACTAAAGAGAATAGGGAAGACCCACAGATCAGTTAGATATGAGCTCACTAATATTCCTAAGGAATATGCAGTGGAGGTGAAGAATAGATTTAAGGGACTAGATTTAGTAGATAGGGTCCCGGAAGAACTATGGACAGAAGTTCGCAACATTGTTCAGGAGGCGGCAACAAAAAACGTCCCAAAGAAAAAGAAAACCAAGAAGGCAAGATGGCTGTCGGCTGAGACACTGGAAGTAGCCCAAGAAAGAAGGAAAACAAAAGGCAACAGTGACAGGGGGAGATATGCCCAATTAAATGCAAAATTCCAGAGGTTAGCCAGAAGAGATAAGGAATTATTTTTAAACAAGCAATGCGCGGAAGTGGAAGAAGACAATAGAATAGGAAGGACAAGAGACCTCTTCCAGAAAATTAGAAACATCGGAGGTAAATTCCAGGCAAAAATGGGTATGATCAAAAACAAAGATGGTAAGGACCTAACAGAAGCAGAAGAGATCAAGAAAAGGTGGCAAGAATATACGGAAGATCTGTATAGGAAGGATAATAATATTGGAGATAGCTTTGACGGTGTGGTCAGTGAGTTAGAGCCAGACATCCTGAAGAGTGAGGTTGAATGGGCCTTAAGAAGCATTGCTAATAACAAGGCAGCAGGAGATGACGGTATCCCAGCTGAACTGTTTAAAATCTTGCAAGATGATGCTGTCAAGGTGATGCATGCCATATGCCAGCAAATTTGGAAAACACAAGAATGGCCATCAGATTGGAAAAAATCAACTTATATCCCCATACCAAAAAAGGGAAGCACTAAAGAATGTTCAAACTATCGAACAGTGGCACATATTTCACATGCCAGTAAGGTAATGCTCAAGATCTTGCAAGGTAGACTCCAGCAATTCATGGAGCGAGAATTGCCAGATGTACAAGCTGGGTTTAGAAAAGGCAGAGGAACTAGAAACCAAATTGCCAATATCCACTGGATAATGGAGAAAGCCAGGGAGT
Organism: Charina bottae; assembly: GCA_023362775.1. Classification (NCBI taxonomy): domain Eukaryota; kingdom Metazoa; phylum Chordata; class Lepidosauria; order Squamata; family Charinaidae; genus Charina; species Charina bottae. The sequence goes on along the minus strand of JALMGJ010000030.1, from coordinate 1,853,155 downwards.
TTCAGAAAAACATCTATTTTTGTTTTATTGACTATTCTAAAGCCTTTGACTGTGTGGATCATAACAGATTGTGGCAAGTTCTTGGTGGTATGGGGATACCAAGTCATCTTGTCTGCCTCCTGAGGAATCTGTATAACGACCAAGTAGCAACGGTAAGAACAGAGCACGGAACAACGGACTGGTTTAAGATTGGGAAAGGAGTACGGCAGGGCTATATACTCTCACCCTACCTATTCAACCTGTACGCAGAACACATCATGCGACGTGCTGGGCTTGAGGAAGGCTGGAGTTAAAATCGCTGGAAGAAACATTAACAATCTTAGATATGCAGATGATACCACTTTGATGGCTGAAAGCGAGGAGGAGTTGAGGAGCCTTATGACCAAGGTGAAAGAAGAAAGTGCAAAAGCTGGGTTGCAGTTAAACCTCAAAAAAACCAAGATTATGGCAACCAGCTTGATTGATAACTGGCAAATAGAGGGAGAAAAAGTGGAGGCAGTGACAGACTTTGTATTTCTAGGCGCAAAGATTACTGCAGATGCTGACTGCAGCCAGGAAATCAGAAGACGTCTACTTCTTGGGAGGAGAGCAATGGCAAATCTTGATAAAATAGTTAAGAGCAGAGGCATCACACTGGCAACATAGGTCCGCATAGTTAAAGCAATGGTATTCCCTGTAGTAACCTATGGCTGTGAGAGCTGGACCATAAGGAAGGCTGAGCGAAGGAAGATAGATGCTTTTGAACTGTGGTGTTGGAGGAAAATTCTGAGAGTGCCTTGGACTGCAAGAAGATCAAACCAGTCCATACTCCAGGAAATAAAGCCAGACTGCTCACTTGAGGGAATGATATTAAAGGCAAAACTGAAGTACTTTGGCCACATAATGAGAAGACAGGATACCCTGGAGAAGAAGCTAATGCTAGGGAAAGTGGAAGGCAAAAGGAAGAGGGGCCGACCAAGGGCAAGATGGATGGATGATATTCTGGAGGTGACAGACTCAACCATGGGGGAGCTGGGGATGGTGACGGCCGACAGGAAGCTCTGGCGTGGGCTGATGCATGAAGTCACGAAGAGTCGGAAGCGTCTGAACGAATAAACAACAACACCATAATTGCTGGAAACTATATCATTAAATGATTTATGGCAACTTTGATTCTGCATTAGAAAAAGTGAACAGTCCTAATTCTTCCCACCATCCTGGGATTAAACTTCAGAATATCCAGTTTTGGGATTAGTGTCTCAACACATTTGTATGGATAGGAGATAGGGGAAAGCTAACTTAAAATCCATCCTGCCTTGAAGTGGTTGAAGAGAAGCTTAAAAAATAAATCTAATCCAGATGTCACATTAACCGATCACTAAATCATATTTAAGAAGATTCTGTGTTTTTCCCCCTCTCCTCTGAGAATTTCCTGGTTTGCCTTATCCATGTTTTGCCATGATATACACAAGAAGAGACAGTAATGTAGCTCGACTCAAATGAAATGGAGCCGGAAAAAGTTTTCCTTATTCATTCTGTTCAATCAAAAAGGCTTTTCTATGCCTAAAGTTAGAAGAAAGGATATTAGGCTATTATCAGTCAGTGCTGCCAAAATTCAGTGTGTTTAATATTTAAGAAATGCTGTGTGGTGCCTGTTCAGTTCTTTTAATTTTTAATAGTAGAATTGATAGTACGTTTTTATTGGGGGATTGCTAAAATTGCTAAAAATTTTTTAGCCAGCACTTTAAAGAGCGAAGATTGATGCAGAGCACACTGATTTAATAGGTTATCAGGAGCAGGCTCTCTAGCAATCATTCTGATTTGTGTAGATTAAACTGTGCCACTCAAGAATTGCATTGTGTTTATGCTAGTGCAAGCAAAATTGTAGATTGATAGATTTTTGTTTGCAGTCCACTGGTATTAGATTTTGGCCTGCTGCCTCCTGGTAGAGATTTGATGCACAGATAGGAAACTAAAGTTATCTGGTACCACAGTGAAATGCATTGGTACTGCATGATCTCTGTGGCAGCTTGATCTGTGTAGTAGCTGGAAACCTTAAAGACTTCAAGGTCAAGACCAGAGCTCTAAAAAGAGAATAAGCTTATCTCTTGGGAGATAAGGCAGACAGAAATGAGTTCAGGAGATAGACAATCTCAGCTGAAATATAGAATTGCTGAGCTGTGGTTTGAACCATGAATTACTTCTGAAAATCAGTTATTGAGGACAATTCCATCTGTGTCCTGTTGCAGAGGTCAAATCTTTATATTTAGGGAAGCTGACCTGCATCTGTAATGGACTGCTATATTGTCCCCTTTCCACTGGTCAGTCAAATAACATAACAGGGATATAAGTTCAAAGAAGAGCTTTCTTTATGATAATCAACAACTAAGAACAGTGGAAAATATTTTTATGCGGTTTAGTTTTAAAGGGATATGCCATTGCTTGTTTTTCAAAGTAATTCTTCAGAGTAGTATACAAAGGACTACTGTCATTGATCAGTGTGAAAGCTCTGTTTTGCAACCCTGGGTAGTTTTATAGCACCCTGCAAAATGTGGGTTGGTTTATCCACAACTTCTTTGTCCAACACAAATAGTTGAGCATTTCATTTTTGTTGTTAGCACCAGGGTGTCTTTTTGATGCATGTGTTCCACGCACGCTACACATACCGAGATTTTGCTTTCACTGCTTTTTTCTGCTGCCGCTGCTTTTAGTGTTTTGGCTAGGGTTTACCCGTTTAAAAATAAGAATGAAAAATGCATTGACACTGTTGCTTAACACAGCACTATTGGTTTATTAGCAGCAGTTTTTTTTTTTAAATCCTCCCGTCCTGTACATTGGTTCAAAAGAAAACCTGCTTGAAGTACCCTTTTACCAGTTGGTTAAAGTTTCCCTGTTTTGTGTTGTAAAGATTTTTTTTTCACCAGGGACCACAAACTTGATTGTAATTTGATGTTTCACAAAAATGAGCCTTTTTCAGAAGCCTTAGCACAAGAGTAAATATGTCCAAACTTTCCTATTTATTTTCAGTGCAACCACAAGTGGAGCCAATCGATATAAGAGAAAAGGAGTTGAAAATATATGGCACACTGCAAGCACAGGAAATAAATATTTAAGCTGCATGATGGAACTAGGTTGGGCAGCGGATAGGTCAGGATGTGGTGGTAGATCCCAAAATTTCAGGTTTGATTAACCATTGATTTTCCAGATTTTCAAATGTCACAGTTGTTTAATAATAACACCACCCTGATTCCCTTCTCATTATGCTGGTAAAATGAAGTAAGTTGGAGCTATGCAGCAATGGAATTCTGAGTACAAGGTCTGTGAGCTGGGTTCTTGAAACAATATTGTGGGTTCAGAATTCTTTAAGCATCCAGATTCTGGCTGATGGAACTGATGGAACTTTAGTACTGTAGACTAAATCCCACAACCCAGATGTTTGAATTTATTTATTTATTTATTTATTTATTATTTAAATTTATCCCCACCCATCTCCCTGAATAGGGGACTCTGGGCGGTTTACAGCATAAGAATGGTTAAAATCTATACATATAAAATTACAATATGACAATAAATAGATAAAAATAGGTAAAAATCCAAGAGATGGTAAAGTCAGCTATCAGGAGGACATTATGGGGCCAGCCACCCCCAGAAGGTACTATTACCTCCCTCGTCCCAGGCAAGGCGGCAGAGCCAGGTCTTAAGAGTCTCCCGGAAGGTCAGGAGTGAGGGGGCCAGCCTCACCTCCGGGGGCAGAATGTTCCACAATGCAGGCGCTATCGCAGAGAAGGCTAGCCTCCTGGACCCCGCTAGATGGAAGTCTTTGGTCGATGGGGTCCGTAGCATGCCCTCTCCGCATGACCGGGTGGGGCGGGTCGATGTTCTGGGGATGAGACGGTCCCTCAGGTAACCTGGCCCCATGCCATGTAGGGCTTTAAAGGTGATAACCAACACCTTGAATTGGACCCGGAAGCACACTGGCACCCAGTGCAGCTTGCGCACCAAAGGTCCTCTGAATTGTCCTCATATGGAGAATACTTGTTTCTTTTGCCATTAAAAAAAAAGGCTTGTTAACATGCATTTCAATTTATATTGCCTCTAATATATTTCTTTGTGTGGTTGGCTGGGTGGGTTTTAATAATAGATTTGTCTGGAAGACATGCAATAAATATAAGTTTCAAGTCCCCTTTGTTTTCCTACATGTAAAGCTTTTTAAAAAGCAGTTCAAAGCAGTGAGCTTGGGGACTTTTTGATTTGTCTCCAGTCAAGACCAATTGACTTCATGAACTGAGCCTCACTCAGTTATGCCTCTCCCAATTTGGACTGGCAGCTTTTCCAGTTCTCAGAGGCAAGGCTCTTGGGATTTGAGCTGCAAATGCCAAAAGTGTTTTGTACCATTGGTCTTTACTGAGAATTTGAGCAGACAAGGCCACGCTCAAGCAGCACTAGTTTATTGGAAGCAGATTGTTGCTCTTTGGCACTGCAAACTGTGTTTGCTTTAAATTTGAGGATATGGGCAGAAGACTTTCTTCAGTTAATGGAAACAAGAATGACAGTTTTGTGAAGAAATCAGAAGTCAGTAAAGAATCTTTTCTATAATTTCCCCTTTTCCACAGCAATAACCATCAGCAACCCCATGTTGCTTCTTTGCTCAGATTGTAGCTGACAGCAGTTATGCTTTGCATCTTTGTGTTTCATCCTTGCCTCATTGGACTTTTCACTCATCTTTACCTGTGGCCAGATTCTTACAAGGATGAGAAAACTGACTCCATGGAGTAATGAAACAAGGCGCTAGCATTATGATACAACTACAAATGAACAGAGAGCCCTTGTTAGGGCTGTGCCTGGGAGAAGTGAGATGCATTATATTTTTGATCTGATTCCAAATGAATACATCTACCATTTGCAGATTTTGTGAGTTCTCCAGAAAGATGGTTGGTTTTGTTTTTTGCTTTTTCAGATATATGAGATAAATTTGGATCACTGCAGTGCGCTCTACATGGGGCTGCCCTTGAAGAGCATTTGGAAGCTTCAACTGGTACAGAATGCAGCTGCACGGGTAGTAAATGGTGTCAGCAAATGTAACACTACTATTCCGTGAGCTGCATTAGTTGCCAGTGTGCTTCTGGGTGCAATTCAAGGTGCTGGTTGCCACCTTTAAAGCCCTACATAGCTTGGGACTGGGTTACCTGAGGGACCGTCTTTTCCCAGTTCTTTCTACCTGTCCAATCTCGTCCGGCAGGATGGGCATGCTTCGGGTCCTGACGGGCAGGGAATGCCGGCCAGCGGGGCCCAGGAGACATGCGTTTTCTGTCATAATGCCCAGCCTATGGAACATCCTCCCTCCAGAGATTAGGATGGCCCCGAGCCTGCTGGCCTTTCATAAGGCCCTAAAAACCTGGTTATGTGCCTGAGCCTAGGGCCCCAAATGTGTGAAGGGTCCTGTCTCCTGGTTGGGTTAACAACCATGGATTGTAACCTCCTCCTTGGCTGCTGTATGCATTTTAATTTTTATATTATGATTATTATGATGGAAATTTGCTTTAATCTATTTTAAGATTGTTCGCTGCCCAGAGTCACTTGCTGAGATGGACAGCCATACAAGTTGAATGAATAAATTTGAACTTGGAAGGGGCAAAAAAAATCCTCCAATTACTCTCCTTCATATCAATTTTTTAAACCAAAGTTTTAATATTTCTCTCATGTTTTCATAGCCTTGCCTAATGTGTCATTTCACTAGCTAAAATGGAACTATAAATTCTATGCTGGAAACATCTGGAACCCCACGAGATGACAGCAAAAAGATATAGACATCTGTAATTTTTTTTGCTACCTAGTGACCATCTGAATTTTTATAGCCCAGATCTGCCAGTCCTAAATACAGATTTATCAGAGAACTCTCAGCAAATAAAAAGCCAGTCTCATAAATGTGTGTTTGTTAAAACAATCATTTTCCATTAACAAAAAAGCTGGGGGTCTTATTTCTAAGATCTGTTTAGCATAGTAAGAGCAGTAATAGTAGTGCTGGTAGTGCTAGTAGTAGTAGTAGTAGTGACAATAAAAATTGCCTGGCTCATCAGTAAATCACATTTCTCCTGACACTCAACCCCTTATTTAGCATTTGGCTTCACCTGACGGAAAACTTTCAGACATGACTTGGGGAGTCTTTGGTGCTCTCTGAGCCTGGTTGTTTTCATGCAGACGTTTCATTGCCAGGCTAGGCAACATCTTCACTGCGAAAAGGGAGTGGACATGACTTGGCTAGAGTAGAATCCTTATTGCAGACAAGAATGAAGCCGCAAACGCAGCATTTGACTGTAGCGCAAAGAAGTTAGAACTTCTAGTTGTCTGTGTTCCAGAATTTAAACTCTAGACTTTTTCTTCCCACCCTTCTGAGTTAACAAAAACTTGGCTGGTCCCTTGATGGCCTTATGAGGTAGTTGAGATTGTTTACATAATAGTTCTCTCTAGTTTGGGAATCACTGGTTCCCACTGTGCTGGTCTCAGCCCTAACCATGATATCAGATCATTTCCTTGAGAAATCATGATAGAGTTGTTTTAGCAACTATGCTCATGGGAAACTGAGCAGAGTAGCAGACAATTAAAGGACATTACAGGTAGTCCTCACTTAACAACCATTCATTTAGTGATGGTTAGGACTTACGACGGTGCTGGAAAAACCGACTTACGACCAGTCCTCACAATTAGGACTCTCACAGCGTTCCCCCCGGTCACATGATCATGATTTGGGCGCTTGGCAAGCGGTTCACATTTATGACTGCCGCAGTGTGCTGTGGTCACGTGATCACCATTTTTGACCTTCCCGGCCGGCTTCTGGCAAGCAAAATCGATGGGGAACCACATGATTTGCTTAATGACCACGTGGTTCGCTTAATGCCCACGGTGATTTGCTTAATGACCACCGCAAAAAAAGTCGTAAAATTGGGTCAGATTCGCTTAATGACTGCTTCACTTAGCAACCAAAATTCTGGTTCCAATTGTGGTAATTAAGCAAGGACAACCAGTACTTGGACATTTCCATAGAGTACATGGATTTTGCCCTGCCAGCTTCACTCCTCCAAAATTCACCTCATAGTTTTATACAATCATGTGAACATCTCCAACTGTCCACCATCAGCATGACCAGCACACCTTCCATCTTCAATCTTCACCTCACTGCATTTGCTGTAGAGCATTTGTTTTTCAGGGGAGTGGCAAAATGGCTGCTCAAAGTAGCCAGGAACTACTGGGAGAGAAGCATCAAGATGTTATGGCACCTTGGCGTCTGGGGTGGGGAAAATCCCCAGAAGGCCAGAGGAGATAGTTATTTTTAGGTGGGAGCCCCCTGCCCACAACTCCAGTGGAAATATTGCAAAATTCTCTGTTCTCCTGGAGCAAGAGCTGAAACAATTACCTTGCAGAGTTACTTGGTTCAGCTTTACAAGACTGAAAGCTCCATGCAAGTTCTTTTCCTTAGATGAGCAGGAAATTTTGCTTTTCCAGTATGTAATAACATCATGTGATGAGCAGATGTCTTTGTGTCTTTGCATTTTCTATAGTCTATTTTCTGCCATTGCAAGGAAGAGCTATAATTTTCTTCTAAGATAAGTAAATAAGTAATAAGTTAGGCACCTTAATGTATCCTGATTCAAAATGATTCCAGCTTGGTTATCTGGCAATCTATATAGGTAAGAAGAGTTTTTGTAAAGTGATTTATTTTAACTGAAATTGCTTCATTAGGCAGAGTATCTATGAAGAGAATACTAAAATTGGATGGTGACTGAGAAGGCAAGAAGTATTGCAGGAAACTTTTCCCTTGTTGTGCCCATAAAAATCTCTATCAAATGAAGGATCGAACTATAAAGGGAATAGAAAGTGCCTTGCTTTTTTAAAAAGAGTGTTTTCAAAATATATTTATTTAAGACATATTAACGTCTATTCAGGAAAATGATCATGGCACTCGTCAATAAGGATGATAAAGCACAAGTAAAAAATAATAAATAAACAGAGTGGAATGGTTTAAAAATGCCACATAAAACTTCAGCAAAGCATATGAAAAACACAGTACCTGTTGAAAAGCTGAAGCCAATAAAAATATTTTTGGCTGCAGTTGGAAGGATAAAAAAGTTGATGCCTGACAGATTTCCCTCCTCTCTCTTTCATAATGTTTCCAGGTATCCATCTGATAGATTTCATTTCCACAAGATTCAAATGAAAAGTGGAAGTAGAGCTTGATACGCCCCATTTTGAAAATGGCTGAGTGCTTAAGGCAGTGTTTCTCAACCTTGGCAACTTTAAGATGTGTGGACTTCAACTCCAATTCTGGGAGCTGAAGTCCACACATCATAAAAGTTGCCAAGGTTGAGAAACACTGGTCTAAGGAAATTAGAAAGACCAAAGACCCCTTCTCCATGTATGGGTCATCCATCAGGGTGAGGGAAGACACTTTTGTGTTCACATCAGGCCTGAAACAAGATTGAAATTAAATTTATCCAGTAAGGAATCCAGTTCTACAACAGCTCTCTTCTCAAAACTCTGTACAAGGTTTATTTATTAAAGCAGAGCTTTCCAAACTGTGTGTGGCGACACAAAAGTGTGTCGCCACACACAGTCGGCTGTGTCGCCACACAACCCAGAAGTGGCAGCGGGGGCGTGCATGGCGGCGGCGGTGGCACCGGCGCGCCATCGGTGCTTCCACGTTTTAGCGGAGGCTGCTGCCGCCATGCACACCCCCGCCCACACCGGGTTTTCCCGCGGTGACACATGAAAATACAAAGGCGCCGCAGCGGTGCGCAAAGACCGAAAGCGGCAGCAGCGCTTCCGGGTTTTTGCGCGCTGCCACGGCGGCGGAACTTCCGGGTTTTCCCGTGGCGACACACCAAGGGCGGTTGGTGTGTCGCCGTGGGAAAACTTTGGAAAGCCCTGTATTAAAGTCTATTATTCCTATTCTACCTTTCTGCCTACAGGGATCTAGATATCTGTGACCTTGCCGATAGTTACTGCAAATTTCTGGGTCCAAGGCCAGCTTCTTAAGAAGAGACTTGCCAATACCTGCACAGTTTTGATGGTTATACTTTGCAAACAAGTAACACTGGCCCCTGAGTGTTTGGTGACAATTTCTTGGGAGGTAAACAAGAGGAGATATTTTATTAGAAGGAAAAGCTCTTATTGGCATCTGGGAAAACCATGCCAGTGAAAACCTCTGTTCTTCACTGCTACTGAGTAGAATTTGATTAAAAAAATAATGCCCACCCCCAATGTTTTGTTGCCACCTATGCTGCAGCCATCTTCTCAGAAATTATTATATGTTGTCTTATAGTACAGTAACACATCCATTTTGTTCCTACTTAAATGACTGGTGGGCCTTCTATTGAACGCACATGGCTATTTAATTTACACACCATCCAAAAGACAAATGTTTTCTGAGCAGTTTGAAAACAATGGATATTAATATCACCAAGGAAAAAAAGTGATACTAATTTTCTCCTTATCCTTTTATACAGTATGTTAGGTGCAAAATGGTCTGGGTACTGTATAATCAGAAACTCCAAATCTGGCCTATCTACTTACTTTAGACAAATGTCTTAAGATACACAAAAAGTCATCCAAATCTGTCTGTCGATATGCATTTGTCTGAAAAGTCCACATGTACCTATGTAAGTTATTTGAGTTCTTAAAGAGAAGCAAACAATGCATGAAGCAGACTCACCTGGTGATCTTCCACAGGTTAGTAACTAACTACAGGTTTACAGACCTATTGGACAACAGTTACAATAGGTTTCTCTTGTTGTAGTTGTTTTGGGTATTGGTTCTCTTTTTCCTTTTACATAGGGAAATAATTCATTTGTATATTGCTGAGAATCTGTGGGCAATTAAAGCCACAGGAAAGTTCATAAATAAGAGGAGGAATGTTTTGAGAAAACATCCTGTTAACTTCTATGAGCTGAAAACGGCAGAAAAGCCCCCTTGTTTCAGAATAGATGAAGCCGAGATTTTAGCCCTGAACTCATTTGTGAAAGTGTTGGAGATACTTTAACAGCAGAAGGGTGGGACTTGTAAATTAATTTGAGAAGACTCAAACATATGCATCCTGTTTATATTTTAATGCATTTCATTCTGGCAGTAATTTTCTCCAGCGCAACCGAGAACTCATGTCAGTCACCTTTCCTCTTTCCTATCTTTTGCCTTCCCCGCTCCCCACTCTGTCACTATAGCCTTAGGGCAGCAAGCACTGCCATAAATCATACATAGTCTGTAATGGTTTCTAAGGACGCTTAATGTATTTGGGGAGTTTGCATACTGAAACTTCCTTGGTAAAAGTGAAACTTTATAATAGGCTGCATTGCTACAAGCTTCACCTTAACCTTGCCGAATGGCAATGTATATACAGTAAATATATACACTTGTCCAGAGTTTGCAACTTCAGCAGCCATTGGGGACTTTGTTAGCAATCTCTTTCACAAGTGGAGCAGGCATACTGTGAAGAATTGCATTTACATTTCAGGAGCAATGTTGCTTTCAATAATCTTTTTTTTTTCCTTAAAGGAAATTAGCTTAAACCTTGAATAAAGTGAACTATGTTGGGAGGTACTTTGGTATGGATTACAGACCTAAGAATATTGAAACTGGTATGGAGAAAAATTCAGTTGAAAAGGGTCAGATTCCTGATTATTAGCATTGTATACACGATTGGTCATCCAATGGATGGAAATGGAGAAATATATATTCTTTTTAAGGTGATTTGTTCAAGGCCATTCTGAGCTGGTAAGATTTCATTTGATGCACTCATTACTCATGTATTCATTATGCCATAAGATGCAAGGCAAGGGTTAATTGTATGCCATTTGTTTTGTTGTCTGTAAAGTTTATTTAGTAGGTTAGAACTTCAAAATCATGGTAAATGCCCCTGAGGAATAGTTGCCGGCTGTTCAGAATAATAGATTTCGCTCTGTGTTTAACTATATATATATTATATATATATATTGGGTACCAGTTTGCTTCCGGGTCCAATTCAAGGTGTTGGTTATCACCTTTAAAGCCCTACATGGCATGGGGCCAGGGTACCTGAGGGACTGTCTCATCCCGACTACATCTGCCCACCCCACCCGGTCATGCAGAGAGGGCATGCTTTGGACCCCATCAATAAAAGAATTTCATCTAGCGGGGTCCAGGAAATGGGCCTTCTCTGCGATAGCTCCTGCCCTTTGGAACATCCTGCCCCCGGAGGTGAGGTTAGCCACATCGCTCCTGGCCTTCCTGGAGGAACCTGAAGACTTGGCTCTGCCATCGTGGTTGGGGCGGGGAGGGGAATAGTTAATTTTGGGGATGGCTAGTGCCTTAGAGTGCTCCTCACACACATGGACTGAATTAGACCTTTCTGCCACTTGGATTTTATTCTTATTTTTATATTTATTTGATAATTGTATTCACATACTATATATTGTATTTATATTTTACGGTTATTATTTTAATTGAGCGCTCTTATTGTAAACCGCCCAGAGTCCCTCTTGAGGAGGGAGATGGGCGGTGACAAAATTTGATAAATAAAAAAATAAAATGAAAAAATGAAAATCTTCATTTTCATATAAAGTACATATAAAGAGCAAATTTATGGTAAAAACTTATTTTACCAGAGACTGTGTTGTGCATCAAATATATGAATGCCTTCTCCAGGAAAAAAAATCTCTACACATAGATACTTCTTGATCAGGCACATGTAACATTTAGTTTTCTGAGCCTATAAAGCAGAACAGGGCAAATTTTGGTAGCTAAGGGATGCATTTGAACATTTTTTGAGAGGGCAACATTGTACATGTGGACAAGATAGGTGTTTTTTTTTGTTGGGAGTTGTGGAGAGTTGTTGCTTTTCTGTAATTATGATATCCCTCTTCTGGAGCTTACACTAGTCATGTGTTTCTATCTCAAAATGGCAGGAAAGGCTGTTAGTTTTCAGCAGTCATGGTCAGAAATCCAAGGGCTACAAAAACGAGACTCGGCCCCATGGAACCCTAAAACTACAGAAATGCAGAAGATGATCCTGTCTCAGCACATACTTCCATATTTGTGTAGCACAGTTCTGTCCAAAATCCCATGCCAATTTATTTCAAACTCATTTGTTTGTTTTGTTATGCTCAGCTGTTGTGTAGTTTTCTCAGTGTTGGTCTGCTTTTATTACACTTCTTTAAATGTCACTGTATATATTTCCTCTAACTATATTTCAGAGGGATCTCATTGGATCCAGGTCTGTATAATACTGCCAAGAATGCATAGCAAAAAAGAGGAAGGGAAGCCTGTATTAGATAGGTGATTTTCTTTCTTTACTCCCTTCTGCTGTTAATGCACCTCTTTCTCTCCCTTGGAGACCTTTGCCTATGGTTTTTCATACACCATTAGTTTTTATTAACATTAGTAGATATAGCTCAGCCTGCAGAGCTTTCAGCTGCTATCAAATCTGCACTAACCAAGGATATTAATCATGATTCTGATTGTCTCTGTCTTTTGGTCTCACTTGAGTGTCACTGCCTTCCAGCCCTTCTCTCTTCCTATGCTTCGTCCTTTAAGAGTTCTAAAGATATCCCTGACTGTCTTTCTCAGTTGTCTCAGTCAGCAATATTTTCTTGGCTGTCATCAGATAGTCCAAAGTACTAATGACAAAACAGTGTTTTTGACTGCTGCTGGAGTCAGCTATACCCTCATATAAGATCTGAGCATTCTTACAAATTTGTGCATAAAGTCTTTGCAAGCACAAACTGTAGTTGTAGTAGGCTCTGATGGTGTGATGGGTATCCTGGATTTCTCCAAGTATTGGGTTGTGTGTGAACGTGGCTTACACGAGTCTCCCTGACCTGGGTACCCTCTAGGTGTGTGTTCACACTCCTGATGTGATGGGTATTCTGGAAGCTGCCATGCCAACACATCTGGGAGTGCTAGATTTGCAGAAACTAGACCAAACTATAGTCTCTCTGTATATAGATTTAGGTGCAATTGATGTAAGTTCAAAACCATTTTAACCCTTGTACAGCAGCTATTTCTCAGTCTAAACTAACCAGAAAACTATTGGTGTTATGAAGTAAGTATTGGTGCATATGAGTATCTTTACTTTAACTCAGGCTTTATATCACCAAGGGTCATTTGGTTCACCATCTGGTTTCCACAGTACCCCACTGGATGTATCTCTGAATCCAGAAATACTGTAAGGCCTGAAGACATTCAGAATCTTTCCTCTTACTGCGCTTTTCTCTGAAGAAAAACTGCTTTATATATTGCAAAAGAAAAGCTCCAAAAGGCATTGAAAAAATATTGAAGGTTGAATTTAAAGTCACTTTTAGTCTGCAGTTCCCAAACTGTGTGCTGTGGAGCCCCGGGGTGCCACAGCAAGCTCACAGGGGTACTATGAGGTATTTTAAATTTTATACCATATGAACTACTGGCTTGAGGTAGTTCAGTTTTGGCCTAGGGGCACTGTGAAAAAATCACCGAGACACTAAGAGTGCCATGAACCAAGACATTTGGGGAACCTCTTCTGTAAGTGTTATATTGAAATGATTTATTAATTATTTCAAATAATCCATTTTAATGTACCTACGAACTAAGGTAATGGTTTATAGTAGTTGGTAGCAGTATATATGTGCACACACATACACACGTACATAATATACACTCTCTCATGCACACACACAAAGAGAGATAATCTGCATATTTATTTTATTTATTTTTGCTACCTAGGACTTATATACTGCTCCAATCTAAAGGGTAGTGAGCTAGGATATAGAGACAGTGAGATTGTGTTAAGGTCAGATTTGCCATGCCTTAAAACCCAGAGTCGCCTTTTGTGAGATGGGCAGCCGTATAAATGTGAACAATAAATACATGAATAAATAAAACACCACACCAGGGATTTGATAGGAATTGCTTTTATTTATCTTTGTTCTAGGTTTCTTGAATCACCTTACATCTCTCAGGATAATGTTCTGACAGAATCATTGAAATATAAACAAACAAAATTTAAATAGTAGTCTATTTAAAAGGAGAAGCTAAAACAGGCCTCATAAAGAAATCTTCAAAATAACCAGGGGCAAAGGGAAGGCTCTTTTCTCAAGTACACATCAGGGCCGCAGCTAGGGGGGGGGGGCAAGCAGGGCATGTGCCCCGGGCGCCACGCTGGGGGGGGGCGCCAAAATGCCTCTTTCGACAGCCAGCCCTGAGGGAGGCCCATGCTCCTGTTGCCACCGCCACTGCCCGCGAAGAGGCCCGCTGGGGCATTGCGTGGCTGGGCTGGTCCGCTCCCTGGGGCTGGCCGCAGGCTCCGGGGTGGCCACAGGGCCGTGCCCCCCTGGCGCTGCTCCGGACCGTCCCACTTGGGAGTGCAGCAGCAGGCAGTTCGCTCTGCCCAGCCCAGATGGGCAGACAGGAGCACAGCGGGTCCTTTCCCCGGAGCCGGGAGCATGCGAGAGATGGCAGCCAGGAGCGGGGTGCTTGTCCCGGGGGAGCCCCGCGCTGCTTCGTGGAGGGGGGTCTGCGTTGGGGGTACGGGGGGGACTTGACCCTGTGGGGGGGCACGGAATCCATGTTTGCCCCAGGTGACAGACCCTAGTTGCGGGCCTGCCTGACATGGTGCAGAGAAAGGCCAGCATGTGCTGGGTGACAAGAGAGTTGTGCTGTGTAGCACCATTTGTTCTCAGAAGTCACTTTAGATAACTATTCCCCTGGAAGGAGGTCTTCTGAGAAATGATGGCTCTTGGTTATTCCTGCATGAGAGATAAAACAGTGGTGGATAGCTACCTTTTTGCATGGCTCCTTCCCATTTGGCAAACTAGCACCAAAAGCTGAGTTAGACTCTTTTGCCTAACAGGCCAGAAAATGTTAATCTCCTGCCTTTCCTTCCATTCTACTGCCTTACTATGCTACATGTTTAGATCCAACCTGTATTTCTATTTTGTAATGTTTGTAACCTTCCTTTTTTTTTTATACATCAGTACTCTCTCAAGGGTGTGTATGTGTGTGTGTGTGTGTGTGTGTGTGTGTGTTTAGACAAACACACAGACACACCCACACACCAACTGTTAGCAAAAGAACTGGAATTGCTATCTCAGCTTCTTTGTGTCTTGGTTTTCCGTATTACTGTAGATCTATTGCAGTGGACCGATTAAAACAATCTAAATATTTCTATGGCACTGTAAACAACACCAAAAATACTGAATTAAAGTTTAATAATCCCTCCTGCTTTCACAGTGACTACTAACAAGTTTATGTCATTATAATCTAGGACAGGGCTTTCCAAAGTTTTCCCGCGGTGACACACCAACCGCCGTTGGTGTGTCGCCGCAGGAAAACCCGGAAGTGACACCGTTGCAGCAGCACGCAAAAACCCGGAAGCGCTGCTGCCGCTTTCAGTTTTTGCGCGCCGCCGTTGGTGTGTTGCCACGGGAAAACCCGGAAGCGCTGATGATGATCAGCGCTTCCGGGTTGTGTGGCGACACACCAGACTGTGTGGCGACACACTTTTGTGTCGCGACACACAGTTTGGAAAGCTCTGATCTAGGATGTTACTAATGTGGTAATTCC
The DNA here is from genome assembly GCA_023362775.1 of Charina bottae. Lineage (NCBI taxonomy): Eukaryota > Metazoa > Chordata > Lepidosauria > Squamata > Charinaidae > Charina > Charina bottae. The sequence goes on along the minus strand of JALMGJ010000030.1, from coordinate 1,837,615 downwards.
ATAGGGCAACCCTGCAATCCAATTCCATTAAGGATTGTTCTCTTAAATATCTCAGAGGTGTTGCCAAAAAGTTAGCTACAGATTTGATCATACTTTTGCTATTATTATTTTAGTTGATACTTTATTCTGCAGTAGCTGCATCTGAAAGGATTTATTTCTTATTTAAATGTGAATTCCATCCATTTGCCATGTAACTCTTGGAGACTAACAGAGGATTAAAGCATCAGAAATATGACAAAAATCCATAAAAATGCATTGTAAATTTTTTACACTTTATTGATGAAATCTAACCCCATGTCTCTCTCAACAGCTTCATGTAGATTTGAATAGGAACAGGGAAAGAATATAACCCTGAGACATCTACATAGCAAGGGTTGCAATGGGGGAGTCTCTTAAGACTTCAATTGAGAAGCCCTTTCTCTTCCTCTACATTCATAAATCCCTTCCTCCCTCTAGTATTTTAATAGATATTTATGATTCATTCTCATTATTTTAATTTTTTTTCTCAGATACTGATGGACTTCCAGTCAGATGCTTCCCTCTAGACTTCATACCTTCATTTGTTTGGTAGCAGAATACAAAGTAGTCATCGTGGGAGGACAAGAACAGCTCTGGGCACTGGGTTTTGGACTGGACTGCAAGACAACGTGATATATTTTGCTTTTCAATAGCTGGGCAACCATGGAGAATCTGTCCCAGGATATTCTGCTGGAGTGTCAGATTTGTTTCAATTACTACAGCCCACGGAGGAGGCCCAAGTTACTGGACTGTAAGCATACCTGTTGCTCAGTTTGCCTTCAGCAGATGAGGACCAGCCAGAAGGACCTGAGGTGTCCATGGTGCCGAGGTATCACTAAACTCCCACCTGGGTTTTCCGTTTCCCAGTTGCCAGATGATCCAGAGGTCGTTGCCGTGATTGCAATACCCCACACTTCAGAGCACACTCCCGTCTTCATCAAACTTCCTAGCAATGGGTGTTACATGTTGCCCTTGCCCATCTCCAAAGAGAGGTCCCTATTGCCTGGAGACATTGGCTGTCGTCTCTTGCCAAGCAGCCAGCAGAAGTCTCTCACTGTGGTCACGATTCCAGCTGAGCAACAACCACTGCAGGCTGGGATCCCGCAGGTTACAGGAGATGAGGAGCAAGACCAGAGGGGCATTGTGAGAAGCTCCACCTGGTCAGGGGTTTGCACTGTCATCCTGGTGGCCTGTGTCCTAGTTTTTCTCCTTGGCATTGTCCTCCACAACATGTCATGCATCTCCAAACGTTTCACTGTGATCTCCTGCGGCTGAAAGGAGGCTGCAGCAGCTCCTCTTGTGAGCTAGATTTAGGGGTTTGGGTGGGAGGTATTGATGGTGATGGGAGACCATGAGGTGAAATGCTGTCACATGGACTGAAGCATTGATGCCAGGCAAGCTGAATGACAGTCCAGAGTCTGCTGTAAAAAGTAGGGCAGCAAGACCTGTTGATAGAGCGTGAGGCATATCCAGTGCTGCTCTGCTGGTTACAATATCAAGGAAGACTGCATGCATACTCACTTAACAAATGAGCTGTAATCTATAATGATTTCATCATGTTATGAGATTAAAGATGTCTATTTAGCTGGTTCTACTGTACAGGTCATGATCTCTCCCTTTCTTTCTCTCTCTCTTCAGAGTAGTTGATTTACAAATGAAAATGCTGTATGTTCAAGTAGAATTAAACATTGGAATGAAGACAGCCAAGCTACCCAGTGTTCTCCAGACATAGCAAAAATGCAATTCTCTCTTCATTTTTAAATAGCAGCAGGGAAAATGATGAAATGTAATCATTTAGGCAATGAGGACTTTTTTTGTATCTTTCAAATTGCACATTAATTAAAATGGTTTTAAAAATTTGTCCCACAGGTATAGAAAGGGAACATTTTTTAAAGTATTGAAAATCTTCTAGATGTAATATATATGTATGTTTATGCTCATTCTATTTTCTTCTGTAGTTTAAATGATTTTGTTTTTTAAAAAATTGAAATGAGACCATAAGCATAACAGCAATAAAGGAAGCTAGGAAGGAAATCTAGATGTCCAGCCAAAATGATTGTCTCTGTGTTCTCTTCTATCAAACACTACTTGAATATGTAAGTTATCAACATGGTATTTCAAATGCACATACTGGCAATGAAGGTTTATCAGGGAGCCGGGATTCAGAAAAAGCAGAGATTGTGTTATCCAAGAGAGAATCTGTTTACCAGGGTGGGAGAATTAATGGTTTCTGAAGCTTTTATTAAAGTTCCTTATCCTCTGAATGCAAGTTGGAGTTACCTTATCAAAGGAGGCATAATGTAGTTGTTAAGTCTATAGATGCTTATTTACTATTGCAGCTGTGAGATACTGATGGATGTTATGACTATAATGCAAAATAGATAAATCAGTATTGTACCGTCCCTTGTAATAAAAGGCTTTTACTGTATAATGTGAAAAAGTTGACATTACAAAAATGGATAGAGGCAAAAATAAGGGCAAAATAGTCAAATGAGTGATAATCCAGCTGAAGTTAAAACCCTGTAGGTCAGGCTGATTCCCTATTCAAATGTTCATACTGATAAGAATTACCAATATGAGTTGCCTTCCACAAATCTTGGACAACTTTGTGCATAATCAGGAAAAGGTTAGTGTTCATAGCAGTAAGGAGGGAAAATAATTCTGAAACTAGTGACTTCTGCAACAGCTTGGTCATGCTGATTATATTGAAGAAAAAGCATGGAACCTTTATTGGTGACAGTTGGCTGTTGAATCATGTCATATGGAATCAACAATCGCTGTTTATCAAGTCAGTGCACAAGGACACTCTACCAACTTGCCCATTTTTTCAGGAAACACTGTTCATTGTCTTGAGATGTTCACATTGGTTTTAGTGTGATCACTCCAACTGAGGCACAACAGAGGCAAGTGGGGAATCTGCACAGAGAAAACTGTCAGTTAACTGTGGGACTGAGGGCCTGGAGCTCCAAAAGAGACATGAGGGGGTAACCAAGAAATAAAAAATGGATGTGCTTTTATCCCTTGCCTTAACCTCCATTTTTGTGTACAGGGTAGTAAGCTTTTGACGTATTTCCCAGTTTCTTCAGATGAGCATAAGTACTGGTCATAGCTCATTCCTCCACTGTTGGTAGAAAGCATTAGGAAGAAGTCTGTTTTTCACAATTCTCATTTTTCCATGATTCATTCCTCACTTGATGGGCCCACATATCCCTCCTCTTTCTACTTCTCATGGTGCCATGTCTTTGTATCCATTTGTATGTAGGATTTGTCTGGTTTGGTATTTAAGCTGATTACTTAGAGAACAGTTTTGCCATGAGTTAGAAACTGCTTGTTTCTTTCCCCTTTAACTTATGGCTAAACTAGAAGATCTGTAGGGTTGTGGGATGCAGCTCCGGCTGGACTCGGCTATTTCAGGTTGCTAGTGAGGGATGATATATCTGAATGAGCATAAGTCCTACCATAGCTGCAGTAGGTTCCATTTACCCCTAGTTAAACACACACAAAATACATTCAAACAAGTCAATGTATTCATTAATTATCCTGAGTCAAACATTCATTCTGAATTCCTGAATAAACAAAATCTCCCTTTCTCCTAAAAATAGTCATTATGGCAGGAAGAAATTAAGGCATGCTGCTGACTTCTCAGCTTGATTCCTAAAACATCAGTATTAACATTAATTGACAGGGGGGAAGGGGGAAACTCCCTTTGAAACAAATATTTGTATTAATCAATGGTCAGTTCCATATCATCTTGGTGATAACAAAACAATTAGCTATGTGATATGTATATGTCTTGCATGGAAACCTGAGGTTTTGTGCAAGTAGGATGATATCCAGTGTGTGTTTTTGTTCTGCTAACAACTACTTTCATTAGTAGAACTTTGAGAGATGGGCAATTTCTCCCCTCCCTTCTGCAGCTCAGCACATGAGCTCACAATCTGCAATGGAAGATGCTCCCATGCTCTGCAGCATATTTTGAAGGGGGTTGCAGTTCTTGGGTGTGATCAGAAACCCTGTTATTCAGTGTTGGACTTCATCCCTGTTCTTTATTTCCACTTTTATAATTTGTCCCATCTTCATTTTTGTTTGTTTATGTAGTGTCCTAAAACAACATAGATCTAAGCAGTCCTTTTTGCTAGGGTTATGTTTGGAATTTTGAAAGTATATGATGGAGATTTTCACAAATGACTAATCATAAAAAATGATTATAAAAACTCATTTGTTGTTGTTGTTGTTGTTCAGTCGTTTAGTCGTGTCCGACTCTTCGTGACCTCATGGACCATAGCACGCCAGGCCTTCCTGTCCTCCACTGTCTCTCGGAGTTTACTCAAATTCATGTTCATTACATCGGTGATGCTATCTAACCATCTCACCCTCTGCCGTCCCCTTCTCCTTTTGCCTTCAGTCTTTCCCAGCATCAGGGTCTTTTCCAGTGAGTCCTCTCTTCGCATTAGGTGGCCAAAGTATTTGAGCTTCAGCTTCAGCATCTGTCCTTCCAATGAGCAGTCAGGGTTGATTTCCTTTAGGATTGACTGGTTTGACCTCCTTGCAGTCCAAGGGACTCTCAAGAGTCTTCTCCAGCACCACAGTTCGAAAGCATCAATTCTTCGGCGCTCAGCCTTCCTTATGGTCCAACTCTCACAGCCATACATTACTACTGGAAAAACCATAGTGATGGGACCAGATGCCATGATCTGAGTTTTTTTTAAACTCATTTACCATACAGCAAATGAGTAAGGTTGCTTCTAGACCCTAAGGATTCCAGCTGACATCTCTAGAACTTCCTGGGTGTAGGATCTTAGGTCTGGAGGACCTTATTACTTGCTAGGAACTACGTTCTGCCCTCTGGCTGAAGATGACTTCAGCTAAGGCATAAGAATTAAGCTTTACAAAGGACTGCCAAGGGTTGCATGATTGTGGTGGGTTCAAAAAGGAATAAATTGTGCAATACCATGTTCTACATTCCACAAGAATTAATATGGAGGAGGATTGAAGTAGCTGCACTTCTGGTAGAACAGGCCACAATTACCACAGGGCATTTTGTTCTGAGTCTCACAGGCTAGTTTGTTGAAAGTTTGACCTCCCAACTGATGGGGCTATCAGAAGGAGGCTGAGATGGTGAATTCCCGAGTTAGGTAGATCTTGATGGCTCATCTGATGTCCGATTTGTGCCAATCCCCTCTCTAATTGGGACTTGGAACTGGGGAAAAAGGAAGAGAAGTTCCCCTTTTGGCTCTAGTGAAAGGCTGAATTCATCTCAGTCATGATATTTGGGTCAAGGCAGGGAATGATCATGTGCAGCTGTATGATGCAGAACTCTTTCTTGGCCAAGAACGTCCCTAATTCTGATACCCACCTGGCAGTAGGTTATGGCTATTAGGAATGCCACTTTCTCTGTCAGATGCTGTAAGTTTGATTCATGCAGGAGTACAAACGATGTTTGGATTAGCTGAAGGTCCCATAATGGACGCGGGTGGATAGTACGTGATGTGAGGATGGTTTGAGAGAGGCTTATTGATTCCTGGTGTTAGAGGTCCTCAGTGTAGGAACTTGACTACTTTCTTCATCAGCTGCCTTGAGGCTTACGGTGGGGAGATTAATGGTGGAAGAACGGCGTCACTCTAAAGAGTGATTGGCGTCACTCTACAGTTTTGACTGAAAAAAATGTCTGGCTTGTAACTATGGTGCAGATCACCCAAGAACACAACAGCCTTTGTGTTTAGGACTATGGGTGTTTGGCTGAGGTATAGTATGCATTTGAAGAAAAAAATCCTGGGACTTGCTTTTGAGAGAAGCCCAATATGAATCAACTTCAAGGGTGGGCTAGGTGTAGACCCAACAGTTGCCAGCCGTGGGGTTACTGTTACAAATCAGCTTGGGAAGAAGAGGTTTAGATGTAGGGTTAAAGCAGAATCTGTGAGAACTGGTTTTGTTTGTTTGTTGTTCTTCCTGGAGTTCAAGGCAATATACTTAAATGATACTTCCCTTGCAGTTTTAACCTTCCATCAACCTTGAGAGATTGCTTACTTCAGTTGTTCTCAAACTTTTGTATTTTAAGTCCCACCAATCACTCAGTTAAGACTCATTACAAACAAAAGGCCAGTTTTCCCCCCTGAGAAGGACACTTCAATACTTTGTGTTCTGTTTTTATATTTACCATGTACTATAAGTTATAAAGCTGCATTTGGCCTTTCATGACCTGTGTCCCACCACAGTACTTCTTCGTCCCATCTATTGAATAAGTTCCTTGACTAAGAACCTTGGCTTGGGCTAAGAGATAATGGTTGGCCCAAAATGTCCCATTAATTTCACAGCTGAGAGGATTTGCAGACCCCTAGTTTAGTTGGGAGGGGGGACACAACTTTGGTTGTAGCCAGGGCCACTTATTTTATTTTTGTATTTTTTTTAGGGCCATGGCTCTGTGTGTGTGTGTGTGTGTGTGTGTGTGTGTGTGTGTATGAGAGAGAGAGAGGGGGTGACATTGCTAGAGGAGTTGGCTCTCACCTTGCTTATTGCTGTAGCACTCGGGCATTTTTCTTACTTGTCACCACCCTGGCCTTAATTACCTACTCAGATTGGCATGAACAATGCTGTATCATAAGTTGCTGGAGTCCTTTTGTTGAAATCTACACTTCGGAGAGAGAAGGCCTGACTTATTCTTTTCCATGCTGTGCTAATTTTTCTACTTCATAGAAATTGGAGATATCTCTCTCTCTCTCTCTCTCTCTCTCTCTCTCTCTCTCTCTCTCTCTCTCTCTCACACACACACACACACACACACACACACACACACACACACAGAATGCATGGTGACTGGTGGTGATTGTATTTGGCATTTTGATTTCTATCCTGCTTTTCTACCAAGAGGGCATACAAAGACTATTACTGCTTCGTACTGTCTTGTGTGTTATTTTGGTGGATAAGTGGGCATAAATTGAATAAAGTTCCACATCAAAGTGCATCAAGATGTAGGTCCCAATCATTGTATAGATCCAGTGTCCCAAGGCCAGACTTGTAATATGCTTTTCCTGGTAGAAATGACTAACTTGTAGGGTTTGTTTTTTGCTCATGTATCTAATGTCCATGTGTGCTCATGGAGTCAGCACCACTTCAGCCACAGCATGGCTCAATTCTGCTTGCAACATCCAACTCGAGCTTTGTCTGATGCAAAATACAGCTGACTTCTGCGGCAATCCTATGCATACCAATAATATAGTTAGAACTCTTTGCCAGTTTTAATCCTAGAAATGTAACAAATTGCTGGGCCATTTCCATGTTAAGACCTGATAGCTCAACATAACACTGAGATTTATTAGTAGAATCAAAACTCCATCATGTTTTTTACTGCATGCAAAAGAGGCATTTTTTTCGACAAATAAAGCCTGCTTGGCTTGTTATACAGTAGTAGGATAGCTTGTCAGATGGACAAGATGAAATAAATATTTGTTTGGGAAATGCATAGAAACTCTTGGTTCATTCATGCATTTGTGAAGTGGCAGTTGTACGAATTCTTCTTCAAAGAGCTCTTTCTTAGATAGTGTTTATCTGCCTAAGAAACTGTGGCAGAACTACAGATTTCTTTATATATTAGTGACCTTTGCCTGATAGCCTCTTTTTTTTTCTTGCCAATCTCTCAGCTTTCCTATATCAACCCAGTGTGGCACATCAATAAATATTTGCAAACCAATTTGACCCAAATCAAAGCACATTGCTTCATCCCTCTTCAAAGCTGTTGGATAAGCTGTCTGATGGTTCAGGTCCAGTTCTTCATATCTTCCTCAAATAAGGATTTAGATCTTGTTTAGATCACAGAAAGGTAACAATAACTATTTGGAAGATACAATTTCAAGGCACACTTGAAAGAATTCCATCAAGGCATCCCCTTTAAAAAAAATGCTCCTAAGCAGTCTCTTGAACAGGAACACTTCCAAGTATTATATCTGGAAGAAAAATGTTCCCAACCAACACATAAACGTCTACCCCTGTTTTCCACACTATCACTACCAATTAATATTCTGCGGTCAGTACAGTATAACATATAGCTGTCATTAATAAAGAGAATAATGCAGCTTTATGCATAATGCAAAAAAGGGCATTATGCCTGAGACAAAACATTTTAGGTGACTGATGTTTATTAGCCAATTACTTGAGGCCAGTTGGAATAAAGGTTTTATTCCTTTCTCCCTTAAAAACTTACATTTATTGTAAAATCCACACTTTTACAAGTAAATGAAATAGTCAAATATGAATACAGGTATGTGAAGCTATTTCCTCTTTCTAATAAAGCTTATTATAATTGAGTCTGGACTGATAACAAGCGAGACTTTGAACTCTGCTGCTGAAATGCACTTTGGTTTAGCCTTCTGTCTGAATTTCTTAAGATTTATCCTGATTTGATGGAGCTGATGTCAGTGATGGTATGATAGTCTCGGCAATGGAATCTCTGTGATGTGCAAGAGAACTGCAGTATTTTGATGCCAGTCATGCATGCAATTGAATCACACAGCCACTCGATCCACATTTTGTTTGTGGTGTTCTACACCGGTTGTAATCCTGCTTGTATTTGTTATTATTTCTTAAAATACTGATTGTGCATTTCTTCTCTATTGTGATGTGTTCCAGAAGAATAAGCATCCTGACTGTTGCCTTGAAAAGTTTGTATGCTTAAGGTTAGGCAGCCAGAAACTTGTTGCAAGCATTGTGGATTTTGCAACAGAATGGTGGATTTTTGCAAACATAGTTCATGGAGATTGCTTGCCAAGTTTCTTAGTTGTTGGAACAACCACACTCCCATTAGGCATTTAAGCAAATGAACAACAGGATTTGTTGTGCCCTTAATTTATTAAGTAAAGTGGAGAGAGATTTATTTTTCAAAAGGCACCCACATAAAAATGGCAATTTTAGGAGAGGCTGTTGAAGAAAACATAAATACATGTTTTCAGACATTCAGAGTTGCAATCCAACTAAAAATAATTATCTTTAGTGATAAGAGTAAAAGTCTAAGTATGTATGATATACACATAATAATCAGTTTTGGAATTATTTGGATTTATGTCTGGTTTTTTTTCTGGGGGAATCAAAGTGGGGAAGATCCATATTTGGGACTCCTGTCTGAGAAAACATGGGTTTAATTTTCCAGTGAAATTTAGTTGCAACTAACATTAACAAAATACTGTAGAGGGATGGGAGTTACAGGGGAATGGAGATGGTTTTGGCTGAACTCTTTAGTTTGTTGGCCAGGGATCAGGTTTGTACACCACTGATTGCTCTCTTTTACCTGAATCTGGGAATTTAGGCATACAAAGCATATGTTCTGTCTCTGCAGTGTTCTCTGAGTTATTTTAGCTGAAATATCTGGGGATAAAACCCAATCACCCCCTTTTAAATAGAAGGAATATCTGTATTCAGATATGTTGTTCCTTTAGGACAAGGATTGGCAATTTACAGCTGCAATCCCTTACAATTTTTGTTATGCCGGTGCAGGGCCACCAGAATTCTACTGCCAATATTTGGTGCAGTATGATTATTTGGGGGGTGGGGGTGGGGTAGGCTATTTTTCAACTGATGTTTTGAAATAAGTGTGTTAAGCTAAGCTTCTGAGAGGCTGAATGCATGCATTTTGTGTAGCAAAGTCTCCCAGACAGGATAAAAAGCCAAAGATTTTGTCCCATCTCGCTCTGGGGATGTCACGGCCATGCCCACTGTGGGCCTTGAAGGTGAATGACACAATAAAAATAACAACAAATGGGTGGTGTGTGTGTCTGGCCTTAGGGCTGTAATACTTGAAAGTGAAACAAATGGGTGGTTCCTGCCAAAAAAGTACGGTTTACCCAGCCATGTAGTGATATATACACAAGGAGCCACCACACTAGTTAGTTACTTTGAGTCCTACAGAGAGACTAGTTCTGGAGTCTTGCTAAATGTAAAAGCTCACAGAGACTCCAAACTCACAGACTCAAAGGTCCATTTCACAACACCCCATATGTCCTTGCAAGTAAATAGCCTTAAGTCTGTGACTCTTCCCCAAGTTTTAATGTCTAGCCTCTGGTCAACAGAAGTACCCAAGATGTAAACACATCAGTGATAACTCTTTGGGACTATGTGTTGATGCTTTATCCACTTGCTAACAATGGTCCTGTCCACAACAAATGGAGGCATCTCAAATCCATTGGAAGCACAAGAAGGGAACCTGATCAGAATATAAATATTAGTTCTGCAAATGTCTACTTGTTTTTTGTCCCACTCTCTTGTTTTCTCTCTTCCCAGGACCCAACCAAGGGAACATGGAGGGAACAAACATAAAACTGTTCTTAATTCAGTCATGATAATCACACATACGTACAAAATTACATACATACATTTCACAGTAAGTAATGCTAGACAGATTGCAGAAAAGGAAGAAGAAATAATAAGACCGAGAAATTAAAGGCTTGCAATAAGAAGATGAAAAGGAAACATAGCAAAAAGTAGTGGACATCAACAGCATTTGCTGTATCTCTCCATAACTTTCTACCTTTGCAAACCATCCTTGCTTTCTTTGCCAATACATAATAATAGTAACAACAGTTTTAGTATTACAGCTGGTAACAATCATGCTTGTACCTTTGCTCTATATTTATTTAAATGTTGTCTAAGACATTTAAATTGTGCTGGTCCCCTTTTTTAAAATCCCCTTTACCAGTGGTGTCAAATCTTTCCCAAGTACAGGGTGTACCAAAAGTCAGGCCCCATAGAATATTTATTATATAAATTACATTACATGTTGAAATTGGTTGCCGTTTTCCTGTAAACACTTCCTTACTTGTTGAGACATTTGAATGTTCCTAAGTACAGTAACATTTTCTCTGGGGGAAAAAAAAAACGTATTATGAGTGGCCTATAGAACCTGACTTTTGGTACACTCTGAATACATACAAACACATTTTGAGTATCAACTCCAGCCAGTATAGTGCAGACTGCCCATAGCAAAGAATTGTAGGAGTTATAATCCAAAACATTTGGTGTAATCACTAATGAACTAGAAGGGAAGATGATCTGATGAGTATAAAAACGCTTCCTTCGTTACTCAAGCAAGAAGGAAAATGGTCAGCTTTGTTGTCCTGGGGGAATTCACAGTGAAATTTACCAATGCGTCCCATCACATGCACAGCACGATTTCTGTTATGTCAGTGCTCTGCACAGAAGCCGGATCTGTGCAATTTCCCCAGATTGAGGTAAGTATGGACTTTCTGGGTTTTTTGAAATGCCTGTGTTGCATGTTGTAATAAAAATGTCACACTGCAGCTCTTCAGTCATAGAAAGAGTTTCTATTCAGTTTCATCATGTCCTGTTTTAGCCTGCAAACAGGCACCTTGATACTTCCTTTCCTATCAAGGTAAATAGTTTCAGGAGATTTGTTTTGGTTGTCACCATCCAACAGACCATTTTCAGAAACTTCTCAGTTCTTGCAAGGAGCTCTTAGAAATGCATTTCTAATTTCCTTTGATGTTTGCTGTAACAACATTTCAGAAATGTTGGTTCAAGAAAATGCTGGATGATCTTCCCTAAACTGGACTACCTTCCCATCATCATCTAGGTCTGACCGGTATTGAGTGACACTTAGAAAGCCAAAGGTTTCATCCTATCCCTACAATGCAAGATTCAAGCCTTTTTATTAGGGTTGCTGACTACGATTCTTTCTTATATTCAGCTCTGAGGGGTTTGACTGAAAACCAGAAGAAAAGATGAGCAATTGTGAGTCTTTTTTTCCCTTTAGGTGACTATCTAAAATTGAGTGTTTTGGGTTTAGTTGGTTTTAATTTAGGCTTAAATTAACCAGCATACTGTTAATATTTAATAAATACTTACTGCGTTTAATAAAATAAATTCTACAATAATTAGGTATCTGGATTCCATTGGGACCATTCTGTATAGGGTGAAATCTAGTGATCTCTCAGTGAAGATTTCAAGGGCTGAGGGGCTTGGAGTGCTGCAGGGGAAGAAGAGGTAAATCTGTACCCATACATATTATCTCCAGTATAATTAAAGGTAAAGGTAAAGGTACCCCCCGCACATTTGTGCAGTCGTGTCCGACTCTAGGGGCCGGTGCTCATCTCCGTTTGTTAGCCAAAGAGCCAGCGCTGTCCGAAGACGCTTCCACGGTCATGTGGCCGGCATGATGCATGCGGAACGCTGTTACCTACCCACCGAAGTGGTACCTATTCATCTACTTGCATTTGCATGCTTTCGAATTGCTAGGTTGGCAAGAGCTGGGGGTAGTGCGGGAGCTCACTCCGCATGCAGGGCTAGGGATTTGAACCTCCGAACTTGCAATCTTCCGACAAGCCTGGCGTCTTACCCGCTGAGCCACCAAGCCCCTTTACAGTAAAGACTTTACAGGCCTTTACTGTGATCCAAAGCTCAGAGGAAGATTGACAACTCCTCCTGCTTGAGTGAGGGCAGATTATCCATTCACATGTCAAGGAATGTTTCTCTATGGAATGAATGAGGAGAGGCTACAATCACACAAAGCTCTAAATGGATCTTGGTCAAAACAAATGCCTGAATTTGATGGTAATATTTCCTAACATTCTCTAAAATAACATTTATAATATGATCCAGATTTTAAAGGTATGTTTACCTCTCTCAATTAATTCAGTAGGACTAAAGTGTTTAGCCTTAGTTGGAATAGGTCTGCATTTCAAGGTGGATGTTTTCTCTAGTAAGTCCCACTAGGTCATCTAGAACTTACGCAATAGTGAATGTCGTTTCAGATTGCAACCTCTGTTTTCCAAGTAGGCCAACCAGACTGTTCTTTTCTCCATTAAACGGGGGGGGGGGGGTGTTTCTGAAACTTTGCAACACTGCAACTATCTAAAATGATAACTGAACTTCTGTGACCCACCCATGAGTAAAACAAATGCTTTCATTGGGGTTAGGGTCTTGCAAGGAATAAATATACCACTTGGAATAATTACATTACACTAGATATCATAGGTCTTCTCAAACTTTGTGGTGTCCTCAACTGCCTTGTGCAGGCAAAACAAAGGGCAAAATTCAGACCAAATGTTGATAGTGTTTCCACTTTGTGCAATCCTGATAAAGTTTAAAACAGTGTTGAATCCCTTCTAAATTGCTTACAACCTCATTTGGCTCCTGACCGACATTTTGAGAAACCCTGCTTTATACACTTCCTTTCACATTGCACATCCATGTACCTACCCATCAACGAAACACAATTCCAAAGCCTCTTTCAAGCTCTGTTAGCTGGCAAATGATAAGTGGTGAATGCTGATATTAGCTTGGAGGCACTCCAAGGACAACTGTAAGTGCAGGATGGCACCTCTCGTTATGCTAAAATCATATGAAGGGTTTATCTTGTCCTCCCCATTCTCTCTCTCTCTCCTTGCTTCTCTTTCTCTTAGAGTGAATATATTCAGTACAAAATGATTAGGCTCATATTGCTTGGTGGCTCTTAACCATAGTTCCTGGTATGTTTCATTTGCAATGATGTGTACAATTTACCTTAACATAGATATTGTTTGGAGGGGTTGCTCCCCAGATGTATGAGCTCTTGGGCTGTCTCGTCAAGAAGCTGCCAAATACTGACTATAAAGGAATGGGGGCTAGGGTTGGGAATATATCATATGGCTGTTTATAAATTTGACTGTCTTAAAAGTGTTCTTGCTTGTTTATAGGTGGTGTCTAGAAAGCCTCACAAACTCCCTGCCCCCTTTACCCGAGTTGCCATATATTTTAAAATATGGTAATTTTGTATGCCAAACTCCTATGTCTTGTCCTTTGTACATGTGAAAATGTTGGCTTTTCTGAGAATGTTCAAAACACCATTTGTTATGATTAAAATTCTTTAAAATGATTTCATATAGACTTGTGTGATTCTCTTCCCCAACCCATATAAGAAACTTTCCCAGGACTCATGGGGTCCAGAATCATTGAAAGTTTTAATAAAGATGGGCATCAATAGAAAAATTCCAAGCATCGTTGCCCAAGTGTTTTGTATCTGGAAGTGACTTTCAAGCACAAGCATGAAGGCGATTGGTTAGGAACTGCAGGTAATTTGTTTTTCATGGCTATCTGGAAGCTCTGCCTAATGATGTAGAGGTAGTATGGATGGAGACAGAATGATCAATGATGGGGTACGGCGTGAGCTCAGAACAATTCTGTTATTGTTAGGACTTCACCTGTTCCAGGTCTGCATCCAGATCAGATCTTAAACGTAAGTTGTAGCTCCACTTGCAGCATCAAAATATAAGAAAATCAGATCAAGAGCTGATCTAGTCTAGGGCTGGGATATCTTTCTGGCATTCAGGATTATACTCCAGAGAGAAGGAGCATATTGATGATACAATGATGTCTCTGGATGGGGTAAAATAGGTGTGATGAGCCTACCAAATTTGGGAGCTAGATTTCACATGGTCAAAAGCACAATACCAGATTGGCTGTTACCAAAACAAGGAACAGATGGAAACGGTCTTTTCCTCTCAACCCCCCCCCCCCCCCAGAGTAGCTTCTACACCAGTGTGTATCAACCTCAGCAACTTGAAGATGTGTGGACTTCAACTCCCAGAATTCCCCAGCCACCATGCAAGTCCATGCATCTTTGAGTTGCTGGGGTTGAGAAACACTGGTCTAGACCTTTACATAGGGCAGGCTGGGGGGAAAGGTGCAAGAATAGTGACTAAAGCAGTGTTTCTCAACCTTTGCAACTTTACGTTGTGTGGACTTCAATTCCCAGAATTCCCCAGCCAGCTAATGCTGGCTGGGGAATTCTGGGAGTTGAAGTCCAGACATCTTAAAGTTGCAAAGGTTGAGAAACACTGGACTAAAGTATAATTGAACTCACATTTGATACATAGCAGTTGCCGGAATGGCTTTTTAGCTTTTCTGCAATAAATCATACCTTCTTGTATCCTTGTGTGTCTGTTTTCCTGTTCCAGTTCAGCTTGCCAGGAAGAAACCTGACAGCAGAGGCTTAATGCCTCTGTTTTCTTATTTTGTGGAGAAGAAGAGGAGAAAGAACATAGTCATGCTTCTACTGTTCAGTGATTTACTAGTGAATGTTGGGAGAGGGGTATAATCCCAGAAAAGAAGCCCCCTTTTGTAGGGAATCAGGTTATCCAGCCTTACATATTCATTGATCATCCTACCTTCCATTAATTTCTTTAGTCCCATTTTAAAATGTATGTTATCACATCTGGTACCATGTGAGGGACAGAGCACTGAGTGGGCAGAATGATGATGCTCAGTGGGGGGACTCTTATCTCTTGAATAGCATTTTCCTCCCAGTTTTAGAAAGATACTCCACGTGTTCTTTATCATTTTTTTCCTTAAATGTGTTAAACCTATTGAAGGTTACAAAATATGTGTTTGCCAGCTGGCCATTATTTGGAAATGTCATCATTGTCTTTTACCAACCACTCATCAAACTTCAGTGGTCTAGTTAGAGACAGGTCTGGGAGACCCATAAACGCGAGTTTGGCAGCTGCAAGTAGTCTCAAGATGCCAACGGCCATCTTGGCATAAGATCTATTAATATGTCAAGGTTAGATAATACAATACAATTAAATAATCAGGTCAAGATTATTTAAAAGGCAAAATGTTCCTTAGTTCACAATCAGAAACGAAACAAAAGTGGGGGCGGGGGGAGGGCAGAATCGGACTCCCAATGCATTGTACGTATTCCCAGACTGCCTGTTCGGAAGCAAATGGAAGGCTCTGGTCAGTTCTGGACTTAAAGAACAGATTTAGCCTTTTTCTTTGTGTCACTGTGGTAACACAGCCTTGATGTGTCACTTTGTTTTGTTTTACTCCACCAGTGACATTTCTCCCAGCACGTATACATGACAGGAATGAAGCAAGATTTTTACATTTCCAAAGAACAATGTTCCTCTTAAAAAGCTTTTATTTATTGGCAAAGCAAATATCAATATTTGGTCGCCTGTGGCCCATTGAAGGACATGTATTTCGCAGTCAAATGCCAAAGTTTCCTTGTTGTCTATATCAACATACAGATATTAAGTTTGGGATCCAGTTAACGGAGGAATAGACTTTGTCATATTAGGGCATGGCTAGGAGACAGAGTTATCCGCATGGGCAGAACAGGCCCAACACCCCTTGCTTTATACCAGATTTGAGACCTACTCTAACAGTCGGGGGAGGTTATCCCCGCGGCCATCTTCCTGCTTAGATCTTGGCTTCAGCAGTTTGAGCTAGGCAAGAAACCTGTCTCACATCCCAGAAGGAACACTCCACGGCACCCGACCTATTCTGCAAGTATAATCAGACATCCTTGCTGCTCTGGGATCTTCGATTGTTCTAGATCTCCCCATCCCTCTATTCAAAGATCTCAGATCAATGGCAAATTTTATTACTGTATTGATTGATTCTGTGCCACCAAGTCATTTTCAACTCCTAGCAACCACATAGATTTTTTCCATGACATAGATAATTTTTTCCATGACATAGATAATCCTTAACCTGTTCTTTCATGTCTCCCAATGATGTCCTTTCATGTTCTTCCATGTCTCCCAGCCTGTTCTTTCATGTCTCCCAATTATGCCACTATAACTATATTACTATAACATACAGTATATTCTGAATTGACCGTCAATGTCTCCAATTTAGTATCACTGCAACTGAAGTCCTTAGAGAAAGTTATGATGTATTTATTGCCAATACAGTGTCAAAATATAAACTCTTTTAAAATAAAAATCAAGATCTAACTGGCTAGTTCTCTTGTAATGAAAGACCAGAAACACTGAAGATGTTGAATAAAAAGGTAAAGGTTCCCCCCGCACATTTGTGCAGTCGTGTCCGACTCTAGGGGCCGGTGCTCATCTCTGTTTGTTAGCCGAAGAGCCAGCGCTGTCTGAAGACGCTTCCGCGGTCATGTGGCCGGCATGACGCACGTGGAACGCTGTTACCTACCCACCGAAGTGGTACCTATTCATCTACTTGCATTTACATGCTTTCGAATTGCTAGGTTGGCAAGAGCTGGGGCTAGAGCGGGAGCTCACTCCGCACGCAGGACTAGGGATTCGAACCTCCGAACTTGCGATCTTCCGATCGACAAGCCTGGTGTCTTACCCGCTGAGCCACCACGCCCCTGAAGATGTTGAATACATGAGTCTAATTACATTTTTTATTAACTACCCCTTCCTTCTTAGCTCTCATGTCAGTCTGACACTTTGCTTCATTTCAACCAAACATTCCCAGTTCTCACTAATACTGTATCTTAGTGATCACACTAATCTAATTAGTGAAGCAGAGAGCCCCTGGTTTCCCTGGCTGTTGATGGCATAAGTCTCCAAGTGACTTCTTTATGGGAGAACATGGGGTGATGGTGAATATCATAGTCTAGAATGAGTTTATTTTTTGCAAACTTTGGTAAACATTCTGTGGAAAATAGTAATTGAATCTATGGAATATCCTTGGCAGGACTGGAGAAATGGGTGCACTTGGTAAGAAGTTCTATAGAAACATTGGCTATTCACTTTTCAAAGTGTTATCTGTCAGTGATGATAATTTGATTCATGTCTGTTATGTAACTGCACATTTCCCCCCCTGGGACTTCATGTTACGCTTCTGAGTTCACTTTTTAAAAAGCCCTAAAAATGTAAAGTGTTTTTTTTTTTGCATTATATACAACTCATTCACACATATAAATTGTTCCTTGGTAAAACCAGCCATTAGACAACCTGAGATGTACCTTACACAGGCATTCCTTACAAGCTTTTTTCCCCCCACCTTTTATTAAGAAAGTTTCTTTTTATAAAGCTTACAGCCTCCCACACAAAGGAAGGAGTGAATCAAGGCAGGAGGGGGCTTCTTTGATTTGCTTCTGATCTGAAATTATTGGGATTTGGTTTAGAGCTAGATGGCTCTCTAAAGCAGTACTTGTGGCCCCACATCTTATCTGAATGTATCTCCATGTCATAGGTGAGATACGTTGAATTTAATCCCTCTACTATAGTCATCATCCAATATAAAAGTTTCTTTTCACAGCCCTTCTTTTCTTGATCAATTTAATCTGATGGACTGAGTGTATAGTACCAAAAGGTTTCGTATTTAACCTTTCTGTAAACCCAATTCTCTTTTATTCTATTCCTGGTTTCCTTGATATGCTGTGGCTGGTTGAGTGTGTACTTATGTTTAAAATATGTCTTTAAATTATTCCAGACAAGCCTAAATTTTATTTTTCAATTTTCTTTTATGCACTTTTTTGCACTTTCTTTTTCTTACTGGCATTTGTTTTGCTTTTTCCAAGCTGTTTTCAAATTAGCTGTTAAGCTAGAAGCTTCAGGACTGAATGCAGACCTTTCATTTTAGGTCAAGATGCTCTTTTGACCTTTCCTCATGTGAAATGTGCTTTTTGTTGCCAGAATGAGACAACACACTCAGTGATTCAACTCAGCAGCTGTGAACAAACTTGGGCAAGCAAAGAGAAGACAGTGTTTACATGTGATGATTAGCCTTTTTGTCCCAAAATAAACTACTCTGCTTTGATGTATCCCATGCTTGATTACCTATGTGGTAATAATAACATTAGATTGATGGCAGGATCTGTGAAGTTGCATTGATTTGAGACACCTGAGCTCTCGGAATATAAGATATTGCATCGATTTAGTTCAGTAATGTTTATTGGCACTCATCCTGAAAAATGCAATAGAACAAATGGGAATTATTGGAACTGCTCTGCAGGTTAAATAGAAGGAAAGAAAATTAACATATGAATTTGGGCACAATTTTATCCTGTTCAAGATTGAGTTAAGTTTGTCTTAGAACCCTGTTGGAAATAGAAAGGTAGCAGGGAAGGAGGAAGAAATGTATTGTTTTTATTGATTTGTGCAATTGGTTGGAACACTAGAACACAAATTGCTCTCAATATGATCCTCTGCTCAGACTAATTAATTGATGGCAGGTGAGGCTAGAACATTAATTGCAACAATATATCATTGATTTGTGGTTATTTTTATGGCAGCTGCTGAAGCAAATGGTGCTTTTCTAATTTCACAAATCACAAAACAACCTTTGTTGATTCCCATCCTTATTGCAAACATTGGTTGCATGTAGCCACCTGCCTGTTACGTCATTAAAATAGCTTATTAACATATTTTTGGCTTTTGTAGAAACTGACTGCATTCTGAAGAGTTTCCTGAATCACTTGGATAAAAAGAACTTGGAGTCAATTACTACCCTTTCCCCCAAAAATTTTAACTTGGACTATAATGATACACCCTTTTGAAAAAGCCACTTTGGGTCAATCACCAGAGAAAGCTTTCATAGCACCTGACATCACCCCCAAATCCTGACTTTTTAAATTGTGTGGTTTATCCTTTTGGATGGCAACCATTTATATTTTCTCTTTCAGTCTGACCAGGCAGCATGTTTTCCCTGGTATCATATGTACTGTAACATCACCTGTTTATTTAAAACAATTTATTTTGTACAAGCTTCTACTATTGATGTAGTACAGACACAGACATCCATGGGGGGGAGGTGTGTAAAAAAAGTCAAGATGGCAATCATAACTGCACAGTATGTGACACTGATACACATACAAAGCAGGGCTTTAATCACATGGTATTAACTACCATTTTGACTGTTTAGACTCCCCCCTCCCTCCATTGGACACTGTTGAGTAGGGACTAAGGAGTTCCACTCTGAATGGAATAAGTAAGTGACATCATAATTACACTCTGAAGATTAAATCAAGATTACATAATCAGACTTTGACAGAAGATCACCAAATTATGGAGGTACAATTTCTTTCAATTTTCAGATTGTAAGTAAAGGGGAGGGGGAGGCATATATGCATTAAAAAAAATCAAAATGCCTTCAAAGTATAGACAAATACACCAAAACAAAGCAAATCAACCCATACTGCAAGAAGGGGGTTTGGTTATCAGCTGGCTTGTTGCCCAGCCTGATCCTGATTAGGGTTGAGAGTCAGTAACTGGCCCAAGGTCACCCAGCTGGCTTCCAGGCCCAAGGGAGGTCTAGAAACTGGGTCTCTCTGCTGCTAGTCCAGCAACTTAACCACAACATGGTACTGGCTTCTCTAGGTGAATGATAGCCAGCACAGTGAAAAACAAGAGGACCCTGAAACTAACCAGGGCAAACACTAGGGATGACAACAGCAACAACAACAAAGCAAACACCCAAAAATCTCAGCCATGCTCACTTATCATGATGTCCTTGTGTGGGATGAACTGATTTAGATAGCCTGCCCACTATAGGAACCAGCTTTGTTTCTTTTATTACGAAATGTTGCAGGTTTAAAATAAAATTAAAACATTTCCAATGAAGGTAGAGAAATCTTAAAGATCCTTGGAAGCAAAATGGTTTCACATTTAAGGTGAGGACTCTAACCTTAGAACAGCTGAAGGATAGCAGGATGAATTGTGAATGAGTTCCACAAAAACCCTTCAAAAACAGTGCCATGTATTATTTAATTCCATAAAGGGCTGGGCCTGGCAAGGAGGGAGGAAATGTTATATGTTTTGTACAAAAAAATATTCCAGAATCATGCTGTGTTCTAAAAGGCTGAACTACAGTATGCGTCACCCCTCTCCCTACCTCCAACATTTTAATGCTTTGAGAATCAGTCCAAAAACAAACACCATAAAAGTCTCAGGCTAGATACAATTCTGCTCTTTTCTTTGCTAATTAGCTCTAATGGACTTATCTTCCTCTTTACATAGAGCTCTTGTGGCAGATGCTAGTTAATCCTCTGTCATTAAGAGTTACAGCTCAGGTTTTAAAACTTGCCTTTTCTTAAGCAAGCTTCAGCTTGAGTTCTTCTGTGTTTGCTAGGATTGTACCTTTAGATCCATTATGATGAGTACCAAATGACTGCTGTAATACTTGTTTCAATCTTCCCTAGGAAGGTTCAAGGGTGTGGAACATGCTTTTGAGAGAGTACAGAGAAGTGGCTCGATAAAAATGCATTGAACAGCTGCATTTGTTCAGGAATACAGTCCATGTATTTTAGAAATTCAGCCTTGGTCTAAAGAAAAACCCAACCCTCCTTCACATAGACTCAGCTCAGGAGATTTGGCTGCTAAATGCAGAACATCCTTTCCCTTCGCCTTCCCAAGTGAAGGCGGATATTCAGAATTGGCTGCCTCACTCTGCTTAACAGTAGTCCTACCATAGCAGTGAACAGAGGTGTAATCATCATCACCATAATAATAGTTTATTAAACTTGTATGCCACCCAACTCTCAACAATTCTGGTCTTGTGAATAATCTTGTGAAGGAACATGAAAGCAGAAACTAAATAAATGCCAGTTTAAATATCATTTCAGCTGTGAGCTAAGCCTGAGGGAAATCCTTATACTCTAACCTTCCCCACCTGGGAATTATTACCATTGACTTGTTTTACAAAACTATTGTAAAGGTGACCTTGATTTTACATCCTGCCCTTTGATCACTTATGGAGATGGGTCACAACAGGTTACAATAATATTTGACAAATAAATGTCGCAAGATACATTAAAGTTCCCAAAGCTACTTTGATCCATTCAAAAAAATCAGCAATGGGACAACACCTTAATTAGGATGAATCAGTATGGCACAAAGTCATTTTTATTTATTTATTTTGTGTCCAGATCAAACTTTACTCTGGCAAATTTAGCCACTGCCACAGCTTTGTCATTAGCTTGCTGTAGGTCATCGACAGTACAAGGCTCCGACAGTAATCGACACACCATCAGATGCTCCGGGTCTTGGATTTCTCCGCATTCACATAATGTATTGTCGTCAGCCAACAACCCCCACTTAAATAAATTCATCATGAGTAAGTGTTTGTGTTTTCTATAGCTCATTCATCCTGCTAAGCATTAAACAAAACATAGGAGGCCAGGTGGATGTGAAGGTGAGGACCAGACAGGAAGATACAGCTACCAAGTATGGAAATAGTAATAGCCTAACACTGAAATGCCATGCATCTCCAGATAGTGATGCAACATTAAAATACTTTTCATACAATTTAAAGGCAAAGTAACACCACCACCACCAATATATAAACTAGTGAGCATAATAAAAATCATATGCTGAGTGGAAAGGTTTTCAATATGCTCCTGGATTGGGAGCAAACTATGGCTTGTAAGTTTCATGCAGCTCTCGAGCACCCCATTTCTTACCCACAAACTCCTCAAGGTTTCTGTTTCAATGATGAAGGGGAGTAGGAGTGTGCAATGCTCCAATTGCCATCCTTAAACACCCCCACCCAGAAAATGTTGAATTTGTACCACCAAAGTTTGGCAGTAAAATATTTCAATTTAGGTACTATAGTTTTTGATCAAATGTAATTAGGAATGAAAATTCAAGACTTTCAGAAGATTAAACGCTCCCATTTATTTATTTATTTATTCGATTTATCACCGCCCACTCCCCCAAGGGGGACTCAATACCATCACTCCCCTTCACCTCCAGAATATGAGCTGAATCTGCACCATTTTTGGCAGCGTGATTTTGGAAAAAATGCATATGTAAGAGAATGGGAGCGGAAGGTTTCTGGGAGGTGAGTTCTGTTTCCATTTTTAATCCAGTCAAGCCCTCAAATCTGACGTAGAACAAGTAGAAAACATTGGGTTTCACCTCTTGCAGTGATCTACTAGGTTGGAAGTCTTGTAGTCTGTCAACTGCTCAGGAATATGATTGCAACCTCTGTGCCAAATAAGAATGTCCACTCCTATCTTAAATGTTAATGGGGGGGGGGGCTGTATGCTTTATCTCTAGGGGAAGAATGTCCCACACAACAACTGTCACAGTAGAAAAGTCCTTTTTCCTGATTGATGCCAAATGAATATTCACAGGATGTGGAATAATCAGAAAAGCCTCCATTGATCACAGCAGTCAGATCTGTGTGGAAAATGACACAGCCATGGCCCAGACTGTTTCACAGGCAAATACAAAACCGTGCATCTCACAACAATCTAGCCAGCTTCTACAGCTACCAGACTATGCATAAAGGCAGCTCCTCCACAGACAACCTATCGCAGTAATCAAGATGTGAGGTTTCCAGTGCAGGGTCTAATAAAGTTAAGAGTTTATTTAGATCAGCTAGTGCCAGATTCTAAAGTTCAGCGTACGTAGAGGATTGCTTGAACAAAGAAACAAAAATGGCCAATCCTTTTTAAAAAAAATTATGAACTCTAGCAGTTTCTAACCAGTAATCCTTGGTATTAGGTAGGTAGATCTAGATGTAGGGACAAGGAATCTGTGACCCCCTACCACTCCCACAAGTCACCCATTAGTTGTGCTGGCTAGGACTGCTATGAGTTGTAGTTCTCCTACCACATCTGGAAGGCTACAAGTTCCCTACCCATGAACTAGAATATGCTTCCAGATGTGGGGTTTTTTGGTGCAATCATACTACTCCCTACAGGAAATGTTACATGAGGTCCAGATTCCATTTATTTCCCCACCATTTATTATTTTTGCACCAGTAGGACAGTAAAAGAAGGAACAATGGAAGAGTTCTACAAAACTGTTGACTAGTAGTGCTAGGGGCCATCCATCCGGCTGCATTGGTGCTTCCCTTTGGAGTAGCAGTTTCAGGACAGCTGACAGTTGGAGCCCAGGGTGTTTCTGGCAGGAAGGGAGGAATTCATTGCAGCTGCTTGTCTTCAGGCAGATAGTTTGGCCAGGCTGTTCTTCTCCTTGTGGTGAAGTTTTTTGTGGAGGAAGGGAATTGCCAAGTGGTCCTCTCGTTAATAGATGAGGATGGTGTTCTTCTCTTCAGCTTTGGAACCCCAGTGAACTGAGTGCATCTGGCTTCATAAACTATTTAGGAAACATTTGCAAACTTTTGTGTAGTCATTTTCAACTTTTCAAACTTTCGGAGAATGCTGAACATTCGCTTTTGCCAGTGGTTCAGATGGGCAAGGTAACACTCACCTTCTTACCCCGTCAAGTTAACAACATCTGGCTTATAACCCTGTGGTTCTACTATCTCTTGGTGGATAATAGCAGATAGTCACTTGCTGCTCCATTTAAACTCTGCACATTAGCCTCATCTTCTCCTCATTTCTGCTGAAGATACTCCTAACCTGTTGGTGTGCTTTTATTTTTTAATTAGTCTTCCTAGACCTGTAATTGGTGAAACCACTGAGAGAAACTAGGGGAAAGCAGGAAACATCAGCAAAGTATGTGTGTGTGTGTGTGTGTGTGTGTGTGTGTGTATAGTTTATTTATTTATTTATTTTAAACTGTGTCTCTGTTAGCATACATGAATGCAGGAATTACTATGAGAAGATCCTCATTAATTTCTCTCCTTTGTCTATCTTAGAAATCTGTTGCATTTGATTGTGTTTGTGTATGTGTATGGTGTTCCTCTGAAGTCTCCAGTGCCCCTTGATAAAGTGTGGAGAGCTATTCTCCAAGGCAGAACCTTTCTTGGCTCCCCTAGGAGATTTGACAGGAGCAGATCCTAGGTAAGTATGCATTGCATTGCCGAGCAACCTGAAGCTCCCCAGCTAGAACATTCATGGCAACAAAGATTGTGTTGTAGCAGGAAGTTGGTTATGGCTAGCAGGAAATGACTTAATGTTAGGAAGTAAAACTATGTAGTCTTTGCCAGCTCGTTGATTAGCGGGCTGGCCGGCAGGAATCTTAGTACTGATTTCCCACTACAGATTAACAATCTGTAATGCAGAGCTTTCCAAACTGTGTGTCGCGACACAAAAGTGTGTCACCACACACAATCTGGTGTGTCGCCACACAACCCGGAAGCGCTGATCATCATCAGCGCTTCCGGGTTTTCCCACGGCGACACACCAATGGCGGCGCGCAAAAACTGAAAGCGGCAGCAGTGCTTCCGGGTTTTTGCACGCTACCGCAAGGGCGGCACTTCCGGGTTTTCCACGCGGGAAAACTTTGGAAAGCCCTGCTGTAATGTGTTGTTAAGAGGAACGAAAAAGCTCAATTTCTGTTCCATGACTCTGCTCAAGATTACTGAGAGGAAGGGCACGATAGAGAAACAATTGTGAGTGTGTGGGTACATGAGTAGGAGTGAGTGAGCGAGCAGAAATGCACACGTGTGCAGCCCAGCCCTCAATCCTTTCACCTGCTGATGGTTTATAAGGCCTTTATTGGTTCCTTAAATAATTCAAGTAAGTTTAAGTACTTCACATTTTTCTTTTAATAAGCCTGAGAACAGCTGTGAGGGAAGAAGACAAGCTGCAGCTCTCCCTTGTGGGAGGAAAGGTCAGGATGCAGAAGCAGCATGAACCTAAGAGCCAGATTAACAAGGAGAAGCATTGCCCGCAATTCACTTCACTTTCTGCTAGGTACTTTAATACAGGGGTCCCCAACCTGTGGGCCGTGGCCCACTAGTGGGCCGCAGCCTGTTAGGAAGTGGGCCGCGGGGCTTCCACCTGCAAACCCCACCCCCCGGTGCACGCAATTACCCCGCCCCCGGTGTGCGCAATTGGCTCCCGCCTGCAAAACACCCCCCCCCCCCCGGTCTGTGGAGAAATTTTCTTCCACGACTGGTCCCTGGAGCCAAAAATGTTGGGGACTTCTGCTTTAATAAGCATGAAGAGGCTTTGGCTCTCATTGAAAGCTTCTGGCTTCGCTTGAGCTGCTGTGGTTCTGTTGTGAACCGAGGGGGTCACTTCCCGAGAGCCTGTGTGTCTTTCCCAAACATAATTTGTCTGCTGAAATAATTGTGGGAAGTAAAGTAAACACTGCTGAAGTGGAGGCCTGGTGCAAAGCATGTTATGTGTAGGTTTTTTCTTTCTGTCTGATTTCTCCAGCTTTAGCTAGGCGTATGTGCAGCTCCTGTCTGATGGTAGCTGGCTCTCTCTGGTGATTAATGGGAGCTACTCTTCTGCCGCAGTGCTGTTGGCTCTATTCTCTCGAGCCTGTCCCGAAGACTGCTGCTGGAGTAATTTTCCTCTTCTGCTCCCCTGACGGTCACTTCTCTTCTGGTGGCCTTTCTAATATATGTATATCCTTGAGACAAATTCACGCTCCTTTCCCACTCTCTGTGCAAAGTTTTTCTTACAGTGAGGGATGTCTTTGGCCAGGACTGGGAAAGATACCATCTCTCTTTTTAAAGAGTGGAGAATAAATTGGTATCAGACCAAGTTAAATAGCTTGTTGATGACTCTTGTGACTTGGGTTATTTTATTTGTATTCTGCACTGTCGTAGCTTCCAAACCCTTACTGAAATGCAGAAAAATGGGGGGGGGGAAATGTGTGGGACAAACTAATACATCTGATTAAGAATTTGTGTGAGATTGCTAAAAACAATTTATAACTTCCTTTGTTGTTACAATTACAATGTTATTAATTGCTCTCCTTTGAAGATTTAGTGGTGGATGACTGGCTGGACCTGGCATATATTATCTAAATCCAGTTGGGTGAGTGTGGCAATCAGTGATATACCAAGGGGTGGTGAGGGGGCAGTTCGCCCCGGGTGCAGGCAATAAGAGGGTGCAGCCAAAGATATGAAGAAGCTAGCAGTGGGAGTGGGGGTCTGGTCACAGCTGTTTGGCAGTAGGTGGCGGCACAGGAGCAAGGAAAAAAATCTGCTGTCAAGTCAGCTTTGACTCCTGGCAACGTCCCCTTGCAGTTTTCTTGGCTACATTTTCACAAGTAGTTTGCTCTTGCCTTATTCCGAAAGCTGAGATAACTGACTGGCCCAAGGTTCGGCTTTGTGGCTAAGGCAGGACTAGAACTCATGGTCTGATGTCTTAACCACTACACCAAACT
This sequence comes from Charina bottae, assembly GCA_023362775.1. NCBI lineage: Eukaryota > Metazoa > Chordata > Lepidosauria > Squamata > Charinaidae > Charina > Charina bottae. The sequence continues at coordinate 1,810,874 of JALMGJ010000030.1, read as the reverse complement.
GGTCTCAGCAATGAAACGGGGGGTGTTAAAAAATGGTCCATTCTGGGTGTCAAATATGCTAGGTACACCATTGGTGGCAATGTCCTCCTTAGATTTAGGTCCTTCATCATTTTCAGTGCCAGGGCTCAGGTGGTGGTGGTGATCTAAAAGATACCTTACCTGTGGCCAAGAGCTCTGCTTCTGAGCTTTGAGGTGCTTGTGTGTTAAATAGGGTTATGTGGACAAGCTGAGGATCCTCATGGTGTAGTGGATGCCCTACCCAAGCTCCTGGATCTAATCTCAGGGCTGGTATTGGTGTCTCCTCACCTTTTGTTGTTGGGTGGCTTCAGCCTGCACACATCTGGGGCTGAGACTGGGAAAGCTTGGGAGTTCATGGCCACCCTGATGACCATGGGCTTGCTCTAGGTAATTTTTGTCTCACACATGCAAGTGTCCTATGGTAGACTTCACTTTTGCCTGAGAGCAGTTATTGAATGACCTGGATATGGAGGGGATTACACTGAGTCCCTTGCCATGGTCAATTAATTTCATGGCCCAGATGGAGGCCGTGACCAAGAATCCAATTGCCCTGCTTTGGTGTTGTGCCCTGGCGTGGGAGGATCTCACAATGCTCTCATCATTATCCAGTTGGATTACTGTAATGTACTCTATATGGGTGTGTGTGTGTGTGTGATGGCTCAGCGGTTAAGACACCAGGCTTGTCGATCAGAAGGTCGGAGGTTCGAGACCTGAGCGCCGCGTGACGGAGTGAGCTCCCGCACTCGCCCCAGCTCTTGCCAACCTAGCAATTCGAAAGCATGCAAGTGCAAGTAGATAAATAGGTACCACTTCGGTGGGATGGTAACAGTGTTCCGCGCGCATCATGCCAGCCCCATGACCGCGGAAGCGTCTTCGGACAGCGCTGGCTCCTCAGCTAGGAAACGGAGATGAGCACCGCCTTCTAGAGTCGGACACGACTGTGCAGGGGAAAACCTTTACTACCTACTGTATATGGGGCTGCCTTTAAAGACCTCTTGGAAAGTGTAGTTTTTACAAAAAACAGTGGCGCACATGCTAACTGGCACTAGGTGCCAGGAGCACATTACCTCTGTGCTGTGGGCTCTCAATTTAAAGTTCTGCTTTTAACCAACAAACCCCAACGTGGTTTGGGCCTGAGCTACCTGTAGGACTGATTCATCCAGTTAAAACTGATTCATCCAGTAGGTTTATCCTGGGACAAATTGCTGGTGATTCCTTATTTCTGTGAAGTCAGGGGACTGAGGCCAGGAGGAGGTATTTCTCCATTGTAGTATGTTATGGAAGAGCCTTGCCCTGGAGGCTGGACTTTCCTCAACACTGATGGCCTTCAGGAAGTCAGTTCTTCTGCAGGGTTTTTTTTTTTTTTTTAGTTTAATGATTGAGATGTTACTATCATGGGAATATTTTGTACACTGCTCCAGTTTCAGACTGAATGTAGATTATTTTTCATTATTACTTACCTTATTACACCATGCATATTTTATTATTTTTACTGTGGATGTTTATGTTGCATTCTTTGTGTACCACCAAGAGACTTAAGGTTATGGGGGTATAGAAATCCAATAAACAAACGTGCATTGTTTATTTGAACAGGTGCATGTATTTTAACATATTTTATTTTAAATATTATATACCTCTGTGTACGTATGTGTGAAGTTCTAGTCCTCCTTTAGGCTGAAACTGGCTGGGTGACCTTAGTCACTCAGTCATTCTCTCTCTGTCCTAGACTGGGAAGTTGAAAAACATCTATCTACCATCTTGGACCAGATTATGGTCCATAACTTTCAAAGAAGAGACCTTCATCCTGCAGTGGATAGAAGTGGCTACAACAACAACAATATCTGAGCAAACATGTATAGGATTAGAGAAATTTTTCCCCTGGATTTTTCTCCACATGGCTCCTCCCTAAAAGAGAATTATTTCTCTCTTTCAGAGAAAGTTAATTGATTAATTATGAACTGCCCCCTTTCCCCCCAAATTGGGAAAAGGTTCTCATCTTTCTTTATGCCTTTTTCTTCTGCTCGATATAGCCTTTGGATTTGCAGTGTGTCATTAGAGAGGCGCACACTGAATAATTTTCCTCTGGGTGATTCTGCAGGTAGCATCCATAGAACAGAAGTGAGAAATGGATGTTAAGCTGAAGTTGAATGACAAATGAAAGTTAAAAATACAGCTGAATGTATATAAGATTTGTGAAACGGTGCCTGGAGAAGCCACCCTGCTTGTGCAGAAACCTTGGCATGCAGTTACTGCTTCATCACTGTCAAATGGGAATCTCACTGGAGCTTTGGATCTTCAAGGCTGCTTCTCATATTAGCCTTTCCACTGTGAGCTCCCACAGCATATTGCTTTGTGGAAGTTTAGCAAGGAAACCTCTGCATTGTTATGCAGGACACTACTTCCAAGCATTGAGAAGTTTCAGGCATTTTTATGATAGATGTTTTTACGGGCAAGAGCAGGTTGAAAGTAAGGGCATTCATTCTCAAACAGTCTGCAGAGAGCCAACTTGCTGAGAATTGTGCTGCCTCCTTTGTGTCCCCATGACACCATGGGGTAAGTCACTTGGCTTTTGCTACAGAGGAAACATTGCAAAGACAGCTTTGCAGCAATTCCTCTGGAACTGTGGGCCAACTGGTTTCTCACTCCAATAGAAGAGAATATATGTAGCTCAGGGTTGAACTGTGGAGTCCTTGGTGCTCTCTGAGCCTTGTTGTTTTCATGCAGACGTTTCATTAGCCAACTAGGTAACATCATCAGTGCGTTTCTCACTGGCAGAATGTCCGCCTCATCCTGCCTTCTGGGATTCGTCCCTCCAACCTGGGGACAAGGCACCGTTGTGTCTTACCAATATTTCCCCAACCTCCATAGCTCCTGTTGCATGTGGCTGACAGTTTTCATTTTTCCCCTCCTTGTCCTTGTCATGAAAACTGCTGCAAAGAAAGAACAATGGTGAGGGTGGGGTGCCAGCTGGCTGCCCGTTTTGATGCTTTCCCCTTTACCAGCTGCAGGGAGTGTTAGTGGGCAAGAGGGGAGAATGGAATTTAGCAGTGAGGATTCATCTGATATTGCAAAGCTGCTGCAAGGGGGGGTTGTGTAGTACCCCCTTTTTTAGATCTTAGCAGTCACTGCCTCAGGGCATCATTGTTGTTATCTGTAGCTTGAATCATGTCAACTGGATTTCTTTTTCCTCAGTGGAAACGTTTCGCTCCTTATCCAAGGAGCTTCTTCAGTCTGAGCAAAGTTAGTAAGGGAATCCTTAAATATGTTGCTGTGTGACCTTACACCTGGGGCTAGGTCATGGTTATTTTTTTGAGATGTTATTTCTAAGTCCCTTTATCATCTAAAGGAGGATCGTTAAGATCACCATGCTGCTGTTGAGCTTGCGAAATGGTCTTAATCTTCCTAGGCACAGAAGACAAAGCAGGGAGGAAGATAGGGGAAAGATTGTGCCTGAGGCCCCCACCTCTATTCAAGGAAGGATTTTCCAAGTTGGCATAAATGGATTCCTTGACCCCTCTCTCAAACCACCTATCTTCTCTGTCTAAAATGTGAACATTAATGTCCTCAAATGAGTGTCCTTTTTCCTTTAGATGAAGATAAACTGCTGACTCTGACACAGTTATTTCTATTTCCGTTTCTTTCTTAACTTTTAGCTTTGCATATTTAAAATTTAATAAAAATCCATTAAATAAAAAAAAAAAAAGAGCAAGCAGTGTGTCACACCCTCCCCTCCCCTCCCCTCCCCCAACAGGTAGTATGCTGCTTTTGCATTGCAAAACACATTTTTGAAACAAATCACACCGTTTTCACACCACCACCACCCCATTAGATCTTTTTGGGTTAACCTTTGGACCAAGCATCTGTATTTTTATTCAAAGAAATGAATTCAGTTTATAATGTTTGTTTAGGACTGACATGTGAAACCATTTTATGCCTCAACTGGCTTGTCTGCTTACCATGCTGAATGCATCACCAACAACCCATTATTCTGTAGATCCCATGGCTGCCTTTAAAGAGGGGCATAAATTTAGTACCGATCAGAATAGCTTCATATTGGGAACAGCTTCACATTAAAATGCTACTTTTATAAATTAATGGATCACCATGAAAGATATACAACCATTTAATCTTTCTCTGTGTTTGTTTTGTGAGTTTGACTGTACAAATGCAAGAGCGGACAATCCAGAAATGAAACAATGAAGCATTTTGCCCACTATAGCTTTTAACTTGACTTTTTTTTTTTTGCAAGATCAAGAAGGCTCTTTGTATGAATATAACATGAATATCAAGGTTTATTGACCGAGAAGTAAATATTTTCAAGAGATAATATTTCACCTTGAGAAGTACAAATTCCAGCATTTCACCACATACTGAAATTATTGTATATACTAATGCAGAAATTCAGGATTAGATCTATTTGAAAAAATCGGGGTAGTAGATCATTTAGTGTGAAATTAGGGTTACTTCTCTTTAAACATGTATTCTAGTTTGCATAATTGGGGAGCAACTGTAGTTTTAGAAGTTATGGGTTTTTTTAAAAAAAGTTGCATCAATCCAAATTACCTGGAGTTTTGTGATTATTTAACTTATTAAAGAACAAATATGGCTTGATACATATAATCAACTTCTTATGAACTAGTTTTATAGGACAAGATAAATTAGGATTTTTAATATATATATAATTGTACACCTTTAATATACAGACAAAATGGGGGAAATAAAAAAACAAGAGAGAAAGATTGGAAAAAAGGGGACACCCCCCCCCCCAGCCTAATTACTCTTCATGCCACTTTAGACATTATAGGAGACATTTATGGCTCCTGGGTTCAAGTTTAATTCAACTGCTGAATCATACTAGGTTTTGTTTTTAGTACCTACTTCATCATTGCAAATTCTCATGTCTTGTTCTGAAAGATATCAACACAATTAAGTCAAAGTAAACTAAAGAATATAAATGTGCAATTGTGCATTAACCTTGGCTACTAAAAGTCAACCCCAAAAAAACCCCATATGAATGAAAGCCATCATATCAAATGCTGAGATATTGAATCTGGCAAATCTTCAAGAGAAGCATAGTCTTTAACTGGGCAGTGTTTCCCAGAAATTTATCACCTTGCATGACTTGTCATATTGCAGAAATAGTATAGTCTAGAAAAAGTATAAATCTTGATTATTGTGACTGGGCTGGATTGAAGATGAATGAAAATATGTGGGGCATTGTGAACCGATCCTGTAACTGTTTATTCAAAAGGAAGTCCCATTTATTTCACTGAGACTTTCCCTCAACTTAAGTAACTGGATTTAGTTAGGGGTTTTCAGATTAATAATATGACTACAGCAATATTTCAATTTTCAGCTTGAAAACTGTCTTTTGGAAGACAATATCTTAATCTGTGTTCACTATTATTTCTTCCATTATCCTCTGCTGTATCTGCCCATACTTTTGATGGGATGTACGCTGGCTTATAGGGAAAAATCAAGGCTTGAGAATAAACAGACAGAGTGCAGCTTTTATGGCTATAATGTCTTTACTATAAATAAAAGCAGAGTTGTATATACAGTTACATCGTTGCAAAAAAGGTACAGACAAAGCAGAGTACATCTTCTCCAGTGTAGTGCCTCCACTGACAGACATAACAGACATGAAGGAGCACCATGGCATCACTCACATAGCCAGGCATAGCTCACACTTCCCAGTCCACAGGAACAAAACACGAGAAGAAGTACATGGCTAAGACACAAGAAGTCAAGAAGCATAGAACACCATTTTGCATGGTTAGATATTCTGTTCTTCCAGCTTTCTGATTGGCTGGACGTTAGGTGTGACACACACCAGGCCTAAAGCATAGGCCATAGCAGTGCTGCATTTAAGCAAGCATGTGATTCCCCCCTCCCTTGCTCTACACAGAGCAAGGCTTCCCACAGAAGGAATCAGGAGGACTTGTCCCCATGCAAACTAGCCAAAACAATACACACGTGACAGTTGTTATCTGGCCACCTGCACTTCACGTCACCACGAGAAACTGTTCTCCGTACAGAAAACAATTTGCCAATTTCATACGAGAAATCTGACAACTTTTCCTAATCTGAGCTTCTTTCAGTCAGTAAGTGATCATAATGGATATGATGGTTTCACAATGCTAAAACAGTGAATTATATTTACTATTTCCTAATACCACTTGAGGACACTTAGTCAATTCAGAATGAGTTTTCCTAAACTGAGCACATGGATGATCCAATCCCATGAGGGTTCACAGACTGTCAACAAAGCCTATTCAGAGTGAGAACAATGCTTTCTGAATATTTGTCTCCACTCACAGCAATCACTATTGGCAATGAGAAGCACTTGGAACTACTTATCCCTTTTTATGAAGAGTCTTCTTCAAACCACTATGAACTGTCTTCATTACTGTTTTGTGTCAGCCGCAATGTTTGAGTCCTCATCAAATATAGTTTTTCAGGACTTAATTAGATTGATTGAATTAGCTTTATGTTTATGACTGCAGGATATAAAACTGACCACTATTCTTTCCAGCATCATTCCATGTCTAAAGCAGACTTCAATCATGGCTTATTTAATGCTGTGTATAACTTCAGTTACAAACATGTCAGACAAGTGAAGTGTTCTTAAGATGTGAATGGTGCCACAGGTATTGAAGATAATGCCATCTTCCCTGTCACATTGACAGAAGCTGTATATTTAAGAATGCTTAATGAATTCCACTCCTTTCCTCTTCTCATGACAGACGCACCTTACTGTCACTTACAATCTCAGAAAATCTCATAACCTTGGGCTCTCCATTTGAAATGTCACTGTCTTGTGATTAACGAACATAACATGGCAGTTTCTGTTATGAAATATGCTTTACAAGACACAGCCGTATTAATTGGACAAGAATGCATCCGCCATACTTATTATAAATTGCCACTATTGGTTATTAAAGTTTCTAGAATGTCAATAGCTGCCATTCTGAATTAAATGCCTGGGTGGTCTGAAGATGCGCAAATAAGGTTGCCAACTTTTGAAGCCAATAACATGGAGCTGTTGGGTGGGGCTACAGAGGGTAAAGTGGGAACAGAATCTTCCCTAATATGGTGTCATCCAGCAGTGTTGGGTTTATAACTACAAAAATTGTCAAACAGCAAACTGGCTGCAGATGATGGGAGCTGAAGTCTAGCACATCTTAAACACACAAAGTTGGGGATAACTGATGTAGCAGGGATGAGGCAGAGCTACAGTAAGTCAAAATTTAATCAGACAAGGACAAGACATTGTGAAGCCGAATCTGGATTTCTTTCGCACTGCTGATCCCAGGAATTATCGCACGGAGCAAATATTCTGGCTGGTTGCTCTAATAAGGGTGATCAATGTTCAAAAGAGATTTAGCAATCTCATGAAAAAAACCCAGTTCCCACGTGATATAAAATTTAGAAATAAACTAAAGGCATTTCTGCATACAAGTCCCCTTGCTGGATTATACCCTGCATTTGTGAAAAGGTGCTGAGTGAGATAAGGAGTGAACGCATCTACATCAGACTCAACACTGTACCTCATGATCCAATTTGCTTTGAATGCTTTCTTTGTGAGCAATGTTTCTCATGCTACCGGTATGATTCATTCTGATAGTGTGTTTAATCATGTATCTTGGGGTTCTCAAACTGTGGCTCACGATTCTCGGGGGGTCTTGAGCAACTTTGAGAAGGGGGGCACAAGATGGTTTTTAAAACGGATCAGCCTCCCCCTGGCAAAGGGGGAGTGCTGTCAAGACTCATTCCTGTTGCAGGGTTACCCGAGCAAAGTAGGAAGGAAACCCAGCATGAGTGTTGTGAGATGGATAAACCTATGTACCTAACCATAAATCAAAACCATTCATCAGTCACACTGGCTGATGACTTCCAGTGTGGTTTGTAGTAGTGTATCCGTAGTCTTTGCAATGTCTCTCGAAGAGCCTGTGTCAGTGAAGTCCAGTATTTTTATCTCCCATTTTAAATTTCAGTATTCTCTCTGTTATTTTAAAATCCTAGCCTTTCAACATGGGAATGTTTTATTTGAGTGGTAAGAGAAAAGTTAAAGATGAACTATCTTCTAGTAGTGTTGTTGGAGGTAAGTCAAAATATAATGAGATCTGCCTCTCTTTTAGTAAATGGTGCATTTAGTTTTGGATCATCCTAACCCCAATGAAATAATTACTTTTATTCCTAAGGGGTGGGGGGAGTTGCAGAAATTTATTAATCATTTTAGAAGGTTCTAGTATCACAAAATTTGAGATCTTCCAAAGTACAGTATCTAGTCCTTCTCCTAGGTGATTTGCCCAGTCAAAGCTGACCATTTTTGGTTTGCTATTAGATGTACAAAGCTGTCTGGCATGTGTGAGAATGTTTTCTTTTAATTTATAGGGTTGTAAGTGTTGAGACATGCCTATTGGGAATAAACAAACTGCAGCCGCAACACACCAGGTCTAAAAGCCTTTCCTGTAACAAAATGTCATTAAGCAAACAGGTAGCTCTGTAAAAAGGCAAATAGGCCTCTGTAACTGCAGAGAAGATTCTCTGAAGATTAAATGAGTATTTGTTATTATCAGTTAAAATTGGATGCATCCTTTATCTGAATGGCTTCCACCATTCATTCCATGTATCAATCTGGTATTGCAGTATTTCCTGGAATGGTGAAAGTCAATATAGTGTAATAGCTAAGGTGTTCCCATCATCCCCGATAGCATGGCCATATTTTTTGATACATCCGGAGGATACTAGTTGAAGGAGGGGGCTGAAATGACTGTACCTTTGGTCTAATTCAGCAGGGCTATTACAGTTCTTTCATAATATTCCTCATAACTTTCTTCTTCACAGTACTGTTGGTTTCTGATAGATGAGTGGCTTTTTAGCTTCCTAGAATTACCCTTGAATCTAAACATCAGCTAAGTATAATTCTTCTTTGCCTTTCAAAGAAACTCACTAGTTGCTTTTTGAAGAGAGTCTCATAGCATAAGTTAAAGCCAGTTTATAATGCCACAAGCAATTTAAATTGCACTGGGTTGTCTAGAGTCATTTTGCTGATGAAAATACATAAGATGATGGAATAAGCAAGCCTTAACATTAAAGGTCTTAGAAAGCAATTCTGTGAGGATTTGTGTGTGGGATGCTATGGACTTCCACTTCCATGGGCAGAAGCTTCCCTGAAGCTGATTCCAAGCTCTTTACTGGTTCAAAAGTGTGATACTCTGGAATCAGAGTCACATCAGAAGTTAATTTTAAAGATATAATATAATTCATAACCAACAGTAGTAAATATGCAATTAGAACAATTAATTTGGCAAACAAGACCTTGTTTCAGTGTTACAGAAATACAGAGTCTTCCCTATTTTCTAATATATATCACACAAATGATGAAGAAGGTAAAAAGGTCTTAATCTGATGCCAAACCGTGGTAACATGAGTACCGGCTTTAGGGTCAGAGCAGGTGGTAGTACCGAGTCAGTCTTAGAGAAAAGCTGAGAAGGCTTGGATCTGGTTAGTAACTTGGAGGGGAGCCCATTAGGATGTCCCAGGTCTGAAGGCTTAGACCAGAAAGTCAGAAACACATCCCAGAAAGGGCCAATGGAAAATCTCTTTCAGATTCCTGCCAAGGTCATGTCCATGTAATCAGCAGGAGTTATGCTTTTTTCAAATTTGCATTGGCAAGGTTCCTTGGAAATGAGACTTTGTCTCCCTGGTGTCAAGACTTAGCTTTCTGTTCTGCATTATTTTATTTTATGGTATGGTTTTCATGTTTTGCCATTTCCCTTAGGAAATGTAGCTGGCCAAAAGATGGAGATCAAAATCGGTTGCTTTAAAAAAATGTTGTTTGAGTCTCCATTATTAAATACAAACATTTATTTAAAATGCCTTTCTGCAGAAAAAGCAGGAGAAAAAGAGAGGTATGAAGGGAGAAGCTGTGCTTCATAAATAAAAATAAGGCTATATATAGCTTGTTTGCCTAAATTATTTTCAAGCAAAGTAAAATAGAAACTCTAACTATTAATTGAAACCTCCGCCTCAGTTCTGCTGACATACATAATGAAGTTTTCCAACTGTCATTCACTTATGTTTCTGACAGTTGTAATGAAAACTGCTAGTATCAGAGATGCTCCTATGGACCTTAAAAACTGGAGCAGGTTTCTGGCTTTTTAAAAAGATAAACTGTAGGCTGTCGGCCAATTTTCTTCCCATTTAAAAACACAGAAAATTTGTAGTAAGCACTGGACCAAAGACAGGCACAAGATGTTTTGCTGTCTGAGGAAAAGGACAAGATGGCCTCTCTGGTCCCAGAAACCCATCAATGGAACAGCATTGCCTAACCTGTATGAGGGCAGTTTAGAAGATAAGAGACAAATCATGTAACATGGGTTATCTAAGACTGGCTTCATCCATTGCATTAAGCTAGGGCTACCAGATCTGGGTAGATGACACAGATGGCAGTGAAGATATGTCTATGGAGGTTCTCAGTCATCCAGGTGGAATTGTCTGTAGCTTGAATCATGTCAACTGGATTTCTATTTTCTCAATAGAAATCCAGTTGACATGATTCAAGCTACAGACATGGCAGTGAAGAGTTTTCTGTGTCTTGTCAGTCCTTCAGGTTGGCCAGACTAGGAAACCAAAGTCATGCAGGCTAACACTACTTTTATTATAAGGTTACAGTAACAGAATCTTGCAGTCTGAATGTGCTTCCCCCTCCCTCCCTTTATCTTCATGAGAACTAGGGAGGGTCATGTCTGAGATGCTTTCTCAAATTACATTTCTGCCTCAGACTCAGATTCCATTTATCTGACCAGTTCCTTGGTTGCACCTCTTCCTCCTGTTCCTCAAGGTTGTTCCTTCTTCTCATTACATCACCATCTAGAGGTCATCCCAGATTTTGCAGCTCAGATCTGATTACCTTAAATAAGCAAAGTATGGCTTGATGGCTTTTGGAATAGCAGGATATATGAATTATTATTGTGGCTTACATTATGCACAAGCTAGGCCACTATGTCCATGATGTAACAAAAGTATGAACTCAGCCCTAAGAGAGGGGAATGGACTTTCACCATTGTCACCTTGAAGCCTTTTCCTATCTAATGGTAAGGCTGGTCCTAGTTGAACCATATGGTAGCTATTCATAGTGAGTTTCTACATTCACGTCTTTAAAAGTCCTGATCATCATGTTTTACTTATTGTGATTGCAACATTCAAGGAGGGATAAAAAAAGTGCAGCCGGCATGTGGCCACATGTGGCCCAACAGAACACCTTTTGCAGCATCTAAACTCCTACAAGGGAAAGGCTTAAAATACTGGTCTGTTTTTGTATTTTGGGTGGTTTGGAGGGGTTTTAAGGAGCAACAGGATGCCTCAAATCTTGTTAAGATGTGATATTTTTTTTTAAAAAAATCCAATTCCCCCTTCATCAGAAAATAGTGTTTTGTATTCTGGCCCTATATACTTTTGGGGTATAGTTCTCAATGCACCATGCAAAACCAGATGTAGCAACTTAATTTTCCCACTCCTGATTTGGAGCACAAGTCTAATTAAGGGGGAAAAATACTGCTTCTTTTTTGAGAAGTTGGAAATCTCCTAGATAAGTACCATTAATTAAACATTATCATATAGTAGTAATAACATGCCAGTTTCAAGGAAATTTTGCCTGGGGGAAAAAATTCCATAGCAATATGGTACCTCCTTAAATATTTTTAGCAACATGGTGCATTTTTAAAAAGGGTTGTTGTAACATCCATGGAATTATTTCAGCATTGATCTCTGGTGTAACAAAAACGAGTATCTGCTTTTTATTGCATGTGCAGACACCCGTTCCTAGCACTGAATTCTAAATCCTAACTTTCTGCCTTTATGTCAGCCGTGCAATATGTAAAGGTCCTTTTAAGCATGGGCAAAGTATTTTTCTGCACTGCTAACTTCAGCCAGATTGCTCATATCTGCACTTTGGAAAAAGCTTAGAAATGTAAAATCCAAGTGGCTATTAGAGAGTTATGGTTTATTCCAGTACTGATGAAATAATAAAAGTAAAATAGGTTTCTAGGAAGTTGTATCTTAGGAATACAGTGGAATCGCTCTCGTTTTCTGCTAAATATGAATGGCTCTCCTGACATTTCTATTGCCCTGATGAATCCTTCGTACTTATTTTCAACATGTTTTTACAGACCCATAATAAATTTGTGGGTAGGAAAATATGGCGGGTTGGATCCACTCTTCAAAGGCATTTTAACAGACCCAGTGATTTCAGTTGGTTACTATTAAATATGGGCTGACCATACATCCCATTTCGAATGGGACAGTCCCGTTTTTTAAACATTTTTCAACCATCCCGTCGTTTTGATAAAAATCTCAATTTTGTCCCGTTTTTTAAACCCGGTGGGAATGGCGCGGAAGGAGGATCCAAGCCGGAGCTGCCGATTGGAGGCAGCCTGGAAGAGGAAACCCTCCCGCCTATCACCACGTGGCAAAGGAGGGCGGAGAGGCAGAGAGGAGGGCGATTGGCCAGGCGGGACCCAATCGTGCGGGCTGGGGGGCGGGGGTTTGCAGACGGGAGCCAACCTCGCAGGCCAGGGGCGGGGTTTGCAGGTGGGAGCCAATTGCGTGGGCCAGGGGTGGGGTTTGCAGGTGGGAGCCAATCACATGAGTCGGGGGCGGGGTTTGCAGGCGGGAGCCAATCATGCAGACCGGGGGGCGGGGACCCCTGTCTTTTTCATGAATACAGAATATTACATAAGACCCCGTCCCGTTTTGCCATCCCAATGTCCCGTTTTTGTCTCAAGGAAATATGGTCAGCCTAATTAAATATAACTCAGCATCTGGATCAAACCAACAGTTTTCTAGTCAAATATATTCTAGAAACAGGAATTGCCTTTTCTGCCAGGAGGTCAAGCAGAAACAAATTTTGATTTCTGTTTCATCATCTGACTCACCACCTTGCAACATTTTTATTGCTTGGTTATAATTTTGTAATCAGTAGTCTGATTCCAATAATAACTGCAAAGGTCATATCTTCACTTGCTGCTGTAGCGGCTCCTGTCCCGTGCTCATGCTGGCTCGACTCTAAACTGATTAAAAATAATCCTGCTTGACTGAGAGTCTTTGGCAACAGTTTGCAAGGTTTTCAGTTCTCCCATTGGGGAATTCCCCTGCTGCTATGCCCTCCCACCTTAATGAATGGCCAATCATTCTCCCTCCTGTGGGTGAGTCTTCCTGGACATCTATACCTTTGTATATGTAAATACAGTCTGTCTGTCTGTCTGTCTGTCTGTCTGTCTGTCTGTCTGTCATCTATCTATCTATCTATCTATCTATCTATCTATCTATCTATCTATCTATCTTCCATCTATCATCTCAGTCAATCAATCAAACATCTACTGTATCTCCATCCATCCATCCATCCATCCATCCATCCTTCCTCTATCTATCTCACATACACAGTTAAGTGAAATTTATATTTACAAGGTTAAAGCATCAAAGGTGAAGGTTTTCAGCTCCCAGACAGCCCATAGATTATGTGAAAGTTCAGGTGACTGAAAATATGATTGGGAAAAAAAGGTAAAGGAACTGAAAAACTCAGAACGAAAATCAGTAATTAAAAACAAAAGTTCCTGCTAGGTTTGAAACCAGCAACCTTTGGGGTACAAGGTAAAAGTTTTACTGGTTCTACTGCTGTAACAGCCAGGATGAAAGGAAGGTCCCAAGGTGGTAGAGCTAATGCTAAGGCGGGGCTCAATTGAAGAGAAGGTCCTTCCCCTGCGAGGCAGCCAATCAGCTGCTGAGGTCGGGCTGTGGCCAAATGCCAGGGCTCGAGCCCACGTGGATAGGAGCCCTGGAGCTGACATAGGGAGGAAAAGGGTTCTGTTCAAGTGGAACAGGGACATGCACATGGAGGTTGCTTTCAGAGTGAGGGGAGGATCAACTGAGGGCAACATCAACTGTTTCATCCCTCCAGAAATGGTTGCTGGGAGGTTGGGATGGTGGCGTAAGAGGTAATTCTAGATCTGTTCCTCAGTCTGACACCGTCGCCTATGACATTGCCGAGAGCTTCACTTCCGCACTATGATTGCTGTGGAAAACACTCACAGTTACTCTGGTCTGAATGCAGCAGATGTATGAACTTCTTAAGTAAGAATATGCATGTATACACATCTTTAAGCAACTTTGCATTATTACTTTACACATCTTCGAAATCTGAGTCAATCAGATTTAAAGGACATACATATGTACATTTTTCAACAGAATAATGTATATGTATTTATTTCAACACTGTATGTTGTTACAGGAAATGCAACGATTCACATTTTGGATTTCTTACAGAAATCGTAATTATAATACTGCCCCAAGACCCTTGATTCTCCATTGAAAGTTGAAGTATAGAGGCTTCAGCCTTTAAGACAAGAATTAATTATTTACCCTGCCCCATGTTCACTGTTTGAAAGAATGAATATTGTAATTACAATAATGATGAGAAGCTTATAAAATGGTATTCCTGTAACCTGGGTATGGCCTCTCTGTTCCAACTAAAATATCCAGGCAGTTCAGTCGCTCTCCTATAAAATGAAAAAAGTTATTAATTTTTAAAGCAAATTAACATATAATGAAATGCATACATAATTCAGTTGGATAGGCTCTACTCTTCCTGCCTTTTAGTAGTTATAAAGTACCTCTTTAAATATACAGTGTCGTCCCGGTTTTAGATTTTGGAGGCTGAATGCATCCCCATCAAGCAGCCATTTAGTGTACACTGTTAAGGCAAATGAAATAATTGGACAGATCACCAGAGCTGCACACTTTTCAGCATTCTAGTTCACTGGCAAATAACACCCAAGATAATACACATAAGTACAACTTCAGATTTTTCTAATGGCCTGTGTGCATGGAATGAAAGTTTGCTCCCTGTTTCTAACGCTGTTATTGTTTGTACTAAATGATAGAAAAAATGTATAAATGCCAGGGAAGTGATTTTTTAGAGCAAGGAAATCAGTCATATTCAATAGCAGCTGGCTTTTTAAATGATTCTTGAACTCACGTGGCCAGATATGTTAACAAATCTAACAATTATGGATTTAGCAGGTTTGTCTTTATAAAACCATCTGCAGACATATTATTCAGAGGTGGAATACCTGAAGATGGACGTGGGTGGTGGATGGGTGGAGGAACAACAGGGTGGTGTCTTAACTTCATTGCTTCCTTTGTGGGATTCCCAGTAATCTCTTTTGGCAACTGGATTCTGTAGTAAATGAACTTTTCAGTCTTATTAACAGCACTTCTTATTAACAGGATTCTTAAAATGCCTTTCTCCTTTATGCCAACATGTTTCAGTTGGTTACTGTTTCTTCTTTCCGGCTGTTGTCAGAGTCTACAATTTATTTATTCAATTTTAAGGCCACTTGACCTCTCAGCGATTCTGGGTGGCTTACAATTAAAAAGAATTACCTGGTTTGATACATAAAATATGTCCAACTCATAAATCTCAGGTATCTTACAAATCAAGTACTGAGTTTCCAGAAAATCCATGGTACTGCAGGCAAGCCTCATTACACAGTGGGGGTGAGCCCAATTACTCTGAGTAGACAAGTTCTAAAATGCTCATTTTGAATGCTCGCAAGAGGATTTTGAATGGATTAAACTTTCACACTGCAGGGGAATGTGGTGGGTATAATTTTCCTCTGCTCTTGCTCAGTGTGAACTTTTAAATCATTTGTACCGATTTAAGCTAAAAAAAAACCATATCCATACAGAACAAAAATGATTTTGGCTCCTATTATATTTCATCTAAAAAGTTGGATAGAAGGAAAATTGATTCTTTTGAACTATGGTGTTGGAGGAGGCTCTTGCGAATCCCTTGGACTGCAAAGATAACGAATAAAGAAGTCTTGAAGCGCATAAAACCGGACATGTCACTAGAAGGAAAAATAACAAAACGTAGACTTAGTTACTTCGGTCATGTCATGAGATCAACATCGTTGGAGAAAGACGTTATGCTTGGAACGGTCAGTGGCAAAAGACATCAAGGACGCCAAAGAACGCGCTGGTTGGATGTAATCAAAGCAGACACAGGCCAAAATTTAAAGCAACTGAAAGAAGCTGTACAAGACCGGAAATCATGGAGAGAGCTGGCTTATGGAATCGCCAAGGGTCGGATACGACTGAATGGATAATTTGATTCGATATTTCATCTAGTGCACCAATGAAAATTCAGCCTTTTTTTCCTTTCCACTTTTGATCTCTGATTCACAGAAAACCAGAGCCTGGATTTCAGGTAAAACTCTGTATGGATCCAAGTGACAATTGTGGCCTTCCAGATGTCACGCTTTCATCATCCCTAACTAGTATGTCTGGAGCAACATCTGGAGAACTTCACTTTTGGATTCCATCTTATATTTTCCGAAATTTGCCTCCACAGCCTTGTTGCCTCTTGAAACCGATTAGAGCCTAAATTTATTAAATCTGCAAGTTTCCTACATATTTCCTGGAATATTAAAATTGCACTTTATATTATTATTATTTTTTCTTTTCAAGATTGTTGTTTTGTTTAATATTCTATTTGTTGAAGGGTTCATTTGCTGTAAATTGCAGCACCTAGCCAATCTTAGCTGATCATGAGTCCAATCTGGCAAGAAACCCAGGAGGAAATCCCATATTGTTGAGTAAACTGGGAAATTGAAACAGGAGGAAGGTAATGGCAAACTACCTCTGTGTACTTGCCAAGAAAACTACATGAATGTGTCCGTATACCTGGAATTGACCTTGAATCAAGGGACTCTTTATATATACAATACAGGCATGCATTAAATGTCAGATGATAACCACCTAAAAAATGGCAATTTAGCAGTTAGAATTTAGGGTATTATTTTACTGTGATACGCATTATAAATATTTGATATTAAAACCATCAAATGTATGCATGAAAGGGAAAAGAATTTTGCTCAATTTGCATTTTGATAAGAATTTTCCAAATATACATTTCCTAAATCAGCATGCAAGCTGGAATATTATTACACTTCTGAATTTACGGCATTCAGTTTTGCAGTATAATTCTCTGAGCCAAAAATGCATACTGAAAATGTGTATTAAAATTTAATATATTAAGGAACGTGAAAAAAAAAAATGCAGATATCCCTGTGGGAGGCATATAAAAAGGAAGCAGTGCTTGAATGAATGCACCTAGTGGGTGAAATGCATCTTTGGGGAGATGTATATACTGTACATGTACATTTGTCTGTGTGGTCCTGTAAAATGGGGCCAATTTGATATAGAACTGGAAACAGAACCTAAACATGACAGATTCATCCCTCCCTAATTAAGCAACAGTAAGAGAATATATGCAAAAAATGTGTATATCACATGTACATCAGGCAGTGTTCCTCTTTTTAGTTTATAAGCCAAATAAAATACCTGTTCAAATGTAGAGATACATTTTTCAGACCATTTTATAACTGGTGGCGAATGATGAAGTGGGCTGCTGCTCATGAAGGCTTGTGCTCTGGTAGTCCTGAAAGTGCCATAATTAAACCATAACCATAATTTAACCATAATTAAATTGGTTCAGATAGTTCAGCATTAGCAAAACTCCTGGCAGAGGTTTTCCAGGGTTTCAAGCAAGAGATTTCCCAATTAGGCCTGAAGAAGTCAGTTGAACTCACTGTGCAAAGAAAGTACAGGTAGTCCTCACTTAACAACCATTCATTTAGTGACTGTTTGGACTTACAACGGTGCTGGAAAAAATGACTTATGACCGGTCCTCACACAACCGTCACAGCGTTCCCACGCTCACATGATCACTATTTGGGCACTTGGCAACTGGTTTGCATTTATGACCTGCAGTATCCTGTGGTCACATGATGGCCATTTTCAACCTTCCTGGCCGGCTTCTGGCAAGCAAAATCAATGGGAAACCACTTCATTCGCTTAACGACCACATGGTTTGCTTAACAATCGCTGCAAAAAAGGTCGTAAAATCAGGTCGGATTCGCTTAATGGCTGCTTTGCTTAGCAACCGTAATTCCAGTCCCAGTTGTGGTCATTAAGCGAGCACTACCTGTATCACAGCTTTCAATAAATTGCAAATCTGAGGCCAGAAGGCAGTGGAAAATAACATCTCTGATGTCCTGCAGCATCTATTGTATGTCTTCCCTAGAAAAATGCAGAAGACCATTAGCAGAACAGATGATTTTAGCAGATGCAAATTTTCTTACCTCTGTGTAACAAACTGATGACACATCTTTTTTGTTTTATTTATTTATTTATTTATTTATTTATTTATTTATTTATTTATTTATTTAAATTTATATCACTGCCCATCTCCCCCAACGGGGAACTCTGGGCGTTTTACAATAAAATCAATAATTAAAAACATATAAATATAAATTACAGTCATATTAATAATATACATTCTACAATATAAATAGAATAAATAAGTATAAAATCCAAGGGATGATAAAGTCTCAGATAATAGGGAGGGTACTACGGCACCAGCCACCCCCCTTATTACAGAAATGAACACATAGCACCTGGCTTGATAGTCAATTGCTAGCTTTTTACTAGCCAATGATAAAAATTAGAATAAATTAGAAGCATTGGCATCCTGGGATTATTGAGAAGTGATCCAAAGAAATAGGGTGCCTCTCTGAATCAGTCTAGCTTTACCTGGGAGCAACATTAATCCTCAGTGTTGGCCATGGTTGATGGGTCTTGAATCCAACAACATCTAGGGAGCCACAACTTCTCCTTAATAAGGCGGCCACTTGCTCTACCACTTTGCATATTAAAAACTAGAAATGTGCCCATGTGTAAGGTACCTTACACATTATTTTTTCATATAAAACATTTTTTTGCCCAAAAGAGATGATGGCTGCAATCCTAAGTGGTCTCATTTGGGAGCAAATTCTGTTGAACTCAGTGGGGCTCCCTTCTGAAGATGGATACAGAAATGTGTACTGCAAGGCAACCCTGCCACTGCCTTCTCTTGGTGTTGGGCTTAGCAACCCCCCCTCCCATTTTAGCTTAATTTTGAATGCTTGTTGTAAAGGGATGCCATGTTTAGGACTCTCTCCGACCATACCACTCGGTGTCTCTGCCTCACTCCGTAATCCCAACAACAACAAGCCATTCTTGAGTTTCCTCACTCAAGAGCTTAACTATATGGCCCAATCCCTTCCCCTACCCAATTTCAGGTAGACTCTAGGACACACATGCCTTCATCACTGTGCCTCTTCTGTCATTCAGGCAAGGGCTAAGTAATTCCTCTCTTTTTCTTGATGTATGCGCTCTGTGTGTGTGTGTGTGTGTGTGTGTATTGTGTGGCTTTTTGCTTCTGTTCTATTAAGCTGTAGCTGCAGTCACCTGCTCCTGGCCCAAGGCAAACATACCCTTAGGCTGGTAACAGCTTCATGTTTTCTTCCTGCTTCTCCATTATGCATCAGGCCCGACTTCTCCCTGCCGGCTGGTTGTCCAGTTGGATTCTATACATAATTACCAATACTGGATCCATTCTCATCTTCTAAACCCAAGAAGGTCTAAGTTGCGACATAAAAAAAAAGAAGCTGCATTTTGTAGGCAATCAAAATATATGAGCATCTTTTTCCCACCAGACATACTAGTTTTGAGAATATATTTTCAGCAGTGTATTCTTACTGTAAACAGACCTACAGATTTTTCCACTGTAAAAGTGGCAGAGGGCTGCCAACTTTCTTTTTTGAGGCTGAAGGACTGCTGATAGTTTCACATAGTTTCTAATAGTGTCCCAGGAGAAAGTTTTGGCAATGTATTGCATATAGATTAATTTATCTCACCAAGCTTTGGTGTTTAATATGCTTTAGTATTCTTTAGTAAACCTCCCATTTGCGCAGATGTTCCATTTTACAACCATCACACGTATATACAAAATAGAAATGGATTTCACATCGAGGGGATATTACAGCATTTTTCTAATTATATTGCTCTATTGTTTTCCTGAGCCATTTCCAGATAGATTTGAGTTCAGTAACATATTATCACCAGAACTAAATTTAGAATTCTGCTAAGATAACAAAATGTTTCTTTATTAAGCACTTTAATTAGACATACGTCTCCAGGCCCTGTGTCTCTTTGTACTGATCTCATACAGTACTCTGAAATTTCTCTCTCTTCTCTGAGGAATTAGAGAATGTTATGACCATTTCATAAACATCTTCAAAAGTTCTTCCTTCCCTTCCCTCCCCCCTCCCCTTGCAGTAATGAAAAATGTCTGAGTCAAAATAGAAACAAACTGCAGGGATATAATTCCATTGTGGGATAATGCAAATCACAAAAGAGAATGATGATATCATTATCATAGCAGTTGATAATACATATATCATATTTTCCCTGAAAGCTACAAAATCAAATGCATAATCTTTGTCATTCTTGTAAAAGCCCTATAAAATACTCCAGCAATTATCACCCCCCCAAGTTTACATACAGAAGTTGAAAACAGGAGAGACTGAATGGCTTGCTTAAGGACATCCAATAAGTTAATAACTATGTTATAATTTGGACTAGCCCATTATCCTAATGGTAACATTACACTAGGGGAGAAATTACATGTGAAAGTAGCTGTGTAGTTCTGTTCTTGAGTGGAAGGTGTCCTTCCCACAAATTGCCAAATGGGAAACCTTATCCAGATAGGTTTCCTAACATAGACCTTTAATTCTGCACCCCTTTCCTTTGTGATCCTAGTCCAACTACATCAGCTGTACATTGAGTTTAATTTAGCAAGCAAGCAAGCAAGCAAGCAAGCAAGCAAGCAAGCAAGCAAGCAAGCAAGCAACCAACCAACCAACCAACCAACCAATCAATCAATCAATCAATCAATAAATAAATAAAGTGTTGCTATGCTACTTCTTTTTCCTTTTTTTTTTTTTTTTGCAGTACCCATGTTTAAGCACGGTTCTCTGGATCAGATGTGTAACACAGGATTAAACGTTCCCTTACTCTTCTAGACAGGAGCTTCCAAGAGATTTTCTTCATAGGTTTAAGCATTACATATCAAGCTGGGATCAAAGTATTCTTAGAAGATGATTTGGGGGGAATCCACCTAAACTGCAGATGCATTTTGCCCTAAATCCTAAGCTTAAACCCAAGTCTCACCCTGATCTCTTGAAATGATTAGAAACTAATAATCTAATTAGAAACAAGTCAGTGAGAGTAAACATGGGGCTCAAGAGCCCACACCAGTTTATTTTATTTAAAAACAATGTGTTAGTTTGTATTCTGGAGTCCTATTTCCTCTAGGAGCTCAAGGTAGCACTCCTGTCTTCCAATTTTTCTCACAATAATCTGGTGGGGTATATTGGCCAACAGATAGCAGCTGGCTCAGAGACATCTAGTGAGCTTTAAAAGTTGAGGGTGGACTTTTATCTGGGTCTCCTAGGTTCTAGACCAACCCAACAAGTTGCAGGTTGCCTACATCTATTTATAATGGAATATCTTGCAACATGGAATTCTGAAGAGGACTCAGTGCTTGATTTAGAAAGCCATTAAGGCTACAAACCTGTACACATTTATTTAGGAGTAAATTACCCTGAACACATAAGAATTTGCAACTGAGGTTGTACTAAATATAACTCCAGAAATTGCATCCTTGGGAATAATCAGTGATAGCCCAAATTCAGTGGATGATGAATTGGATCTGAGTTAGTCACAGTTAAGTTAGTCAGTGATTTCAGTCTGACCGAAGGGCAGCTAACTCAATTTGGATCTAATCCAATATCTGGATCTGGATTACCCACCTGGATCTTCTAAATTTATACAACATGCTAAGCTATAATAATAATAATTTTGTGTCTTCACGCTGATTTTGACCCTGCCAGCTGCCTGGATCAGTGCCTTTCCATTTCTTTCTCCTTAGTGCTAAAGGAGAGTGACTGGCCCAGGGTCACCCAGCAGGCTTTGGGTGTAAGGCAAGACTAGAACTCAGAGTCTCCCGGTTTCTAGCCTGATGCCTTTAACCACTACATCAATCTGGCTCTCATTCTGTGCTTTATGGCCAGCTGATTTGTGGCTCAGTGTTTCATGAGAAGATTTCCATAGAATAGGAAGATCTATGGTGGGCCATTTTAATCAATTACACAACTGAGAATCTATCATACATGGTAAAAGGGCAATCATGTGACCACTCCCTACCACATCTGATATGGTTTTGGAAATGGTCTAATTCATGTGGGCTACCCCCTAAAAAGGGGGCGTGGTGGCTCAGTGGGTAAGACGCCAGGCTTGTCGATCGGAAGATTGCAAGTTCGGAGGTTCGAATCCCTAGCCCTGCGTGCGGAGTGAGCTCCCGCACTAGCTCCAGCTCTTGCCAACCTAGCAATTCAAAAGCATGCAAATGCAAGTAGATGAATAGGTACCACTTCTGTGGGTAGGTAACAGCATTCCGCGTGTGTCATGCGGCCACATGACCGTGGAAGCGTCTTCGGACAACGCTGGCTCTTTGGCTAACAAACGGAGATGAGCACCAGCCCCTAGAGTCGGACATGACTGCACAAATGTGCGGGAGGCACCTTTACCTTTACCTTTTTACCCCCTAAAAAGGGTGGTGGGGTGGTGAAATGGATTCTATGAATAGCGACTTCACATGATGCCTACTGCACACGAGAAGAGCGCATACTGTATGTATGATATTTCCCCAAAATTACTGGATGCTGAGGCAGATGGTCTTGAGGTAAATTCTAAATAGATAAAATCAATCTAATTAAACTTGTTACATGGTACCAGCTTCAATAGGATCTTGAGTTTTGGAACATATGTAGAATTAATTGCAGAAAGGATGGCCTCCTGTTTGGGTGTTGTTAGGCAGCCCTTCTTGTTTTCTTTTCCATTAAAGCAAAACTTCACAGTTTTGTGATATAGCTAATTCAAAGACAGTTGTCCTGGCAGATATATGTCAACACTGGCAATGGAAGGATGTCCTCCAGATCACCTGAGGCAGGAAATTAGTGTAGGATATGTAGCTCAGACCTGCAAGAATGAGGAAGAACATCTGTGAAGCTGACATTGTTGTCCCATAGGATCTGATATGTGAGGCAATTACCTCAGTCAGCCTAATGGCAGCACTACTCTGGTTGTACTCCAATCTTGCAAGGTGTTCCAGTTTGAAGTAACGCGTTGTTGGGTGAATTATCTCTTGCTTATCTTAAATTCACTCAATGAATTCTTTAACGAGAAAAAAATAAAGGCAGAGAAATCAGAAAAGTATTAAGTTGCCATATTGGACTCAACTCTGTTAGTTACACAGGGGGTAAAG
This sequence comes from Charina bottae, assembly GCA_023362775.1. Taxonomy (NCBI): domain Eukaryota; kingdom Metazoa; phylum Chordata; class Lepidosauria; order Squamata; family Charinaidae; genus Charina; species Charina bottae. The sequence continues at coordinate 1,787,581 of JALMGJ010000030.1, read as the reverse complement.
CCGTGAGAATGGACTTAAGTATAGGATGAAAACTTAGCTAATGAACAGCATACAGTAAATCAATTCATATAATAACAAATACACTGCACAAATGAATAGAGTTCTTTTTGTTTGTTTGTTTGTTTGTTTGTTTGAACAGCAGTAGAAATAAGCAAAGAAAAAGAGAAGACTTTTGGATGTTCTTTTCCCCTTTGTCCTGGTTCTACCATGTGCGACAAAACAAACTAATTTGTTTCCCTCACAGTAAGGGCTGTATTTCTGTAGCTTGACAGAGAGGACAAACTGCTGTGGCTGCATTCAAGTCTTATATTTTGGCGTTTTTCCACCTCTCCAGAAAGCAACACAGAAAGCAACACGGCCTCAGTTGAATTCATCGTGATGAAACAATAGCAGCGAAGCCCACATTGCTTACAACTTTTGGAGGACGGGAAACCGAACGGAGCCCTGTTTGCCGACATTAACCTCAAATGCTTGGCTGGCTTTTGTTAACTTTGGCCTCTTCAAAGGGGGTCTCCTTTGCTAGGGGACAGTCATGTATCTTTTCTACGAAGATGGTGACGCAGTCAAGAAGCAAGAAGTGAAGTGTACGTATGTGGGGAAATTCTTGGCTGTGCTTTGCTTTGAATTTAGAAATACAAAGGTGCCTGATAGACTGCCTGAAATATTGGGTGGCATGGAAGAAGGCTATGCAGTCCCACCCTCCTCCCCCAAAACTTCCTTCACAGAATTCCTAATCCATACTGTTAGGACGTCTTCTCAGATAGTGATTACACCAATTATGAAAATCACATCATAAAATAATAGCAGAGATTTGGTTTTCTTTTTTATTGCAGCAATACTGAAATGGCTTCTTTGACATGTTTTAATTTGGATGTCAATGGGAGGTTCCTTTTTGGGGCAAAAGCTGACCCAAATTATTATTGAATAATGATGATGATGATGATGATGATGATGATGATGATGATGATGATGTTAATAATAGCTTCTCTGCTTAGATGAAATAGTCACAAGAAATACAAAAGTGTTTCATTTCAGGGCTCCTAACAGAAGTTTTGATTTGCACCTTTAAGTTATCCATCCTGGGTAAAAATGTGCAAACAGAGGCTCCCCCACAGCTCTCTTTCTGTCTTAATACTTTACATTTCTCCTATAGTTTCAAGGTTCATGCCAGCTAGCAGATAAATTTATACCAGGTGTTATTTGTGTAGTGCAATGTGCCTCTGTTGCTAGTGGGACCAATTAGTGATAGAAGCCACATGCTACACTTTTTCTTCCCCTTAGGGTAACACAGGAGAGGGGACATGTTAGAAAGCTAGGAAGGGAATGAAACTTTTCCTGCCATGATCACACCCTACTAGCTGTGTGTGTGTTTTCAGCATTTCCAATGCACATTTTCTACATTTCTAATACATTTTAATTGTAATTTTGTTCACACTGTAAGAGTTGATAAAGGAATGGTTCAGACAGTTATTTTTCTTATTGTTTACTGTAAAAAGTAAAGGTTCCCCCCACACATTTGTGCAGTCGTGTCCGACTCTAGGGGCCGGTGCTCATCTCCGTTTGTTAGCTGAAGAGCCAGCGTTGTCCGAAGACGCTTCCACGGCCATGTGGCCGGCATGACGCACGCGGAACGCTGTTACCTACCCACCAAAGTGGTACCTATTAATCTACTTGCATTTGCATGCTTTCAAATTGCTAGGTTGGCAAGAGCTGGGGCGAGTGCAGGAGCTCACTCCAACACGCGGGGCTAGGGATTCGAACCTCCGAACATGCGATCTTCCAATCGACAAGCCTGGCGTCTTACCCGCTGAGCCACCACGCTCCTCATTGTTTACTGTACACACACACAAACACACAATCCCCTCTTCTGCTATTCATATCATTTTGTCCTCCATTTATTTATCTCCCCCATTTATCTGTCTATCTCTATCTGTATCTATCTAGGCACAGCAAGACACTTATATAGATAAGGGTTTAATAAATACATATAGCAGGGGTCCCCAACCCCCGGGCCATGGACCGGTACTGGTCCGTGGCCTGCTAGGAACCGGGCCGCACAGCAGGAGCTGAGCTGTGGGCGAGCGAGTGAAGCTTCATCTGTATTTACAGCCGCTCCCCATCGCTCGCATTACCGCCTGAGCTCTGCCTCCTGTCAGATCAGCGGCGGCATTAGATTCTCATAGGAGCGTGAACCCTACTGTAAGCTGCGCATGCGAGGGATCTAGGTTGTGCACTCCTTATGAGAAGTCAGAATCCGACACTTATTTTAGTCTGTGCGTGGTCCGCCCATTATCTTATTTACCACTTCCGATGGTTTCATCTCGAAACCATCCCCCCCCCGGTCCATGGAAAAATTGTCTTCCACGAAACCGGTCCCTGGTGCCAAAAAGTTTGGGGACCACTGATGTATAGGATGCCAAATATTTTCTTTTAATTTTGGAAATCCACTTGGTCCCTTTCAGATTGGGATGGAGCATATCATGAGTACATATGCAAATGAATATCATATTTCACTTTCCAAATGAATATATTCTGAGGATGAATCCAACCATGGACAATTTGTCTTGGGACTCTAAAAAAGGTAAAGGTACCCCCCCGCACATTTGTGCAGTCGTGTCTGACTCTAGGGGCCGGTGCTCATCTCCGTTTGTTAGCCAAAGAGCCAGCGTTGTCCAAAGACGCTTCCACGGTCATGTGGCCGCATGACACACGCGGAACGCTTGGGACTCTACCTTCTCTCAAATTATGCCTTCATTCCTGTTCTGTAAAGGGAAGAGGGAATGGCCTTGAGGGATGGGAGCCGTTACCAAAACAATGGTCAGATAAAAGAGGACTGAATCCAGAGCAGGAATGTAACCTGAGTAAACATCTCAGACAAGACCATTCCTACTCCTTCCTCCTATTTTCCTAACAACAACAACAACCCTGCGAGGTGAGTTGGGCTGAGAGAGAGTGACATCAAATATTTTTTATGTGAGTTTTGTTGTTGTTGTTCAGTCATTTAGTCATGTCCGACTCTTCGTGACCTCATGGACCATAGCACGCCAGGCCTTCCTGTCCTCCACTGTCTCTCGGAGTTTACTCAAATTCATGTTCATTACATCGGTGATGCTATCTAACCATCTCATCCTCTGTCGTCCCCTTCTCCTTTTGCCTTCAGTCTTTTCCAGCATCAGGGTCTTTTCCAGTGAGTCCTCTCTTCGGATTAGGTGGCCAAAGTATTTGAGCTTCAGCTTCAGCATCTGTCCTTCCAATGAGCAGTCAGGGTTGATTTCCTTTAGGATTGACTGGTTTGACCTCCTTGCAGTCCAAGGGACTCTCAAGAGTCTTCTCCAGCACCACAGTTCGAAAGCATCAATTCTTCGGCACTCAGCCTTCCTTATGGTCCAACTCTCACAGCCATACATTACTACTGGAAAAACCATAGCTTTAACTATACGGACCTTTGTCGGCAAGGTGATGTCTCTGCTTTTTAATATGCTGTCTAGGTTTGCCATAGCTTTCCTCCCCAGGAGCAAGCGTCTTTTAATTTCATGGCTGCAGTCACCGTCTGCGGTGATCTTGGAGCCCAAGACTTAAAGTTAAAAAGGATTTTTATATACTCTCTTTTCCTTTTTTAAAATAAAGTTTAATTCTATTTATTTCTTGTGAAATTGTCCTATTTCCACGTACAGAAAGAAGGGAAGAGGGCTGATTTCTCCGGACATACACCTCAATGCTAGGAATGGCACAATAAAATTTATTTCCCCTTTACCATGTTTTTTGCTTTTTACTATTGCTTTCACACACCAGGTTTCACACACCAGGAAAAGGCATACCCCTGCAAGACAATTGGTGGCAGAAATAGCTACCAAGCTGCCAACCAAGGCAGGAGGTAGATCAAGGCGTATAGTCCTAAAGGGCTTCTGGGAGAATGGATTTAAGACCTCTAGGTTCAACCCTGCTACTACAGCTTCTAAGATACAAAACTCTATGACAGAGCTTTCCAAACTTTTCATGTTGGTGACACACTTTTTAGACATGCATCATTTCGCGACACACTCTTACAGCAGGGCACAAGGCAGGCACTAGGACCTGTGTGGAATCCTGGCAGGGCAGGCTTGGAGGCAGCAAGGCACAAGGCAGGCACTAGGACCTGCGCAGAATCACAGTAGGTTTGGAGGCAGCAAGGCACAAGGCAGGCACTAGGACCTGCATGGAATCCTGGCAGGGCAGGTTTGGAAGCAGCAAGGCACAAGGTAGGCACTAGGACCTGCGTGGAATCCTGGCAGGGCAGGTTTGGAGGCAGCAAGGCACAAGGCAGGCACTAGGACCTGCATGGAATCCTGGCAGGGCTCGGAGGCAGCACCAGCCGCAACACACCCAGACACTGCAGCCGACACACTAATGTGTCGCGACACACAGTTTGGAAAGCTCTGCTCTATGATATTGTTGGACTCACAAAAACTCTGTGACGATGGGTCATTGGTTCCAGTTCATGCGTACAGTATAACTGAGGTGGAATTAAAATGAAACACACCAAAATCCAGAGAGTCACTTTCATCATTAAGCTAACTGAAGTTGTACAAAATAACTGCACTTGTGAAATGCTAATCTGATGTGCTTGTGTTCTTGAAATAAATAAAATTAGAAGACTCTTCAGCCATGTTGTATTTTTCAATAAATAAACCCAATCTTCTAGTTGAGCAATTTCTCCACAGATTGTTTTAAGTAAAAACCATTAAAAAAAATCTGGATCAGAAAACTGCAGTACCACAGTGGCATTTGTAAAATGTAACAGCTTTTGGCTGCTCTACATATCCCTATTGGTGGTACTCATTTGTTGACAGGCTTGGTTTAGAAAACCGAGCAGATGGCCTCTCTGACTTTTAAAATTCTGATTCCCTAATCCAGCCTTTCTAAACCTTTTGACCCTGGAGTAACCCCTGAAATATTTTTCAGGCCTCGGAGAACCCCTGTACACTCAGGCCAGAAGTTACAAAATTATTATCTTTGTTTCATGTGCAGGCCTGTATATATGCATTAACAGTGTTCTTAAACTAAAAATAAAGAAAGAAACTTACCTGTGAGGTTGCCTGAATTTGAAATAAATTTTAAAATAAATCGTGATCTCCCAGGGAATCCCTACTGACCTCTCGCAGAACCCTGGTTGAGGAACCCTGCCCTAAACTCTTCCTCCATGCCCCCTCTCCACTCCCGGGGAGATCCTGTTAGGCTGCTCCTACCCTGTTCTCTTTTTCAGAGAAAATACCTTTACTCAGGAGAAAGAGAATAGAAATACGTCCTGCTCTTTGCTTGCTTGCCCTTTTCTGTCACTAGCAGAGTGTTTGCCTCCTGTGGTAGGCTAAATTACCTGTCAGAATGAGATTACTGATTCCAGAAGATACAAGTGTTTGTTATATAGATGAAGGTTAAGAAGCTAATGGAGAGTTGCAGGAAATGGAGAAAGGGAAAGGAAAATATCACAAATTCCCCAGGCTTTCATTCATAGCAAGTCTTCTAGGCAGCAATCTAGACATACAGTCCCAATAAAACAAAATAGGTCTAAGGATAAAAAGAAACAACTCAGATCAATCCATAATATATGCATATTTTTAAAAAGACCCTAAATTACATCTAGCTCCATCTTTCCCTAGATGGCTTATATTCTTCTGATTCTCCACCCATCCTCTGAGTTGGAACACTTTTCTTTACTTGGCAGGAGCTACTGTGAAAAGAGATGTCATCTCCTTTTCAATGGAAAACAAAGAACAAAGGCAAAATAAGCTCTTTTTTTTAAGTTCCCTTAAGAGAGAGTGAAACCTTCCAGCTTCTAAGTGGTTGCCAGGGTTTTGAGTTTCCTGGGCTTTGCTAGTTTCTGTCCACTATCTAGACCAGAGCTTTCCAAACTTTTCATGTTGGTGACACACTTTTTAGACATGCATCATTTCGCGACACACTCTTACAGCAGGGCACAAGGCAGGCACTAGGACCTGTGTGGAATCCTGGCAGGGCAGGCTTGGAGGCAGCAAGGCACAAGGCAGGCACTAGGACCTGCGCGGAATCACAGCAGGTTTGGAGGCAGCAAGACACAAGGCAGGCACTAGGACCTGCGCGGAATCCTGGCAGGGGTCGGAGGCAGCACCAGCCGCGACACACCCAGACACTGCAGCCGACACACTAACGTGTCCCGACACACAGTTTGGAAAGCTCTGATCTAGACTGACAGGTTTTGTTTTGATTGACTAGCTCTTTCATATCTGGACCTTTCAAGATATTTTCTCCCCCTTCACTACGAGGGTTTAAAAAGAAGGGGGATACCTTTTCCCCATAATAATAGATTAGAGTCTACTCTAGGATGTATTTGCAGATACCTCCAAACTGGGTTTGTGATACTGTTTCTTAGAAAATTAAGTTGATGTGTCCTCAAAATATTAAGAATTTTTTTTCCTAGACCCTAAGACTCAGTTCTTTGTAAACCCCATATGCAAATGGGACATTCTGCTTTTCCCTTCCCTTGTGCTGCATTTCCTTAGAAACACAAGTAACTGTTGGTAATAAGTAACTAAGTGGTCATTTATCCCTTGGAGCAATGGCTTTTACAGCAATATAATGTCTATTAGCAAAAGCAAAACATGCAATGAAGAGCTGGTAAATGAGCCTTTTTTCCTTTTGTTTTATTTTTACAAGATACACTTGACTGAGTTGCATGTTACTTTGATTACTGGAAAGATCAAATACATATGAAGTAAGCTTCTAGCTTGTGCTCTGAATAAGGGCTACTGGATCCAGGCTCCAAAAATCCAATTGACTTCTAGAAGGTAGCAGTGAGTTAGGTTTCTATTACAGGTAGTCCTCGCTTAACAACCATTTGTTTAACGATGGTTCGGACTTATGACTGTTCTGAAAAAAATGACTTATGACTGGTCCTCGCACTTATGACCATTGCAGCGTCCCTGCGGTCACGTGATCGCGATTTTCGAGCTTTCTAGCTGGCTTCCGGCAAGCAAAATCAATGAAGAACTGTGTGGTTCGTTTAATGACTGCCACAAAAAAGGCCGTAAAATCGGATTGGATTCACTTAATGACCGCTTTGCTTAGCAACTGAAATTCCAATCCCAATTGTGGTCATTATGTGAGGACTACCTGTATTCTTTGCAGCCATTTAGTGGTTGTTCAGATTTTTTGCATCTGGTAGTCCTAGTCTGAAAAATTAAACTATAAGATCAGATGCATATATTACTCTAAATCAAGGATTGCAGGTCACATTTGCTCCCCAAAATCTCAGATGTGATCTGCAGACCTTAAGTTGCCAATGCATTATATTTTTAATATTACACAAGTGCAAAACCTTAGATAAATGGGGAGCAATCATATCAAATGTTTCAAAATCGTATTTGTGTTGCTTATATTTTTTAACTGTGATCCTTAATATGCCATGTAAATTTGATCCTAGACCAGAAAAACTTGCACACCTTGGCTATCGCCTTACTCTGGCTTTGCACTGGAATGTTAGACTGGAGGTCGATGGCTTGTTTGCACTTTCTTGGTTCATTCATGGTTTGTTTTGTGCTCCACCAAGCTTCTAATCAACTCACAAGATTGAAAGCAAACCAGGAATTGGCTAGGTCAAAACAAACAAACAAACCATGCAAACTTTGCTGAACTGATTCATTTTGGTTGTGTTTGTATACAACACAGTAATCAGGGTTCGGCTTTAACTGTGGTATGATACTAACATAGAAAATGCATCCCGTACAATATATGGATGGTCTTGGTTATTTGTTCCCCTTAATAAATGACTAGTGCACACCCTCTGTTTTTCTTAACAAAAAGACACACAAATGCCCCCCAATCCCCTCACACAGCTAAGCCATCATAAAGATCTAAACCACCCTGGGGGAAAATTTTTTATGCTTTTTTAGAATTAATAATTTATTACATATAATGAGGGAAAGCAAGGGAAAAATACCCAAACTGCTTAAATCCAAAACGTTTAAAAATGTTAGTAAGACTCTGATGTGTGTTTTGGGAAGTGGCTTTATTGTAGCCTTTCAGGTTGTTGGAAAATGTCCTATTATTTGAGGCTTTTTTCAAAATATGAGCAAGGCTAAGCTAAAGTTAATTCTGTGCAAATCTGTTTTATTTAAAAAGGATAGAGTTCATGCACATTTAATTCCTCCATCATTCTTTAAAAGAAATATAAATGTTTAATTTTTCATGTGCAAATCCATCAGACTTGATGAGGCATTCATGAGATAGTTTACTTTCAGGTAGGAGCTGATGTTTTCCATAGGTTCATCTTTGAAACTAAATGTCTTTATAGTCAGCATTTTCAGACATGATCTAAAGATAGGCTGACCATATTTCAGGATGGCAAAACGGGACGGGGTCTTATGTAATATTCCATATTCATGAAAAAGACAGGGGTCCCCGCCCCCCGGTCCGTGCAATTGGCTCCCGCCTGCAAACCCCGCCCCCGGTCCATGCAATTGGCTCTTGCCTGCAAACTCCACCCCCAGTCTGCACGATTGGCTCCCGCCTGCAAACCTCGCCCCCCGGTCCATGCTCCGGCTCGGATCCTCCTTCTGCGCCATTCCCGCCGGGTTTGAAAAACGGGACAAAATTGAGATTTTTATGAAAACGACAGGACAGTTGAAAAATGCTAAAAAAACGGGACTGTCTTGTTCAAAATGGGACGTATGGTCAGCCTATCTAAAGAGCACCAGCCTTCTGTCCTCCAGGCCTTTCCCATTCACTTCTACTCAAAGACAAACATAACATTATATTAGGGTCTTATACTGAAGCTGCAAACATCTAGAGCAGTGTTTCTCAAACTCGGCAACTTTAAGCTGTGTGGACTTCAACTCCCAGAATTTCCTAGCCAGCCATGCTGGCTAGGGAATTCTGGAAGTTGAAGTCCACACATCTTAAACTTGCTGAGGTTGAAAAACACTGATCTAGGTGATCACTAGATGACAGCAAAAAAATACAGAAAAGGATCTCGTGTCTTCTGGATTTTTGCAGCTGAAATAGGATAACCCTATCTGTTTGTTTGATTTATAACCTGTCTTTTTATGGAACAGTTCCTTTCAGACTCTGTGCTTCAACATACAGAATAATTTAAGCTGCAACAATATATTTGCCTATTGTATATGGAATTCATCTGTCAGAGTGAAGGGAGGATTAAGAGAATTTAAACATTTTATTATTTATTAAATTTGTATAACCCCAAGGACTTTGTAACATGCTGTTTCTAACAATAGCCATGTATTACACACAACTGCAGCACAATACCCCATCCAGACAACTCATTCCCCATAGGGGAAAAAGAAAGGCTGTTAGCATATCCACAAGGGAAGTTTTCATGCTTTTTATTTAATTTTTCTTAATGTTTGTTATGTCAAGGGCTTTTATAGGTTTATCAAAACTCAGTAAAAAAAATTACAGAAAGTAATTTTTCTGTGCTTTTTTACTGTTGCACAATTACTATGTAAATTACAGAGTATACTTGAATGTTTGAAGTCAGGAATTACAAAAAAAAATCTGATATGTTGGCTCAGTTTCTATGGTAATCTGAATAACTCTGAATTAATTGTGGGCTGTTGCCTTGGTTCCTGATGATTATTCCATGTTGATAAGACTTGTAATCTATGGGGAAATGCTTTATTCATGTCTTTAGTACCTGTCTACATATTCTTTAGGATACTTCAAGAATCTATTAGAACCTTAATTGGGATGTTAAAATAAAAGATATTTAAATTATTCCCTTTCCCACCAAAGCTCCATTTATGTAGGCCAGAGAGAAGTAAAGTGAAGCCAGAAGTAAAGTGAAGGTAATACAGGAATTTGGTTCATATATAAAAGTTGATTGCTAGAGAATTCTTACAGTGTCAAACAATGCTAATTCATTAGCAATTGCTAAATGTGGCATCTTCCATTACAGTCACGAAGAAAAGATCTCCACCTTACTCAGTTTGATGAAGAGAATTTGCTTTTGAAATTTCTTTCAAAGGAAGAGCATTTCTGTGCAATGTAGTGTACTTGCACTTGTTTAGGTATGAGGCGGTGAGGAGTGTGTATGAACTCAGCCTCACTAATCTCAGGCTTATTATGAACATAAAATGTGTGGATGGAGGGCCCAAATAATTTATACTGTCTTGGGTTTTTGAAGAAGAGGCAGGATGACTATGAAATAGATGAGAGTATATAGTAAGAAATAATGTGGTTATTTATTTATTGCATTTATATCCCACTTTTCATCTGAGAGCTCAAGGTAGTTTAAAAGGGAGTCTACCCTATTTTTCCCCCCACAATAACAATCAAAGGCACTCAGTCTAGGCCAGTGTTTCTCACCCTTAGCAACTTTAAGATGTCTGGACTTCAACTCCCAGAATTCCCAGCCAGCATGCATAGGCAGTTGTCCGGGCTGAAAAGTTAACTTGTGTATGTCTGTGCCGGTGCACATTATCCATCACACTTGATGGATTATTATAAAATAACAACAACAATGTTGATAAGAAAGACAAAAAAGTCTGGATAGTGGACATTGCAATACATCCTAGCTCTTCTTGACCTCTCAGCGGCATTCGATACCATCGACCATGGTATCCTTTTGGGATGGCTCAGGGAGTTGGGGGTGGGAGGCGTAGTTCTGCGTTGGTTCACCTCCTTCCTCCAGGGCCGTTCCCAATCGGTGGTAATAGGAGAGGAAAGGTCCGACCCTCGCCCCCTCGTCTGTGGGGTACCGCAGGGTTCGGTTCTTTCCCCTCTCCTATTTAACATCTACATGAAACCGCTGGGTGAGATCATCCGTCACCATGGGATGAGATACCATCAATATGCAGACGATACTCAATTATATATTTCCATCCCTGGTGAGATAAGTGATGCAGTGGCTACCCTTTCTCAGTGCCTGGAGGCTGTGGGGGTCTGGATGGGGAACAACAGGCTTCGACTGAACCCTGGTAAGACGGAGTGGCTGTGGATTGATGGCTCCCGTGGATCCAGGAAGTTGTCATCTCTAGTTCTGGATGGGGTTGCACTACCCCATTCAGACCAAGTGCGTAATTTGGGGGTTCTTCTGGACTCACGGCTCCTGCTTGAAGAGCAGGTGGTAGCCGTGGCCAGGAGGGCTTTTGCACAACTTCGTGTTGTGCGTCAGTTACGCCCTTTCCTGGATCAGGAAGCCCTCCGTACAGTCACCCATGCCCTGGTCATCTCCCATATAGACTATTGCAACGCGCTCTACATGGGGCTACCCTTGAGGAGTATCCGGAAGCTTCAATTGGTCCAGAATGCGGCTGCTCGCGCAGTTATTGGTGCGCCTAGATCAGCGCATGTGACACCTCTGTTGCGACAGCTGCACTGGGTGCCTGTGTGCTTCCGGGTCCAATTCAAGGTGTTGGTTATCACCTTTAAAGCCCTACATGGCATGGGGCCAGGTTACCTGAGGGACCGTCTTATCCCCATAACATTGAACCGTCCCACTCGGTCATTCAGAGAGGGCATGCTACGGATCCCGTCCGTAAAGGAATGTCACCTGACGGGGTCTAGGAGGCGTGCCTTCTCGATAACGGCGCCCACCCTTTGGAATATGCTACCCCCGGAGGTGAGGCAGGCCTCATCGCTCCCAGCCTTCAGAAAGAACTTAAAGACCTGGTTCTGCCGCCTTGCGTGGGGGGAGGGGGGGAACAGTTCCTCTTGGGGATGGCTGGTGCCATAGGGCCCTTTTAAACATCCAAACATCATACCACCGCATCTTGGATTTTTATATTTAATTTTAATATATTAGAGTGTTTTATTGGGTTGTTTTAATTGTCGGATTTTAATTTTTGTGTTTTGTAAACCGCCCAGAGTTCCCTTGCGGGGAGATGGAGCGGTATATAAATTGAAACATAAATAAATAAATAAATAAATACCTGGAGACAGCAGAATAGAAGAGAAAGAACTGGAGAAAATCACAAAATATAAAGACCAGCAAATAAAAGTAGAACGACTGTGGCAAAAGAAAGCAAAGATAGTACCAATAGTAATAGGCGCCTTGGGTGCAATCCCCAAACATCTGGAACACCAGTTGAACACCATTGGCATTGAGAAAATCACCATCAGTCAATTGCAAAAGGCAGCTTTACTTGGAACAGCTTACATCCTGCGACTACCTTTAACACCATCAAACAACAACATCTGCCTATCCCAGATCCTTGGGAAGGACTCGATAGGTGGACAAAAATGCCAAATCCAGTCTAAACATCTGGCTAACTGTGTGACCAACCGTAATAATAATAAAATTAAATTTACACGCTGCCTGACTCCCAGCGACTCTGGGTGGTTATATGTATAGCTAAACAGTTTTTTTTTCCCCCACGAAGACTTCTCCTAAAACAGAGTTCTATCTGTCTCAATCTGGTCTTTCCCTCCAGATCTTTGGAGATTTTAGTCAATTAATTCTGAGGCTGCTGGGAAGATGAAACAAACCCTGTTTCTGTTCTCCACCTCTGTTCCCAAGTTCTGCCCTTGTTTTTAAAAAGAAAAATAGTGTTTGTCTCTAGCAGAAAAGGCAGGGATTGGAGGTAATCTCCCTCTATACATGATCTCCAGCCATGCCTCATTTGACATGATGGTGTATGGAAGGATGGTGACTTCCTTGCTCATTCACTAGTAAAATAAATATTTTCCCTAAAGGAAGAAGAGTTTGTACACAAGACATTTCTTTCTTTCCTTGTGACTCCTTGACAAAAAAATAATTGTAACCTTTTCAAATATTTTTATAGATAAGGGAAAGGGCTTTTTTTGTGTGCCTTCAATATGGAAAATCTCTACCACAATGTCTAGTCTGGTTAAGGGTATTGCTGCACAACAACTTTTCCCAATCTGGTGCCTTACGGATCTGTTCGCTCTCACAGCAAAGCAGAAGACTGACTGAGTTAACTTTCCCTGCAAGAGCAAACTTTCTTCTTGCATAAGTCAAGCATTTTCTTTCCTTCTGCTTGATGATTGCATCATGTAAGTTTCTTTACTTTTTTGTTTATAGGGCACAGCTGGGCACTTCTGCCCTACTTGCTAAGTATAGGATGGTGTTTTAGCTACTGTAGCATAAAAACACTGTTGGTTTGTGTATTTCTGCACAGCAATCCAAGATGATAAATAGTATTGGTCATCATTACTGAATCTTTAAAAAAAATGTAATGAAAAGGAGTTTATCTTGTCTTGTGAAAAGGTGCATCCATCTTTTAGGCATCTCTGTGGGATGAAAATGGGTGTTAGAAAAGTCGCCCAAGTGGAATTGATAGTGAAATTAAGAGGAGAGAAAGGAAACAGGAGTTTCAGATATATGCCCTGGGATTCTCTCCTTTTCTTCTTCTAAGATGTCCTGCCCTTTATGTATAAAAATAGGGATATTTTGATAACTCTTCTATAATACCCCGTTTTTATCCTGGAAAGCAAATATATGCAAACACACCTTGCAGTGAATCAACAGGCTGATTTAGCATGTTGTGCAAACCCTTCTGGTGATGGCTGTTGTGGGTCTTCCGGGCTGTGTGGCCGTGTTCTGAAAGTTGTGGTTCCTAACGTTTCGCCAGCATCTGTGGCCGGCATCTTCAGAGGGCAGGAGCACAGACAGAAGCGAAATCTCTGTGCCCAGGTAGAGTGGCAATGTTTGTTTTCTATTTATAGAGCTAAGTTATAGGAGATTAGGTGGGGTTTTTTGTTGTGCTGAAATGTTAATGTTGTGTTGAAATTGATGTCCTGACTTCGAGTGAAGGAAAACACGCTGAGACTTGGCGTAAAAGCTCTAGTGTTTTATTGTTCCACTCTGCTAGACAGAATCCAGCTAAACTAAAATGAACTAGTAATGCTCAGAGAAAGGGCCCAAGAAATTAGGGCGGTGCCACCCTCAGCCTCTTACGATGAAAGCAAAGCGATTCAGTACTGCACATGCGTTTATTCCCCTGGAGGGAGCCCCCTCCTTCTTCACCAGTTATCTCCCTGACATCAGCTGTCGCCTGGCTCAGAAGGGCTGCCTCTGATGCTATGGCTCCTGGACATCAGGTGGCGAGTGGGTTACAGAGCTCAGTTCCCTCGGCTAGGCAATCAGGGAAAGAAACTGCAGTGACATGAAGGAAATCACAAACAAACAAATAAACAAACAAACAAATAAATAAATAAATAAATAAATAAACAAATAAATATGACACAGTGCAAATCAAGCAATTATAAAATGGTATTATGAATTGGATCCATTGACTTGTGGTTTCTAGAAACGAATGTATGACATTTGGAAAATAAAATTTCTAGAATCATGTCGCTGAACAATGACTTATGGATCATAGATGTTTCAGGCTCAGAAAAAAGGGTCTTTATAGACATTGAACTTAATAAATTGGAACAAGTATAAACAATACTGAAAAATAAAATTGAAACTGAAAAAAATGTATAACCAAAGCAATAGAAGAACAAAGAAACATAACCATCCATTTGGATGCAGTCAATGAACATTTTGAACAGCCAATTCAAAATAGTGAAACAAAACCATAATTGTCTGAATATCAACAGCAATTTAGTAAAAAAATACCTGGAATGTATGAAAGAAACTGTAAGAGAAAAATTACCTCCTTTGAAGTCCACTCAAAAGAAATATTTAAATGATTTTTTTCATGATTCATGTATGGTTGCTCAATGAATTATGACAAAAATGATCAAAGAGATGAATCAGCTCATGTACAGCCTTACAAAAATAATAACAACAGAACTGGATTATAAATTGAAAGCAAGCTGCAAAACCAAAAATCAGATGGCAAAGTGGAAAATTAAAGTGGAAAATAAAATAGATCAATTTTGAAAAGATATTTGCGACCTACAACATTTAAATAAACAGAAACTGAAAAATGAGAAAATAAAACAAGCTTGAAAAAGCAATACAAGCTGGACAGCAAAATGATTGCAGAAGTCATGGAAGAATTAAAGCAAAGAGTAGTGGCAGCTTCTAAGAAAATTGAATTATATGAAAGTAGGATCAAGCAATTCCAATAAGATAGGCAATTTCAAACAAATTAACAATGTTGTTTCAAAGCTTAACTGAAAGCACAAAACTACTGAATCCCCTAAAAACAAGGAAGAAATATTGGAATTTTGGAAAAACCTTTGGGTAACCAAATAAAACACAATGAAATTGCCACATGGAGATCTGTCAGCAAAACTTGAACAAATGGAAAATATTTTAGTAACAACAGAAACTGTAAAAGAACAGCCTAAGAGGGTAAAGAATTGGAATCCACCAGCAAAATAGGAGGTTCATGGATTTTGGCTCAAACATCCCTCCATGTTACATTCTTGTGTTGCAAATCATTTCAATCAAATGTTGCAACAAGGATTAATAGATGACTTGCTCACTACAAGCCAAAAATTTCTGATCATGAAAAACAAAACAAAAGAAATAACACTCATAGGTTTTCTTCCAATCATTTGTCTGCCTAAAACATTCAAGCTGTTAACAAGAATCATTGATGGTAACATCTACAGACACCTGATATCAAATTCATTGTACCTTGTGGAGCAAAAAGGAAATTTAAAAAATTCTACAGGTACAAAAGGCCAACTATTGATTGATAAAATAATATTAAAAAAAAACTCTAAAAGATGGTTTGGATTAAAGAAGGCATTTGATTCACTAATCAACAATTGGATTTAAAATGTTTGGAACCTTTTTGAATTTGGAAGTTTAACTGAATTCAAGCAAGAATGGTTCCCATATATACAATATATTATGCAGCAAGGCAAATGCAAACACTTACAGTATGGTTTCTAAGAGGACCTAAATGTTTATGATCACTGCAAATTGGTTGAGGTATAAAGAAGAGGGAAATTAGAAACCAAATAGCCTTTTTTTCTCTTTTTTCTCTTTTTTCTCTTCTTTTCTTTTTTCTTCTTCTTTTAGTCATTGTTGTCAAATTTGCTTTGTCTATCTTTTTTTTCCCAATATGCACAAATAATAAATAACAATACAGTGGACACCTTAATACTTAGCTTAAGCCAGAAACCCTTATTGTACAACAAATATTTTGATGTAATTTGCAGTGTTTTTTAAATGTTATATTCAGTTTTGTATGCAAAGCCAAATAATCTTATGCCTATTAACGATAACATTTTAAATCATAATTAATACTGATATAATACTTTCTCTTTTTTCTATCTTTAATGGTCTAAGTTACAGGTAGTCCTCAACTTGCGACCACAATAGGGACCAGAAAATTCATTGTTAAGCAGTGCAGTTGTTAAGTGAGGTATCATGTGACCGCACCTGATTTTATGACTTTTTTGCAGTGGTCTTTAAACAAATCACATGGTTAAGTGAATCACGCGGTTCCCCATTGATTTTGTTTGTTGGAAATCGGTTGGGAAGGTCTCAAATGGCGATCACATGACCCCAGGACACTGCAACTGTTGTAAAAACATGCCAGTTGCAAAACACCTGAATTTTGATCACGTGACTGTGGGGATCCTGTGATGGTTGTAAAGTGTGAGGACCGGTCATAAGTCACTTTTTTCAGTGCCGTTGTAACTCTGAATGGTCACTAAACGAATGGTCATAAGTTGAGGACTATCTGTATCTATCTGTATCTAAACACTAACGCTAAATAGATGTTAATAATCTTTCGCCAATACTGTAGAAATACCACTGTATCAAAATAATATAATGTACTATATATGTTCTACAACAATATAATAAAGTAAAAAAAGGAATATTAAAAAAATTAACATTTTAGAAAACATAGTTAATATTGACATAAACTTTTTTCTTTATCTTTAAAGGTTTAAGTTATCTAAATCACCTCTAGTCAATACTGTATAAATACCACTGTATCCCAATAATATAATATAGCACTCGTGTTTTCTAATAATATAAGCAAACAATATATTTAAAAAATAAGGAACTAAATGGGCCAGTGATGTAAGTAAATGTCTAGCTCAGGGCTTTCCAAAGTTTTCCCGCGGCGACACACCAACCGCTGTTGGTGTGTCGCCGCGGGAAAACCCGGAAGTGCCGCCGTTGCGGCAGCGCGCAAAAACCCGGAAGTGCTGCTGCCGCTTTCGAGTTTTTGCACAGCGCTGTTGGTGTGTTGCTGCGGGAAAACCTGGAAGCGCTGATGATGATCAGCGCTTCCGGGTTGTGTGGCGACACACCAGACTGTGTGTGGCGACACACTTTTGTGTCGCGACACACAGTTTGGAAAGCTCTGGTCTAGCTGCATATATGAGCAACCCAGAATACCTACAAACTGAGGCAGATGAACCCTTGTCACTCCACTCCTATGTGTTGTTTTTTGTGCATCCTTTTCAACAGTACCTAACTGTGATGAAGGGGGAGATTCATTTTGCCTAATGGTAGGGATATGAGAGCCAGTGTGGTGAAGTGGTTAAGGCATCAGGCTAGAAACTGGGAGACAGAGTTCTGGTCCCGCCTTAGGCACAAAGCCAGCTGGGTGACCTTGGGCCAGTCGCTCTCTCTCTTAGAGCTGGGAAGGAGGCAATGGCAAACCACTTCTGAAAAACCTTGCCTAGAAAACCTGCAGGGACTTGTCCAGGCAGTCTCCGAGAATCGGACATGATTGAACAGATTAAAAAAAAATGGTAGGGATGGCTCTATATGTATGGCTTGGCAAGGCACTAATGGCTTTTTCTACTTATCCCTTCAGCCTTGAGCATCTTCTCCTGCATTCTGTTAGAGATATCGGGTTTCAACCAAGCACGTCTCACACAAGCTTGAAGGAGGAGGCAGCCTCTGCTGTAACTTAATCTTACTTGCTTTGTGTGGGAGGGGCTGAATCCCAATCGGGAAAGGTGCCAACCAAGGTGTGTAGTGTGTATCAAAGGCAAAGCCACCAGACCAGCCATACTCAAGCAACGGGAAAGACGGGCAACCAAGCCACTTGAGCTTATCCACACTGATTTGTGTGGACCTCTTCAAGCATCAGCTGGTGGAAGTAAATACATAATGTGTTTTGTAGATGATTAAGCCTTGTGCAAGTATATGGGAACGCTTCTACTCTGCTATATACTAATAAGAAGCTGCGTGGAGTTCTGGTACTACCATCCCAGAATTCCTACACATTCTACATACCCAAATTTCTGATAGTAGGGCAGGCAGAAGGAGGGTTGAAGGACATAATTAAAGCAAGATATGTGGCTTGGTCATATTTTACTGCACTGTTAGCTTAAAAGTATCCCCATGTTCTCTGGATTGTGTCCTGGTAATTCTACATAAGAAATACATATTTTGCTCCCTTTGTCCTTTTTGTCCATTAGGATGTTGCAGGGATCTGCAAGATCAGCAAAGATACTAGAATGCTGCTGATTTCAGTCCAACAGTACCTAGCTATGAGGAAGGAACATATGTTCCCAGCTTCCTTGCAATATTGAACAGACAAAATATTTATTTCTTAATTAATCAACAGCTGCTACCACCCACATTCATTTACCTTAATTGAATATCTAGAAATTCATACCTGAGACTTTTTTCTTTTTCTTTTTTTGGAGAACAGAAAAAGCTTCTAATAAGCAAGCAAATTGCTTGGATATGAGAAAACAGCACATGAATTAAGACAGAAGAAAAATTATTCAGTATATGTGAGAAAAGATGTAAGAGAATTGCACAAAAAGAAAATGGTAGCTTAGCTAATATAAATGCATATTTTAGTTATTTTCAGCAAACTTGTTTTAAGTGCTAAGGTGTGTGGAAAGCATCACTGAGACGTGCAAGCAGGATTTCTCAAGACAAAATAGACACATATATTTATGCTGAGTTCCAGGATGGTTAATGAGAGAAGACAGGAAAGTAAGAATCAAATAGGTATAGAATCCTGGAGTTATTGGGTGCAATGTGTATATATAGATAATAATGAAACTCCATTTTTAATTGATAGAAGTACAATATAAACTTGAGAAAGTATAAACTGAGGAGAGACCACTTTTCCATGTGTTCTAATAAAACTCCATTACCGTGCAGATTTTCCTCCTCCCTGTTACAGAATAAGGAGTGTTTGGATCACTGCTTACTTAAATTAGAGCAATGTTTCTCAACCTTGTCATCTTTAATGTGTGTGGACTTCAACTCCCAGAATTCCCCAGCCAGCATGATTGGCACCTAGGTCATCATGACGATGGGGGAGGGCCAAGAAGGGGGGAAGAAGGAGCACAGGGGCTTTTAATCTGCTCAGGCTGTCTGTCCTTCCACAGTAACTTTACAGTGTCCAGGAGCTAAATTTATGAAAAAAATTGGAACACCACAGGACACTGTGAGCAGGATGATGACATGATGTTATGAAAGTGTGCAGAATATAACTTCAGGGGTCATTTCTTTTCCATGTCTGTCTTACAGATATTTTGTTTTGTTTTCTTAGTGTGTGAATTATGCTTTCTTAATGGTTTAAGACCCAAATTTGAGGGTGTGACTTCCTGAATGGTTGTGGTACCACAGCAGCTGCTGATCTTCCCTGATCACCGACAAGCTAAGCTGGATCAGACCGGCTAATGTTTATTTCTCTACAGTACATCATTTGTTTACTGCTTCCCATTAAAACTCTCAAAGAGGTTTACTTTAAAAGTCAAACAGTTAAAACAGTAAGTTAAAAACAATTGATAAAAACATATATTAAAACATGGAAAATACATTAACAGTTACATAGTAACTTAGAAAATAAAAGAAGTAGTAAAAAGTGAAAATATCACAGCAGCATTAACACATTGTTCAAAGGGCTGGGAGAATAAACATCTGGAAAAGATAGTAAAAATGGTTCCAGGAATATCACACTTGGTGGTGGTGGTGGGGGAAATGTCAAACTGCTTTAATATTACTACCAAGTAAACTACATGGAAGGTTCCATAATTTATTTTATTTTTTCAATTTCTATTACCGCCCCATCTCCCCCGAAGGGGACTCTGGGCAGTAATCACTGAGTATAATAATAATAATCACTGAGTATCAAACTCAAGTTGAGTTTGATTTTTTAAAAATGTATTTTAAATGCTCAGAAGAGAACCTATTTCAATAGCCTAGGAGTAACACAGGAGCAACCTGTCCTGCATGCCAGTTTGATTAATCTGAAATAATACAGGATCTTCATAGCAGCATCTTCTGCAGATTTTAGCAGCTAGATTAATACAACTTTGAAAAAGGATTGTACCCATGTATATTATCTCTCATATGAACAATGCCTGATATACTGTTTGCCTATTGTGAAATGGGAGTGGACAAGTCTCATTACAGAATACACTTATGGGCATTTATGTACATACTTCTTAGTTTGCACTCAAACAGAATGGTTAGGGAGAATGCTCTGACACCTGCTTCTTATGTGCAACCTGCACTAAGCAATAGCTCAACTTAAGTATTTCTTTATATATAAAAAGGTAAAGGTTCCCCCCGCACATTTGTGCAGTCATGTCCGACTCTAGGGGCCGGTGCTCATCTCCGTTTGTTAGCCGAAGAGCCAGCGTTGTCCGAAGACACTTCCGCGGTCATGTGGCCGGCATGACGCACGTTGAACGCTGTTACCTACCCACCAAAGTGGTACCTATTAATCTACTTGCATTTGCATGCTTTCGAATTGCTAGGTTGGCAAGAGCTGGGGCGAGTGTGGGAGCTCACTCCGTCACAGAGGGCTAGGGATTTGAACCTCCTAACTTGCGATCTTCTGATCGACAAGCCTGGCATCTTACCTGCTGAGCCACCACGCCCCTTCTTTATATATACATCATACTCTATTTAGGTGTATTGTAATTTGCATATGTAGGTGCCAAGATGCATCTATGGGCATAAGCAATAGAGTGTTTCCATACCTGACATACATACATAAAGTGATCAGTATATAGTTTTCTTTATATTTAAGTACCCTTTCCTCTTTAAGTACCCATGTAATCATTTATATAAGATAATCCATTGTAACTCCTGGCACTTATTCATGAAAGCAACTTTAAACCTCATCTTCAAGTTCCAATGCCTTTTTAATCCATTTGCCCACAGCTCAGTACGTTATAGAAAATTAATCAAAAGTAGTTAGCATCTGGAGCATGATTCCTCTGAAGACCTGACACATCATTATCATCAGCAATTTTCAAAGGATAAGAAAGAGAAATGGTGGACAAAAAAAAAAAGCTTGATAGCTACTGCTACTGTTTTCTCTTATAGTTAGTCACTCTAGCCAATTCATTTTATTCATGTTTATGTCACATTTAATTTGTCCTGAAAAGTTGATCAGGTGATCTATCCAATTCACTTCAAATGATTGTTTGTATTAGCCCTCTCTGGGCATTCTATCTATTTATTATATTGTATTTTTAAGTGTGTAGGTTTTTAATATTAATTTTAATGTTGTAAACCGCCCAGAGTCCACTGTTGTGGAGATGGGCGGTGATAAATTCAAATAATAAAATAAATAAATAAATACTATTTCCATGTAGAATCAATATGCAAGGGGTGGTGGTGGTCAAAATCTTAGTGTAAGGATGCTTGAGCTCTTTCCCTGTTACCTCCACATATTGGGGGAAGATGGACAACTTTCTCTGTTAACAGAAAATCAGGCTTCTGCATTCAGCCCAGATAATACCTCTCTTCCCCTCTCCCAGCAAAAGGGATCAACTTCTGGAAAGTGAATCAGTTAGACGTAGAATATTTTATTTAACAGTTTGCTGTCTTTCAAAATGAAGTTTCTTAAGAAGAATTAATTGAATGAAATAAATAACCTTAAATAACCTTTAGAACCAATATCTAAACATTAAAGGAAAGAGTAGCAAATTAAAGAAAATGAGACATTTAAATAGTAATAACTGCTAGACACTAGAAACTAAAAGTATGCTTTTCCTCACTCCCTTACTGCTTTGAATCAGTAAGTTGAACGCCTAGTGGAACACCTAGATAGGTCTCCTGTTGAATAATCACCACATTTTTACAGTGTTGTATAATTTAGAACAATAAAAAATTGTTCTACATGCTACATGCAAGACTAGAAGACCCAACCTTCTGCAGAACTCCACAAACAGAGAGGACCTTCCTCCTGTCCCAATGCAGATGTGGTTGACTTAGCCATTGTCCTATGTCCTAGTACTACCTAGCTCTGAGGATATCCAGATTTATTTATGGGTCAATATGGTGTGCAAACCCAGAAAACTGGGGTAGTTCAATAAACCCATGATTCAATTAACCATTGATAAACCCATCATGTAAACACAGATGACTTGTAAACATAAGTGCTTCTGAATATGCACGGTCAAGTGATACAGCTGGTAATGTGGGCTGAGAGCAGGTCTATTATATCAAGGATGGCCAACCTGCTCCCAAGATCACATGTAACCTTGAGTCAATTTTTTTCTTGTCCTCAATGTACTTTTTGAGTCTGATGCCTAAAAACAGATAGCACGGTCTCACATTTATTTACTTAAAATATTTCTATTATCACTTCCTTTTTTAAGAAGATCTCAAAGCAGTTTACAATAATAAACAATAATTTACAAAACGTGCAATAAAAACATACATTAAAATGTCAAAATATACATAATAAAATAAAGGAATAAAATAACAAAACTACAACAAGACACAGCAATAGAAGGTTCAGATGATGATGATGATGACTGGGAGAGTAACACTGTCTTTTCTTGATAGGTAATAAAAAGGACTCACTGGAAAAGACCCTGATGCTGGGAAAGACTGAAGGCAAAAGGAGAAGGGGATGGCAGAGGATGAGATGGTTAGATAGCATCACCGATGTAATGAACATGAATTTGAGTAAACTCCGGGAGAAAGTAGAGGACAAGAAGGCCTGGCATGCTATGGTCCATGAGGTCACGAAGAGTCGGACACGACTAAACGACTGAACAACAACAAGAAAAATAAAAATAGTGCCATATGTAGTGGGAGGAGATTCCAAAGTTGGGGAGCAACCCCTGAAAATCCCTCCTTCTTGATAGTCACCCACTGTGCCTCAGCATGGAGTGCCCCTGGAATAGGCCCTGCGAAGATCCTTAGGATTCAAGAGGGGCAAAAAGGTAAGGTGTTCCTTCCAAGATTGTGGTGCCAAGCTGTGAGTGTTGGAAACACACATGGAAAATGTAGAATAAGCCTTCAAATAGACAAATCACAGTTTAAAAAGAGAGGGAAAACCCTCAACCCCTAGTCCCACCAACATTAGGTACAGTCCTTGGGAGGCAAAATATTGTTGCCTGTTCTTTCAGTGCCTGAAGGGCTCAAAAAAAACTCTAATTGGACTGAAGGGAGAGAGCTTGGCCTCTGCAACGTGCTTGTTGATTTGCTGCATGGCATCTGGAAAAACAAACCCACAAAGGTCTTTTCCTTGGTAGCTCTCATGTTCTGGAACAAGATTCCTCTGAAAGTACACTTGGGCCACTTTCTCCTTGCATTATGCAAACCCTAACCATCGACAAAAGAATTCCATCTAGCGGGGTCCAGGAGGTGGGGCTTCTCTGCTGTAGCGCCCGCCCTTTGGAATATCTTGCCCCCGGAACTGAGGCGGGTTTCCTTGCTCCCGACCTTCCGGAAAGACTTGAAGACCTGGTTCTGCTGCCTTGCGTGGGATGGGAATGCTACTAGTTCCTCCTGGGGGTGGCTGGTGCCATGAAGCCCACCCTATTATTAACATCTAGTCCACTTGGATTTTATATTTATTTTATTGATGTTCTAATTTCATATTTATGTTTTTAATTTGTTTTATTGTGAGCTGCCCAGAGTCCCCCGATTGGGGGAAACGGGCGGTAATACAAATTTAAATAATAAAATAAATAAATAAATAAATAAATGGGAAAGCCAAAGAATACAAAAAGAAGCCAATACATGCTTGTTGATTATAGAAAGGACGTTGACTGTGTTAACCATGTCAAGCTGTGGAATGTCTTTAGGAAAATGGGAATCCCAGAACATCTCATTATGCTCATGCAAACTTGGAAAATCCTTCCTTGAATAGAGGTGGGGGCCTCAGGCACAACCTTTCCCCCATATTCCTCCCTGCTTTGTCTTCTGTGCCTAGGAAGATTAAGACCATTTCACAAGCTCAACAGCAGCATGGTGATCTTAACGATCCTCCTTTAGATGATAAAAGGACTTAAAATAACATCTCAATATAACCATGACCTAGCCCCAGGTGTAAGGTCACACAGCTACCTAGAAACATATTTAGGATTCCCTTACCAACTTTGCTCAGACTGAAGAAGCTCCTTGGATAAGGAGCGAAACGTTTCCACTGAGAAAATAGAAATCCAGTTGACATGATTCAAGCTACAGACAATTCCACCTGGATGACTGAGAACCTTCATAGACATATTCATGGACCAGCCCACGCCAGAGCTTCCTGTCGGCCATCGCCATCCCCAGCTCCCCCACAGTCGAGTCCATCACCTCCAGAATATCATCCATCCATCTTGCCCTTGGTCGGCCCCTCTTCCTTTTGCCTTCCACTTTCCCCAGCATCAGCATCTTCTCCAGGGTATCCTGTCTTCTCATTATGTGGCCAAAGTACTTCAGTTTTGCCTTTAATATCATTCCCTCAAGTGAGCAGTCTGGTTTTATTTCCTGGAGTATGGACTGGTTTGATCTTCTTGCAGTCCAAGGCACTCTCAGAATTTTCCTCCAACACCACAGTTCAAAAGCATCTATCTTCCTTAACTAAACATTAGTATAACTCAAAATAAACTGTAAGCTTCTTTGTGTGAAGGAGAAAATCAAAATATGTCACTTAAACTCCTCGAAATAATGATGGTCTTCTGCATTGTCACTACAGCATAGTTTTAAAAATGGATGAAGAAACATCAGTAACCTGTGTTGTGCTGGTGACAAAATTCTGATAGCTGAAAATGCAAAGGATCTGCAAGCTCTCGTAGTGAGAGTTAAGGAGCACAGTGAAAAAATGGACTAAGATTAACTATAAAGAAGACCAAACTAATGACAAAAAGTACACCTACCAGCCTTAAAATTGACAGTGAAGATTCTGAAGTGATGAATAGCATTTGCCTTTTAGGATTGACAGTTAACATTAAAGGAATCGGCAATCAAGAAATACTGTATTCCCTAGGGTAGCACTAGGTAGAGTAGCAAAGAAGGCTATGAGATATGAAAGTTTTCATATTACCTCTCTGATGCCTACCTAGTGAGATTCTGAAAGGAAATCTTTTAGGTATATTTCCATTTTTCATTTTGGGGGAAAGGATCTTAATGATTCCAATGATTCTCATCCTTCTGCACATTTGCTTGCCCTAATGATATTGCTACCTGCGTAACTAAACTGTTATGTGATTTAAAATCACACTGAGTGCTATTTCCCCTGGCAGCTTTAAACAGAATATAATGAGAATTAGGCATAATGAGCAAATATTTCTGTCAATCATGTTTTTCAAAGTAGCACCTCAAAACCATTTTACAGTATTCACTTCACTTCCAATTACTTCTATCCCCAAGATATAATGATAACTGAGAAGCTTCTTGTTATGGGATAATGATGTGCTGATGCCAAAATAACATTCAAGGAAATTGGTTCTGTTGTGCCAAATGATTAACGAGGCAGACAGAGTCATTTCTTTGCTGAATGTTAATGTGTGCATGAGAATTTTTCTCACCATACCATTACTGGAAGGCTGGATTCCAATGCGGTTTTGTGTACAGGCCATTTGACGTAACAGCCAATAGGATGCTCTGTCTCTTCCTTAGGACACTACAGCCACCTGTTTCTTAGTTTTTGTCTACTGGCATCAACAGAACATGGATTTTAAAATAAATATTATGTTGAAAATAAATCATTCAGTGCAATCAGACTGCTTGATATTGATATTGATTGGGTTTTCTAGAGGTGCTGATTAAAGGATGGTGAAGGCGAGATAAGCAAACACATCAGAGAATGAGCGGGAGGAAAGCAGTGATAGAAGATGGGTAGCTAAATCAATAGCTGCTTCTTCCAAAAAGTATGCAAAATGTCATCCTCTTAAGAGTTCCAGGTAATCTATCAACTGGCCTGAAGGTTTTTTTTTTCCTTCAGTACTCTCCGACATGGAGCTGTAGTACAATATATTGTCTATATGGAAAAATTTAAAAGAATGGGACATCCCACAGCTTCATTCCTTTCTGTCTTGGTCATTAGTGATCCCTCTTCCAAACCTCCCGGTTTTAATCTGCCTCGCTCTGTCTGGACAAAATTGAATAGAATCAGATGTGACACTGGTAGGAGTGCCTCTGCTCTGTATCAATGGGGCTGGAAGGATTCTCCTTGTTGCGACTGTGGTGCCGAAATGCAAACTATTGGACACATTGTGCAAGACTGCCCACGACGTGCGTTCCCTGGCTCCTTAGAAGATCTGCACGAAGTAACACCGGAAGCGATCGTTTGGTTAGCTGAACTGGACATCCAGTTATGAGACTACTCTGTATCCCTGCAGAAGTTTACATATAATTGTGTGGACTGTGTGTATTTATTTGCTTTCTCTTCTGTCATGTATTCCTCATACGCTAGCTATATATATATATATATATATATATATATATATATATATATATATATTCCTTTCTATGTGGCTCAAGGTGCTCCCTAAGGTCACTATGTATATGTATATGTATATGTATATGTATATGTATATGTATATGTATATGTATATGTACTGTATATGTATATGTATATGTATATGTACTGTATATGTATATGTATATGTACTGTATATGTATATGTATATGTATATGTATATGTATATGTATATGTATATATATATGTATATGTATATGTACTGTATATGTATATGTATATGTATATGTATATGTATATGTATATGTATATGTATATGTATATGTACTGTATATGTATATGTATATGTATATGTACTGTATATGTACTGTATATGTATATGTATATGTATATGTATATGTATATGTATATGTATATGTATATGTATATGTATATTGAAGAGCATGGGTAGAGAGAATTCAGAGGTCACCAATGAGACTGAGCAAACCACATCTATATTTTAAGATTTCCTCAGTTATACAGCTAGTCTGCAGCCTTAACATTTTTTAACATTTTTAAACATTCTCATAACATTTATTATTTATTTTTCATTATTTTTTCTTGTATATTAACATTAATAGCATTTGGCATATCATTATCATTCCCATATAAATGTTTAAAATACTCCTGCCGGCACTTCACTTTTATCCCAAATAATTTTGTAACTTAACTCTGCTGGAGTCTCCTTGTTAGCCCTTTTTACCCACTTCAGAAGAAGTTTTTATTTCCTAAAAAAATAAAAGAAAAGTTTCTTGCTCTCCTTCACTACATTCTTTGCTATCATCTTTTTCTCTCTTGATACATAGGACCACATCTTTCTTCCTCATTTTTGCAGCAATCATTCTCTTACATACATTTTTCTCATTCACAGCCTTTTTCACTCCATCATGCCATGAAGCATCCTGTGTTATACTTTTAATATAACTCTGCATACTTCTATGACACATGTTGTTGTTCAGTCGTTTAGTCGTGTCCGACTCTTCGTGACCTCATGGACCATAGCACGCCAGGCCTTCCTGTCCTCCACTGTCTCCCGGAGTTTATTCAAATTCATGTTCGTTACATCGGTGATGCTATCTAACCATCTCATCCTCTGCCGTCCCCTTCTCCTTTTGCCTTCAGTCTTTCCCAGCATCATATGATGCATAGTAACATACTTTTCTTCACTCTGTTCCAAGCAGTTTCCAGATTCCCTTTCCTTATGTCCACTTTCCATTCATTGCATTGAGAGATTCATCTCTCTTCTAATACTTTTTCATACAGATTCATATTTTCTGTTAGAGCAGACATTCTTCTTTCACTCCAGTCACTTCTTTCCTTTCTTCTATATCCATGATGGATGTCCCATTCTTCTAAACTTTTCCATATAGACAGTGTATTGTACTACAGGTAGTGCTCATTTAGTGACTGCCTTGTTTATTGACCATTCACAGTTACGATGGTGATGAAAAAGTAACTTTGAGACCAGTCCTTGCATTTACGACCTTCACAGGTCTATAAAGCAAAGGAAAGCTGAAGTAAGAACGTAGAATTGTAGTGTTTCACTTAGCAACTGCTTTGCTTAACGACCGAGTTGCTGGTCCTCATTGTGATTGCTAAACGAGGACTACCTGTACTGCTCCATGTGGGAGATCCAGATCGTCTCCCACATGGAGATCTACTCTTGACACTACCCAAGAACAATCTGTCCCACATTCAGAACTTCTTATCAACCTTGAATCCTTCACTAATTCTCTCACCTTTCATTACAAACAATCAATTATGCTTTTACGTTCATTCCTTTTCCATGTATTGGTTGGAATAGATATATGCTTAAACTATGTGCATAAAACAAAGATAATTTTTTTCTAAGCAAATATTCTCTAGTCATCTGTGGAGTCCTTGGTGCTCTCTGAGCTTGGTTGTTTGCTTGCAGATGTTTCATTACCCAATTAGGTAACATCATCAGTGTGAGTGAGTGTGGGGTTTGCTCCCTGTTTATATACAGTAGCTTGCCCTGCCAAGTGTTGGTGGGGGTGCGGTTTTCTCCTTGGTAGGTCCTTGATTAGGGTATTGTTTTCTGCTTGATTGTTTGTCTGGTGTAAATCTCTGCTTATCTTGGTGTTGGCTGCTGGTGAGGATGTGTTCTGGTCTTTTTGTTTCCTTCTTAGCTTTTTTATTGTCAGAATAACATGTAACTATCACCAACCTATCAATTTCTACTTTCATCAACAACTTGTGAATTCCTACAACAAGCTATACATGACATTGATTTAAACTTTCTGACACACAGTTTAGCCTTTTCATTCATGATTAAATCTACATTTTCACTTCCATGTGTGTTCATCAACTCCATTTCCCAAGATCAGACCTCCTTTGTTCAGATGTATTACATCCTTCTCTTCTCTCTTAAGTCTCATAGAAAACACAACATATCTATTTTCTTTCTTTCTTTCCTTTCATTCATTAATCCATGCTCTTCACCATTTACTGCTCTTACATTCCATGTTGCGATCTTGCAGGAGTCAAAGTCATTATCAGATCTGTCCATAGATATTGACCTCTATTGCCTATCGTAACTTTGATCAATCAAAGCTTTCATATAATGATTTTTAGGAAAAGAAGGAAAGAGAGGAATGGGTTACCCAGCTTAGTCATACCCATGACACTTGCAGTATTCCTTCCTAACAGCAAGGAGAGTACCAGTCAGTTTTGGCACATTTTGGCTACAAGCATAAACAAAGCCCAGTTTTATCCAAAACCTGCTCACGCTATCTCTGTGCAAGCTAAGAACTCTAACCTAGAGACATCCTATCTAACTAACACAATGTTGCCCAAATCCCACCAACTAGGTGGTATATACAGTGTACTGGCACACTAGCAACAATTAATCAGCAAATCAGATGAAGAAACAAACCAACATTGAGACAGACAGAAAATGTGAAGATTGTTCAAACTGCGCAACTGAGGAAAGCAGGGCTGAAAAGAAAAGAAGCCAACTCTGCCACATCTGGCTATACTTTCCCTGCCAACTTTGACAACTCTGCAGTGTCTTTCATGTTCTTTTATCCTGGTGTGGATGTTGCGTTTTGTTGTATACATTGGGACCACAAAACGCAGCATCCACACCAGGATAAAAGAACATGAAAGACACTGCAGACTACAGCAACCTGAAAAATCTGCAATAGCTGAACATGCTCTCAAACAATCTGGTCACCAAATCTTATTTGAAAACACAGAAATACTAGACAACACCAAGAGCCACTATGTTAGACCATACAGAGAAGCCATTGAAATACATAAACACCAACACAGTTTCAATAAAAAAGAAGAAAGCCTAAAGATCAGCAAAACCTGGCTGCCAGTCCTGAAAAACACAGCTTGCAAAAGGTCAACGAACTCTACTCAACCACAGAAATATACAAACAACTCACACAATAGATGTGCTAATCCCACAAACGACAGCACCACACCCCCTAATCACCACAAAGAACCCTCTCCTAATCTCTTGTAAATGACCCACAGAAGACACACACCCTCTCAGCAGCTATAAACACCAGCAGGAACACACACCCTCCACTTGGGCACAGAGAGAATCTTCTAGCTGTGCTCTTGTCCTCTGAAGATGCCAGCCACAGCAACTGGCGAAACGTTAGGAACCAAAACTGCCAGAACACGGCCACACAGCCCGGAAAACCCACAACCACCATTGGATTCTGGCCGTGAAAGCCTTCGACTATACATAAAACACTGAAAGTGACCCCCCAGCCTGCAAGTCCCTAAATCCAGTACAACTCTGCTTATTTAATGGAGCTTACATGTTCTAGAGCTAAGTGTTGCTTTTGAGAGCAGATGTTATACCAGCATGAGCTCTGGCATAAATTAATCTCTGCACACAGTATGATAAATCACAGGGTCCATACCTAAATGGGAAAAAGTTTTTTAAAAAAATCCAGATTCATGTTTCATTTTTGCTTGCCACTCAGGTGTCAAGGACGTAGGAGCTCTGTCAACCTGCCCCCGCCCCCACTTCCAAATACAGTTACCATTTTAGCCTGGCTGATGGCTTAAGAATATCCATTATTATACAGTCACATTGCATTAGTACTGTGTATTCTGAAACAGAAATTATTTCAAGGCATTAGAAAAAATCCCTTCATATATCACATTGCACTAAAATGGAAATGATTTCAAAGGACTTAGCTTTTTCAGGTTAGGGTTTTTTGTTCCACTCAGTGCTACACAGCCTGATGACTTGATTTTTTTTCGAAAACACCCTGCAAGTTACTGTATTAATTTCTCTTCTTCCATTACTGCTGCATAGTCCAACAGTACCACCCATGCGGATGAGGGAGGAAACCCAAGGTTTCTAGACTCAAGATGGAAAAAGCAGCCTTAGAAGATCTTAGTATGCTCAGTGGCCAGGAAATACTGATCAATCATTGGGGGGCAGGGATAGAAAAGAAGGAAGAAATAAAATATTAGCTACTATCCTGAGTGCCAGCATGCCACCTTGCAATATTTTGTGGTAGGTCCCATATCTTTTATACTAATAACTATTGGTGCTTTTTGTTGATAGGAATAAAGGAAAAGATTTCCTTGATTCAGGTTTGACTCCTGGTGATTTCATGGACACATCTATGTTAATTTTCCTGGCAACGATAGAGAAGCAATTTGCCACTGCTTTTGTCTAAGATGCTTTTGACTTGCTAGTCTAGAATACAACTTTGGAATTTTCCAGTAGTCTGCCACCTGACTACGAACCAGGTCTGACCCTGCTTAGTATTTTTTGAAATCAGTGAGAGATTCACACAAATATTCTCTTTTTTTATGAACTGATTTTTCCTCTTGCATTTTTTTCTCTATCAAGGATAGCTATTTTGCAAGCATTTAGGTGTTGAGAATGATGTAACGTATGTAGCTTAAACATTCCTATTTGACATCCACATGAAATCTGGGTGAGGTCATCTGACACCATGGGGTGAGGCATCATCAGTACGCTGATGATACCTAGCTTGACATCTTTGCCTCTGGCTGACCAAGTGACGCCTTGCAGGTTGTGTCTCAATGGGAAGAACAGGCTTCAGCTCAAGCCTTGAGTGGCTGTGGGTTTTAGGTTCCCCTGGACCTAGGGTTTTCCCATCTTTGATCTGGATAGGGTTACACTACTTGGGGGTTCTCCTGGACTCATGGCTCCTGTTCGAAGAGCAGGTGGCAGCTGTAGGGAGAAAGGCTTTTGCACAACTTTATTTTATGCACCAATTCTGCCCCTTCTTGGACCGTGAGGCTCTGCTCACCGTCATGCACACCCTGGTTACCTCCCGAGTGGATTACTATAATGTGCTGTACACGGGGCTGCCCTTGAAGACCATTCAGATGCTGCAGCTGGTCCAGTGAGCTTCTGGTTGTAATTCAAGGTGCTGGTTGTCACCCATAAAGCCGTTCATGAGGCTGGGTTATTTGCAGGACCGCCGCTCCCTGGTTGTTTCCACCTGTTCCACTAGATTTCACAGGAGGGGCATGCTCTGGGTCCCTTCAATTAAAGAATGTCATCTTATGGGACCTCAGAAGCATGCCTTTTCTGTTGCAATGCCTGCCCTCTGGAACACCACATCCACCGAGGTTAGATTGGCCCCAACCCTGCTGGACTTTCAAAAAGATCTGGATGTACTCCAGGATCTGGAGGTCAGGAGGTTAGATGTCCCACTGAGAGTTTTTGTAGATTCTTTAGTCTGGGTTTACCCTCAGTGACCACTATAGGTTTTTACCCTTAGTTAGCATTGATTTTTTAAATTTTTTAAACATGCTGTTAGCTTCCCAGAGTTGGATTTGCGAGATAGGTGGCCATATACTGTAAATTGATTTGATAAATTAAAAAATGACTGCTTTTTAGATATTTATAAGACTTATGCATCATGATATGACCCAAGAACTTCACTCTCAGTGGGAAACCTTGGTTGTGTGAACTTATTTAACATACCCTTTGGGGGGGGGGCAGAGTAACACAAGACAGGCTTGTTCAATCAGACCAAGATTTTATCTATTTCAGCATGCTACAGGAGACTACTTATTAA